>CM050451.1:100063564-101313564 GCA_027563935.2 Costus lasius | reverse complement strand
TTTTGCAGCAGCTGACTCAGGAGAGACCCCAGACTACTACTAGAGCAGTGGGGGATGACTCTCAGGAGGGTGCTCACAGGCGCTATGCTTCACTTGTGAGTGAATTTCAGAAACTGGGTCCTAGCTCATTTTATGGGGGCTCAGAATCCAGCACTGCTGAGAACTGGCAGTTGTGCTTGGACAAGATTTTCCAAGTTATGCGTTGCTCGGATGAAGACAAGCTGTGTCTGGCCACTTATATGATGCGTGGTGACGCAGACGAGTGGTGGAAAGGTGTGGTGAGGCTAGCAGCAGAAAGGCATGAGATAGTGGATTGGCCTTATTTCTTGTCTCAATTTAATGAGAAGTACTTCCCAGACAGCTTGGTGGAGGACCGAGAGGTGGCTTTTATTCATCTGGAGCAGGGTGATATGACAGTGGACCAGTATGAGCTACAGTTCACGAAATTAGGAAAGTATGCTCCTCATCTGATAAATACTGAAAAGAGGAGAGCTACCAAGTTTCTCAGAGGTCTCAGATGGGATATTAGGGAGCAGGTTGGTGCTCAGCACTTGGAGACCTATGTTGAGACAGTTGGTCGAGCACGCACTATTGAGAGATACATAGCTGAGAGGAGTTCTCGTGCTGCCGTGACAGTGATTCCTGCAGTGGAGGCGGTGGTTCCTCAGCATGGCAGTGGCGGCAAGGGTAAGAAATACCCTAGGCATAAGGACTACAAGAGGAGCCGGTTTAAGCCTTACTCTTACAAGACACCGCAGCAGTCCAGGGATGCACCACAGCAGTTCAGGGATGCCAGGGACGTGAGAACCAATGTCACAGAGGACCGGACTTGTAGTTATTGTGGGCTCAGGGGACATCTAATGAAAGATTGTCATAGGAAGAATGGCGTGTGCTTCAAATGTAAGAAACCTGGGCACATGGCCAGGGACTGCAAGGAGCCTGAGATGCAGCCTAGAGGCGCAGATAAGCCTACAGTCCAGACTAGAGTTTATGCTGTGGCTGAGAAGGATACACGAGCTTCCCGATCCGTTGTGGAAGGTACATTATTTGTATTTGATCAGTTAGCTCGCATTCTATTTGATCCTGGTGCAAACTTGTCTTTTGTCTCTGTTAAGTTTGCTGCATGTTTACCTGTTGTACCTAAGATGCTAGATTATGCTGTGTCTGTTAGTACTCCTTTGGGAAAGTCATTGTCTACAGACACTGTTTGTGCTGACTGTGTAGTACATGGGTTATGAGTTTTTGGTAGATCTAATCCTTTTAGACATGCAAGATTATGATGTCATCCTAGGAATGGATTGGTTGTCTTCACATCATGCCTCTGTGGATTGCTTTGAGAAAGTGATCACTTTGAATATGCTTGATGGGAATCGGATTTTTGTGAGAGGTCTAGTATCAGACCAAGGACCACATGTGATATCTTTCCTGCAGGCCAGGAAGTTACTTGCTAGTGGGTGCAAGGGTTATCTTGCACATGTCAAGGTGCAGGATGATTCTAATTCTGATCTGACTCAGATGGCAGTGGTGAAAGAGTTTCCTGATGTGTTCTCTGAGGAATTTTCAGGTTTACCACCAGTTAGAGAAGTGGAGTTTGGCATTGAGTTGGCGCCAGGTACGGCACCTATCTCCAGAGCTCCTTATCGTATGGCTACTTCAGAGTTGGCCGAGCTTAAGAAGCAACTGGAAGAGTTGCTGGAAAAAGGGTACATCCGGCCTAGTGTTTCTCCCTGGGGAGCGCCAGTGTTGTTTGTGAAGAAGAAAGATGGAACCCTGAGGATGTGTATAGACTACAGGCAGTTGAATCAAGTGACCATTAAGAATAAGTATCCTCTTCCCAGAATTGATGATCTGTTTGATCAGTTACAGGGAGCTACAGTGTTCTCTAAGATTGATCTGAGATCAGGGTATTATCAGCTTAGAGTCAAGGATGAGGATATATTTAAGACTGCTTTCAGGACCAGGTATGGGCATTTTGAATTTTTAGTTATGCCTTTTGGACTGACGAATGCACCTGCTGTCTTCATGGATTTGATGAACAGGGTATTCCATGAGTTTCTTGACTCTTGTGTAGTAGTCTTTATAGACGACATTTTGGTATACTCACGGACTACTTCAGATCATGTCAGGGATTTGCGCAAAGTGCTGGAGGTTCTGAGGAAGAAACGGTTATATGCCAAAGCTAGTAAGTGTGAGTTCTGGCTAGAGAAGATCAGTTTTCTGGGACATGTGATTTCTGGTCAGGGAGTGTCTGTGGATCCTGTTAAAGTACAAGCTATCCTTGATTGGGGAAGACCTACTAGTGCTACTGAGATCAGGAGTTTTCTGGGTTTAGCAGGTTACTACCGGCGATTTGTTGAGGGATTCTCCAAGCTGGCGGGTCCTTTAACCAAATTGACCAGAAAGGAAGCCAAGTTTGTTTGGGATGACAAGTGTGAAGAGAGCTTCCAGGAGCTGAAAAGAAGATTGACTAGTACACCGATCCTCATTATTCCTAGTGATGGGGAAAGGTTTACTGTTTATACTGATGCTTCAGGCAAAGGACTGGGTTGTGTCTTGATGCAGAAGGGTTCTGTGGTAGCCTATGCTTCGAGACAATTGAAGGAGTATGAACTGAACTATCCTACTCATGATTTAGAGTTGGCGGCCGTAGTCTTTGCTTTGAAGATATGGCGTCATTATTTGTTGGGTCAGGAGTTTGATCTGTTCACCGATCACCAGAGTCTCAAGTACATCTTCACTCAGAAGGAGTTGAACATGAGGCAGAGGAGATGGATGGAATTGATTAAAGATTATGACTTCTCTATTCAGTATCAGGCTGGAAAGGCCAATGTGGTGGTGGATGCACTGAGTAGACATCCAGTTACTTCAGTAGCTGCACTACGGGTCAGTGAATGGCAGTTACTGCAGGAGTTCAGAGATCTCAGGATCAGTGTTTCTCCTAAAGTTCAGACTGGCTATGTGGCTTTTCTCAGAGTACAGTCTACCTTGTTACAGAAGATCAGAGATCAGCAGTCTGTGGATCCGAAATTAGTTCAGATCAGGGATAGTCTGGTTGATGGCGCATTTCAGGATTTTAGCTTGTCTACTGATGGTATTCTTCGGTTTCGTGGAAGGGTATGTGTCCCTGAGGAACCGAGCTTGAGGAAAGAAATATTGGAGGACAGCCATAACTCCAAATATTCTCTACATCCTGGCGTGACTAAGATGTATCAAGACCTCAAGAAAAGTTTTTGGTGGCCGGGTATGAAGAAAGAAGTGCTTGATTTTGTCTCTAGGTGTTTGACCTGTCAGACTATAAAGGCCGAACACCAGAAGCCTGGTGGTTTGTTGCAGCCTCTTCCTATTCCTGAGTGGAAGTGGGAAAGCATTAGTATGGATTTTGTGTGTGGCTTGCCCAGAACCAGATTGGGTCATGATGCTGTTTGGGTGATTGTTGATAGACTCACCAAATCAGCCCATTTTCTTCCGATTAAAAAGACTTATTCTTTAGAGAGACTGGCCAGATTGTACATTGATGAGATAGTTAGACTGCATGGAGTGCCTGTTGATATTGTGTCTGATAGGGACTCTCGATTTTTGTCCAGATTTTGGAGGAGTTTACAGGAGGGTTTGGGTACTAAGTTGAGTTTTAGTACAGCATACCATCCTCAGTCTGATGGCCAGACGGAGCGTACTATACAGACTCTAGAGGATTTGTTGAGAGCCTATGTGGTTGATTGGAGTTCTGAGTGGAACCGGGATCTATCTTTGATAGAGTTCACTTATAATAATAGTTTCCACTCCAGTATTCAGATGGCTCCTTATGAGGCTTTGTATGGAAGAAGGTGTAGGACTCCCTTGTGTTGGGAGGAAACTGGTGACAGGAGGATTTTGAGATCTGATGCAGTACAGGAGACTACTGATAAGGTCAGAGAAATCCAGGATAAGCTGAAAATTGCTCGGGACAGACAGAAGAGTTATGCTGATGACCGACGTCGTCCTTTGGAGTTTATGGTAGGAGACCATGTGTTCTTGAAGGTGTCGCCTACTAAGGGTGTTATGAGGTTTGGCAAAAAGGGCAAGTTGAGCCCTAGGTTTGTAGGCCCTTTTGATATTGTTGAGAGAGTTGGTCCAGTGGCTTACCGATTGGCTTTACCTCCTGCTATGGATCATGTGCATAATGTATTCCATGTCTCTGCTTTGAGGAAATATTATCCTGATCCATCTCATGTGTTGGAGTTGGAACCTCTTCAGATTCAGAGTGATTTAACCTTTGAGGAAAGACCTCTCCGGATTGTGGATAGAAAGGATAAAGTTCTGAGGAACAAGACTATACCTTTGGTAAAGGTTATCTGGGGACATCAGTCGGTTGAAGAAGCGACTTGGGAGACTGAAGCTGATATGAGGAAAAATTATGCTTACCTCTTTAATGATATGGATGCTGAGCTTTAGAGGACTAAAGCTCTATAAGGAGGGAGGAATGTAAGATCCAAGGATCTTAAGTTCTGGTAAGCATTATTTGGATTTAAATAAAATCAGTAACTGTGATATTTTGTTCATGATTTAAATAAAATTATTGATTGTGATATTTTTATGTATTGGTTGATAGTTAATTAACTAGAGATTTTTGGTTATTGATTTTTTTTGTAAATTAATTAGAGATTATTTGTTTGATTATTGACTGTTAATTTATGATAAATTATCATTGGTTGTTTGTGATAAATTAATTAGGATTTTGGGTTGCAAATTTTAAGTTAATTAATTAGACCTTATTGGTTAATTAATTATACTCTATTGGATAATTAAATCCTTATTGGATGTTAGTTAAATCCTTAATGGATTTTCGTTAAGTGATTGGTTAATGGTTAAGTTAATTAAATAATTAGTTAATTATGAGATATTGGGTTATTGGGTTTAAAATTCGAAATTATTAGTTAAATGGGTTAAACCCTATTGGAATAAATTGGTTAATGGGTTTAAAATTTTAAAACCCAAAGTTTAAGTGATAATATCGATTAGGGTGAGATTAGTGGCGATTTTGGAGCCTTGAGAAAATTGAGGTGGCGGCTTGAAAGAACTTGGCGACTCTTGGAAAGCTTGGAGGCGATTTTTTTTTGGTGTTTCTTCTTCATCTTCTTCCTCTTGGCGATCTTCTTGAAGTGAAGAAATTTCCTTGGTGAGTCTTGGAGATCCTTTGGGCGACCCCAAGGCTTTGGACGAAATTTTGGAAGGGTTTTCATCCTTGTGTTCACGGTTTAAGAGGTGAGTGGAGTGTTTTTTTGATTTCTAGTAATTTGGTTGTATTAATTGATGCATGAGATTGATTAGAAATTTGATCATGCTAAATCGAAATTCAAGATTTCACCATGTTAAATACCGAATTTAAGATCTTCTTATTTTGATAAAAAACCGAATTTATGCAAAGGTATATATATAACATGAAAAACCGAAAGTTTAATGGATGTATATCTCATGTGAAGAATCGAAAATGGCAAGGAGATATTTATAATGAAAACCTAATTTATTCATGATGATTCTTGTTAACTAAGGGTTTGATTTAAGTTGGGAATTTTATCATGCTAACAATGGAATTAAGATGTATTTTTATGAAAACCGAAATTTGGCAAATGTGTGTATATTTTGAAAACTGAAATTTTGATGATTTTATTTATGAAATCCGAAAGTTAGCAACATGAAAGTTAAGGTATTCTTTTATGGAATTTAGGAGGTTTTAAATCAATGATTTTGAGCATGAGATTGATGTTAACTAAGGTTTAAAATTTAGTAAATAATATGTTATGTTAACCGTGGATCACATGTAGTAATTAATATGAATACATGATTTTTATGTCAATTTTTGGATGCTTGTTAAATGCAAATCATGAATATTCCTTTATGTGTATTTATGGATTGTTTGATAAATTGTGGTAATTTGTATGTATTACATTTTATGTTGATTTTATGATGAATGCTTGTTGTAATTTTATGTTTCTTTATGAGTGTAGCATGTACCCTTGTTTGAGAAGAATTGGGTGATAATATAGCAAGATTACACTGAACTAATCAGCATGAAATATAAGGACTACACTATGTGATCTTCATTATGTGATTCTTTGATAATTATGTGGGGTTGTGTTTTTGGAAAATTATGTGGTCATGTGATGGTTAGGACTAAGGCTAGGTGTGACTATGAACTCAAGGGGATAGTTCTTATGTAATATGTGAAGGGTTTGAATTTCAGCCCTATACTGTGATATGTGAGGGGGTTGATGTTCAACCTGCCTATTATGATTATTGTGATGGGGGTTGAAGTTCAGCCTGTCCGATGTGATTTTTGTGATGGCTATCCTAGAGTCAAGTTGACACTTAGGAGTCCACCTTTGTGAAATATGTCCACCTATGTGAAATTATGAAATAAGATATGTGTGTTGTCCAGTAGGAACCTTTTGGGAGAACGGGTTTTGACCCAAAGTGCCATGTCTTGGTCGGACAGGGGCCACCTCTTGATGTCATTACTCTTTTATGTGTTGGGAATGATATAAGACCCAAAGTGCCATGTCTTGGTCAGACAGGGGCCACCTCTTGATGTCATCATTCTCGTTTTATGTTATGGCGTGATAGACCAGCGTGCCACGTCGTGACCCGACGGGGGCCACCTCCTGATTCTATTCTCGTTTTATGTTATGGCGTGATAGACCAGCGTGCCACGTCGTGACCTGACGGGGGCCACCTCCTGATTCTATTCACTGTCCATGTTTATGTGTTGCACGAGATTTTGCAGCTCCCAGTGCTTTGGCCAAGCCGGGTTAGACCATATTGGTCACTTTGTGAATATGCTGGACAACTAGGTTATAAGTGTGTTGGTATGTTTAGTTGGTTTAGAATATATGTGTTCGGTTGGTTTATAGTATAACTCTAGAACCTAAGTTGTTATATGTTGGTGTGTACATCTGGATATCTATATGACTTCTGTTTCTTTATGTTGTTATATCTTGACATAATATCCTGTTAAAGATTTTTAAAACAATTTGCCTATGTTTTTGAGTGTATGTTATGGATGGTCAATTAAACTATCCACTCACTGGGCTGTGTAGCTCACCCCTCACTATTTTCAGGTGTAGAGTAGGGGCGCAGTTAGCATTACATGGATGCTGTGATTTATGCTTAATGAATTTATGATGCCGGTTGTGGCTAAACCCTGTGAATTATATGCATTATGTGAACCATGTGATATGAATGATGTGAACTACGTGAACTTGTGATGCCAGATTGTGGCGGTTTTACGAGTCTGATTTTTGTGTCACCGCGGGCTTTGGCCTGGTTTCGGTGTTTGGTATTAGTTTATAAAATCGATTTTGTGGATTTGTTTTGAAATTGAAGTTGATGTGTATTTTTGCAATCGGTTTTGAGATAACTGTAACGTGCATATGTCTAGTGCACGTATTGCGTGGTGGCAGGTACCTTTATGTGATTTATGAGATTTGTGATTCGAAGATTTTATGTGTTTGGAGTTTTGAAAATTTTCAGATCGTGTTTTTCTTGAACTCGGTTTTACCTAGCATTTGATCGATCTTATATGAAACATCCTATTACTTTTGCGATTGTGTTATTTGCTTGGGGTTAAGTATGTGGGATGTTACAGAATGGTATCAGAGGAGTTGGCTAGCTAAAACTTAGTTTGGGGAAAACATGTTTGTGTATTGCTAGACACCTAATAGGTTATGTTTGTTTTCCTGACTATGATATGTGTGTGACTATGATATGTGTGTGTAGGAATCTGAATTTAAGATGGTGCGAACCAGAGGTAATGCTAGTGATGAGGGCGAGCAGACCCCGAATCTCACTAGGACTATTGAGGCTTTGACTGGCATGGTACAGCAACAAGGTGCCATGATTGAGAGGCAAGCTCAGATGCTGCAGCAGCAGCAGACTCAGCATCAAGAGGCGCAACAGCAGCTTTTGCAGCAGCTGACTCAGGAGAGACCCCAGACTACTACTAGAGCAGTGGGGGATGACTCTCAGGAGGGTGCTCACAGGCGCTATGCTTCACTTGTGAGTGAATTTCAGAAACTGGGTCCTAGCTCATTTTATGGGGGCTCAGAATCCAGCACTGCTGAGAACTGGCAGTTGTGCTTGGACAAGATTTTCCAAGTTATGCGTTGCTCGGATGAAGACAAGCTGTGTCTGGCCACTTATATGATGCGTGGTGACGCAGACGAGTGGTGGAAAGGTGTGGTGAGGCTAGCAGCAGAAAGGCATGAGATAGTGGATTGGCCTTATTTCTTGTCTCAATTTAATGAGAAGTACTTCCCAGACAGCTTGGTGGAGGACCGAGAGGTGGCTTTTATTCATCTGGAGCAGGGTGATATGACAGTGGACCAGTATGAGCTACAGTTCACGAAATTAGGAAAGTATGCTCCTCATCTGATAAATACTGAAAAGAGGAGAGCTACCAAGTTTCTCAGAGGTCTCAGATGGGATATTAGGGAGCAGGTTGGTGCTCAGCACTTGGAGACCTATGTTGAGACAGTTGGTCGAGCACGCACTATTGAGAGATACATAGCTGAGAGGAGTTCTCGTGCTGCCGTGACAGTGATTCCTGTAGTGGAGGCGGTGGTTCCTCAGCATGGCAGTGGCGGCAAGGGTAAGAAATACCCTAGGCATAAGGACTACAAGAGGAGCCGGTTTAAGCCTTACTCTTACAAGACACCGCAGCAGTCCAGGGATGCACCACAGCAGTTCAGGGATGCCAGGGACGTGAGAACCAATGTCACAGAGGACCGGACTTGTAGTTATTGTGGGCTCAGGGGACATCTAATGAAAGATTGTCATAGGAAGAATGGCGTGTGCTTCAAATGTAAGAAACCTGGGCACATGGCCAGGGACTGCAAGGAGCCTGAGATGCAGCCTAGAGGCGCAGATAAGTCTACAGTCCAGACTAGAGTTTATGCTGTGGCTGAGAAGGATACACGAGCTTCCCGATCCGTTGTGGAAGGTACATTATTTGTATTTGATCAGTTAGCTCGCATTCTATTTGATCCTGGTGCAAACTTGTCTTTTGTCTCTGTTAAGTTTGCTGCATGTTTACCTGTTGTACCTAAGATGCTAGATTATGCTGTGTCTGTTAGTACTCCTTTGGGAAAGTCATTGTCTACAGACACTGTTTGTGCTGACTGTGTAGTACATGGGTTATGAGTTTTTGGTAGATCTAATCCTTTTAGACATGCAAGATTATGATGTCATCCTAGGAATGGATTGGTTGTCTTCACATCATGCCTCTGTGGATTGCTTTGAGAAAGTGATCACTTTGAATATGCTTGATGGGAATCGGATTTTTGTGAGAGGTCTAGTATCAGACCAAGGACCACATGTGATATCTTTCCTGCAGGCCAGGAAGTTACTTGCTAGTGGGTGCAAGGGTTATCTTGCACATGTCAAGGTGCAGGATGATTCTAATTCTGATCTGACTCAGATGGCAGTGGTGAAAGAGTTTCCTGATGTGTTCTCTGAGGAATTTTCAGGTTTACCACCAGTTAGAGAAGTGGAGTTTGGCATTGAGTTGGCGCCAGGTACGGCACCTATCTCCAGAGCTCCTTATCGTATGGCTACTTCAGAGTTGGCCGAGCTTAAGAAGCAACTGGAAGAGTTGCTGGAAAAAGGGTACATCCGGCCTAGTGTTTCTCCCTGGGGAGCGCCAGTGTTGTTTGTGAAGAAGAAAGATGGAACCCTGAGGATGTGTATAGACTACAGGCAGTTGAATCAAGTGACCATTAAGAATAAGTATCCTCTTCCCAGAATTGATGATCTGTTTGATCAGTTACAGGGAGCTACAGTGTTCTCTAAGATTGATCTGAGATCAGGGTATTATCAGCTTAGAGTCAAGGATGAGGATATATTTAAGACTGCTTTCAGGACCAGGTATGGGCATTTTGAATTTTTAGTTATGCCTTTTGGACTGACGAATGCACCTGCTGTCTTCATGGATTTGATGAACAGGGTATTCCATGAGTTTCTTGACTCTTGTGTAGTAGTCTTTATAGACGATATTTTGGTATACTCACGGACTACTTCAGATCATGTCAGGGATTTGCGCAAAGTGCTGGAGGTTCTGAGGAAGAAACGGTTATATGCCAAAGCTAGTAAGTGTGAGTTCTGGCTAGAGAAGATCAGTTTTCTGGGACATGTGATTTCTGGTCAGGGAGTGTCTGTGGATCCTGTTAAAGTACAAGCTATCCTTGATTGGGGAAGACCTACTAGTGCTACTGAGATCAGGAGTTTTCTGGGTTTAGCAGGTTACTACCGGCGATTTGTTGAGGGATTCTCCAAGCTGGCGGGTCCTTTAACCAAATTGACCAGAAAGGAAGCCAAGTTTGTTTGGGATGACAAGTGTGAAGAGAGCTTCCAGGAGCTGAAAAGAAGATTGACTAGTACACCGATCCTCATTATTCCTAGTGATGGGGAAAGGTTTACTGTTTATACTGATGCTTCAGGCAAAGGACTGGGTTGTGTCTTGATGCAGAAGGGTTCTGTGGTAGCCTATGCTTCGAGACAATTGAAGGAGTATGAACTGAACTATCCTACTCATGATTTAGAGTTGGCGGCCGTAGTCTTTGCTTTGAAGATATGGCGTCATTATTTGTTGGGTCAGGAGTTTGATCTGTTCACCGATCACCAGAGTCTCAAGTACATCTTCACTCAGAAGGAGTTGAACATGAGGCAGAGGAGATGGATGGAATTGATTAAAGATTATGACTTCTCTATTCAGTATCAGGCTGGAAAGGCCAATGTGGTGGCGGATGCACTGAGTAGACATCCAGTTACTTCAGTAGCTGCACTACGGGTCAGTGAATGGCAGTTACTGCAGGAGTTCAGAGATCTCAGGATCAGTGTTTCTCCTAAAGTTCAGACTGGCTATGTGGCTTTTCTCAGAGTACAGTCTACCTTGTTACAGAAGATCAGAGATCAGCAGTCTGTGGATCCGAAATTAGTTCAGATCAGGGATAGTCTGGTTGATGGCGCATTTCAGGATTTTAGCTTGTCTACTGATGGTATTCTTCGGTTTCGTGGAAGGGTATGTGTCCCTGAGGAACCGAGCTTGAGGAAAGAAATATTGGAGGACAGCCATAACTCCAAATATTCTCTACATCCTGGCGTGACTAAGATGTATCAAGACCTCAAGAAAAGTTTTTGGTGGCCGGGTATGAAGAAAGAAGTGCTTGATTTTGTCTCTAGGTGTTTGACCTGTCAGACTATAAAGGCCGAACACCAGAAGCCTGGTGGTTTGTTGCAGCCTCTTCCTATTCCTGAGTGGAAGTGGGAAAGCATTAGTATGGATTTTGTGTGTGGCTTGCCCAGAACCAGATTGGGTCATGATGCTGTTTGGGTGATTGTTGATAGACTCACCAAATCAGCCCATTTTCTTCCGATTAAAAAGACTTATTCTTTAGAGAGACTGGCCAGATTGTACATTGATGAGATAGTTAGACTGCATGGAGTGCCTGTTGATATTGTGTCTGATAGGGACTCTCGATTTTTGTCCAGATTTTGGAGGAGTTTACAGGAGGGTTTGGGTACTAAGTTGAGTTTTAGTACAGCATACCATCCTCAGTCTGATGGCCAGACGGAGCGTACTATACAGACTCTAGAGGATTTGTTGAGAGCCTATGTGGTTGATTGGAGTTCTGAGTGGAACCGGGATCTATCTTTGATAGAGTTCACTTATAATAATAGTTTCCACTCCAGTATTCAGATGGCTCCTTATGAGGCTTTGTATGGAAGAAGGTGTAGGACTCCCTTGTGTTGGGAGGAAACTGGTGACAGGAGGATTTTGAGATCTGATGCAGTACAGGAGACTACTGATAAGGTCAGAGAAATCCAGGATAAGCTGAAAATTGCTCGGGACAGACAGAAGAGTTATGCTGATGACCGACGTCGTCCTTTGGAGTTTATGGTAGGAGACCATGTGTTCTTGAAGGTGTCGCCTACTAAGGGTGTTATGAGGTTTGGCAAAAAGGGCAAGTTGAGCCCTAGGTTTGTAGGCCCTTTTGATATTGTTGAGAGAGTTGGTCCAGTGGCTTACCGATTGGCTTTACCTCCTGCTATGGATCATGTGCATAATGTATTCCATGTCTCTGCTTTGAGGAAATATTATCCTGATCCATCTCATGTGTTGGAGTTGGAACCTCTTCAGATTCAGAGTGATTTAACCTTTGAGGAAAGACCTCTCCGGATTGTGGATAGAAAGGATAAAGTTCTGAGGAACAAGACTATACCTTTGGTAAAGGTTATCTGGGGACATCAGTCGGTTGAAGAAGCGACTTGGGAGACTGAAGCTGATATGAGGAAAAATTATGCTTACCTCTTTAATGATATGGATGCTGAGCTTTAGAGGACTAAAGCTCTATAAGGAGGGAGGAATGTAAGATCCAAGGATCTTAAGTTCTGGTAAGCATTATTTGGATTTAAATAAAATCAGTAACTGTGATATTTTGTTCATGATTTAAATAAAATTATTGATTGTGATATTTTTATGTATTGGTTGATAGTTAATTAACTAGAGATTTTTGGTTATTGATTTTTTTTGTAAATTAATTAGAGATTATTTGTTTGATTATTGACTGTTAATTTATGATAAATTATCATTGGTTGTTTGTGATAAATTAATTAGGATTTTGGGTTGCAAATTTTAAGTTAATTAATTAGACCTTATTGGTTAATTAATTATACTCTATTGGATAATTAAATCCTTATTGGATGTTAGTTAAATCCTTAATGGATTTTCGTTAAGTGATTGGTTAATGGTTAAGTTAATTAAATAATTAGTTAATTATGAGATATTGGGTTATTGGGTTTAAAATTCGAAATTATTAGTTAAATGGGTTAAACCCTATTGGAATAAATTGGTTAATGGGTTTAAAATTTTAAAACCCAAAGTTTAAGTGATAATATCGATTAGGGTGAGATTAGTGGCGATTTTGGAGCCTTGAGAAAATTGAGGTGGCGGCTTGAAAGAACTTGGCGACTCTTGGAAAGCTTGGAGGCGATTTTTTTTTGGTGTTTCTTCTTCATCTTCTTCCTCTTGGCGATCTTCTTGAAGTGAAGAAATTTCCTTGGTGAGTCTTGGAGATCCTTTGGGCGACCCCAAGGCTTTGGACGAAATTTTGGAAGGGTTTTCATCCTTGTGTTCACGGTTTAAGAGGTGAGTGGAGTGTTTTTTTGATTTCTAGTAATTTGGTTGTATTAATTGATGCATGAGATTGATTAGAAATTTGATCATGCTAAATCGAAATTCAAGATTTCACCATGTTAAATACCGAATTTAAGATCTTCTTATTTTGATAAAAAACCGAATTTATGCAAAGGTATATATATAACATGAAAAACCGAAAGTTTAATGGATGTATATCTCATGTGAAGAATCGAAAATGGCAAGGAGATATTTATAATGAAAACCTAATTTATTCATGATGATTCTTGTTAACTAAGGGTTTGATTTAAGTTGGGAATTTTATCATGCTAACAATGGAATTAAGATGTATTTTTATGAAAACCGAAATTTGGCAAATGTGTGTATATTTTGAAAACTGAAATTTTGATGATTTTATTTATGAAATCCGAAAGTTAGCAACATGAAAGTTAAGGTATTCTTTTATGGAATTTAGGAGGTTTTAAATCAATGATTTTGAGCATGAGATTGATGTTAACTAAGGTTTAAAATTTAGTAAATAATATGTTATGTTAACCGTGGATCACATGTAGTAATTAATATGAATACATGATTTTTATGTCAATTTTTGGATGCTTGTTAAATGCAAATCATGAATATTCCTTTATGTGTATTTATGGATTGTTTGATAAATTGTGGTAATTTGTATGTATTACATTTTATGTTGATTTTATGATGAATGCTTGTTGTAATTTTATGTTTCTTTATGAGTGTAGCATGTACCCTTGTTTGAGAAGAATTGGGTGATAATATAGCAAGATTACACTGAACTAATCAGCATGAAATATAAGGACTACACTATGTGATCTTCATTATGTGATTCTTTGATAATTATGTGGGGTTGTGTTTTTGGAAAATTATGTGGTCATGTGATGGTTAGGACTAAGGCTAGGTGTGACTATGAACTCAAGGGGATAGTTCTTATGTAATATGTGAAGGGTTTGAATTTCAGCCCTATACTGTGATATGTGAGGGGGTTGATGTTCAACCTGCCTATTATGATTATTGTGATGGGGGTTGAAGTTCAGCCTGTCCGATGTGATTTTTGTGATGGCTATCCTAGAGTCAAGTTGACACTTAGGAGTCCACCTTTGTGAAATATGTCCACCTATGTGAAATTATGAAATAAGATATGTGTGTTGTCCAGTAGGAACCTTTTGGGAGAACGGGTTTTGACCCAAAGTGCCATGTCTTGGTCGGACAGGGGCCACCTCTTGATGTCATTACTCTTTTATGTGTTGGGAATGATATAAGACCCAAAGTGCCATGTCTTGGTCAGACAGGGGCCACCTCTTGATGTCATCATTCTCGTTTTATGTTATGGCGTGATAGACCAGCGTGCCACGTCGTGACCCGACGGGGGCCACCTCCTGATTCTATTCTCGTTTTATGTTATGGCGTGATAGACCAGCGTGCCACGTCGTGACCTGACGGGGGCCACCTCCTGATTCTATTCACTGTCCATGTTTATGTGTTGCACGAGATTTTGCAGCTCCCAGTGCTTTGGCCAAGCCGGGTTAGACCATATTGGTCACTTTGTGAATATGCTGGACAACTAGGTTATAAGTGTGTTGGTATGTTTAGTTGGTTTAGAATATATGTGTTCGGTTGGTTTATAGTATAACTCTAGAACCTAAGTTGTTATATGTTGGTGTGTACATCTGGATATCTATATGACTTCTGTTTCTTTATGTTGTTATATCTTGACATAATATCCTGTTAAAGATTTTTAAAACAATTTGCCTATGTTTTTGAGTGTATGTTATGGATGGTCAATTAAACTATCCACTCACTGGGCTGTGTAGCTCACCCCTCACTATTTTCAGGTGTAGAGCAGGGGCGCAGTTAGCATTACATGGATGCTGTGATTTATGCTTAATGAATTTATGATGCCGGTTGTGGCTAAACCCTGTGAATTATATGCATTATGTGAACCATGTGATATGAATGATGTGAACTACGTGAACTTGTGATGCCAGATTGTGGCGGTTTTACGAGTCTGATTTTTGTGTCACCGCGGGCTTTGGCCTGGTTTCGGTGTTTGGTATTAGTTTATAAAATCGATTTTGTGGATTTGTTTTGAAATTGAAGTTGATGTGTATTTTTGCAATCGGTTTTGAGATAACTGTAACGTGCATATGTCTAGTGCACGTATTGCGTGGTGGCAGGTACCTTTATGTGATTTATGAGATTTGTGATTCGAAGATTTTATGTGTTTGGAGTTTTGAAAATTTTCAGATCGTGTTTTTCTTGAACTCGGTTTTACCTAGCATTTGATCGATCTTATATGAAACATCCTATTACTTTTGCGATTGTGTTATTTGCTTGGGGTTAAGTATGTGGGATGTTACAGCAAGTGTCTGGTTCTTGTATAGAGAGAGGCGGATGATACAGTGTCAGATCCTCCACATTGATGGTGGAGGATATCCCCAGTTCTGGCGGTAGGTCCAGGAGATAGGCATTATTGTTGACCCTCTTCAGAATAGTGAAGGGCCCGATGCCCTTGGCGTCCAACTTGCGGCCTGGTCCTTGGATGCGTTCCTCGCGGACCCGCAACATTACCTGATCCCCTATAGAAAATACCTTCTCTCGGCGATGTTTATTAGTATCGTCACGATATTGATTAACAGAGTCTTGAATCTTACTGAATAGCTCATGATGTAATTGCGAAATATGGAAAGCATAATCTCGGGCCGAAATAGAAGTCTTGCAATGTTTAGGGGCCGAAAATAGATCAATGGGCTTGTTAGGCTGGTATCCTAAGTTTGCCTGGAAAGGAGACAGACCAGTAGTCCTGTTAGGAACACTATTGTAGGAAAACTCAGCTGTAGGTAACAGCTTGTCCCAATCACGGGGGTGCTCTCCTACAAGACTCCTAAGGATGCTCCCAAGTGATTTGTTGACCACTTCGGTCTGCCCATCCGTTTGGGGATGGTAGGCCGTCGAGAACTTCAGTTTCGTGTCCAATAGAGCCCATAGCGTCCTCCAGAAATGACTAACAAACCTAGTGTCTCTATCCGAAACTATAGTGAGAGGGGTACCATGCAACCTAACAATGTCTCTAAAGAAGATCCTAGCCATATGGGAGGCATCGGTAGTTTTAGTGCAAGGTATGAAATGAGCCATTTTTGTGAACCGGTCTACCACAACATAAATAGAGTCATGCCTAGCAGCAGTCCTAGGCAATCCTAGAACAAAGTCCATACTAATGTCCTGCCACGGTGCCTGGGGAATAGGCAGAGGGGTGTACAGTCCAAAATTGTGCTTCTAGAATTTAGTGGATTGACAGGTCCCACAATGCTTAACTACCTTGGCCACATCGCGGTAGAGTTGAGGCCAAAAGAATCGTTCCTCGACCAAGGCACGGGTCTTCTCTCGACCATAGTGCCCAGCAGACCCTCCTCCATGGAGTTCCCAAACTAGGAAATCCCGGATTGAGGACTTAGGAACACAGAGTGTTGGCCCAAGGAAGAGATACCCATCCCGAAGGGTGTACAAGGGGTGACTCATAACATCTCTAGTCATATCAGCATAAATAGCAGAAAAGTCAGGGCAATCTAGGTAAGCAGTTTTCATATGTTCAAATCCTACAAGTTCAGCATGCATAGTTTGCAAAATGAAGACTACCCTACTTAGAGCATCAGCAACTTTGTTGTTAACTCCAGACTTGTGTTTTAAGACAAAAGTGTACTGTTGTAAATACTCTACCCACTTGGCATGTCTAGCATTGAGTTTTCTTTGGGCACTAAGGTAAGACAGGGCTTGGTGATCACTATTTAAGGTAAACTCATGGTGGAGAAGGTAGTGCCGCCAATGCCTCAAAGATTGAACCACGGCATAGAACTCTTTGTCGTAGGTTGAGTATTTCTGCTTGGCCTCATTCAGCTTTTCACTGAAGAAGGCAATAGGGTGACCTTCTTGGCTGAGGGTCCCACCTATGCCAACGCCAGAAGCATCACAATCAACCTCAAAGACCTTGCCAAAGTCAGGCAATCTTAAAACAGGGGCAGAGGTCATCCTACTCTTAAGTTCAGTGAAAGCCCTATTGGCAGACTTGGTCCAACTAAAGTCCCCTTGTTTCATGCAATTGGTGATAGGAGCTACTATGGTGCTAAAATTCCGTATGAACCTACGGTAGAAGGTAGCAAGGCCATGAAAACTCCTAACTTCAGTAAGGGTCTTGGGCTCTGGCCAGTCCAAGATGGCTTGGACTTTAGATGGATCAGCTTGAAGCCCTAGGTCAGAAACAATAAACCCTAGAAAGACAACTTTGGGAGATAGAAAAGAACATTTCTTCAGGTTGACATAAAGCTTTTCATCTCTAAGAAGGGTTAGAGTCTGCCTTAAGTGCCCTAGGTGCTCCTTTTGTGACTTACTATAGATAAGTATGTCATCAAAGTATACAACTAGGAACTTCCCTATGTAGGGTCTAAGCACTTGGGTCATAAGCCTCATAAAAGTGGAAGGGGCATTGGTTAGCCCGAAAGGCATGACTAACCACTCATATAAGCCGTCTTTGGTTTTGAAGGCGGTCTTCCATTCATCCCCTTCTCTAATCCTAACCTGATGGTATCCACTCCTGAGGTCAAGCTTGGAAAACCATTTGGATCCTACTAGCATATCTAACATGTCATCAAGTCTAGGTATGGGAAACCTATACTTGATAGTAATTTTGTTGATAGCTCTGCAATCTATACACATGCGCCAACTGCCATCCTTCTTTGGGGTAAGAAGGGCTGGGACGGCGCAGGGACTTAGGCTTTCCCTGATGTAACCCTTACACAATAAATCATCTACTTGTCTTTTGAGCTCCTCATGCTCGGTAGGGTTCATCCTATAGTGGGGTAGGTTGGGAAGAGAGGATCCAGGGACTAGGTCTATGGCATGTTGTATATCCCTAAGAGGTGGCAGTCCTTCAGGGAGATCCTCTGGAGTGAGCTCACTAAATTCTTGGAGTATGGATTCTACTTCTAGGGAAGGCTTCTCTTCTACTTCAGGGTTGACTTCTTTGATGACTAAGGTATAAAGGGGTTGATCTGCTATAATTTCCTTAGTGAAAGTTTGAGGCCTTATAAGTTGAATGGTAGGTTGGCCTTTCTTGGGTTCCTCTATCTTACCCTTACTAGTTGTGGCTCTAAGTTCTTTGGGAAGAGAGGGTTTCAACCTAATCTTTTGATCCTTATGGGTAAAAACATAGGTATTGGTCCGACCGTAGTGGACAACATCCATGTCATATAACCAAGGGCGTCCTAAGAGGATTTGGGCTACATCCATCGTAAGGACGTCACACCAGATCTTGTCCTCATATGTACCAAACTGGATAGGTACGAGGCACCTATGGGTCACAGGGACACTGGTTTGGTTAACCCAAGAAATATTGTAAGGGCTAGGTCGGGGTTCCATTTTGAGGTTCAGTTTTGTAGCAGCTATGTGGGAGACAGCATTGAGGCTGCTTCCACCATCAATGACCACCTTGCACATGTGACCATGGCATTTGGTGTAGGTGTGGAAAATACTGGTCCGGCGCCAGTCCTCAGTGGGGGTAGGTTTGACAAGGGTGCATCTAACTACCCCTAAGGTGTTGAAGATATCATCACTACTGTCATAGTCATTGACTTCAATCTCTTGATCAGGGTCTCCCTCAAGGGTGGGCTCAGGGTCTATGTCTTCCTCAGTTAAAACCATGACCTTCTTAGGGCACTCTTTTGCAAAATGTCCCTTCTGCCTACAGTTATAACAAATGGGGACGGAGTTGTCAGTAGTTTGAGCAGTTCTTGGTTTTGGGTTTGAGCTAGAAGGCGGGTGCATAGGAGCTGGCCTATAGATGGGCCGGGGAGGGAGAGTTTCCTTCCTATTCTTAAGTTCTTGTTCAACTTCTATGGCCCTTTGATAGGCTATCTCCGGGGTATCTAATTGAAAATAGGTCAAGGCCCTCCTAATGTCAGGTCTAAGGCCATTCTTGAATCGACTTAGGATCATACCTTGGTCTTCATTGACTTCACACCTAATGAGGAGCTCTTCTAGCTTGTTTTGATAGGCTTCTACAGTAGAGGAGCCTTGAGTGTGACTACCAAGTTCATCCTTAAGTTTTTGCATGAAACCAGGTGGGACATACTTTTGCCTAAGTAGGTATTTCATTTCATCCCAAGACTCAACGGGTGGCTTACCATCCCTTTCTATAGTTCTTTCGACATGGGTCCAATAGAGTCTAGCGGGTCCTTCTAATAAACACTTGGTGAACCTAACTTTACTTTCATTGTGCATAAAGCTATAATCAAAGTATTGATCTAGCTTTGTGGCCCAATCTAGGAATTCCTTGGGGTTAAGAGACCCACCAAAAGTAGGGGGGTTGATCTTGATGGCACGTTGCACATCATACTCTCTAGGTCTATGATAGGGGGTTTGTTGGGCATAAGGCCCTTCCCATTCGGTTTGAACATGATTGACCCTAGGAGTTTGGGAAGGAGGTCCTAGATTATTTGGTTCCCTTGTGTGGGATCCACTATTAGGTCGGCTAGTGTTTTGGGGATCCATCTTAGAGTTAGACTCTAGGGTATTAAGCCTATTGTCTATGACACCTATGGAATGTTGAAGGGTTGCTAGGGTTTCTTTAAGGGAAGCCATCTCAATTGAAAGGGCACTCACCTCATGGTCAATAGCTTGATTAAGACCATAGGGGGCACCGGATCTAGTAGCCATTTTCGAAATGAGTAAGGTTTTGAAAATAGACCCTAAGGTGATACAATATAGTTAATCAAATTCTTTCAAGCACCTAGGTCCAAAATCGCCTTAGTAGTAGGAAAATAATTTTGGTCTTATAAAATTCTACTCTAAGAGCCTAGGCTCTGATACCAAGATGATGGGGTCACCAAGCATGCAACATTCAAACAACGCGCTTCGAAAACATTTTGATAATTAAGTATAGCTTCATAAACCCCTTAAGCTAACGTAGTTTGAAATTAGTTTGCTTATGGTAGATAGTAGAGAAAACCGAAACTATTTATCAAGTGAATCCTAGCATGCACTTCTAGATAAGATGAAATTGACAAAGCTTAGCATGCGGTTCTACAACATCAAATAGACCTAAGCATGCGATTCTACCATAAATAATAGAGCTACTCTAAGGGAGGAACTCACCTTGCACCCTTTGAGAATAGAAAGGGTGACCTTCCCGTTCTTCACCGGTCCAATGGTGGAATCTCACGAAGTAGGGCCCTATGAGCTTACACACATGGCATTGCAGCATTCCCACACATGCGTGGGTGAGTAGTGACAAATATTAAGAGGCCTTTTACAATCACAACCAAGGGGGAGACTAGTTCTCCAAGTTCCCTTGCTAACAATCTAGAGACTAGCTATTAGAGGGGGAGAGGGGGGGGGGGGGGAAATGACGCCTTGCATATCTTCTGAGCCTTGCGCAACCTTCATGGAATAGATGTATATAAGTGTAGATGGATGCTCAAGAACATCAAGACAAACAACAACCAAAGAAGAAGGGAGGAACTTAGCTAACTCGGGTGGATGTTTGATCTTGACATGGTGGTTGACACCTTCTTGAGTCTCGGTTGTGTCCTGCACCTCTTCTTGGATGAGAACTCTCCAAGGCTAAAGGGAGGAAGTGGCATGAGCTCCCAACTTCATGACAAGCGCAAATGGTGGAGGAAGGTTGAAGAGCATGAGGTATGGAAGGGAACTCTCGGCAATGAGGGGAGGGAAAGGTGACACACACCTTGAGAAGACTAACTTCTGAAATTTGAAATTGTATTCAACTCTGCTTGAGGTTTACAAGAGGTTACAACATATAGGAGACTTCCAACGGTTGTCTCCCTTCTCTAAGCGCAAAGACAAGTCACAAAAGTCAGCAGGATGTAGACAACTCAATGGGCTGATTTCTTTCCTCAAATGGGCAGATTGCTTTGAGGTTTAGCTTGAAGTTTTCTTCAGGATGGCAGGTTCAAACGCTGAGGTGATGATGGACTGAAGAGGCTGCAAAAGGCTGGCATTGTGCAGGCTGCAGATTGGTATGGGCGGCTGGCACTTGAAGGGACTGAAGTTGCTGCAAAGGCTGACATGGTTCAGCTGCTCCTTGACCTTGGTGGCTGGCGCATGGTGGACTGAAATGGGACATTGTGCAGCTGCCTCTTGACTTTGGTGGCTGGCGCATGATGGGCTGAAGTAGGACTTTGTGCAGGCTGCTTCTTGTCTTGGTTGGAGATGAAGGCAAACTCCACATGGCTGCCAACTAGGATGGTGGAAGTTGAGGTACTTGTGGTGTTGCTCCATTAGGTTGGGGTGGGCTGATTTCCTCATGAGTTGGGCTGATGGCCCATGGCATCTCTTGGAGTTGTCTTGACCTGATTTTGACTTGCATCCCAAAAATGGAGTTGACCTATACTATTACATCAATTTCATGCACTAACCTACTATACATAAGTGGCGGATCCTAGGCATGTAACTACATGGTGTAATTGGAGGGTGGATCTATCCTACCATATGATGCACCCTAATCTAAGACAAAATAAGCAACAAAAGGGGGTCCTAAGGAAGCCATATCTAATGGCTAGGATAGCCATACCGAGAGGGCTTCTTTCGGACCCGGGTGGACCTCCGAAGGTCCTGCTTTGGTCCCACATCAGGGCCCCTATAGAACACCACACTCCTTCAACAAGGAGACGGCAATCCTTTATCTATCACTAGTGTCCTAACTTGACTCATGATCATTATCCAAGATAGTCTATAACCATTATATTTCAAATGATATTGAACTACCTCAAAATAATGACATTCATCATTTAGGAACACAAGTGATCTCAAGTCAAAGGACATGTGCCACTTGTTGCAATCAAGGATCATTCACATTGTGACAAGCAATTGAATGTCCTAGTAGGGTCTGTCCAGTACATCCAATGTACCCATGATTCTACATCTTATTCCATGCTCGAAGCATCCTATAAGATTAGAACACATATTAGTCTTAACCATATCAAGGCTGTCTCATGTTCACCAAGATATATCGACTAAGGACATTTAGCATGTCAGCCTAGCTGAACAGCTTAGAGACATTATTCAGTAGTACACTTATTACAGCAGACAAGGTAACAACCTGAATAATAACCATGCCTTTATAAACACAAGAGTTTATTACATGATACTGATACAATCCCAAGGCCTCAAACATTAGCCTTAAGGGCATACCCCAACAATGCATTGATCCCTTGACTTGAGGTCATTGACTCTTCTGTATGGTTAGGAACATGCTTTGATACAACCTAACGCCTCGCCGTAAGCTGGGAGGTCATAACGGTTGTCATTGGGTATGTGACGACCCATATGAGAAGATCAATGGACAGACATAGGATTTGCCCCTTCCTACGGGAAGCTTGATATCCACGGGGCCCCCCTATGGTTGCATGACTGAAAGTGTATGGCCATACCCAGGTGAAAGCCTGATTTAGTCATGACCATGAGATTGGGTGAAAACAAAGTGGTGACACACTTTGTCCAATCGGATATCAGTTCGGCAAAGAGACTATAATGCATCGGTATCTTGTTGCGATGATGGGGATGTCGATGTGATATCCATTCCGAAGACTTGGGTAGCAGCGATGCACTGCTAGGTGCCAATCACTGCTTGTGATGACTCGGTTCATCACTGCCAACGTCTGAGGAACCTACAGGGTCGCACAACTTGAAACTCGGGTTCTCGCATTGATCGGGTAGCCTATTGATTGAGTTATTGGATAACTCAGATCTGTTTGGGAGAATCCATCAGCACCACTGTGCTTGATGTGTAACATCCCACATTCTTAACCCCAAACAAATGGCACAATTCACAAATGATACAGGATGTTTCATATAAGATCGATCATATGCTAGGTAAAACCGAGTTCAAGAAAACACGATCTGAAAAATTTCCATAAATCCATAGACACAAATTTACAAAACTCAAATCTCATAAGGGTACCTGCCACCACGCAATCCTTGCACTAGACATATGCAAGGCAACAGTTATATCAAAACCGATTAAAATTCATAAAATCCATAAAGGTACCTGCCACCAGGCAATACTTGCACTAGACATATGCAAGTTACAGTTGTATCAAAACCGATTGCAAAAATACACATCAACCTCAATTTCAAAACAAATCCACAAAATCGATTTTATAAACTGACACCAAACACCGAAACCAGGCTGAAGCCCGCGGTGACACAAAAATCAAACTCAGTTAACTGCCACAATCTGGCAACACAAATTCACATAATTCACATGGATCACATCACATGGTTCACATAGTTCATATAAATCATATGGTTTAGCCACAACCGGCCCCAGAAAATTTTAGCATAAAAGTTCTTAAGCAGCAAACATAATATCCACGCCAATGTTACTCATGAAATGCGCCCCTGCTCTATGCCTGAAAATAATGAGGGGTGAGCTACACAGCCCAGTGAGTGGATAGTCTAAATCGACCATCCATAACATACACTCAAAAATATAGGCAGATTATTTTAAAAATCTTTAACAAGAACATTATGTCAACATATAACAAAATAAAGAAACAGAAATCATATAGACAGTCAGATGTACACACCAGCATATAACAAACTCATGTTCACAAACTCAGGTTCTAGAGTTTTACTCTAACCCAATTAAACACATGTATTTTACACCAACTAAACACATAACAACTTAGGTTCACAAACTCAGGTTCTAGAGTTATACTCTAAACCACTAAACACACCAACACATAATCAACCTAGTTGTCCAGCATATTCAGTAGTGACCAATATGGTCTAACCCGGCTTGGCCAAAGCACTGGGAGCCGCATGCAACACATAAACATGGACAGTGAGTAGAATCAAGAGGTGGCCCCCGCCAGGTCACGACGTGGCACTTTGCTCCCTCACCCCATAACACATCAGAGTGATGACATCAAGAGGTGGCCCCTGTCTGATCAAGACATGGCACTTTGCGTCTTATATCACCCTGTCACATAAAGAGTAATGACATCAAGAGGTGGCCCCTGTCTGATCAAGACATGGCACTTTGCGTCTTATATTACCCCATCACATAAAAGAGTTATGACATCAAGAGGTGGCCCCTGTCTGACCAAGACATGGCACTTTGCGTCAAAACCCGTTCTCCCAAAAGGTTCCTACTGGACAACAGACACATCTTATTTCATATTTCGCATAGGTGAACATATTTCACAAAGGTGGACTCCTAAGTGTCAACTAGACTCTAGGATAGTCATCACAAAAATCATATCGGGCAGGCTGAACATCAACCCCCATCACAATAATCATAATAGGCAGGCTGAACATCAACCTCCTCACATATCACAATACAGGGCTGAAATTCAAACCCTTAACATAACACATAAGGACTATCCCTTTGAGTTCATAGTTACACCTAGCCTTAGTCCTAACCATCACATAATCACATAATTTTCCAAATTCACCTAACCCATAATTTTCCAAATTCACATAATCACACATAATGTTCAAAATTCACATAATCACACATAATGTTCAAAATTCACATGATCACACATATTGTTCAAAATTCACATAATCACACATATTGTTCAAAATCATATAACATAACACATAATGTTTTATATTCGAATATCACCGAATATTATGTAGTCCTTAAATTTCAGGCTGATCAGTTCAGTGTAATTTTGCTAAAATTATCACCCAATGTTCTCAAACATGATTACATGATCTTAATTAAATAAACATGAGTTTTACAACATAACATTATTGGCAATTTATCAAGCATCCATAAAATTTGACATATAACATTTATCATGCGCCCCAAAAATCAACATAAAATTAAAGAATAATTGCTTTACAAATCACACATGTAACCCAAGGTTTCAAACATAATATCAATTTAAAAATACACCTTAATTAACACCTTAGTTAACAAGAATTTCATACTTAAGAACAATGATTTAATGCTTCCTAAACTCCACACAATAATTACCCTAAATTCGGTTTTCATGGAGATATGCCTTAAATTCGGTTTTCATGGAAAATACCCTAAACTAACTTTTCATGGAGAAATATCAAGATTCAATTCACATGTAAACATGTTAACCACAATATCAAGATTAATATCAAATTTCGGTTTTCATAAATAAATGGCTCAAATTCGGTTTTTAGCATGATAAAACTTTCCAATCAATCTAACTCATTAATTGATACAACCAAATTGCTAGGAATCAAAAAGACACACCACTCACCTTGAACCGAGAACACAAGATGAAAATCCCTTCCAAAAAATTCGTCTAAGGCTTTGGAATACTCCTAAGAAGACGCCAACAATTGATAAGGAACGCCTCCAAACACCAAGATGCCGGCCAAAGGGAGAAAAGGAAGAGGAAGAAGAGTTTTCGCCTCCAAGTCTCCAAGAATCGCCCACTCCTCCTTAGCCGTCGCCCAAGTTTTCTTCAAGCCAAAAAAATCGCCAAAGTCTCCACCCTAACCGAAATTACCCACTTAAGTTTCGGTTTTTAAGGTTTTAACCCTCTAACCAATTAATTCAAAAAGAGGTTTAACCCATTAACCCATTAATTCAAATTTTAAAAACCCGATTAGTGTAAACCCAAATAACCCATGGTTTAAGTGAAATCCATTAAGAATTTAAATTAACATCCATTTAATGAATTCACTTAAACGTAAATCCAATAAGGATGTAATTAATATCCAATAAGGATTTAATTAACCAATAACTCCAATTAATTAACAATTAATTAACTTAAATTAACAAGCAATAAACTCTAATTAATTAACCAAAAATTAGCATCTAATGAGCTAGTTAATTAATTAGCATTAACATTCAAAAAATCTCTAACTTAATTAACTATAATTCAACAACCAAAATCTCTAATTAATTTATCATAAATTAACAATCAATACACAGGAATAATAACACAGTCAATAATTTTATTTAAATCAAGAATAATGCTTACCAGAACTTAAGATCCTTGGATCTTACATTCCTCCCTCCTTATAAAGCTTTAGTCCCCTAAAGCTCAGCATCCATATCATCAAAGAGGTAAGCATAATTTTTCCTCATATCAGCTTCAGTCTCCCAAGTCGCCTCCTCAACCGACTGATTTCCCCAGATAACCTTTACCAAAGGTATAGTCTTGTTCCTCAGAACTTTATCCTTTCTATCCACAATCCGGAGAGGTCTTTCCTCAAAAGTCAAGTCACTCTGAATCTGAAGAGGTTCCAACTCCAACACATGAGATGGATCAGGATGATATTTCCTCAAAACAGAAACATGGAATACATTATGCACATGATCCATAGCAGGAGATAAAGCTAATCGGTAAGCCACTGGACCAATTCTCTCAATAATGTCAAAAGGGCCTACAAATCTAGGGCTCAACTTGCCCTTTTTGCCAAACCTCATAACACCCTTAGTAGGTGACACCTTCAAGAACACATGATCCCCTACCATAAACTCCAAAGGACGACGACGGTCATCAGCATAACTCTTCTGTCTGTCTCGAGCAATTTTCAGTTTATCCTGAATCTCTCTGACCTTATCAGTAGTCTCCTGAACTGCATCAGATCTCAAAATCATTCTGTCACCAGTTTCCTCCCAACACAAGGGAGTCCTACACCTTCTCCCATACAAAGCCTCATAAGGAGCCATCTGAATACTAGAGTGGAAGCTATTATTATAAGTAAACTCTATCAAAGATAGATCCCGGTTCCACTCAGAACTCCAATCAACCACATAGGCTCTCAACAAATCTTCTAGAGTCTGTATAGTACGCTCCGTCTGGCCATCAGACTGAGGATGGTATGTTGTACTAAAACTCAACTTAGTACCCAAACCCTCCTGTAAGCTCTTCCAAAATCTGGACAAAAACCGAGAGTCCCTATCAGACACAATATCAACAGGCACTCCATGCAGTCTGACTATCTCATCAATGTACAATCTGGCCAGCCTCTCTAAAGGATAGGTCATCTTGATCGGAAGAAAATGGGCTGATTTAGTGAGTCTATCAACAATCACCCAAATAGCATCATGACCCAATCTGGTTCTAGGCAAACCACACACAAATTCCATACTGATGCATTCCCACTTCCACTCAGGAATAGGAAGAGGCTGCAACAAACCACCAGGCTTCTGGTGTTCAGCCTTTACAGTCTGACAGGTTAAACACCTAGAGACAAAATCAAACACTTCTTTCTTCATACCCGGCCACCAAAAACTTTTCTTGAGGTCCTGATACATCTTAGTCACACCAGGATGTAGAGAATATTTGGAGTTATGGCTGTCCTCCAATATTTCTTTCCTCAAGCTCGGTTCCTCAGGGACACACACCCTTCCACGAAACCGAAGAATACCATCATCAGACAGGCTAAAATCCTGAACTGCGCCATCAACCAGACTATCCCTGATCTGAACTAATTTCGGATCCACAGACTGCTGATCTCTGATCTTCTGCAACAAAGCAGACTGTACTCTGAGAAAAGCCACATAACCCGACTGAACTCTAGGAGTAACACTGATCCTGAGATCGCTGAACTCCTGCAGTAACCGCCACTCACTGACTCGTAAAGCAGCTACTGAAGTAACTGGATGTCTGCTCAGAGCATCCGCCACCACATTGGCCTTTCCAGCCTGATACTGAATAGAGAAGTCATAGTCTTTGATCAACTCCATCCATCTTCTCTGTCTCATGTTCAAGTCCTTCTGAGTGAAGATATACTTGAGACTCTGGTGATCAGTGAACAGATCAAACTCCTGGCCCAACAAATAGTGACGCCATATCTTCAAAGCAAAGACTACGGCCGCCAACTCTAAATCATGAGTAGGGTAGTTCAATTCATACTCCTTCAGTTGTCTTGAAGCATAGGCTACTACAGAACCCTTCTGCATCAAGACACAACCCAACCCTTTGCCAGAAGCATCTGTATAAACAGTAAACCTTTCCCCATCACTAGGTATAATGAGGATCGGTGTACTAGTCAATCTCCTTTTTAGCTCTTGAAAACTCTCTTCACACTTAGCATCCCAAATAAACTTAGCCTCCTTTCTGGTCAATTTAGTTAGAGGACCCGCCAGCTTGGAGAATCCCTCAACAAATCGCCGGTAGTAACCTGCCAAACCCAGAAAACTCCTGATCTCAGTAGCACTAGTCAGTCTTCCCCAATTAAGAATGGCTTGCACTTTAATTGGGTCCACAGACACCCCCTGACCAGAAATCACATGCCCAAGGAAACTAATCTTTTCCAGCCAGAATTCACACTTACTAGCCTTGGCATATAATCGGTTCTTCCTCAAGATCTCCAGTACTCTACGCAAATCACTGACATGATCTGAGGTAGTCTGAGAGTACACCAATATATCGTCTATAAAGACCACCACACAAGAGTCAAGCAACTCATGGAATACCCTGTTCATCAAATCCATGAAGACAGCAGGTGCATTCGTCAGTCCAAAAGGCATAACTAAAAATTCGAAATGCCCATACCTGGTCCTGAAAGCAGTCTTAAATATATCCTCATCCTTGACCCTAAGCTGATAATACCCTGATCTCAGATCAATCTTAGAGAACACTGTCGCTCCCTGTAATTGATCAAATAGATCATCAATTCTGGGAAGAGGATACTTATTCTTGATAGTCACTTGGTTCAGTTGCCTGTAGTCTATACACATCCTCAGGGTTCCATCTTTCTTCTTCACAAATAACACTGGCGCTCCCCAAGGTGAAGCACTAGGCCGAATATACCCTTTCTCTAGCAATTCCTCCAGTTGTTTCTTAAGCTCGGCCAACTCTGAAGTAGCCATACGATAAGGAGCTCTGGAGATAGGTGCCGTACCTGGCGCCAACTCAATGCCAAATTCTACTTCTCTTATTGGTGGCAAGCCTGAAAATTCCTCAGAGAACACATCAGGAAATTCTTTCACCACCTCCATCTGAGTCAGATCAGAAGTAGAATCATCCTGCACCTTAACATGCGCAAGATAACCCTTGCACCCATTAGCAAGTAATTTCCTGGCCTGCAGGAAAGATACCACATGCGGTCCTTGGTCTGACACTAGACCTCTCACAAAAAGTCGATTCCCATCTAACAAATTCAAAGTGATTACTTTCTCAAAGCAATCCACAGAGGCATGATGGGAAGACAACCAATCCATTCCTAAGATGACATCATAGTCTTGCATGTCTAAGAGGATTAGATCTACCAGAAACTCATAACCCTCTACATGTACTACACAGTCAGCACAAACAGTATCTATAGATAACGATTTTCCTAAGGGAGTACTCACAGACACAGCATAATTCATCACCTTAGGTAACACAGGTAAACATGCAGCAAACTTAACAGATACAAAAGATAAATTTGCACCAGGGTCAAATAATATGCGGGCTAACTGATCAAATACGAATAAAGTACCTTCCACGACGGATCGGGAAGCTCGTGTATCCTTCTCAGCCACAGCATACACTCTAGTCTGGACTGTAGGCTTATCTGCGCCTCTAGGTTGCATCTCAGGTTCTCTGCAGTCCTTAGCCATGTGCCCTGGTTTCTTACACCTGAAGCATACACCATTCTTCCTATGGCAGTCTTTCACTAGATGTCCCTTGAGCCCACAATGACTACAAGTGATACCGTTTCTTGCATCCCTGGCATCCCTGAACTGCTGCGGTGCATCCCTGGACTGCTGCGGTGCCTTGTAGGAGTAAGGCTTATACCTGCTCTTCTTATAATCTTTATGCCTAGGGTACTTCTTACCCTTGCCGCCACTGCCATGCTGAGGAACCGCCGTCTCAGCTGCAGGAACTACTGTCACGGCAACATGAGAACTCCTCTCAGATATATACCTCTCAATGGTGCGCGCTCGCCCAACAGTCTCAACATAGGTCTCCAAATGTTGAGCACCAACCTGCTCTCTAATGTCCCATCTGAGACCTCTGAGAAACTTAGTAGCTCTCCTCTTTTCAGTGTTTATCAGATGAGGAGCATACTTTCCCAATTTCGTGAACTGTAATTCATACTGGTCCACAGTCATATCACCCTGCTCCAGGTGAATGAATTCCACCTCTCGGTCCTCAACCAAGCTATCTGGGAAGTACTTCTCGTTAAATCGAGACAAGAAGTAAGGCCAATCTACAGTCTCATGTCTTTCTTCGGCAAGTCTCACTACGCCCTTCCACCACTCATCTGCGTCAGCACGCATCATATAGGTGGCCAGACATAACTTATCCTCATCTGAGCAGCGCATGACTTGGAAAATCTTTTCCAAGCACAATTGCCAGTTCTCTGCATTACTGGATTCTGAGCCCCCATAAAATGAGCTAGGACCCAGTTTCTGGAATTCACTCACAAGTGAAGCATAGCGCCTGTGAGCGCCCTCCTGAGAGTCATCCCCCACCGCTCGAGTAGTAGTCTGGGGTCTCTCTCGAGTCAGCTGCTGCAAAAGCTGCTGTTGTGCTTCTTGGTGCTGAGTCTGCTGCTGCTGCAGCATCTGAGCTTGCCTCTCTATCATAGCACCTTGTTGCTGAACCATGCCAGTCAGAGCCTCAATAGTTCTCGTGAGGTTCGGGGTCTGCTCGCCCTCATCACTAGCATTTCCTCTGGTTCGCACCATCTTAAATGCCTACACACGCATATCATAGTCACACACATATCATAGTCAGGAAAACAATCATAAACCTATTAGGTGTCTAGCAATACACAAACATGTTTTCCCCCAAACTAAGTTTTAGCTAGCCAACTGCTCTGATACCATTCTGTAACATCCCACATTCTTAACCCCAAACAAATGGCACAATTCACAAATGATACAGGATGTTTCATATAAGATCGATCATATGCTAGGTAAAACCGAGTTCAAGAAAACACGATCTGAAAAATTTCCATAAATCCATAGACACAAATTTACAAAACTCAAATCTCATAAGGGTACCTGCCACCACGCAATCCTTGCACTAGACATATGCAAGGCAACAGTTATATCAAAACCGATTAAAATTCATAAAATCCATAAAGGTACCTGCCACCAGGCAATACTTGCACTAGACATATGCAAGTTACAGTTGTATCAAAACCGATTGCAAAAATACACATCAACCTCAATTTCAAAACAAATCCACAAAATCGATTTTATAAACTGACACCAAACACCGAAACCAGGCTGAAGCCCGCGGTGACACAAAAATCAAACTCAGTTAACTGCCACAATCTGGCAACACAAATTCACATAATTCACATGGATCACATCACATGGTTCACATAGTTCATATAAATCATATGGTTTAGCCACAACCGGCCCCAGAAAATTTTAGCATAAAAGTTCTTAAGCAGCAAACATAATATCCACGCCAATGTTACTCATGAAATGCGCCCCTGCTCTATGCCTGAAAATAATGAGGGGTGAGCTACACAGCCCAGTGAGTGGATAGTCTAAATCGACCATCCATAACATACACTCAAAAATATAGGCAGATTATTTTAAAAATCTTTAACAAGAACATTATGTCAACATATAACAAAATAAAGAAACAGAAATCATATAGACAGTCAGATGTACACACCAGCATATAACAAACTCATGTTCACAAACTCAAGTTCTAGAGTTTTACTCTAACCCAATTAAACACATGTATTTTACACCAACTAAACACATAACAACTTAGGTTCACAAACTCAGGTTCTAGAGTTATACTCTAAACCACTAAACACACCAACACATAATCAACCTAGTTGTCCAGCATATTCAGTAGTGACCAATATGGTCTAACCCGGCTTGGCCAAAGCACTGGGAGCCGCATGCAACACATAAACATGGACAGTGAGTAGAATCAAGAGGTGGCCCCCGCCAGGTCACGACGTGGCACTTTGCTCCCTCACCCCATAACACATCAGAGTGATGACATCAAGAGGTGGCCCCTGTCTGATCAAGACATGGCACTTTGCGTCTTATATCACCCTGTCACATAAAGAGTAATGACATCAAGAGGTGGCCCCTGTCTGATCAAGACATGGCACTTTGCGTCTTATATTACCCCATCACATAAAAGAGTTATGACATCAAGAGGTGGCCCCTGTCTGACCAAGACATGGCACTTTGCGTCAAAACCCGTTCTCCCAAAAGGTTCCTACTGGACAACAGACACATCTTATTTCATATTTCGCATAGGTGAACATATTTCACAAAGGTGGACTCCTAAGTGTCAACTAGACTCTAGGATAGTCATCACAAAAATCATATCGGGCAGGCTGAACATCAACCCCCATCACAATAATCATAATAGGCAGGCTGAACATCAACCTCCTCACATATCACAATATAGGGCTGAAATTCAAACCCTTAACATAACACATAAGGACTATCCCTTTGAGTTCATAGTTACACCTAGCCTTAGTCCTAACCATCACATAATCACATAATTTTCCAAATTCACATAACCCATAATTTTCCAAATTCACATAATCACACATAATGTTCAAAATTCACATAATCACACATAATGTTCAAAATTCACATGATCACACATATTGTTCAAAATTCACATAATCACACATATTGTTCAAAATCATATAACATAACACATAATGTTTTATATTCGAATATCACCGAATATTATGTAGTCCTTAAATTTCAGGCTGATCAGTTCAGTGTAATTTTGCTAAAATTATCACCCAATGTTCTCAAACATGATTACATGATCTTAATTAAATAAACATGAGTTTTACAACATAACATTATTGGCAATTTATCAAGCATCCATAAAATTTGACATATAACATTTATCATGCGCCCCAAAAATCAACATAAAATTAAAGAATAATTGCTTTACAAATCACACATGTAACCCAAGGTTTCAAACATAATATCAATTTAAAAATACACCTTAATTAACACCTTAGTTAACAAGAATTTCATACTTAAGAACAATGATTTAATGCTTCCTAAACTCCACACAATAATTACCCTAAATTCGGTTTTCATGGAGATATGCCTTAAATTCGGTTTTCATGGAAAATACCCTAAACTAACTTTTCATGGAGAAATATCAAGATTCAATTCACATGTAAACATGTTAACCACAATATCAAGATTAATATCAAATTTCGGTTTTCATAAATAAATGGCTCAAATTCGGTTTTTAGCATGATAAAACTTTCCAATCAATCTAACTCATTAATTGATACAACCAAATTGCTAGGAATCAAAAAGACACACCACTCACCTTGAACCGAGAACACAAGATGAAAATCCCTTCCAAAAAATTCGTCTAAGGCTTTGGAATACTCCTAAGAAGACGCCAACAATTGATAAGGAACGCCTCCAAACACCAAGATGCCGGCCAAAGGGAGAAAAGGAAGAGGAAGAAGAGTTTTCGCCTCCAAGTCTCCAAGAATCGCCCACTCCTCCTTAGCCGTCGCCCAAGTTTTCTTCAAGCCAAAAAAATCGCCAAAGTCTCCACCCTAACCGAAATTACCCACTTAAGTTTCGGTTTTTAAGGTTTTAACCCTCTAACCAATTAATTCAAAAAGAGGTTTAACCCATTAACCCATTAATTCAAATTTTAAAAACCCGATTAGTGTAAACCCAAATAACCCATGGTTTAAGTGAAATCCATTAAGAATTTAAATTAACATCCATTTAATGAATTCACTTAAACGTAAATCCAATAAGGATGTAATTAATATCCAATAAGGATTTAATTAACCAATAACTCCAATTAATTAACAATTAATTAACTTAAATTAACAAGCAATAAACTCTAATTAATTAACCGAAAATTAGCATCTAATGAGCTAGTTAATTAATTAGCATTAACATTCAAAAAATCTCTAACTTAATTAACTATAATTCAACAACCAAAATCTCTAATTAATTTATCATAAATTAACAATCAATACACAGGAATAATAACACAGTCAATAATTTTATTTAAATCAAGAATAATGCTTACCAGAACTTAAGATCCTTGGATCTTACATGATGAGATGAAAGGAATCATTTGGAGCTAACTTAATTTTTGGGCCTAGTAGGCCAAATGGGCCCAATGGGCCATTTGGGCCAAATGGGCCCAATAGACCAAGTTGGGCTAATAAGCCAAATGGGCTCAATGAGCCATTTGGGCCAATGGGCCAAGTGAATAGCGCAAGCTACTTGGAGTGAGCTTGGCGCAATTCCATGAGGTGGACAAACCCAAGTTGGCATCTTCTTAAGGTAGGAAGCTTGGAGCTTCTCACTTGGAGAGGATGAATCTACTTGGACTAATTGGGTTTTACCTCTTGAAGAGGTGTGCCTCTTCATGAAGAGGTGAATGAACTTGGGCGCATGGGACTTGGAGTAGGCGAATTGGGCTTTACCTCTTGAAGAGGTGTGTCTCTTCATGAAGAGGTGTGTCTCTTCATGAAGAGGTGTGCCTATTCATGGGTTTATAAACCCCCTTCCTCCCCCCCTTGTCGCGACTAGCTCTTGCCTCCTTGTCGCCACTCTTGCTAGCTCCTTGGCGCCCTCCTCTCCAAAGTTGGACTTTGGATTCGGTTGATTCCTATTTGGATCTTGGTGGAGTGCTTCAAGAGTTGGACTCCGACGAAGCTCTACCTCCTCTCCTTGGCATCTCCTCTGGACTTGGCGCAAGTGATTGAGGAAGTTTCCCAAAGGCGTGGATCTTCTTCCTGAGGCTAGCACCGGGCGTGGAAGAAGAGGACTCGAGATTCGGCTGTGTGCAAGACTGCAGAGGGCGCACACTTGGGCGCCTGCATCGCATCACCTGACTTGCATCAAGGTATCATCTCCTACTCACCGTGTCGATCTCCTCGCAAGACTCGATCTTCTGGGTTTTTGGGACTGGCCTGTTTCGGGGATTGCTTCCGCTGTACTTGTCTGTAATATTTTTAAAATCCCCGGGGTTTCCCAACAGTTTGTTGGTGTATATGCCCTAGGACCTTGTTTTGGTCCATCTTTGTACTACTTGACATTGATATTTATATATCATTCTGGCATTGTCGTTATCATTGTTTGTCTACATCTGCGATTGTATACTTACATGATAATGTCCCTAGAGACAGATTGGATTTGTGCTCAAATGATTGTCCCCAGTCAATGTACCTGAGTGGATATGGGACAACTCTGGTACTTGTGAGATTGGTATATGGGCTGGTTAGACATGAGTTGCTAACGCAGACATATGGGATATCAGTGGTGGATATACTGGATCGACCCGCTGTGAGGCAATGACTTGGTGTCATGAGTTAACCTCACAAGTGATAGGAGATGCATTGATCCCTTGACTTGAGGTCATTGGCCATTCTATATGGTTAGGGACATGCTTTGATACAACCTAACACATCGCCGTAGTTGGGAGGTCATAACGATTGTCATTGAGCATGTCACGACCCATATGAGAAGGTCAATGGACAGGTAGAGGATTTGCCCCTTCCTGAGGGAAGCTTGATATTCATGGAGCTCCTCTATGGTTCTATGAATGAAAGTGCATGGCCATACCCAGGTGAGAACCTGATTTAGTCATGACCATGTGATTGGATGAAAACAAGTGGTGACACACTTGTCCAATCGGTTATCAGTTCGGCAAAGAGACTGTAATGCATTTGTACCTAATTGCGATGATGGGGATGCCGATGTCGATATCCATTCTGATGACTTGGGTAGCAGTGATGCACTGCTAGGTGCCACTCACTGCTTGTGGTGACGTTAGGTCAGCACTGCCAACGTCAGAGGAACCTATAGGGTCGCACACCTTGATACTCGAGTTCTCGTATTGATCGGGAAGCCTTATGATCGAGTTATTGGATAACTCGGATCTATCTGGGAGATTTCATCAGCGCCGATGGGCTTGATGAGATGGAAGAATGTTATTGGAGCCAAACTTCATTTATGGCAGGTTGACCCGAATTTGACCATGGTTTGTCACATTTGGATTTGGGTTGCATTGGATTGGATCCAATTGCTTAATCAACCCATGCAATGAGGTTTGGGCTTGCTCATTATCCAATGAGGCCCAATAACAAGTTGTCATGAAGAGACCATGGGCTAAAAGGGTATAATGGGGAGAAATCTGACCCCATTCGTGCCTAGGGGCATAATGGGGTGAGGGAGGCGCTTTTGGCTTCTTTGGAAGGAATAAGCACTTTGCCCCTTCATGCTTAGATGGAACGCTTGCCTCTAAGGCAAGGTTTGAAGCGTCTAAGGCTTGGGCAATTGCATGGTGTTTATGGAAAAGTCTTGGAGACTTACGGAAGCCTAAACCCTAATTGCTCTCATACCCTAACCCTAGCCCCCCCCCCCCCCCCCCCCCCTTCTCTTTGTGAGTTGCACCCAACCCTTCTCTCTTGGCCGCCCCTTGCTTCTATTTATTAGAAGCATGCGTGAGCCCTCATATGCATTCAAAGGCCGAGAGTAACAAGGAGTTGGCGTAACAAGCTTCTTCCATCCTCTAGCCGCAAGTATTCTACCTCTTCTCCTTCTTCTCTTGGCGCAAGGAGAGCTTGAGGTTGGCGGCATCATCTCCCTTCCTCTTAATCCATTGGTCCATCTTCCTTGCAGGTGGCACAAGCTTTGAAGAAGGAGCACAAGGCTTGGATCTTCTTCGCGAGGCTAGCACCGGGCGTGGAAGAAGAGGACATGAGGCATCCATGTGTGTGAGACTGCAAAGGGTGCACGCTTGGGTGCCTACCTCGACATTGGCCTCATCTTGCTCTCAAGGTATTTTCTATCTCATCGTGTCAACCCCCTCGCAAGAGATCTTCACTGGGTTTTTGGGACCGGCATGTTTCGGGGATATTGCTTCTGCTGTGCAATGTAATTGTGTTGTTATGTCTCTGAAAAATTATAAAATATCCCCGGTGTTTCCCAACATCAAGTACATCAATTGGGGACAATAATTTTAGCACAGATCCAATCTATCTCCATGGACATTATCATGTAAGCACATAATCGCAGATGTAGACAAACATAGATAATGACAATGCTAGAATGATATAAATATCAATGTTAAGTAGTACAATAATGGACCAATACTAGGTCCTAGGGCATATACACCAACAGAAATCCTGAATTTCCATAATTTGATTACAACCCAAAGTCTGTTTTATTATTTTACAACTTAGTTAAAAATTAAACCCTTTTTTGAATCATCTAGCTAACGACCCTAAGATAAATTAGTACTTGGTCATTGGTCTCTGTGCGATCGATATTTTTATTACTTCGACATATCTGTGCACTTGCGGACACCTCCCAAAAAGCTCTTGTTTATGGTTGTATGCTCGACCATAGCTATGATCATAGATGTTCAGGTAGATCGAAGAGAATCAAGTGAACTTCTTCAACTTGCTCTCGAAGTAATATTTCAATTTATGTCTGTTCACTTTAAAGCTTTCTTGCCCTTCTTTTGAAGTTTTGATCGCACCATATGGAAATACTTTACGCACAACAAAGGGCCTTGACTAACGACTCCTCAATTTGCTTGGAAATAATCTGAGACGTCAATTAAAGGAAAACACCTTGTCTCCTTCCATAAATTCCTTCTTGACAATGCGTTGGTCGTGCCACTTCTTGGTACGTTCCTTATATATTCGGGCACTCCCATAAGTAGAATTTCATATCTTGTCAAGCTTGTTTAGCTGGAATTTTCTTCTTTTACTAGGGCTCTTCATATCGTAGTTTAGCCTTTTAATCGCTCAATAGGCTCTGTGCTCAAGTTCGACAAATAAGTGACAGGATTTGCTATAAATAAGTTGGAATGGAGATACACCCAAAGGTGTTTTAAAGGCTGTCTTATAAGCCCAAAGAGCATCATCTAACTTGAATGCCAAGTCCTTCCTTGCTCCTCATGTAGTTTTCTCGAGAATTCTTTTTATCTCTCAGTTCGAGACTTCCGCTTGCCCACTCATCTGAGGATGGTACGGTGTAGCAATTTTATGGTGCACCCCATATTTCTTTAACAGCGACTCTAGTCTGTATTCAATAAAATGAGAGCCACCATCACTAATCTAAACTCTCAGTACACCAAAATCTAGGAAAAATCATCCTCTTGAACATCCTAGCTACAAGATGAGAATCATTAGTGGCTTCGGCAGATGCCTCTACCCATTTAGAGACATAATCAACACAAAGAAGAATATATTTCTTTCCACAAGAAGTAGGACAAGGACCCATAAAATTTATTTCCCAAACATACAAAATTTTGACCTCCAAAATACTGTGTTGAGGAAGCTCATCCCTTCTAGCAATATTGCCAAATCGCTAGTATTTATCACAAGATTGAATAAATTTCCTCGCATCACGGAATATTGTTAGCCAAAAAAAACCCCTCACTGGAGAGCTTTGAAGGCAGTCTTTGATGCACTAGCATGTCCTCCATATGGAGATGAATGGTAGTGAGAGAGTACATCGAGCACCTCTTCCTCTGGTAGGCATCTTCTGAATTGACTGTCGGCATATCTTTGATACAAATATGGCTCGTCCTAGAAAAAGTGTTTAACATTTGAGAGGAATTTCTTCCTTCCCGGAAACATAAAATTGGGAGGCATAATGTTAGACACAATGAAGTTAGCTATACCTACATACCATGGTGTCTCTTGTCTTATAATAGCAAAAAGATGCTCTTCTAGAAAGGAGTCATTAATTCCCATATCCTCCTCTACATATTTTTTCTTAACTAATCTGGATAGATGATCCGCTACCAAATTCTCAGCTCCTTTCTTGTCTTTTATCTCAATGTCAAATTCTTGAAGGAGAAAGATCCATCAGATCAATCTAGGCTTCACGTCTTTCTTGTTTACCAAATATTTTATCGCTCCATGATCTATAAAATTGACTACTTTAGAATTCACAATGTAAGAGCAAAATTTATTAAAAGTGAAAACACTGACTAAAAGCTCCTTCTCGGTAGCCGCATAATTAATTTGTGCTTTGTCTAAAGTCTTGTTGGCGCAATAGATAGCCTGAAGTTTGTTGTTCTCTCACTGCCCCAGGATTGCACCAATTGCTTGGTCACTTGCATTACACGTTACACATTATGATTTTAGATGCAGTGCATGGCTTGATTGTGATGATATTGTATATATTTGTTGCTTACTATGCATCTGTGATGTTCTGCGATGATTTGTGATGATGTGGTGATATTTTGGTTGATTTTTGAATGATTTGGATATTTGTTTTGATATTGAGATGAATATGTTATTGAAATGGTAAATGTAATTTGGTAGATGAAACGTGACAGTATTTGATATTTGAAACTTGTTTACAGTGTAAAATGTTGATATCTATGATGTAATATAGTTTCTGGATTTTTTTTGAGTCACGTTTGCGTGTTTTGATATAATTGCATAGGGATTCACTCATATTTTAAAGGGAATTGCAAAAAAAAAAATTTCTGAATCTGTCAAAACTTGATTTAATGCTTATGTATATGCAACAATTTAAATCTAGGGTGTTTCTATATATTTTGCTTTTCTTCAAGCTTTATAGGTAAGTATTTTGAATGTTTATGATTTTTAAGGATAATCAAGTTTGTTTTGACCTTAATTTTTAAGCTTAGGAAGCATTTTGAGTATTTGATTTGATGACTTAGGAAATTTCTAAAATTTCATTTAGACTTAAATTGTTGAGTAAATTCAATTTTGGTATTGATAAAATGCATATGTGAATTGTTATACATTTATACGACATATGCATAGTAGAATTTACTTGAAGTTTAATTTATCTATTTTTGTTTGATAAAGAATTTTTTTATGAATAGAAAATTAGTGATATTTCTTTAAATGAGACTTGCTCCAACTCCTCTGGTTGAGAGATCTAAAGTCATGAGTTATATTATACTATAATTTCATATACTTTAAATCTGTTGCGATCAAGTAAAAGAGGAAAATTTTTAAAATAAATATCTATCACTTATGTAGAAAGATCGATAACAATTTAAGTACTGTGCTACTGGCCTGCTTTCTCTAAGTTATGAATGAAAAAGAGGGGGGGGGAGAAAAAAGAGAGAGTTGTAGGGTTAAGTAGACAACTCTGCTGACTTTCATGATTGTGACTATGAGTTAAATTATACTACTAAGCAGTATACTTTAAACAATATTATGATGTTAACAGGAAAGAGCACATAACCTTTTAAAGATCAAATTGCTTTAAAAGTATTTTATGTATAACATCATTGAAATTCTTGAAATAGAAATTTTATCTGTTAAGTAAAGAGGATTTATTAAGGTGAGAGTATTTGATACTTAGTAAGTGAAGATTGAGTGATATGACATAAATTATGATTTTTATCTTTCTTGGATTGTAAACTCTTGAGAATTTATTTCTATTATGATTTTTCTTAAATTACTTGACTCCTGAAAAAATTGATTACTTAAATTGCAGACAAAGGACATTATTATGGGAAAATAAACAAGTGTTCTTTATCTTTAAATTCTATTTACATATCAGAATATTGCTTGAGGACAAGTAAAACTTTAAGTCTAGGGTATTTTGATGAGTTGTATTTATATCATATTTTTGCCTGTATTTTATATGTTATTTAAGCTTAATTGCCTTATTTTATACTGATTTTTTGTGTTTTCAGTTCCTTTGGTATAGAATCTTTACTTTTCTTGATTTTAATAAAAATACAGGTACAAAAGCATGAAAATGATGGATTTTGTGAGTTTTGAAGCCATATCATGGTTCCCAAGGAAATTACGAAGTCGTACGTGAAATTTAGAGCAAAACTAGAGTCAGACGCAAGATTCACCGTCATGGCCGTGAGTTCTTCACCGGACATGAGTTTCGTGTTCAAGGGCAGTTATGCGGCTAAGTATAGAAGTTCACAGAAATATTCACAGTTGAGGCCATGAATCCTTCACAAACCGTGAGTTTTTCTACGCACATGGCCAAAACAACACAAAAACTTTCAAGGCCGCAACCATGAATACTACCGGCCCACTAGCTTTTTTGCTCGATTTGGCCTCGAATCAAGTCAAAACTTAACCAAACTTTGCAGAAGCCTTCCTATATGGGTTCTAAACTGATTAAGCTATAAAAGGAAGGATTTCAGAGGATTAAGAGAGTTTTTTCGGACGAGAACAGAGAGAGGCGGTGGCTAGGGCAAAGATCAACTTCTAGGCAAAATTCAAGTAGGAAGATCACGCAAAGGAAGAATTGGACACTCCATCTTAATCTCCAGATCAAGGGGAAGCATTTTTTTTACTGAAGTTGTCTCTCCGTTGATGATTTTTGTTAACCGGAGTTGTCTCTTCGTTAATAGTTTTGATATCAGAGTTTTCCTTCTCCGTTGACGATTTTATTTACCGTAGTTTTCTTCTCCATCAATAGTTTTGATATTGGAGTTTGCCTTCTTCGTTGATGGTGTCGAGAGAAGAGGGAGGAAGAAGACCAAGGAGGGAGAAGAGGAATACTCACCTTCTGTGCGTCGATGTTCCTCTCGTCAACTACTCCTTGCTTCAACTTCGAGTCTTCCAAAATTAGCAAAAGCCTAATCTCTTTCTACTTTTTCATTTTTTTCCTTTTATTATCGCTTCCCACGCCTTCCATTTTTGGAACTGTCGTAACTCCCAAAAACTTCTCTTCAAACCGCATACACGATATTTTTTAATTAAAAATAAAATAAAATAATTTATTTTTAATTGCTTGCCAATTAATCGCTTCTCAAAATTCATGGTCAAAATTGCCTTCTTGACCCAAAGTTCATAAATCTCAATCAACAAAATGGATATTAATATCCAATTTCAATTCGATCAAAATCTCAATTTCGACCCAAATTTCATTAGAAATGTGATAAAAATTGGAATAAATCCCAACTTGGCCATAATTTCAATTTCGACCTTCTATTAAACCAAAATTGTTCATCACAATTTTATTCTATTTCCTTTTCATGTTCCAAAAATTGTGGCATCAAAATTATAATTTTGACCAAAAAAATTGGATCATCGATCCTTTCTCCAAAATTCGAGAAATTGGAATTAAATCCCAATTTATTCAAAATTCCATCTTTGACTGAAATTCTCCTACTAGCTGAGCAAATTATTTATGCTTGGTCAAAAATTCTAATTTGACCCAATAATCATGGCTAGTTGATTTAGTTTTGATAAAAATTAATTTCGATAAATTTCATGTCTCGATTTTTTTCTACCTTCAACAAATGCCCCCACAATGTATTTGGTATAAGCAGCATGCGCATACAAATTTGTTGTCGAAATTCAATTTTCATTCAAGTTCCCATTTCATCGAGGTAATCATCATTTCATCATTCTTCAAATTTCATCATTCTTCAAATGTGATATTTCTTCAAGAAGCGTCCATTGATTGGCGACATTGGGCGTTCTCCATCTTGATCTATCAACTGATAAGCTCCACCTTCATAGGCTTTTTCTATCACATATGGCCCTTCCCAGTTGGGATTGAATTTTCCTCTTGCCGTCTTGTTTGCTATCATGGGTCGTCGCAACACCAGAACGAGATCCCCTTCTTTGAACACATATTTCCGTGTTAACTTATCGTGAGCTATGGAAGAACTTTATCAGTTCTAAAATTTTAATTAGCAAGTTTCAGGGGTTTGCTTTTCTACATGATTAGTCATCTCTTCATATAAATCAGCACGTAAATAATATTCAGCTTCTGAATCGCTACCCAAGCTGACCATATTACAAACAGCAATTTCTAGAATTGGAGTGGCTTGAGGATTTCTCCTAATAATTATGTGACCCATAGCTATCTGTCACATTACCCAACACTTAAATTCATCACACTCATCCAATGTGTGCCAAATTCTTGTATGATAAGGGTAGTAAATGCAGTGATCAACACATCTTGCCTCTTTCTCGGTTCTTGGAGGAGGAAGCTCCAAACCAAATTTTGTTGTGTACTGCAATAGGATTTCAAGCTCTTCTCGATCGAGAGGGAAAGGATCTGGCAATTCATCTTCTTCTTTCGTGATCCTTAGTTGAATAATTTTGTTATTCACATTAAACGTGGTAATACCCCCACTTTGATTTGGATGGAGAGACTCTCGAGCTAAGAGCATTTAAGCATCAATAGCAGCAATTCTTTTTCTTGTTCGCTTCAGTTGATGATTACGATTTAACCATCATTGGTATAATAAATCTTCTTCCCGTTCTAGACACTATGAAGATACTAACAAATATTGTCTAGATTTTTCCAACTGCTCAAGTTTCTCTTGCAAGAGTTGAGGATCTCGAGCCTCAGCCTGTCTTGATGATTCTGGGGAAATTGAAAGCATTCTACAAGTTTCAATTTCATAGTCTTCATCTTCATCCTTTTCGTCTTCTAACAGCTTATCCCACACATCTTGAGGAATAAAGTGTCGTAGTTTAATCAGTTTAGGAGACTCATGCTCATATTCCTTGAGCGAGTCAAGGTATTTTTTGACATCAGATTTCTCCTTCGGCATAGCAAGAGAACCAGGCTTCTTATTCTTTTTCTTTCTCAGTTGCCAATTCTTGCTTCTAAATGTCTTACTTGAAGATGGCTGAGCTTCAGGAAGTATGCACTGCGGGGAGACGGGATCCTTTCATACAATACCTGGCATATGTTCCAGTCTCTGCAAGAGTTGTAATGTCTTTTTAGGGAATACAGTGTTCCATCCTTCTCTATCTGTTAATGGAACGTTTGAGTTTTCTAACTCCACAAGATTCATTTGTTCAGTTGAAGTTTCATTCAATACTTGTTTTGACAGAGTTATTCTCCCCAACTTGTATTGTCTTTCAATCCAATCCTTGAAGACATAACAATCTTCTATTGTATGCCCTAATACGCGATGATAAGGGCAATAGTTGGGATTATCAGTTTTATCAGCTTCATGTCGGTACTTTGGTTTTGGCAATTGTAAGTCATTCTTCAATGCATCCTTGAAGATCTTCATAGTCTTCTCTCTTTTAAAAGAATAAACTTTATCTTTCTTGTCTTCGAAACTCAGTTGTCTCTTCCCTCGATTGTAGTTTTCACCAAAAACTGGCGTTTTGTCACTTGGGGGTACATCAGTATTGTGGACTTCTGTCCTCTTCCCTTTGCTAGTAACATGAGTATATGTGATCTTAGGATAACTTCTCTTCAGTTCTTCTTTCTTGAATCTTGAAGTTTGTAGATTCAAAATAACCTGAGGGTTCATCCTTTCAAGCTTGGCCACCTGAGTGATCAATTCTTGAAAGGTGGAGATATTATTCACACAGAGAAATGGTGCCATCCAATTGTCAATATTACCGACGAGTAGCCCAACAGCTTGAGACTACTGTAATGATTGTTCGTAACTTATACACAATTACGCCATCTCGTAATATAATATAGGACCGTCTCGTCCTTTTTCCTTCTTATGTTGGCTAAATCAACGATTGTGATCTTATCGCTGACTGAAGCAAACTTCATACGGAAGGCCTCTTCCTTGTCGGCCCAGGTACCGATACTTTCATTTTCCAAAGAGTAATATCATTCAAAGGCTACTCCTGAGAGGCTTTGAGGAAATTGTCGTAACAATAACGCATGATTACTTCCTGTATTTCCGCATGTTGCTACAAAGTGAGCAATGTGTTGGTCTGGATTTCCAACACCATTAAACATCTTAAAGTTCTGAACCAAGTACCCTCTAGGGTAGGGTACATTATCAAATTATGGGGGATAAGGCTTCCCCTCTTTCTGTATGATGTCTTTCCATTTGTTTACATGTGCTTTACCTAGTTAGCCACCAGCTCTTGCACCTCTTCTCTAGTTAAAGGAATAGTAGCAGCATCCGGCTGAATAGGTAGTGATGATACCACCGGAGTGCTAGTTTGTTGTTGTGGTTGTTCACGCCGTGTTTCCTGTGCTCTATTCATTGTTCCAGTTACCAATGCAATGAAGACATCAGTATCTTTATCTCTTTTCTCAATATGTTTCTTTACATCATCAATGATCTTATCTCGTGGATTAGTTGATTAGAATAGGGGTAAAGTATGAAAGTCCCCTAAATCTAAGGGGGCGAAACCCTTATGAGTGGCGCAAATAAATTTCATAGCGGAATTTAGGGTTTCAAAAGAATCGAACACATGTCATATGATTAACTCACAATAACTTGTATAAAACAAGAATGGATCATACCATGGCCATCGATTGAGTGGTGTCTGGGAAGCAGAGATCGACAGGGGTCTCCTCTAGAGGATGCGCACACAATTGATGTCGCCTACTCCCTTTGGCGTTCCTTGTGCTAGCAAGGATCCAAGGTGTCCTTGTCGAATGGAAGGGATGAGAAAAACTTCAGCTTGGCGATTCCTCCTCTTCTCGTCAACTTCTTCACACGCAAGTGTGCAAGCGTCGAAAGTCTCTTGTGGCGTCGAGAGGGTGAGAGATGAGAGAAGAACTCTCTTGGCGTGAATGTGAGATGTGGTCACGTTTGAGAACATGCTATCTAAAAATAGCAAAGTCCAAACGTTCATGCGACCATGTTTCACCCCAATCGCCAATGCCTCTTCACTTGAACCATGCGCTCATCCAATGAGCTGGTTCAAATCAATTTGGTTCAAAACCAAATAAACCAAGCAACTAGTCCAGATTACAATAAACCCCTAAGGCTTAAGATCTGACCGTTCATCTCTTGATGCTCCTGATCTCACCGATCTAGCATCCATTCTCTCAATCGAAGCTTACCGATCTCAAGCCCTAATCAATCAAACATGATCAGACCAGATCTCACTTACAATTAGAGATTAAATCCCTTTAAACTGAACCTGAACAATTCAGTCCATACGATCTGACTTAAGTAAGCCATATCATCAAATTGTGCGACCCTGAGGGTTTCCTTTAAATGTCGGTAACGATAACTTACGTCATCACGATCAGTGAGGGGTATCTAGCAACACATCACTGTCTCCCGATATAAAGAAAAAAGTCTTCCAAGACTACACCCAAACCACAGCACAAGTGTGAATCCAATTCACTAGGCAAACAAGTTTCCTTTGCCACTGGATGTTCTTATTGGACAAGCGTGTCAAGCTTATAGCTCCAATATGATGAGCATGATTAGATCAGATGAACACAGTCACCTGGGTATGGCCATACACTTTCTCAATCATCTCATCCAGGGGGCCCCTATAGAACATCACACTCCAATCAAGGAGACGGCAATCCTATATCTATCACTAGTGCCCTAACATGACTCAAGCTCACCATCCAAGATAGTCTATAACCATTATGTTTCAAATGATATTGAACTACCTCAAAACAATGACAATCATCATTTAGAAACACAAGTGATCTCAAGTCAGAGGAAATGTGCCACTTGTTACAATCAAAGATTATTCACATTGTGACAAGCAATTGAATATCCTAGTAGGGTCTGTCCAGTACATCCAATGTACCTATGAGTCTACATCTTATTCCATGCTATAAGCATCCTATAAGATTAGAACACATATTAGTCTCAATCATATCAAGGCTGTCTCATGTTCACCAAGATATCTCGACTAAGGACTTAACTGCATGTCAGCCTAGCTGAACAGCATTGAGACATTATTCAGAAGTACACTTATTGCTGCAGATAATGTAACAAGCTGAATAACAACCATTGCCTTTATAAACATAAAAGTCTATACATGATACTGATACAATCCCAAGGCCTCAAACATTGGCCTTAAGGGCATACCCCAACAAAGTAGCCATGACTGGCTCCTCTTCTTCTTCATCCTCTCTGAACTGAAAGGGGCGAAACCTAGGTCACATGCGCTTCTAGGGGTTTTTGCATAGGCGAAAAACTAGGTTTCATGAAGATCGCATGGCATGTACATATAATCAACCATGAAAGGATAATGATGCGTTACCATTGCCATTGTTTTTGAGCGGCGACTTGGAAGAAGAAAGGGCGAGCGGCTCTTCTCCAAAGGAGTCACACACAAGAAGTTGATGGCTTCTTCCTTGTACTCCTTGTGCTAGCAAAGATCCAAGGTGTCCTTGATCGTGTAGGAGGAGATGATACTTCTTCTTTGGCTGGCCGAAATTCCTCTTCTCGTGAAGATGATCTACCCGAGAGGAGAAGAGGCGAGAGAGAGATAGGCGTTCGAACGTGGGGGCGTTTCCTCAAAGAAAACGTCTTCCAAAAATAGTAAGTCCATAACTCCATGTTTAACTCCACTTGAAGCCATCGATAACTCCTCTCTCAATTGAACCATGCGTTCACCAAGTGAACCGGTTCAATTCTATTTGGTTCAAAGACCAAACTGAACCAGCCATGGTCTTGATCTCTTTGAACCAAATGGCTCAAGATCTAACCACACATCTCTTGACCCTCTTGATCTCTACGATCAAGCATCAATTCTCTCGATCGAAGCTTACCGATCTCAAGCCCTAATCAATCAAACATGATCAGACCAGATCTCACTTTCAATCAGAGTTTAAATTACTTTAAACTGAACTAGAACAATTCAGTCCACACGATCTGACATAAGTAAGCCATATCATCAAATTGTGCGACCCTAAGGGTTTCCTTCAATGTCGGTAATGATAACTTATGTTATCACGATCAGAGAGGGGTATCTAGCAACACATCACTGTCTCCCAATATGAAGGAAAGAGTCTTCCAAGACTACACCCAAACCATAGCACAAGTGTGAATCCAATTCACTCGGTATACATGATCCCTTTGCCACTGGACGTTCTCATTGGACAAGCGTGTCAAGCCTGTAATTCCAACATGATGAGAATGGTTAGATCAGATGAACATAGTCATCTGGGTATGGCCATACACTTTCTCAACCATCTCATCCAGGGGGCCCCTTATGAACATCACACTCCAACTAGGAGAGGCAATCCTATGTCTATCACTAGTGTCCTAACATGACTCATGCTCATTATCCAAGATAATCCTTAACCATTATATTTCAAATGATATTGAACTACCTCAAGACAATGCCAATCATCACTTAGAAACACAAGTGATCTCAAGTCAGAGGGAATATACCACTTGCTTGTTTATAAGTGTAAGATCCGGAAATTTATTAACAGGTAAGAAAAAAACTAAAATTTCGTTTATAGCATGTTTGTGGAAGTTTTTCATTGAGAAAATGTCTTGTTTGGTGTATTTTCCTGCAATGTAAAAATATGTGTCGCGGAGAGGATTCGAACCTGAGACTTAAGGCATAGAATGTGTGCTACACGCCACTAGGCTAGGGGTGTCTTCTTGTTAGAAAAGGGTAAGAGCCCTTGATAAGGGGAAAGTGGAAATTAACTTATACTAAAGGGTTATTGGATCTTCCACTTATGTTTGCTAATGGGTTTGGATTCTTTGGAGATAGGAAAACGAAATTAGAGGGTTCACCCTCGTATTTCCTCTTTGCTCGTTGTTCACGAGTTTCGTTAGGGTGAAGGGTGGCGGCTTGCTTCTTCTTCTCCTTCTCTTCTTCTTGTGGCCGGCGGCAAGAGGTGGTGGAGGCGATTTTCCGGCGGCTCTTGGGTGGTTCCGGCGAAGTGTGTGGCGTGAGTGGCGTGAGGGTGTTGGTTTGGAAGAACCGAAATCAAGGTGAGTGGATTTTCTCTTCACCTAGTTCACGCATATGGAAGGTTTTGCATGATTTAGAGAGGATTAATCTCTAGAAAGATGACATGAACACATGCTTGCAAAATTGTATACGTTTCTTGCTTTTTCCCTAAATTTCGAAACCCTAGCTTGCATGACAATTAGGGCTTTTCGTTTTTAAGACTCCTAATCATAAATTAGGCCTTGATTAAACATGTATGTAGCATTAGAATTTCAATTGCATGAAGATTAGGGCTTGGATGAGAATTTCGACCCTTCTTCATGAAGTTACGTCCAAATGCATGGGTAAAAATTGGGGAAAACTTGATATTCATGAAATTAGGTATATGAGGATTCTACTGTATTTTTTTGGGAATTTTTAGAAATAAAAGTTTCTGTTGACTGAAATTGACCTAGGGGTAATTCGGTAAATTTCCTAGTTAAAATTGGGGAAAACTTGAAATTACGAATCTAGGGGTCATGAGGGACGTAATGAATATTTTTACGAAATTTTTGGATAACTTTTCGTGTATGACTTAAACTTTGAACTAGGGGCATTTCTATCTTTTGTTATCAGAACTAGTAGAAAACTATGAATATGTGATATTCTGCATGTATGTTAATTGTGAACGAAATTTAGTGAATTTTCTGTATTATTATGTATTTTTAATTGAATGGTGTATGCAGAAAGTAATGACATGAAATATTGATTGATAACTTTGGGTGATAACTTAGCATGATTATACTGAACTGATCAGCATGAAACCTAAGGACTATACTACATTATGTGATTTTTGAATATTATGTGATTATGTGATTTTTGAATATTATGTGGTTATGTGATTTTTGAATAGTATGTGGTTATGTGATTTCAAATATTATGTGTTGTGATCATGGAATGGTTAGGACTGAGGCTAAGTGTAACTGTGTACTCAAGGGGATAGTCTATATGTGATATGTTAAGGGTTTGAATTTCAGCCCTGTATTGTGATATGTGAGGGGGTTGTTGTTCAGCCTGCCTGATGTGATTATTGTGATAAAAGAGGGGGTTGTTGTTCAGCCTGCCTGTTGTGATTATTGTGATGACTATCCTAGAGTCTAGTTGACACTTAGGAGTCCACCATTGTGAAATAAGATATAAGATGTGTCTATTGTTGTCCAGTAGGAACCCTTTGGGAGAACGAGTGATATAAGACGCAAAGTGCCATGTCTTGGTCGGACAGGGGCCACCTCTTAATGTCGTCACTCTTAGAACGCTTAGATTTTTGTGTTATGGGGTGATCGCAGAGCAAAGTGCCACGTCGTGACCTGGCGGGGGCCACCTCTTGAATCTACACACCGTCCATCTATATGTTGCATGTGATTTGCAGGCTTCTCCCAGTGCTTAGGCCAAAGCCGGGTTAGACCATAATGGTCACTACTGAATATGCTGGACAACTAGGTTAATTAAGTGGTTGGTGTGTTTAGTTGGTTTAGAGTATAACTCTAGAACCTTGGTTACTCTGTAGTGATATTTGTGTGATGTCTTAGCAGTGTACATCTGACTGTTTTATATGAATTCTGTTCTTTAATTGTGTTATATATTGACCTGATATTCTGTTAAATGTTTTAAAATAATCTGCATGTATTTTTGTGTGTATGTTATGGATGGTCGTTTGAGACTATCCACTCACTGGGCTGTGTAGCTCACCCCTCATTTTTTCAGGTGTAGAGCAGGGGCGCATTTCCAGTTAGCATTTTATATGAATATCGTGATATGCCAGTTGAATGAATAAGACTTTTGTGCTTAATTATTGGGGCCGGTTGTGGCCGAATTATATGAACTTGTGTTGCCAGTTGTGGCCAAACTATGTGAACTTGTGTTGCCGGTTATGGCAGTTTGATATTCTGATTTTTGTGTCACCGCGGGCTTTAACCTGGTTTCGGTGTTTGGTAACATTGATATTGGTTATAAAATTATAGAATCGACATTGTGGTTTTTGTTTTGAATTTGTAGTCGATTTATATTTGTGTAATCGGATTTGATATAAATGTGAACTTGCATATGTCTAGTGCGAGTATTGCCTGGTGGCAGGTACCTTTATGTGATTATGGATTTTATGGATTTTATACGGATTTGATATAACTGTTGCCTTGCATATGTCTAGTGCAAGGATTGCGTGGTGGCAGGTACATTTATGAAATTTGTGTATTCGTGTGTTTTATGTATGGATTCTTGAAAATTTTCAGATCGGGTTTTCTTGAACTTGGTTTTACCTAGCATGTGCATCGATCTTGTATGATAACATCCTGTTTCTCTGTGATTTGTGATCCTTGATTGGGGTTAAGATAACGGGATGTGACAGAATGGTATCAGAGGAGTTGGCTAGCTAAAACTTAGTTCGGGGGAAAACATGTTTGTGTATTGCTAGACACCTGATAGGTTTATGTTTGATTTCCTTACTGTGGTATGTGTGTGAAGGAACTTAAGATGGTGCGAACTAGAGGAAATGCTAGCGGCGAGGATGAGCAGCCCCCGAATTTCTCAAGGGCTATTGAGGCTCTGACAGGCATGGTACAGCAACAGGGTGCCATGATAGAGAGGCAAGCTCAGATGCTGCAGCAGCAACAGACTCAACATCAAGAAGCTCAATAGCAGCTCTTGCAGCAATTGACTCAGGAGATATCTCAGACTACTACTCGAGGAGTGGGGACTGACTCTCAGGAGGACACTCACATGCGCTATGCCTCACTTGTGAGTGAATTCCAGAAACTGGGTCCTAGCTCTTTTTATGGGGGCTCAGAATCAAGTAATGCAGAGAACTGGCAGTTATGTTTGGAAAAGATTTTTCAAGTCATGCGCTGCTCAGATGAGGACAAGCTGTGTCTGGCCACCTACATGATGCGTGGTGACGCAGATGAGTGGTGGAAGGGCGTGGTGAGGTTAGCTGCAGAAAGACATGAAACAGTAGATTGGCCCTACTTCTTGTCTCAATTCAACGAGAAGTATTTCCCTGATAGCTTGGTGGAGGACCGAGAGGTGGAATTTATTCACCTGGAGCAGGGTGATATGACTGTGGACCAGTATGAGTTGCAGTTCACTAAATTGGGAAAGTATGCTCCTCACCTGATAAACACTGAAAAGAGGAGGGCTACCAAGTTTCTCAGAGGTCTCAGATGGGACATTAGGGAGCAGGTTGGTGCTCAGCACTTGGAGACGTATGTTGAGACTGTTGGGCGAGCACGCACTATTGAGAGGTATATATCAGAGAGGAGTTCTAATGTGGCCGTGACGGTGGTTCCTGCAGCTGAGGCGGCGGCTCCTCAGTATGGTAATGGCGGCAAGGGTAAGAAGTACCCTAAACATAAGGACTACAAGAAGAGCAGGTATAAGCCTTACTCTTACAAGGCACCGCAGCAGTCCAGGGATGCACCGCAGCAGTTCAGGGATGCCAGGGATGTAAAGAACAGTATCACAGAGGACCGGAATTGTAATTATTGTGGGCTCAAGGGACATCTAATGAAAGACTGTTATAAGAAGAATGGTGTATGTTTCAGGTGTAAGAAGCCTGGACACATGGTCAAGGACTGCAAAGAGCCGGAGATGCAGCATAGAGGCACAGATAAGCCTACAGTTCAGACCCGAGTTTATGCTGTGGCTGAGAAGGATACACGAGCTTCCCGATCCGTCGTGGAAGGTACCTTATTTGTATTTGATCAGTTAGCTGGTGCAAATTTATCTTTTGTATCTGTTAAATTTGCTGCATGTTTACCTGTGTTACCTAAGGTGCTGAATTATGTTGTGTCTGTAAGTACTCCCTTAGGAAAATCATTATCTACAGACACTGTTTGTGCTGATTGTGTAGTGCATGTAGAGGGTTATGAGTTTCTTGTAGATCTAATCCTCTTAGACATGCAAGACTATGATGTCATCCTAGGTATGGATTGGTTATCCTCACATCATGCCACTGTGGATTGCTTTGAGAAAATAATCACCTTGAATCTGCTAGATGGGAATCGGCTTTTTGTGAGAGGTCTAGTGTCAGACCAAGGACCGCATGTGATATCTTTCCTGCAGGCCAGGAAGTTACTTGCTAGTGGGTGCAAGGGTTATCTTGCTCATGTTAAGGTGCAGGATGATTCTACTTCTGATTTGACTCAGATGGCGGTGGTGCAAGAGTTTCCTAATGTGTTCTCTGAGGAATTTTCAGGCTTGCCACCAATTCGAGAGGTAGAGTTTGGCATTGAGTTGGCGCCAGGTACGGCACCTATCTCCAGAGCTCCATACCGCATGGCTACTTCAGAGTTGGCCGAGCTTAAGAAACAACTGGAGGAATTGCTGGAGAAAGGTTACATTCGGCCTAGTGCTTCTCCCTGGGGAGCGCCAGTGCTCTTTGTAAAGAAGAAAGATGGAACCCTGAGGATGTGTATAGACTACAGGCAACTGAACCAAGTGACTATCAAGAATAAGTATCCTCTCCCCAGAATTGATGATCTATTTGATCAATTACAGGGAGCGACAGTGTTCTCTAAGATTGACCTGAGATCAGGGTATTACCAGCTTAGGGTCAAGGATGAGGATATATTTAAGACTGCTTTCAAGACCAGGTATGGGCATTTTGAATTTCTTGTTATGCCTTTTGGACTGACGAATGCACCTGCTGTCTTCATGGATTTGATGAACAGGGTATTTCATGAATTGCTCGATTCTTGTGTGATGGTTTTCATAGATGATATCTTGGTGTACTCTCGGACTACTTCGGATCATGTCAGTGACTTGCGCAGAGTGCTGGAGATCCTGAGGAAGAACCGATTATATGCCAAGGCTAGTAAGTGTGAGTTTTGGCTAGAAAAGATCAGCTTCCTTGGGCATGTGATTTCTGGTCAGGGGGTGTCTGTGGATCCAGTTAAAGTGCAAGCCATCCTTGGTTGGGGAAGACCGACTAGTGCTACTGAGATCAGAAGTTTCCTGGGATTAGCAGGTTACTACCGGAGATTTGTTGAGGGATTCTCCAAGCTGGCGGGTCCTTTAACTAAATTGACCAGGAAGGAGGCCAAGTTTAATTGGGATGACAAGTGTGAAGAGAGCTTTCAGGAGCTGAAGAGAAGGTTGACTAGTGCACCGATTCTCATTATTCCTAGTGATGGGGAAAGGTTTACTGTCTATACGGATGCTTCAGGCAAAGGGTTGGGTTGTGTCTTGATGCAGAAGGGTTCTGTAGTAGCCTATGCTTCGAGACAACTGAAGGAGTATGAGTTGAACTACCCTACTCATGACTTAGAGTTGGCGGCCGTAGTCTTTGCTCTGAAGATATGGCGTCACTATTTGTTGGGTCAAGAGTTTGATCAGTTCACTGATCACCAGAGTCTCAAGTATATCTTTACTCAGAAGGAGTTGAACATGAGACAAAGAAGATGGATGGAGTTGATCAAAGACTATGACTTCTCTATTCAGTATCAGGCTGGAAAGGCTAATGTAGTGGCGGATGCACTGAGCAGACATCCAGTTACTTCAGTAGCTGCATTGCGGGTCAGTGAGTGGCAGTTACTGCAGGAGTTCAGAGATCTCAGGATCAGTGTTTCTCCTAAAGTTCAGTCGGGTTATGTGGCTTTCCTCAGAGTACAGTCTGCTTTGTTGCAGAAAATCAGAGATCAGCAGTCAGTGGATCCGAAATTAGTTCAGATCAGGGATAGTTTGGTTGCGGGTTCAGTTCAGGATTTTAGCTTGTCTGATGATGGTATTCTTCGGTTTCGTGGAAGGGTATGTGTCCCTGAGGAACCGAGCTTGAGGAAAGAAATATTGGAGGACAGCCATAACTCCAAGTATTCTCTACATCCTGGTGTGACTAAGATGTATCAGGACCTCAAGAAAAGTTTTTGGTGGCCGGGTATGAAGAAAGAAGTATTTGATTTTGTCTCTAGGTGTTTAACCTGTCAGACCATAAAGGCTGAACACCAGAAGCCTGGTGGTTTGTTGCAGCCCCTTCCTATTCCTGAGTGGAAGTGGGAATGCATCAGTATGGATTTTGTGTGTGGTTTGCCCAGAACCAGATTGGGTCATGATGCTATTTGGGTGATCGTTGATAGACTCACTAAATCAGCCCATTTTCTTCCGATCAAGATGACTTATTCTTTAGAGAGACTGGCTAGATTGTATATTGATGAGATAGTCAGACTGCATGGAGTGCCTGTTGATATTGTGTCGGATAGGGACTCTCGGTTTTTGTCCAGATTTTGGAAGAGCTTACAGGAGGGTTTGGGTACTAAGTTGAGTTTTAGTACAGCATACCATCCTCAGTCTGATGGCCAGACGGAGCGTACTATACAGACTCTAGAAGACTTGTTGAGAGCTTATGTGGTTGATTGGAGTTCTGAGTGGAACCGGGATCTGTCTTTGATAGAGTTCACTTATAATAATAGTTTCCACTCCAGTATTCAGATGGCTCCTTATGAGGCTTTGTATGGGAGAAGGTGTAGGACTCCCTTGTGTTGGGAGGAAACTGGTGACAGAATGATTTTGAGATCTGATGCAGTTCAGGAGACTACTGATAAGGTCAGAGAGATACAGGATAAACTGAAGATTTCTCGGGACAGACAGAAGAGTTATGCTGATGACCGTCGTCGTCCCTTGGAGTTTATGGTAGGGGATCATGTTTTCTTAAAGGTGTCACCTACTAAGGGTGTTATGAGGTTTGGCAGAAAGGGCAAGTTGAGCCCTAGGTTTGTAGGCCCTTTTGACATTATTGAGATAGTTGGTCCAGTGGCTTACAGGTTAGCTTTACCTCCTGCTATGGATCATGTGCATAATGTGTTCCATGTTTCTGCTTTGAGGAAATATCATCCTGATCCATCTCATGTATTGGAATTGGAACCTCTTCAGATTCAGAGTGATTTGACTTTTGAGGAAAGACCTCTCCGGATTGTGGATAGAAAGGATAAAGTTCTGAGGAACAAGTCTATACCTTTAGTAAAGGTTATCTGGGGAAACCAGTCAGTCGAAGAAGCTACTTGGGAGACAGAGTCAGATATGAGAAGAGAGTTCCCTCAGCTGTTCGATGATTTGGCTGGTGAGCTTTAGAGGACTAAAGCTTTTTAAGGGGGGAGGAATGTAAGATCCGGAAATTTATTAACAGGTAAGAAAAAAACTAAAATTTCGTTTATAGCATGTTTGTGGAAGTTTTTCATTGAGAAAATGTCTTGTTTGGTGTATTTTCCTGCAATGTAAAAATATGTGTCGCGGAGAGGATTTGAACCTGAGACTTAAGGCATAGAATGTGTGCTACACGCCACTAGGCTAGGGGTGTCTTCTTGTTAGAAAAGGGTAAGAGCCCTTGATAAGGGGAAAGTGGAAATTAACTTATACTAAAGGGTTATTGGATCTTCCACTTATGTTTGCTAATGGGTTTGGATTCTTTGGAGATAGGAAAACGAAATTAGAGGGTTCACCCTCGTATTTCCTCTTTGCTCGTTGTTCACGAGTTTCGTTAGGGTGAAGGGTGGCGGCTTGCTTCTTCTTCTCCTTCTCTTCTTCTTGTGGCCGGCGGCAAGAGGTGGTGGAGGCGATTTTCCGGCGGCTCTTGGGTGGTTCCGGCGAAGTGTGTGGCGTGAGTGGCGTGAGGGTGTTGGTTTGGAAGAACCGAAATCAAGGTGAGTGGATTTTCTCTTCACCTAGTTCACGCATATGGAAGGTTTTGCATGATTTAGAGAGGATTAATGTCTAGAAAGATGACATGAACACATGCTTGCAAAATTGTATACGTTTCTTGCTTTTTCCCTAAATTTCGAAACCCTAGCTTGCATGACAATTAGGGCTTTTCGTTTTTAAGACTCCTAATCATAAATTAGGCCTTGATTAAACATGTATGTAGCATTAGAATTTCAATTGCATGGAGATTAGGGCTTGGATGAGAATTTCGACCCTTCTTCATGAAGTTACGTCCAAATGCATGGGTAAAAATTGGGGAAAACTTGATATTCATGAAATTAGGTATATGAGGATTCTACTGTATTTTTTTGGGAATTTTTAGAAATAAAAGTTTCTGTTGACTGAAATTGACCTAGGGGTAATTCGGTAAATTTCCTAGTTAAAATTGGGGAAAACTTGAAATTACGAATCTAGGGGTCATGAGGGACGTAATGAATATTTTTACGAAATTTTTGGATAACTTTTCGTGTATGACTTAAACTTTGAACTAGGGGCATTTCTGTCTTTTGTTATCAGAACTAGTAGAAAACTATGAATATGTGATATTCTGCATGTATGTTAATTGTGAACGAAATTTAGTGAATTTTCTGTATTATTATGTATTTTTAATTGAATGGTGTATGCAGAAAGTAATGACATGAAATATTGATTGATAACTTTGGGTGATAACTTGGCATGATTATACTGAACTGATCAGCATGAAACCTAAGGACTATACTACATTATGTGATTTTTGAATATTATGTGATTATGTGATTTTTGAATATTATGTGGTTATGTGATTTTTGAATAGTATGTGGTTATGTGATTTCAAATATTATGTGTTGTGATCATGGAATGGTTAGGACTGAGGCTAAGTGTAACTGTGTACTCAAGGGGATAGTCTATATGTGATATGTTAAGGGTTTGAATTTCAGCCCTGTATTGTGATATGTGAGGGGGTTGTTGTTCAGCCTGCCTGATGTGATTATTGTGATAAAAGAGGGGGTTGTTGTTCAGCCTGCCTGTTGTGATTATTGTGATGACTATCCTAGAGTCTAGTTGACACTTAGGAGTCCACCGTTGTGAAATAAGATATAAGATGTGTCTATTGTTGTCCAGTAGGAACCCTTTGGGAGAACGAGTGATATAAGACGCAAAGTGCCATGTCTTGGTCGGACAGGGGCCACCTCTTAATGTCGTCACTCTTAGAACGCTTAGATTTTTGTGTTATGGGGTGATCGTAGAGCAAAGTGCCACGTCGTGACCTGGCGGGGGCCACCTCTTGAATCTACACACCGTCCATCTATATGTTGCATGTGATTTGCAGGCTTCTCCCAGTGCTTAGGCCAAAGCCGGGTTAGACCATAATGGTCACTACTGAATATGCTGGACAACTAGGTTAATTAAGTGGTTGGTGTGTTTAGTTGGTTTAGAGTATAACTCTAGAACCTTGGTTACTCTGTAGTGATATTTGTGTGATGTCTTAGCAGTGTACATCTGACTGTTTTATATGAATTCTGTTCTTTAATTGTGTTATATATTGACCTGATATTCTGTTAAATGTTTTAAAATAATCTGCATGTATTTTTGTGTGTATGTTATGGATGGTCGTTTGAGACTATCCACTCACTGGGCTGTGTAGCTCACCCCTCATTTTTTCAGGTGTAGAGCAGGGGCGCATTTCCAGTTAGCATTTTATATGAATATCGTGATATGCCAGTTGAATGAATAAGACTTTTGTGCTTAATTATTGGGGCCGGTTGTGGCCGAATTATATGAACTTGTGTTGCCAGTTGTGGCCAAACTATGTGAACTTGTGTTGCCGGTTATGGCAGTTTGATATTCTGATTTTTGCGTCACCGCGGGCTTTAGCCTGGTTTCGGTGTTTGGTAACATTGATATTGGTTATAAAATTATAGAATCGACATTGTGGTTTTTGTTTTGAATTTGTAGTCGATTTATATTTGTGTAATCGGATTTGATATAAATGTGAACTTGCATATGTCTAGTGCGAGTATTGCCTGGTGGCAGGTACCTTTATGTGATTATGGATTTTATGGATTTTATACGGATTTGATATAACTGTTGCCTTGCATATGTCTAGTGCAAGGATTGCGTGGTGGCAGGTACATTTATGAAATTTGTGTATTCGTGTGTTTTATGTATGGATTCTTGAAAATTTTCAGATCGGGTTTTCTTGAACTTGGTTTTACCTAGCATGTGCATCGATCTTGTATGATAACATCCTGTTTCTCTGTGATTTGTGATCCTTGATTGGGGTTAAGATAACGGGATGTGACAATAAGGAATATCCATATTGTGACAAACAATTGAATATCCTAAGTAGGGTCAGTCCAGTACATCCAATGTACCTATGTGTCTAAATCTTATTCCATGCTCGAAGCATTCTATAAGATTAGAACACATATTAGTCTTAATCATATCAAGGCTGTCTCATGTTCACCAAGATATCTCGACTAAGGACAACTCTGAATGTCAGCTAAGCTGAACATCATTGAGACATTATTCAGAAGTATACATAACAGCAGCAGATAATGTAACAACCTGAATAACAACCATTGCCTTTATAAAACATATTATAGTTTATACATGATACTGAAAATAACCCAAGGCCTCAAACATTAGCCTTAAGGGCATACCCCAACAATCTCCCACTTGCACTTAAACTAATGGTTGAGAAATCTCAAACCCATATTATTACAGTGCTTCTCATGCTTCTGCTGCGCCAGAGGCTTTGTAAGCGGGTCAGCTAGATTGTCATCTGTATGAACCTTGCAGATCTTGATCTCTCCTCGATCTATGATCTCACGGATCAAATGAAACCTTCTCTGTATGTGCTTGGACTTCTGGTGTGACCGTGGTTCCTTTGCTTGTGCAATCGCTCCAGTGTTATCACAGAAGATAACCAATGGATCTGCACTCGAAGGAACAACACCAAGTTCTTGAATGAACTTACGAATCCACACTACCTCCTTTGATGCTTCTGAGGCTGCAACATACTCGGCTTCTGTTGTGGAATCAGCAACAATTGATTGTTTGAAACTTTTCCACACCACTGCTCCTCCATTCAAGCTAAAAACATAGCCTGATTGTGATCGGAAATCATCTTGGTCAGATTGGAACGAAGCATCAGTATATCCTTCAATACTGAGTTCTTCCTGACCACCATAAATCAAGAACATATCTTTGGTTCTCCGAAGATATTTTAAAATATTCTAGACTGCAATCCAGTGTGCCTTCCCTGGATTACCTTGGAATCGACTGGTCACGCTTAACCCATCAGCGACATCTGGGCGAGTACACAACATCGCATACATGATGGACCCAATAGCCGAAGCATAAGGCGTATTGTCCATCTCATCTTTCTCAGACTATGTTTGAGGACACTAGCTCTTTGAAAGATTCAGACCATGTCTGACTGGAAGATATCCTCTTTTAGAATTTTCTAAATGGAATCTCTCCAGGACCTTATTGATGTAAGTACTCTGGCATAGCCCGAGAAGCCTATTAGATCTGTCTCTATAGATCTTCACACCTAATACATAGGCTGCTTCTCCTAAATCTTTCATCTGGAAACATTTTCTTAACCATGCCTTGACCGCATGCAGTTCAGGAATATCGTTTCCAATGATCAAGATATCATCGACGTAGAGGACTAGGAAAGTAATCACGCTCCCACTAACCTTTTATATATACACGGGTCATCTTCATTTTTGATGAAACCAAATTCACAAACCAATTCATCAAAACGAATATTCCAGCTTCTTGATGCTTGTTTAAGTCCATAAATGGACTTCTTTAATTTGCATATCTTATGACGTTCTGATGGATTAATGAAACCTTCAGGTTGTGTCATATGCACATCCTCTTCCAATTTTCCATTAAGGAAAGCGGTCTTCACATCCATTTGCCAGATCTCATAATCATAATATGCTGCTATCGCGAGAATAATTCGAATGGACTTGAACATGGCCACAGGAGAGAAAGTTTCATCATAATCTATCCCGTAGATTTGTTTGAAACCTTTCGCAACTAGCCTGCCCTTATAGGTAATTATGTTACCATCCATGTCTTTCTTCCTTTTGAAGATCCACTTACAGCCTATAGGGATTACTCCCGGAGGCGGATCAACCAAATCCTAGACTTGGTTATCTGACATGGAGTCCATCTCGACTCGCATAGCTTCAAGCCATCTTACTAACTCCAGTCCACTGACCGCATCCGCATAAGTGAGAGGTTCATCATTAATGATGTAGACTCCGTCATAGCGCTCAGGCAGACGACGGATCCTTCCCGATCTACGCGGTTCCCGTAATATCTGAGCCTCAGGTTGAACATTAACCTGTTCTATTGGCTCAAGCTCATCCAACTGAGCTTGACTACTTTGTCCCTCTTCTGGAATTTCATCCAGCTTTATTTCTCTCCCACTGGCCTCTTGCAGAAGAAATTCCTTCTCAAGAAAAATAGTCGTTCGAGCAACAAATACTTTGTTCTCCTTGGGATCGAAGAAATAATATCCCTTAGTTTCTTTAGGGTAACCGACAAAGATACATTTATCTGATCTGCTCTCCAGTTTCCCAGAGGCGAGTTTTTTGACATAAGCCTCGCAACCCCAGATTTTGATAAATGTCAAGCTCGGCTGTTTCCCATACCATAACTCAAATGGTGTCTTTGAAACGGCCTTGGATGGCACACGGTTTAGCACCTTTGCAGCTGTTTCCAATGCAAATCCCCAAAAGGAGTAAGGTAGAGTAGCCTGACTCATCATTGAACGAACCATATCCAATAAGGTTCTATTTCTCCTCTCGGACACACCATTCCATTGCAGTGTTCCTGGTGGAGTGAACTGTGAGATAATCCCACACTCCTTCAGATAGTCAGTAAACTCTCGACTCAAGTATTCTCCACCTCGATCTGAACGAAGTGCCTTGATATTTCAGCCTAACTGATTTTGTACTTCATTTTTGAACTCTTTGAACTTGTCAAAAGATTCACTCTTATGTCTCATTAGATAGACATAACCATACCTACTGAAATCATCAGTAAAAGTAATGAAGTATGAATAGCCACCTCTGGCATGTTTACTAAACGGCCCACACACATCACTGTGAATAAGGTCAAGTAAACCTGAAGACCTTTCACCTTTATTAGTAAAAGGAGTCTTCGTCATTTTACCCATTAAACAAGCTTTGCATGTATCAAGCTCCTCATAGGAGAATGATCCCAGCAGTCCATAGTCATGCAACCGCTTAATGCGCTTCTTGTTAATATGGCCTAAACGACTATGCCATAACAAGGTGCTATCATCAGCATACTTGGCTTTCTTGTTATCAATTTGTTGTACAGAACATTCCATGTTCAACATGTATAACCCATTGTTAATCGACCTAGTTGCATAAACAATATTATCATATGAAATACAACACTTTAAAGTTTTGCATTCAAAAGAGAACCCTTTCCTAACAAGAGCAGGAATAGAGATAATATTCTTAGTTATGCTTGGCACAAAATAACAATTGTCAAGTTCTAATACAAAACCAGATGGTAAAGAGATGCGATATTCTCCTACAGCAACAGCAGCAACCCGTGCCCCGTTTCCAACTCGTAGGTCCACCTCATGCTGTCCCACCTGTCTTCTTTTCTTGAGTTCCTGCACATTTGAACAAATGTGAACTCCACATGCAGTGTCCAACACCCATGAAATAGAAGAAGCTACCATGACTTCAGTCACGTAAATACCTGAGCCAGAAGTGAAAGTCTTGCTTCCCTTCTTCTCTCCTTGGAGCGCTCTACAGTCCTTCTTCCAGTGACCCAGCTGGCCACAATGGAAGCATCTGTTGTCCTTTGACCGCTTCACCTTTTGTTTCAAAGCCTTGTTGTAGCTCTTGATAGGGGTTTTGCCCTTCTTCCCCTTCTTCTTATTCCTTGAAGGAACCATCAAGACAGAGGATGAAGGCTTTCCCTTCTCAAGAGTCTGCTCTGTGGTGCAGAGCATGTTCAGTAGCTCTGCCGGAGTACAGTCGATCTTATTCATATTAAAATTAATAATGAAAGGATCGAAAGAGGCCGGGAGAGACTGCAGGATAATGTCTACAACAAGTTCCTGATTGATGGTGTGTCCCAGTTTTTCAAGAGCCTCCTTGTACCCAATCATCTTGAGCATGTGAGCTCCCACTGGACTCCCTTCAGTCAGTTTGCTATGAAAGAAAAGTTTTGTCAAGTTATAGCGTTCAGTCCTTGCCTGTGCAGCATACAGCATTTTGAGATTTGCTATAATGTCAATAGCAAACAAATCCTCATGCTGACGCTGCAGCTCGGGCGTCATTGACGCAAGCATAAGGCAAGCGACATCAGTACTATCACTGACGTGCTTCTCATAAGCATCCCGAACCGCCCTTGCGGCGTTCGCAGCGGGTTGAGCCGGTATTGCCGTCTCAAGGACGTACAGCTTCCTCTCAGCTTTAAGAACAATCTTAAGTTGTCTGTACCAGTCTGAGAAGTTTGGCCCAGCAAACTTCTCCTTTTCCAATATGGATCGCAAATTGAGCCCTGTGGTGTTCGTTGCTGCAGGAATCTACAACATATCAAGAACAACAAGGTCAGTATCCATGTTAGAATCAATCCAGGACTTAAGAGTGATTCTTTTCTCACTATTTTATCTGACTGAAAAATCCAATAAAACAGCCCGAAAGAGTGAAACTCTTTTAGTGAGATGGGATCCAGATTTCATACTTGATCTCCGCGTCCCGCTCAGGCGAGATAAGATACACAGAGAGTTCAAGCACTAATCACTGGTAGGCTATCCATGCCAATCGCCAACCCGTGCGATTCCCCTTCATCTAGGCAATCCAGAAGACTGTGCCAACTGAGTTGGTACAACACAGTCTCTGATTCCTTAGATGGCTGCCTCCATATAGCTATCATATGCTCAATATGTAGCCTATATGGTCAAGCTGACCTGACCTACTCCCTGGACCACCACGTGCTATGCTGAGCAACGAGAAGCGATAAATCCCTTCTCTGTAGCATGTTGGTGTAATCACGCACCGTCTGAAGATAGCTGGGCGTGCCCACTGAGTGGGTACAACACGGCCCCAACGATAGTCAGAACAGTGAGGTTTCGCGTCAGAAGGCAATCGAGCTTGATATTGTCGTTGGATTTTAATGGTCCTTTTTATCTTCTTACTATCATGCAAAATCTATGGTGATAGCAGAAAAAAAATGCTTGTGCTAATATTACTTAAAACAGTAAGTAGAAAGCACAATCATCTTATGTGGTAAACGCCTATAAAAGCCTAAGTAAAACCCTAATTTTACATAAGTCTTCACTTGAGCTCTTTATGGGACTTTTGCACTTCATCTGGCCCAGCCCGGGCCAAAGCGCCCTCCAGGCAGTATGCGCCTGTTCTAGAGTCGAACTCTAGACCTCCCACCTGGTGAAGCCTCTTGCTGCAAGCGCCTCTGCCATGTGTGCTCTGTGCTCATGTCTGATTAAATTACATTTTAATCTATCTAGACATGATTTGACTCGCAGGTCAATTATACAACTTTCATAAATTAAAGTGTGATTCGCAGATCACAGCATAATTTATAAATTAATTCCAGGCACGCAGGCCCCAGCACAGCACACAAATTAAGGGCAGCCCACATAAGATTAAATAAACACCCATTCATGTTAGACATGCATACATGTGATCCAATCAGAAAATAAAATTTTTGAAAAAACGCCATGGCATCAATTTTATTTCCTTATGAGCCCTACTGCCTTACAACGGTCCATTAACATGTATCCACTCGTTAGATCAAGTCAGACCCACTGCCCTTGCATGCACCCAGTCATAACTGACTTGCGTCGACCTTGTGGTCAGCTATGCATGCCTTAAGGGCTGAACGTCCCACATGATTTCTGGCAAGCGGGTGTGACCCCGGGCCTTAATCATGATCGTTCACTAAGCGCCTCAATCAGACATCGCTACACGCCCTTTTGCAGTCGACCTATAGCCACCTGTATTGCTTGCGCACAGGTGCTATCTGGCCGACCCATCTAGGCTATCAGATGGTCTGATTAGGCTGTTGGGTCCAGACTTGACTAATGATTTTTAACACTGTTAACCCGTCTAAGAGTTTAAAGCAGGCACTTAGATAGATCTAAGTGAGGGGGCGCGCAAGATGTTATGTTTTTGATTGAAAACTTTCATCACAAGCGCAAACCAAATTCATGCATGCGCAAGCTTAATTGAAAACAAAATACATCTAACTTATAGCATGTATTTTTCGCATGACTTCATGAAGATCTATCCAACGCATATAACAAACATGGATCACAACAAAATGGCGATCATATGTATCAAGCCAAAAAAACCCTAGCTCTGATACCAATTGAAAGGGGTGAAACCTAGGTCACATGCGCTTCTAGGGGTTTTTGCATAGGCGAAAAACTAGGTTTCATGAAGATCGCATGGCATGTACATATAATCAACCATGAAAGGATAATGATGCATTACCATTGCCATTGTTTTTGAGCGGCGACTTGGAAGAAGAAAGGGCGAGCGACTCTTCTCCAAAGGAGTCACACACAAGAAGTTGATGACTTCTTCCTTGTAGTCCTTGTGCTAGCAAAGATCCAAGGTGTCCTTGATCGTGTAGGAGGAGATGAGACTTCTTCTTTGGCTGGCCGAAATTCCTCTTCTCGTGAAGATGATCTACCCAAGAGGAGAAGAGGCGAGAGAGAGATAGGCGTTCGAACGTGGGGGCGTTTCCTCAAAGAAAACGTCTTCCAAAAATAGTAAGTCCATAACTCCATGTTTAACTCCACTTGAAGCCATCAATAACTCCTCTCTCAATTGAACCATGCATTCACCAAGTGAACCGGTTCAATTCTATTTGGTTCAAAGACCAAACCGAACCAGCCATGGTCTTGATCTCTTTGAACCAAATGGCTCAAGATCTAACCACACATCTCTTGACCCTCTTGATCTCTACGATCAAGCATCAATTCTCTCGATCGAAGCTTACCGATCTCAAGCCCTAATCAATCAAACATGATCAAACCAGATCTCACTTCCAATCAGAGTTTAAATTACTTTAAACTGAACTAGAATAATTCAGTCCACACGATCTGACATAAGTAAGCCATATCATCAAATTGTGCGACCCTAAGGGTGTCCTTCAATGTCGGTAACGATAACTTACGTTATCACGATCAGAGAGGGGTATCTAGCAACACATCACTGTCTCCCAATATGAAGGAAAGAGTCTTCCAAGACTACACCCAAACCATAGCACAAGTGTGAATCCAATTCACTCGGTATACATTATCCCTTTGCCACTGGACGTTCTCATTGGACAAGCGTGTCAAGCCTGTAATTCCAACATGATGAGAATGGTTAGATCAGATGAACATAGTCATCTGGGTATGGCCATACACTTTCTCAACCATCTCATCCAGGGGGCCCCTTATGAACATCACACTCCAACTAGGAGAGGCAATCCTATATCTATCACTAGTGTCCTAACATGACTCATGCTCATTATCCAAGATAATCCTTAACCATTATATTTCAAATGATATTGAACTACCTCAAGACAATGCCAATCATCACTTAGAAACACAAGTGATCTCAAGTCAGAGGGAATATACCACTTGCTTGTTTATAAGGAATATCCATATTGTGACAAACAATTGAATATCCTAATTAGGGTCAGTCCAGTACATCCAATGTACCTATGTGTCTAAATCTTATTCCATGCTCGAAGCATTCTATAAGATTAGAACACATATTAGTCTTAATCATATCAAGGCTATCTCATGTTCACCAAGATATCTCGACTAAGGACAACTCTGAATGTCAGCTAAGCTGAACATCATTGAGACATTATTCAGAAGTATACATAACAACAGCAGATAATGTAACAACCTAAATAACAACCATTGCCTTTATAAAACATATTATAGTTTATACATGATACTGAAAATAACCCAAGGCCTCAAACATTAGCCTTAAGGGCATACCTCAACATGAACTGGAAGGAGATCCGTCTTCAAATGGCATTTCTGGCTCTCTAGTGATGACAGAGGCCAATCTCTTTCCCTTTGCTTTCTCTGACATATGCCTTAGCGTGTCATTGTCAGAGTCTTGACTTGTTTCTTCTGTGTGGCCAACCACACGTACAGTATGAACAATATAATCATTTGTTTTCTTGTATCTTCCTCTAGGATGAGCATGCCTAGCGTCCAAAGCACTCTTGGCTTTCTTATACACATCATATACAAAGTTTTCTTTGGAACACTAGCTGGTTCCTTCGGTTACAATTCCTTCTTTTGAGTTGGTCGAAATTGTATTCCTTTCACAGCATTTGAATTATATTGCAATTCATGGAATGGTTTGAATTGATTTCTAATAGGCACGCTTGGCCTTGGAGTATTCTGTTGATGGTAGTTGTTCATGGAAAAAGCACGACCTTGCTTCACAAGTTGCGCCTACTTTTTCCTTAGACTTTGTCTCTCTTGTTTTTTGGTTTGCTCTGTACCAGACATATCAAATTTGCCCCCATTAACTGTGAAAGAGGGTTCTTCCTGTTGAATAACAACGGCCCTCCTCGACCGTGAAGCAGCTTTAGTTACAGTGATCTTGGTGTTCTTAGAATTTCCATGATCCTTGACCTGCATCATCTTCATTGCAGCAGTCTTGGTTTTCTTAGAATCCTCACGATCCTTGTTTCCTGTCTTCTGCACAATCATGTGCCCAGTTGTTTTCACTTCAATGCTTCTAGAATCCTTAGGTGGCAAGTAAATGAAATTTGCCACTTCAGAAATAGAACCAAACTGTAAATTCAGTTTAGTACTTCTTATTCCTTCAATGAAAATGTTCTTCTTGGATGCCATCACAAATTTCCTACAAAAAGAAGATAAATATTAGTAGAAGGATAATCAAAGTAAATTCATGGTGAATGCTCTCGACATTTCAATTTTTGGCAAATTGACAGCCATCAACGGACTTGATTTCTGCCTTTACTGTCTGCCGTTTGTGACGGTCTAGGTAATGATTTTTTTTCTTTGAGGCAAGTCATTACTCCTGCTTGCTTCATTGCCAAATTTGGCAGAGTGATGTTTGAATGATGTTCTTCCAAAACATGAAATGTTTTTATAAGTATAGATCTCAAAGATAAAAGGGTGAAGCCATGTCCCACCGGGCGTGTCAGAAATTGTTGGGGGAAAAATGGTTCAATTTCAATTTTATGAAAATATAATGCCACCGTTTTCAAATTCATCTTATAGATATAAGGCTTGTTATTTAAGTGGGTTATGGCTTCCAATGAACACAAGCATTCATTGTTAATTACCCCTAAGTAGCTTAGAGCACCTTTGATTAAGAGATCTAAACATATAAAATCAAAATAAAGACTAATATTCGGAAGAACAATATGATTCATTTATAACATCTGCCATAAAGGCTTACAATTTCAACATAATTTCATTTCCATTCATTCACATTCCTTCACTCTTTATTTTCTCATAAATATTCTTTCAACGAGCATTTATATCTGATTTCAGCTTCTAACAAACGTTCTTTGTATTTCATCCTTCATTTCAATTTCTTCATCTTCCATCTTTCATCTTTCATCTTTCATCTTTCTTCAGTCAATAAATATTTCTTCTATGAATATTTATTTCATTTCAAGTGACATAAGTTACTGTGAGCAATATTATAATAATATTGAGGAACTACGCCCCGATACCTAGTATCGACATACGCACCTCCCAAACAATATTATTAACAATATGCCATGACATCTTTTCGATAAATATTCTTTCTTGTGAATATTTATCTAATTTCAATTTTCATTCCTTCAATACATATTCGTTCATTGAATATTTATTTGATTTCATCTTTCTTCGATAAATATTCTTTTTGTGAATATTTATCTGATCTCATCTCTTCGATAAATATTCTTTCATTGAATATTTATCTAATTTCATCTCTTCGATAAATATTCTTTCATTGAATATTTATTTGATTTCATTTCTTCAATAAATATTCTTTCACTGAATATTTATTTGACTTCATTTCTGCGATAAATATTCTTTCATTGAATATTTATTTGATTTCATTTCTTGAATAAATATTCTTTCACTGAATATTTATTTGACTTTATTTCTTCGATAAATATTCTTTCATTGAATATTTATTTGATTTTATTTCTTCAATAAATATTCTTCATTGAATATTTATTTGATTTAATTGCTTCAATAAATATTCTTTTATTGAATATTTATTTTATTTCAAGATTCATAAATTGTTACAAGCATTATTGTAATAATATTGAGGAACTACGCCCCGATACATAGTATCGACGTACGCATCTCCCAAACAATATTATGGACAAAATGCAATAACAAAATATTCTTTATCTTCTTCTTTCTTTCTTTCATCAAATCAAAGTTGGGTTGAGTCATGACCAATGTGTGGTTAAGACAAATTCAAACTCAGAGTTAGGTAGATCCAACACATATCATTTCTCATTTTTTCAACAATCAAGTTTATTTCTTCTTTTCATTTAATCATAGCAATATCGAATTAATCCGTCTTATCAACACCTTAGATTATGTTCAATTCAACCCAAGTCAATCTCATAGAGATTAGATTGGGCCTAGCCAAATTTCTGATTTTCGAATGTTTCAAAATTTTTTCTAAGACTTAAGATTTAGTCAAAGTTTCATGTAACTTTCATAAAATTGCAGGAGGCTTCATTTTGACTTCAATTTCAAGTCAAAGTTTCAAATTTCTTATCCATGATTTAATTGCCACATGATTTTAACTTTTGGTCAAAATAAATTTCAATCCTTTGTACATATGATTGAACTTAAGATTTTAATGAGTAATGGTAAGTTGGGACCATTACAATTCAGCTTAAACAATTGGGCTGGGCTAAGTGAGGATGGATGCGTGAGGCAACCCAAAAATCTATAGTTGGTCCAACTTAGTGAATCAGACTAGAGATACTGATCCAGTTCCTACAGTGCTAATATCTGACCGTTAGATCATCTTTTGACAAAATTGGATCGTTGGATCCAAAAATTTCTTTCATGGCGCTTGGTGACACACGTGGACACACCATCTGCCTTTCATCTTCGTTTACCATCTGCCTTTCATCTTCGCTATTTGTCAGATAGATACTGATACCAGTGGACGCAGCTTAATGCCGGCTGGAAACAGAGTTGACACGGAAAAGAAATCAAAAGCTATGAAAATCATAATTTTCGTTCGAAACAGGGAGAAAAATAGGTCGCCGGAAAAGTTTTGGTTCTGGTGATTCAGATGCCGGATGGCCACATCTTTTGCCCACAGGTTCGCAGGCTCATTGAAAGGATGTGGATAAATTTTCAGCTCGATCGGATGGCCGGATGTCGCGTACATAAATCAGAACTTCATAGGTATCTGCAACAAGTGTGGAAAGAAGATCGCCGGAAAATCATTCGATTCCAGCGATCCATCCATCCGATGACCAGATCCTTCTGGTCATAGGTTCACACTTTTGAGGAGAAGTTGTGGCTAAAATTTCAGCTTGATCCGACGGCCGGATGTTGAGTTCGACAAGAATGAATGTCGTGTGTTCGTGGCTGAAAAACAGAATAGGGATCGCCTGAATCGATTCCGATGATCCAGCCGTCAGATGGCCGAATCCTTTTGGCCATATCTTCGCAAACTTGAGGAGAAGGTATCCCCAAAGTTTTGGTTCAATCTGATATGTGGATATCGTGTTTGTCGAACGAGACGATGGACACAGGAGGCAAGCTTCGGCGGATGCGTCGCTGGCGTCAACTCGGGTTCTTCGGCAAAACTAGAGATGTATCGGATGGTGTCGCTGGAACCGTCGACGTCTTCTCGATTCAGGGATGAGGAGGACAAAGGAAGCCAAGGAAAGCTTCATTCCTCTCTTCTCTGTTCAGAGGCGAACGTGCCTCCTTCCATGGAAATTTTCTAGTTTTGAGGCAGATACGCCTCCTTCCATCCAACAATTTCTTCTTGCATCAAGGATGGGGATGACGAAGGAAGTCGCCAACGAGGCTAGTATGCCTACTTCAAAATGAATTTCGCGGCACTGGAGAAACATTTTCAGCGAGATCACACGACGTCTTCCAGTTGACGAACAACGGCGAAGAGAAGCTACTACCAGTGTTCGTGGAGCCATCTTTCCCATTGGCGATGTTTTCCTCTGGAGCCGGAGACACGGCGATGTTTTCTACTACAATTCTTCCATATTTTTGCCTCATTTTTTTTTCTGCTAATTTCCTTCTCAAACATCTTCTTCTACCGAAACTTCACATTTTCTCTCCTTCCATGCATCTTCTTCTACCGAGACCTCATATTTTCTCAGCCTCTACTTTAATTTTCACTCACGCTGCTGTTTTTTCTTCTTCTAAATTTCATCAACAACTCTTTCCTCTTCCATTATTCTTCCCAAGGGAAAGGATCACCGGGAAAAATAATTTTCAACGACAATAACCGTAATAGTTGCCAGAGGCATAAAAAATGATTTTTTTTTTTACCGGAGTTATCTCTCCGTTGATGATTTTTGTTAACCGGAGTTGTCTCTCCGTCAATAGTTTTGATATCGGAGTTTTCCTTCTCCATTTATGATTTTATTTACCGGAGTTGTCTTTCCGTTGATGATTTTTGTTAACCAGAGTTGTCTCTCCATCAATAGTTTTGATATCGGACTTTTCCTTCTCCGTTGATGATTCTATTTACCGGAGTTTTCTTCTCTGTCAATAGTTTTAATATCAGAGTTTGCTTTCTCCGTTGATGGTGTCGAGAGAAGTGGGAGGAAGAAGACCAAGGAGGGAGAAGAGGAATACTCACCTTCTGTGCGTCGATGTTCCTGTCGTCGACTACTCCTTGCTTCAACTTCGAGTCTTCCAAAATTAGCAAAAGCCCGATCCCTTTCTACTTTTTCATTTTTTTTTAATTTATTATCGCTTCCCACGCCTTCCGTTTTTGGAACCGTCGTAACTCCCAAAAACTCCTCTTCAAACCGCATACATGATTTTTTTTTAATTACAAATAAAATAAAATAATTTATTTTTAATTGCTTGCCAATTAATCGCTTCTCAAAATTTATGGTCAAAATTACCTTCTTAACCCAATGTTTGTAAAACTCAATCAACAAAATGGATATTAATATCCAATTTCAATTTAGTCAAAATCTCAATTTTGACCCAAATTTCATTAGAAATGTGATAAAAATTGGAATAAATCCCAACTTGGCCATAATTTCAATTTCGACTTTCTATTAAACGAAAATTCTTCAGCCCAATTTTATTCTATTTCCTTTTCATGTTCCAAAAATTGTGGCGTCAAAATTATAATTTGGACCAAAAAAATTAGATCATCGATCCTTTCTCCAAAATTTTAGAAATTGAAATTAAATCCCAATTTATTCAAAATTCCATCTTTGACTAAAATTCTCCTACTAGCCGAGCGATTTATTTATGCTTGGTCAAAAATTCTAATTTACCCAATAATCATGGCTAGGTGATTTAGTTTTGATAAAAATTCATTTCGATAAATTTCATGTCTCGATTTTTTTCTACCTTCAACACGGCTGTAATTCCTCCCTTTTTTGGAACAACATGAACTGGGCTAACCCATTCACTGTCAGAGATTGGGTATATCACCCCAGCATCTAGCAACTTTAGGATCTCCTTTTTAACTACCTCCTTCATTACAGGATTCAACCGGTGTTGATATTCAATGGAGGGCTTGCAATTTTCCTCTAAGAAAATCCTATGCATACACAAGAAAGGGTTAATACCACAAATATCATCTAATGAATAACTGATTACCTTCCTATGTAGTCGGAGCAGATCAAGCAACTTCTTTATCTGAACCTGGTCTAGATCTGTGCTCACAATCAATAGGTAAGTAGAATCATCTCCCAAAAATGTATACCTTAAATTATGTGGGAGTGACTTGAGTTTTGATTTTGTGTCTTAATTGGTTTAGATTTTACCAAAAGCAATCTTTTGAGCTTTGCCTTGCAGGGCTCAATTGTCTAGCTCAAATCAAGGATCTACGCGTATGCTCAAGCCTCATCATCTATGTCCTCAAGATCTCCCCAACCTCCACGTGTGGTGTTAGCCTCGGGTGGTGAGATCCACACGCCTCTAACTTCTTCTCAACTTGCGCCAATGACCAAGATCCAGCGCCAAGGAGAAGAGAGAGTGTTGGCGAGAAGGAGTGGTTAGTGAAAGTCCCCTAAAGCAAGGGGGGACAAAACCCTAAAGCATGCGCATTCAAAATTTTCTAGGGCTTCATAAGATCGCATGTGGTATAACCATATGATCAACTTAAGATTTACTAAGATCAAGATGTGATCTTACCATAGCCATCGCTTGGATGGTGCCTTGGAAGCAAGAGGGCGAATTGGCTCTCCTCCTTAGATGACGCACACAAGGTGAAGTTGGCTACTCCCTTGTCATCTTTGTGCTAGCAAAGCTTCAAGGGGTCCTTGTCGTATGGAGGAGATGAAAGACTCTTCTTTGCTTGGCCGAATCCCTCTTCTTTCGTCAACACACCTCGCCACACAAGAGAGCAAGCGGCGACAAGAGGAGAGACGTGAGTTGAGGCATTTAGGCGTTGAGAAGAAGTGGCGTTAATGACATTCCAAAAATAGAATGACATGAAGCCATGCGCCCATGATCTCAAAACCGACCAAAACGCCTACAAGCATTGAACCATGCGTTCACTCATACAAACCGGTTCAAGCTAATTCGATCCAATTGCATTTGGTTCAAAGACCAAATCAAATCAACCCAAGCCATGGTTTAGATCTCATTGAACCAAATGGTTCAAGATCTAACCGTTCATCTCTTGATGCTCTTGATCTCACCGATCTAGCATCAATACTCTCGATCGAAGCTTACCGATCTCAAGCCCTAATCAATTAAACATGATCAGACCAGATCTCACTTACAATCAGAGTTTAAACTCCTTTAAACTGAACCAAAACAATTCAGTCCACACGATCTGACTTAAGTAAGCCATATCATCAAATTGTGCGACCCTAAGGGTTTCCTTTAAATGTCGGTAACGATAACTCACGTTATCACGATCAGTGAGGGGTATCTAGCAACACATCACTGTCTCCCGATATAAAGGAAAGAGTCTTCCAAGACTACACCCAAACCATAGCACAAGTGTGAATCCACTTCACTAGACATACATGTTTCCTTTGCCACTGGATGTTCTTATTGGACAAGCGTGTCAAGCTTGTAACTCCAAAATGATGAGAATGATTAGATCAGATGAACATAGTCATCTGGGTATGGCCATACACTTTCTTAATCATCTCATCCAGGGGGCCCCTTTAGAACATCACACTCCTAAACAAGGAGACGGCAATCCTTTATCTATCACTAGTGTCCTAACCTGACTCATGATCATTATCCAAGATAGTCTATAACCATTATGTTTCAAATGATATTGAACTACCTCAAAACAATGACAATGATCATTTAGAAACACAAGTGATCTCAAGTTAGAGGAAGTATGCCACTTGTTCACATACAAGGATTATTCACATTGTGACAAGCAATTGAACATCCTAGTAGGGTCTGTCCAGTACATCCAATGTACCTATGAGTCTACGTCTTATTCCATGCTCGAAGCATCTTATAAGATTAGAACACATATTAGTCTAAATCATATCAAGGCTGTCTCATGTTCACCAAGATATCTCGACTAAGGACTTTATAGCATGTCAGCCTAGCTGAACAGCATTGAGACATTATTCAGAAGTATACATATTGCAGCAGATAATGTAACAACCTGAATAACAATAATTGCCTTTATAAACTTAGAGTTTATACATGATACTGATAGAATTCCAAGGCCTCAAACATTAGCCTTAAGGGCATACCCCAACAATCTCCCACTTGCACTTAATCTAATGGTTGAGAAATCTCAAACCCATATTATTACAGTGCTTCTCATGCTTCTGCTGCGCCAGAGGCTTTGTAAGCGGGTCAGCCAGATTGTCATCTGTATGTACCTTGCAGACTTTGATCTCGCCTCGATCAATGATCTCCCGGATCAAGTGAAACCGTCTCTGTATGTGCTTGGACTTCTGGTGTGACCGTGGTTCCTTTGCTTGTGCGATTGCTCCAGTGTTATCACAAAAGATAACCAAAGGATCTGCACTCGAAGGAACAACACCAAGTTCCTGAACGAACTTACGAATCCACACTGCCTCCTTAGATGCTTTTGAGGCTGCAACATACTCGGCTTCTGTTGTGGAATCAGCAACAATAGATTGTTTGAAACTTTTCCACACCACAGCACCTCCATTCAAGCTAAAAACATAGCCTGATTGCGATCGAAAATCATCCTGGTCAGATTGGAACGAAGCATCAGTATATCCTTCAATACTGAGTTCTTCCTGACCACCATACACCAAGAACATATCTTTGGTCCTCCGAAGATATTTCAAAATGTTCTTGACTGCAATCCAGTGCGCCTGACCTGGATTACTTTGGAATCGACTGGTCACGCTTAACCCGTAAGCGACGTCTGGGCGAGTACACAACATCGCATACATAATGGACCCAATAGCCGAAGCATAAGATGTATTGTCCATTTCATCTTTCTCAGTCTGTGTTTGTGGACACTGACTCTTCGAAAGATTCAGACCATGTCTGACTGGAAGATATCCTCTTTTAGAATTCTCTAAATGGAATCTTTCCAGGACTTTATCGATGTACGTACTCTGGCACAGCCCGAGAAGCCTCTTAGATCTATCTCTGTAGATCTTCACACCTAATACATAGGCTGCTTCTCCTAGATCTTTCATCTGGAAACATTTCCTTAACCATGCCTTGACGGCATGCAGTTCAGGAATATCATTTCCAATGATTAAGATATCATCGACGTAGAGGACTAGGAAAGTAATCACGCTCCCACTAAACCTCTTATATACACACGGGTCATCTTCATTCTTGATGAAACCAAATTCACTGATTGATTCATCAAAACGAATATTCCAGCTTCTAGATGCTTGTTTAAGTCCATAAATGGACTTCTTTAACTTGCATATTTTATGACGATCTGATGGATTAGTGAAACCTTCAGGTTGTGTCATATACACATCCTCATCCAGATTTCCATTAAGGAAAGCAGTCTTCACATCCATCTGCCAGATCTCATAATCGTAATATGCTGCTATCGCGAGAATGATCCGAATAGACTTGAACATGGCTACAGGAGAGAAAGTTTCATCATAATCTATCCCGTAGATTTGTTTGAAACCTTTCGCAACTAGCCTGCCTTTATAGGTAACCACGTTACCATCCATGTCAATCTTCTTCTTGAAGATCCATTTACAGCCTATAGGGATTACTCCCGGAGGCGGATCAACCAAATCCCAGACTTGGTTATCTGACATGGAGTCCATCTCGGCGCGCATAGCTTCAAGCCATCTTGCTGACTTCGGTCCACTGACCGCATCCGCATAAGTGAGGGGTGTTAGGGTATGCCCTTAAGGCTAATGTTTGAGGCCTTGGGAATGTAAAAGTATCATGTAATAAACTCTTGTGTTTATAAAGGCATGGTTGTTATTCAGGTTGTTACCTTGTCTGCTGCAATTAGTGTACTTCTGAATAATGTCTCAAAGCTGTTCAGCTAGGCTGACATGCTGTAAAGTCCTTAGTCGAGATATCTTGGTGAACATGAGACAGCCTTGATATGATTGAGACTAATATGTGTTCTAATCTTATAGGATGCTTCGAGCATGGAATAAGATGTAGACTCATGGGTACATTGGATGTACTGGACAGACCCTAGTAGGATATTCAATTGCTTGTCACAATGTGAATAATCCTTGTTTGCATCAAGTGGCACATGTCCTCTGACTTGAGATCACTTGTGTTTCTAGATGATGATTGTCATTGTTTTGAGGTAGTTCAATATCATTTGAAACATAATGATTATAGACTATCTTGGATAATGATCATGAATCAGGTTAGGACACTAGTGATAGATAAAGGATTGCCGTCTCCTTGTTCAAGGAGTGTGGTGTTCTAAAGGGGCCCCCTGAAGGAGATGATTGAGAAAGTGTATGGCCATACCCAGGTGACAATGTTCATCTGATCTAATCATACTCATCATATTGGAGACACAGGCTTGACACGCTTGTCCAATAAAGAACATCCAGTGGCAAAGGAAACATGTATGCCTAGTGAAGTGCATTCACCCTTGTGCTGTGTTTTGGGAGTAGTCTTGGAAGACTCTTTCCTTGATATCGGGAGACAGTGATGTGTTGCTAGATACCCCTCACTGATCGTGATAACGAAAGTTATCGTTACCGACATTCAAAGGAAACCCTCAGGGTCGCACAATTTGATGATATGGCTTCTTTAAGTCAGATCGTGTGGACTGAATTATTTGGGTTCAGTTTAACGGGATTTAATCTCTGATTGTAAGTGAGATCTGGTCTAATCATGTTTGATTGATTAGGGCTTGAGATCGGTAAGCTTCGATCGAGAGAGGTGATGCTAGATCGGTGAGATCAGGAGCATCAGGAGATGAACGGTTAGATCTGGAACCTTAGGGTTTAATATGATCTAGACCAAGTGGCTTGGGTTAATTGGTCTTTGAACCAAACCTAATTGAACCGGTTCACAAGGGTGAACAATTGGTTCAATTTAGAGGGGTTTTCGGTTGGTTCACATAGGGTGAACGCATGGAATTAAGGAGGCATTAATGAAGGGGGTTACACATTAATGGTAACCGTTTCTTTCATTTGATGAGCTCTATCTCCCTCACGGTTTCGAAGACAAGAGAGACGAGTTTTGCTTGCACTCTCGAAGGGAGAAGGTGTTGACGAAAACAAGAACTCTCAGCCAAGCTATCATCTCCTCATCCCTTCCATTCGGCAAGGACACTTGAAGATCTTTGCTAGCACAAAGATCAACAAGAAGAAGCCATCTCTCTTCTTGTGTGCGTCACTTGTGGAGAAGATCTCTCTTGGTCTTTGCTTCCAAGCCGCCTCCTTCTCATGGCCATGGTAACGCATCTTTCACTTGATGTTTAAGTTGATCATATGAATGTATAGCATGCGATCAAATGTGAAACCCTAATTCCGCTGCGAAAAAAAAAGAAAGGTCACTTGCGCCCCCCTCTTGAAAGGGGTACTTACCTTAGGGTATCTCGCTCCCCCTTGAAGGGGAACCTTACAAGGGGTTCATCATGATCAATGATGTAAACTCCGTCATAGCGCTCAGGCTGTCGACGGATTCTTCCCGATCTTCGCGGTTCCCGTGATATCTGAGCCTCAGGTTGTTCAATAACCTGATCAACTGGCTCAGGCTCATCCAACTGTGCTTGACTACTTTGTCCTTCTTCTGGATTCTCATCCAGCTTTATTTCTCTCCCACTGGCCTCTTGCAGAAGAAACTCCTTCTCAAGAAAAATAGCCGTCCGAGTAACAAATACCTTGTTCTCTTTGGGATCGTAGAAATAATAACCCTTAGTTTCCTTAGGGTAACCGACAAAGATACATTTCTCAGATCTGCTCTCTAGTTTCCCAGAGGTGAGCTTTTTAACATAAGCCTCGCAACCCCAGATCTTAATAAATGTCAAGCTCGGCTGTTTCCTATACCATAACTCATATGGAGTCTTTGAAACTGCCTTGGATGGCACTCGGTTTAGTACCTTTGCAGCTGTTTCCAGTGCAAATCCCCAAAAGGAGTAAGGTAGAGTAGCCTGACTCATCATTGAACGAACCATATCCAGTAAGGTTCTGTTCCTCCTCTCGGACACACCATTCCATTGCGGTGTTCCTGGCGGAGTGAGCTGTGAGACAATCCCACACTCCTTTAGATAGTCAGTAAACTCTCGACTCAAGTATTCTCCACCTCGATCTGAGCGAAGTGCCTTGATATTCCGGCCTAGCTGATTTTGTACTTCATTTTTGAACTCTTTGAACTTGTCAAAAGATTCACTTTTATGTCTCATCAGATAGACATATCGATACCTACTGAAATCATCAGTAAAGGTAATGAAGTATAGATAGCCACCTCTGGCATGTTTACTAAATGGCCCACACACATCACTGTGTATAAGGTCAAGTAAACCTGAAGCCCTTTGACCTTTGTGAAGAAAAGGAGCCTTCGTCATTTTACCCATTAAACAAGCTTTGCATGTATCAATCTCCTCATAGGAGAATGATCCCAGCAGTCCATGATCATGCAACCGCTTAATGCGTTTCTTGTTAATATGGCCTAAACGACTATGCCATAGCAAGGTGCTGTCATCAGCATACTTGGCTTTCTTATTATCAATATTTTGTATAGAACATTCTATGTCCAACATGAATAACCCATTGTTAATTGATCCAGTAGCATAAACAATATTATCATAAGAAATAACACACTTTGAAATATTGCATTCAAAGGAAAACCCTTTCCTGACAAGAGCAGGAATAGAGATAATATTTTTCGTTATGCTAGGTACAAAATAACAATTGTTCAATTCTAATACAAATCCAGATGGTAATGAGATGTGATATTCTCCTACAGCAACAGCAGCAACCCGTGCCCCGTTTCCAACTCGTAGGTCCACCTCATGCTGTCCCACCTGTCTTCTTCTCTTGAGTTCCTGTACATTTGAACAAATGTGAACTCCACATGCAGTGTCCAACACCCATGAAATAGAAGAAGAAGATATCATGACTTCAGTCACAAATATACCTGAGCCAGAAGCGATGCTTCCCTTCTTGTCTCCTTGGAGCGCTTTACAGTTCTTTTTCCAGTGACCCAGCTGGCCACAGTGGAAACATCTGTATTCCTTCGACCGCTTAACCTTTTGTTTCAGAGCCTTGCTATAGCTCTTGACAGGGGCTTTGCCCTTCTTCCCCTTCTTCTTGTTCCTGGAAGGAACCATCAAGACAGAGGTTGAAGGCTTTCCCTTTAGAGTTAACTCTGTAGTCAAGAGCATGTTCAGTAACTCCGCCGGCGTACAGTCGATCTTGTTCATATTAAAGTTAATGATGAACGGATCGAAAGAGGCTGGGAGAGACTGCAGGATAATGTCAACAGTAAGCTCCTGATTGATGGTATGTCCCAGTTTCTCTAGAGCCTCTTTGTACCCAATCATCTTGAGTACGTAAGCTCCCACTGGACTCCCTTCAGCCAGTTTGCTCTGAAAGAAAAGCTTAGTCAAATTATAGCGTTAAGTCCTCGCCTGTGCAGCATACAGCAGCATGAGGTTCGCTATAATCTCTATAGCAGATAGATCCTCATGCTGACGCTGCAGCTCTGGCGTCATAGACGCAAGCATCAAGCAAGCGACATCAATGCTATCATTGACATGCTTTTCATAAGCATCCCGAACCGCCCTTGCGGCGTTCGGAGCGGGTTGAGGCGGTATAGCCGTCTCGAGGACATACAGTTTCCTCTCTGCCTTAAGAACAATCTTAAGGTGTCCGTACCAGTTTGAGAAGTTTGGCCCAGCAAACTTCTCCCTTTCTAGTAGGGATCGCACATTGAAATTCGTGGTGTTCGTTGTTGCAGTAATCTACAACAATGCAAGAACAGCAAGGTCAGTATCAATGTTTAGAATCAATCCAGGACTTAAGAAAGATTCTTTTTCTCACTATTTTATCTGGCTGAAAAATCCAGCAAAACAGCCCGAAAGAGTAAAACTCTTTTAGTGAGATGGGATCCAGATTTCATACTTGGTCTCCGCGTCCCGCTCAGGCGAGATAAGATGCACAGAGAGTACAAGCACTAATTTCTGGAAGGCAGTCCCTGCCAATCGCCAACCCGTGCGATTCCCCTTCATCTGGGCAATCCAGCAGACTGTGCCAACTGAGTTGGTACAACACAGTCTCTGATCCCACAGATGGCTTCCTCCATATAGCTGACATATGCTCCATATGCAGCCAACATGGTCAAGCTGACCTGACCTACTCCCTGGACCACCACGTGCTATGCTGAGCAACGAGAAGCGATAAATCCCTTCTCTGTAACACGCAGGTGTAATCACACACCGTCTGAAGATAGATGGGCGTGCCCACTGAGTGGGTACAACACGGCCCCAACGATAGTCAGAACAGTGAGGTTTCGCGTCAGAAGGCTTACGAGCTTGATATTTTAGCGTTGGATTTTAACGGTCTTTTATCTTCTTACTATCATTCAAATCCTATGGTGATAGGAGAAGAATAAATCATGCAGTTCTAATTATATAAACAATAAGTAGAAAGCATGCTGATCTTATGTGGTAAAAGCCCATTAAACCTAAGTAAGACCTTAAGTTAACTTAAGTCTTCACTTGAGCTCTTCTTGGGTCTTTTGCATCTGTCTGGCCCAGCCCAGGGCCCTAGCGCCCACTGCAGCTCAGGTGCGCCCACCAGGTAAATGCGCCTGTCCTAGGGTCGAACCCCAGACCTCCCACCTGGTCAAGCCACTGCTGCATGCGCCTCTGCCATGTGTGCTCTGTGCTCTTGTTTGATTAAAATTACAATTTAATTTATCTAGACAAGATTGACACGCAGGTCAATTACACAATAAATTAATTAAAATGTGATGCGCAGATCACAATAATAATAATTTACAATTTAATCCAGGCTCGCAGGCCCCAGCACAGCACACATTAAAATGGGCAGCCCACATAAGATTAAATAAACAAGCATCATGGTATTCAACCAACATGTGATCCAATGAAGAAACGTAAAATTTTCGAAATACACATTGGCATCAATTTTAATTTTCTTATGTGCCCTACAACCTTACAACGGTCCATTAATAGGGATCCACTCATCATGTCTAGTTAGATCCACTGCCCGTGCATGCACCAAGTCATAACTGACTTGAGTCAACCCAGTGGTCAACTATGCATGCGCCTTGGGCTGAACAACCTTCATGAGTTATGGCAAGCGGGTGTGACCCCGGGCCTAACTCAAGAGCATTCACTGGTTGTCTCAACCAGACATTGCTACACGCCTGTCTGCAGTCGACCTATAGCCACCTCGTGCTTGCGCACAGGTGCCATCTGGTCGACCCATCTAGGCTGTCAGATGGTCTGATCAGACTGGTTGGATCTAGACTCGACTGTGACTTCAACCCTAATAACCCGTCTAAGGTTTTATAGCAGGTGCATATAGATCTAGATGGAGCGCACAAGAAGTTAAGTTTTTAAGTAAAACAACTTTCAACATGCGCAACTAGTAAACATCATGCATGCGCCTATGAGTAAAACATACATCAAGTATTTTCGCAAACTCACATGTAGATGCGCAAGATGATAACTTCTAGATCAACTTATCAAACGCAAACAAGGATCACAACATCAACAAGCAATCATATGAATCATACCGAAACCATAACCTCTGATACCAATTGAAAGTCCCCTAAAGCAAGGGGGGACGAAACCCTAAAGCATGCGCATTCAAAATTTTCTAGGGCTTCATAAGATCGCATGTGGTATAACCATATGATCAACTTAAGATTTACTAAGATCAAGATGTGATCTTACCATAGCCATCGCTTGGATGGTGCCTTGGAAGCAAGAGGGCGAATTGGCTCTCCTCCTTAGATGACGCACACAAGGTGAAGTTGGCTACTCCCTTGTCGTCTTTGTGCTAGCAAAGCTTCAAGGGGTCCTTGTCGTATGGAGGAGATGAAAGACTCTTCTTTGCTTGGCCGAATCCCTCTTCTTTCGTCAACACACCTCGCCACACAAGAGAGCAAGCGGCGACAAGAGGAGAGACGTGAGTTGAGGCGTTTAGGCGTTGAGAAGAAGTGGCGTTAATGACATTCCAAAAATAGAATGACATGAAGCCATGCGCCCATGATCTCAAAACCGACCAAAACGCCTACAAGCATTGAACCATGCGTTCACTCATACAAACCGGTTCAAGCTAATTCGATCCAATTGCATTTGGTTCAAAGACCAAATCAAATCAGCCCAAGCCATGGTTTAGATCTCATTGAACCAAATGGTTCAAGATCTAACCGTTCATCTCTTGATGCTCTTGATCTCACCGATCTAACATCAATACTCTCGATCGAAGCTTACCGATCTCAAGCCCTAATCAATCAAACATGATCAGACCAGATCTCACTTACAATCAGAGTTTAAACTCCTTTAAACTGAACCAAAACAATTCAGTCCACACGATCTGACTTAAGTAAGCCATATCATCAAATTGTGCGACCCTAAGGGTTTCCTTTAAATGTCGGTAATGATAACTCACGTTATCACGATCAGTGAGGGGTATCTAGCAACACATCACTGTCTCCCGATATAAAGGAAAGAGTCTTCCAAGACTACACCCAAACCATAGCACAAGTGTGAATCCACTTCACTAGACATACATGTTTCCTTTGCCACTGGATGTTCTTATTGGACAAGCGTGTCAAGCTTGTAACTCCAAAATGATGAGAATGATTAGATCAGATGAACATAGTCATCTGGGTATGGCCATACACTTTCTCAATCATCTCATCCAGGGGCCCCTTTAGAACATCACACTCCTAAACAAGGAGACGGCAATCCTTTATCTATCACTAGTGTCCTAACCTGACTCATGATCATTATTCAAGATAGTCTATAACCATTATGTTTCAAATGATATTGAACTACCTCAAAACAATGACAATCATCATTTAGAAACACAAGTGATCTCAAGTCAGAGGAAGTATGCCACTTGTTCACATACAAGGATTATTCACATTGTGACAAGCAATTGAACATCCTAGTAGGGTCTGTCCAGCACATCCAATGTACCTATGAGTCTACATCTTATTCCATGCTCGAAGCATCTTATAAGATTAGAACACATATTAGTCTCAATCATATCAAGGCTGTCTCATGTTCACCAAGATATCTCGACTAAGGACTTTATAGCATGTCAGCCTAGCTGAACAGCATTGAGACATTATTCAGAAGTATACATATTGCAGCAGATAATGTAACAACCTGAATAACAATAATTGCCTTTATAAACTTAGAGTTTATACATGATACTGATAGAATTCCAAGGCCTCAAACATTAGCCTTAAGGGCATGCCCCAACAGTTAGCACTACCACTTGTCCTAACCTTTGATGCAAAATCTTTTGATTGTTGTCACCTACAGGACCCACATGCCAAGGAGGAGAGGGCAGCTGACAACGGAGATGAGAGAAGAGAACTGGTCCAAGAATCTTCCAAGAAGTCCTCTCTATTTATAATAGATGTACCAGCTATTCTTGGAGATTATTTTTTATTAAATTTAATATATAAATATATTAAATATAATTAAGAATGCGCCTAGGCCGCATAATGAATAAATCAATTAAATATATTATCCAAACTTGGTCAAGCATGAATATAAATATTCAAATAAATTTGCTTAACCCTCAATTAACAAATATATTAATTAATTAATCATGCATGTGCCTATTTCAATTTTACAATTAAATATTTAATTGCAAAATGCACCTATGCCAATTAATTAACCTAGAAAAATTTTCTTATTAATTAATAATTTTATTTATTCATGCGACTTAAGTGTCAAGTCACAAACTTGTACTAAGACCCATGTTTGACTCATTTTGACAACACATATCAAATTTGGTCCACTAGTGGTCAAACATGAACTAAATAAAATATCATCTCTATAGAAGAAATGTCAAAGCATTAGTCTCCCAAAACGATCCGAATCACTTGATAATTCGATCAGAGGCTAACCGATTAGTATGAGAACTCGAGTATCTAGGTGTGCGACCCTGTTGGTTCTTCAGACGTAGGCGCTGATAATCTAAAATCATCACAAGTGATGAGTGGCACCTAGCAGTGCATCATGGCTACCCAAGTCATTAGAGTGGAGTCATCATGGACATCCCTAAAACTATGATAAAGTATAAGTACAACTTTGTCCTTTTGCCAGAATGATATCCTAATTGGGCAAGTGTGTCACACTTGTTAATTCCAATATTATGGTCATGAATAAATCAGGTTCTCACCCGGGTATGATGATACACTTTCAGTCATGCATCCATATAGGGCACCATGAACATCAAGCTTCCTCGCAAGGAAGGGGCAAATCCTCTCTTAGCACATTGAATCTCTCATATGGCTCATGACACACCCAATGACAACCGTTATGACTTCCCTTTTACGGCAATGCGTTAGGTTTTATCAAAGTGTCTCAATCACCATATAGAGATACCAATGTCCTTAAGTCTAGGACAAACGTAACTCTATCACTGTGACATTCATCTCATGATGCTGAGATGAATCCTCATGGTGGGTCGATCCAGTGTATCTCCCTTGATATACCTTTATGCCTGCGTTAACAACCCATGCTCAACTAGCACATATAGTAGTCTCAAATGAATCATAGCTGTCTCATATCCACTATGATTCTTGATCGAGGATAAACATGGAGACTAGATAAAATCTATTTCTTAAGGACATTGTACATGCAAATGTACATGTGAGCAGATATACAAATTTGCATAACAACGACCATGCCAAGATAATTCATCTATCAAATAGATGTGATACACATATCCCATTGGACCATCCCAAAGGCCCTAGGGCATAAATACTAACAATCTCCCACTTGCACTAGGACCATGCTTGTTGAGCGATCTCAATGCCATGTCGCAGGCTCGACCTACCACGCTCTTGCTGTGCTAGAGCACCGGTCAATGGGCCCACTAAGTCAATGTCAATATCACTATGTCTTTATTACCTCTGTCCCCAAGACAAGGTATTAGCACTTGAGTATGTTGTTTGAATCTTGCGAAGTTCATAAAAGAACTCCCGCTATTCAAACTGCTTCCCAAAAGCATATGCATACTCTAATTTCAAGTAGTCTACTCTAAAGCTCCCTTAGCTTATAGCATTTCTACCTTATCAGCAAGAATGTCACTCTGGTCTGACTGGAACAAGCTGCCAAGTGCAAACATTGAGCTTTTCCTACCATTTCTTGACCAAGAACCACCCCTTAGTCCTTTTTAGAACCTAAGTGTGTCCTATACTCCTTAACCAGTGCCTAGCACCTGGACTGGACCTAGTACCATCAAGTCTTCAAGCTCTCACTGAACTTGGGTACTATACAGAGAAGATTCTTTGTCTAAGTTAGGAGTTACCCATAACTAAGGCACACATGAATCGATTCAACCCTTATTCCCACAATTCCTGAACCCTAGGTTGCCTACAACCTATATACATGCTTCAGATTCCATCTTTGACCATCTGTGTTAAGTGGCTGACCTTGGACTAAATCCAAGTCACAATTTCCTCCCACTAGCTTTTTCAAAGAATGATATTTAAAAAAAAACAACACTATGAGCAACAATCATTTGTTCTCCTATAGGTCTATGGAAATTGTATTCCACTTACACCTAGGATATCTAGATGAAATTAAGTTCAGTGTGGTAGAAGCTTTTAGCATAGTCTCATAAGAGATGTCTATGACTTTCAATTCCTCCCACTAAAACCACCTACCAAAGGTATTCTTTAGGAAGTATGAGCTATGAGCAGACCTCGTACTCATTATGATAGTCACTTATGGCTCAAGTATTCTCCATCCATCCTAGACTGAAGATTACTTATGAATTTCAATAAGCTAGTTATATGTTTTCAATAAATTATAAATTCCTCTCTTTTGACCTTTTAGTGCACTTCTCCTCACTTGGTGAAGGACATTTATTTTCCATCAATAAACAAGTATCTGCCTATCTTTGATGTCTCGAAAGAGGTTAAGATAGCCAATATCCTAGAAGGAGTTTGATTCAAAGAATTCATTTGCATGAAGTGTTTGAATGCTTCTCTTATTTATGATAAAATATCAGAGTCAAAAGATTGATATTCAATATGAACCACCTATTAAAATTCACTTAGTTAATTTATTACCTCATACTTTTGCACAATGTAATGACAAGATAATTGAAAAGAATACCAAATTCCTTTTATTCCCAAAATTCTATTCCCAAGGAATAAATATAATGTCAAGTTCATTATAGCTGAAAATAAAACAATCCAATATTTGACATAAAAAGAGTGGCTTGGCAGCAACTGTGCTCCAGCTCAGTCTTCTCGCTGTCATCCATGTCCTATTTCTATTGAGCGCCTGCATATTTTTGCAAATATCAATCTCACCATGCAGTATAAAAATACTCATGTATAGAAATACACAATATAGGATTTGGTAACAAAATTACCTAAGCCTGAAGACAAAGGGTCACTTCTCTTCTTCTCATTCTAAGGATGCTTCCAGTCTTTGCACCAATGGCCTTCTTGCCCACAGTTAAAGCACTTGTTCTCCCTCACTTTGCCCTTCTTTAGTGCCTTGGCCTTGGACTTTGTTGGGGTATGCCCTTAAGGCTAATGTTTGAGGCCTTGGGATTGTAACAGTATCATGTATAAACTCTTATGTTTATAAAAGGCAATGGTTGTTATTCAGGTTGTTACATTGTCTGCTGCAATAAGTGTTCTTCTGAATAATGTCTCAATGCTGTTCAGCTTGGCTGACATGCTGTAATGTCCTTAGTCGATATATCTTGGTGAACTTGAGACAGCCTTGATATGATTGAGACTAATATGTGTTCTAATCTTATAGGATGCTTCGAGCATGGAATAAGATGTAGACTCATGGGTACATTGGATGTACTGGACAGACCCTACTAGGATATTCAGTTGCTTGTCACAATGTGAATATTCCTTGTTTGCAACAAGTGGCACATGTCCTCTGACTTGAGATCACTTGTGTTTCTAAATGATGATTGTCATTGTTTTGAGGTAGTTCAATATCATTTGAAACATAATGGTTATAGATTATCTTGGATAATGATCATGAGTCAGGTTAGGGCACTAGTGATAGATAAAGGATTGCCGTCTCCTTGTTTAAGGAGTGTGATGTTCTGAAGGGGCCCCCCCTTGCATGAGATGATTGAGAAAGTGTATGGCTATACCCAGGTGACTATGTTCATCTGATCTAATCATGCTCATCATATTGGAGCTACAAGCTTGACACACTTGTCCAATAAGAACATCTAGTGGCAAAGGATGCTTGTATGCTTGGTGAAGTGGATTCACACTTGAGCTGTATTGTGGGTGTAGTCTTGGAAGACTCTTTCCTCTATATCGGGAGACAGTGATGTGTTGCTAGATACCCCTCACTGATCGTGATAACGCAAGTTATCGTTACCGACATTTAAAGGAAACCCTTAGGGTCGCACAATTTGATGATATGGCTTGCTTAAGTCAGATCGTGTGGACTGAATTGCTTTAGTTCAGTTAAAAGGAGTTTAGACTCTGATTGTAAGTGAGATCTGGTCTGATCATGTTTGATTGATTAGGGCTTGAGATCGGTAAGCTTCGATCGAGAGTGTGGATGCTAGATCGGTGAGATCAAGAGCATCAAGAGATGATCGGTTAGATCTTGAACCATTTGGTTCAAGGGAGATCTAGACCATGTCTTGGTTTGGTCTTGGTTTGATTTGGTCGTTGAACCAAAGTCAATTGAACCGGTTCACTTATGTGAACACATGGTTCAAGTATTTGGGCGTTTTGATTAGTTCACTAAGCGTGAACGTGTGGAGTGAAGACTTACCATATTTGGAAGCCTCAACGCCAAAACGCCTAAAGACCAAGTAAACGCCTTAGTGCTTGAATGCTTCTCTCTTGCGAAGATATCTCTTGAGTGTATCTCCTCTCCGAGCGCAAGAGTGATTCGGGAAAGCCAAGAAGACATCAAAACTCTCCTTCATGCGATAAGGACTCTTGAAGCCCTTTGCTAGCACAAAGGTCGACAAGGAGTAAGCCAACTTCATCTTGTGTGTGGCACACTTTGGAGGAGAACTCTATCGTTTTCTTGCTCCCAAGGCTCCTTCCACTCATGGCTTTGGTAAGATCTTCTCATGATCTTTCGAATAGTACAAAGTTAATATATAGACATACTACATGCGATCCTATAGAAACCCTAATTCCGCCCATGCAAGTACTTTGATTTGCGCATGCTTAGGGTTTCACCCCCTTACTGTAGGGACCTTCAATTGGTATCAGAGGGTAGGGTTTTCGGTATGATCTATATGATTGCTTTGCTGAGATTGTGATCCACTCATGATGCTATGTTGCGCTCACTTGATGCTTTGTTTACTTGCGCTTACATGATACTCTGTTCTTGCGCTTACATGATGTTATGTGCACATAATTTGTTTGCGCTTGTGTCATTGCTTGGAGAAGTTTGCGCTCATGCCTAGATCTATGGGTTATCAACATGCAAAGATTGCCATGCTAGATATTAGATGTATCTTGTTTATCTTAAGTGGCGCATGTTGCTTGTTTGCGCTTGTTGTAGTTGTTTTTCAAAACCTTACATCTTGCGCGCCTATCACCATTAGATCTAAGTGGCGCCTGCTATAAACCCTTAGACGGGTTAGTAGGGTTGAAGTCATCCTCTAGGTAAGATCCAACTAGTCTGATCAGACCATCTGACAGCCTAGATGGGTCGACCAGATGGCACCCATGCGCAAGCATGAGGTGGCTATAGGTCGACTGCATCACAGGCGTGTAGCGAGGTTTGATTGAGACAACTGACGAACACACATGAGTTAGGCCCGGGGTCACACCCGCTTGCCAGAACTCATGGTGGTTGTTCAGCCCTTGGCGCATGCATGGTTGACCATTAGGTCAACTCAAGTCAGTTAGGACTTGGTGCATGCAAGGGCATGGATCTAACTAGACATGATGAGTGGATCCCTATTAATGGACCGTTGTAAGGTAGTAGGGCACATAAGACAAATAAAATTGATTCCAATGGGATTTTGAAAATTTTACTTTGTCTATGGATCACATGTTGTTTTGATGCCATGATGCTTGTTTATTTCATCTTATGTGGGTTGCCCTTTTAATGTGTGCTGTGCTGGGGCCTGCGAGCCTGGTAAATTGTAAATTATTATTTTTGTGATCTGCGAATCACATTTTTTAATTAATTTAATGTATAATTGACCTGCGAGTCAATCTTGTCTAGATAGATTAAACTGTAATTTTAATTAGATAAGAGCACAAAAGCACACATCGCAGAGGCGCATTCAGCTGGTGGGTGCAAAAGACCAGATGAGATGCAAAAGACCCAAGAAGAGCAAGTGAAGACTTAAGTTGATTTAAGGTCTTACTTAGGCTCTATGGGCTTTTACCACATAAGATCCATGCTTTCTTTTATTGTCTAAATAATTAGAATTGCATGATTTATTTATCTTCTGCTATAGCCATAGGATTTGCCTGATAGTAAGAAGATAAAAGACCGTTAAAATCCAAACGCTAAAATATCAAGCACGTAAAGCCTTCTGACGCGAAACCTCACTGTTCTGACTATCGTTGGGGCCGTGTTGTACCCACTCAGTGGGCACGCCCAACTATCTTCAAACGGTGTGTGATTTCACCTGCGTGTTACAGAGAAGGGATTTATCGCTTCTCGTTGCTCAGCATAGCACGTGGTGGTCCAGGGAGTAGGTCAGGTCAGCTTGACCATGTAGGCTACATATGGGGCATATGTTAGCTATATGGAGGCAGCCATCTGTGGGATCAGAGACTGTGTTGTACCAACTCAGTTGGCACAGTCTGCTGGATTGCCCAGATGAAGGGGAATCGCACGGGTTGGCGATTGGCAGGGACTGCCTACCAGAGATTAGTACTTGTACTCTCTGTGCATCTTATCTCGCCTGAGCGGGACGCGGAGATCAAGTATGAAATCTGGATCCCATCTCACTAAAAGAGTATTACTCTTTCGGACTATTTTCATGGATTTTTCAGTCAGATAAAATAGTGAGAAAAAGAATCATTCTTAAGTCCTGATTGATTCTTAACATTGATACTGACCTTGCTGTTCTTGCATTGTTGTAGATTCCTGCAGCAATGAACACCATGAGCTTCAATGTGCGATCCCTACTGGAAAGGGAGAAGTTTGCTGGGCCAAACTTCTCAGACTGGTTCGGACACCTTAAGATTGTTCTTAAGGCAGAGAGGAAACTGTATGTCCTCGAGACGGCTGTACCGCCTCAACCCGCTGCGAACGCCGCAAGGGCAGTTCGTGAAGCCTATGAAAAGCACGTCAATGATAGCATTGATGTCGCTTGCCTAATGCTAGCGTCTATGACGCCACCGCTGCAGCGTCAGCATGAGGATATGTCTGCTATAGAAATTATAGCAAACCTCAAGATGTTGTATGCTGCACAGGCGAGGACAGAACGCTATAATTTGACCAAGCTTTTCTTTCAGAGCAAACTGGCTGAAGGGAGCCCAGTGGGAGCTCACGTGCTCAAGATAATTGGGCACAAGGAGGCTCTAGAGAAACTGGGGCATACCGTCAATCAGGAGCTTGCTGTAGATATTATTCTGCAGTCTCTCCTGCCCTCTTTCGATGCGTTCATTATTAACTTTAATATGAACAAAATCGATTGTACTCCGGCAGAGTTGCTGAATATGCTCTTGACTACTGAGGAGACTCTGAAGGGAAAGCCTTCAACCTCTGTCTTAATGGTTCCTTCTAGGAACAAGAAGAAGGGGAAGAAGGGCAAAGCCCCTGTCAAGAACTACAGTAAGGCTCTGAAACAAAAGGTGAAGCGGTCGAAGGACAACAGGTGTTTCCACTGTGGCCAGCTGGGTCACTGGAAAAAGGACTGTAAAGCGCTCCAAGGAGACAAGAAGGGAAGCATCGCTTCTGGCTCAGGTATATTTGTGACTGAAGTCATGATATCCTCTTCTTCTATTTCATGGGTGTTGGACACTGCATGTGGAGTTCACATTTGTTCAAATGTACAGGAACTCAAGAGAAGAAGACAGGTGGGAGAGCATGAGGTGGACCTACGCGTTGGCAATGGTGCACGGGTTGCTGCTGTTGCTGTAGGGGATTATTACATCTCATTACCATCTGACATTGTATTAGAATTAAACAATTGTTATTTTGTACCCAGTATTACCAAAAATATTATCTCTATTCCTGCTCTTGTCAGGAAAGGGTTTTCCTTTGAATGCAAGATTTCAAAGTGTTATCTTACTCTTGATAATATTGTTTATGCTACTGGTTCAATTAACAATGGGTTATTCATGTTGGACATGGAATATTCTATACAAAATATTGATAATAAGAAAACCAAGTATGCTGATGACAGCACCTTGCTATGGCATAGTCGTTTAGGCCATATTAACAAGAAGCGCATTAAGCGGTTGCATGATCATGGACTGCTGGGATCATTCTCCTATGAGGAGATTGTGAAGAGTCGCCTTCAAGGGGGAGCGCAAGGAGTTGAAACCCTAAAGGGGGCGCATGTAATTTCCAAGGGGTTTCAACATGAGATCGCATGTAATATATGTTCAAATGATCAACCTTAAGGAATGTGGAGATCGAAAAGAAGATCATACCAAAGCCATCTATTTGGATGGTGTCTTGGAAGCAAAGATCAAATGAGATCTTCTCCAAAGATGAAGCACGCAAGATGAGGAATGGCTTCTCCTTGTCGTCTTTGTTCTAGCAAAGCTTCAAGGGGTCCTTGCGTGGAGGGAGTATGAGATGCGAGAACAAGCTTCAGCTTGGACGAAAACCTTCCCTTCTTCTCGTTAATCCACCTACCTCCGAGCGAGGAAGCAAGCCACAAGAGAAGAGGAGAACGCATATGCGTTTTGGCGTTGAGAGGAATCGGCCTTGATGACTTTCCAAAAATGGAACATCATCAAGCCATGCGCTCATGCCAACCCAAAAACGCTTAATAGCATTGAACCAAGCGTTCACATTTGTGAACCGGTTCAAGCCAAAATGTCCCAATCGAATTTGGTTCATAAACCAAATCAAAATAGCTCAAGCCATTTGGTCTAGACCATAGTAAACCCTAAGGTTTCAGATCTAACCGTTCATCTCTTTGATGCTCTTGATCTCACCGATCTAGCATCAAATCTCTCAATCGAAGCTTACCGATCTCAAGCCCTAATCAATCAAACATGATCAGACCAGATCTCACTTACAATCAGAGTTTAAACTCCTTTAAACTGAACCTGAACAATTCAGTCCACACGATCTGACTTAGCAAGCCATATCATCAAATTGTGCGACCCTGAGGGTTTCCTTTAAATGTAGGTAATGATGACTTGCGTCATCACGATCAGTGAGGGGTATCTAGCAACACATCACTGTCTCCCGATATAAAGAAAAGAGTCTTCCAAGACTACACCCAAACCACAGCACAAGTGTGAATCAAACTCACAAGGCATACATGTTTCCTTTGCCACTGGATGTTCTTATTGGACAAGCGTGTCAAGCCTGCATCTCCAATATGATGAGCATGATTAGATCAGATGAACATAGTCACCTGGGTATGGCCATACACTTTCTCAATCATCTCATAGGGGGGCCCCATTAGAACATCACACTCCTTAAACAAGGAGACGGCAATCCTTTATCTATCACTAGTGCCCTAACCTGACTCAAGCTCACCATCCAAGATAGTCTATAACCATTATGTTTCAAATGATATTGAACTACCTCAAAACAATGACAATCAACATTTAGAAACACAAGTGATCTCAAGTCAAAGGACATGTGCCACTTGCAGCATTCAAGGATTATTCACATTGTGACAAACAATTGAATATCCTAGTAGGGTCTGTCCAGTACATCCAATGTACCCATGAGTCTACATCTTATTCCATGCTCAAAGCATCCTATAAGATTAAAACACATATTAGTCTCAATCATATCAAGGTTGTCTCATGTTCACCAAGATATCTCGACTAAGGACATATAGCATGTCAGCCTAGCTGAACAGCTTTGAGACATTATTCAGAAGCACACTTATTGCAGCAGACAATGTAACTAATTGAATAACAACCATGCCTTTATAAACATAAGAGTTTATTACATGATACTGATACAATCCCAAGGCCTCAAACATTAGCCTTAAGGGCATACCCCAACAATCTCCCACTTGCACTTAATCTAATGGTTGGGAAATCTCAAACCCATATTATTACAGTGCTTCTCATGCTTCTGCTGCGCCAGAGGCTTGGTAAGCGGGTCTGCCAGATTGTCATCTGTATGAACCTTGCAAATTTTGATCTCGCCACGATCAATGATCTCCCGGATCAAGTGAAACCGTCTCTGTATGTGCTTGGACTTCTGGTGCGACCGTGGTTCCTTTGCTTGTGCGATGGCTCCAGTGTTATCACAGAAGATAACCAAAGGATCTGCACTCGAAGGAACAACACCAAGTTCCTGAACGAACTTACGAATCCACACTGCCTCCTTGGATGCTTCCGAGGCTGCAACATACTCGGCTTCTGTTGTGGAATCAGCAATAGTTGACTGTTTGAAACTTTTCCACACTACTGCTCCACCATTCAAGCTAAAAACATAGCCTGATTGCGATCGGAAATCATCCTGGTCCGACTGGAACGAAGCGTCAGTATATCCTTCTATACTGAGCTCTTCCTGACCACCATATATCAAGAACATATCTTTGGTCCTTCGCAGATATTTTAAAATGTTCTTGACCGCAATCCAGTGCGCCAAACCTGGATTACTTTGGAACCGACTGGTCACGCTTAACCCGTAAGCGACGTCTGGGCGAGTACACAACATCGCATACATTATGGACCCAATAGCCGAAGCATAAGGCGTATTATCCATTTCATCTTTCTCAGTCTGTGTTTGTGGATACTGACTCTTCGAAAGATTCAGACCATGTCTGACTGGAAGATATCCTCGTTTAGAATTCTCTAAATGAAATCTCTCTAGGACTTTATCGATGTAAGTACTCTGGCACAGCCCGAGAAGCCTCTTAGATCTATCCCTGTAGATCTTCACACCTAATACATAGGCTGCTTCTCCTAGATCTTTCATCTGGAAACATTTCCTTAGCCATGCTTTAACAGCATGCATTTCAGGAATATCGTTTCCAATGATTAAGATATCATCGACGTAGAGGACTAGGAAAGTAATCACGCTCCCACTAAACCTCTTATATACACACGGGTCATCCTCGTTCTTGATGAAACCAAACTCAGAGATTGATTCATCAAAATGAATATTCCAGCTTCTAGATGCTTGTTTAAGTCCATAAATAGACTTCTTTAACTTGCATATTTTATGACGATCTGATGGATTAGTGAAACCTTCAGGTTGTGTCATATACACATCCTCATCCAGATTTCCATTAAGGAAAGCTGTCTTCACATCCATCTGCCAGATCTCATAATCGTAATATGCTGCTATCGCGAAAAGAATCTGAATAGACTTAAACATGGCCACAGGTGAGAAAGTTTCATCATAATCTATCCCGTAGATTTGTTTGAAACCTTTCGCAACAAGCCTGCCTTTATAGGTAACCACGTTACCATCCATGTCAATCTTCTTCTTGAAGATCCATTTACAGCCTATAGGGATAACTCCCGGAGGCGGATCAACCAAATCCCAGACTTGGTTATCTGACATGGAGTCCATTTTGGCTCGCATAGCTTCAAGCCATCTAGCTGATTCCGGTCCACTGACTGCATCCGCATAAGTCAGGGGTTCATCATTATCAATGATGTAGAGTCCGTCATAGCGCTCAGGCTGTCGACGGATCCTTCCCGATCTTTGCGGTTCCCGTGATATCTGAGCCTCAGGTTGTTCAGTAACCTGTTCTACCGGCTCAGGCACATCCAACTGTGCTTGACTACTTTGTCCTTCTTCTGGATTCTCATCCAGCTTTATTTCTCTCCCACTGGCCTCTTGCAGAAGAAACTCCTTCTCAAGAAAAATGGCCGTCCGAGCAACAAATACCTTGTTCTCTTTGGGATCGTAGAAATAATAACCCTTAGTTTCCTTAGGGTAACCGACAAAGATGCATTTCTCAGATCTGCTCTCCAGTTTCCCAGAGGCGAGCTTTTTGACATAAGCCTCGCAACCCCAGATCCTGATAAATGTCAAGCTCGGCTGTTTTCCATACCATAATTCATATGGAGTCTTTGAAACTGCCTTGGATGGCACTCGGTTTAGTACCTTTGCAGCTGTTTCCAGTGCAAATCCCCAAAAGGAGTATGGAAGAGTAGCCTGACTCATCATAGAACGAACCATATCAAGTAACGTTCTATTTCTCCTCTCGGACACACCATTCCATTGTGGTGTTCCTGGTGGAGTGAGCTGTGAGATAATCCCACACTCCTTCAGATAGTCAGTAAACGCATGACTCAAGTATTCTCCACCTCGATCAGAACGAAGTGCCTTGATATTTCGGCCTAGCTGATTCTGTACTTCATTCTTGAACTCTTTGAACTTGTCAAAAGATTCACTTTTATGTCTCATTAAATAGACATACCCATATCTACTGAAATCATCAGTAAAGGTAATGAAGTACTGATAGCCACCTCTGGCATGTTTACTAAATGGCCCACACACATCACTGTGTATAAGGTCAAGTAAACCTGAAGCCCTTTGACCTTTGTGAGGAAAAGGTGACTTCGTCATTTTACCCATCAAACAAGCTTTGCATGTATCAATCTCCTCATAGGAGAATGATCCCAGCAGTCCATGTTCATGCAACCGCTTAATGCGTTTCTTGTTAATATGGCCTAAACGACTATGCCATAGCAAGGTGCTGTCATCAGCATACTTGGCTTTCTTATTATCAATGTTTTGTATAGAATATTCCATGTCCAACATGAATAACCCATTGTTAATTGAACCAGTAGCATAAACAATATTATCATAAGATAAAATACACTTTGAAATATTGCATCAAAGGAAAATCCTTTCCTGACAAGAGCAGGAATAGAGATAATATTTTTAGTAATACTGGGTACAAAGTAACAATTGTTTAATTCTAATACAATGCCAGATGGTAAAGAAATGAAATAGTCTCCTACAGCAACAGCAACAACCCGTGCCCCGTTTCCAACGCGTAGGTCTACCTCATGCTGTCCCACCTGCCTTCTTCTCTTGAGTTCCTACACATTTGAACAAATGTGAACTCCACATGCACTGTCCAACACCCATGAAATGGAAGAAGAAGATAACATGACCTCAGTCACATATATACCTGAGCCAGAAGCAATGCTTCCCCTCTTATCTCCTTGGAGCGCTTTACAGTCCTTTTTCCAGTGACCCAGCTGGCCACAGTGGAAACACCTGTTGTCCTTCGACCGCTTAACCTTTTGTTTCAGAGCCTTGTTGTAGTTCTTGACTGGGGCTTTGCCCTTCTTCCCCTTCTTCTTGTTCCTGGAAGGAACCATTAAGACAGAGGTTGAAGGCTTTCCCTTCAGAGTTTCCTCAGTAGTCAAGAGCATATTCAGCAGCTCTGCCGGAGTACAATCGATTTTGTTCATATTAAAGTTAATAATGAACGCATCTAAAGAAGGCGGGAGAGACTGCAGAATAATGTCTACAGCAAGCTCCTGATTGTTGGTATGCCCCAGTTTCTCTAGAGCCTCCTGTTGGTGTATATGCCCTGCAGACCAATGTATGGACATGGTCAGGCATTGTTTGAATGTACTTTGATAGAATTATTAAAGGCATGGTCGTTATTATGCAGACTTCTCTACCTGCGTTGATGTATTGAGTTGCATATATATAATGTCCCAGGAGTTTGGATTGGATCCATTCTCACAAGCTATCCCTAGTCAAGGTACCTTAGCAGATATGGGACAGCTTTGGTACATGTGAGACTGGTGTATGGGCTGGTTAGGTGCGGGGCACAGTAACGCAGACATACAGGTGCATTGGATGCACTGGAGTGATCCATCGTGAGGATTGATTTGTCTAGTCAACAAGTCAATCTCACATGCAAGAGGTTTGCATTGATCCTTAGACTTGAGGTATTCGTGTCTAGATTTGATGATGGGTATGCTTTAATACAGTCTTACGTCTCTCCGTAATTGGGAGATCAAAACGACTGTCATTGGGCATGTCATAAGTCATGTAGAGACATGGATGACCAATAGTAGGATTTGCCCCTTCCTTCAGAGGAAGCATGATATCCACTCGGGGCGCCCCACCTTATTGGTGCATGACAGGAATGTGTGGCCACACTAGTTAAGTCATGACCAATGCATTGGATAATAAACTTGAGACTAATCCAATGGCAGGATATCAGTTTAGGCAAAGGGATCTAGAATGCATGGGAATCCTCGTTGCTTGTTAGGGAGTTGTTGCCAGATGACTTAAGTCCTATGACATGGGTAGTAGTGATGTGTTGCTAGATACCTCTCACTACTTATGATGATATTCAATCATCATTGCTATCGTCATTAGGATCCTACCGGGTCACACGCAATAGACTCTTGACGTTGTTTTATGATCTGGAAATCTTGGAATATATTTGAGTTCATTATTCTGAGTCCAAGACAGATTCATGGTTGAATCTGAGTCCAATTGGGATTCATGAGTTTGTAAATGTATCCTAGTCAAGTTGGACTTGAACAAGGGATTATATACCATGTTGGATTCGAATCCTAATCTAATTAGGAGTTGGAATCCTAATCCTATTAGGAATTGGAATCCTAATCTAACTAGGAGTTGGAATCCTAATTCAATTAGGAGTTGGAATTCTAATTCCACTAGTGATGAGAATTCTAATCTAATTAGGATTCAAATCCTAATGAGAATTAGATTTGGATAAGGCCCATAGTGGTTGGGCGCAAATCCTAATCCAACTAGGATTCAAATCCTAATGAGAATTAGATTTAGATAAGGCCCATAGTGGTTGGGCGCAAATCCTAATCCAACTAGGATTCAAATCCTAAAGAGAATTGGATTTGGATAAGGCTCATTGTGTTGGGCGCTAATCCTAATCCAATAAGGATTTATTTCCATGGGCCTAATTAGTGTTGAGATCCAAATCCAATTAGGGATTGTGGATTAAATCTAATTGAGGCAACTTTGAATCCTAATAGGAGTTGGAAATACACTTGGCACATGGGATAATTACATATATGGAATTTGCGCCAATGTGAAGTGTATGAATCCTTTTGGAAATTGGTTTCCTCAATTGGAAACATGCTTGGACGTGTGGGCTGATATGAAGGCGTGTATTGCTTGGTTAAATCAAGCAAGAAATCAGCCAATCTCATATGGAAAGTTCTAATTAGAATGAAACTCAAATATCCTCTCTTGATATGGCAAGAAGCTAGATTATTTCTATGCTTCAATTAGCGCCAATTCAAGAAGGAATGTGGCTAATGTCTTGCGGCAATTCCTTGGAGGAATTGCGCCAAGAGCATATATGGCAAGTCCCAATTAATTGATTTCAATGACTAGCTCTTAAATTGGCAAGAAGCTTGATACTTTCCAAGCCTTATTCTTGCGCATATTCAAGGCTAGTAGCGGCTGATCAATTAGGGAGAATTCCTTGGAGGAATTGTGCCAATCTATAGTTGGAAAGGGAATGGGCGGTGGAGGCTTGAAAGGCTATAAAAGAAGGGGTATGCGCCCCTCTCTATGGATGCTGAATTCGCCAAAGCAAGGCAACTTGGAGTTGCGCAAGTTTTGGATATCCAAGCCGCCCTCTTCCTTTCTAGTTGCGCCACCTTCCTTCATCCTCTTCTTTGTTGGCCGAGAGTCTCCTTGGAGGAGTCTTGTTGGCGTGAAGAACAAAACGAGGAAGGAGAAGGAGATTCCAAGAGGTGATCTTCTCTTCCCGAGGCTAGCACCAAGCGTGGAAGGGAGCAACGTTGAGAAGGTCGACGCGTGGATACTTGTAGAGGACGAACACTTGGGCGTCTTCAACTTGGCACCTTCATCCTAACAAGCAATAAAGGTATTAACCCTAACACATCCTTGTGTTCTCTCCCTCGCATGGATCCTTGGGACCGGAATGTGTTTCGGGTGTAATGCTTCTTCCGCTGCGTCCTGGGACTGCAAAAATTTTAAATTACACCCGGCATTCCCTAACAGTGGTATCAGAGCTACTTGCGAGAAACACAAGGTGTACGTTTGCTTGTGTGAAAAATTTTTGGAAAATTTTTCTTTCTATCCATGCGCGTTTCATCTAGAAGGCGCTTTCATCCAAACTTCTTTTATCATTTTTATGGCCGAAATTTGGATTGTGTTTATGATGGATTTAAGACCAAAGGCGCACGTAGTTTTGTCAAGTAGGACGGGCATTGTGTCTTCGGACTGGCCGGGTCTCTTGATCTGACAAAATTGCCTGCCGATAGGGTCCATGAAATCATCATGAAACTTGATCCCAATTTTAGCATAAATTTGATTGAGAGAATGCTTTGGATGGAGTTGGCGCATAAGGGGATAAAATTTGATTATTCCGGTTTTTTCAAATTTTATATATGCGCCACTTGTCTCTTCCATGGGTTGATATGGTCATAGCGAGTGCCCTCCTGTGTTGTGATGTGGAAGCATGTTTCCACTTGTGATAAATGCTTGTAAAATCTTTCTACCACCTGCGTGTGGTTCTCCCCCTTCTTGATGTAAAATTTTCATCTTTCTTAAAATAGATATAGAATCGTTTACATAAGATAGGTTAAGGTTCATCAAAGACAACAAGGAGTCTTCTTCAATCGAAGTCAGAAGTGGCGCCAGCTTTGGAAGCATGGTGATGGACTTGCGGCTGAAGGAAGGACACGTGCTTTCAGCTTCTGGCATGGGCTGATCTGCTCAAGGGACTCGCAACCCTTGGATGCACGATAACATGTCACATGGCTCGTGACAAGTTATGTGTATGAAAAGGGCTATGACCATATCGACCAAAATAGCATGCCTGTGATGGTTTATTATTTTGTCCATAGCATGCCTGTGATGTTTTTCCCTTTGCTGCCATAACCATAGGGAAACTGCATGCTAGAAAAGAATAAAAATAAACATGCAAAAACTCTCATTGAAATATCAAGTCAAATAGCCTTCTAACGCGTAGCCCTCATCAAACTATCGATCGGTGGTGTTGTGAACTGTTTCCCACCCTCGTGGGACACACCCACTTATCTTTAGGAGGTGTGCAGTGACAATGATTTCCCCAGTCCAGTTTTTAACCTGGGCGTGCCTTCGCAAGGAAATTCGTTGGCCCTGGGCATAACGGTTAGGACCAGACTTGACTAGTTTTTCATATGTCACTGACATGATGAATCACTAGAGGCAGCCGTTGAGAGGATAGGGTTCTGTGTTGTATCCAGCCCTCGCTGGACACAGGGCGCCTAGTCTGTCTTAACTAAGAGGAATTGTGCGCGGCACAATTGGCTGGCATGCCTACCTAAGGAAGCATGGGACTCTCTGTGCATCTCAACTCACCCTCGTGAGTCGCGGAGACCTCGTGTGAAATTAGGATCCTACTCACATATTTCCAAGTTGAGTTTTGGGAGTTATCAACTTGTTAAGGAAATAGTGGGAGCATAGCATTTAATTTAAAGTCCTTGTTAAATGCTTTATCAAAGTACTTATTTTGCTTGTTTGCTTATTGTAGATGATTCCATCTCCTGAACCTAGATTGAAACTTCTTAAAAATAAACTGGATGGAACAAATTGGACAATATGGTTCAGACTTTTGTCCAAACTTCTAGAACATGAGAATATGATCTATCTTCTTGAAAGACCTCCAACCCAGCCCTGTATATATTTTTGTACAGAGTGGGAGTGGAATGTCTATCTTGAACATTGTGTGGATAGTGAACATTACACTGCTCTTATTTTGAGGTGCATGACCCCTAAGGTCCAGGTTGAGTGTGATGAGATGGGGATTTATGATATGATCATACATCTTCAACGTCTCTTCGCACCGGGCACTTCAAATAATAATCAAGAGAGTGTTGTTGGATCTTCTGGGTATTTGCCTGAATCCAAGAATGACTATGGTTCCATATCTTCGAAGCTAAAACTTTGGAAGACTGGGAATGCATGGAAATTTCAGGATGGATTAAGGCCCAGGAAGAGCATGGCACAAAAGAAGGGATGTTATCCATCTGCTTCAAGTATTATGTTACTGAGGTCTTCATGTCTACTTCTTATTCATGGGTACTGGGTATCGCATGAGGAGCTTACATATGTTTTTCATATGCAGGGGCTCAAAAGAAGTAGGACAATAAGGCTTGGTGGGATCGACTTTCGAGTCAGGGACGGAGCATTGGATGCTGCTGTTGATGTCATCTCACTACCTTCAAAGACTTCAACTAGAACTTTGCTATTATGTACTAGCTTTTGTATTAGAACATTATGTCCATTATTTTGAATGGATTTTCAGTTTGAAATAAATTGGTATTTCTTTAAATCTGGAATGTTCTAAAGTAGTAGTACAATTGATAATAGCTTGTAGTTCTATGTGTAACACTGAATAGATCAAATCCAATGATTCAATCAATACCATCTCTTTGCATTGTCTCTTGGGCCACAAGACAAAAGTCACATCCAAAAGTTCATGGACTATTGGGATCATTATCCTTTCAGGGTAATGATATATGTGAGCCTTGTCTAATGAACAAGATGACGGATGCTACCTTCATTTAGGAAGGAAAGAGAGGTTAGATGCTTGTTGGATCTAGTGCACAGCAATGTGTGTAGACCCATGGAGACAAGCACTAAGTGGTATACTTCATTAAGTTGGGATATGTCATATCCAACTCGTAACTTTGGAGAAATCCAAGAAGTTAAGAAATGAAGTATAGAATCGAATTGGAGAATCTATTAAAACCCTTTGATTGGATCAAAGTGGGAAGTGAAGAATTTGATGACTATCTTGAGGAGTGTGGGGTTGTCTCACAGCTTACTTGGAACACCACTGTGTGGTGAAATTCAAAGAAAGAAAAGGGAACACATTGGATGTGGTTCCACCTTTGAATAGTCATGCAAATTTACTTCCTTTAGAGGCCATGCAAGCAACTGTTCTGACACTCCATAGTGTGTATTTGTGGGGCACTGAGAATGCTACTTCTATCCCGATGAGAACAAAAATATTTGTTGCTCAAACTACTGTCTTTCTTTAGGAGATATCTATTTGAAAGAAGCTAGTGGGAGCAGATTTGATTAGGACAAGGTCCAAAAATCAACCACAATACAGTTAGACACAAATGGAGAGTAGAATCACACATGCAGGTTGAAGGTCAACCTGAGGTTCAAGTAACACAGGAACCACATAAGTCTGGATCGATTCGATATGCTGGGCATGACGAATTTTTCAAGGATGAACCTAAAGACTTATGAGGAAATGGAAGCGGTCAGTGGACTAGATTCCAAGAAATGGCTGAGCGCCATAAGAACCGTAATGGACTCCATGTCTGCTAATCAAGTGTGGGACTTGATTGAGCCGCCAAAGGGGTAACAACCAGAGGCTGTATGTGGATCTTCTTGGAAGATAGACATGGAAAGTAACATTGTTACCTATAATGACAAGCTAGTGAATGAAATTTCAGATAAGTCCACTGGGTGGATAGTGATGAAATTTTTCACCGATAGCTTTGTTTAAGTCCATTGGGTATCTACTTGTTATAATTACATGTTCTGTTATAGCGTGTTGTTATGAAAAATTGCTTTTCTTAATGGACGTCTGGAAGAGGATGTCTAGATGGAAATAGCCAAAATATTTTCATACAAGTCGCCATAAAGATATGCATGGTATTATACAAGTATCCTGTGTTTACAAGAAGATCAGTGGGAGCACCTTAATAATTTCTTGTTCTAGATGATTGATGATATTCTCCTCACATGGAATGACATCTCAGCTCTTCACATGGTGAAGAAAAGGCTTGAGATATATTTCGAGAAGAATGACCTAGGGAATGATGCCTACATCCTAGGCATGAGGATCTATAGACAGAGATCCAAGAAAGTCATTGCCCTTTAGTCAATCTATGTTCATCCAAGATTTTCTGGAGAGGTTTATATTGGATGATTCCAAATATTGATGCCTTCCAGAGAGATATGGTCTGACTCTCATGAGGATGTTGTGTCCTATGACACAGCTGGAGAGTAGTAACATGGGTCTAAAATCCTGTACAGGATAGATCATGTTTTGTGTATGGTACACAAGACCATTTGTGGCAAGTGCTTGGAGCATGGCCAGAAAGTTTCAATGAGATCCTAGTGTTTGACACTGGATAGCTGTGAAAGCAACCCTTCGTACTTGGGAAGTATAAAGGATTGAATTTTAGTCTACGATAGACAGGAAGAACTTTGTGTACAGGGGTACACTGACACTTCGTTCCAGTCTAATGACTATCGTTCACAGCCAGGATTTGTGTTTTGCCTTGATGTGGTGTTGTAGGCTGAAAGAGCTTTATGCAAACCATAGTGGCAAATTCTACAATTAAGGCTGAGTACACTGCAGCTTCTTGTTGCAGCAAAGGAAGCAGCTTCATTCATTTGAACTTGATTTAGTCCCTGGTGCTTGATGGTCCAGTATAGTTCTTACTGGGGCCGTAAGCATGTGTAAAGGAACTTAGCACTCAAGTATGTACTACAGCAATATCATCTGATCTTGGAGATCATGGATAAAGATGATGATTCAAACTAGTTAAAATAAACACAGATAGCAATCTGGAAAAACCCACTGACGTAGCCTCTGGTGCAGCGGAAGCTAAATAAGTCATACTAGAGACATAGGAACTGATTAAACATCAGTTGCCCTTGGTCTTAGTGCAAGTGGGAGATTGTTGGTGTATATGCCCTGCAGACCAATGTATGGACATGGTCAGGCATTGTTTGAATGTACTTTGATAGAATTATTAAAGGCATGGTCGTTATTATGCAGACTTCTCTACCTGCGTTGATGTATTGAGTTGCATATATATAATGTCCCAGGAGTTTGGATTGGATCCATTCTCACAAGCTATCCCCAGTCAAGGTACCTTAGCAGATATGGGACAGCTTTGGTACATGTGAGACTGGTGTATGGGCTGGTTAGGTGCGGGGCACAGTAACGCAGACATACAGGTGCATTGGATGCACTGGAGTGATCCATCGTGAGGATTGATTTGTCTAGTCAACAAGTCAATCTCACATGCAAGAGGTTTGCATTGATCCTTAGACTTGAGGTATTCGTGTCTAGATTTGATGATGGGTATGCTTTAATACAGTCTTACGTCTCTCCGTAATTGGGAGATCAAAACGACTGTCATTGGGCATGTCATAAGTCATGTAGAGACATGGATGACCAATAGTAGGATTTGCCCCTTCCTTCAGAGGAAGCATGATATCCACTCGGGGCGCCCCACCTTATTGGTGCATGACAGGAATGTGTGGCCACACTAGTTAAGTCATGACCAATGCATTGGATAATAAACTTGAGACTAATCCAATGGCAGGATATCAGTTTAGGCAAAGGGATCTAGAATGCATGGGAATCCTCGTTGCGTGTTAGGGAGTTGTTGCCAGATGACTTAAGTCCTATGACATGGGTAGTAGTGATGTGTTGCTAGATACCTCTCACTACTTATGATGATATTCAATCATCATTGCTATCGTCATTAGGATCCTACCGGGTCACACGCAATAGACTCTTGACGTTGTTTTATGATCTGGAAATCTTGGAATATATTTGAGTTCATTATTCTGAGTCCAAGACAGATTCATGGTTGAATCTGAGTCCAATTGGGATTCATGAGTTTGTATATGTATCCTAGTCAAGTTGGACTTGAACAAGGGATTATATACCATGTTGGATTCGAATCCTAATCTAATTAAGAGTTGGAATCCTAATCCTATTAGGAATTGGAATCCTAATCTAACTAGGAGTTGGAATCCTAATTCAATTAGGAGTTGGAATTCTAATTCCACTAGTGATGAGAATTCTAATCTAATTAGGATTCAAATCCTAATGAGAATTAGATTTGGATAAGGCCCACAGTGGTTGGGCGCAAATCCTAATCCAACTAGGATTCAAATCATAATGAGAATTAGATTTGGATAAGGCCCATAGTGGTTGGGCGCAAATCCTAATCCAACTAGGATTCAAATCCTAAAGAGAATTGGATTTGGATAAGGCTCATTGTGTTGGGCTCTAATCCTAATCCAATAAGGATTTATTTCCATGGGCCTAATTAGTGTTGAGATTCAAATCCAATTAGGGATTGTGGATTAAATCTAATTGAGGCAACTTTGAATCCTAATAGGAGTTGGAAATACACTTGGCACATGGGATAATTACATATATGGAATTTGCGCCAATGTGAAGTGTATGAATCCTTTTGGAAATTGGTTTCCTCAATTGGAAACATGCTTGGACGTGTGGGCTGATATGAAGGCGTGTATTGCTTGGTTAAATCAAGCAAGAAATCAGCCAATCTCATATGGAAAGTTCTAATTAGAATGAAACTCAAATATCCTCTCTTGATATGGCAAGAAGCTAGATTATTTCTATGCTTCAATTAGCACCAATTCAAGAAGGAATGTGGCTAATGTCTTGCGGCAATTCCTTGGAGGAATTGCGCCAAGAGCATATATGGCAAGTCCCAATTAATTGATTTCAATGACTAGCTCTTAAATTGGCAAGAAGCTTGATACTTTCCAAGCCTTATTCTTGCGCATATTCAAGGCTAGTAGCGGCTGATCAATTAGGGAGAATTCCTTGGAGGAATTGTGCCAATCTATAGTTGGAAAGGGAATGGGCGGTGGAGGCTTGAAAGGCTATAAAAGAAGGGGTATGCGCCCCTCTCTATGGATGCTGAATTCGCCAAAGCAAGGCAACTTGGAGTTGCGCAAGTTTTGGATATCCAAGCCGCCCTCTTCCTTTCTAGTTGCGCCACCTTCCTTCATCCTCTTCTTTGTTGGCCGAGAGTCTCCTTGGAGGAGTCTTGTTGGCGTGAAGAACAAAACGAGGAAGGAGAAGGAGATTCCAAGAGGTGATCTTCTCTTCCCGAGGCTAGCACCAAGCGTGGAAGGGAGCAACGTTGAGAAGGTCGACGCGTGGATACTTGTAGAGGACGAACACTTGGGCGTCTTCAACTTGGCACCTTCATCCTAACAAGCAATAAAGGTACTAACCCTAACACATCCTTGTGTTCTCTCCCTCGCATGGATCCTTGGGACCGGAATGTGTTTCGGGTGTAATGCTTCTTCCGCTGCGTCCTGGGACTGCAAAAATTTTAAATTACACCCGGCATTCCCTAACACCTCCTTGTGCCCAATCATCTTGAGCACGTGAGCTCCAACTGGGCTCCCTTCAGCCAGTTTGCTCTGAAAGAAAAGCTTGGTCAGATTATAGCGTTCAGTCCTCGCCTGTGCAGCATACAGCATCTTGAGGTTTGCTATAATTTCTATAGCAGACATATCCTCATGCTGACGCTGCAGCGGTGGCGTCATAGACGCTAGCATCAGGCAAGCGACATCAATGCTATCATTGACGTGCTTTTCATAGGCATCCCGAACCGCCCTTGCGGCGTTCGCAGCGGGTTGAGGCGGCACAGCCGTCTCGAGGACATACAGTTTCCTCTCAGCCTTAAGAACAATCTTAAGGTGTCCGAACCAGTCTGAGAAGTTTGGCCCAGCAAACTTCTCCCTTTCCAGTAGGGATCGCACATTGAAGCTCATGGTGTTCGTTGCTGCAGGAATCTACAACAATGCAAGAACAGCAAGGTCAGTATCAATGTTAAGAATCAATCAGGACTTAAGAAAGATTCTTTTTCTCACTATTTTATCTGACTGTAAAATCCATTAAAACAGTCCGAAAGAGTAACACTCTTTTAGTGAGATGGGATCCAGATTTCATACTTGGTCTCCGCGTCCCGCTCAGGCGAGATAAGATGCACAGAGAGTACAAGCACTAATTTCTAGTAGGCAGTCCCTGCCAATCGCCAACCCGTGCGATTCCCCTTCATCTGGGCAATCTAGCAGACTGTGCCAACTGAGTTGGTACAACACAGTCTCTGATCCCACAGATGGCTGCCTCCATGTGCTACCATATGCTCCACATATGTAGCCTACATGGTCAAGCTGACCCGACCTACTCCCTGGACCACCACGTGCTATGCTGAGCAACGAGAAGCGATAAATCCCTTCTCTGTAACACGCAGGTGTAATCCCGCACCGTCTGAAGATAGATGGACGTGCCCACTGAGTGGGTACAACACGGCTCTAACGATAGTCAGAACAGTGAGGTTTCGCGTCAGAAGGCTTACGAGCTTGATATTTTAGCGTTGGATTTTAACGGTCTTTTATCTTCTTGACTATCATGCAATTCCTATGGTGATAGCAGAAGATAAACTCATGCAATTCTAATTATAAAGCAATAAATAGAAAGCATGCTGATCTTATGTGGTAAAAGCCCATGAACCCTAAGTAAGACCTTAAGTTATCTTAAGTCTTCACTTCCTTCTTGGGTCTTTTGCCTCTCCTCTGGCCCAGACTAGGGCCCAAGCGCCCTCTGCAGCTCAGGTGCGCCCACCAGCTGCATGCGCCTTGCTTTGTGTGCTTTGAGCTCTTGTCAGATTAAAAGTACATTTTAATCTATCTAGACAAGTTTGACACGCAGGTCAATTATACAATAAATTACTTAAAATGTGATGCGCAGATCACAAATATATAATTTACAATTTAAGCCAGGCTCGCAGGCCCCAGCACAGCACACAATAAAAGGGCAACCCACATAAGATGAAATAGACAAGCACATGGCATCCAAACAACATGTGATCCATTTAACAAGAAAATAAAATTTTGAAAACCCATTGGCATCATTTTACTTTTCTTATGTGCCCCTACAACCTTACAATGGTCCATTGATAGGTATCCACTCATCCATCTAGTCAGATCCACTGCCCTTGCATGCACCAAGTCCTAACTGACTTGAGTTGACCCAATGGTCAACCATGCATGTGCCAAGGGCTGAACAACCCTCATGAGTTTCGGCAAGCGGGTGTGACCCCGGGCCTAACTCATGTGTGTTCACTAGTCGTCTCAACCAAACCTCGCTACACGCCCTTGATGCAGTCGACCTATAGCCACCTCGTGCTTGCGCACAGGTGCTACCTGGCCAACCCATCTAGGCTGTCAGATGGTCTGATCAGACTATTTGGATCTAACTTAGAGGATGACTTCAACCCTATCAACCCATCTAAGGGTTTAAAGTAGGGCCTTAGATCTAGATGAGGCGCACATGATCATTTGTTTTGACAAAAACAACATGAAAGAAGCGCCAACAAACATTCGCCATCCATAACATTTAAGTTAAACAAAGCATGTAGATATTCGGCATGTTATTAGATCTATGCTTAGCAAACGCAAACAAGGATCACATGTAGGCAATCAAATGAACATACATAGAACCTGCTCTGATACCAATTGAAGAGTCCCCTTCAAGGGGGAGCGCAAGGAGTTGAAACCCTAAAGGGGGCGCATGTAATTTCCAAGGGGTTTCAACATGAGATCGCATGTAATATATGTTCAAATGATCAACCTTAAGGAATGTGGAGATCGAAAAGAAGATCATACCAAAGCCATCTATTTGGATGGTGTCTTGGAAGCAAAGATCAAATGAGATCTTCTCCAAAGATGAAGCACGCAAGATGAGGAATGGCTTCTCCTTGTCGTCTTTGTGCTAGCAAAGCTTCAAGGGGTCCTTGCGTGGAGGGAGTATGAGATGCGAGAACAAGCTTCAGCTTGGACGAAAACCTTCCCTTCTTCTCGTTAATCCACCTACCTCCGAGCGAGGAAGCAAGCCACAAGAGAAGAGGAGAACGCATATGCGTTTTGGCGTTGAGAGGAATCGGCCTTGATGACTTTCCAAAAATGGAACATCATCAAGCCATGCGCTCATGCCAACCCAAAAACGCTTAATAGCATTGAACCAAGCATTCACATTTGTGAACCGGTTCAAGCCAAAATGTCCCAATCGAATTTGGTTCATAAACCAAATCAAAATAGCTCAAGCCATTTGGTCTAGACCATAGTAAACCCTAAGGTTTCAGATCTAACCGTTCATCTCTTTGATGCTCTTGATCTCACCGATCTAGCATCAAATCTCTCGATCGAAGCTTACCGATCTCAAGCCCTAATCAATCAAACATGATCAGACCAGATCTCACTTACAATCAGAGTTTAAACTCCTTTAAACTGAACCTGAACAATTCAGTCCACACGATCTGACTTAGCAAGCCATATCATCAAATTGTGCGACCCTGAGGGTTTCCTTTAAATGTCGGTAATGATGACTTGCGTCATCACGATTAGTGAGGGGTATCTAGCAACACATCACTGTCTCCCGATATAAAGAAAAGAGTCTTCCAAGACTACACCCAAACCACAGCACAAGTGTGAATCAAACTCACAAGGCATACATGTTTCCTTTGCCACTGGATGTTCTTATTGGACAAGCGTGTCAAGCCTGCATCTCCAATATGATGAGCATGATTAGATCAGATGAACATAGTCACCTGGGTATGGCCATACACTTTCTCAATCATCTCATAGGGGGGCCCCATTAGAACATCACACTCCTTAAACAAGGAGACGGCAATCCTTTATCTATCACTAGTGCCCTAACCTGACTCAAGCTCACCATCCAAGATAGTCTATAACCATTATGTTTCAAATGATATTGAACTACCTCAAAACAATGACAATCATCATTTAGAAACACAAGTGATCTCAAGTCAAAGGACATGTGCCACTTGCAGCATTCAAGGATTATTCACATTGTGACAAACAATTGAATATCCTAGTAGGGTCTGTCCAGTACATCCAATGTACCCATGAGTCTACATCTTATTCCATGCTCGAAGCATCCTATAAGATTAGAACACATATTAGTCTCAATCATATCAAGGTTGTCTCATGTTCACCAAGATATCTCGACTAAGGACATATAGCATGTCAGCCTAGCTGAACAGCTTTGAGACATTATTCAGAAGCACACTTATTGCAGCAGACAATGTAACTAATTGAATAACAACCATGCCTTTATAAACATAAGAGTTTATTACATGATACTGATACAATCCCAAGGCCTCAAACATTAGCCTTAAGGGCATACCCCAACAGATTGATACATGCAAAGCTTGTTTAATGGGTAAAATGACGAAGTCTCCTTTTCCTAATAAAGGTCAAAGGGCTTCAGGTTTACTTGACCTTATACACAGTGATGTGTGTGGGCCATTTAGTAAACATGCCAGAGGTGGCTATCAGTACTTCATTACCTTTACTGATGATTTCAGTAGGTATGGTTATGTCTATCTGATGAGACATAAGAGTGAATCTTTTGACAAGTTCAAAGAGTTCAAGAATGAAGTACAGAATCAGCAAGGCCGAAATATCAAGGCACTTCGTTCTGATCGAGGTGGAGAATACCTAAGTCGAGAATTTACTGACTATCTGAAGGAATGTGGGATTATCTCACAGCTCACTCCGCCAGGAACACCGCAATGGAATGGTGTGTCCGAGAGGAGAAATAGAACGTTACTTGATATGGTTCGTTCTATGATGAGTCAGGCTACTCTTCCTTACTCCTTTTGGGGATTTGCACTGGAAACAGCTGCAAAGGTACTAAACCGAGTGCCATCCAAGGCAGTTTCAAAGACTCCATACGAGTTATGGTATGGGAAACAGCCTAGCTTGACATTTATTAAGATCTGGGGATGCGAGGCTTATGTCAAAAAGCTCGCCTCTGGGAAACTGGAGAGCAGATCTGAGAAATGTATCTTTGTCGGTTACCCTAAGGAAACTAAGGGTTATTATTTCTACGATCCCAAAGAGAACAAAGTATTTGTTGCTCGGACGGCAATATTTCTTGGGAAGGAGTTTCTTCTGCAAGAAGCCAGTGGGAGAGAAATAAAGCTGGATGAGAATCCAAAAGAAGGACAAAGTAGTCAAGCACAGTTGGATGAGCCAGAGCCAGTGAATCAGGTTACTGAACAACCTGAGGCTCAGATATCACGGGAACCGCGAAGATCGGGAAGGATCCGTCGACAGCCTGAGCGCTATGACGGAGTCTACATCATTGATAATGATGAACCCCTTACTTATGCGGATGCGGTCAGTGGACCGGAGTCAGCGAGATGGCTTGAAGCTATGCGAACCGAGATGGACTCCATGTCAGATAACCAAGTCTGGGATTTGGTTGATCCGCCTCCGGGAGTAATCCCTATAGGCTATAAATGGATCTTCAAGAAGAAGATTGACATGGATGGTAACGTAGTTACCTATAAAGGCAGGCTAGTTGCGAAAGGTTTCAAACAAATCTACGGGATAGATTATGATGAAACTTTCTCTCCTGTAGCCATGTTCAAGTCTATTCGGATTCTTTTCGTGATAGCAGCATATTACGATTATGAGATCTGGCAGATGGATGTGAAGACGGTGTTGGGGTATGCCCTTAAGGCTAATGTTTGAGGCCTTTAGGATTGTAAAAGTATCATGTAATAAACTCTTATGTTTATAAAGGCATGGTTATTATTCAGGTTGTTACCTTGTCTGCTGTAATAAGAGTACTACTGAATAATGTCTCAAAGCTGTTCAGCTAGGCTGACATGCTATAAAGTCCTTAGTCGAGATATCTTGGTGAACATGAGACAACCTTGATATGATTGAGACTAACATGTGTTCTAATCTTATAGGATGCTTCGAGCATGGAATAAGATGTAGACTCATGGGTACATTGGATGTACTGGACAGACCGTACTAGGATATTCAATTGCTTGTCACAATATGAATGATCCTTGATTGCATCAAGTGGCACATGTCCTTTGACTTGAGATCACTTGTGTTTCTAAATGATGATTGTCATTGTTTTGAGGTAGTTCAATATCATTTGAAACATAATGGTTATAGACTATCTTGGATAATGAGCTTGAGTCAGGTTAGGGCACTAGTGATAGATAGAGGATTGCCGTCTCCTTGTTGAAGGAGTGTGATGTTCTATAAGGGCCCCCCTAGATGAGATGATTGAGATAGTGTATGGCCATACCCAGATGACTATGTTCATCTGATCTAATCATGCTCATCATATTGAAGTCACAGGCTTGACACGCTTGTCCAATAAGAACATCCAGTGGCAAGGGACACATGCATGCCTTGTGAATAGATTCACACTTGTGCTGTGGTTTGGGAGTAGTCTTGGAAGACTCTTTCCTTTATATCGGGAGATAGTGATGTGTTGCTAGATACCCCTCACTGATCGTGATAACGTGAGTTATCGTTACCGACATTTAAAGGAAACCCTCAGGGTCGCACAATTGATGATATGGCTTGCTTGAGTCAGATCGTGTGGACTGAATTGTTTGGGTTCAGTTTAAAGGGATTTAATCTCTGATTGTAAGTGAGATCTGGTCTGATCATGTTTGATTGATTAGGGCTTGAGATCGGTAAGCTTTGATCGAGAGAGATGATGCTAGATCGGTGAGATCAGGAGCATCAGGAGATGAATGGTTAGATCTGAAACCTTAGGGTTTACTATGGTCTAGACCAAATGGCTTGAGCTATTTCGGTTTGGTTCATGAACCAAATGCGATTGGAACATGTTGGCTTGAACCGGTTCACAAAGGTGAACGCTTGGTTCAATGCTAATATGCGTTTTGGGTTGGAGTAAGCGCATGGCTTGATGATCATCCATTTATGGAAAGTCATCAAGGCCGGTTTCTCTTGAACGCCAAAACGCATATGCGTTCTTGACTTCACTTCAGCGCCTTGAACTCGGTTGGGCAAGAGGTTGACGAGAAGAAGTGTTTTTGCAAGAGGAGCTCTCGGCCAAAAGGGAATCGTCTCTTCATCCCCTTCCATACGGCAAGGACCCTTGAAGATTCTTGCTAGCACAAGCATCACAAGGGGTAGGCGATCTTCATCTTGTGTGTGAACTTTTGGAGGAGATCTAAGTTGCTCTCTTCTTCCAAGCCGACCTCCAAGCCAATGGCGTTGGTATGAATCTCCCTCTTGATTCAATCAATTTATCATAGTTGATTATATGAGCATGTAAGCGATTGCATTGATGAAACCCTAGCAAACTTGCATGCGCCCCCTACCTTAGGGTTTCGGCCCCCCTCTTGAAAGGGGTTTTATCCGCTTGCGCTCCCCCTTGAAGGGGACTCTTCAATTGGTATCAGAGCTAGGATCTTATATGGTCATATGATTGCTATGTTTGGTGATCCTTGTTTGCGCTTATGATCTAAGTTTTCTCATCATGCGATAATACTAGTTGAAAGTATTTTGGTGGCGCATATATGAGATGTTTTTGGTGGCGCATGTGTAAGGTTAATTTTGTTGATGCATGTATAGTGCTTACATTGTTGCGCATGATACATGTTTTTGTTTCATCAAAACTTTACTTGCGCGCCTCTAACTAGATCTAAGCCGCACCTGCAATAAACCCTTAGACGGGTTGATAGGGTTGAAAGCATCATCTAGTTTAGATCAACCTAGTCTGATCAGACCATCTGACAGCCTAGATGGGTCGACCAGATAGCACCTGTGCGCATGCACGTGGTGGCTATAGGTCGATTGCATCACAGGCGTGTAGCGAGGTCTGGTTGAGACACCCTGTGAACACACAGGAGTTAGGCCCGGGGTCACACCCGCTTGCCAGATCTCATGTTGGTTGTTCAGCCCTTGGCGCATGCATGGTTGACCATTAGGTCAACGCAAGTCAATTAAGACTTGGTGCATGCAAAGGGCATGGATCTAACTAGATACGATGAGTGGATCCCTATCAATGGACCGTTGTAAGGTTGTAGGGCACATAAGACAAGTAAAATTGATTCCAATGGGATTTCAAAAATTTTATTTTGTCTATGGATCACATGTTAATTGATTGATGCGATGATGCCTGTTTATTTAATCTTATGTGGGTTGCCCTTACTGTGTGCTGTGCTGGGGCCTGCGAGCCTGGTAAATTATTATTTTTGTGATCTGCGAATCACATTCTTAATTAATTAATTGTATAATTGACCTGCGAGTCAAGCTTGTCTAGATAGATCAAAATGTATTTTGATTAGACAAGAGCACAGAGCACAATTGCAGAGGCGCATGCAGCTGGTGGGCGCACCTGAGCTGCAGAGGGCGCTTAGGCCCTGGTCTGGGCCAGATGAGAGGCAACAAGACCCAAGAAGCAAGTGAAGACTTAAGATAACTTAAGGTCTTACTTAGGGTCAATGGGCTTTTACCACATAAGATCCATGCTTTCTTTTATTTTCTAAATAATTAGAAATGCATGATTTATTTATCTTCTGCTATAGCCATAGGATTTGCCTGATAGTAAGAAGATAAAAGACCGTTAAAATCCAACGCTAACATATCAAGCACGTAATGCCTTCTGACGCGAAACCTCACTGTTCTGACTATCGTTGGAGCCGTGTTGTACCCACTCAGTGGGCACGTCCATCTATCTTCAGACGGTGCTGGATTTCACCTGCGTGTTACAGAGAAGGGATTTATCGTTTCTCGTTGCTCAGCATAGCACGTGGTGGTCCAGGGAGTAGGTCAGGTCAGCTTGACCATGTAGGCTACATATGTGGCGCATATGGTAGCACATGGAGGCAGCCATCTGCGGGGTCAGAGATTGTGTTGTACCAACTCAGTTGGCACAGTCTGCTGGATTGCCCAGATGAAGGGGAATCGCACGGGTTGGCGATTGGCAGGGACTGCCTACCAGAGATTAGTGCTTGTACTCTCTGTGCATCTTATCTCGCCTGAGCGGGACGCGGAGAACAAGTATGAAATCTGGATCCCATCTCACAAAAAGAGTGTTACTCTTTCGGACTGTTTAATGGATTTTTCAGTCAGACAAAATAGTGAGAAAAAGAATCTTTCTTAAGTCCTGGATTGACTCTAAACATTGATACTGACCTTGCTGTTCTTGCATTGTTGTAGATTCCTGCAGCAACGAACACCATGAGCTTCAATGTGAGATCCCTACTGGAAAGGGAGAAGTTTGCTGGGCCAAACTTCTCAGACTGGTTCGGACACCTTAAGATTGTTCTTAAGGCAGAGAGGAAACTGTATGTCCTCAAGACGGCTGTGCCGCCTCAACCCGCTGCGAACGCCGCAAGGGCGGTTCGTGAAGCCTATGAAAAGCACGTCAATGATAGCATTGATGTCGCTTGCCTGATGCTAGCGTCTATGACGCCACCGCTGCAGCGTCAGCATGAGGATATGTCGGCTATAGAAATTATAGCGAACCTCAAGATGCTGTATGCTGCACAGGCGAGGACAGAACGCTATAATCTGACAAAGCTCTTCTTTCAGAGCAAACTGGCTGAAGGAAGCCCAGTGGGAGCTCACGTGCTCAAGATGATTGGGCACAAGGAGGCTCTGGAGAAACTGGGGCATACCATCAACCAGGAGCTTGCTGTGGATATTATTCTGCAGTCTCTTCCGCCCTCTTTCGATGCGTTCATCATTAACTTTAATATGAACAAAATCGATTGTACTCCGGCAGAGCTGCTGAATATGCTCTTGACTACTGAGGAGACTCTAAAGGGAAAGCCTTCAACCTCTGTCTTAATGGTTCCTTCAAGGAACAAGAAGAAGGGGAAGAAGGGCAAGGCCCCTGTCAAGAGTTACAGCAAGGCTCTGAAACAGAAAGTTAAGCGGTCGAAGGACAACAGGTGTTTCCACTGTGGCCAGCTGGGTCACTGGAAAAAGGACTGTAAAGCGCTCCAAGGAGATAAGAGGGGAAGCATCGCTTCTGGCTCAGGTATATACGTGACGGAAGTCATGGTTTCATCTTCTTCTATTTCATGGGTGTTGGACACTGCATGTGGAGTTCACATTTGTTCAAATGTACAGGAACTCAAGAGAAGAAGGCAGGTGGGACAGCATGAGGTAGACCTACGCGTTGGAAACGGGGCACGGGTTGCTGCTGTTGCTGTAGGAGACTATTTCATTTCTTTACCATCTGGCATTGTATTGGAATTAAACAATTGTTATTTTGTACCCAGTATAACCAAGAATATTATCTCTATTCCTGCTCTTGTCAGGAAAGGATTTGCCTTTGAATGCAATATTTCAAAGTGTGTTTTATCTTGTGATAATGTTGTTTATGCAACTGGTTCAATTAACAATGGGTTATTCATGTTGGACATGGAATATTCTATACAAAACATTGATAATAAAATGGCCAAGTATGCTGATGACAGCACCTTGTTATGGCATAGTCGTTTAGGCCATATTAACAAGAAGCGCATTAAGCGGTTGCATGATCATGGACTGCTGTGATCATTCTCCCACAAGGAGATTGATACATGCAAAGCTTGTTTGATGGGTAAAATGACGAAGTCACCTTTTCCTCACAAAGGTAAAAGGGCTTCAGGTTTACTTGACCTTATACACAGTGATGTGTGTGGGCCTTTTAGTAAACATGCCAGAGGTGGCTATCAGTACTTCATTACCTTTACTGATGATTTCAGTAGGTATGGTTATGTCTATCTTATGAGACATAAGAGTGAATCTTTTGACAAGTTCAAAGAGTTCAAGAATGAAGTACAGAATCAGCTAGGCCAAAATATCAAGGCACTTCGTTCTGATCGAGGTGGAGAATACTTGAGTCATGCGTTTACTGACTATCTAAAAGAGTGTGGGATTATCTCACAGCTCACTCCGCCAGGAACACCGCAATGGAATGGTGTGTCCGAGAGGAGAAATAGAACGTTGCTTGACATGGTTCGTTCTATGATGAGTCAGGCTACTCTTCCATATTCCTTTTGGGGATTTGCACTGGAAACAGCTGCAAAGGTACTAAACCGAGTGCCATCCAAGGCAGTTTCAAAGACTCCATATGAGTTATGGTATGGGAAACAGCCGAGCTTGACATTTATCAGGATCTGGGGCTGCGAGGCTTATATCAAAAAGCTCGCCTCTGGGAAACTAGAGAGCAGATCTGAGAAATATGTCTTTGTCGGATACCCTAAGGAAACTAAGGGTTATTATTTCTACGATCCCAAAGAGAACAAGGTATTTGTTGCTCGGACGGCAATATTTCTTGAGAAGGAATTTCTTCTGCAAGAAGCCAGTGGGAGAGAAATAAAGCTGGATGAGAATCCAGATGAAGGACAAAGTAGTCAAGCTCAGTTGGATGAGCCTGAGCCGGTGGATCAGGTTATTGAACAACCTGAGGCTCAAATATCACGGGAACCGCGTAGATCGGGAAGGATCCGTCGTCAGCCTGAGCGCTATGACGGAGTCTACATCATTGAAAATGATGAACCCCTCACTTATGCGGATGCGGTCAGTGGACCGGAGTCAGCTAGATGGCTTGAAGCTATGCGAGCCGAGATGGACTCCATGTCAGATAACCAAGTCTGGGATTTGGTTGATCCGCCTCCGAGAGTAATCCCTATAGGCTGTAAATGGATCTTCAAGAAGAAGGTTGACATGGATGGTAACGTGGTTACCTATAAAGGCAGGCTAGTTGCGAAAGGTTTCAAACAAATCTACGGGATAGATTATGATGAAACTTTCTCACCTGTAGCTATGTTTAAGTCTATTCGGATTCTTTTCGCGATAGCAGCATATTATGATTATGAGATCTGGCAGATGGATGTGAAAACAGCTTTCCTTAATGGAAATCTGGATGAGGATGTGTATATGACACAACCTGAAGGTTTCACTAATCCAGCAGATCGTCATAAAATATGCAAGTTAAAGAAGTCCATTTATGGACTTAAACAAGCATCAAGAAGCTGGAATATTCGTTTTGATGAATCAATCTCTGAGTTTGGTTTCATCAAGAACGAGGATGACCCGTGTGTATATAAGAGGTTTAGTGGGAGCGTGATTACTTTCCTAGTCCTCTACGTCGATGATATCTTAATCATTGGAAACGATATTCCTGAACTGCATGCTGTTAAAGCATGGTTAGGAAAATGTTTCCAGATGAAAGATCTAGGAGAAGCAGCCTATGTGTTAGGTGTGAAGATCTACAGGGATAGATCTAAGAGGCTTCTCGGGCTGTGCCAGAGTACTTACATCGATAAGGTCCTGGAAAGATTCCATTTAGAGAATTCTAAAAGGGGACATCTTCCAGTCAGACATGGTCTGAATCTTTCGAAGAGTCAGTGTCCACAAACACAGACTGAGAAAGATGAAATGGACAATACGCCTTATGCTTCGGCTATTGGGTCCATTATGTATGCGATGTTGTGTACTCGCCCAGACGTCGTTTACGGGTTAAGCGTGACCAGTCGATTCCAAAGTAATCCAGGTCAGGCACACTGGATTGCGGTCAAGAACATTTTAAAATATCTGCGGAGGACCAAAGATATGTTCTTGATATATGGTGGTCAGGAAGAACTCAGTATAGAGGGATATACTGACGCTTCATTCCAGTCGGACCAGGATGATTTCCGATCGCAATCAGGCTATGTTTTTAGCTTGAATGGAGGTGCTGTGGTGTGGAAAAGTTTCAAACAGTCAACTGTTGCTGATTCCACAACAGAAGCCGAGTATGTTGCAGCCTCGGAAGCATCCAAGGAGGCAGTGTGGATTCGTAAGTTCGTGAGAGAACTTGGTGTTGTTCCTTCGAGTGCAGATCCTTTGGTTATCTTCTGTGATAACACTGGTGCCATCGCACAAGCAAAGGAACCACGGTCGCACCAGAAGTCCAAGCACATACAGAGACGGTTTCACTTGATCCGGGAGATCATAGATCGTGGCGAGATCAAAATCTGCAAGGTTCATACAGACGACAATCTGGCTGACCCGCTTACCAAGCCTCTGGCGCAGCAGAAGCATGAGAAGCACTGTAATAATATGGGTTTGAGATTTCTCAACCATTAGATTAAGTGCAAGTGGGAGATTGTTGGGGTATGCCCTTAAGGCTAATGTTTGAGGCCTTTAGGATTGTAAAAGTATCATGTAATAAACTCTTATGTTTATAAAGGCATGGTTATTATTCAGGTTGTTACCTTGTCTGCTGTAATAAGAGTACTACTGAATAATGTCTCAAAGCTGTTCAGCTAGGCTGACATGCTATAAAGTCCTTAGTCGAGATATCTTGGTGAACATGAGACAACCTTGATATGATTGAGACTAACATGTGTTCTAATCTTATAGGATGCTTCGAGCATGGAATAAGATGTAGACTCATGGGTACATTGGATGTACTGGACAGACCGTACTAGGATATTCAATTGCTTGTCACAATATGAATGATCCTTGATTGCATCAAGTGGCACATGTCCTTTGACTTGAGATCACTTGTGTTTCTAAATGATGATTGTCATTGTTTTGAGGTAGTTCAATATCATTTGAAACATAATGGTTATAGACTATCTTGGATAATGAGCTTGAGTCAGGTTAGGGCACTAGTGATAGATAGAGGATTGCTGTCTCCTTGTTGAAGGAGTGTGATGTTCTATAAGGGCCCCCCTAGATGAGATGATTGAGATAGTGTATGGCCATACCCAGATGACTATGTTCATCTGATCTAATCATGCTCATCATATTGGAGTCACAGGCTTGACACGCTTGTCCAATAAGAACATCCAGTGGCAAGGGACACATGCATGCCTTGTGAATAGATTCACACTTGTGCTGTGGTTTGGGAGTAGTCTTGGAAGACTCTTTCCTTTATATCGGGAGATAGTGATGTGTTGCTAGATACCCCTCACTGATCGTGATAACGTGAGTTATCGTTACCGACATTTAAAGGAAACCCTCAGGGTCGCACAATTGATGATATGGCTTGCTTGAGTCAGATCGTGTGGACTGAATTGTTTGGGTTCAGTTTAAAGGGATTTAATCTCTGATTGTAAGTGAGATCTGGTCTGATCATGTTTGATTGATTAGGGCTTGAGATCGGTAAGCTTTGATCGAGAGAGATGATGCTAGATCGGTGAGATCAGGAGCATCAGGAGATGAATGGTTAGATCTGAAACCTTAGGGTTTACTATGGTCTAGACCAAATGGCTTGAGCTATTTCGGTTTGGTTCATGAACCAAATGCGATTGGAACATGTTGGCTTGAACTGGTTCACAAAGGTGAACGCTTGGTTCAATGCTAATATGCGTTTTGGGTTGGAGTAAGCGCATGGCTTGATGATCATCCATTTATGGAAAGTCATCAAGGCCGGTTTCTCTTGAACGCCAAAACACATATGCGTTCTTGACTTCACTTCAGCGCCTTGAACTCGGTTGGGCAAGAGGTTGACGAGAAGAAGTGTTTTTGCAAGGGGAGCTCTCGGCCAAAAGGGAATCGTCTCTTCATCCCCTTCCATACGGCAAGGACCCTTGAAGATTCTTGCTAGCACAAGCATCACAAGGGGTAGGCGATCTTCATCTTGTGTGTGAACTTTTGGAGGAGATCTAAGTTGCTCTCTTCTTCCAAGCCGACCTCCAAGCCAATGGCGTTGGTATGAATCTCCCTCTTGATTCAATCAATTTATCATAGTTGATTATATGAGCATGTAAGCGATTGCATTGATGAAACCCTAGCAAACTTGCATGCGCCCCCTACCTTAGGGTTTCGGCCCCCCTCTTGAAAGGGGTTTTATCCGCTTGCGCTCCCCCTTGAAGGGGACTCTTCAGACGGCTTTCCTTAATGGAAAACTGGATGAGGATGTGTATATGACACAACCTGAAGGTTTCACTAATCCATCAGATCGTCATAAAATATGCAAGTTAAAGAAGTCCATTTATGGACTTAAACAAGCATCTAGAAGCTGGAATATTCGTTTTGATGAATCAATCTGTGAGTTTGGTTTCATCAAGAACGAAGATGACCCGTGTGTATATAAGAGGTTTAGTGGGAGCGTGATTACTTTCCTAGTCCTCTACGTCGATGATATCTTAATCATTGGAAACGATATTCCTGAACTGCATGCTGTTAAAGCATGGTTAGGAAAATGTTTTTAGATGAAAGATTTAGGAGAAGCAGCCTATGTATTAGGTGTGAAGATCTACAGGGATAGATCTAAGAGGCTTCTCGGGCTGTGCTAGAGTACTTACATCGATAAAGTCCTGGAAAGATTTCATTTAGAGAATTCTAAAAGAGGATATCTTCCAGTCAGACATGGTCTGAATCTTTCAAAGAGTCAGTGTCCACAAACACAGACTGAGAAAGATGAAATGGACAATACGCCTTAGGACAATACGCCTTACGGGTTAAGCGTGACCAGTCGATTCCAAAGTAATCCAGGTCAGGCACACTGGATTGCAGTCAAGAACATTTTGAAATATCTTCGGAGGACCAAAGATATGTTCTTGATATATGGTGGTCAGGAAGAACTCAGTATTGAAGGATATACTGACGCTTCGTTCCAGTCTGACCAGGATGATTTCCGATCGCAATCAGGCTATGTTTTTAGCTTGAATGGAGGAGCAGTGGTGTGGAAAAGTTTCAAACAGTCCATTGTTGCTGATTCCACAACAGAAGCCGAGTATGTTGCAGCCTCGGAAGCATCCAAGGAGGCAGTGTGGATTCGTAAGTTCATTCAGGAACTTGGTGTTGTTCCTTCGAGTACAGATCCTTTGGTTATCTTCTGTGATAACACTGGAGCTATAGCACAAGCAAAGGAACCACGGTCGCACCAGAAGTCCAAGCACATACAGAGACGGTTTCACTTGATCCGGGAGATCATTGATCGAGGCGAGATCAAAATCTGCAAGGTTCATACAGATGACAATCTGGCTGACCCGCTTACCAAGCCTCTGGCGCAGCAGAAGCATGAGAAGCACTGTAATAATATGGGTTTGAGATTTCTCAACCATTAGATTAAGTGCAAGTGGGAGATTGTTGGGGTATGCCCTTAAGGCTAATGTTTGAGGCCTTGGGATTGTAACAGTATCATGTATAAACTCTTATGTTTATAAAAGGCAATGGTTGTTATTCAGGTTGTTACATTGTCTGCTGCAATAAGTGTTCTTCTGAATAATGTCTCAATGCTGTTCAGCTTGGCTGACATGCTGTAATGTCCTTAGTCGATATATCTTGGTGAACTTGAGACAGCCTTGATATGATTGAGACTAATATGTGTTCTAATCTTATAGGATGCTTCGAGCATGGAATAAGATGTAGACTCATGGGTACATTGGATGTACTGGACAGACCCTACTAGGATATTCAGTTGCTTGTCACAATGTGAATATTCCTTGTTTGCAACAAGTGGCACATGTCCTCTGACTTGAGATCACTTGTGTTTCTAAATGATGATTGTCATTGTTTTGAGGTAGTTCAATATCATTTGAAACATAATGGTTATAGATTATCTTGGATAATGATCATGAGTCAGGTTAGGGCACTAGTGATAGATAAAGGATTGCCGTCTCCTTGTTTAAGGAGTGTGATGTTCTGAAGGGGCCCCCCCTTGCATGAGATGATTGAGAAAGTGTATGGCTATACCCAGGTGACTATGTTCATCTGATCTAATCATGCTCATCATATTGGAGCTACAAGCTTGACACACTTGTCCAATAAGAACATCTAGTGGCAAAGGATGCTTGTATGCCTGGTGAAGTGGATTCACACTTGAGCTGTGTTGTGGGTGTAGTCTTGGAAGACTCTTTCCTCTATATCGGGAGACAGTGATGTGTTGCTAGATACCCCTCACTGATCGTGATAACGCAAGTTATCGTTACCGACATTTAAAGGAAACCCTTAGGGTCGCACAATTTGATGATATGGCTTGCTTAAGTCAGATCATGTGGACTGAATTGCTTTAGTTCAGTTAAAAGGAGTTTAGACTTTGATTGTAAGTGAGATCTGGTCTGATCATGTTTGATTGATTAGGGCTTGAGATCGGTAAGCTTCGATCGAGAGTGTGGATGCTAGATCGGTGAGATCAAGAGCATCAAGAGATGATCGGTTAGATCTTGAACCATTTGGTTCAAGGGAGATCTAGACCATGTCTTGGTTTGGTCTTGGTTTGATTTGGTCGTTGAACCAAAGTCAATTGAACCGGTTCACTTATGTGAACGCATGGTTCAAGTATTTGGGCGTTTTGATTAGTTCACTAAGCGTGAACGTGTGGAGTGAAGACTTACCATATTTGGAAGCCTCAACGCCAAAACGCCTAAAGACCAAGTAAACGCCTTAGTGCTTGAATGCTTCTCTCTTGAGAAGATAGCTCTTGAGTGTATCTCCTCTCCGAGCGCAAGAGTGATTCGGGAAAGCCAAGAAGACATCAAAACTCTCCTTCATGCGATAAGGACTCTTGAAGCCCTTTGCTAGCACAAAGGTCGACAAGGAGTAAGCCAACTTCATCTTGTGTGTGGCACACTTTGGAGGAGAACTCTATCATTTTCTTGCTCCCAAGGCTCCTTCCACTCATGGCTTTGGTAAGATCTTCTCATGATCTTTCGAATAGTACAAAGTTAATATATAGACATACTACATGCGATCCTATAGAAACCCTAATTCCGCCCATGCAAGTACTTTGATTTGCGCATGCTTAGGGTTTCACCCCCTTACTGTAGGGACCTTCAGACTTTCCCTTACCCCTTTTCCGCTTCTTACTATCCCTAGAGACCATAAGAACGGACTTGGATTTGGACTTGTCAATTTCCTTCTCGGTCATTTCTAGCAGCTTCAGAAGCTCTTTGTGAGTACAGGCAATTTTATTCATATTGAAGTTGATAATGAATACATTGTAACTCGGAGGTAGTGACCGTAGGATCAGATTCGTAGCCAAATGTTAATCCATTGGGTGTCCTAGTCTTTTGAGATGCGACATGTACCCAAGCAACTTGAGTACATGCAGTCCCACTAGAGCACCTTCAGGCATCTTGCACTGATAGGCAAGCTTGGATGTTTCAAACCTTTTTGCTCTTGCCTGCGACTCGAATAGTTGCTTTAGATGCATGATGATCTAAAATGCATTCTGATCCTCATGCTACATCTACAACTCAGACGACATTGTGGATAACATAAGGCAGCCAACAACTAGGGCATCATCCTGATGCTTACGATAAGCTTCCCGTTCAGACGTGCGAGATGAGGATGGCGGTGGAGGAGGAAGTGCTTGTTCTAAGACATAAAATTTCTTCTCCTACTTGAGGACTATCCTCAAGTGGTGGTACCAGTCCATGAAGTTGACACTAGTCAACTTCTCCTTATCCAGGATGGAATGGAGTGACAATCCTCTATTGTTTTTGTTTGTAGAATCCACAGGTGTGATGGCCTCGGCCAAGATTGCAGGTTGTAAGCATGGCTGTACGTGCCATCACGGGTAGGTCATGATGACCTCGGCAAAATTCTACACCACTGATCATGGTCGTGAACATGATCACGAGCAAGCCGTGATCACCTTGACGAGAAAGGAAAAAACCGGTGATTCCACATGCGATGCGGTCACGGCCGTGAACACCATCATGACCAGGCCGTGAACACCTTGGCAAATTCTAGTACACCTAATCACGACTGTGAACAGCATCACGACCAGGCCATGATGACCCCTGAAGGCTCTGTTTAACCCCGACAACCCTGTTTCGATGTACACAACCATCCCTACCATGTTCACTCATCCAAGGAGGACCCAAGGGAGCCCAACAAGGTGATAATCTAGCGATCCCAATGCTCAAGTCAACCACCGGATCACTACATGGGAGTCATTAGCCCATTATCAATCCATACCGAGGTTCTTCAACCCATGGGCATCACAACCCGACCTTCTAAAGACCCAACCCAAGATGGATACCAAAACCACCTCAACAACACAGCCCAAGAGTAGGCTTCAACCGTGATGAACCAACCCACAATCTCCAAATTATGTTGCTTCATCGCGGCGTGTTCCGAACTCATCTAAGCTGTCCCGCAGCCCACACAAGGACAAGAATCAAAGGACGTGTGCTAGCTTCACTTTAGTTGTTAGGGATTAATTACATCTTGCCTTTTGTTGCAGCTTGACTACTTTTGGGGCAGCAAGAGTAGGTAGTTGTTGAGAATTCAGTTTTGTCTTGGTCCCTCCCTTCTTGTTCTATAAAAGATGAGGATGGGCTAGCTTGTTCTTCAGTTCTCTAGTAGATGATACAGTTTTCCTGGTGAGCAGAGTGCCTCCAGCCTATAGAAGTCGTAGTCGGTGCTTCGACTTCAGCGTCTGTAAGGGTTGTGATCGGTGCCTCGACTCAGAAGTTTGTTTCTAGCTTTGTAAGAAGTAAATCCCACCGTCTTCGGTGTGTCAGGTTCGCCTATTTTCAGAAGTTATTTGTGTTCATCTCCACTGTGTTTCATCTTCTTCCGTCACCCTTTCACCCATGAGCATCCGTTTAACGGAGGCATGGACGATTTCCTATTCTTTGGTGCGTTTTAGGCTCATAGGCGCACAAGCTGAGCCCCACAAAACCGCCGTCCTAAAAGAATGTTCGGCGGCGCTTAAAATTTGCTAAGAGGTTAGTGTGCAAATTCTGTAGTTCTGAGTGCTGTTGTTCTCCTATTACATTGGTGTTACCCTGAAATGAATTCGTCGCTGATTTCATCGTGTTTTCTTACTGTACTTTTTGGGAATTTTGACTTCCCTCATCTCAAGACCCTCCCTCATTTTTTGCGCATCATGTAAACACCATAGAGTATAGCACTAAGGACTAACCCTCCTATTGTAGCTGCATCATTTCTACTATGAGAGAAGTTTCCCATTCGATTCTTATCTTTTGCATGACCCAAATACGTTGCATAGTATATTTTAGCATGATTTATGCGTTTTCTGCATTCTGCACTTAGTGCATCGTACCCTTATTTGTACATGGTGACTACAACGTCACAAGTCTTGTCATCCCAATTTCCCGAAACCATCCCCAAAACTCAAGAGTTGGTTCAACCCTCAGAAGGGACTAGTATCCATGTAGAGTATATAGCTGCGATTACTACGCAAGTCGAGGCACTGACTGCACTCTTTGATGCCCATAAGGATGCAACGTATATCGCCTTCTGAGACCTCATTGATCAGATCAATGTGTCGGAGTGTAGACGCCCAAATACGGCCCAACCCCCTCCGCCTGCACGACCCACTCTGACTAGGGAGCTACCCTCACTAGCCGCGCCTACAAGGCGCCAGCCCTTTGAGGATGAGTCGGGCCATCATAGGCCTTATGTGGCCCATGGAGGCCCCATATACGAGGATGAGCCCTTCAATGATGATGATGTGTGGGCCGCACAAAGGCCCCAAGCCCAACCCCACTATGAGCGTACCCGAGTGGATGATGACTTCCATCGCTTCATCTGGGACACCCCCGCGCACTTCACGGGCAATCTAGACCCCACGCAATTCCTAGATTGGGTTGCATCCATAGATACATACTTCAACTAGAGTGATTGCCCTCCGCACATGCGAGTATGGTTCGTCCGGAACTTGCTTGAGGGCCCTACGCGCTTACATTGGCAGAATGTGGAATGCCAAAATGAGCAACACACCCTCCCCTTGATCACCTTGGGAGGAGATGAAGTATCGCCTCCGTGAGCGATACATACCCCTTCATATAGGTAGTGCCTCCTTGATCAATATAGTAGCCTACACCAAGGGTCAGGTACCGTAGAAGAATACCGCCTCACTTTTGATGCATTGCAACTTTGTTGCAACTTGCAAGAGGACCCCGAACTAGTGCTGTCCAAATTCAAGCATGGACTCTGTTCGGGCATCTGACAGGCCCTACCCGTGTATGGTTCGGAGACACTAGATCAAACATTCTAGTGCGCATGGGACATTGAGCAAGACCTTAATGCTTGACAAGGTTAAGTATTATAGTCCCTACCCGCAAGTGCACGGTTATGTCAACATAATACAAAAGGTTATCGAACCCACAGGGAACAAGGTTAAGTATTAGAAAGTCTAAGTGTCAATTAACTAAAAGCAAGAAATCAAGGCGACTATAGAAGAGTATATATGTGAGAGAGATTAGGGCTTTAGTATCCACCACGCTGACAATTCTAATCATGTTAAAGATGAACTATTCTATGAACTCACAATTTTGCATAAGGAACTTTTCCCTAAGGTACAAGATGCCCTCCTCTCGGTGGTACACACCGGTGTTTATTTAGAACAGTCTCCTACTCTCGTGGTGGATCGTTCTAAATAAACCCTCTGCGCTCCATGGAACGTTTTGATACCCTAGAGTGAAAACCGAGCACTCTCGGGTCTTGGATTCACAAGTCTTACCAAGGGATTCCACCGACATGATTTTCCGCTCCATATGAATCGCGTCGGCTAAAGCATGATATTATGTGTCCAAGGTAAAATCATGAAATAAACACAATAGAGTAAAGATATGCTTATATGAATGTTCAAATAGCAGATTCGAAATAAGATTTGCAATCAGAAATTGTCAGCGGGCTTCAATCAAGCCCAGAAATAGGTTTTACACTAGAGTTTTCATGAAATCACACTAAATTCTCTCTGTAAAGTAAGGAAAACTACAATCAAATGTTTCTGAGGGGAAGGAGACGATGAACCGAATGGAATCTTCAAGAATTGTGGTGCTCCGATGATCCAATCTCTTGAAATCGCTTCAGAATCACGTCGTCGCCGTTTTCAGTCGCCTCCTCCGTTCATGCGCCGATTTCTCCTTGTTTAGGAAATTTCAGAAGGGGCTTTTATATCGATTGGATTCGACTCTGAATTAGCTTTCCAAAACGTGTTTCCTTGCCTTATTCGGACTTCTCTAGGTCTCAAAATCGAAAGAAAACCGAGCATGGGTCGGACTGCTGATGCGATGCATTTATGCTTGATATTTCCATATACTTTGAAGCATTTTTTCTATTAATTTATCGCGTTTGCATCATCATTTTTACTTAAATTCTTCCATATGCGCAGAATCTACACAAGATCTGGTGTTATCTAACTTTTCAGGAAATTCTGAAGGAACAGAGGTTTTCACAGTCGGGTTGGGAAGGTTTTCCCAACCGGAAAAGTTCCGCCTGTCATGAAAATCTGCTCGACTCTAACTCGGTGGGCTCCAAATCTTAAGGGTACTTTGGTAAATTTTATTCTCGACTATAGGGGGATAAAAGGGAAGCTTTGTAACCTTAATCATCATCAAACCCTAACGAAGGAAAGGAAAAAACGGCTGTGGACGTGACTTTAGCGGCTGGAAGAAGACAAAGACGATTTGAAGGGAAAGAGGAGTCCCTTGAAGCCCCTAGCAAAGATTTCTCCATCTACTCAGAAAGGGGAGTCGAGATTTCTCTTATTCCTTCATTTTCATTGTTGTTTCTAGCCTCCAAATGGATTTCTTGAGTGTGAACTTGTTGTCGAACATTCATGATGTTTCTATGGGGATTGTAGCTTAAAGTACTATCGGGGTTAGGGTTTAGCCCTATGCCTAAAACGCATTTATTAAGTAGTCTATTATTTTGATATGTTGGTTTGATTTAATTGACCTAGCATATGTGTTTGTCATTTTCTTACAACTCTTATTGCATATTATTGATCTCCGATATCGAGAGAAAAAGCGACAGCCCAATCTCGATATCGGTGTTTGTATGTCTTGGATGTTGGGAGAAAAACCGACAGCCCAATCCCGACGTCGGATCTCGTATGCTTGGGCGCGTGAAGAAGAGCACGAAAGTAGCTCTTCTCCCACGTGAGAGAACAACTATTCATCCCTCACCCAATGGGCCTATGTAAATTTACAAGCCACGAAAGTAGGAGGTAAATTTGCATACGCACCGAACCGTGCTGCTGAAAGGGGGCGGTTTGTACCATTTGATGGATCTCTTCAACTTACCGAACCTTGCATATCGCGTAGTTACTACTTTCATTTGCGGATTGGCATAGCGGTGAAACCCGACGCCCCGATATTCTTTCATAATAGAAATCCGATCGTTTATCTGTCCGCTTGTTACTTTCCTTGCTTAGCATTTACATATTAATTGTTAGTTGTTTCAATCGCTTTAAACCGACCCTTGATTTGTCTAGACTGCGACTTAAGGATTTACCGGTACTTGACGAATTGGTCTCTGTGGACGATATAATTTACTACTTCGGTTAGACCGTACACTTGCGGGCTCATCAAGTTTTTGGCGCCGTTGCCGGGGACCAATTTCGCCATCATCGATTAAATCTGATAAATTCGCGGGATTAGACGTTTTATTTTCTTTCTTTCTTTCTTTCTAATTTTCCTTTCTTCTTTTATCATTGCTCTCTATTTTGATCCATCTTACTGTTGAAATTTGATAATCTACCTTGAAGCTTGTGCATGCGCAGGACTTTGCGGAGTGAACATTTGATCGACGAGGATCCGGAAATCGAAAAAACATTCCGACTCCGACGCAAGCAAGCTCGGGCTAAAGCAAAAGAGAAGCAGAATTTGACATAAATGGACCAAAACCACTCACTTCGAGATTTTGCATCTCCCTCCGTGCAGGGACTTCATTCAAGCATTGCCCGTCCGACCATCGAAGCTAACAACTTCGAAATAAAACTGGCATTCCTTGCCATGCTACAGAGGGAACAATTCGGGGGAATGCCAAATGAGGATCCTGCACTCCACCTCTCAATGTTCCTAGAATACTGTGATACGTTCAAAATGGGAGGGATATCCATCGATGCTCTGAGATTGAGGCTCTTCCCCTTTACCCTAAAGGATCGAGCACGTGCATGGCTTCAGTCACTGCCGAATGGAGCGATCACCACCTGGGAAGGGCTATCACACTCATTCCTCGCCAAGTACTTCCCACCGAGCAAGACAGCTCAATTGAGAGGGCAGATCACTGGATTTAAGCAAAGGGACGACGAATCATTATACGAAGCGTGGGATCGTTTCAAAGAGCTTCAACGGATTTGTCCACACCATGGCCTCGAAAAATGGTTATTGGTTTCTTCCTTTTACAATGCTTTAAATTTTAACACTCGAATGACTGTGGATGCAGCATCAGGTGGAGCCTTCATGAACAAACGTGTTGATGATGCTCTAGAATTGCTGGAGGATATGGCACTTAACCATCATCAATGGACAAGTGAAAGAAGCATCCATACAAGGGTAACTGGTAAGATCGATACCGATACCATGGATTTTTTGGCAAAGAAGGTAGACTCTTTATCTCAAGAGTTAAATGCACTACGTTTAAATGCTTTTCCATCATCTTCTCAACCTTCTCAATTGTATCAAGTTAATGCAGTTGCCCGTGAGATATGTGGTTGTACAGGTCACAAATCATATGAGTGTCAACTTTTATGTCTCACCCAAAATCAACCGGAAGAGACCATCAATGCAGTGAATCAATTCAACCAAAGGCCTCAAAATAACCCGTTTTCAAGCACGTACAACCCGGGATGGAGAAATCATCCCAACTTCTCCTACCGGACGAATCAACCACAGATTTCCCAGCCCGGTTTTCAACCACAGGTTTCTCAACCGAATCCTCAAGCAATTTACCACCAACCACCAGGTTTTCAGCAAAAACCCTACCTCCAACCCCAGAAATCGAATTTGGAGGCTATGCTAGAGAATTTGGCTATTGCACAGTCGAAACAAAATGAGATCATCAGTCAAATGAATTCCAAGATAGATGCCTTAGCAGCTCACAACAAAATGCTAGAAACCCAGATTGCCCAGCAAGCTACCGCATCATCCCGACCTCAAGGACAACTGCGCGGTCAACCAGAAGAGAACCCACGTGAGCACTGTAACGCTGTGTCCACGCGCAGTGGCAAACAGTTGGTTGAGCCGGAAAAGGACAACAATCATGGAGATGGACAGCAAGGTGGAAATCAAAGGGGCCCATCACCGTTGGAAGAGTCTGATCGCACACATGATGAGCAGCCCGTTTACATTCCTCCACCGCCATATGTTCCACCTGTACCGTTTCCTCAACGCTTGGCAAAAGCCAAGTTGGACAAACAATTTGGAAAATTCCTTGAGGTACTAAAAAAATTATACATCAATGTTCCTTTTACTGACGCATTATCACAGATGCCAACCTACGCAAAATTCCTCAAGGACATCCTCTCCAATAAGAGAAAGATTGATGAACAAGGAACGGTGGCGCTAACCGAGGAGTGTAGCGCAATCATTCAAAATAAGCTTCCCCCGAAGCTTAAGGACCCCGGGAGCTTTTCCATACCGTGCTCCGTTGGTGCCATGACCTTTGACCGTGCCTTGTGCAACTTGGGCGCAAGCGTCAGCTTGATGCCCTACTCCATATTTGAAAAGCTAGAACTTGGGGAACTCAAACCGACTACAATCTCGCTTCAACTCGCCGATCGCTCGGTAAGATATCCGGTGGGCATATTGGAAGATGTGCCCATTCGAGTGGGTAAGTTTTTTGTTCCTGCTGATTTCGTAGTTTTAGAAATGGAGGAGGATCGCCGTCTCCCAATAATTTTAGGGAGACCGTTTTTAGCCACTGCAGGCGCGATCATTGACGTGAAAAACGGGCGACTTACTTTGAAGATAGGTGAGGAAACCATCGAGTTTGATCTTTCGGAAAGTCTAAAGAAACCTTGCCTTGCAGGTTCGTGCTGTAGTATCGATGTGTTGGAAACCATACCGGACGGCTCCGATGTGGTACGAAGTCGAGAAGACCCGCTTGAGAGGTGCTTGCTCAATGAAGAAAATACTAGCGCCGAAGATGAGAAAGAAGCATACACGAAATTACTCGACTCCACTACAAAAATTGAAAGCAAGAGAGAGACGTTGGAGTTTCCAAGTATAGCGAAACCGGAGGTAATCACCGCACAAAAGATTGAACTTAAAGCCCTACCGAATAACCTAAGGTATGAATTCCTTAGTGATGACTCTACCCTTCCGGTTATCGTCGATGCGAACTTAAGTAAGTACCAAACTCAACTTCTTCTTGAAGAGCTTAAACGACGAAAGAAGGTAATTGGATATTCTATTGATGATATCAAGGGTATTAACCCATCTCTTTGTATGCACAGGATCTTCCTAGAAGAGGGGAGTAAGCCCACTGTGGAATGTCAAAGACGTTTAAATCCTAATATGAAAGATGTTGTCAAAAAAGAGATACTCAAACTTTTGGACGCCGGGGTGATCTACCTGATCTCGGACAGCAAATGGGTTAGCCCCGTTCATGTGGTCCCGAAGAAAGGGGGAGTGACAGTGGTCGAGAATGAAAATAATGAGCTGATTCCTACGCGAACGGTAACCGGGTGGCGCATGTGTATAGATTACCGAAAATTGAACACGGCCACCCGAAAAGATCATTTTCCGCTTCCGTTCATTGATCAAATATTAGAACGCTTAGCATGTAACTCACATTTCTGTTTCTTGGATGGTTTTTCAGGATTCTTTCAAATCCCGATACATCCGGACGATTAAGAAAAGACAACGTTCACATGCCCGTACGGGACGTTCGCATACCGGCGCATGCCATTCGGGCTATGCAATGCACCCGCCACGTTTCAACGGTGCATGATGGCAATTTTTTCCGATCACCTTGAAAAGATTATGGATGTGTTTATGGATGATTTTTCAGTTTACGGATCCTCTTTTGATGCTTGTTTAACGAACTTATCAAAGATTTTGCAGAGATGTGAGGAGGTAGACTTAGTCCTTAATTGGGAAAAATGTCATTTTATGGTCAAAGAATGTATTGTCCTAGGGCACTTGATATCTGAGCGCGGTATCGAGGTGGATAAAGCCAAAGTAGATGTTATAGAAAAGATGTCACCTCCTTCTACGGTGAAGGGAGTCCGTAGCTTCCTTGGACATGCTGGATTTTACCGTCGGTTTATCAAAGACTTTTCCATTATTTCTAAACCCCTTACTAATCTCCTTGCTAAAGATGCTCCATTTATTTTTGATCAAGATTGTTTGACTGCTTTTTGCAAACTGAAGGCATCATTAACTTCTGCTCCTATTATGCAGCCCCCAGATTGGTCACGGCCATTCGAGTTGATGTGCGACGTGAGTGATTTTGCGGTTGGCGCAGTTCTAGGGCAGCGCAAGGATGGGAAGTTGCATGCTATCTATTATGCGAGTAAAACCTTGGATGGAGCGCAAGCCAACTATGCCTGTAAGATCCAAGGATCTTAAGTTCTGGTAAGCATTATTTGGATTTAAATAAAATCAGTAACTGTGATATTTTGTTCATGATTTAAATAAAATTATTGATTGTGATATTTTTATGTATTGGTTGATAGTAAATTAATTAGAGATTATTTGTTTGATTATTGACTGTTAATTTATGATAAATTATCATTGGTTGTTTGTGATAAATTAATTAGGATTTTGGGTTGCAAATTTTAAGTTAATTAATTAGACCTTATTGGTTAATTAATTATACTCTATTGGATAATTAAATCCTTATTGGATGTTAGTTAAATCCTTAATGGATTTTCGTTAAGTGATTGGTTAATGGTTAAGTTAATTAAATAATTAGTTAATTATGAGATATTGGGTTATTGGGTTTAAAATTTGAAATTTTTTAGTTAAATGGGTTAAACCCTATTGGAATAAATTGGTTAATGGGTTTAAAATTTTAAAACCCAAAGTTTAAGTGATAATATCGATTAGGGTGAGATTAGTGGGGATTTTGGAGTCTTGAGAAAATTGAGGTGGCGGCTTGAAAGAACTTGGCGACTCTTGGAAAGCTTGGAGGCGATTTTTTTTGGTGTTTCTTCTTCATCTTCTTCCTCTTGGCGATCTTCTTGAAGTGAAGAAATTTCCTTGGTGAGTCTTGGAGATCCTTTGGGCGACCCCAAGGCTTTGGACGAAATTTTGGAAGGGTTTTCATCCTTGTGTTCACGGTTTAAGAGGTGAGTGGAGTGTTTTTTTGATTTCTAGTAATTTGGTTGTATTAATTGATGCATGAGATTGATTAGAAATTTGATCATGCTAAATCGAAATTCAAGATTTCACCATGTTAAATACCGAATTTAAGATCTTCTTATTTTGATGAAAAACCGAATTTATGCAAAGGTATATATATAACATGAAAAACCGAAAGTTTAATGGATGTATATCTCATGTGAAGAATCGAAAATGGCAAGGAGATATTTATAATGAAAACCTAATTTATTCATGATGATTCTTGTTAACTAAGGGTTTGATTTAAGTTGGGAATTTTATCATGCTAACAATGGAATTAAGATGTATTTTTGTGAAAACCGAAATTTGGCAAATGTGTGTATATTTTGAAAACCGAAATTTTGATGATTTTATTTATGAAATCCGAAAGTTAGCAACATGAAAGTTAAGGTATTCTTTTATGGAATTTAGGAGGTTTTAAATCAATGATTTTGAGCATGAGATTGATGTTAACTAAGGTTTAAAATTTAGTAAATAATATGTTATGTTAACCGTGGATCACATGTAGTAATTAATATGAATACATGATTTTTATGTCAATTTTTGGATGCTTGTTAAATGCAAATCATGAATATTCCTTTATGTGTATTTATGGATTGTTTGATAAATTGTGGTAATTTGTATGTATTACATTTTATGTTGATTTTATGATGAATGCTTGTTGTAATTTTATGTTTCTTTATGAGTGTAGCATGTACCCTTGTTTGAGAAGAATTGGGTGATAATATAGCAAGATTACACTGAACTAATCAGCATGAAATATAAGGACTACACTATGTAATATTCATTATGTGATTCTTTGATAATTATGTGGGGTTGTGTTTTTGGAAAATTATGTGGTCATGTGATGGTTAGGACTAAGGCTAGGTGTGACTATGAACTCAAGGGGATAGTTCTTATGTAATATGTGAAGGGTTTGAATTTCAGCCCTATACTGTGATATGTGAGGGGGTTGATGTTCAACCTGCCTATTATGATTATTGTGATGGGGGTTGAAGTTCAGCCTGTCCGATGTGATTTTTGTGATGGCTATCCTAGAGTCAAGTTGACACTTAGGAGTCCACCTTTGTGAAATATGTCCACCTATGTGAAATTATGAAATAAGATATGTGTGTTGTCCAGTAGGAACCTTTTGGGAGAACGGGTTTTGACCCAAAGTGCCATGTCTTGGTCGGACAGGGGCCACCTCTTGATGTCATTACTCTTTTATGTGTTGGGAATGATATAAGACCCAAAGTGCCATGTCTTGGTCAGACAGGGGCCACCTCTTGATGTCATCATTCTCGTTTTATGTTATGGCGTGATAGACCAGCGTGCCACGTCGTGACCTGACGGGGGCCACCTCCTGATTCTATTCTCGTTTTATGTTATGGCGTGATAGACCAGCGTGCCACGTCGTGACCTGACGGGGGCCACCTCCTGATTCTATTCACTGTCCATGTTTATGTGTTGCACGAGATTTTGCAGCTCCCAGTGCTTTGGCCAAGCCGGGTTAGACCATATTGGTCACTTTGTGAATATGCTGGACAACTAGGTTATAAGTGTGTTGGTATGTTTAGTTGGTTTAGAATATATGTGTTCGGTTGGTTTATAGTATAACCCTAGAACCTAAGTTGTTATATGTTGGTGTGTACATCTGGATATCTATATGACTTCTGTTTCTTTATGTTGTTATATCTTGACATAATATCCTGTTAAAGATTTTTAAAACAATTTGCCTATGTTTTTGAGTGTATGTTATGGATGGTCAATTAAACTATCCACTCACTGGGCTGTGTAGCTCACCCCTCACTATTTTCAGGTGTAGAGCAGGGGCGCAGTTAGCATTACATGGATGCTGTGATTTATGCTTAATGAATTTATGATGCCGGTTGTGGCCTTAATGTGTTTATACTTATGATGCCGGTTGTGGCTAAACCCTGTGAATTATATGCATTATGTGAACCATGTGATATGAATGATGTGAACTACGTGAACTTGTGATGCCAGATTGTGGCGGTTTTACGAGTCTGATTTTTTTGTGTCACCGCGGGCTTTAGCCTGGTTTCGGTGTTTGGTATTAGTTTATAAAATCGATTTTGTGGATTTGTTTTGAAACTGGAGTTGATGTGTATTTTTGCAATCGGTTTTGATACAACTGTAACGTGCATATGTCTAGTGCACGTATTGCGTGGTGGCAGGTACCTTTATGTGATTTATGAGATTTGTGATTCGAAGATTTTATGTGTTTGGAGTTTTGAAAATTTTCAGATCGTGTTTTTCTTGAACTCGGTTTTACCTAGCATTTGATCGATCTTATATGAAACATCCTATTACTTTTGCGATTGTGTTATTTGCTTGGGGTTAAGTATGTGGGATGTTACAGAATGGTATCAGAGGAGTTGGCTAGCTAAAACTTAGTTTGGGGAAAACATGTTTGTGTATTGCTAGACACCTAATAGGTTATGTTTGTTTTCCTGACTATGATATGTGTGTGACTATGATATGTGTGTGTAGGAATCTGAATTTAAGATGGTGCGAACCAGAGGTAATGCTAGTGATGAGGGCGAGCAGACCCCGAATCTCACTAGGACTATTGAGGCTTTGACTGGCATGGTACAGCAACAAGGTGCCATGATTGAGAGGCAAGCTCAGATGCTGCAGCAGCAGCAGACTCAGCATCAAGAGGCGCAACAGCAGCTTTTGCAGCAGCTGGCTCAGGAGAGACCCCAGACTACTACTAGAGCAGTGGGGGATGACTCTCAGGAGGGTGCTCACAGGCGCTATGCTTCACTTGTGAGTGAATTTCAGAAACTGGGTCCTAGCTCATTTTATGGGGGCTCAGAATCCAGCACTGCTGAGAACTGGCAGTTGTGCTTGGACAAGATTTTCCAAGTTATGCGTTGCTCGGATGAAGACAAGCTGTGTCTGGCCACTTATATGATGCGTGGTGACGCAGACGAGTGGTGGAAAGGTGTGGTGAGGCTAGCAGCAGAAAGACATGAGATAGTGGATTGGCCTTATTTCTTGTCTCAATTTAATGAGAAGTACTTCCCAGACAGCTTGGTGGAGGACCGAGAGGTGGCTTTTATTCATCTGGAGCAGGGTGATATGACAGTGGACCAGTATGAGCTACAGTTCACGAAATTAGGAAAGTATGCTCCTCATCTGATAAATACTGAAAAGAGGAGAGCTACCAAGTTTCTCAAAGGTCTCAGATGGGATATTAGGGAGCAGGTTGGTGCTCAGCACTTGGAGACCTATGTTGAGACAGTTGGTCGAGCACGCACTATTGAGAGATACATAGCTGAGAGGAGTTCTCATGCTGCCGTGACAGTGATTCCTGCAGTGGAGGCGGTGGTTCCTCAGCATGGCAGTGGCGGCAAGGGTAAGAAATACCCTAGGCATAAGGACTACAAGAGGAGCCGGTTTAAGCCTTACTCTTACAAGACACCGCAGCAGTCCAGGGATGCACCACAGCAGTTCAGGGATGCCAGGGACGTGAGAACCAATGTCACAGAGGACCGGACTTGTAGTTATTGTGGGCTCAGGGGACATCTAATGAAAGATTGTCATAGGAAGAATGGCGTGTGCTTCAAATGTAAGAAACCTGGGCACATGGCCAGGGACTGCAAGGAGCCTGAGATGCAGCCTAGAGGCGCAGATAAGCCTACAGTCCAGACTAGAGTTTATGCTGTGGCTGAGAAGGATACACGAGCTTCCCGATCCGTTGTGGAAGGTACATTATTTGTATTTGATCAGTTAGCTCGCATTCTATTTGATCCTGGTGCAAACTTGTCTTTTGTCTCTGTTAAGTTTGCTGCATGTTTACCTGTTGTACCTAAGATGCTAGATTATGCTGTGTCTGTTAGTACTCCTTTGGGAAAGTCATTGTCTACAGACACTGTTTGTGCTGACTGTGTAGTACATGTAGAGGGTTATGAGTTTTTGGTAGATCTAATCCTTTTAGACATGCAAGATTATGATGTCATCCTAGGAATGGATTGGTTGTCTTCACATCATGCCTCTGTGGATTGCTTTGAGAAAGTGATCACTTTGAATATGCTTGATGGGAATCGGATTTTTGTGAGAGGTCTAGTGTCAGACCAAGGACCACATGTGATATCTTTCCTGCAGGCCAGGAAGTTACTTGCTAGTGGGTGCAAGGGTTATCTTGCACATGTCAAGGAGCAGGATGATTCTAATTCTGATCTGACTCAGATGGCAGTGGTGAAAGAGTTTCCTGATGTGTTCTCTGAGGAATTTTCAGGTTTACCACCAGTTAGAGAAGTGGAGTTTGGCATTGAGTTGGCGCCAGGTACGGCACCTATCTCCAGAGCTCCTTATCGTATGGCTACTTCAGAGTTGGCCGAGCTTAAGAAGCAACTGGAAGAGTTGCTGGAAAAAGGGTACATCCGGCCTAGTGTTTCTCCCTGGGGAGCGCCAGTGTTGTTTGTGAAGAAGAAAGATGGAACCCTGAGGATGTGTATAGACTACAGGCAGTTGAATCAAGTGACCATTAAGAATAAGTATCCTCTTCCCAGAATTGATGATCTGTTTGACCAGTTACAGGGAGCTACAGTGTTCTCTAAGATTGATCTGAGATCAGGGTATTATCAGCTTAGAGTCAAGGATGAGGATATATTTAAGACTGCTTTCAGGACCAGGTATGGGCATTTCGAATTTTTAGTCATGCCTTTTGGACTGACGAATGCACCTGCTGTCTTCATGGATTTGATGAACAGGGTATTCCATGAGTTGCTTGACTCTTGTGTAGTAGTCTTTATAGACGATATTTTGGTATACTCACGGACTACTTCAGATCATGTCAGGGATTTGCGCAAAGTGCTGGAGGTTCTGAGGAAGAAACGGTTATATGCCAAGGCTAGTAAGTGTGAGTTCTGGCTAGAGAAGATCAGTTTTCTGGGACATGTGATTTCTGGTCAGGGAGTGTCTGTGGATCCTGTTAAAGTACAAGCTATCCTTGATTGGGGAAGACCTACTAGTGCTACTGAGATCAGGAGTTTTCTGGGTTTAGCAGGTTACTACCGGCGATTTGTTGAGGGATTCTCCAAGCTGGCGGGTCCTTTAACCAAATTGACCAGAAAGGAGGCCAAGTTTGTTTGGGATGACAAGTGTGAAGAGAGCTTCCAGGAGCTGAAAAGAAGATTGACTAGTACACCGATCCTCATTATTCCTAGTGATGGGGAAAGGTTTACTGTTTATACTGATGCTTCAGGCAAAGGACTGGGTTGTGTCTTGATGCAGAAGGGTTCTGTGGTAGCCTATGCTTCGAGACAATTGAAGGAGTATGAACTGAACTATCCTACTCATGATTTAGAGTTGGCGGCCGTAGTCTTTGCTTTGAAGATATGGCGTCATTATTTGTTGGGTCAGGAGTTTGATCTGTTCACCGATCACCAGAGTCTCAAGTACATCTTCACTCAGAAGGAGTTGAACATGAGGCAGAGGAGATGGATGGAATTGATTAAAGATTATGACTTCTCTATTCAGTATCAGGCTGGAAAGGCCAATGTGGTGGCGGATGCACTGAGTAGACATCCAGTTACTTCAGTAGCTGCACTACGGGTCAGTGAATGGCAGTTACTGCAGGAGTTCAGAGATCTCAGGATCAGTGTTTCTCCTAAAGTTCAGACTGGCTATGTGGCTTTTCTCAGAGTACAGTCTACCCTGTTACAGAAGATCAGAGATCAGCAGTCTGTGGATCCGAAATTAGTTCAGATCAGGGATAGTCTGGTTGATGGCGCATTTCAGGATTTTAGCTTGTCTGCTGATGGTATTCTTCGGTTTCGTGGAAGGGTATGTGTCCCTGAGGAACCGAGCTTGAGGAAAGAAATATTGGAGGACAGCCATAACTCCAAATATTCTCTACATCCTGGCGTGACTAAGATGTATCAAGACCTCAAGAAAAGTTTTTGGTGGCCGGGTATGAAGAAAGAAGTGCTTGATTTTGTCTCTAGGTGTTTGACCTGTCAGACTATAAAGGCCGAACACCAGAAGCCTGGTGGTTTGTTGCAGCCTCTTCCTATTCCTGAGTGGAAGTGGGAAAGCATTAGTATGGATTTTGTGTGTGGCTTGCCCAGAACCAGATTGGGTCATGATGCTGTTTGGGTGATTGTTGATAGACTCACCAAATCAGCCCATTTTCTTCCGATTAAAATGACTTATTCTTTAGAGAGACTGGCCAGATTGTACATTGATGAGATAGTTAGACTGCATGGAGTGCCTGTTGATATTGTGTCTGATAGGGACTCTCGATTTTTGTCCAGATTTTGGAGGAGTTTACAGGAGGGTTTGGGTACTAAGTTGAGTTTTAGTACAGCATACCATCCTCAGTCTGATGGCCAGACGGAGCGTACTATACAGACTCTAGAGGATTTGTTGAGAGCCTATGTGGTTGATTGGAGTTCTGAGTGGAACCGGGATCTATCTTTGATAGAGTTCACTTATAATAATAGTTTCCACTCCAGTATTCAGATGGCTCCTTATGAGGCTTTGTATGGAAGAAGGTGTAGGACTCCCTTGTGTTGGGAGGAAACTGGTGACAGGAGGATTTTGAGATCTGATGCAGTATAGGAGACTACTGATAAGGTCAGAGAAATCCAGGATAAGCTGAAAATTGCTCGGGACAGACAGAAGAGTTATGCTGATGACCGACGTCGTCCTTTGGAGTTTATGGTAGGAGACCATGTGTTCTTGAAGGTGTCGCCTACTAAGGGTGTTATGAGGTTTGGCAAAAAGGGCAAGTTGAGCCCTAGGTTTGTAGGCCCTTTTGATATTGTTGAGAGAGTTGGTCCAGTGGCTTACCGATTGGCTTTACCTCCTGCTATGGATCATGTGCATAATGTATTCCATGTCTCTGCTTTGAGGAAATATTATCCTGATCCATCTCATGTGTTGGAGTTGGAACCTCTTCAGATTCAGAGTGATTTAACCTTTGAGGAAAGACCTCTCCGGATTGTGGATAGAAAGGATAAAGTTCTGAGGAACAAGACTATACCTTTGGTAAAGGTTATCTGGGGACATCAGTCGGTTGAAGAAGCGACTTGGGAGACTGAAGCTGATATGAGGAAAAATTATGCTTACCTCTTTAATGATATGGATGCTGAGCTTTAGAGGACTAAAGCTCTATAAGGAGGGAGGAATGTAAGATCCAAGGATCTTAAGTTCTGGTAAGCATTATTTGGATTTAAATAAAATCAGTAACTGTGATATTTTGTTCATGATTTAAATAAAATTATTGATTGTGATATTTTTATGTATTGGTTGATAGTAAATTAATTAGAGATTATTTGTTTGATTATTGACTGTTAATTTATGATAAATTATCATTGGTTGTTTGTGATAAATTAATTAGGATTTTGGGTTGCAAATTTTAAGTTAATTAATTAGACCTTATTGGTTAATTAATTATACTCTATTGGATAATTAAATCCTTATTGGATGTTAGTTAAATCCTTAATGGATTTTCGTTAAGTGATTGGTTAATGGTTAAGTTAATTAAATAATTAGTTAATTATGAGATATTGGGTTATTGGGTTTAAAATTCAAAATTTTTTAGTTAAATGGGTTAAACCCTATTGGAATAAATTGGTTAATGGGTTTAAAATTTTAAAACCCAAAGTTTAAGTGATAATATCGATTAGGGTGAGATTAGTGGGGATTTTGGAGTCTTGAGAAAATTGAGGTGGCGGCTTGAAAGAACTTGGCGACTCTTGGAAAGCTTGGAGGCGATTTTTTTTGGTGTTTCTTCTTCATCTTCTTCCTCTTGGCGATCTTCTTGAAGTGAAGAAATTTCCTTGGTGAGTCTTGGAGATCCTTTGGGCGACCCCAAGGCTTTGGACGAAATTTTGGAAGGGTTTTCATCCTTGTGTTCACGGTTTAAGAGGTGAGTGGAGTGTTTTTTTGATTTCTAGTAATTTGGTTGTATTAATTGATGCATGAGATTGATTAGAAATTTGATCATGCTAAATCGAAATTCAAGATTTCACCATGTTAAATACCGAATTTAAGATCTTCTTATTTTGATGAAAAACCGAATTTATGCAAAGGTATATATATAACATGAAAAACCGAAAGTTTAATGGATGTATATCTCATGTGAAGAATCGAAAATGGCAAGGAGATATTTATAATGAAAACCTAATTTATTCATGATGATTCTTGTTAACTAAGGGTTTGATTTAAGTTGGGAATTTTATCATGCTAACAATGGAATTAAGATGTATTTTTGTGAAAACCGAAATTTGGCAAATGTGTGTATATTTTGAAAACCGAAATTTTGATGATTTTATTTATGAAATCCGAAAGTTAGCAACATGAAAGTTAAGGTATTCTTTTATGGAATTTAGGAGGTTTTAAATCAATGATTTTGAGCATGAGATTGATGTTAACTAAGGTTTAAAATTTAGTAAATAATATGTTATGTTAACCGTGGATCACATGTAGTAATTAATATGAATACATGATTTTTATGTCAATTTTTGGATGCTTGTTAAATGCAAATCATGAATATTCCTTTATGTGTATTTATGGATTGTTTGATAAATTGTGGTAATTTGTATGTATTACATTTTATGTTGATTTTATGATGAATGCTTGTTGTAATTTTATGTTTCTTTATGAGTGTAGCATGTACCCTTGTTTGAGAAGAATTGGGTGATAATATAGCAAGATTACACTGAACTAATCAGCATGAAATATAAGGACTACACTATGTAATATTCATTATGTGATTCTTTGATAATTATGTGGGGTTGTGTTTTTGGAAAATTATGTGGTCATGTGATGGTTAGGACTAAGGCTAGGTGTGACTATGAACTCAAGGGGATAGTTCTTATGTAATATGTGAAGGGTTTGAATTTCAGCCCTATACTGTGATATGTGAGGGGGTTGATGTTCAACCTGCCTATTATGATTATTGTGATGGGGGTTGAAGTTCAGCCTGTCCGATGTGATTTTTGTGATGGCTATCCTAGAGTCAAGTTGACACTTAGGAGTCCACCTTTGTGAAATATGTCCACCTATGTGAAATTATGAAATAAGATATGTGTGTTGTCCAGTAGGAACCTTTTGGGAGAACGGGTTTTGACCCAAAGTGCCATGTCTTGGTCGGACAGGGGCCACCTCTTGATGTCATTACTCTTTTATGTGTTGGGAATGATATAAGACCCAAAGTGCCATGTCTTGGTCAGACAGGGGCCACCTCTTGATGTCATCATTCTCGTTTTATGTTATGGCGTGATAGACCAGCGTGCCACGTCGTGACCTGACGGGGGCCACCTCCTGATTCTATTCTCGTTTTATGTTATGGCGTGATAGACCAGCGTGCCACGTCGTGACCTGACGGGGGCCACCTCCTGATTCTATTCACTGTCCATGTTTATGTGTTGCACGAGATTTTGCAGCTCCCAGTGCTTTGGCCAAGCCGGGTTAGACCATATTGGTCACTTTGTGAATATGCTGGACAACTAGGTTATAAGTGTGTTGGTATGTTTAGTTGGTTTAGAATATATGTGTTCGGTTGGTTTATAGTATAACCCTAGAACCTAAGTTGTTATATGTTGGTGTGTACATCTGGATATCTATATGACTTCTGTTTCTTTATGTTGTTATATCTTGACATAATATCCTGTTAAAGATTTTTAAAACAATTTGCCTATGTTTTTGAGTGTATGTTATGGATGGTCAATTAAACTATCCACTCACTGGGCTGTGTAGCTCACCCCTCACTATTTTCAGGTGTAGAGCAGGGGCGCAGTTAGCATTACATGGATGCTGTGATTTATGCTTAATGAATTTATGATGCCGGTTGTGGCCTTAATGTGTTTATACTTATGATGCCGGTTGTGGCTAAACCCTGTGAATTATATGCATTATGTGAACCATGTGATATGAATGATGTGAACTACGTGAACTTGTGATGCCAGATTGTGGCGGTTTTACGAGTCTGATTTTTTTGTGTCACCGCGGGCTTTAGCCTGGTTTCGGTGTTTGGTATTAGTTTATAAAATCGATTTTGTGGATTTGTTTTGAAACTGGAGTTGATGTGTATTTTTGCAATCGGTTTTGATACAACTGTAACGTGCATATGTCTAGTGCACGTATTGCGTGGTGGCAGGTACCTTTATGTGATTTATGAGATTTGTGATTCGAAGATTTTATGTGTTTGGAGTTTTGAAAATTTTTAGATCGTGTTTTTCTTGAACTCGGTTTTACCTAGCATTTGATCGATCTTATATGAAACATCCTATTACTTTTGCGATTGTGTTATTTGCTTGGGGTTAAGTATGTGGGATGTTACAATGCCACCACTGAAAAAGAACTATTGGCAATCGTGTTTGCGTTCGATAAGTTTCGCTCCTACCTAGTCAATTCTAAGGTTATTGTTTTCACTGACCATGCAGCAATCCGATACCTCATCACCAAGAAGGACGCTAAACCGAGACTCATCCGATGGATACTTCTACTTCAAGAATTCGATCTAGAAATCAAAGATAAAAAGGGAACTGAAAATGTAGTCGCGGATCACCTTTCGCGCCTTAGAGAAGAACAATGCACTGAAGATGTTGTGAATCTGCCGATAAATGATATGTTCCCCGACGAACACCTTTTAGCTGTAACTCATGACGGCACACCCTGGTATGCCGATTTTGTGAACTATTTGGTATCTAACATCCTACCCCCAGATCTAACCTTCCAGAAGAAGAAGAAGTTTCTTTCAGATGTGCGGCATTATTATTGGGACGACCCACTTTTGTATCGAAGATGTGCAGATGGTATTTACAGAAGATGTATACCGGAGTGGGAAGTTCGGGATGTTCTGTATCAATGCCACGCATCACCATATGGAGGACATGCAAGCACTTCCAAAACCACCTTTAAAGTGTTGCAATCCGGCTTCTATTGGCCAACCTTGTTTAAAGACACCTGGAGTTACGTTCGCTCTTGCGATCAATGCCAACGCACCGGGAACATATCAAGACGTGACGAAATGCCCATGCACACTATTTTGGAAGTCGAAGTATTTGACGTGTGGGGTATTGACTTCATGGGGCCCTTTCCCTCCTCCCGCAACAATAAATTCATTCTTGTAGCGGTTGACTATGTGTCAAAGTGGGTGGAGGCAATGGCTTCACCAACTAATGATTCCCGTGTAGTCATGAGAATGTTCAGCAAGATCATTTTCCCGAGATTTGGAACACCAAGGGTGGTTATTAGTGACGGGGGATCTCATTTCATGGAGCGCAAATTCAAAACCCTTATGAAGAAGTATGGAATTCTGCACAAAGTCGCCACACCATACCATCCCCAAACGAGTGGCCAAGTGGAAGTATCAAATAGAGAAATTAAGCGGATTTTGGAGAAAACAGTTTCTCGCTCAAGAACGGATTGGTCACTAAGATTGGATGATGCCTTGTGGGCTTACCGTACTGCATTCAAAACACCCATCGGTATGTCCCCCTTCCAGCTAGTGTATGGTAAATCGTGCCACTTGCCCGTGGAAATTCAGCACAAAGCATTCTGGGCAGTCAAGCTGCTGAACTTTGACCTTCAAGATGCTAGGGATAAACGAAAATTGCAAATCAATGAACTAGATGAGTTTCGACGGGAGGCTTACGAGAATGCTAGAATTTTTAAGGAGCGAACAAAGAACTGGCACGATTCTCACATTACCAAGAAAAGTTTCCAAGTTGGAGATCATGTTCTGTTGTTCAACTCTAGGTTGAAGCTCTTCCCCGGAAAACTAAGGACGAGATGGTCTGGCCCTTTTGTTATTCAGCATATCTTTCCTCACGGAGCTATTGAAATATGGAGTGAGGGCACTGGTAGTTTTAAAGTAAATGGACATCGCCTCAAACATTACTTCCATGGAGATCCGATAGAGAAAGGGATGTCACATACCTTGTCCGACCCCACCTGAATGTCAGCCACGGTCAAGCTACTGACCTAAAACTAGCGCTTCTTGGGAGGCAACCCAAGGATCTCTTCTCCTTTTCATTTCCTTTTATTCCGTCTTTTACCTTTATGCAGTGCTTTTTGTTAATATTGTTTAGTTTACTAAGTTCTGAATTCCTACATTAGTCTTTGTTGGGTTCACCTCACTTGCATCATTATTCAATCTAGTTTTCCAGATTTTTATCTCATCCTTCCTATTCTGCAATGGTAGCTGACACGTTTTTGAATTATGACTAATATCAGGGTAGCTGGAGACTGATTTCTGATAGAGGAAACAAGCTGAAATGATGCAAAGATACTGTTCCTTACCGGATTTGGAAATAGTGAGATGCGTTGGACTCCTTGGTGGAAGATTTGGAGCAGCCCTGAGATGTGGAGCAGCTGCCATTATTTATTGGGTTATATTATCAATCACCACCTCCCATATTTCCTTGATGGAGTGGTTGAAGCAAACATCCTGCTCTTTACCAGATTTTTAAAACAGGGAACTACATTAAAGGAACACTGCTCCTTACCGGTTTCTAACATGAAGGAGTGCTGAATTTCTTGCTGCTGTGATACGCTATAAGGGAACTGAGGAGGGATCCCCAATCTGTTGAGGTTATTGAGGCCCAAGCTCCATTTTTCAGAATCTCTTATGCCGAAAGAGGAGTGGGGGAGTTACCAGCATGCAGGAACACTATCCCTTACCGGCATCGCCAACTTGGGTGAATGGGGAGACTTCTCCTCGACGCCCTCAACGAGAATGCATGGGCTTATTTTTATACACCTGAGTCTTCCTTCTATTCTTAGCTTTCTCTTCTCATCCCTATCAGTACTTGGTGCTAAATTTTAACCCTTTGTACTAACTTAGATTCTATATCTACTCATGATACCTCACCTATGTTTGTGTTATCATTACCCTCTTTATTTAGATTTGAAACTCTCTCAGAGGTGTTTGTTTTCATGCAGGTATCACCAGAAATTTTCCCTGAGAATTCCCTGCGACTGAGATTTTCCCAGGCTACCTAAGAAATTTTCCCGGGCGGGAAATTCTCTGTCAACTTTGGATCAGATGCGACCGAGATTTTCCCAGGCTACCTAAGAAATTTTCCCGGGCGGGAAATTCTCTGTCAACTTTGGATCAGATGCGACCGAGATTTTCCCAGGCTACCTAAGAAATTTTCCCGGGTGGGAAGTTCTCTGTCAAACTTTGGAGCAGCTGCGACCGAGATTTTCCCAGGCTACCTAAGAAATTTTCCCGGGCGGGAAGTTCTCTGTCAACTTTGGATCAGATGCAACCGAGATTTTCCCAGGCTACCTAATAAATTTTCCCGGGTGGGAAGTTGTCAGCCTATAAAAATCCGCGAGTGGGATTAGGGTTTTCCCACCCGCTTCCCAGCCGCCTCTAGTTCCCGATCACTGGACTCATCCGCCCTCCACTCTCCGGCAGCCCTAACTCCGCTTCTCACCGGCGCCCTGCCGCTCCGCGTGCTTAACTCCGTCGATCGCTGTTCCCCTGCGAGCTCGACGCCCTGTTCTTCTCCGGCAGTTTACTCCTGCTTCCATCCTTTCGGCGACCTCACACCCGACCTCCTCACGCAGACCTGGTTTTCACTTTCCCTTCCAGCTCCAGCCGCGACGTTCGATCTCTGCGTGCGCCATCTCCTCCCCTCTCCAGTTTCCGATCGCTGTACTCTTCCGCCCTCCAACTCGATGGCGCCCAAACGAGCCGCTAAAGGGAAGCGACCTGCCACATCCAGCACGCCCATGGCACCTTCCACCGAGGCAGACGTCGTCTTCCGCACTGACGAGCAGCGCCAACGCTTTCAAGCTCTCCAAGGCAGGCGCATTGTTCATACGCGGTATGCAGATTCGTCCGCGCTTCAACGACTTGGACTCCTCGACGACGTCCGGTGGATGTTCCACCGGATTGGGTGGGATCAATTCTTCGAGAGCTGTTTTCCCACTTTTCCCTTGCTAGTGACTGAGTTCCTCAGCTCCCTCTCACTGAACGTCAACATTCATGATGAAGACGACCCAGGGCGCTTAGAGTTCCGTCTCGGCAACGCGGACCACCGTCTCTCTCTGGAAGAGCTTAACACCATATTCGGGTTTCCCCCCAGTGCTCCCCGGTGTATGCCCGCCGAATTTCATGACTCCACCTTCTGGCGGCAAATTACTTCTGAGCGCGCCTATTCATCCAAGGATGCTCGATCAGCCCCAGTGACCAATCCCTGCCTCAAGTATGCCCATCGAGTGCTCTCTAACACTATTTTCGGTCGCGGGGAAAGTGAGAGCACCGTCCGGCGTTCCGAACTATTTGTCCTCTGGGCTATGCTGCACGGGCACATCTTCAACTCCGCATTCTTCCTTGTCAAGCAACTTGACAAAGTTGCCCGGGCACAGAAGGGAGCCATTGTCCTCGGTGGCCTCGTCACGCCTATCGCTCTCGCACTTGGCATGGAACCTTACCGTATGGAGCGCGCACCTGGACACAATAAGATCGACATCGAATCTTGCGTTGCTATGCGGATGATTGCACGAGAAGGTGGAATGCTCCGCCTTATTTTACCTCGCGGTCTCATCTTGTACCTCCCCAACACGGCCCGAACTTCCGTACAAGATCGACAGAACTGGAACATCACCTCTGTCGTAGACTTTGACGATGGCGAGCAACTACCCCCCTTAGCAACCGAAGCACCAGCGGGTCCCTCCTTGTCTAGCCAACACCCCCACACTACCACGGACCGTATTATACGCGCCTCTTACTCCGAGATTCTTCAAATTAGGCGCTCACAAGCACGCCTCTTCACAAAGGTCAACGACATTGCCACTTTCCTCCACGACCACTTCAATTATCCAAGCACCGAGGAGCCCGGAGCCACCGATGACTCGGATGCCTCGGGCGACACTTAGCTCGGAGAGGAGATACCGCCCCCTGTGAGTCCTCCAAGCCTATCATTTATTTGCATTTCACTTTCATGCATAGGGACTATGCATCATTTAGAGTTGGGGGTGGGGTATGCATCGTTACTTTGCTTGTCTTTCATATTACTACATTTACATCATGCTCTTGTTCTTGTTTTCTTCAGTCTAGTTCCTATTATCTTAGTATTAGACATTTACATCATAACACCAGATCTACATTATTTAAGCTCTGATGATCCTTGCCCAAGCAACGCACATTTCCCAGATAATTGTGAACTTATGGTTGAGATTGGTCTTATGGTCTTAAGATAGTTTCTTGTCACTGTCTTTCTGAATTAGGTCTTGTGCTCTGGCCTTAAACGATAATTAACTCATCGGAAGAATGATAATCCTAGGAATCATGCTTTAAGTAAACTAAGTCACATCTCTTATGTTCCCTACTCTTGTTAAAAACATTTGTATTCCATTATTTGCGCAGTGGCCCATGTGTCCAAGTAAAACTATTGGAAAAGCATTTGAGGAGAGAAAAGTGCTCTCCAAAGAGAGCGAGGAGTTATTTTGAAAAAAAAAAAAAAAGGGGGGGGGGGGGGAGAAAAGAAACAAAGGAGAGAAAAGTGCCCTCAAAAGAGGGCGAGGAGCTAAATAAAGAAACATACGAGGAGAGAAAAGTGTCCCAAAAAGGGACGAGGAGGAAATAAGAATCGCACGATTATCTCAAACACTAATTCTAAATCTTTTCCTTCAATTTGTAATGAAGTTCGTGGACAAACTAGGCATTGCGCAGGTTATGAATACACAGTCAAAGCTTGACAAAGGACATAAGATGAGGGAGCTTAATTCTCTTTTATGTCATGAAACTTAGGCATTTGAATTTCCAAAGATGAGTAAACTTGAAGTAAAATCTTTATCAGAGCATTGACCTTGTAAGAAGACATGACCGGAGACCAACTCAGTAGTCATAAAACCATCTCAATTATAATGTTCATGAACCTAGGAATTACTGCTTGCTTGAGGACAAGCAAGAATTTAAGTGTGGGGATATTTGATGCGATGCATTTATGCTTGATATTTCCATATACTTTGAAGCATTTTTTCTATTAATTTATCGCGTTTGCATCATCATTTTTACTTAAATTCTTCCATATGCGCGGAATCTACACAAGATCTGGTGTTATCTAACTTTTCAGGAAATTCTGAAGGAACAGAGGTTTTCACAGTCGGGTTGGGAAGGTTTTCCCAACCGGGAAAAGTTTCGCCTGTCACGAAAATCTGATCGACTCTAACTCGGTGGGCTCCAAATCTTAAGGGTACTTTGGTACATTTTATTCTCGACTATAGGGGGATAAAAGGGAAGCTTTGTAACCTTAATCATCATCAAACCCTAACGAAGGAAAGGAAAAAACGGCTGTGGACGTGACTTTAGCGGCTGGAAGAAGACAAAGGCGATTTGAAGGGAAAGAGGAGTCCCTTGAAGCCCCTAGCAAAGATTTCTCCATCTACTCAGAAAGGGGAGTCGAGATTTCTCTTATTCCTTCATTTTCATTGTTGTTTCTAGCCTCCAAATGGATTTCTTGAGTGTGAACTTGTTGTCGAACATTCATGATGTTTCTATGGGGATTGTAGCTTAAAGTACTATCGGGGTTAGGGTTTAGCCCTATGCCTAAAACGCATTTATTAAGTAGTCTATTATTTTGATATGTTGGTTTGATTTAATTGACCTAGCATATGTGTTTGTCATTTTCTTACAACTCTTATTGCATATTATTGATCTCCGATATCGAGAGAAAAAGCGACAGCCCAATCTCGATATCGGTGTTTGTATGTCTTGGATGTTGGGAGAAAAAGCGACAACCCAATCCCGACGTCGGATCTCGTATGCTTGGGCGCGTGAAGAAGAGCACGAAAGTAGCTCTTCTCCCACGTGAGAGAACAACTATTCATCCCTCACCCAATGGGCCTATGTAAATTTACAAGCCACGAAAGTAGGAGGTAAATTTGCATACGCACCGAACCAAGCTGCTGAAAGGGGGCGGTTTGTACCATTTGATGGATCTCTTCAACTTACCGAACCTTGCATATCGCGTAGTTACTACTTTCATTTGCGGATTGGCATAGCGGTGAAACCCGACGCCCCGATATTCTTCCATAATAGAAATCCGATCGTTTATCTGTCCGCTTGTTACTTTCCTTGCTTAGCATTTACATATTAATTGTTAGTTGTTTCAATCGCTTTAAACCGACCCTTGATTTGTCTAGACTGCGACTTAAGGATTTACCGGTACTTGACGAATTGGTCTCTGTGGACGATATAATTTACTACTTCGGTTAGACCGTACACTTGCGGGCTCATCAACTGCCCTATTGCGATCATGGGTGAACCCCGCCGGATTCACCAGGTGGTGAAGTCTTCTGGGCAGTTCTGTAGAGAAAGAATCACCGGTGAACCCCACCGGATTCACCAAGTAGTGAAGTGTACTGTAGGAACCTTCTCAAAAATCTTTCCGAAATAATCATGGATGAACCCCGCCGGGTTCACCTGCATGTGAAGTGTTCTGTGGGTTTCGGTCGTCAGCGAAAGGACCGGTGAACCCTATAATACCCTAAAAATTATGAACCCCTTAGGATAGTATGAAAATAATGAATTTGCTAAATCATATCCCTTAGTAAATTAAGAATGCTTGAAATCTTGGAAATTTTCTATGGTGATGATGATGGTATCTTGGTATTTTGGGCTTAAATGTCCTTGTTGGAGTCTTCAGGGGTATTTTTAGAAAAACTTGCCAACTAAGCCTTGAAGAGTGATATTTTGGTAAAGCAAAATCGTGGAAGGGCGCTGGTCACGCTTTGTTTTGGAAGAATCCCTAGTGCAGCCGCCAACAAGAGGAAGGAGTTTGGAGAAGGATTTTCAACACCTCTAGGCAAGTAATCCTATTCTTGTCTTCATTAATCTGGTTTTGATGGGGTGGCCAAACATGCAAACATTCAAACAATGTGATTTGGAATTCGTTTTGCATTAACTTATAGTTAAAGAAAGTCGAATTACTCTAACGCCTTTGGAAACTAGTTTTTTTTGTATTTTTAGTAGGAAAACCGAAACTATATAGTAAGCTAGCCCTAACATGCGATTCTAAGCAAGAAGGGAAACTAGAACAAACCTAAGCATGCGATTCTACAACATACTGTAAGATGAAATTATTCCTAGCATGCAAGTCTACTCAAAGAAATTCGGTTACACTAGGGGAGGAACTCACCTTGCGCCCCTTGAGAATAGAAGGGGCGTACATCCTGTTCTTCACCAGTCCAATGGTGGAATCTCATGAAGTAGGGCCCTATGAGCTTACATCCACAACATTGCAGCAACCCCACACATGCGTGGGTGAGTTAAGATAGAAATTTAAGAGGCCAACTTACAAGCAAAACCAAGGGGGAGACTAGTCTCCAAGTTTCCTTGCTAAAAAGCTATGGACTAACTAGTTTAGAGGGGTGGAGGAGGAGAAGCGCCTAGCATATCCTGCAAGAACCGAGTACAGCCTGCAAGAAATTATCATGAGTGTAGGCGAATGATCAACAAAGGCCAAGACAACATCAACTAAGTAGGAGGAAAAACTTAGCTAGTTAAGAGTTGAAAGTTGGTCTCGGCAAGGTGAGAATGATTCCATATTTGGCTCCAGCTGAACTAGCATCTTCTCTTGGATGGAAGCTCTTCACGGCTGAAGGAAGAGGATGGCGAGGGCCTCAAGCTTCAGGAGGGGCGAGTGGAGGAGGGGAGTGAAGGGTGGAATGAGGGATGGAGAATCTCTCGGCCAGATGGAGGCGGAAGGCGACAAACACACAATGCAACACCCAAGTTCTGATTTTCAAAATATTCAAAGTCTAATGTCTTGCTTACAGGAGATTACATGATATAGAATGCTGCCAATGGGTGTCTCCAGCCCCTAGGCGCATGAACAAGTCAAACAAGCAAAGAAAATACAGCAGGTACTGGCGCCTTAATGAAGCTGATATCTTTCTCATTTGGGGGCTGATTTGTTTTGCACTTTGACTTGGAGTTTTCCTGCAAATAGCAATGGCAAAATCTGAAGATTGTGGAGCTTTAATGTGGCTGATATCCCGTCTTAAAGCTGATGGAACTCCTTGGAGACCGAAGCTGGAATTGGCTGGAAATGGGAAGGCAAAATTCTGCATTTGGAAAGGTGTCTTGGAGAAGTATCTCTTGTGTTGATGGCTGACCACTTTCCTCAATTGGGCTGCTGATAGGGCTGGTGAAAGCTTCACTTGTCTTCTTACTTCAAAAGGGAAATGGCAGTTGTGGAGTGAAGACAATCTCCACTTGGCTGCCACCTAGGATGGGTTGATCTTTGAGTAGCTTTGTTGAGAATACTTCACGAAATGGGTTGATTGGTTCTAGGCGCCTCCTTCACTTGATTTCGCCTGACTTGAGCTCAAAATTTAGTTACCAAATCTATTGCATTAATTGCATGAACTAACCTATCATACATAAGTGGCGGAACCTAGTGAATGTAATTACTTGGTGTAATTTTATGGGTGGATCTAACCTACCACATGATGCAACCTAATCTAATACATAATAGACAAAATGGGGTTCTAAGGAAGCCATGTTTAGTGGCTAGGATAACCATACCTAGAGGGCTTCTTTCGAACCCGGGTGGACCTCCGAAGGTCCTGCCTCGGTCCCACAACAGCTCTCCCGGGGTGAGAAGAATTCTCCTCTGGAGAATTGTCCTTGTACCCTTGGAGAAGCTCAGGTGAAGACCTAGCAAGCTCAGCCTCGTGGAGCCAGGCCTCCTCACCATCAACAAACTTGACAAGGTAGTAAAGTTGTACCTCGTCGGGGGTGAGTCGGGTCTGGTCCTCAAGTATGGCCACAATCTCTAACTCGCGGTTGACGTCTGGTTCTTGTATGGAGAGAGGCGAATGGTAAAATGTCAGATCTTCCACATTGACAGTTGTGGAGATTCCCAAGTCTGGCGGCAGGTCCAAGACATAAGCGTTGTTGTTGACCTTCCTCAGAATGGTGAAGGGCGATTCCCTTCGCATCCAGCTTGCGGCCATCACCTTGGATACGCTCCTCACGGACCCACAACATCACCTGATCCCCTACAGAAAATACCTTCTCTCGGCGCCTTTTGTTAGTATCATCACGATATTGATTAACAGAATCCTGAATCTTGCTAAACAACTCATGATGTAACTGCGAAATATGGAAAGCATAATCTCGGGCCGAAATAGAAGTCTTACAATCCTTAGGGGCAGCAAATAGATCGATGGGCTTATTAGGTTGGTACCCTAAGTTTGCTTGAAAGGGAGACAGACCAATAGTCCTATTTAGAACACTATTGTAGGAGAATCCTGCTGTGGGTAACAGCTTATCCCAATCGCTGGGGTGTTCTCCTATGAGACTCTTAAGGATGTTCCCAAGTGATCTGTTGACCACTTCGGTCTGCCCATCCGTCTGGGGATGATAGGCCGTTGAGAACTTCAGTTTTGTGCCTAATAGGGCCCATAGTGTCCTCTAGAAATGGCTAACTAACCTGGTGTCTCTATCAGAAACTATAGTGAGAGGGGTACCATGTAACCTAACAATCTCTCTAAAGAAGAGCCTGGCCATATGGGAGGCATCGGTAGTCTTAGTGCAAGGTATAAAATGTGCCATTTTTGTGAACCTATCCACAACAACATAAATGGAGTCATGTCTAGCAGCAGTCGTAGGCAAACCTAAGACAAAGTCCATGCTAATGTCTTGCCAAGAGCCCTGGGGAATAGGCAACGGGGTGTACAGCCCAAAATTGTGCTTTTGGACCTTGGTGGACTGACATGTCCCACAATGTCTAACTACCTTTGCCACATCTCGGTAGAGTTTAGGCCAAAAGAACCTCTCCTCTACCAAGGCACGGGTCTTTTCCCGACCGTGGTGTCCAGCAGACCCACCTCCATGAAGTTCCCAAATCAGGAAATCCTGGATCGAGGTCTTGGGCACACAAAGTGTCGGTCCAAGGAAAAGATACCCATCCCTAAGGGTATACAGAGGGTGACTCACGACATCTCTAGTCATATCAGTATAGATAGTAGAAAAATCAGGACAATCAAGATATGCAGCTTTCATATGTTCAAATCCTACAAGCTCAGCATGCATAGTCTGCAAAATGAAGACTACCCTACTTAAGGCATCAACAACTTTGTTGTTAACTCCAGATTTGTGTTTAAGACAAAAGTGTACTGTTGGAGATATTCTACCCACTTAGCATGTCTAGCATTGAGTTTCCTTTGGGCACTTAGATAAGACAGGGCTTGGTGGTCACTATTTAAGGTAAACTCACGGTGAAGAAGGTAGTGCCGTCAATGCCTTAAAGATTGAACCACAGCATAGAACTCTTTGTCGTAGGTTGAGTACTTTTGCTTGGCTTCATTCAGCTTCTAACTGAAGAAGGCAATAGGGTGACCTTCCTAGCTAAGGGTCCCACCTATGCCAATGCCAGAAGCATCGCAATCAACCTCAAAGACCTTACCAAAGTCAGGCAATCATAAAACAGGGCAGAGGTTATCCTATCCTTAAGTTCAGTGAAGGCTCTACTAGCTGACTTGGTCCAACTAAAGTCCCCTTGCTTCATGCAATTAGTGATAGGAGCTACTATGGTGCTAAAATTCTGTATGAACCTACGGTAGAAGGTAGCAAGGCCATGGAAACTCCTAACTTCAGTAAGGGTTTTGGGCTCAGGCCAGTCTAGGATAGCTTGGACCTTAGATGGATCAGCTTGAAGCCCTAAGTCATAAACAATGAATCCTAGAAAAACAACTTTAGGGGATAGGAAAGAACACTTCTTCATGTTGACATAAAGCCTTTCATCTCTAAGAAGGGTTAAAGTTTGCCTTAAGTGCCCTAGGTGCTCCTCTTGTGACCTACTATAAATAAGTATATCATCAAAGTACACAACTAGGAATTTACCTATGTAGGGTCTAAGCACTTGGGTCATGAGCCTCATAAAGGTGGAAGGGTGATGTGTTGGGATATGCCCTTAAGGCTAATGTTTGAGGCCTTGGGATTGTACAAGTATCATGTAATAAACTTTTGTGTTTATAAAGGCAATGGTTATTATTCAGGTTGTTACCTTGTCTGCTGTAATAAGTGTACTACTGAATAATGTCTCAAAGCTGTTCAGCTAGGCTGACATGCTATAAAGTCCTTAGTCGAGATATCTTGGTGAACATGAGACAACCTTGATATGATTGAGACTAATATGTGTTCTGATCTTATAGGATGCTTCGAGCATGGAATAAGATGTAGACTCATGGGTACATTAGATGTACTGGACAGACCCCATTAGGATATTCAGTTGCTTGTCACAATGTGAATATTCCTTGTTTGCACTAAGTGGCACATGTCCTCTGACTTGAGATCACTTGTGTTTCTAAATGATGATTATCATTGTTTTGAGGTAGTTCAATATCATTTGAAACATAATGATTATAGACTATCTTGGATAATGATCTTGAGTCAGGTTAGGGCACTAGTGATAGATAAAGGATTGCCATCTCCTTAATTGGAGTGTGATGTTCTATAGGGGCCCCCTAGATGGGATGATTGAGATAGTGTATGGCCATACCCAGGTGACTATGATCATCTGATCTAATCATGCTCATCATATTGGAATAACAAGCTTGACATGCTTGTCCAATAAGAACATCCAGTGGCAAAGGAAACATGTATGCCTAGTGAAGTGGATTCACACTTGTGCTGTGGTTTGGGAGTAGTCTTGGAAGACTCTTTCCTTTATATCGGGAGACAGTGATGTGTTGCTAGATACCCCTCACTGATCGTGATAATGTAAGTTATCGTTACCGACATTTAGAGGAAACCCTTAGGGTCGCACAACTTGATGATATGGCTTACTTAAGTCTGATCGTGTGGACTGAATTCTTTGGGTTCAGTTTAAAGGAGTTTAAACTCTGATTGTAAGTGAGATCTGGTCTGATCATGTTTGATTGATTGGGGCTTGAGATCGTTAAGCTTCGATCGAGAGAGATGATTCTAGATCGGTGAGATCAGGAACATCATGAGATGAACGGTTAGATCTTGAGCCATTTTGGTTCAGAGAGATCTAGACCATGGGCCGGTTTGGTTTGGTCTTTGGACCGAATTGAATTGAATTGAATTAGCTTGAACCGGTTCACATATGTGAACGCATGGTTCAAGGCTCAATCATATTTGGGCGGTTTTCTTATGGGTGAGCGCATGGCTTCATGACTTGCCATATTTGGAAGTCATGAAACGCCATCACTTGAAAAACGCCTAAATGATGATGGTGAATTGAATTCGATTGTCGCCTTGGCTTGAGAGGAGAAAGAGCTTCTTCCTTGACGAGAAGAGAGTTCGGCCAAGCATCTCTTGACTTCGACACACGCAAGGAGAACTTGGTGATTTTTGCTAGCACAAGAATTGCGCAAGGAGGAAGCCTTCATCATCCTTGTGTGCGTCTTCTTTGGAGGAGAGCTCATTTGCCCTCTTGCTTCCAAGCCGCCTCCTTCCTCATGGCTATGGTAATAGATCTCAACTTGATCTTTGCAATATAACCAAGTTAATCATATGATCTACATGCGGTCTTGAGGGTGACACCCCTATAATATTTCATGCGCCCCCTTATTAGGGTTTCACCCCCTTTTGCGCTCCCCCTTGAAGGGGACTTTCATGATATGGGGTGGAGACACGTGTAACAATTCTACTGATTAAAACTAGAAAAAAAAAAATCAAAATTTAGAATGCAACTAGGAAATAGCAAATAGATTTTAGTGCTATAAAAATATCATTTACGAGAAGTTGTCATGTCTTTTCGATTGATCCATTGTAGCTTTGATACCAAACTGATGTGGGGTGGAGACACGTGTAACACTTCTACTGATTAAAACTAGAAAAAAAAAATCAAAATTTAGAATGCATCCAGGAAATAGCAAATAGATTTCAGTGCTACAAAAATATCATTTACGAAAAGTTGTCATGTCTTTCGGACTGATCCATTGTAGCTTCAGTTGGATCAACTCGTCCCTCTCATAGAGCAAAGTGAGTTCTTCCTCGTGACGCCAAAGATCAAGATTTTGGTGGCGCCGGTTGCTTAAAATACCTGCGAAAACAAACATATTCAGATTAGCGAACAGGAAGTTGAAGCAGGAAATTCATGGAGATCAGAAACAGGGAACGCAAGGTTTGCGTTGTTCATCGACGCTCGAACGTGGATTGCTCATCGGAGAATTTGGAAGCAAGGAGGAGACGAGGCGGCGTCGGTATCGTTCGAACACCGACGGCTGGTGGTGGGGCGAGGCGAGGGTGGCAGCGCAGGCGGAGGCGGGGACGCGCTGTTCAGCAGAACAGGGGAGACGCGCGTGTGGAGCAGAGGTGGCCGCCGTTTGTCGGGTGGTGGCCGTTCGCCGGACTTGCTACAACTGGTGGTTGGTATGGTTGTGGGGATGATGTGGCTGGAGTTTGAGGTCGAATGGTGGCCGGTCGGAGGAGGGCGACGAGGAAAGGCGGAGCTGGGGCGGAAGACTAGTGGAAATAGGGGAAATGCGAAAGAAGAACAGGGCGCGTCGCCGGATGGCCGGTAGTGCATGGACGCCGAAACTGCTACGATCGGGAGTTGATGAGGTTGTGGTGACGACGTGGCCGGAGTTTCATGGTGGATGGTGGCCGGACGGAGGAGATCGACGATGAAAGGCGGGTTTGAGGCGGGATTAGGGCGGAAACAGGGGAGTAGTTCAGTGTTTCGATTCTGGCGATCGGGGTGGCGGATGGACGGATCGTCGGCGGCGTGCTCACAATCTGTCAAAAATCTGGAAAATGGATGAGATGAGCAGATGAATGCAGCGGAGCAGGAGAGTTAATGGAGAGGGATTAGAGGAGATGAGGGGAAAGCTAGGTGACACAAGCACCTCAGAGAAGACAAGGGATAGAGACATTCGATGCCATTAGAAGGAAATGAAGGGGGTGAAACCCTAGATCAGGCGCATATAAAAATCTTCATGGGCAAAAACAAGGGTTTCTTGCGGATCGTATGATATGAACATATGATTAACTTTAAAGCATGCATAGATCAAGACAAGATCATACCATGGCCATTGTTTGGATGGCGACTAGGAAGATGTAAGAGGCGAGTGCTTCTTCTCCAAAGTAGCCACACACAAGATGGCGATGGCTTCCTCCCTTGTGTTCTTTGTGCTAGCAAAGATCTCCAAGGCGTCCTAGATCAAGTGAGGAGATGAGATTTTTCCTCTTGCTGGCCGAACACCTTCTACCACACTCGTGGAGGCGAGTCACACGAGAGAGCGAGAGCAAGAGAGGCATTTAGGCGTTCTCTATGCGTGGGGAAGAGTCATGGCTTCCAAAAATAGTAAGTCATGACTTCATGCGTTCACGCCTAGTAAACCAACCAAAACGCCTTGTCCCTTGAACCATGCGTTCACATAGTGAACCGGTTCTATTCGGTTTAATTGCATTTGGTTCAAAGACCAAATCAAACCAACATTGGTTCAGATCTTATCAAACCAAATGGTTCAAGATCTAACCACACATCTCTTGATGCTCTTGATCTCATCGATCAAGCATCAATTCTCTCGATCGAAGCTTACCGATCCCAAGCCCTAATCAATCAAACATGATCAGACCAGATCTCACTTCCAATCAGAGTGTAAACTCCTTTAAACTGAACCAAAACAATTCAGTCCACACGATCTGACATAAGTAAGCCATATCATCAAATTGTGCGACCCTAAAGGTTTCCTTTAATGTCGGTAACGATAACTTACGTCATCACGATCAGAGAGGGGTATCTAGCAACACATCACTGTCTCCCGATGTAAAGGAAAGAGTCTTCCAAGACTACACCCAAACCACAGCACAAGTGTGAATCCAAGTCACTTGACATATGTGTTTCCTTTGCCACTGGATGTTCTCGTTGGACAAGCGTGTCAAGCCTGTAATTCCAATATGATGAGAATGATTAGATCAGATGAACATAGTCATCTAGGTATGGCCATACACTTTCTTAATCATCTCATCCAGGGGGCCCCTTTAGAACATCACACTCCAACTAGGAGAGGCAATCCTATATCTATCACTAATGCCCTAACATGACTCATGCCCATTATCCAAGATAATCTATAACCATTATATTTCAAATGATATTGAACTACCTCAAGATAATGCCAATCATCATTTAGAAACACAAGTGATCTCAAGTCAGAGGAAATATGCCACTTGTTTGCATATAAGGATTATTCACATTGTGACAAACAATTGAACATCCTAAGTAGGGTCTGTCCAGTACATCCAATGCACCTATGTGTCTACATCATATTCCATGCTCGAAGCATCCTATAAGATTAGAACACATATTAGTCTCAATCATATCAAGGCTGTCTCATGTTCACTAAGATATCTCGACTAAGGACAATACTGCATGTCAGCTAAGCTGAACACCATTGAGACATTATTTAGAAGTATACATAACAGCAGCAGATAATGTAACAACCTGAATAACAACCATTACCTTTATAAACATAGTTTATACATGATACTGATAATAACCCAAGGCCTCAAACATTAGCCTTAAGGGCATACTCCAACAGGAAAACTATTTCTTTCATTCAGAAGTCTGTATATTACAAAGTTGTTCGTGATACATATAAGCGAGAGAGACGTTTGCTATTTCCATATTGATGAGCAAGAGACGTTGAGAGGAACGTTGCAGCTTCCAAGTTTGATCAGCAAAGAGGAGAGACGTTGGAGATTCCTTAAGATGTGTATGTAGACGTTGAGGATTGAGGCTGGATTTTGGGCTGAGTGTCGGTGGACTTTGTGAAGGAAGGTCCCCTTGTTGAGATGGCGTGGATGTGGTTGGCATATGTAGACCACAATTTATTGAATCCAGCAACTTCTTCATTGGGCTTGGGCTTGGGCTTAGACATCTTGAGCGTGAATGTCTTGACCATTATTTGTTGAAAGTAATTCTTCTATTATTGAGCTAGCTTTTGATTAAGCATGCTAGCTTATTTGTGACCTCACGAGTCTTTGTCTATGGCACCTTTAGGCTCCACTTGTATCCTTGTGGCTTGTGGTTCCTGTCCTCATAAAAGGGGCATTGGTTAGTTAGAAAGGCATGACTAACCTCTCATAAAGACCATCTTTTGTTTTGAAAGCGGTCTTCCACTCACCCCCTTCTCTTATCCTAACCTGGTGGTATCCACTACTAAGGTCAAGGTTTGAAAACCATTTGGATCCTACTAGCATATCTAGCATATCATCAAGCCTAGGTATGGGAAACCTATATTTAATGGTGATCTTGTTAATAGCTCTACAATCAATACACATGTGCCAGCTACCATCCTTTTTCAGGGTGAGAAGGGCTGGGACTCCGCAGGGGCTTAAGCTTTCCCTAATGTAACCCTGACATAACAAGTCATCTACTTGTCTCCTAACCTCTTCATGTTCAGTGGGGTTCATCCTATAGTGAGGTAGGTTTGGGAGAGAGGATCCAGGTACTAGGTCAATAGCATATTGTATATCCCTAAGAGGTGACAGTCCTTCTGGGAGGTCCTCTGGGGTGAGCTCACTGAAGTCTTGGAGCAAGGCTTCTACTTGTGGGGATGGTTTCTCCTCTACCTTAGGATTGGCTTCCTTGATGACTAAGGTGTAGAGGGGTTGGTCTTCTATGATTTCCTTAGAGAAGGCTTGGGGCCTTATCACCTAAACTACAGGTTGGCTTTGCTTGGGTTCCTCTACCTTACCCTTACTAGTTGAGGCTCTAAGTTCTTTGGGAAGGGAAGGTTTTAACCTAATCTTTTGCCCATCATGGCTAAAGACATAGGTGTTAGTCCTACCGTAGTGCACTACATTCGTAACATAGAGCCAAGGGCGACCTAGTAGAATTTGGGCCACGTCCATGGTAATGATGTCACACCAAATTTTATCCTCATATGTGCCAAATTGGATAGGCACAAGGAATCTAAGAGTCACAGGAACACTAGTTTGGTTAACCTAAGAAATGTTATACGGGCTAAGCCTGGGTTCCATCTTGAGGTTTAGCTTAGTGGTAGCTATGTGGGAGACAACATTGAGACTGCTTCCTCCATCAATTACCACCTTGCACATGTGACCATGGCACTTGGTGTAAGTGTGGAAGATGCTGGTCCGACGCCAGTCTTCAGTGGGGGTAGGCTTAACAAGAGTACATCTAACTACCCCTAGGGTGTTGAAGATGTCAACACTACTGTCATAGTCATTGACCTCAATTTCTTGGTCACGGTTTTCCTCAAGGGTGGGTTTAGGGTCTACTTCCTCCTCAGTCAGGACCATGACCTTCTTAGTGCAATACTTTGCAATGTGTCCCTTTTGCTTACAGTTGTTGTACATGAAGGTGGAGTAGTCTACAGGCTGTAGGCCTAGGTTTGGTCAGAATTGAACTAGAGGGGTGGTGCATGGGAGCAGGCCTATAGATAGGACGTGTGGGTAAGGTCTCTTTTCTATTCTTAAGTTCTTGCTCTACCTCTATGGCCCTCTGATAAGCTATCTCTGGGCTATCTAATTGGAAGTAGGTTAGAGCTCTTTTACTGTCAAGTCTAAGGCCATTTTTGAACCTACTTAAGGTCATTCCTTGATCTTCAATGACTTCACACCTAATGAGGAGTTCTTCTAACTTGGTTTGATAGGCTTCTACGGCGGAGGATCCTTGGGTATGGCTACCAAGCTCATCCTTATGTTTTTGCATGAAGCCGGGAGGGACATATTTTTGCTTAAGTTGAAATTTCATCTCATCCCAAGTTTCAATAGGTGGCCTACCATCCCTTTCTACGGTTCTTTCAACATGGGTCCAATAGAGCCTAGCGGGTCCTTCTAGAAGGCACTTGTGAACCTAACCTTGCTATCATTATGCATGAGACTATAGTCAAAGTATTGATCTAACTTGGTAGACCAATCTAGGAATTCTTTGGGGTTCAAAGATCCACTAAAGGTAGGGGGGTTGATTTTGATGGCACGTTGCACATCATGGTCCCTATATTCCCTAGGTCTAAAATTGAATGGTTGTTGATGAAGAGTCCCCTTCAAGGGGGAGCGCAAGCAGATGAAACCCCTTTCAAGAGGGGGGGCGAAAAACCCTTAAGGGTGGCGCATAAAAAATTGCAAGCGGAAGCAAGGGTTTTTCATGGATCTTAGCAAGATAATATGATCAACTTGATGAAGTTTAGATCCATACCAAAGCCATGAGGAAGATGGCGACTTGGAAGAGAAAGATCGAAAAGGGATCTTCTCCCTAGTTGACGCACACAAGATGATGTGCTTGCTCCTTGGAGATCCTTGTGCTAGCAAGGTCCTTCAAGGGTCCCTCTCGTATGGTAAGGAAATGAGAGATGATGTCTAGGCTTGCCGAACCTCCACACCAAGACCTCGCCTTCTCCACGCCAAAGTCTCGTCAAGCAAGAGCAAGGAGACGAGAGTTGAATGGAGCGTTCAAGTCATTTGGCGTTCAAGGGAACATGCGCTAAATGACTTTCCAAAATTGGAAAATCCATTAAGCCATGCGTTCATGATCACTAAATCGATCAAAACGCCAAAACAATGAACCATACGTTCAAGCTCTTGAACCGGTTCAAAGTAAATGTGTTCGGTCCAAAGGCCAAACCAAGCCAGCCCAAGCCAATCGGTCTAGATCAACTAAACCCTAAGGTTTCCAATCTAACCATTCATCTCATGATGCTCTTGATCTCACCGATCTAGCATCATCTCTCTCGATCGAAGCTTACCGATCTCAAGCCCTAATCAATCAAACATGATCAGACCAGATCTCACTTACAATCAGAGATTAAATCCCTTTAAACTGAACCCAAACAATTCAGTCCACACGATCTGACTCAAGTAAGCCATATCATCAAATTGTGCGACCCTAAGGGTTTCCTTTAAATGTCGGTAACAATAATTTACATTATCACGATCAGTGAGGGGTATCTAGCAACACATCACTGTCTCCCGATATAAAGGAAAGAGTCTTCCAAGACTACACCCAAACCATAGCACAAGTGTGAATCCACTTCACAAGGCATACATGTATCCTTTGCCACTGGATGTTCTTATTGGACAAGCGTGTCAAGCTTGTGACTCCAATACGATGAGCATGATTAAATCAGATGAACATAGTCATCTGGGTATGGCCATACACTTTCTCAATCATCTCATATAGGGGGGGGCCTTAGAACATCACACTCCTTAAACAAGGAGACGGCAATCCTTTATCTATCACTAGTGTCCTAACCTGACTCATGATCATTATCCAAGATAGTCTATAACCATTATATTTCAAATGATATTGAACTACCTCAAAACAATGACATTCATCATTTAGGAACACAAGTGATCTCAAGTCAAAGGACATGTGCCACTTGTAGCATACAAGGATTATTCACATTGTGACAAGCAATTGAATATCCTAGTAGGGTCTGTCCAGTACATCCAATGTACCCATGAGTCTACATCTTATTCCATGCTCGAAGCATCCTATAAGATTAGAACACATATTAGTCTTAACCATATCAAGGCTGTCTCATGTTCACCAAGATATATCGACTAAGGACATTTAGCATGTCAGCCTAGCTGAACAGCTTTGAGACATTATTCAGTAGTACACTTATTACAGCAGACAAGGTAACAACCTGAATAATAACCATGCCTTTATAAACATAAGAGTTTATTACATGATACTGATACAATCCCAAGGCCTCAAACATTAGCCTTAAGGGCATACCCCAACAATCTCCCACTTGCACTTAATCTAATGGTTGAGAAATCTCAAACCCATGTTATTACAGTGCTTCTCATGCTTCTGCTGCGCCAGAGGCTTGGTAAGCGGGTCAGCCAGATTGTCGTCTGTATGAACCTTGCATATTTTGATCTCGCCACGATCTATGATCTCCCGGATCAAGTGAAATCGTCTCTGTATGTGCTTGGACTTCTGGTGCGACCGTGGTTCCTTTGCTTGTGCGATGGCTCCAGTGTTATCACAGAAGATAACCAAAGGATCGACACTCGAAGGAACAACACCAAGTTCTCTCACGAACTTACGAATCCACACTGCCTCCTTGGATGCTTCCGAGGCTGCAACATACTCGGCTTCTGTTGTGGAATCAGCAACAGTTGACTGTTTGAAACTTTTCCACACCACCGCTCCACCATTCAAGCTAAAAACATAGCCTGATTGCGATCGGAAATCATCCTGGTCCGACTGGAACGAAGCGTCAGTATATCCTTCTATACTGAGTTCTTCCTGACCACCATATATCAAGAACATATCTTTGGTCCTCCGCAGATATTTTATAATGTTCTTAACTGCAATCCAGTGCGCCATACCTGGATTACTTTGGAATCGACTGGTCACGCTTAACCCGTAAGCGACGTCTGGGCGAGTACACAACATCGCATACATAATGGATCCAATAGCCGAAGCATAAGGCGTATTGTCCATTTCATCTTTCTCAGTCTGTGTTTGTGGACACTGACTCTTCGAAAGATTCAGACCATGTCTGACTGGAAGATATCCCCTTTTAGAATTCTCTAAATGGAATCTCTCCAGGACTTTATCGATGTAAGTACTCTGGCACAGCCCGAGAAGCCTCTTAGATCTATCCCTGTAGATCTTCACACCTAATACATAGGCTGCTTCTCCTAAATCTTTCATCTGGAAACATTTCCTTAGCCATGCCTTAACCGCATGCATTTCTGGAATATCATTTCCAATGATCAAGATGTCATCGACGTAGAGGACTAGGAATGTAATCACGCTCCCACTAAACCTCTTATATACACACGGGTCATCTTCGTTCTTGATGAAACCAAACTCAGAGATTGATTCATCAAAACGAATATTCCAGCTTCTAGATGCTTGTTTCAGTCCATAAATGGACTTCTTTAGTTTGCATATTTTATGACGATCTGATGGATTAGTGAAACCTTCAGGTTGTGTCATATACACATCCTCATCCAGATTTCCATTAAGGAAAGCTGTTTTCACATCCATCTGCCAGATCTCATAATCGTAATATGCTGCTATCGCGAAAAGAATCCGAATAGACTTGAACATGGCTACAGGAGAGAAAGTTTCATCATAATCTATCCCGTAGATTTGTTTGAAACCTTTCGCAACTAGCCTGCCTTTATAGGTAACCACGTTACCATCCATGTCAATCTTCTTCTTGAAGATCCATTTACAGCCTATAGGGATTACTCCCGGAGGCGGATCAACCAAATCCCAGACCTGGTTATCTGACATGGAGTCCATCTCGGCTCGCATAGCTTCAAGCCATCTAGCTGACTCCGGTCCACTGACCGCATCCGCATAAGTAAGGGGTTCATCATTATCAATGATGTAGACTCCGTCATAGCGCTCAGGCTGACGACGGATCCTTCCCGATCTTCGCGGTTCCCGTGATATCTGAGCCTCAGGTTGTTCAATAACCTGATCCACCGGCTCAGGCTCATCCAGCTGTGCTTGACTACTTTGTCCTTCCTCTGGATTCTCATCCAGCTTTATTTCTCTCCCACTGGCTTCTTGCAGAAGAAACTCCTTCTCAAGAAATATGGCCGTCCGAGCAACAAATACTTTGTTCTCTTTGGGATCGTAGAAATAATAACCCTTAGTTTCCTTAGGGTAACCGACAAAGACGCATTTTTCAGATCTGTTCTCCAGTTTCCCAGAGGCGAGCTTTTTGACATAAGCCTCGCAACCCCAGATCCTGATAAATGTCAGGCTCGGCTGTTTCCCATACCATAACTCATATGGAGTCTTAGAAACTGCCTTGGATGGCACTCGGTTTAGTACCTTTGCAGCTGTTTCCAGTGCAAATCCCCAAAAGGAATATGGAAGAGTAGCCTGACTCATCATAGAACGAACCATATCAAGTAACGTTCTATTTCTCCTCTCGGACACACCATTCCATTGCGGTGTTCCTGGCGGAGTGAGCTGTGAGATAATCCCACACTCCTTCAGATAGTCAGTAAACGCATGACTCAGGTATTCTCCACCTCGATCAGAACGAAGTGCCTTGATATTTCGGCCTAGCTGATTCTGTACTTCATTCTTGAACTCTTTGAACTTGTCAAAGGATTCACTCTTATGTCTCATTAGATAGACATAACCATATCTACTGAAATCATCAGTAAATGTAATGAAGTACTGATAGCCACCTCTGGCATGTTTACTAAACGGCCCATACACATCACTGTGTATAAGGTTAAGTAAACCTGAAGCCCTTTGACCTTTGTTAGGAAAAGGTGACTTCGTCATTTTACCCATCAAACAAGCTTTGCATGTATCAATCTCCTCATAGGAGAATGATCCCAGCAGTCCATGATCATGCAACCGCTTAATGCGCTTCTTGTTAATATGGCCTAAACGACTATGCCATAACAAGGTGCTGTCTTCAGCATACTTGGCTTTCTTATTATCAATGTTTTGTATAGAATATTCCATGTCCAACATGAATAACCCATTGTTAATTGAACCAGTAGCATAAACAATATTATCAAGAGAAAGTACACACTTTGAAATATTGCATTCAAAGGCAAATCCTTTCCTGACAAGAGCAGGAATTGAGATAATATTCTTGGTTATACTGGGTACAAAATAACAATTGTTTAATTCCAATACAATGCCAGATGGTAAAGAAATGAAATAGTCTCCTACAGCAACAGCAGCAACCCGTGCCCCGTTTCCAACGCGTAGGTCTACCTCATGCTGTCCCACCTGCCTTCTTCTCTTGAGTTCCTGCACATTTGAACAAATGTGAACTCCACATGCAGTGTCCAACACCCATGAAATAGAAGAAGAAGATAACATGACCTCAGTCACATATATACCTGAGCCAGAAGCAATGCTTCCCCTCTTATCTCCTTGGAGCGCTTTACAGTCCTTTTTCCAGTGACCCAGCTGGCCACAGTGGAAACATCTGTATTCCTTTGACCGCTTAACTTTTTGCTTCAGAGCCTTGCTGTAGCTCTTGACAGGGGCCTTGCCCTTCTTCCCCTTCTTCTTGTTCCTAGAAGGAACCATTAAGACAGAGGTTGAAGGCTTTCCCTTCAGAGTCTCCTCAGTTGTCAAGAGCATATTCAGCAGCTCTGCCGGAGTACAATCGATCTTGTTCATATTAAAATTAATAATGAACGCATCGAAAGAGGGCGGGAGAGACTGCAGAATAATGTCTACAGCAAGCTCCTGGTTGATGGTATGCCCCAGTTTCTCCAGAGCCTCCTTGTGCCCAATCATCTTGAGCACGTGAGCTCCCACTGGGCTCCCTTCAGCCAGTTTGCTCTGAAAGAAAAGCTTTGTCAGATTATAGCGTTCTGTCCTCGCCTATGCAGCATACAGCATCTTGAGGTTCGCTATAATTTCTATAGCCGACATATCCTCATGCTGACGCTGCAGCAGTGGCGTCATAGACGCTAGCATCAGGCAAGCGACATCAATGCTATCATTGACGTGCTTTTCATAAGCATCACGAACCGCCCTTGCGGCGTTCGCAGCGGGTTGAGGCGGCACAGCCGTCTCGAGGACATACAGTTTCCTCTCTGCCTTAAGAACGATCTTAAGGTGTCCGAACCAGTCTGAGAAGTTTGGCCCAGCAAACTTCTCCCTTTCCAGTAGGGATCGCACATTGAAGCTCATGGTGTTCGTTGCTGCAGGAATCTACAACAATGCAAGAACAGCAAGGTCAGTATCAATGTATAGAATCAATCCAGGACTTAAGAAAGATTCTTTTTCTCACTATTTTATCTGGCTGAAAAATCCAGCAAAACAGCCCGAAAGAGTGGAACTCTTTTAGTGAGATGGGATCCAGATTTCATACTTGGTCTCCGCGTCCTGCTCAGGCGAGATAAGATGCACAGAGATGACAAGCACTACTTTCTGGTAGGCTGTCCCAGCCAATCGCCAACCCGTGCGATTCCCCTTCACCTGGGCAATCCAGCAGACTGTGCCAACTGAGTTGGTACAACACAGTCTCTGATCCCACAGATGGCTGCCTCCATGTGCTACCATATGTGCCACATATGTAGCCTACATGGTCAAGCTGACCCGACCTACTCCCTGGACCACCACGTGCTATGCTGAGCAACGAGAAGCGATAAATCCCTTCTCTGTAACACGCAGGTAAAATCCCGCACCGTCTGAAGATAGATGGACGTGCCCACTGAGTGGGTACAACACGGCTCCAACGATAGTCAGAACAGTGAGGTTTCGCGTCAGAAGGCATTACGTGCTTGATATTATAGCGTTTGGATTTTAACGGTCTTTTATCTTCTTACTATCAGGCATATCCTATGGCTATAGCAGAAGATAAATAAATCATGCTTTTCTACTTATATAAACAATAACAGAAAGCATGGATCTTATGTGGTAAAAGCCCATAGCCTAAGTAAGACCTTAAGATACTTAAGTCTTCACTTGCTCTTCTTGGGTCTTTAGCATCTCATCTGGTCCAACCCAGGGCCCTTGCGCCAAGAGCACCTCAGGTGCGCCACCAGGTGAATGCCCCTCTGGGATGTGTGCCTTTGTGCTCTTGTCTAATCAAAATACATTTTGATCTATCTAGACAAGTTTGACTCGCAGGTCAATTATACAATAAATTAATTAAAAAATGATTCGCAGATCACAATAATATTAATTTACAGGTTTAATTCCAGGCACGCAGGCCCCAGCACAGCACACATTAAATTGGGCACCCACATAAGAATAAATAAACAAGCATAGGCATCAATCAACATGTGATCCAATTAAAAGAAAATAAATTTTGAAAACCCCATTGGCATCAATTTTAATTTTCTTATGTGCCCTACAACCTTACAATGGTCCATTGATAGGGATCCACTCATTCATCTAGTCAGATCCTCTGCCCCTTGCATGCACCAAGTCCTAACTGACTCGAGTTGACCTAATGGTCAACCATGCATGCGCCAAGGGCTGAACAACCCTCATGAGGTCTGGCAAGCGGGTGTGACCCCGGGCCTAACTCATGTGTGTTCAATGGTTGTCTCAACCAGACCTCGCTACACGCCTAAGATGCAATCGACCTATAGCCACCTCGTGCTTGCGCACAGGTGCCATCTGGTCGATCCATCTCGGCTGTCAGATGGTCTGATCAGACTATTGGATCTAACCTAGAGGTGACTTCAACCCCATCAACCCATCTAAGGGTTTATAGTAGGTGCCACTTAGATCTAGTCATAGGCGCGCATGTTAGGTTTTTGATAAAATAACATGAACTAAGCGCCAACACAAGACATGCGACAAGATGAACAAACAACATGCGCCAACACAAGGTAAACATCTTACTTTCGCATGAAGAAATAACATGTAAGTTTCGCATGTCAACAAGATCTAAGCATACAAGTAAATGCGCAACCAAGGATCACAAAATATACCAAGCAATCATATTACATGCTTGAACCGCATGCTCTGATACCAATTGAAGAGTCCCCTTCAAGGGGGAGCGCAAGCAGATGAAACCCCTTTCAAGAGGGGGGGCGGAAAACCCTTAAGGGTGGCGCATAAAAAATTGCAAGCGGAAGCAAGGGTTTTTCATGGATCTTAGCAAGATAATATGATCAACTTGATGAAGTTTAGATCCATACCAAAGCCATGAAGAAGATGGCGACTTGGAAGAGAAAGATCGAAAAGGGATCTTCTCCCTAGTTGACGCACACAAGATGATGTGCTTGCTCCTTGGAGATCCTTGTGCTAGCAAGGTCCTTCAAGGGTCCCTCTCGTATGGTAAGGAAATGAGAGATGATGTCTAGGCTTGCCGAACCTCCACACCAAGACCTCGCCTTCTCCACGCCAAAGTCTCGTCAAGCAAGAACAAGGAGACGAGAGTTGAATGGAGCGTTCAAGTCATTTGGCGTTCATGGGAACTGAAGGGTCCCCTTCAAGGGGGAGCGCATGCATATAAAACCCCTTTCAAGAGGGGGGCGAAAACCCTTTAGGGTGGCGCATCAAAACTTTCAAGCGGAAGCTAGGGTTTTCATGGATCTTAGCAAGATAATATGATCAACAAGATGGAGTTTAGATCTATACCAAAGCCATGAGGAAGATGGCGACTTGGAATCAAGAGAACAAGATAGGTCTCCTCCACAAGGCGCGCACACAAGAAGAAGTTGGCTTGCTCCTTGTCGTCCTTTGTGCTAGCAAAGGGCTTCAAGAATCCAAATCGCTTGAAGGAGAATCCTTGGATGTCTTCTTGATTTGGCTTGCCGAATCCTTCTCTCAACTCTCGGCGATGATACATCAAGAGCACCACCTTTCGCCCAAGAGAGAAGCCATCAAACAAAAGCGTTTCTTGGCTTAAGCGTTTTGGCGTTGAGACTTCCATATATGGTAAGTCTTCACTCCACACATTCACACTTAGCGAACTCATCAAAACGCTTAATTAACTTGAACCATGCGTTCACATCCTAGAACCGGTTCAATTGACTTTGGTCCAACGACCAAATCAAACCAAGACCAAACCAAACCATGTCATGGTCTAAATCTAATATGAACCATGAAGGTTCAAGATCTAGCCATACATTTCTTGATGCACTTGATCTCACTGATCTAGCATCAATACTCTCGATCGAAGCTTACCGATCTTAAGCTCTAATCAATCAAACATGATCAGACCAGATCTCACTTACAATCAGAGTCTACTCTCCTTTTAACTGAACTAAAACAATTCAGTCCACACGATCTGACATGAGTAAGCCATATCATCAAATTGTGCGACCCCGAGGGTTTCCTTTAAATGTCGGTAACGATAACTTTCATTATCACGATCAGTGAGGGGTATCTAGCAACACATCACTGTCTCCCGATATAAAGGAAATAGTCTTCCAAGACTACACCCAAACCATGGCACAAGTGTGAATCAAACTCACGAGGCATGCATGTTTCCTTTGCCACTGGATGTTCTTATTGGACAAGCATGTCAAGCCTGTAACTCCAATATGATGAGCATGATTAGATCAGATGAACATAGTCATCTGGGTATGGCCATACACTTTCTCAATCATCTCATATAGGGGGGCCCTTTAGAACATCACACTCCTTAAACAAGGAGACGGCAATCCTTTATCTATCACTAGTGCCCTAACATGACTCAAGCTCACCATCCAAGATAGTCTATAATCATTATGTTTCAAATGATATTGAACTACCTCAAAACGATGACAATCATCATTTAGAAACACAAGTGATCTCAAGTCAAAGGAAATGTGCCACTTGCTGCTTTCAAGGATTATTCACATTGCGACAAACAATTGAATATCCTAGAAGGGTCTGTCCAGTACATCCAATGTACCCATGAGTCTACATCTTATTCCATGCTCGAAGCATCCTATAAGATTAGCACACATATTAGTCTCAATCATATCAAGGCTGTCTCAAGTTCACCAAGATATCTCGACTAAGGACTTATAGCCTGTCAGCCTAGCTAAACAGCTTTGAGACATTATTCAGAAGTACTCTTATTACTGCAGACAAGGTAACAACCTGAATAATAAACATACCTATTATAAACATAAGAGTTTATTACATGATACTTTTACAATCCCAAGGCCTCAAACATTAGCCTTAAGGGCATACCCCAACAATCTCCCACTTGCACTTAATCTAATGGTTGAGAAATCTCAAACCCATAGTATGGAAGTGTAGCCTGACTCATCATAGAATGAACCATATCAAGTAACGTTCTATTTCTCCTCTCGGACACACCATTCCATTGCGGTGTTCCTGGCGGAGTGAGTTGTGAGATAATCCCACACTCTTTCAGATAGTCAGTAAATGCATGACTCAAGTATTCACCACCTCGATCAGAACGAAGTGCCTTGATATTTCGGCCTAACTGATTTTGTACTTCATTCTTGAACTCTTTGAATTTGTCAAAAGATTCACTTTTATGTCTCATTAAATAGACATATCCATACCTACTGAAATCATCAGTAAAGGTAATGAAGTACTGATAGCCACCTCTGGCATGTTTACTAAAGGGCCCACACACATCACTGTGTATAAGGTCCAGTAAACCTGAAGTCCTTTGACCTTTGTTAAGAAAAGGAGACTTCGTCATTTTACCCATCAAACAAGCTTTGCATGTATCAATCTCCTCATAGGAGAAAGATCCCAGCAGTCCATTATCATGCAACCGCTTAATGCGTTTCTCGTTTATATGGCCTAAACGACTATGCCATAGCAAGGTGCTGTCATCAGCATACTTGGCTTTCTTATTATCAATATTTTGTATAGAATTTTCCATGTCCAACATGAATAACCCATTGTTAATTGAACCAGTTGCATACACAATATTATCTAGAGATAAAACACACTTTGAAATATTGCATTCAAAGGCAAATCCTTTCCTGACAAGAGCAGGAATAGAGACAATATTCTTGGTAATACTGGGTACAATATAACAATTGTTTAATTCTAATACAATGCCAGATGGTAGAGAAATGAAATAGTCTCCTACAGCAACAGCAGCAACCCGTGCTCCGTTTCCAACGCGTAGGTCTACCTCATGCTGTCCCACCTGCCTTCTTCTCTTGAGTTCCTGTACATTTGAACAAATGTGAACTCCACATGCGGTGTCCAACACCCATGATATAGAAGAAGATGAAAACATGACTTCAGTCACGAATATACCTGAGCCAGAAGCGATGCTTCCCCTCTTTTCTCCTTGGAGCGCTTTACAGTCCTTTTTCCAGTGACCTAGCTGGCCACAATGGAAACACCTGTTGTCCTTCGACCGCTTCACCTTCTGTTTCAGTGCCTTACTGTAGTTCTTGACAGGGGCCTTGCCCTTCTTCCCCTTCTTCTTGTTCCTTGAAGGAACCATTAAGACAGAGGTTGAAGGTTTTCCCTTCAGAGTTTCCTCAGTAGTCAAGAGCATATTCAGCAGCTCTGCCGGCGTACAATCGATTTTGTTCATATTAAAATTAATGATGAACGCATCGAAAGAAGGCGGAAGAGACTGCAGAATAATGTCTACAGCAAGCTCCTGGTTGACGGTATGCCCCAGTTTCTCCAGAGCCTCCTTGTGCCCAATCATCTTGAGCACGTGAGCTCCCACTGGGCTCCCCTCAGCCAGTTTGCTCTGAAAGAAGAGCTTTGTCAGATTATAGCGTTCTGTCCTCGCCTGTGCAGCATACAGCATCTTGAGGTTCGCTATAATCTCTATAGCCGACATATCCTCATGCTGACACTGCAGCGGTGGCGTCATAGACGCTAGCATCAGGCAAGCGACATCAATGCTATCATTGACGTGCTTTTCATAGGCATCCCGAACCGCCCTTGCGGCGTTCGGAGCGGGCTGCGGCGGTATCGCCGTCTCGAGGACATACAGTTTCCTCTCTGCCTTAAGAACGATCTTAAGGTGTCCGAACCAGTCAGAGAAGTTCGGCCCAGCAAACTTCTCCCTTTCCAGTAGGGATCGCACATTGAAGCTCATGGTGTTCGTTGCTGCAGGAATCTACAACAAGCAAGAACAGCAAGGTCAGTATCAATGTTCAGAATCAATCCAGGACTTTAAGAAAGATTCTTTTCTCACTATTTTGTCTGACTGAAAAATCCAGTAAACAGTCCGAAAGAGTAACACTCTTTTAGTGAGATGGGATCCAAATTTCATACTTGGTCTCCGCGTCCCGCTCAGGCGAGATAAGATGCACAGAGATGACAAGCACTAATTTCTGGTAGGCTGTCCTAGCCAATCGCCAACCCGTGCGATTCCCCTTCATCTGGGCAATCCAGCAGACTGTGCCAACTGAGTTCGTACAACACAGTCTCTGATCCCACAGATGGCTGCCTCCATGTGCTACCATATGCGCCACATATGTAGCCTACATGGTCAAGCTGACCTGACCTACTCCCTGGACCACCACGTGCTATGCTGAGCAACGAGAAGCGATAAATCCCTTCTCTGTAACACGCAGGTGAAATCCTGCACTGTCTGAAGATAGATGGACGTGCCCACTGAGTGGGTACAACACGGCTCCAACGATAGTCAGAACGGTGAGGTTTCGCGTCAGAAGGCTTACGAGCTTGATATGTTAGCGTTGGATTTTAACGGCCTTTTTATCTTCTAGACTATCATTCAAGTCCTATGGTGATAGCAGAAGATAAACACATGCAATTCTAATTATAAAAGCAATAAATAGAAAAGCATGATCTTATGTGGTAAAAGCCCATGAACCCTAGTAAGACCTTAATTTTACTTAAGTCTTCACTTGAGCTCATTTGCATCTCATCTGGTCCAACCCAGGGCCCCAGCGCCAAGAGTACCTCAGGTGTGCCACCAGGTGAATGCTCCTTTGGGATGTGTGCATTTGTGCTCTTGTCTAATCAAATACAATTTGAGCTATCTAGACAAGCTTTGACTCGCAGGTCAATTATACAATAGATTAATAAAAAATGTGATTCGCAGATCACAATAATATTAACTTGTAATTAACCAGGCACGCAGGCCCCAGCACAGCACACATTAGGGCAACCCACATAAGACTAAATAAACAAGCAAATGGTATCAATCATCATGTGATCCAATCAAGAAATTAAAATTTTTGAAAACCCCATAGGCATCAATATTAATTTCCTTATGTGCCCTACAACCTTACAATGGTCCATTGATAGGGATCCACTCATCCATCTAGTTAGATCCTCTGCCCTTGCATGCACCGAGTCCTAACTGACCCGAGTTGACCTAATGGTCAACCATGCATGCGCCAAGGGCTGAACCACCTTCAAGAGTTTTGGCAAGCGGGTGTGACCCCGGGCCTAACTCAAGAGTGTTCATTGGTTGTCTCAACCAGACCTCACTACACGCCTTTGATGCAGTCAACCTATAGCCACCTCATGCTCGCGCACAGGTGCTATCTGGTCAACCCATCTAGGCTGTCAGATGGTCTGATCAGACTAGTTTGATCCATTCTAGATGAAGCTTTCAACCCCATCAACCCATCTAAGGGTTTATTATAGGTGCATCTTAGATCTATTTGGGCGCGCATGTCATTTAGGGTTTTGTGAAAAACAACAACAACAACATGATATAAGCGCAACCAACATACATGCGCAAATAGAAACATACTATCATCTAGTATACACGCATGAAGAGATAACATATGTCAAACAAGATCAACATACATGTAGATGCGCAACTAAGGATCACAAAAATATCTCACGCAATCATATTACCAAGCTTCAACATGGCTCTGATACCAATTGAAGGGTCCCCTTCAAGGGGGAGCGCATGCATATAAAACCCCTTTCAAGAGGGGGGCGAAAACCCTTTAGGGTGGCGCATCAAAACTTTCAAGCGGAAGCTAGGGTTTTCATGGATCTTAGCAAGATAATATGATCAACAAGATGGAGTTTAGATCTATACCAAAGCCATGAGGAAGATGGCGACTTGGAATCAAGAGAACAAGATAGGTCTCCTCCACAAGGCGCGCACACAAGAAGAAGTTGGCTTGCTCCTTGTCGTCCTTTGTGCTAGCAAAGGGCTTCAAGAATCCAAATCGCTTGAAGGAGAATCCTTGGATGTCTTCTTGATTTGGCTTGCCGAATCCTTCTCTCAACTCTCGGCGATGATACACCTTCAAGAGCACCACCTTTCGCCCAAGAGAGAAGCCATCAAACAAAAGCGTTTCTTGGCTTAAGCGTTTTGGCGTTGAGACTTCCATATATGGTAAGTCTTCACTCCACACATTCACACTTAGCGAACTCATCAAAACGCTTAATTAACTTGAACCATGCGTTCACATCCTAGAACCGGTTCAATTGACTTTGGTCCAACGACCAAATCAAACCAAGACCAAACCAAACCATGTCATGGTCTAAATCTAATATGAACCATGAAGGTTCAAGATCTAGCCATACATTTCTTGATGCACTTGATCTCACTGATCTAGCATCAATACTCTCGATCGAAGCTTACCGATCTTAAGCTCTAATCAATCAAACATGATCAGACCAGATCTCACTTACAATCAGAGTCTACTCTCCTTTTAACTGAACTAAAACAATTCAGTCCACACGATCTGATATGAGTAAGCCATATCATCAAATTGTGCGACCCCGAGGGTTTCCTTTAAATGTCGGTAACGATAACTTTCATTATCACGATCAGTGAGGGGTATCTAGCAACACATCACTGTCTCCCGATATAAAGGAAATAGTCTTCCAAGACTACACCCAAACCATGGCACAAGTGTGAATCAAACTCACGAGGCATGCATGTTTCCTTTGCCACTGGATGTTCTTATTGGACAAGCATGTCAAGCCTGTAACTCCAATATGATGAGCATGATTAGATCAGATGAACATAGTCATCTGGGTATGGCCATACACTTTCTCAATCATCTCATATAGGGGGGCCCTTTAGAACATCACACTCCTTAAACAAGGAGACGGCAATCCTTTATCTATCACTAGTGCCCTAACATGACTCAAGCTCACCATCCAAGATAGTCTATAATAATTATGTTTCAAATGATATTGAACTACCTCAAAACGATGACAATCATCATTTAGAAACACAAGTGATCTCAAGTCAAAGGAAATGTGCCACTTGCTGCTTTCAAGGATTATTCACATTGCGACAAACAATTGAATATCCTAGAAGGGTCTGTCCAGTACATCCAATGTACCCATGAGTCTACATCTTATTCCATGCTCGAAGCATCCTATAAGATTAGCACACATATTAGTCTCAATCATATCAAGGCTGTCTCAAGTTCACCAAGATATCTCGACTAAGGACTTATAGCCTGTCAGCCTAGCTAAACAGCTTTGAGACATTATTCAGAAGTACTCTTATTACTGCAGACAAGGTAACAACCTGAATAATAAACATACCTATTATAAACATAAGAGTTTATTACATGATACTTTTACAATCCCAAGGCCTCAAACATTAGCCTTAAGGGCATACCCCAACAGGAACATGCGCTAAATGACTTTCCAAAATTGGAAAATCCATTAAGCCATGCGTTCATGATCACTAAATCGATCAAAACGCCAAAACAATGAACCATACGTTCAAGCTCTTGAACCGGTTCAAAGTAAATGTGTTCGGTCCAAAGGCCAAACCAAGCCAGCCCAAGCCAATCGGTCTAGATCAACTAAACCCTAAGGTTTCCAATCTAACCGTTCATCTCATGATGCTCTTGATCTCACCGATCTAGCATCATCTCTCTCGATCGAAGCTTACCGATCTCAAGCCCTAATCAATCAAACATGATCAGACCAGATCTCACTTACAATCAGAGATTAAATCCCTTTAAACTGAACCCAAACAATTCAGTCCACACGATCTGACTCAAGTAAGCCATATCATCAAATTGTGCGACCCTAAGGGTTTCCTTTAAATGTCGGTAACAATAATTTACATTATCACGATCAGTGAGGGGTATCTAGCAACACATCACTATCTCCCGATATAAAGGAAAGAGTCTTCCAAGACTACACCCAAACCATAGCACAAGTGTGAATCCACTTCACAAGGCATACATGTATCCTTTGCCACTGGATGTTCTTATTGGACAAGCGTGTCAAGCTTGTGACTCCAATACGATGAGCATGATTAAATCAGATGAACATAGTCATCTGGGTATGGCCATACACTTTCTCAATCATCTCATATAGGGGGGGCCTTAGAACATCACACTCCTTAAACAAGGAGATGGCAATCCTTTATCTATCACTAGTGTCCTAACCTGACTCATGATCATTATCCAAGATAGTCTATAACCATTATATTTCAAATGATATTGAACTACCTCAAAACAATGACATTCATCATTTAGGAACACAAGTGATCTCATGTCAAAGGACATGTGCCACTTGTAGCATACAAGGATTATTCACATTGTGACAAGCAATTGAATATCCTAGTAGGGTCTGTCCAGTACATCCAATGTACCCATGAGTCTACATCTTATTCCATGCTCGAAGCATCCTATAAGATTAGAACACATATTAGTCTTAACCATATCAAGGCTGTCTCATGTTCACCAAGATATATCGACTAAGGACATTTAGCATGTCAGCCTAGCTGAACAGCTTTGAGACATTATTCAGTAGTACACTTATTACAGCAGACAAGGTAACAACCTGAATAATAACCATGCCTTTATAAACATAAGAGTTTATTACATGATACTGATACAATCCCAAGGCCTCAAACATTAGCCTTAAGGGCATACCCCAACAGTTGAGCATGGGGCCCTTCCCATTCGGCTTGAACATGAGTAGCTCTAGGGGTTTGAGAGTGGGGTCTCATGTCATTTGGTTCCCTTGTGTGGGATCCACTATTGGGCCTACTAGTGTTTTGGTGATCCATTTTAGAGTTAGACTCTAAGGTGTTAAGCCTATTATCTATGACACCTATGGTGTGTTGGATACTTGCTAGGGTGTCTTTGATGGAAGCCATATCAATTGAGAGGGCACTAACTTCATGGTCAAGAGCATGATTAAGACCATAGCTAGCACCGGATATAGTAGCCATTTTGAAAACAACTAGGGTTTTGAAATTAGTTCCTAAGGTGATAAAATATAGCTAGTCAAAGTTTTTTCAAACACCTAGGTCCAAAAATCGTCCTAGTAGTAGAAAATTAAGATTTTGGTCTTGTAAAATTCTACTCTAAGAGCCTAAGCTCTGATACCAAGATGATGGGGTGGCCAAACATGCAAACATTCAAACAATGTGATTTGGAATTCGTTTTGTATTAACTTATAGTTAAAGAAAGTCGAATTACTCTAACGCCTTTGGAAACTAGTTTTTTTGTATTTTTAGTAGGAAAACCAAAACTATATAGTAAGCTAGCCCTAACATGCGATTCTAAGCAAGAAGGGAAACTAGAACAAACCTAAGCATGCGATTCTACAACATATTGTAAGATGAAATTATTCCTAGCATGCAAGTCTACTCAAAGAAATTCGGTTACACTAGGGGAGGAACTCACCTTGCGCCCCTTGAGAATAGAAGGGGCGTACGTCCCGTTCTTCACCGGTCCAATGGTGGAATCTCACGAAGTAGGGCCCTATGAGCTTACATCCACAACATTGCAGCAACCCCACACATGCGTGGGTGAGTTAAGATTGAAATTTAAGAGGCCAACTTACACGCAAAACCAAGGGGGAGACTAGTCTCTAAGTTCCCTTGCTAACAAGCTATGGACTAACTAGTTTAGAGGGGTGGAGGAGGAGAAGCGCCTAGCATATCCTTCAAGAACCGTGTATAGCCTGCAAGAAATTATCATGAGTGTAGGCGAATGCTCAACAAAGGCCAAGACAACATCAACTAAGGAGGAGGAAAAACTTAGCTAGTTAAGAGTTGAAAGTTGGTCTCGGCAAGGTGAGAATGAGTTCATATTTGGCTCCAGCTGAACTAGCATCTTCTCTTGGACGGGAGCTCTTCACGGCTGAAGGAAGAGGATGGTAAGGGAATGAAGCTTCAAGAGGGGCGAGTGGAGGAGGGGAGTGAAGGGTGAAAAGAGGGATGGAGGAACTCTCGGCCAGATGGATGTGGAAGGCGACAAACACACAATGCAACACCCAAGTTCTGATTTTCAAAATATTCAAAGTCTAATGTCTTGCTTACAGGAGATTACATGATATAGAATGCTGCCAACGGGTGTCTCCACCCCCTAGGCGCATGAACAAGTCAAACAAGCAAAGAAAATACAGCAAGTACTAGCGCCTTAATGAAGCTGATATATTTCCCATTTGGGGGCTGATTTGTTCTGCACTTTCACTTGGAGTTTTCCTGCAAATGGCAATGGCCAAATCTGAAGATTGTGTAGCTTTAATGTTGCTGATATCCTGTCTTAAAGCTAATGGAACTCCTTGGAGACCGAAGTTGGAATTGGCTAGAAATGGGAAGGCAAAATTCTGCATTTGGAAAGGTGTCTTGGAGAAGTATCCCTTGCGTTGATGGCTGACCTCTTTCCTCAATTGGGCTGCTGATAGGGCTGGTGAAAACTGCACTTGTCTTCTAACTTCAAAAGGGAAATGGCGGTTGTGGAGTGAAGACAAGCTCCACTTGGTTGCCACCTAGGATGTGTGGATCTTTGAGTAGCCTTGTTGAGAATACTTCACCAAATGGGCTGATTGGTTCTAGGCACCTCCTTCACTTGATTTGGATTGACTTGAGCTCAAAATTTAGTTACCAAATCAATTACATTAATTGCATGAACTAACCTATCATACATAAGTGGCGGAACCTAGTGAATGTAACTACTTGGTGTAATTTTAAGGGTGGATCTAATCTACCACATGAAGCAACCTAATCTAATACATAATAGACAAAATGGGGTTCTAAGGAAGCCATGTCTAGTGGCTAGGATAGCCATACCTAGCGGGCTTCTTTCGATCCCGGGTGGACCTCTGAAGGTCCTGCCTCGGTCCCACATCAGGTTCTTCCTTGATGCCTTACATAATTTCGATGTCTCTTGTGTCTTATATGCTTGATTTGAGTTTTGAATCTCATGATATTCGTTTCTATGGGGTCGGATTCGAATGTTTCTAGGGTTTTAAAATTCTGTTATGCTGAAATCTGCATTCTCTAATTTGACATTTGTGTGGTTTAACCCCAATATCTCATGATCTATAGTTTCAAATCGCACAAAACAAATTTTATTCGAAACTAGATTCACTAAGCTTTCATGTGAATATGATCTTGCCAAAATATGAGTTATATGCGTGTTGCAATTGGTATTGTAATCTAAATCACGAATTCTGTTTTTGGAATTCTAGAATCCTGATCTTTATATGTTCAAACCCTCGTATCTCCCTGATTATAATTCAAAATCTTGTGAAACCAGTTTTATTGGAAACTAGACTTGGAGATCTTCATTTGACTATCATATTGTCTAGTTGTGATTTGGTTTTCAATATGAAACAAATGTCACAATCCTGATATGCGAATCTGTTTTTCTAAAAATCTGGAATTCTGACCTTTCTGTGCTCGAACCTTTATATCTCCTTGCCTACAACTCGAAATCTTGTGAAACCAGTTTTATTGGAAACTAGACTCGGAGATATTAATTTTTACTACCATATTGTCTAGTTGTGGTTAGGTTTTCGATATGAAACATATGTCGCAATTCTGATATATGAATCTGTTTTTCGGAAAATCTGAAATTCTGACCTTTCTGTGTTCGAGCCTTTATCTTCTTGCCTACAACTCGAAATCTTGTGAAACCAATTTTATTGGAAACTAGACTCAGAGAGCATCATTTTGAATACTATATTGACTATTTTTGATTAAGTATTCGACCTAAAATATAAGTCGCAATCTGACATTATAAATCTCGCCAGTTTTGGTTATACGCTTACCATCAAATTTGGTATTGTGTTTTGAGCTTGAAATATTTCTTGAAGTAGCAAGATCTTTATGAAATTCATTTCTATCCCTTGACTTGTGATTTTAAACTCATGGTATGCACTCTAACACTTTATATGGAACTTATGACTTATTTGGCCCTAAAAATCTCAATGTGCATAATTCTATGACAAATGGTATATCCAATGACTTAAGTTATATCTTATTATCATTGTTATGCTCAAGTTCATTGTCTTAGTGCTCTTCTTATGAAAGCTATATTGTGGGGAGAATTTGTGTGAACCCAAATGAGAGATTTGTGGATGGATGTGGAGCAAAGTGCCACACCCTTAAAAAGGTGGGGGCCACCTCTTGAGTCCCACTTCTCATATGGTAGTTGGGAGTAAAGTGCTACATGGAGCAAAGTGCCACACCCCTAAAAAGGTTGGGGCCACCGCTTGAATCCCACTACATCATGATAGTTGTGGAGCAAAGTGCTACATTGAGCAAAGTACCACACCTCTAAAATGGTGGGAGCCACCACTTGAATTCATGGGAGCCACCGCTTGAATCCCACTATCTATTTGCATGAAGAGCCCTAAGATGCTCTAGCTAGCTTTTGATTGCTCTCTCCTGACGAGGATGGGTTCAACTTCCAGACGTGGAAGGAATTATGAATTATGATCGTCTCCCCCACATCTATGATACATGACTATTCATGATATGAATGCACATCTATGATACATGATTATTCATGATATGAATGCACATCTATGATACATGACTATTCATGATATAAATGCATATTTATGATCCATGACTACTCATGATATGAATGTTCAATAATGATCAATGATTACTTATGATACGAATGCTCAAAAATGATCAATGACTACTTGGACTAGAGGTGGCCAACGGGCCGGGCCGGCCCATGGCACGCACGGCACAGCTTCGGCTCGGCCCAGCACGTTGACAAAGACAATGGGCTGCGGGCGGCACGTGGCCCGGCCCGGGCCGAGGAGTTCAGGCACGTGGCTCGTACCCGGCACGGCCCGCAAGCGTGCCGGGCCAGGCACGACATGCATAATTAATGTTTTTTTATTATTTTTACATATGTTATTTTTCATTTATACCCCCTTAAAGTATCTAAAACATTTAAATTTATAGATATAATTGTCTTTTAGCTATAAAATTATTATTTTATTCTCTTTTAATAATATAAAATAGAGAATAAATTTGTAAATTTACACTCATTTCATCTCTATAAATTCTAGATAGTTCCTTATATTTTCACACACAAAATTTTAGTTTGAATTATTTTTTTATTACATTATTCTTAATCACGTGAGTTTCAATTACTTTGTTAATTGTGTTTGTAGTCTTATAGGTGAGCACGAGGCATAGAGAAAAATGGTAAATAATAGAAGAGTGAAGATAATTATCATTCGGCCAAATTCTCAACGTTCAATCTTCCTTACATCTACCTTAAATTTCTTCAATGCTGATCAATGGACAATCACTGTTTTAAGTATTATTGAATGTGTTAGTCAAATCATACGAATTGATGTATTCAGGTTCGAAGAACACTTTATCCACTTATCTGATCATGCAAGACAAAAATTTTTGGCTTCTCCCTCCCCTTCTGGGGTTGAGATTGAGATAGAGGTTGAGGACTTTGAAATAAATGATAGTGAGGAGGACAGTGATAATATCAACGATGAGCCGGAGCAATATATTGAAACAAGCCATGCACAAGAGTCACTTGAGTTTTTTATTATTGAAGAAGGAGGTAGAGCTGAAAACATGGAGTGCGCAATATGCATAGAGAAGATGGAGCATGGAGAGCAAGTATGTGCAACACAATGCTCGCACATCTTCCATAGTAGCTGCTTGCGTCGCTGGCTACTTGTCAGTTGTTTATGCCCATTATGTCGGCAATTGATTTAAGATTAAATGTATAATTTATGAATATGAAATTTAATCGATTTGGTTTTTTACTTTAGTCAAGTGTTGTTAGCGTTGTTAATAAATAAATAAATATTAACTTAATAAAATATATTAAAATTAAAATTATATATTTTCAAAAATTTTTGCAACATACATAATTTTCAATTTCTCATTTTTTTAATTTTTTCTTATTTTATATATTTTAATTAATTAATAATTTACCTATTTAAAAAAGTTATTTTAATCAAAATTTTATATTCTTTTTATAATCGGCCCCGCGGGCCAAAGTCAAGTTGGGCCAGGCACGGCCCGCGGGTTGGGCGTGCCGACTCCAACCCGCGGGCCGAAATTGGCCCACGTTCCAACTCCAGCCCGCAGGCCAAATCCAGGCCAAGCGAACATAAGACCCGTGCCTGGGCCAGCACGGCTAATCATGCTAGGGACCGTGCCAGACCTAGAGTTTTTTTCACCATGCCGGGCCCGGCACAGCACGATTGGAAACGGGTCGTGCCAGGCACGGCCCGCCAGGAACCGGGCCAAGGCGGGCCCGGGCCAGCCCGAGCACGGCCCATGGCCACCTCTACTTGTGACTCAAATGTGTTATCCATAGGGAATGTATTGTTATCTTGCTCTCCTTACCCAATTTATGTACTCAAGAGAATTTTGTTATCTTTCATTATTGTTTCACTGTGTTAACTACTTCATTGATATGTTTATGCTCTTTAGTTGTATTCCCCTTACCCCTTGGGGTTACTTGCTTGGCAATTTATGCTCATTCTTGCTTGCACTAACCCTTATTGCAGATTAGCTTGGCTACGCATTGTGGGCAGAAGCATGAAATTTTGGAAGCTTATTCTGGAATTTTGGCTAAATCATAGAATTTTGTAATCTTGGAAACATTGTATGTTCCATAAAAGACTTGTATTCAAGAGTGGTATTGTGACTTGTTGTGATGAAAATGTTTCTAGTTTTTGAAATTTGATTTCAATGGCATATGATGATAGTATGTTTAGCTCTCGGATTTTGGATTGTATGACTTTACTTTGCTATTGGGTAAAAGACTTTGAAATAATAGATATTGTTCTATTGCAACTTAGATGATGACATTTTAACATATATTTTGTTGTTCAAGGCATTAGATCTTGATTTTGATTGTCGATCCTTGCGAAAATTATTTGTATGATTTTTCTATTATGGATTGTTATTATCTATGGTTGTGACAGCAGTGGTATCAGAGGATTAATTTGAGGAGTTAGTTTTGATTTGATTATGATGATAATTATGATTGACGATCACTTAATTGATGTTTATATAGGTGGATAAAATGGGAAGGTCAAATCAGCCCTCTAGTGATTCAGTTGATCAAATGGCTGGAGTTTTAAAGGCTTTGGAGATCAAATGGCTTTGGAGCATAAAAACATTAAAATAAGCCTGGATTTAGCATGGAATAACACTGGAAATCAATACTAAAAAGTAGGGCATCAAACATTCCCAGACTTAAATCTTTGCTTGTCCTCAAGCAAAAAAATAGATGAAATACAAGATAGGTACGAGAGTAGTCATTCATGTTGAAGCATGCATCCAAGTTCGCGAATCATCTACGGGTAGTCCAAGATCTAATTAGAAGAAATCAAGTAAATGGGTGTTTCAAGCGTTCGGCAGTTTGATCCCACAACTTCTAGATGTCAACCAACTCAGCTTGTAATAAACATTGAATTCAATCAAACATACACAATACTCATGCAATTCTAATCCATCCTAATCAAATTGTTGGGGTTAACTCAAATGTATTATTTAGGATATGATACACTGATTATTGCATTAGACTTCAACTCATATTCTTAGGTACCATTACCAATTTTTTGCAGTGCCAAGTAGAGGAGTCTCTCTTTAGATTTCAACTCATGTCTCATTAGATTTCAACTCATGTTCTTAGGTACCACTGCTAATTTTTCGCATTGCCAAGTAGAGGATTCTAAGAGTGAGTTTTTTTGTTCCTTTTTTTTATGAAATAAGATTTGATATATCCTTTCATCTCCTAACAAATGTAGTGTTTCCCCAATGATAGAAAGGAATTCAAATAATGAATAAGTGGATGTGCATCTTAATATGAATCACATGTAGATTGCAAGCTTATATTAAATTAACAATCATAGAAATATTCGACCCACTAATGATCGACCTAAAACAATCCAAATCAGAAGATTTCAAAATCATAGAACGTATGGACATGATCATAGAATATTTCTAATAAGGTGATGCATTCAACAGGTTCTGATTATTCCTGACCTAACATGCATTTAACTTTAGGAATTTTGCCTAGCTATCATAGGATCAAGACTACCATACTTCAAACATGATAAATCAATGAATGAACTCTTAACCACAATATTACAACATACCTCTTAGAATGACCACATGCAAAGTCATTAACAAATCACATAATGATAAGTGAAGACAAGGTAGAATACCTAAATAAACTATAAAGCAAATCCCGACATGTCATACATAAATATTAAAGGCCCGCAGAAGTGGACCAGGCCCTCGAATAGTCACATATAAGTACAATGCCAAATGAATGTCTAGCGAATCAAAGTCAAGTAGCGGGAGTAAGAACCACAGCAAGTAAGATAACAACGTAGTAGCGGAAGCAATGATAAACCAAAATAGAGATAGCTGACCCACTTTGAAGGTTTCATAGTCCTCTATGAGATGTCATGTACGTGAGAGGAGTAGGAGGAAGACCAGGAGTTGGAGAAGCTACTTCCGCCACCGGGATTTAGAGTTAGAAGCCTGAGAACTCTTTCCCTTCCCGCGTGCGGTATAGTCTGGTTGGTCTTCCTCATCTGAAGAGACTGTAACGCGTTCCACATTCTCCTCGTTAAGGAAAGCCAACCTATCGTCCATGGATGAGATCTTCTCCCACATGGAGCTCATCATCTTGTGCTGTCTCTACATACCAGCCTACATAGTCTCCCAACGAGACGTCTGCTCCTGGTGCATATAAGAGAGTGTAGAATCCAGCTGATCCTGCACCTCTCGTTGGTGAAGTTGCTCCTCCATAATTTCCTATAGTATAGCCATCATGGAATTCGAAGAGGAGGAACCGCCAAAGTGGAAAGCTCCTGGGGCTGGCAATGCGGTGTCCCCCGGATCTGGCTGAGGGTCGGCGATGGGCTGGGTACACCAGTTAGCTCGTACTTGTACTATGGTGTGCTCGGGGTTCGGCAATGGAAGGGTGAACTGGCTTCCCTTAAACATCAAGCAGTAGGAATCACCCTGACGAATGATGAGCTTCATGGAAACGCATGACTCGATCTCAAGCCGGTTGTTTCCAGTAGCTTCCATAGTGCCGTAGGGGATGACTCCCAAGAAAACCACTAGTGGAGTAATCAGTCCTCTCATAACTATCGCCCCCTTGCGAGAACGGGCGACGCGACTGAATTGCTTCACCAAATAGTAACCGGAGTCCGCCCTGAAACTATGTAACATTCACCACAAATAAAATAACTCTAATTGACGCACCATACCGTCACTTTCCCCATGCCCAAAGATGGTATGAGCGAGTACGTGGTGGACATATCTGATAGCGGGGTTGCAGATACTAGAAGCGTGGGCGACGCGTGCTGAGTAGATATGCTCATTAGTTATGGCGCCCCAAAAGCCCTGCTCAGTATATTATGTGGGGATTTTGCGCGTACAAGGTTCAGGAAAACCATATACTCTATGCAGCTGGGAGAGGGTGAGGGAATGCTCGATGTTGCCCAATCTAAAGGTAAGACGGCCAGGGTCCTCATCGATAATAGTGTCTGCTTTGACTTCGACAGAACTGAGGAACTCCAATGTGATGCCGATGTGAGTGGGAGAGAATAGCTGCATGAATTGTTCCCACCCGACATTGGCATACATGAGCGCCATGTCTTCTAAGAGGCCCAGCAAGCTCAATGTTCCCCTGTTAAGGTAGTGTGTGTTGAGCAACTTGCGCTGGCGAAGAAGAAGAAAGTGTTCCTCTTGTGCAGCGTTCTGAAAGATTATGCCGAACTCGTTCGACGGAGAATTATAGGGCTGAGGTCAGCTAGCTAAGGCATGCACCTGCCTAGATGATGAAGATTGTGATGTTAGTGGTGGAGGATGTGATGGCGGCGACGGGGTGTAGTCGTCATCATCACCAGATGAATCAGAAAAAGCTCACGAGAGCATTATAGCAAGAGACTAGAACTTTCTTCTTGGGCGCCATGGATGAATAGGGAAAATCCTCCAGAAACTGAGATGCGGTCGTTAGTGAGAAAATTGAACGGAGGAATCTTCAGAGGTCGGCGGCGAGACGGACAGTAGAAAGCCTCTGGAAGTACTGAAGGGAAGAGATTTCACCGTGGGAGTCAAAGGTCCAGAGCAAGAGTCGGCAGCGCACGGGTTTGGTGGAAACCCTACCCGTGTGCTGCCCTAAATACGGGTGAATAACAATTAGATGCATGGGTGAACCCCATGGGGTTCACCAACCTGTGAAGCTTTATGATAGAATTTGGCAGCAACAAAATTACGGGTGAACCCCGTGGGGTTCACCAAGCTATGAAACCCTCTTGATGGTTTCGCTCAGATAGAAATACGGGTGAACCCCATCGGGTTCACCAGACCATGAAGCTCTATGGAGGAAAAGTTATATAGACGGATACAGTGGACTTCACGGGTGAACTCCGCTGGGTTCACCTGGCCGTGAAGTTCACAGAAGAAATCTAAAAAGCCCAAAATGCCATACTCCATCCACGAATGCTAAATCCATCTTTTTGCCACAAATTAATCCATGAAAATCAATTTTATCTACGAACACAGTAGACTTCATGGGCAAACCCCGTGGGGTTCACTTGGCCATGAAGTTCTTTGGAAAGTTCAAAAGTTGTTGTCTCGAAAGCTCAATCACCCCAACAGGTCCCTACAACTCAAAAAGGCATACAGTCAACAAAAATCCCCATAATAAAATCAAAAATAAATAAAATTACATTCACAAACTAAGAATTGTATCTAATAATAACGAGAAGTAATGCATCTAAACCAAAAATAATCAAGAACTTGGGTTGCCTCCCAAGAGCACTAGTTTAAGTTCAATAGCTCGACCGAAAGAGTTTTCATGTCACCAATTCTGTGGGGTCTATAAGAGCAAGAACAACCCCTTGCTCGACCCACTCATCTTTAAAGTAGTGCTTGAGGTGATGCCCATTAACAATGAAGCTTTCTGCATGTTCTGTCCAAATAGTGATCGCTCCATAAGGTTGCACTTGATGTACCACAAAGGGGCCAAACCACCTAGTTCGAAACTTCCCTAGAAATAATCAAAATATTGTGTTGAAAAGTAGCACTTTATCTCCTACATGGAGCTCCTTCTTCACAATGCGCTTGTCGTGCCAAAGTTTGGTGCGTGCCTTGTTGATCTTGGCATTCTCATAAGCGTAGAGGCATATTTCATCCAACTCATCAAGTTGCAACTTTCTCCTCTCTCTAGCGCTTTTGAAGTCATAATTGATTTGCTTGATAGCCCAAAATGCCCTGTACTCAAGTTCAACAGGTAAGTGACATGACTTCCCATAAATTAGTTGGAAAGGAGACATATCGAGGGGAGTCTTGAATGCAGTTCGGTAGGCCCATAAAGCATCGTGTAATTTTAATGCCCAATCCTTCCATGATCGCGATATAGCTTTCTCAAGTATTTATTTGATTTTTTTATTAGAAACATCTACCTAACCACTAGTTTGAGGATGATAGAGCTTGGCAATCTTGTGCTTTACACCATACTTCTTCAAGAGCGCTCCAAACCTTTGTTCAATGAAGTGGGATTCTCCATCGCTGATCAAAACACATGGAACTCCAAATCGGGAGAAACTAGTTTGCATCATAAGCTACATAATGACCCTGGAGTCATTAGTAGCCTCTGTGGATGCCTCAACCCACTTCCACATGTAGTCAACGACATCAAGAATATACCATTTACCGCATGAAGACGGAAAGGGTCCCATGAAAACAATCCCCCACACGTCAAAAATTTTCACTTTCAATATATCATTAAGTGAAAGTCCCTATAACAAGGGGGGCGAAACCCTAATAGGAGGCGCATATAAAAATTTCATAGCGGAATCTAGGGTTTCATAGATCGGTTTGCATGTCATATGATTAACTTTCAAAAACCTTGTATAGATGAAAAGAATTCATACCATAGCCATTGATTCGAATGGCGTCTTGGAAGAAGAGATCGAAAGGGCTCTCCTCCAAAGTGTGCGCACACAAGATGAATCTTGGCTTCTCCTTGATTCTCTTTGTGCTAGCAAAGATCTTCAAGTCTCCTTGATCGCTTGAAGGGAATTGAGATGAGATCTTGCTTGGCCGAACTTTCTCCAAGGCATTAACCTTCTTCACACGAGAGTGTGTCGTCAAGAGGAAGGAGCAAAAGGCGAGAATAGAGCCCAACGCTTGAACGTGGAGGCGTTACCTATTTTGGAACTTCCAAAAATAGCAAGCTCCTCAATGCATGCGTTCATGCGTTCACTTCAAGTGAACCGAACGCAACTCCTTCTCACCCCTTGAACCAAGCGCTCACACATGAGCCGGTTCAATGACATTTGGTTCAATGACCAAACCAAATCAGCCCAAGCCATGGTCTAGATCTTATCTGACCAAATGGTTCAAGATCTAACCGTTCATCTCTTGATGCTCTTGATCTCACCGATCTAGCATCAATTCTCTCGATCGAAGCTTACCGATCTCAAGCCCTAATCAATCAAACATGATCAGACCAGATCTCACTTACAATCAGAGTTTAAATCCCTTTAAACTGAACCAAAACAATTCAGTCCACACGATCTGACTTAAGTAAGCCATATCATCAAATTGTGCGACCCTAAGGGTTTCCTTTAAATGTCGGTAACGATAACTTACGTTATCACGATCAGTGAGGGGTATCTAGCAACACATCACTATCTCCCGATATAAAGGAAAGAGTCTTCCAAGACTACACCCAAACCACAGCACAAGTGTGAATCCACTTCACTAGGCATACATGTTTCCTTTGCCACTGGATGTTCTTATTGGACAAGCATGTCAAGCCTGTAACTCCAATATGATGAGAATGATTAGATCAGATGAACATAGTCACCTGGGTATGGCCATACACTTTCTCAATCATCTCATCCAGGGGGCCCCTTTAAACATCACACTCCAAAATAAGGAGACGGCAATCCTATATCTATCACTAGTGCCCTAACATGACTCATGCTCATTATCCAAGATAGTCTATAACCATTATGTTTCAAATGATATTGAACTACCTCAAAACAATGCCAATCATCATTTAGAAACACAAGTGATCTCAAGTCAGAGGAAATATGCCACTTGTTGCATACAAGGATTATTCACATTGTGACAAGCAATTGAATATCCTAGTAGGGTCTGTCCAGTACATCCAATGTACCTATGAGTCTACATCTTATTCCATGCTCGAAGCATCCTATAAGATTAGAACACATATTAGTCTCAATCATATCAAGGCTGTCTCATGTTCACCAAGATATCTCGACTAAGGACATATTGCATGTCAGCCTAGCTGAACACCATTGAGACATTATTCAGAAGTATACATATTGCTGCAGATAATGTAACAACCTGAATAACAACCATTGCCTTTATAAACATCAGAGTTTATACATGATACTGAAAGAATCCCAAGGCCTCAAACATTAGCCTTAAGGGCATACCCCAACATTAAGAGGTAGTTCATCCCTTTTAGAGAGATTTCCAGTCCGTTGGCAGCTTCACAGGTTAAAGCAAAGTGTCTAGCATCATGAAATAAAGAAGGCCAATATAAACCTAACTTTAGACCTTTAAAGGCTGTTTTAGCTACCCTGGCGTGTCCTCCATGGGGTGAAGAATGACATTGGGACAACACATCATGTATCTCCACCTCTGGTATACATTGCCTAAACAATCCATCAGTACACCGCCGACATAGATAAGGTTCATCCTAGTAGTAAGACTTCATTTTCGGTCAACCTGGCAAAAATGAAGTTTGGGTCCAATAACATTCTTCCAACTCATCAGGCCCATTGGCGTTGATGAAATCTCCAAAATAGATCTGAGCTATCCAATAACTCGATCATAAGGCTTCCTGGTCAATACGAGAACTTGAGTATCAAGGTGTGCGACCCTGGAGGTTCTTCTGACGTTGGCAGTGCTGACCTAAGGTCACCACAAGCAGTGAGTGGCACCTAGCAGTGCATCGCTGCTACCAAAGTCATCGGAATGGATATCTGACGGAGTCATAGACTTACTTGAGGACAACCCAATTCCTCTAGAAGACACTTGGAGAGACTCCCCAGGGCCTGAGGGGAACACCCAGCAATTTCTGGTTCAGAAGGCCATCCACCGCCCTCAACACGGCCAGGCCGTGACGGTGGACACGGCCGTGACGAGCCCGCCGACCACCTGCACACCTGTTCCTCTAGCCGTGTCCGACTCCGCAAGACCCAGCTGATCCAGACACGGCCAGGCTGTGATCGGGAGCACGGTTGTGACACGGTCAAAGAGAAACACGAACGCGAGCACGACCACTACCACGCCCGTGATGCCCGTCGTGACGAGCTTGATGGAAAGTAGCGCACCCCATCCCGGCCGTGACAGCAAACACGACCAAGTTGTGACCAGCTCGCTAGAAAACACTAGAGATTCTCAGCGCAAAATTACGGCTCGTAATATTCATTATGGCCCCATCGTAATTTGGGACCAACGTTCTATGGATTTTTGACCCGGAATTATGGCCCATAAATCAGATTACGACCCTACCTTAATTCCTATAGGTCAACCCCAGCACGGCCAGATCGTGAAGATGAGCACGCCCGTGACACGGTCCAGCCTGAACACGAACGTAGACACGGCCCGTGGCACGCTCGTGCCTGCGCCCAAGATCAATTCGCCGGAACTCAAGCTACTCCAGCACGGCCGTGACCAGTTCACCGACAAACGACACCCCCGTGCCTCCTGCTGTGTTCGACCCAGCACCACTCCATCACGCCCGTGACGACAAACACAGCTAGGCCGTGACCAACCCCAAAAAGTCTAAAGGTGCCATTCTTCATCCCGTTCGACGCTCGCAACGGTCTTCGCACTCCCCAGACTATTTTGTGGGGGTGGTAAGCCCCTCATCCGCCACAACTTGCCCCATCTGCTCCATCAATGAGGCTTCGCCCGCATCTTCGGAGTCCATTCAGCTCGTTCCTATGGCAACTCTTCCTTGAGGATGATGTAGAGACTATAGGAGGGTTGGTCCTTAGTGCCATATTCTACGGTGTTTACACAATGCATACAAATCGTGAGAGGGTCTTGAGATGAGGGAAGTCAAATCGCTCGGAAAGTATAGCAAGAAACACGGGAAATCAGCGCGAATTCGTTTCGAGGCAATACTAATGCGTGAGAAATCCAACGGCACCCAAAATTATTGAAATTCACTCACTAACCTCTAGAGCAATTTTAAGCATAGAGTTTGCGGATCGCGAGGTCAGCTCGCGCACCTATGCACCTGCAAACAAACCAACGAACAGGGAAACCGTCCACAACTCCGACGCTCAGATGCTCGTGGGTGAGAGGGCGAAAGAAACTCAACACGGAAAGAGAATCTAGAAACAGGCGAACTTGACCCACCTTGAATGGTGGGATTTACTTCTCGAAAAGCAGGAAACACTTCGAGTCGAGACACCGGTCACCGACTCTTACAAACTCTGAAGACGAAGCTACTTCGTCTTCCATACAAGTTGGAGGCACTCTTGCTCACTAGGAGAACTCTACCTCTAAGAGAACTAAGGAATACAACACCCCAGCCTCCTCTTTTATAGAACAAGAGGGGAGGGAACAAGACAAAGTAGAAAAAGACAAACTACTTTAACAACTAACTATCCCTGCAGGCCACAAAGGTGGTCAAGCAGCTACTACAAGACAAAGCAAAACAAAATTATTCCTAATATTCTATGAAGCTAGAACATGGTCTTCTGGGCTTCGTACGGAGGTGGTTGGGCGGTCAGACGTGTTCGGAGAATACCGCGACAAAGCAGCAGAATTTGGACGTCGTGGGTTGGCTTACGATAGATGTGGCTATCTCTTGGGCCGTGTTGCTAAGATGATTGTGCGGCCCCTTAGGTGTTGGGCCTTCAGGTGGACAGCCGCTTAGGCCCTTGGGCGGAAGGGTCTCGGTGTGGATCAACAATGGGCTGATCACTCCTACAAAACGGTCCGGCAGTCGAGAAGTGCGTTGAGAATGCCGTACCTCCACCTTGTTGGGCTCCTTCGGACCCTCCATGGAGGGTTCAACGTGGTACGCAGGGTTATGGACATCAAAACGGGGTCATCGGGGCTGTTCGGTGACTTCTTCGGTTAGTTGTCTGTTGGGCTCACAGGGCGAGGTTTTCGTCACTGGGTGCCTTGAGGAACTTTCTATGGAAAATTTTTGGAGTGCCATTTGGGCCAGATCTTCCCCTTCTATCATGCTGTCTTCTCCTACATCAATTCCCCCCATGTTTGAAGAGTTCTCCTCCAGAGAACTAGGGGGAAGAGGCTCATCAGTGTCGAGGGGCTCCTCCAAAGGACCGTAGAATGGAAGCAGATCCGCCATGTTAAAGACGGGGTGGATTCCCATGTCCTCAGGTAGGTCCAGCACATAGGCGTTGGAGCCGATCCTTCGCACCACCGCATATGGGCCCATGTATCGTGGCTGAAGCTTAAAATGTGCTCAGTGGGGAACACTCTTGGGGTGGATGCGGAACCTTACCAGCTCACCTACAGAAAAGAGTTGTGGCCTACGGTGCTCGTTGGCCCTCAAAGCATTACGAGTATTGCCCAAAAAGATTCGATGCTGAACTTCCTCATGCAAGCTAGCTATATCTGAGCGAAAGTGTATGCATGCTCAGAAAGATGGGACTCCATGGGCAGGTCAAGCAAGTCAATGGGTTTACGTGGCTGATGGCCTAAAACCACTTGGAAGGGACTAAGACCCATAGACCTATTGGCTGCACTATTACACGCGAATTCTGCCATAGGAAGGATGGTGTCCCAAGACCTCGGGTGGTTGCCAATGAGGCACCGGAGCAAATTGCCCAAACTACGGTTAACGACTTCGGTTTGGCTGTCGGTTTGAGGGTGGTAAGCTGTGGATAGCTTTAGAGTGGTGCCCAAGAGGGCCCAAAGTGAGCGCCAGAAATGACTCACAAAGCGCGTGTCACGATCGGACATGATGGTCTTAGGGAGGCCATGGAGGAGGATAATCTCCTTGAAGAAGAGATGTGCTACGTGGGATGCGTCCACTGTCTGGGAACAGGGGATAAAGTGGGTCATCTTCGAGAACCGATCTACAACCACGCAGATGGAATCGAAGCATGAGGCAGTCCGGGGCAGCCCTAGGACAAAGTCCATGCTGATGTCGTGCCATGGAGCATCGGCCATAGGCAGGGGTGTGTAGAGACCCATGTTCGAAGGATGGGGCTTGGCCGATTGACACGTGCCACAATGGCGCACAATGCGCTCCACATCCCTGCGAAGGGATGGCCAAAAGAGGCGTTCGTGGGCCATCCCGAAGGTCTTGTCGCAGCCATGGTGGCCGGCAACGCCACCTGCGTGTAGCTCAAGGAGTAGGTGGTCGTGAAGGGATGACCGGGGAAAGCACAGGCGATTCCCAAGGAAAAGATAACCTACACAGAGCTGATACGAGGACTCGTGGTCAGGTGACACAGTCAAGGCGGCATACGTGGTGCCGAAATTAGGACAGGTGGCGTACTCATCCTTAACGTGGTCAAAAGTATTGACTCGGGCACGCATAACACACAGAAGGTTCCAGACTCGACTCAGAGCGTCCGTAACAATGTTTTCTTTACCCGCCTTGTGATTGATCACGAAGGAGTACTGTTGCAAGTATTCGACCCACTTGGCATGGCGGGTGCTCAATTTCTTTTGAGCATTGAGAAAAGACAAGGCTTGGTGGTCGCTATACAGGATGAACTCTCGGTGGAGGAGATAGTGCCTCCACTGCCGAAGCGACTGAACTATGGCGTAAAACTCCTTGTCGTAGGTCGAATAACGCTGGGGAGCAGCGTTCAGTTTCTCGCTGAAGAAGACAACTGGGTGACCTTCTTTACTAAGGCAACCCCCGATACCAGTACCGGAGGCGTCACATGCGACCTCAAAGACTTTGGCGCAGTCATGGAGGCGCAGGACAGGGGCGGTGGTGATGGCATCCTTAAGGGATTCAAAGGCGCGTTGAGTGGCTGGAGTCCACTCGAAGTCATCCTTAGACAGCCGTTGGGTCAGCGGGGTCGCAAGTGTGCTGAACCCACGAATGAAGTTGCGGTAAAAAACCCACAAGACCCAGGAAACTACGGATATCAAAGACAGTGCGAGGCTCGGGCCAGTGCCGGATGGCCTCGACCTTAGCGGGGTCGACAGAAAGGCCCTCGTCGGAGATGATGTAGGCCAAGAAGTGGACTCGGGTGGTGATGAAGGAGCACTTCTTCGTGTTAAGGAAGAGGCGCTCCTTGCGCAGGAGGTCAAACGTAGCGCGAAGGTGGCCCAAATGGTCCTCTTGGGTCCGGCTAAAAATCAGGATGTCGTCAAAGTAGACGACCAAGAATTTGCCCATGTAGGGCTTAAGGACTTGGCTCATAAGCCGCATGAAGGTGGACGGGGCGTTAGACAGCCCAAACAGCATTACGAGCCACTCATAGAGACCTTCCTTAGTCTTGAACGTGGTTTTCCATTCGTTGCCCTCACGAATGCGGACTTGGTGATATCCGCTTCGGAGATCCAGTTTGGAGAACCAGGACGCACCAGAGACTAGGTCCAGCATATCGTCAAGTCGCAGTATAAGGAACCTATACTTGACAGTGATCCGGTTAATGGCATGGCTGTCCACGCACATGCGCCACGACCCATCCTTCTTGGGCGTGTGCAAGGCTGGGACAGCGCAAGGGCTCAAGCTCTTGCGAATGTACCCCTTAGTGAGGAGGTCATCGACTTGACATTGCAATTCAGCATGTTCGGTTGGGTTGAGACGATGGTGTGACAGGTTGGGGAGGCGTGCTCCCGGGAGAAGGTCAATCGCATGTTGGATCTCCCTAGCTGGGGGAAGTGTTGGGAAACCCCGGGGAGATTTTACAATTTTTCAGAGTTATTCACATACATTGCACAGCGGAAGAATGCCCCCGAAACAGGCCGGTCCCAAAAACCCAGTGAAGATCGCATGCAAGGGAGTTGACACGATGAGTTAGGAAATACCTTAAGAGCAATGTCGAGCGATGCCGATGTAGGCGTCCATGTGTGCGCCCTCTACAGTCTCGCACACACGGATCTCTTGAGTTCTCTTCTTCCTCGCTCGGTGCTAGCCTCGGGAAGAAGATCCAAGCCTTACTCCTTCTTCTTCAATACTTGCACCACCTTCAAGGTAGAAACGCCACTTGAAAAGAAGGGAGGAGAGGGAGAACGCCGCCAAGCTTTTCCTTCTCTTGCGCCAAGGAGGAAGAAAGGATGAAGCTCACGGTTATGGAAGAAGATGCACCCTTGTCCCTAGCCTTTCGCCCTTCCTCTTGTGCTCACGCCTTCAATGAATGATTGTCCACACAAGAAGAGGCGACAAGGGTCACTTATATAGAGCAATAGGCGGTTGGAGCAAAGGCTAGGATCATGACAAGTGTAGGGCTACGATGAGGAGGTTTGAGATAAGGAAAGTCTCCAAGACAATTCCTTAATTCTCATTCAACCTTACCTTATACTCCCACACCTTTCCTTGTGCGCCAAGGCCTTGCCTTGCGCCCCAAGCCATGCCATATTGGCACCCATTCCATCCTAGGAAGAGAGGGGGAGGCGCCCTTTACTTCCATAATGAAGCAAAGGCGCCAACATGACCCCATTATGCCCCTAGGCGCATAATGGTTCATGCTTCTCCCCATTATACCCTTTTAGCCTCTCATCTCTTCATGGGAACTTGTTATTGGGCCTCATTGGATAATGAGCTAGCCCAAACATCATTGCATAGGTTGATTAAGCACTTGAATCCAATCCAATGCAACCCTAATCCAAATGTGACCAACCATGGTCAAATACGGGTCAACCTGCCAAAAATGAAGTTTGGCTCCAATAACATTCTTCCATCTCATCAGGCCCATTGGCACTGATGAAATCTCCCAATTAGATCCGAGTTATCCAATAACTCGATCATAAGGCTTCCCGATCAATACGAGAACTCAAGTATCAAGGTGTGCAACCCTGTAGGTTCCTCTGATGCTGGCAGTGCTGACCAAAGGTCATCACAAGCAGTGAGTGGTACCTAGCAGTGCATCGCTGCTACCCAGGTCATTGGAATGGATATCGACATCGACATCCCCATCATCGCAACTAGGTACAGATGCATTCCAGTCTCTTTGCCGAACTGATATCCGATTGGTCAAGTGTGTCACCACTTGTTTTCATCCAATCACATGGCTATGACTAGAACAGGTCTTCACCTGGGTATGGCCATACACTTTCAGTCATAGAACCATAGAGGAGCTCCATGGATATCAAGCTTCCCTAAGGAAGGGGCAAATCCTATGTCTGTCCATTGACCTTCTCATATGGGTCGTGACATGCCCAATGACAACCGTTATGACCTCCCAACTACGGTGAGGTGTTAGGTTGCATCAAAGCAAGTCCCTAACCATATAGAATGATCAATGACCTCAAGTCAAAAGATCAATGCATCTCCTGTCACTTATGAGGATAACATATGACACCAAGTCATAGCCTCATAGCGGGTCTATCCTGTATATCCTCCATGATATACCCATGTGTCTGCGTTAGCACCACGTGCCTAACCAGCCCACATATCAGTCTCACAAGTACCATAGCTGTCCCATATCTACTAAGGCACATCGACTGGGATTACAGTTCGAGCACAGATCTAATCTGTCTCCAGGGACATTATCATGTAGGTACACAATCGCAGGTGTAAGCAAACAATGATTACGACAATGCCAGAATGATATATAAATATCAATGTTAAGTAGTACATGAGTAGACCAAAACTAGGTCCTAGGGCATATACACCAACAATCTCCCACTTGCACTAAGACCTAGAAGTTGTGGAATCTCAACCCCATATCTCTAGCGTGACCATCATGCTTCTGCTGCGCCAAAGCTTTGGTCAATGGGTCTGCCAGATTGTTCTCTGTGTCCACTCTGCTAATCTTGACATCACCTTGTAGAAACCCCTAAAATGGGGGGGCAAAAACCCTAAAGCTTGGCGCTAAAGAAAAATATGCTGGCGGAAGCAAGGGTTTAAGATCATTTGCATGCCATATGTTCAACTATAACCGATTGAGTAGATTGAGATGGAAATTCATACCAACGCCATATGCTTGGAAGTCGGCTTGGATGAAGAGAACAAACTAGATCTCCTCCACAAGTTCACACACAAGATGAAGATGCTTACTCCTTGCGGTCCCTTGTGCTAGCAAGACACCCAAGCTTTTCTTTTGTCGAATGGAAGGGATGATGAGATGATTCCCTTTCTTGGCCGAGAGCTTCTCTTGCTTCTCTCCCACCTTCGTCAACCACACCACGAAAAGGATGATGGCGTTGAAGTGAAGAAGCCAACGCTTATGCGTTTTGGCGTTGAAGCATAACCGGCTTTGATTACTTTCCATAAGTGGAAGAGAATCAAACCAAGCGTTCAAGCCACTTCAAGAACGCATATTGGCATTGAACCAAGCGTTCACATTTGTGAACCGGTTCAATCCAAATCGTTCAATCGAATTTGGTTCATCAAACCAAACCGAAATAGCTCAAGCCACTTGGTCTAGACCAAAACGAACCCCAAGGCTCATGATCTAACCATTCATCTCCTGATGCCCCTGATCTCTCCGATCTAGCATCATCTCTCTCGATCGAAGCTTACCGATCTCAAGCCCTAATCAATCAAACATGATCAGACCAGATCTCACTTACAATCAGAGATTAAATCCCTTTAATCTGAACTCAAAGAATCCAGTCCATACGATCTGACTCAAGTAAGCCATATCACCAAATTGTGCGACCCTGAGGGTTTCCTCTAAATGTCGGTAACGATAACTTACGTTATCACGATCAGTGAGGGGTATCTAGCAACACATCACTGTCTCCCGATATAAAGGAAAGAGTCTTCCAAGACTACTCCCAAACCATAGCACAAGTGTGAATCAAACTCACAAGGCATGCATGATTCCTTTGCCACTGGATGTTCTTATTGGACAAGCATGTCAAGCCTGTAACTCCAATACGATGAGCATGATAAGATCAGATGAACATAGTCATCTGGGTATGGCCATACACTTCCTCAATCATCTCATATAGGGGGGCCCTTTAGAACATCACACTCCTTAAACAAGGAGACGGCAATCCTATGTCTATCACTAGTGCCCTAACCTGATTCAAGCTCACCATCCAAGATAGTCTATAATCATTATGTTTCAAATGATATTGAACTACCTCAAGACAATGACAATCATCATTTAGAAACACAAGTGATCTCAAGTCAGAGGACATGTGCCACTTGCTGCTTACAAGGATCATTCACATTGTGACAAGCAATGGAATATCCCAGTAGGGTCTGTCCAGTACATCCAATGTACCCATGAGTCTACATCTTATTCCATGCTCGAAGCATCCTATAAGATTAGCACTTATATTAGTCTCAATCATATCAAGGCTGTCTCATGTTCACCAAGATATCTCGACTAAGGACATATAGCCTGTCAGCCTAGCTGAACAGCTTTGAGACATTATTCAGAAGTACACTTATTACAGCAGACAAGGTAACAACCTGAATAACAACCATGCCTTTTATAAACATAAGAGTTTATTACATGATACTTATACAATCCCAAGGCCTCAAACATTAGCCTTAAGGGCATACTCCAACAATCTCCCACTTGCACTTAATCTAATGGTTGAGAAATCTCAAACCCATATTATTACAGTGCTTCTCATGCTTCTGCTGCGCCAGAGGCTTGGTAAGCGGGTCTGCCAGATTGTCATCTGTATGAACCTTGCATATTTTGATCTCGCCACGATCAATGATCTCCCGGATCAAGTGAAACCGTCTCTGTATGTGCTTGGACTTCTGGTGCGACCGCGGTTCCTTTGCTTGTGCAATTGCTCCAGTGTTATCACAGAAGATAACCAAAGGATCAGCACTCGAAGGAACGACACCAAGTTCTCTCACGAACTTACGAATCCACACTGCCTCCTTGGATGCTTCCGAGGCTGCAACATACTCGGCTTCTGTTGTGGAATCAGCAACAGTTGACTGTTTGAAGCTCTTCCACACCACTGCTCCACCATTCAAGCTAAAAACATAGCCTGATTGCGATCGAAAATCATCCTGGTCCGACTGGAACGAAGCGTCAGTATATCCCTCTATACTGAGTTCTTCCTGACCACCATATATCAAGAACATATCTTTGGTCCTCCGCAGATATTTTAAAATGTTCTTGACCGCAATCCAGTGCGCCAATCCTGGATTACTTTGGAATCGACTGGTCACGCTTAACCCGTAAGCGACGTCTGGGCGAGTACATAACATCGCATACATAATGGACCCAATAGCCGAAGCATAAGGCGTATTGTCCATTTCATCTTTCTCAGTCTGTGTTTGTGGACACTGACTCTTTGAAAGATTCAGACCATGTCTGACTGGAAGATATCCACGTTTAGAATTCTCTAAATGGAATCTCTCCAGGACCTTATCGATGTAAGTACTCTGGCACAGCCCGAGAAGCCTCTTAGATCTATCCCTGTAGATCTTCACACCTAACACATAGGCTGCTTCTCCTAAATCTTTCATCTGGAAACATTTTCCTAACCATGCTTTAACAGCATGCAGTTCAGGAATATCATTTCCAATGATCAAGATATCATCGACGTAGAGGATTAGGAATGTAATTACGCTCCCACTAAACCTCTTATATACACACGGGTCATCCTCGTTCTTGATGAAACCAAACTCAGAGATTGATTCATCAAAACGAATATTCCAGCTCCTAGATGCTTGTTTAAGTCCATAAATGGACTTCTTTAACTTGCATATCTTATGACGATCTGCTGGATTAGTGAAACCTTCCGGTTGTGTCATATACACATCCTCATCCAGATTTCCATTAAGGAAAGCTGTCTTCACATCCATCTGCCAGATCTCATAATCGTAATATGCAGCTATCGCGAAAAGAATCCGAATAGACTTAAACATGGCTACAGGTGAGAAAGTTTCATCATAATCTATCCCGTAGATTTGTTTGAAACCTTTCGCAACTAGCCTGCCTTTATAGGTAACCACGTTACCATCCATGTCAATCTTCTTCTTGAAGATCCATTTACAGCCTATAGGGATTACTCCCGGAGGCGGATCAACCAAATCCCAGACTTGGTTATCTGACATGGAGTCCATCTCGGCTCGCATAGCTTCAAGCCATCTAGCTGACTCCGGTCCACTGACCGCATCCGCATAAGTTAGGGGTTCATCATTATCAATGATGTAGACTCCGTCATAGCGCTCAGGCTGTCGACGAATCCTGCCCGATCTTCGCGGTTCCCGTGATATTTGAGCCTCAGGTTGCTCAATAACCTGATCTACCGGCTCAGGCTCATCCAACTGTGCTTGACTACTTTGTCCTTCCTCTGGAATCTCATCCAGTTTTATTTCTCTCCCACTGGCCTCTTGCAGAAGAAACTCCTTCTCAAGGAATATGGCCGTACGAGCAACAAATACCTTGTTCTCCTTGGGATCGTAGAAATAATAACCCTTAGTTTCCTTAGGGTAACCGACAAAGATACATTTCTCAGATCTGCTCTCCAGTTTCCCAGAGGCGAGCTTTTTGACATAAGCCTCGCAACCCCAGATCCTGATAAATGTCAAGCTCGGCTGTTTCCCATACCATAACTCATATGGCGTCTTGGAAACTGCCTTGGATGGCACTCGGTTTAGTACCTTTGCAGCTGTTTCCAGTGCAAAACCCCAAAAGGAGTATGGAAGAGTGGCCTGACTCATCATAGAACGAACCATATCAAGTAACGTTCTATTTCTCCTCTCGGACACACCATTCCATTGCGGTGTTCCTGGCGGAGTGAGCTGTGAGATAATCCCACACTCTTTCAGATAGTCAGTAAACGCATGACTTAGGTATTCACCACCTCGATCAGAACGAAGTGCCTTGATATTTCGGCCTAGCTGATTTTGTACTTCATTTTTGAACTCTTTGAACTTGTCAAAAGATTCACTTTTATGTCTCATTAGATAGACATACCCATATCTACTGAAATCATCAGTAAAGGTAATGAAGTACTGATAGCCACCTCTGGCATGTTTACTAAAAGGCCCACACACATCACTGTGTATAAGGTCCAGTAAACCTGAAGTCCTTTGACCTTTGTTTGAAAAAGGTGACTTCGTCATTTTACCCATCAAACAAGCTTTGCATGTATCAATCTCCTCATAGGAGAAAGATCCCAGCAGTCCAAGATCATGCAACCGCTTAATGCGCTTCTCGTTTATGTGGCTTAAACGACTATGCCATAGCAAGGTGCTGTCATCAGCATACTTGGCTTTCTTATTATCAATGTTTTGTATAGAATTTTCCATGTCCAACATGTATAACCCATTGTTAATTGAACCAGTTGCATACACAATATTATCTAGAGATAAAACACACTTTGAAATATTGCATTCAAAGGCAAATCCTTTCCTGACAAGAGCAGGAATAGAGATAATATTCTTTGTGATACTTGGTACAAAATAACAATTGTTTAATTCTAATACAATGCCAGATGGTAAAGTAATGAAATAGTCTCCTACAGCAACAGCAGCAACCCGTGCCCCGTTTCCAACTCGTAGGTCTACCTCATGCTGTCCCACCTGCCTTCTTCTCTTGAGTTCCTGCACATTTGAACAAATGTGAACTCCACATGCAGTGTCCAACACCCATGATATAGTAGAAGAAGATAACATGACCTCAGTCACATATATACCTGAGCCAGAAGCGATGCTTCCCCTCTTATCTCCTTGGAGCGCTTTACAGTCCTTTTTCCAGTGACCCAGCTGGCCACAGTGGAAACACCTGTTGTCCTTCGACCGCTTCACCTTCTGTTTCAGCGCATTGCTGTAATTCTTGACAGGGGCCTTGCCCTTCTTCCCCTTCTTCTTGTTCCTAGAAGGAACCATCAAGACAGAGGTTGAAGGCTTACCCTTCAGAGTTTCCTCAGTGGTCAAGAGCATATTCAGCAGCTCTGCCGGCGTACAATCGATTTTGTTCATATTAAAGTTAATGATGAACGCATCGAAAGAAGGCGGGAGAGACTGCAGAATAATATCCACAGCAAGCTCCTGGTTGATGGTATGCCCCAGTTTCTCCAGAGCCTCCTTGTGCCCAATCATCTTGAGCACGTGAGCTCCCACTGGGCTCCCCTCAGCCAGTTTGCTCTGAAAGAAGAGCTTCGTCAGATTATAGCGTTCAGTCCTCGCCTGTGCAGCATACAGCATCTTGAGGTTCGCTATAATTTCTATAGCCGACATATCCTCATGCTGACGCTGCAGCGGTGGCGTCATAGACGCTAGCATCAGGCAAGCGACATCAATGCTATCATTGACGTGCTTTTCGTAGGCATCCCGAACCGCCCTTGCGGCGTTCGGAGCGGGCTGCGGCGGTATCGCCGTCTCGAGGACATACAGTTTCCTCTCTGCCTTAAGAACGATCTTAAGGTGTCCGAACCAGTCAGAGAAGTTCGGCCCAGCAAACTTCTCCCTTTCCAGTAGGGATCGCACATTGAAGCTCATGGTGTTCGTTGCTGCAGGAATCTACAACAAGCAAGAACAGCAAGGTCAGTATCAATGTTCAGAATCAATCCAGGACTTAAGAAAGATTCTTTTCTCACTATTTTGTCTGACTGAAAAATCCAGTAAACAGTCCGAAAGAGTAACACTCTTTTAGTGAGATGGGATCCAGATTTCATACTTGGTCTCCGCGTCCCGCTCAGGCGAGATAAGTTGCACAGAGATGACAAGCACTAATTTCTGGTAGGCTATCCCAGCCAATCGCCAACCCGTGCGATTCCCCTTCATCTTGGCAATCCAGCAGACTGTGCCAACTGAGTTGGTACAACACAGTCTCTGATCCCAGAGATGGCTGCCTCCATGCGCTACCATATGCGCCACATATGTAGTCTACATGGTCAAGCTGACCTGACCTACTCCCTGGACCACCACGTGCTATGCTGAGCAACGAGAGGGGATAAATCCCAACTCTGTAACACGCAGGTGAAATCCAGCACCGTCTGAAGATAGATGGACGTGCCCACTGAGTGGGTTCAACATGGCTCCAACGATAATCAGAAAGGTGAGGTTTCGCGTCAGAAGGCTTACGAGCTTGATATATCAGCGTTGGATTTTAACGGTCTTTTATCTTCTTGACTATCATGCAAGTCCTATGGTGATAGCAGAAGATAAACTTAAACATGCAATTCTAATTATAAAAGCAATAAATAGAATGCATGATCTTATGTGGTAAAAGCCCATGAACCCTAGTAAGACCTTAATTTTACTTAAGTCTTCACTTGAGCTCCATTGCATCTCATCTGGTCCAACCCAGTGCCCTAGCGCCAAGAGCACCTCAGGTGCACCACCAGGTGAATGCCCCTCTTGGATGTGTGCCTTTGTGTTCTTGTCTAATCAAAGTACATTTGATCTATCTAGACAAGGTTGACTCGCAGGTCAACAACATATTATAAATTAAGTACAATGTGATTCGCAGATCACAAATTAATTTACAATTTTTAAATCCAGGCACGCAGGCCCCAGCACAGCACACAATTGGGCAACCCACATAAGACTAAATAAACAAGCATATGGTTCAATCAACATGTGATCCATTCATGAAATTAAAATTTTTGAAAAACCCCATGGTATCAATTTTAATTTCCTTATGAGCCCTATAACCTTACAATGGTCCATTGATAGGGATCCACGCATCCATCTAGTCAGATCCACTGCCCTTGCATGCACCGAGTCCTAACTGACCCGTGTTGACCTAATGGTCAACTATGCATGAGCCAAGGGCTGAACCACCCTCATGAGTTTTGGCAAGCGGGTGTGACCCCGGGCCTAACTCATGTGTGTTCAGTAGTTGTCTCAACCAGACCTCGCTACACGCCCTAGATGCAGTCAACCTACAGCCACCTTGTGCTTGCGCATAGGTGCTATCAGGTCAACTCATCTGAGCTGTCAGATGGTCTGATCAGACTTGGATCTATTTAGATTATGCTTTCAACCCCATCAACCCATCTAAGGAATTATAATAGGGGCACCTTAGATCTAATCAGCCGCGCAAGATATAAGTTTTATAAAACATCTAGATCAAGCGCAAACAATCAAACAACATGCTTCACTTATGTTGATAACCCTTAGATCTAAGGGGGTCCCCTTCAAGGGGGAGCGCAAACTTTAGGGGGTCCCCTTCAAGGGGGAGCGCAAACTTTAGGGAACCATGATGCAAGCGCAAAGTTCATGTAACCAAATCATCAAGTAAGCGCAAAATCATCAAGTAAGCGCAACATATATGGATCACATCAGCAAACATAATAGCATGCAAAGAGCCTAGCTTTGATACCAATTGTAGAAACCCCTAAAATGGGGGGGCAAAAACCCTAAAGCTTGGCGCTAAAGAAAAATATGCTGGCGGAAGCAAGGGTTTAAGATCATTTGCATGCCATATGTTCAACTATAACCGATTGAGTAGATTGAGATGGAAATTCATACCAACGCCATATGCTTGGAAGTCGGCTTGGATGAAGAGAACAAACTAGATCTCCTCCACAAGTTCACACACAAGATGAAGATGCTTACTCCTTGCGGTCCCTTGTGCTAGCAAGACACCCAAGCTTTTCTTTTGTCGAATGGAAGGGATGATGAGATGATTCCCTTTCTTGGCCGAGAGCTTCTCTTGCTTCTCTCCCACCTTCGTCAACCACACCACGAAAAGGATGATGGCGTTGAAGTGAAGAAGCCAACGCTTATGCGTTTTGGCGTTGAAGCATAACCGGCTTTGATTACTTTCCATAAGTGGAAGAGAATCAAGCCAAGCGTTCAAGCCACTTCAAGAACGCATATTGGCATTGAACCAAGCGTTCACATTTGTGAACCGGTTCAATCCAAATCGTTCAATCGAATTTGGTTCATCAAACCAAACCGAAATAGCTCAAGCCACTTGGTCTACACCAAAACGAACCCCAAGGCTCATGATCTAACCATTCATCTCCTGATGCCCCTGATCTCTCCGATCTAGCATCATCTCTCTCGATCGAAGCTTACCGATCTCAAGCCCTAATCAATCAAACATGATCAGACCAGATCTCACTTACAATCAGAGATTAAATCCCTTTAATCTGAACTCAAAGAATCCAGTCCATACGATCTGACTCAAGTAAGCCATATCACCAAATTGTGCGACCCTGAGGGTTTCCTCTAAATGTCGGTAACGATAACTTACGTTATCACGATCAGTGAGGGGTATCTAGCAACACATCACTGTCTCCCGATATAAAGGAAAGAGTCTTCCAAGACTACTCCCAAACCATAGCACAAGTGTGAATCAAACTCACAAGGCATGCATGATTCCTTTGCCACTGGATGTTCTTATTGGACAAGCATGTCAAGCCTGTAACTCCAATACGATGAGCATGATAAGATCAGATGAACATAGTCATCTGGGTATGGCCATACACTTCCTCAATCATCTCATATAGGGGGGCCCTTTAGAACATCACACTCCTTAAACAAGGAGACGGCAATCCTATGTCTATCACTAGTGCCCTAACCTGATTCAAGCTCACCATCCAAGATAGTCTATAATCATTATGTTTCAAATGATATTGAACTACCTCAAGACAATGACAATCATCATTTAGAAACACAAGTGATCTCAAGTCAGAGGACATGTGCCACTTGCTGCTTACAAGGATCATTCACATTGTGACAAGCAATGGAATATCCCAGTAGGGTCTGTCCAGTACATCCAATGTACCCATGAGTCTACATCTTATTCCATGCTCGAAGCATCCTATAAGATTAGCACTTATATTAGTCTCAATCATATCAAGGCTGTCTCATGTTCACCAAGATATCTCGACTAAGGACATATAGCCTGTCAGCCTAGCTGAACAGCTTTGAGACATTATTCAGAAGTACACTTATTACAGCAGACAAGGTAACAACCTGAATAACAACCATGCCTTTTATAAACATAAGAGTTTATTACATGATACTTATACAATCCCAAGGCCTCAAACATTAGCCTTAAGGGCATACTCCAACACACCTCTATCAATAATCTCTCTGATCAGGTGAAATCTTCTAAGTATGTGTTTGGATCTTTGATGAGACCGTGGTTCCTTGGCTTGTGCAATTGCTCCATTGTTGTCACAGTAGAGTTCAATGGGATCCATTGCACTAGGTACCACTTGAAGATCAACTAAGAACTTCCTTATCCAAACAGCTTCCTTGGCTGCTTCAGAAGCAGCCACATACTCAGCTTCGGTTGTAGAATCTGCTATGGTGGATTGCTTGAAGCTCTTCCAACATACAGCGCCTCCATTTATCTTGAACACATAGCCGGCCTGCGATCTGAAGTCGTCAGGGTCAGACTGGAACGATGCGTCAGTATAGCCATGAATACTGAGCTCTTCCTGTCCCCCAAAGACCAAGAACAAATCCTTAGTTCTTCTCAGATACTTCAGGATGTTCTTTACAGCCACCCAGTGCTGTAGACCTGGATTGGATTGGTATCGGCTGGTTATGCTCACAGCATATGCCACATCTGGTCTAGTACATAACATTGCATACATGATCGATCCGACTGCCGAAGCATAAGGAATTCGACTCATGTCATCCTTCTCAGCCTGTGTTGTAGGACACTGGCTCCTTGAGAAAGTAAGGCCATGTCTTACTGGAAGGTATCCTTTCTTGGATTGCTCCATGCAGAACCTCTCCAGTACCTTATCAATGTAAGTACTCTGACTAAGGGCTAGAAGCCTCTTGGATCTATCCCGGTGGATCCTCATGTTACATCCCGTTATCTTAACCCCAAACAAGCAACACGAGTCATGAAAGATACCGGATGTTATCATACAAGATCGATTCACATGCTAAGTAAAACCAAGTTCAGGAAAACCCGATCTAAAAATTTTCACAAATCCATACATAAAAACACCACGAAACACAATTCATAAAGGTACCTGCCACCACGCAATACTTGCACTAGACATATGCAAGTTCACATTTATATCTAATCCGATTGCACAAATACAAATCGACTTGAAAATCAAAACAAAGCCATAAAATCGATTCTATAAACTCATGAAACCAATAATAATAATACCAAACACCGAAACCAGGCCAAAGCCCGCGGTGACACAAAAATCAAAATCATTTAACTGCCACAATCCGGCAACACAAGTTCACATAGTTCACATAATTCGGCCACAACCGGCCCCAGTAATTAAACACAAAAGTTCTTAAACAGCAAACTAGCATAATATCCACGCCAACGCTAACTCAAGAAATGCGCCCCTGCTCTATGCCTGAAAATAGTGAGGGGTGAGCTACACAGCCCAGTGAGTGGATAGTCTAAATCGACCATCCATAACATACACTCAAAAATATATGCAGATTATTTTAAAAACATTTAACAGAATATCGTGTCAACATATAACAATAATTAAAGCACAGAACTCATATAAAACAGTCAGATGTACACTGCTAAGACATCACACCAATGTCACCACAGAGTAACCAAGGTTCTAGAGCTATACTCTAAACCAACTAAACATACCAACCACTTAATTAACCTAGTTGTCCAGCATATTCAGTAGTGACCATTATGGTCTAACCCGGCTTTGGCCTAAGCACTGGGAGAAACCTGCAAATCACATGCAACATATAGATGGACGGTGTGTAGATTCAAGAGGTGGCCCCGCCAGGTCACGACGTGGCACTTTGCTCTACGATCACCCCATAACACAAAAATCTAAGCGTTCTAAGAGTGACGACATCAAGAGGTGGCCCCTGTCCGACCAAGACATGGCACTTTGCGTCTTATATCACTCGTTCTCCTAAAGGGTTCCTACTGGACAACAATAGACACATCTTATATCTTATTTCACAACGGTGGACTCCTAAGTGTCAACTAGACTCTATGATAGTCATCACAATAATCACAACAGGCAGGCTGAACAACAACCCCCTCTTTTATCACAATAATCACATCAGGCAGGCTGAACAACAACCCCCTCACATATCACAATACAGGGCTGAAATTCAAACCCTTAACATATCACATATAGACTATCCCCTTGAGTACACAGTTACACTTAGCCTCAGTCCTAACCATTCCATGATCACAACACATAATATTTGAAATCACATAACCACATACTATTCAAAAATCACATAACCACATAATATTCAAAAATCACATAATCACATAATATTCAAAAATCACATAATGTAGTGTAGTCCTTAGGTTTCATGCTGATCAGTTCAGTGTAGCCTTGCTAAGTTATCACCCAAATTTCTCAAACAAAGATTCATGGTCATAAATAAACAAACATGATTCTTATAATATTATTAGCATTTATTAGGGCATCCATAAAAATCAACATAAGATTAAAATCCATGTTCTTGCAATATGGTTCACAAAACATCACATGAAGCCCACGGTTTCAAACATAATATCTACTTAAAATATTAACCTTAGTTAACAAGATTTTCATGCTACCAAAAATCAATGATTTAATGTTACCAAAATTCCCTATAAAATACCTAGTTAACAAGAATTTCATACTCAAAAATCAATGATTTAATGCTACCAAAATTCCCTATAAAAATACCTTAAATTTCAAGCTACAAGTTTCGGTTTTCATGAGATATACACCTTTACAAAATTTCGGTTTTTCATGCTATATACACCCTTGCAAAAATTCGGTTTTCAATATGGTGAAGTCTTGAGTTTCGGTTTACATGGTAAAGTTTTCAAACAATTACATGTGTTATCTAACACAACCAAATAAATAGAATCGAATAGACACCCCACTCACCTCTTAACCGTGAACACTAAGGTGAAAATCCTCCACAAAAAAAATCGTCTAAAGCCTTTAAGCCGCCCAAAGAATCCCCAAGAACTCGCCAAGGAAGTTTCTTCACCTCAAGGAAATTCGCCAAGGGGAAGAAGATGGAGAAAATCGCCTCAATAACTCCAAGAACACCAAGATCGCCTTCTTCCTCCTAGCCGTCGCCCAAGGTTTCTTCCAAGCCAAAACAAAACGCCAAAACGCCTATTTTCTTACCCTAAACGCTAATACAATTTTTGGTTAATTAATTTTTAAAACCCGTTAACTAGTTGATTCCAATAGGGTTTACAATCCACTAATTCAAATTTTAAACCCAATATCATTTAATTTCATTGCAACCCAATAGCCCATAGTTAACTAATTACTTTAACCATTAACTAACCATTTAACCACTCACTTAACGAAAATCCAATAAAGATTTAATTAACATCCAATAAGGATTTAATTAACCAATAAGCTCTAATTAATTAACTTAAAATTAACAACCCATAAATTCTAATTAATTAATTATAAATTAGCAACCAATAAATTCTAATCAACTAATTACAAATTAACCATCAATAAGCCAGTTAATTAACATCCAATAAGCTAGTTAATTAACATCCAATACTGCTTAACGTAATATCCACAGTCAATGATTTTATTTAAATCAAAAATAATACTTACCAGGACTTAAGATCCTTGGATCTTACATCCCTCCCTCCTTATAAAGCTTTAGTCCTCTAAAGCTCAATTCATATAATCAAACAGATACGCATAAAACTTCCTCATATCAGCTTCAGTCTCCCAAGTCGCTTCTTCAATCGACTGATTTCCCCAGATAACCTTTACCAAAGGTATAGTCTTGTTCCTCAGAACTTTATCCTTTCTATCCACAATCCGGAGAGGTCTTTCCTCAAATGTCAAATCACTCTGAATCTGAAGAGGTTCCAACTCCAATACATGAGATGGATCAGGATGATATTTCCTCAAAGTAGAAACATGGAACACATTATGCACATGATCCATAGCAGGAGGTAAAGCTAACCTGTAAGCCACTGGACCAACTCTCTCAATAATGTCAAAAGGGCCTACAAACCTAGGGCTCAACTTGCCCTTTTTGCCAAACCTCATAACACCCTTAGTAGGTGACACCTTTAAGAAAACATGATCCCCTACCATAAACTCCAAGGGACGACAACGGTCATCAGCATAACTCTTCTGTCTGTCCCGAGAAATCTTCAGTTTATTCTGTATCTCTCTGACCTTATCAGTAGTCTCCTGAACTGCATCAGATCTCAAAATCATTCTGTCACCAGTTTCCTCCCAACACAAGGGAGTCCTACACCTTCTCCCATACAAAGCCTCATAAGGAGCCATCTGAATACTGGCGTGGAAACTATTATTATAAGTAAACTCTATCAAAGATAGATCCCGGTTCCACTCAGAACTCCAATCAACCACATAAGCCCTCAACAGGTCTTCCAGAGTCTGAATAGTACGCTCCGTCTGGCCATCAGACTGAGGATGGTATGCTGTACTAAAACTCAACTTAGTACCCAAACCCTCCTGTAAGCTCTTCCAAAACCTGGACAGAAATCGAGAGTCCCTATCAGACACAATATCAACAGGCACTCCATGCAGTCCGACTATCTCATCAATATACAATCTAGCCAGTCTCTCTAAAGGATAAGTCATCTTGATCGGAATAAAATGGGCTGATTTAGTGAGTCTATCAACAATCACCCAAATGGCATCATGACCCAATCTGGTTCTGGGCAAACCACACACAAAGTCCATACTGATGCATTCCCACTTCCACTCAGGAATAGGAAGGGGCTGCAACAAACCACCAGGCTTCTGGTGTTCAGCCTTTACTGTCTGACAGGTTAAACACCTAGAGACAAAATCAAATACTTCTTTCTGAAGGTTCCCCAAAGGGGGCGAAAACCCTATGGTGGCGCAAACAAGAAAGGGGGCAGCGGATAAAGGGTTTCATAGGATCAATGAGCATGCATTATATGATCAACTTAACAAAACCGATTGTAAAGAAGTGATTCGATTCATACCATGGCCATTTCAAGATGGCGTCTTGGAAGTAAGAGAACAATGAAGATCTCCTCCAAATCGTCACACACAAGATGAAGATGTGCTTCTTCTTGTCGTCCCTTGTGCTAGCAAGAATCGTCCAAGGCGTCTTGATCGAATGCAAAGGGAAAGGAGAGCTTTTCTTTCTTGGCGTTTTTCCTCTTGTCGCCTTAGACTTTCTCTACACGAGAATGCCACACGAATACAACCCAAAGAGGCGTCAAAGCGTGAAGAGGCAAGAGAGGGGCGACGTGAGATCATGGCCACGTTTGAGAAGTGCTATCCAAAAATAGCATCCCACTTCTCCACATGCGATCTTGGGTTTACCCCAATCGCAAATGCCACATCACCTTTGAACCATACGCTCATCCATGAGCTGGTTCAAACCGATTTGGTCCACTAACCAAATAAACCAAGAAATAAGTCCAGATCAAAATAAACCCTAAGGCTCTTGATCTGACCGTCAATCTCTCAATGCTCCTGATCTGACTGATCTAGCATTCATTCTCTCAATCGAAGCTTACCGATCTCAAGCCCTAATCAATCAAACATGATCAGACCAGATCTCACTTACAATCAGAGATTAAATCCCTTTAAACTGAACCCGAATAATTCAGTCCACACGATCTGACTTAAGAAATCCATATCATCAAATTGTGCGACCCTAAGGGTTTCCTTTAAATGTCGGTAACGATAACTTACGTTATCACGAACAGTGAGGGGTATCTAGCAACACATCACTGTCTCCCGATATAAAGGAAAGAGTCTTCCAAGACTACACCCAAAAACAGCACAAGTGTGAATCAATTCATAAAGCATACAAATTTCCTTTACCACTGGATGTTCTTATTGGACAAGCAAGTCAAGCTTGTAACTCCAATATGATGAGCATGATTAGATCAGATGAACATAGTCATCTGGGTATGGCCATACACTTTCTCAATCATCTCATCCAGGGGGCCCCTTTAGAACATCACACTCCAATTAAGGAGACGGCAATCCTATGTCTATCACTAGTGCCCTAACCTGACTCAAGCTCACCATCCAAGATAGTCTATAATCATTATATTTCAAGTGATATTGAACTATCTCAAAATAATGACAATCATCATTTAGAAAACACAAGTGATCTCAAGTCAGAGGAAATGTGCCACTTGTCGCATTCAAGGATTATTCACATTGTGACAAGCAATTGAATATCCAAGTAGGGTCTGTCCAGTACATCCAATGTACCCATGAGTCTACATCTTATTCCATGCTCGAAGCATCCTATAAGATTAGAACACATATTAGTCTTAACCATATCAAGGCTGTCTCATGTTCACCAAGATATCTCGACTAAGGAAATAACTGCATGTCAGCCTAGCTGAACAGCTTTGAGACATTATTCAGAAGAACATATATTGCAGCAGACAATGTAGCTTACTGAATAACAACCATGCCTTTATAAAAATAACAGTTTATTACATGTTACTTTTACAATCCCAAGACCTCAAACATTAGTCTTAAGGGCATACCCCAACAATCTCCCACTTGCACTTAATCTAATGGTTGAGAAATCTCAAACCCATATTATTACAGTGCTTTTCATGCTTCTGCTGCGCCAGAGGCTTAGTAAGCGGGTCTGCCAGATTGTCATCTGTATGAACCTTGCAGACTTTGATCTCGCCACGATCTATGATCTCCCTGATCAAATGAAACCGTCTCTGTATGTGCTTGGACTTCTGGTGCGACCGTGGTTCCTTTGCTTGTGCGATTGCTCCAGTGTTATCACAGAAGATAACCAAAGGATCTGCACTCGAAGGAACAACACCAAGTTCTCTCACGAACTTACGAATCCAGACTGCCTCCTTGGATGCTTCCGAGGCTGCAACATACTCGGCTTCTGTTGTGGAATCAGCAACGATTGACTGTTTGAAACTCTTCCACACCACTGCTCCTCCATTCAAGCTAAAAACATAGCCTGATTGCGATCGGAAATCATCCTGGTCAGACTGGAACGAAGCATCAGTATATCCTTCAATACTGAGTTCTTCCTGACCACCATATATCAAGAACATATCTTTGGTTCTCCGAAGATATTTTAAGATGTTCTTGACTGCAATCCAGTGTGCCTGTCCTGGATTACTTTGGAAACGACTGGTCACGCTTAACCCGTAAGCGACGTCTGGGCGAGTACACAACATCGCATACATAATGGATCCAATAGCCGAAGCATAAGGCATATTGTCCATATCATCTTTCTCAGTCTGTGTTTGTGGACACTGACTCTTCGAAAGATTCAGACCATGTCTGACTGGAAGATATCCTCTTTTAGAATTCTCTAAATGAAATCTCTCCAGGACTTTATCGATGTAAGTACTCTGGCACAGCCCGAGAAGCCTCTTAGATCTATCCCTGTAGATCTTCACACCTAATACATAGGCTGCTTCTCCTAAATCTTTCATCTGGAAACATTTCCTTAACCATGCCTTAACCGCATGCATTTCAGGAATGTCATTTCCAATGATCAAGATATCATCGACGTAGAGGACTAGGAAAGTAATCACGCTCCCACTAAACCTCTTATATACACACGGGTCATCCTCGTTCTTGATGAAGCCAAATTCAGTGACTGATTCATCAAAACGAATATTCCAGCTTCTTGATGCTTGCTTAAGTCCATAAATGGACTTCTTTAATTTGCATATCTTATGACGATCTGATGGATCAGTGAAACCCTCAGGTTGTGTCATGTACACATCCTCATCCAGATTTCCATTCAGGAAAGCTGTTTTCACATCCATTTGCCAGATCTCATAATCATAATATGTTGCTATCGCGAAAAGAATCCGAATAGACTTAAACATGGCTACAGGTGAGAAAGTTTCATCATAATCTATCCCGTAGATTTGTTTGAAACCTTTCGCAACTAGCCTGCCTTTATAGGTAACCACGTTACCATCCATGTCAATCTTCTTCTTGAAGATCCATTTACAACCTTTTGGGATAACTCCCGGAGGCGGATCAACCAAATCCCAAACTTGGTTATCTGACATGGAGTCCATCTCGGCGCGCATAGCTTCAAGCCATCTCGCTGACTCCGGTCCACTGACCGCATCCGCATAAGTGAGGGGTTCATCATTATCAATGATGTAGACTCCGTCATAGCGCTCAGGCTGACGACGGATCCTTCCGGATCTTTGCGGTTCCCGTGATGTCTGAGCCTCAGGTTGTTCAATAACCTGTTCTACCGGCTCAGGCTCATCCAACTCTGCTTGAGCACTTTGTCCTGCCTCTGGATTGTCATCCAGTTTTATTTCTCTCCCACTAGCCTCTTGCAGAAGAAACTCCTTCTCAAGAAATATGGCCGTCCGAGCAACAAAAACCTTGTTCTCTTTGGGATCGTAGAAATAATAACCCTTAGTTTCCTTAGGGTAACCGACAAAGATGCATTTGTCAGATCTGTTCTCTAGTTTCCCAGAGGCGAGCTTTTTGACATAAGCCTCGCAGCCCCAGATCCTGATAAACGTCAAGCTTGGCTGTTTCTTATACCATAATTCATATGGCGTCTTTGAAACGGCCTTGGATGGCACTCGGTTTAGTACTTTTGCAGCTGTTTCCAGTGCAAAACCCCAAAAGGAGTAAGGTAGATTAGCTTGACTCATCATAGAACGAACCATATCAAGTAACGTTCTATTTCTCCTCTCGGACACACCATTCCATTGCGGTGTTCCTGGTGGAGTGAGCTGTGAGATGATCCCACACTCCTTCAGATAGTCAGTAAATGCATGACTTAGGTATTCTCCACCTCGATCAGAACGAAGTGCCTTGATATTTCGGCCTAGCTGATTTTGTACTTCATTCTTGAACTCTTTGAACTTGTCAAAGGATTCACTCTTGTGTCTCATTAAAAAGACATACCCATATCTACTGAAATCATCAGTAAAGGTGATGAAGTACTGATAGCCACCTCTGGCATGTTTACTAAATGGCCCACACACATCACTGTGTATAAGGTCAAGTAAACCTGAAGCCCTTTGACCTTTGTGAAGAAAAGGTGACTTCGTCATTTTGCCCATCAAACAAGCTTTGCATGTATCAATCTCCTCATAGGAGAATGATCCCAGCAGTCCATGTTCATGCAACCGCTTAATGCGTTTCTCGTTAATATGGCCTAAACGACTATGCCATATCAAGGTGCTGTCATCAGTATTCTTGGCTTTCTTAATATCAATTTTCTGTATAGAACATTCCATGTCCAACATGTATAACCCATTGTTAATTGAACCAGTTGCATAAACAATATTATCATAAGATAAAACACACTTTGAAATATTGCATTCAAAGGAAAATCCCTTCCTGACAAGAGCAGGAATAGAGATAATATTTTTAGTAATACTGGGAACAAAGTAACAACTGTTTAGTTCTAATACAAGTCCAGATGGTAAAGAAATGAAATAGTCTCCTACAGCAACAGCAGCAACCCGTGCCCCGTTTCCAACGCGTAGGTCCACCTCATGCTGTCCCACCTGTCTTCTTCTCTTGAGTTCCTGTACATTTGAACAAATGTGAACTCCACATGCAGTGTCCAACACCCATGATATAGAAGAAGAAAACATGACCTCTGTCACGTAAATACATGAGCCAGAAGCGAAGCTTCCCCTCTTATCTCCTTGGAGCGCTTTACAGTCCTTTTTTCAGTGACCCAGCTGGCCACAGTGGAAACACCTGTATTCCTTGGACCGCTTAACCTTCTGCTTCAGAGCCTTGCTGTAGCTCTTGACAGGGGTCTTGCCCTTCTTCCCCTTCTTCTTGTTCCTAGAAGGAACCATTAAGACAGAGGTCGAAGGCTTACCCTTCAGAGTCTCCTCAGTAGTCAAGAGCATATTCAGCAGCTCTGCCGGAGTACAATCGATTTTGTTCATATTAAAGTTAATAATGAACGCGTCGAATGAAGGCGGGAGAGACTGCAGAATAATGTCCACAGCAAGCTCCTGATTGATGGTATGCCCCAGTTTCTCTAGAGCCTCCTTGTGCCCAATCATCTTGAGCACGTGAGCTCCCACTGGGCTCCCTTCAGCCAGTTTGCTCTGAAAGAACAGCTTCGTCAAATTATAGCGTTCAGTCCTCGCCTGTGCAGCATACAGCATCTTGAGGTTCGCTATAATCTCTATAGCCGACATATCCTCATGCTGACGCTGCAGCGGTGGCGTCATAGACGCTAGCATCAGGCAAGCGACATCAATGCTATCATTGACGTGCTTTTCATAGGCTTCCCGAACCGCCCTTGCGGCGTTCGGAGCGGGCTGAGGCGGTATCGCCGTCTCGAGGACATACAGTTTCCTCTCTGCCTTAAGAACAATCTTAAGGTGTCCAAACCAGTCAGAGAAGTTCGGCCCAGCAAACTTCTCCCTTTCCAGTAGGGATCGCACATTGAAGTTCATGGTGTTCGTTGCTGCAGGTATCTACAACAATGCAAGAACAGCAAGGTCAGTATCAATGTTAAGAATCAATCAGGACTTAAGAAAGATTCTTTTTCTCACTATTTTATCTGGCTGAAAAATCCAGCAAAACAGCCCGAAAGAGTAGAACTCTTTTAGTGAGATGGGATCCAGATTTCATACTTGGTCTCCGCGTCCCGCTCAGGCGAGATAAGATGCACAGAGATGACAAGCACTAATCTCTGGTAGGCTGTCCCAGCCAATCGTCAACCCGTGCGATTCCCCTTCATCTGGGCAATCCAGCAGACTGTGCCAACTGTGTTGGTACAACACAATCTCTGACCCCACAGATGGCTGCCCCCATGTGCTACCATATGCGCCACATATGTAGCCTACATGGTCAAGCTGACCCGACCTACTCCCTGGACCACCACGTGCTATGCTGAGCAACGAGAAGGGATAAATCCCCACTCTGTAACACGCAGGTGTAATCCCGCACCGTCTGAAGATAGATGGACGTGCCCACTGAGTGGGTACAACACGGCTCCAACGATAGTCAGAACAGTGAGGTTTCGCGTCAGAAGGCTTACGAGCTTGAAATTTTAGCGTTGGATTTTAACGGTCTTTTTATCTTCTTCACTATCATGCAATTCCTATGGTGATAGCAGAAGATAAACTAATCATGCAATTCCAATATTTAACCAATAAAAGAAAGCATGAATCTTATGTGGTAAAAGCCCATAGCCTAAGTAAGACCTTAAGAAACTTAAGTCTTCACTTGCTTTTCTTCATGGGGCTTTCGCTGCTCATCTGGCCCAAACCTGGGCCCAAGCGCCATCTGCAGCTCTGGTGCGCCCACCAGGAATATGCGCCAGGTCCTAGGGTCGAACCCTAGACCTCCCACCTGGTCAAGCCACAAGCTGCATGCGCCTCTGCCAAGTGTGCTTTGTGCTCTTGTCTAATTAAATTACAAATTTAACTATCTAGACAAGATTGACACGCAGGTCAATTACATTTTATAAATTAAAAGCAATGTGATGCGCAGATCACAATAATTAATTTACATATTAATACAGGCACGCAGGCCCCAGCACAGCACAGATTTAACATGGGCAGCCCACATAAGAATAAATAGACAAACACATGGCATCAATCATCATGTGATCCAGTCATTAAAATAAAATTTTCGAAAAACCCCATGGGCATCAATTTTATTTTGCTTATATGCCCTACAACCTTACAACGGTCCATTACTAGGGATCCACTCATCCAACCTAGTCAGATCCACTGCCCTTACATGCACCAAGTCCTAACTGACTTGAGTCGACCAAAAAGGTCAACCATGCATGCGCCAAGGGCTGAACGACCACAATGAGGTCTGGCAAGCGGGTGTGAGCCCGGGCCTAACTCATGTGCGTTCACAGGTTGTCTCAATCAGACATCGCTACACGCCTGTGATGCAGTCGACCTATAGCCACCTTTAGCATGCGCCAAGGTGCTATCTGGTCGACCCATCTAGGCTGTCAGATGGTCTGATCAGACTATCTGGATCTAACCTAGGGGATAACTTCAACCCTAATAACCCGTCTAAGGGTTTAATGCAGGCGCATCTTAGATCTACAACGAGTCGCGCAAGTGATATTTGTTTGAGAAAAACTACATCTAGCGCCAACATACATGCGCAAGAAAAACAAATACAAGTTTCGCTTATGACAACTAAACATGTATTTATGCATGTATTGAAGATCTAAGCATTTTCGCAAGCATGGATCACAAAATGGCTTAAGCAATCATACAAAAACATGCATTAACCTTCGCTCTGATACCAATTGAAGGTTCCCCAAAGGGGGCGAAAACCCTATGGTGGCGCAAACAAGAAAGGGGGCAGCGGATAAAGGGTTTCATAGGATCAATGAGCATGCATTATATGATCAACTTAACAAAACCGATTGTAAAGAAGTGATTCGATTCATACCATGGCCATTTCAAGATGGCGTCTTGGAAGTAAGAGAACAATGAAGATCTCCTCCAAATCGTCACACACAAGATGAAGATGTGCTTCTTCTTGTCATCCCTTGTGCTAGCAAGAATCGTCCAAGGCGTCTTGATCGAATGCAAAGGGAAAGGAGAGCTTTTCTTTCTTGGCGTTTTTCCTCTTGTCGCCTTAGACTTTCTCTACACGTGAATGCCACACGAATACAACCCAAAGAGGCGTCAAAGCGTGAAGAGGCAAGAGAGGGGCGACGTGAGATCATGGCCACGTTTGAGAAGTGCTATCCAAAAATAGCATCCCACTTCTCCACATGCGATCTTGGGTTTACCCCAATCGCAAATGCCACATCACCTTTGAACCATACGCTCATCCATGAGCTGGTTCAAACCGATTTGGTCCACTAACCAAATAAACCAAGAAATAAGTCCAGATCAAAATAAACCCTAAGGCTCTTGATCTGACCGTCAATCTCTCAATGCTCCTGATCTGACTGATCTAGCATTCATTCTCTCAATCGAAGCTTACCGATCTCAAGCCCTAATCAATCAAACATGATCAGACCAGATCTCACTTACAATCAGAGATTAAATCCCTTTAAACTGAACCCGAATAATTCAGTCCACACGATCTGACTTAAGAAAGCCATATCATCAAATTGTGCGACCCTAAGGGTTTCCTTTAAATGTCGGTAACGATAACTTATGTTATCATGAACAGTGAGGGGTATCTAGCAACACATCACTGTCTCCCGATATAAAGGAAAGAGTCTTCCAAGACTACACCCAAAAACAACACAAGTGTGAATCAATTCACAAAGCATACAAATTTCCTTTACCACTGGATGTTCTTATTGGACAAGCAAGTCAAGCTTGTAACTCCAATATGATGAGCATGATTAGATCAGATGAACATAGTCATCTGGGTATGGCCATACACTTTCTCAATCTTCTCATCCAGGGGGCCCCTTTAGAACATCACACTCCAATTAAGGAGACGGCAATCCTATGTCTATCACTAGTGCCCTAACCTGACTCAAGCTCACCATCCAAGATAGTCTATAATCATTATATTTCAAGTGATATTGAACTATCTCAAAATAATGACAATCATCATTTAGAAAACACAAGTGATCTCAAGTCAGAGGAAATGTGCCACTTGTCGCATTCAAGGATTATTCACATTGTGACAAGCAATGGAATATCCAAGTAGGGTCTGTCCAGTACATCCAATGTACCCATGAGTCTACATCTTATTCCATGCTCGAAGCATCCTATAAGATTAGAACACATATTAGTCTTAACCATATCAAGGCTGTCTCATGTTCACCAAGATATCTCGACTAAGGACATAACTGCATGTCAGCCTAGCTGAACAGCTTTGAGACATTATTCAGAAGAACATATATTGCAGCAGACAATGTAGCTTACTGAATAACAACCATGCCTTTATAAACATAACAGTTTATTACATGATACTTTTACAATCCCAAGACCTCAAACATTAGTCTTAAGGGCATACCCCAACACTTTCTTCATACCCGGCCACCAAAAGCTTTTCTTGAGGTCCTGATACATCTTAGTCACGCCAGGATGTAGAGAATATTTGGAATTATGGCTATCCTCCAATATTTCTTTCCTCAAGCTCGGTTCCTCAGGGACACACACCCTTCCACGAAACCGAAGAACACCATCATCAGACAAGCTAAAATCCTGAACTGAACCCGCAACCAAACTATCCCTGATCTGAACTAATTTCGGATCCACTGACTACTGATCTCTGATTTTCTGCAACAAAGCAGACTGTACTCTGAGGAAAGCCACATAACCCGACTAAACTTTAGGAGAAACACTGATCCTGAGATCTCTGAACTCCTGCAGTAACTGCCACTCACTGACCCGTAGTGCCGCTACTGAAGTAACTGGATGTCTGCTCAGTGCATCAGCCACTACATTGGCCTTTCCAGCCTGATACTGAATAGAGAAGTCATAGTCTTTGATCAACTCCATCCATCTTCTCTGTCTCATGTTCAACTCCTTCTGAGTGAAGATGTACTTGAGACTCTGGTGGTCAGTGAACAGATCAAACTCTTGACCCAACAAATAGTGACGCCATATCTTCAGAGCAAAGACTACGGCCGCCAACTCTAAGTCATGAGTAGGGTAGTTCAACTCATACTCCTTCAGCTGTCTCGAAGCATAGGCTACCACAGAACCCTTCTGCATCAAGACACAACCCAACCCCTTGCCTGAAGCATCCGTATAGACAGTAAACCTTTCCCCATCACTAGGAATAATGAGGATCGGTGTACTAGTCAACCTTCTCTTCAGCTCCTGAAAGCTCTCTTCACACTTGTCATCCCAATTAAACTTGGCCTCCTTCCTAGTCAATTTAGTTAAAGGACCCGCCAGCTTGGAGAATCCCTCAACAAATCTCCGGTAGTAACCTGCTAATCCTAGGAAACTTCTGATCTCAGTAGCACTAGTCGGTCTTCCCCAATCAAGGATGGCTTGCACTTTAACTAGATCCACAGACACCCCCTGACCAGAAAGCACATGCCCAAGGAAACTAATCTTTTCTAGCCAGAACTCACACTTACTAGCCTTGGCATATAATCGGTTTTTCCTCAGGATCTCCAGCACTCTACGCAAGTCACTGACATGATCCGAAGTAGTCCGAGAGTACACCAAGATATCATCTATGAAGACTACCACACATGAATCAAGTAATTCATGAAATACCCTGTTCATCAAATCCATGAAGACGGCAGGTGCATTCGTCAGTCCAAAAGGCATAACTAGAAATTCAAAATGCCCATACCTGGTCCTGAAAGCAGTCTTAAATATATCCTCATCCTTGACCCTAAGCTGGTAATACCCTGATCTCAGATCAATCTTAGAGAACACTGTAGCTCCCTGTAATTGATCAAAAAGATCATCAATTCTGGGAAGAGGATACTTATTCTTGATAGTCACTTGGTTCAATTGCCTGTAGTCTATACACATCCTCAGGGTTCCATCTTTCTTCTTTACAAACAGTACTGGCGCTCCCCAAGGAGAAGCACTAGGCCGAATGTAACCTTTCTCTAGCAATTCCTCCAGTTGTTTCTTAAGTTCGGCCAACTCTGATGTAGCCATGCGGTAAGGAGCTCTGGAGATAGGTGCAGTACCTGGCACCAACTCAATGCCAAACTCTACCTCTCGTATTGGTGGCAAGCCTGAAAATTCCTCAGAGAACACATCAGGAAACTCTTTCACCACCGCCATCTGAGTCAAATCAGAAGTAGAATCATCCTGCACCTTAACATGCGCAAGATAACCCTTGCACCCACTAGCAAGTAACTTCCTGGCCTGCAGGAAAGATATCACATGCGGTCCTTGGTCTGACACTAGACCTCTCACAAAAAGCCGATTCCCATCTAGCAGATTCAAGGTGATTACTTTCTCAAAGCAATCCACAGTGGCATGATGTGAGGATAACCAATCCATACCTAGTTTGACATCATAATCTTGCATGTCCAAAAGGATTAGATCCACAAGAAACTCATAACCCTCTACATGCACTACACAATCCGCACATACAGTATCTGTAGAGAATGATTTTCCTAAGGGGGTATTTACAGACATAACATAATTCAGCACCTTAGGCAACACAGGTAAACATGCAGCAAACTTAACAGATACAAAAGACAAATTTGCACCAGGGTCAAATAAAATGCGAGCTAACTGCTCGAATACAAATAAGGTACCTTCCACGACGGACCGGGAAGCTCGTGTATCCTTCTCAGCCACAGCATAAACTCTAGTCTGGACTGTAGGCTTATCTGCGCCTCTCTGCTGCATTTCTGGTTCTTTGCAGTCCTTAACCATGTGCCCTGGTTTCTTACACCGGAAGCATACACCATTCTTCTTATAACAATCCTTCATCAGATGTCCCTTGAGCCCACAATAACGACAAGTCCAGTTCTCAGTATTGCTGTTCTTTACATCCCTGGTATCCCTGGACTGCTGCAGTGCATCCCTGGACTGCTGCGGTGCCTTGTAAGAGTAAGGCTTATACCTGCTCTTCTTGTAGTCCTTATGTCTAGGGTACTTCTTACCCTTGCCGCCATTACCATACTGAGGAGCCGCCGCCTCAGCTGCAGGAACCACCGTCACGGCCACACTAGAACTCCTCTCAGATATGTACCTCTCAATGGTGCGTGCTCGTCCAACAGTCTCAACGTAAGTCTCCAAGTGCTGAGCACCAACCTGCTCCCGAATGTCCCATCTGAGACCTCTGATAAACTTGGTAGCCCTCCTCTTTTCAGTGTTTATCAGGTGAGGGGCATACTTTCCCAACTTAGTGAACCGTAACTCATACTGGTCCACAGTCATATCACCCTGCTCCAGATGAATAAATTCCACCTCTCGGTCCTCCACCAAGCTATCGGGGAAGTACTTCTCATTAAATTGAGACAAGAAATAGGGCCAATCTACTATTTCATGTCTTTCTTCAGCAAGCCTCACCACGCCCTTCCACCACTCATCTGCGTCACCACGCATCATATAGGTGGTCAGACACAACTTGTCCTCATCCGAGCAATGCATGACTTGGAAAAATCTTGTCCAAAACCAACTGCCAGTTCTCTGCAGTACTTGATTCTGAGCCCCCATAAAAGAGCTAGGACCCAGTTTCTGGAATTCACTCACTAACGAGGCATAGCGCCTGTGAGCGTCCTCCTGAGAGTTAGTCCCCACTCCTCGAGTAGTAGTCTGAGATCTCTCTTGAGTCAACTGCTGCAAAAGCTGCTGTTGCGCTTCTTGATGCTGAGTCTGTTGCTGCTGCAACATCTGAGCTTGCCTCTCTATCATGGCACCTTGTTGCTGTACCATGCCTGTCAGAGTAGCAATGGCTCTCGTGAGGTCTGAGGTCTGCTCGCCTTCACTGCTAGCATTTCCTCTGGATCGCACCATCTTAATTCCTACACACACACATACCATAGTAAGGAAAACAAACATAAACCTATCAGATGTCTAGCAATACACAAACATGTTTTCCCCAGAACTAAGTTTTAGCTAGCCAACCCCCTCTGATACCATTCTGTTACATCCCGTTATCTTAACCCCAAACAAGCAACACGAGTCATGAAAGATACCGGATGTTATCATACAAGATCGATTCACATGCTAAGTAAAACCAAGTTCAGGAAAACCCGATCTGAAAATTTTCACAAATCCATACATAAAAACACCACGAAACACAATTCATAAAGGTTCCTGCCACCACGCAATACTTGCACTAGACATATGCAAGTTCACATTTATATCTAATCCGATTGCACAAATACAAATCGACTTGAAAATCAAAACAAAGCCATAAAATCGATTCTATAAACTCATGAAACCAATAATAATAATACCAAACACCGAAACTAGGCCAAAGCCCGCGGTGACACAAAAATCAAAATCATTTAACTGCCACAATCCGGCAACACAAGTTCACATAGTTCACATAATTCGGCCACAACCGGCCCTAGTAATTAAACACAAAAGTTCTTAAACAGCAAACTAGCATAATATCCACGCCAACGCTAACTCAAGAAATGCGCCCCTGCTCTATGCCTGAAAATAGTGAGGGGTGAGCTACACAGCCCAGTGAGTGGATAGTCTAAATCGACCATCCATAACATACACTCAAAAATATATGCAGATTATTTTAAAAACATTTAACAGAATATCGTGTCAACATATAACAATAATTAAAGCACATAACTCATATAAAACAGTCAGATGTACACTGCTAAGACATCACACCAATGCCACCACAGAGTAACCAAGGTTCTAGAGCTATACTCTAAACCAACTAAACATACCAACCACTTAATTAACCTAGTTGTCCAGCATATTCAGTAGTGACCATTATGGTCTAACCCGGCTTTGGCCTAAGCACTGGGAGAAACCTGCAAATCACATGCAACATATAGATGGACGGTGTGTAGATTCAAGAGGTGGCCCCCGCCAGGTCACGACGTGGCACTTTGCTCTACGATCACCCCATAACACAAAAATCTAAGCGTTCTAAGAGTGACGACATCAAGAGGTGGCCCCTGTCCGACCAAGACATGGCACTTTGCGTCTTATATCACTCGTTCTCCCAAAGGGTTCCTACTGGACAACAATAGACACATCTTATATCTTATTTCACAACGGTGGACTCCTAAGTGTCAACTAGACTCTATGATAGTCATCACAATAATCACAACAGGCAGGCTGAACAACAACCCCCTCTTTTATCACAATAATCACATCAGGCAGGCTGAACAACAACCCCCTCACATATCACAATACAGGGCTGAAATTCAAACCCTTAACATATCACATATAGACTATCCCCTTGAGTACACAGTTACACTTAGCCTCAGTCCTAACCATTCCATGATCACAACACATAATATTTGAAATCACATAACCACATACTATTCAAAAATCACATAACCACATAATATTCAAAAATCACATAATCACATAATATTCAAAAATCACATAATGTAGTGTAGTCCTTAGGTTTCATGCTGATCAGTTCAGTGTAGCCTTGCTAAGTTATCACCCAAATTTCTCAAACAAAGATTCATGGTCATAAATAAACAAACATGATTCTTATAATATTATTAGCATTTATTAGGGCATCCATAAAAATCAACATAAGATTAAAATCCATGTTCTTACAATATGGTTCACAAAACATCACATGAAGCCCACGGTTTCAAACATAATATCTACTTAAAATATTAACCTTAGTTAACAAGATTTTCATGCTACCAAAAATCAATGATTTAATGTTACCAAAATTCCCTATAAAATACCTAGTTAACAAGAATTTCATACTCAAAAATCAATGATTTAATGCTACCAAAATTCCCTATAAAAATACCTTAAATTTCAAGCTACAAGTTTCGGTTTTCATGAGATATACACCTTTACAAAATTTCGGTTTTTCATGCTATATACACCCTTGCAAAAATTCGGTTTTCAATATGGTGAAGTCTTGAGTTTCGGTTTACATGGTAAAGTTTTCAAACAATTACATGTGTCATCTAACACAACCAAATAAATAGAATCGAATAGACACCCCACTCACCTCTTAACCGTGAACACTAAGGTGAAAATCCTCCACAAAAAAAATCGTCTAAAGCCTTTAAGCCGCCCAAAGAATCCCCAAGAACTCGCCAAGGAAGTTTCTTCACCTCAAGGAAATTCGCCAAGGGGAAGAAGATGGAGAAAATCGCCTCAATAACTCCAAGAACACCAAGATCGCCTTCTTCCTCCTAGCCGTCGCCCAAGGTTTCTTCCAAGCCAAAACAAAACGCCAAAACGCCTATTTTCTTACCCTAAACGCTAATACAATTTTTGGTTAATTAATTTTTAAAACCCGTTAACTAGTTGATTCTAATAGGGTTTACAATCCACTAATTCAAATTTTAAACCCAATATCATTTAATTTCATTGCAACCCAATAGCCCATAGTTAACTAATTACTTTAACCATTAACTAACCATTTAACCACTCACTTAACGAAAATCCAATAAAGATTTAATTAACATCCAATAAGGATTTAATTAACTTAAAATTAACAACCCATAAATTCTAATTAATTAATTATAAATTAGCAACCAATAAATTCTAATCAACTAATTACAAATTAACCATCAATAAGCCAGTTAATTAACATCCAATAAGCTAGTTAATTAACATCCAATACTGCTTAACGTAATATCCACAGTCAATGATTTTATTTAAATCAAAAATAATACTTACCAGGACTTAAGATCCTTGGATCTTACACCTCACGCCTAGAATATAGGCAGCTTCCCCTAAGTCTTTCATCTCAAAACACTTCCCCAACCACGTCTTCACAGCTTGAAGACTAGGGATGTCATTTCCGATGAGCAGTATGTCATCAACATACAAGACCAGAAAAATCACCAAACTCCCACTGAATTTTCTGTATACACAGGCGTCATCCTCACTCTTGATAAAACCATAATCTCTTACAGCTTCATCAAATCGAAGATTCCAACTTCGAGATGCTTGCTTCAATCCATAAATGGATCTCTTTAGCCTGCAGACTTTGTTGGTCTCTGCAGGATGGATGAACCCATCAGGTTGTGACATATACACATCCTCAGTCAGCTTCCCATTAAGGAACGCTGTCTTTACATCCATCTGCCATATCTCATAATCATGATATGCAGCTATCGCAAGCAGAATCCGAATGGATTTGAACATGGCAACTGGCGAGAAGGTTTCATCATAGTCCACACCATGGACTTGTTTAAATCCTTTAGCCACTAGTCTACCCTTATAAGTAACTATATTGCCGTCCATGTCCGTCTTCCTTTTGAAGACCCATTTACACCCTATGGGTTTTACCCCATCAGGTAGCTCAACCAAATCCCAGACTTGGTTAGCCGACATGGAATCCATCTCGGATTGCATGGCCTCGAGCCATCTCTCGGAGTCCGGTCCACTGACCGCCTCATCATAGGTTCTAGGTTCATCCTCAATGATGAAGATCCCATCGTGTTGGGTCGGTACGGACCCATACCTTTCAGGTGCACGACGAATTCTCCCAGACCTACGTGGGACCTGTGTCTGAGCCTCAGGTTGTCTGGCAACTGGTGCAGGTGGCTCAGATTCCATCTCTTTGTCTTGTGTTTGCACTTGGACCTCATCCAAGTCAAACTTCCTCCCACTAACTTCTTTCATAAGAAATTCTTTCTCTAGAAAGACAGCACCCCGAGCAACAAAAACTTTGTTCTCGGTTGGGACATAGAAGTAGTATCCTTTAGTTTCCTTAGGATACCCCACAAACACACACTTATCAGATCTAGGTTCTAGCTTGCTAGAATCCTGACGTTTGACATAGGCCTCACATCCCCAGATCTTGATAAAAGAGAGATTAGGGCGTCTCCCACTCCATATCTCGTATGGTATTTTGGAGACACTCTTAGATGGAACATTATTCAGTATCAGAGAAGCTGTCTCAAGTGCATGCCCCCAGAATGAGGGAGGTAGAGTTGCATGACTCATCATAGATCGATCCATATCCAATAGAGTTCGATTTCTCCTTTCAGATACACCATTCCATTGTGGTGTTCCAGGAGGAGTGAGTTGGGATATGATCCCACACTCTCTCAGATAGTCAAAGAACTCACCGCTCAGGTACTCTCCACCTCGATCTGATCGAAGAGCTTTAATGGATCTTCCAAGCTGGTTCTCTACTTCATTCTTAAACTCCTTGAATTTCTCAAAGGATTCAGATTTATGTCTCATCAAGTAGACATAACCATACCTACTGAAGTCATCAGTGAAGGTAATGAAGTAGCTGTGCCCTCCTCTGGCTTGTTTATTGAAGGGCCCACACACATCAGTATGTATGAGATCCAATAAACCTCCTGCCCTCTCACCAATCTTGGTGAAGGGCGCTTTTGTCATTTTCCCTAATAAGCAAGGTTCACAAGTATCAAATTCCTCCAAGGAACTTGAATCTAACAACCCATTTGCATGGAGTTGTTGGATGCGATTCTTGTTTATATGGGCTAATCGACAATGCCATAAGAAAGCACCAACTGAACCACTCAGTTTGGTCCTTTTATTACTTATGTTACATATAGAACTTTTCATATCTAAGATATACAGACCATTGCATAAAGTACCCTTCCCATAGAACACACTTGCAAATGAAAAAGAACAAGAGTTCTTATTTATTTCAAATATAAATCCTTTCCTTGCTAAGCAAGGAATGGATACAATGTTCTTTGTCAGCGAAGTTACATAAAAGCAATTATCTAGTTCTAGTTGAAGTCCGGAAGGCAAGGAGAGAGTCAAAATGCCTACAGTAATAGCAGCAACCTGTGCCCCATTTCCAACGCATAGGTCAACCTCTCCAGGCCGCACCGATCTACTTTTCTTGAGCCCCTGCATATTTGTACAAATATAAGCTCCACATGCGGTATCCAATACCCATGACATAGAAGTAGAAAGATTGACTTCAGTAACATAAATACCTGAGTTAGAAGTTAAGGCCAAGCCTTTCTTCTCCTCACTCTGAAGCTGCCTGCAGTCCCTTCTCCAGTGACCCTGCTCGCCACAGTGGAAACACCTCTGATCCTTTGACCTCCTTGCCCTTTTCTTTAGTGTTTTGATGGGACCCTTGGCACTGCCCTTAGCACGTGCCTTGCCCTTCTTCCTTATCTTCTTGGTCGCAGGGACCAAAAGAACAGAATTGGGTTTAATCTTGCCCATCTCTCGCTCGGCTGTTTGGAGCATATTCATTAATTCCTCCCTTGTGCATTCAATCCGGTTCATATTGAAATTAATAATAAACGGACTGAAGCTAGGGGGCAGGGAATGTAGAATAAGATCCACAACCAGCTCATTGTCTATGGTGTGTCCCAGTCTCCTGAGATGATCCACATTCCCAATGAGTTTGAGAACGTGGGGTCTCACCGGTGCACCCTCAGACAACTTACACCGAAAAACTGCTTTGGCGGTATCAAATCTTTCTGTCCTAGCCTGAGCTTCGAACATCTGTTTCAGATGAGTGATCATCTGAAAAGCATTCTGCTCCTCATATTGCACCTGCAGTTCAGGTGCCATGCTGGCTAGCATAAGACATGTTACCTCCAAAGATTCATCCTGATGCTTCCTATAAGCATCTCTATCTGCCGTTCTGGCATTAGGCGCAGGAGCCGCAGGAAGAGGCTGTTCAAGGACATACAGCTTCTTTTCGAGTTTGAGGACTATCCTCAAGTTCCGATGTCAGTCCATAAAGTTAGTTCCGACTAACTTGTCCTTTTCAAGGAAAGATCGCAGTGATAATCCGCTAGTGTTAGTAGCCATTGTTCTACAACACCCAAGAAAAACAGATTAGTACTACTCTGAATCATTTAAACTGGACTTGTTTTAAATGATCATAGCTCTCACTATTTTATATTCGAATTGACAACCCACAAAGTCAATCGGGAAGTTTAAGACTTCCTAGTGAGATGGGATCCTTATTTCACATGAGGCTTCGCGTCCCACGAGGGTGGGATGAGATGCACAAAGTAACCCATGTTTCCTAAGGTGGGCACGCCGGCCGATTGCTCCAAGCAATTCCCCTTATTGAAACAGTCCAGGCATTTCATGTCCAGCGAGGGCTGGATACAACATGAAACCCTTACCTCTCAATGATGCCTCTAGACTTTCACCATGTGCCCAGCACATGTGAATTTCTAGTCAAGTCCATTCCTAACCGTTATGCCCAGGGCCAACGAGTTTCCTTGCGAAGGCACGCCCAGATTAAAACTGGACTGGGGAAACCATTGCCACCACGCACTTTCTAAAGATAAGTGGGTGTGTCCCACGAGGGTGGGAAACAGTTCACAACTCCACTGATCGATAGCTTAGTGAGGGCTACGCGTTAGAAGGCTACCAGACTTGATATTTTAATTGAGGGTTTTTAAGGTCTCATCAATTTTATCTTATGTCTAGCAATACAGGCATGCAGTCCTATAGTGATAACATAACGATAAAACATTACAGGCATGCTTTTGCAGATAAGGAAAGCAGTAAAGGATGATGTGATCAAAACCCTTTCAAGACATTGAACCATCCCATGCCATAAGGAGATTCAATTCTTGACATAGGATTCAAGCACCTAAGATGGACCTAACCTAGCCGCCCTCTATCTTGAACTTCAAGGTTGGCTCCAAGGTCCTTCTCTCATGGTTTAGCTCACAAACTTTAGGGGTGGACCCCAAGAGTTTGGCCAATGCCATGGTCTTGCTTCAGGTAAGATGTGTAGGAGTCCCCTTCAAGGGGGAGCGAAACCCTAAGGTGGCACAAGTGACCTTGTCTTTGTTTTAGCAGCGGAATTAGGGTTTCATAATGATCATCGCATGCAATATGATCAACTTCAACAGCATGATAAGGAATTCAAGAGGAAGATCATACCAACGCCATAAGATTGGATGCGGCTTGGAAGCTAGAGAACGATAGGGTTCTCCTCCAAAGTGTGCCACACACAAGATGAAGTTGGCTCACTCCTTGTCGTCCTTGTGCTAGCAAGGCTTCAAGGCTCTTGTCGTATGAAGGAGATGGAAAAACACTTTCGGCTAGGGCGATGAAGCTCTTCTTCTTGTCGTCAAGACCAACCTCCTCTCGAATGGATAGACGACCAAGCAAGAAGACAACATGCGTTGAGGCGTTTTCTTAGATGAGGCGTTACATGATTTCCCAATATGGAAAGTCATGAAGCTTTCGCCCGCTCAAAACAAACCGCCCTAAAACGCTTCCACCTTGAACCAACCGTTCACACATGTGTGAACCGGTTCAATGGAATTCGGTCCAACGCTTTTGGTTCAAAGACCAAACCATAACAACCCAAGCCATGGTCTAGATCTCTCTCTGAACCAAATGGTTCAAAATCTAACCGTTGATCTCTTGATGCTTCTGATCTCACTGATCTAGCATCACTTCTCTCGATCGAAGCTTACCGATCTCAAGCCCTAATCAATCAAACATGATCAGACCAGATCTCACTTACAATCAGAGTCTAAACTCCTTTAAACTGAATCCAAACAATTCAGTCCACACGATCTAACTTAAGCAAGCCATATCATCAAATTGTGCGACCCTAAGGGTTTCCTTTAAATGTCGGTAACGATAACTTACGTTATCACGATCAATGAGGGGTATCTAGCAACACATCACTGTCTCCCGATATAAAGGAAAGAGTCTTCCAAGACTACACCCAAACCACAGCACAAGTGTGAATCTTCTTCACAAGGCATACATGTTTCCTTTGCCACTGGATGTTCTTATTGGACAAGCGAGTTAAGCCTGTGACTCCAATATGATGAGCATGATTAGACCAGATGATCATAGTCATCTGGGTATGGCCATACACTTCCTCAATCATCTCATATAGGGGGGCCCCTTTAGAACATCACACTCCTTAAACAAGGAGACGGCAATCCTATATCTATCACTAGTGCCCTAACCTGACTCATGAACAATATCCAAGATAGTCTATAACCATTATGTTTCAAATGATATTGAACTACCTCAAAATAATGCCAATCATCATTTAGAAACACAAGTGATCTCAAGTCAGAGGACATGTGCCACTTGCAGCAAACAAGGAATATTCACATTGTGACAAGCAACTGAATATCCTAGTAGGGTCTGTCCAGTACATCCAATGTACCCATGAGTCTACATCTTATTCCATGCTCGAAGCATCCTATAAGATTAGAACACATATTAGTCTCAATCATATCAAGGCTGTCTTATGTTCACCAAGATATCTCGACTAAGGACATATGCTTGTCAGCCTAGCTGAACAGCTTTGAGACATTATTCAGAAGTACACTTATTACAGCAGACAAGGTAACAAACTGAATAACAACCATTGCCTTTATAAACATAAGAGTTTATACATGATACTGTTACAATCCTAAGGCCTCAAACATTAGCCTTAAGGGCATATCCCAACAATCTCCCACTTGCACTTAATCTAATGGTTGAGAAATCTCAAACCCATATTATTACAGTGCTTCTCATGCTTCTGCTGCGCCAGAGGCTTGGTAAGCGGGTCAGCCAGATTGTCATCTGTATGAACCTTGCAGATTTTGATCTCGCCCCGATCAATGATCTCCCGGATCAAGTGAAACCGTCTCTGTATGTGCTTGGACTTCTGGTGCGACCGTGGTTCCTTTGCTTGTGCGATTGCTCCAGTGTTATCACAGAAGATAACCAAAGGATCGACACTCGAAGGAACAACACCAAGTTCTCTCACGAACTTACGAATCCACACTGCCTCCTTGGATGCTTCCGAGGCTGCAACATACTCGGCTTCTGTTGTGGAATCAGCAACAGTTGACTGTTTGAAACTCTTCCACACCACCGCTCCTCCATTCAAGCTAAAAACATAGCCTGATTGCGATCGGAAATCATCCTGGTCCGACTGGAACGAAGCGTCAGTATATCCTTCTATACTGAGTTCTTCCTGACCACCATATATCAAGAACATATCTTTGGTCCTCCGCAGATATTTTAAAATGTTCTTGACCGCAATCCAGTGCGCCATACCTGGATTACTTTGGAACCGACTGGTCACGCTTAACCCGTAAGCGACGTCTGGGCGAGTACACAACATCGCATACATAATGGACCCAATAGCCGAAGCATAAGGCGTATTGTCCATTTCATCTTTCTCAGTCTGTGTTTGCGGACACTGACTCTTCGAAAGATTCAGACCATGTCTGACTGGAAGATATCCACGTTTAGAATTCTCTAAATGAAATCTCTCCAGGACTTTATCGATGTAAGCACTCTAGCACAGCCGAGAAGCCTCTTAGATCTATCCCTGTAGATCTTCACACCTAATACATAGGCTGCTTCTCCTAGATCTTTCATCTGGAAACATTTCCTTAGCCATGCTTTAACAGCATGCATTTCAGGAATGTCGTTTCCAATGATTAAGATATCATCGACGTAGAGGACTAGGAATGTAATCATGCTCCCACTAAACCTCTTATATACACACGGGTCATCCTCGTTCTTGATGAAACCAAACTCAGAGATTGATTCATCAAAACGAATATTCCAGCTTCTCGATGCTTGTTTAAGTCCATAAATGGACTTCTTTAACTTGCATATTTTATGACGATCTGATGGATTAGTGAAACCTTCAGGTTGTGTCATATACACATCCTCATCCAGATTTCCATTAAGGAAAGCCATCTTCACATCCATCTGCCAGATCTCATAATCGTAATATGCAGCTATCGCGAAGAGAATCCGAATAGACTTAAACATGGCTACAGGTGAGAAAGTTTCATCATAATCTATCCCGTAGATTTGTTTGAAACCTTTCGCAACTAGCCTGCCTTTATAGGTAACCACGTTACCATCCATGTCAATCTTCTTCTTGAAGATCCACTTACAGCCTATAGGGATTACTCCCGGAGGCGGATCAACCAAATCCCAGACTTGGTTATCTGAGATGGAGTCCATCTCGGCTCGCATAGCTTCAAGCCATCTCGCTGAGTCCGGTCCACTGACCGCATCCGCATAAGTAAGGGGTTCATCATTATCAATGACGTAGACTCCGTCATAGCGCTCAGGCTGTTGACGGATCCTTCCCGATCTTCGCGGTTCCCGTGATATCTGAGCCTCAGGTTGTTCAATAACCTGTTCTACCGGCTCAGGCTCATCCAACTGTGCTTGACTACTTTGTCCTTCCTCTGGATTCTCATCCAGCTTTATTTCTCTCCCACTGGCTTCTTGCAGAAGAAATTCCTTCTCAAGAAATACTGCCGTCCGAGCAACAAATACTTTGTTCTCTTTGGGATCGTAGAAATAATAACCCTTAGTTTCCTTAGGGTAACCGACAAAGATACATTTCTCATATCTGCTCTCCAGTTTCCCAGAGGCGAGCTTTTTGACATAAGCCTCGCAACCCCAGATCCTGATAAATGTCAAGCTTGGCTGTTTCCCATACCATAGCTCATATGGCGTCTTTGAAACTGCCTTGGATGGCACTCGGTTTAGTACCTTTGCAGCTGTTTCCAGTGCAAATCCCCAAAAGGAGTAAGGAAGAGTAGCCTGACTCATCATAGAACGAACCATATCAAGTAACGTTCTATTTCTCCTCTTGGACACACCATTCCATTGCGGTGTTCCTGGTGGAGTGAGCTATGAGATAATCCCACACTCCTTCAGATAGTCAGTAAACTCTCGACTTAGGTATTCTCCACCTCGATCAGAACGAAGTGCCTTGATATTTCGGCCTAGCTGATTTTGTACTTCATTTTTGAACTCTTTGAACTTGTCAAAAGATTCACTTTTATGTCTCATTAGATAGACATATCCATACCTACTGAAATCATCAGTAAAGGTAATGAAGTATTGATAGCCACCTCTGGCATGTTTACTAAATGGCCCACACACATCACTGTGTATAAGGTCAAGTAAACCTGAAGCCCTTTGACCTTTGTTAGGAAAAGGTGACTTCGTCATTTTACCCATTAAACAAGCTTTGCATGTATCAATCTCCTCACAGGAGAATGATCCCAGCAGTCCATGATAATGCAACCGCTTAATGCGCTTCTTGTTAATATGGCCTAAACGACTATGCCATAACAAGGTGTTGTCATCAACATACTTGGCTTTCTTATTATCAATGTTTTGTATAGAATATTCCATGTCCAACATGAATAACCCATTGTTAATTGAACCAGTAGCATAAACAATATTATCAAGAGTAAGATAACACTTTGAAATCTTGCATTCAAAGGAAAACCCTTTCCTGACAAGAGCAGGAATAGAGATAATATTTTTGGTAATACTGGGTACAAAGTAATAATTGTTTAATTCTAATACAATGCCAGATGGTAATGAGATGTAATAATCCCCTACAGCAACAGCAGCAACCCGTGCTCCGTTTCCAACTCGTAGGTCCACCTCATGCTGTCCCACCTGTCTTCTTCTCTTGAGTTCCTGTACATTTGAACAAATGTGAACTCCACATGCAGTGTCCAACACCCATGAAATAGAAGAAGAAGATAACATGACCTCAGTCACATAAATACCTGAGCCAGAAGCAATGCTTCCCCTCGTGTCTCCTTGGAGCGCTTTACAGTCCTTTTTCCAGTGACCCAGCTGGCCACAGTGGAAACACCTGTTGTCCTTCGACCGCTTAACTTTTAGCTTCAGAGCCTTGCTGTAGCTCTTGACAGGGGCCTTGCCCTTCTTCCCCTTCTTCTTGTTCCTAGAAGGAACCATTAAGACAGAGGTTGAAGGCTTTCCCTTCAGAGTCTCCTCAGTAGTCAAGAGCATATTCAGCAGCTCTGCCGGAGTACAATCGATTTTGTTCATATTAAAGTTAATAATGAACGCATCGAAAGAGGGCGGGAGAGACTGCAGAATAATGTCCACAGCAAGCTCCTGATTGATGGTATGCCCCAGTTTCTCTAGAGCCTCCTTGTGCCCAATCATCTTGAGCACGTGAGCTCCCACTGGGCTCCCTTCAGCCAGTTTGCTCTGAAAAAAAAGCTTTGTCAGATTATAGCGTTATGTCCTCGCCTGTGCAGCATACAACATCTTGAGGTTCGCTATAATCTCTATAGCCGACATATCCTCATGCTGACGCTGCAGTGGTGGCGTCATAGACGCTAGCATCAGGCAAGCAACATCAATGCTATCATTGACATGCTTTTCAAAGGCATCGCGAACCGCCCTTGCGGCGTTCGCAGCGGGTTGAGGCGGCACAGCCGTCTCGAGGACATACAGTTTCCTCTCTGCCTTAAGAACAATCTTAAGGTGTCCGAACCAGTCTGAGAAGTTTGGCCCAGCAAACTTCTCCCTTTCCAGTAGGGATCGCACATTGAAGCTCATGGTGTTCGTTGCTGCAGGAATCTACAACAATGCAAGAACAGCAAGGTCAGTATCAATGTTAAGAATCAATCAGGACTTAAGAATGATTCTTTTTCTCACTATTTTATCTGGCTGAAAAATCCAGCAAAACAGCCCGAAAGAGTAACACTCTTTTAGTGAGATGGGATCCAGATTTCATACTTGGTCTCCGCGTCCCGCTCAGGCGAGATAAGATGCACAGAGAGTACAAGCACTAATTTCTGGTAGGCAGTCCCTGCCAATCGCCCACCCGTGCGATTCCCCTTCATCTGGGCAATCCAGCAGACTGTGCCAACTGAGTTGGTACAACACAGTCTCTGATCCCACAGATGGCTGCCTCCATGTGCTACCATATGTGCCACATATGTAGCCTACATGGTCAAGCTGACCTGACCTACTCCCTGGACCACCACGTGCTATGCTGAGCAACGAGAAGCGATAAATCCCTTCTCTGTAACACGCAGGTGAAATCACACACCGTCTGAAGATAGATGGGCGTGCCCACTGAGTGGGTACAACACGGCCCCAACGATAGTCAGAACAGTGAGGTTTCGCGTCAGAAGGCATTACGTGCTTGATATGTTAGCGTTTGGATTTTAACGGTCTTTTATCTTCTTACTATCAGGCAAATCCTATGGCTATAGCAGAAGATAAATAACTCATGCAATTCTAATTATTAAACAATAAAAGAAAGCATGGATCTTATGTGGTAAAAGCCCATAAACCCTAAGTAAGACCTTAAGTTAACTTAAGTCTTCACTTTAGCTCTCCTTGGGTCTTTTGCCTCTCATCTGGCCTAGACCAGGGCCAAAGCGCCTTCTGCAGCTCAGGTGTACCCACCAGGTAGATGCGCCTGTCATAGGGTCGAACCCTAGACCTCCCACCTGGTCAAGCCTCTGCTACATGCGCCTCTGCCAACTGTGCTCATGTGCTCATGTCTGATTAAACTTACAATTTAATCTATCTAGACATGAATGACTCGCAGGTCAATTACACATTATAAATTAAATAAAAGTGATGCGCAGATCACAATATAAATTAATTTACAATTTTAATCCAGGCTCGCAGGCCCCAGCACAGCAGACAATTAAAAGGGCAACCCACATAAGATGAAATAAACAAGCACATGGTATCCACTCAACATGTGATCCATATAACAAGAAAATAAAATTTTTTGAAAAACCCATTGTTATCAATTTTAATTTTCTTATCTGCCCTACAACCTTACAATGGTCCATTGATAGGGATCCACTCATCATATCTAGTTAGATCCATGCCCTTGCATGCACCAAGTCCTAACTGACTCGAGTTGACCTAATGGTCAACCATGCATGCGCCAAGGGCTGAACAACCATCATGAGTTCTGGCAAAAGGGTGTGACCCCGGGCCTAACTCATGTGTGTTCACTGGTTGTCTCAACCAGACCTCGCTACACGCCTGTGATGCAGTCGACCTATAGCCACCTTGTGCTTGCGCACAGGTGCCATCTGGTCGACCCATCTAGGCTGTCAGATGGTCTGATCAAACTAGTTTGATCCATTCTAGATGATGCTTTCAACCCCATCAACCCATCTAAGGGATCATAGTAGGCGCATTAGATCTAATGGGCGCGCAAGATAAGTTTTTCTTTACAAAACATTAACAAGCGCCAACCAAGACATCATACATGCGCAACATGAGAATAAAACATATATAATCATTTTCGCATGTAACCTAACTTATAGATCTAAGCATGTTGCGCAAACATGGATCAAAAAACATGGTGCAGCAATCATAAAACATGCATCAACCGGCTCTGATACCAATTGTAGGAGTCCCCTTCAAGGGGGAGCGAAACCCTAAGGTGGCGCAAGTGACCTTGTCTTTGTTTTAGCAGCGGAATTAGGGTTTCATAATGATCATCGCATGCAATATGATCAACTTCAACAACATGATAAGGAATTCAAGAGGAAGATCATACCAACGCCATAAGATTGGATGCGGCTTGGAAGCTAGAGAACGATAGGGTTCTCCTCCAAAGTGTGCCACACACAAGATGAAGTTGGCTCACTCCTTGTCGTCCTTGTGCTAGCAAGGCTTCAAGGCTCTTGTCGTATGAAGGAGATGGAAAAACACTTTCGGCTAGGGCGATGAAGCTCTTCTTCTTGTCGTCAAGACCAACCTCCTCTCGAATGGATAGACAACCAAGCAAGAAGACAACATGCGTTGAGGCGTTTTCTTAGATGAGGCGTTACATGATTTCCCAATATGGAAAGTCATGAAGCTTTCGCCCACTCAAAACAAACCGCCCTAAAACGCTTCCACCTTGAACCAACCGTTCACACATGTGTGAACAGGTTCAATGGAATTCTGTCCAACGCTTTTGGTTCAAAGACCAAACCAAAACAACCCAAGCCATGGTCTAGATCTCTCTCTGAACCAAATGGTTCAAGATCTAACCGTTGATCTCTTGATGCTTCTGATCTCACTGATCTAGCATCACTTCTCTCGATCGAAGCTTACCGATCTCAAGCCCTAATCAATCAAACATGATCAGACCAGATCTCACTTACAATCAGAGTCTAAACTCCTTTAAACTGAATCCAAACAATTCAGTCCACACGATCTGACTTAAGCAAGCCATATCATCAAATTGTGCGACCCAAAGGGTTTCCTTTAAATGTCGGTAACGATAACTTTCGTTATCACGATCAGTGAGGGGTATCTAGCAACACATCACTGTCTCCCGATATAAAGGAAAGAGTCTTCCAAGACTACACCCAAACCACAGCACAAGTGTGAATCTTCTTCACAAGGCATACATGTTTCCTTTGCCACTGGATGTTCTTATTGGACAAGCGAGTTAAGCCTGTGACTCCAATATGATGAGCATGATTAGACCAGATGATCATAGTCATTTGGGTATGGCCATACACTTCCTCAATCATCTCATATAGGGGGGCCCCTTTAGAACATCACACTCCTTAAACAAGGAGACGGCAATCCTATATCTATCACTAGTGCCCTAACCTGACTCATGAACAATATCCAAGATAGTCTATAACCATTATGTTTCAAATGATATTGAACTACCTCAAAATAATGCCAATCATCATTTAGAAACACAAGTGATCTCAAGTCAGAGGACATGTGCCACTTGCAGCAAACAAGGAATATTCACATTGTGACAAGCAACTGAATATCCTAGTAGGGTCTGTCCAGTACATCCAATGTACCCATGAGTCTACATCTTATTCCATGCTCGAAGCATCCTATAAGATTAGAACACATATTAGTCTCAATCATATCAAGGCTGTCTCATGTTCACCAAGATATCTCGACTAAGGACATATGCATGTCAGCCTAGCTGAACAGCTTTGAGACATTATTCAGAAGTACACTTATTACAGCAGACAAGGTAACAAACTGAATAACAACCATTGCCTTTATAAACATAAGAGTTTATACATGATACTGTTACAATCCTAAGGCCTCAAACATTAGCCTTAAGGGCATACCCCAACAAGATGCGCCACTGAGCAGGCATGCGTCTCTAGCTTGTTGCGCCACCATCCAAGGTGCGCAAGCTTCATGCGCCAAGCACATGCGCTTGCCCTAATCTTCCCACTAGGTAAAAGAAAAGGAAAAGCGGCACGCAGGCCTAACATTGATACATCACAGGCATGCAAAGGGGGGCTTGACTAATGATCACAACATCATGCACAATCAAGGTATTTACTCATGCATTTCTACATGCTCATGAAAAACATAAAAACTGAAATTTTACTTTTTCATAAAACTAGTCTCTTTTTCTCATCTTCTTCTCACAAATCTTTTGGTTAATTGCGATTCATTTTTCATGATGATTTCAGAGATCCTTTCGGCTGGCAATTTTGTCAGATCAAGAGACTTGGCCAGTCCGAAGACACAATGCCCGTCCTACTTGACAAAACTACGTGCGCCTTTAATCTTTAAATCAAACAAGAAAAACAATCGAAAAATCCAAAAGAGATTGAGAGGATGATAGAAACAAGAAACCCTAATTTTTCTAATTTAGAAAAATTGTTTGCCATGCATCATGCTATTTACGAAAATAGAGATATGGCATGTGAGCATGGAAGAAAAGCATAAAACATCGTTCGAGTCTTGCAAGTCCCTCTGATACCACTGTTGGGAAACCCCGGGGACATTTTACAATTTTTCAGAGTTATTCACATACATTGCACAGCGGAAGAATGCCCCCGAAATAGGCCGGTCGCAAAAACCCAGTGAAGATCGCATGCAAGGGAGTCGACACGATGAGTTAGGAAATACCTTAAGAGCAATGTCGAGCGATGTCGATGTAGGCGTCCAAGTGTGCGCCCTCTGCAGTCTCGCACACACGGATCTCTTGAGTTCTCTTCTTCCTCGCTCGGTGCTAGCCTCGGGAAGAAGATCCAAGCCTTACTCCTTCTTCTTCAATACTTGCGCCACCTTCAAGGTAGAAACGCCACTTGAAAAGAAGGGAGGAGAGGGAGAACGCCGCCAAGCTTTTCCTTCTCTTGCGCCAAGGAGGAAGAAAGGATGAAGCTCACGGTTATGGAAGAAGATGCGCCCTTGTCCCTAGCCTTTCGCCCTTCCTCTTGTGCTCACGCCTTCAATGAATGATTGTCCACACAAGAAGAGGCGACAAGGGTCACTTATATAGAGCAATAGGTGGTTGGAGCAAAGGCTAGGATCATGACAAGTGTAGGGCTACGATGAGGAGGTTTGAGATAAGGAAAGTCTCCAAGACAATTCCTTAATTCTCATTCAACCTTACCTTATACTCCCACACCTTTCCTTGTGCGCCAAGGCCTTGCCTTGCGCCCCAAGCCATGCCATATTGGCACCCATTCCATCCTAGGAAGAGAGGGGGAGGCACCCTTTACTTCCATAATGAAGCAAAGGCGCCAACATGACCCCATTATGCCCCTAGGCGCATAATGGTTCATGCTTCTCCCCATTATACCCTTTTAGCCTCTCATCTCTTCATGAGAACTTTTTATTGGGCCTCATTGGATAATGAGCTAGCACAAACATCATTGCATAGGTTGATTAAGCACTTGGATCCAATCCAATGCAACCCTAATCCAAATGTGACCAACCATGGTCAAATACGGGTCAACCTGCCAAAAATGAAGTTTGGCTCCAATAACATTCTTCCATCTCATCAGGCCCATTGGCGCTGATGATATCTCCCAATTAGATCTGAGTTATCCAATAACTCGATCATAAGGCTTCCCGATCAATACGAGAACTCAAGTATCAAGGTGTGCGACCCTGTAGGTTCCTCTGACGCTGGCAGTGCTGACCAAAGGTCATCACAAGCAGTGAGTGGCACCTAGCAGTGCATCGCTGCTACCCTGGTCATTGGAATGGATATCGACATCGACATCCCCATCATCGCAACTAGGTACAGATGCATTCCAGTCTCTTTGTCGAACTGATATCCGATTGGTCAAGTGTGTCACCACTTGTTTTCATCCAATCACATGGCTATGACTAGAACAGGTCTTCACCTGGGTATGGCCATACACTTTCAGTCATAGAACCATAGAGGAGCTCCATGGATATCAAGCTTCCCTAAGGAAGGGGCAAATCCTATGTCTGTCCATTGACCTTCTCATATGGGTCGTGACATGCCCAATGACAACCGTTATGACCTCCCAACTACGGTGAGGTGTTAGGTTGCATCAAAGCAAGTCCCTAACCATATAGAATGATCAATGACCTCAAGTCAAAAGATCAATGCATCTCCTGTCACTTATGAGGATAACTTATGACACCAAGTCATAGCCTCATAGCGGGTCTATCCTGTATATCCTCCATGATATACCCATGTGTCTGCGTTAGCACCACGTGCCTAACCAGCCCACATATCAGTCTCACAAGTACCATAGCTATCCCATATCTACTAAGGCACATCGACTGGGATTACAGTTCGAGCACAGATCTAATCTGTCTCCAGGGACATTATCATGTAGGTACACAATCGCAGGTGTAAGCAAACAATGATAACGACAATGCCAGAATGATATATAAATATCAATGTTAAGTAGTACATGAGTAGACCAAAACTAGGTCCTAGGGCATATACACCAACAGGAAGACCATGGGGCAAGTCCTCAGGGCTAATGTCACAGAATTCGAAGAGGAGAGCGGACACCTCAGCTAGAGGCATTGTGCCCTTGGACACAACGGGTTCCTGCGCTTCAAGAATCATGAGTGTGTACATGACCTGGGACTCATGGGCCTCGCACACAAGTGCGGGGGCACGCATGAGGGACACTCTAGCAGGGGTCAGAGGGGCAGACATGCAATCCTATAGTGATAACAAAATGATAAAACACAACCAGGCATGCTTTAGCAGAAGTGGAAAACAGTAAACAAGCGATGTGGTCATAGCCTAATCAACACATTAAACCATCACATACCAAAGGATGTTCAATGTTTGACCTAGGTGACAAGCCCCAACCATACCTAACCTAGCCGCCACTAAGCTTTATCTTTAAGTGCGGCTCCAAGGTCCTCCACACCAAGGCATATCACACAAACCCTAGGGTTCAGCCAAAACCTTGGTGGCTCCTCCATGCATGATGCGCCATCATGCTTGTGCCAAGAGGGATAGCTCTCAAACCCTAGGTTCGGCCAAGCCCTTACTTGCGCCACAAAGCAAGATGCGCCATCATGGTTAATGCGCCAAGATGTAAGCTTCAAGAGGGATGCGCCCTTAATCTTCTTTGTGCATTTTCAAAACAAAAAGAAAAAGCGGCACACAGGCCTCTCACATAATACATCACAGGCATACAAGGGGCTTGACTATGACCACAACACGATGCACAGTCATCTCATGCTTTTCTATATGCTCATGAAAACATAAAACTTTAGTTTTAGTTTCTTAGAAAACATGTCATTCAACCTCAACGTCCATTCGCAAATCTAGGACTTTTCATTACTCTCAAGAGTCCACAAGTGACGCATGCATGCTCCAAGCACGCTTGCCTTCTACCCTTGCAATCCTTAACCTGCCAAGATTAGGACAACCATATGCCCATAATCTTCGACAAGTCCCATGAAAGGGGAAGAAACCCTAAACATGCGCATATATAAACAATTGCATGGGCGGAAACTAGGGTTTCAAGAGAATCGCATGTGGCATGAACATATGATCAACTTAAAATTTTGCAAAGATCAAGTTGTGATCTTACCATAGCCATTGCTTGGATGGTGACTTGGAAGCAAGAGGGCGAGTTGGCTCTCCTCCAAAGAAGACGCACACAAGGTGATGATGGCTTCCTCCTTGCGCGTTCCTTGTGCTAGCAAAAATGCCAAAGGTATCCTTTTGTGTGGAGGAGATGAGAGATTACTTCTTGCTGGCTGAAAGCTCCTCTTGTCGTGAAGAAAATCCACCAAAACGAGAGGAACGAGAGGAGAAGATGGGCGAGCGACGTTACAACGTGGAGAGGTCTTCAATTTGGAAAACCGACTTCCAAATATAGTAAGCCCTCAATGTTTCATGCGTTCACTCCAAGTGAACCATCAAAACTCCTCTCCTCTTTGAACCATGCGTTCACATAAGTGAACCGGTTCTAATGCATTCGGTTCAATTGCATTTGGTTCAAAGACCAAATCAAACCAGCCTTGGTCTAGATCTCATTGAACCAAATGGTTCAAGATCTAACCATTCATTTCTTGATGCTCTTGATCTCATCGATCAAGCATCAATACTCTCGATCGAAGCTTACCGATCTCAAGCCCTAATCAATCAAACATGATCAGACCAGATCTCACTTACAATCAGAGTTTAAACTCCTTTAAACTGAACCAAAACAATTCAGTCCACACGATCTGACATAAGTAAGCCATATCATCAAATTGTGAGACCCTAAGGGTTTCCTTTAATGTCGGTAACGATAACTTACGTTATCACGATCAGAGAGGGGTATCTAGCAACACATCACTGTCTCCCGATATAAAGGAAAGAGTCTTCCAAGACTACACCCAAACCACAGCACAAGTGTGAACCCAAGTCACTTGACATATGTATTTCCTTTGCCACTGGATGTTCTCGTTGGACAAGCGTGTCAAGCCTGTAACTCCAACATGATGAGAGTGGTTAGATCAGATGAACATAGTCATCTGGGTATGGCCATACACTTTCTCAACCATCTCATCTAGGGGGCCCCATTAGAACATCACACTCCAAACTAGGAGAAGACAATCCTATATCTATCACTAGCGCCCTAACATGACTCATGCTCATTATCCAAGATAATCTATAACCATTATATTTCAAATGATATTGAACTACCTCAAGACAATGCCAATCATCATTTAGAGACACAAGTGATCTCAAGTCAGAGGAAATATGCCACTTGCTTACATACAAGGATTATTCACATTGTGACAAACAATTGAATATCCTAAGTAGGGTTTGTCCAGTACATCCAATGTACCTATGAGTCTACATCTTATTCCATAGTCGAAGCACCCTATAAGATTAGAACACATATTAGTCTCAATCATATCAAGGCTGTCTCATGTTCACCAAGATATCTCGACTAAGGACAGTACTGCATGTCAGCCAAGCTGAACATCATTGAGACATTATTCAGAAGTATACATATAGCAGCAGATAATGCAACAACCTGAATAACAACCATTGCCTTATAAACATAGAGTTTATACATGATACTGATAACAACCCAAGGCCTCAAACATTAGCCTTAAGGGCATACCCCAACAATCTCCCACTTGCACTTAATCTAATGGTTGAGAAATCTCAAACCCATATTATTACAGTGCTTCTCATGCTTCTGCTGCGCCAGAGGCTTTGTAAGCGGGTCAGCTAGATTGTCATCTGTATGAACCTTGCAGATCTTGATCTCTCCTCGATCAATGATCTCCCGGATCAAATGAAACCTTCTCTGTATGTGCTTGGACTTCTGGTGTGACCGTGGTTCCTTTGCTTGTGCTATTGCTCCAGTGTTATCATAGAAGATAACCAATGGATCTGCACTCGAAGGAACAACACCAAGTTCCTGAACGAACTTACGAATCCACACTGCCTCCTTTGATGCTTCTGAGGCTGCAACATACTCGGCTTCTGTTGTGGAATCAGCAACAATTGATTGTTTGAAACTTTTCCACACCACTGCTCCTCCGTTCAAGCTAAAAACATAGCCTGATTGCGATCGGAAATCATCCTGGTCAGATTGGAACGAAGCGTCAGTATATCCTTCAATACTGAGTTCTTCCTGACCTCCATAAATCAAGAACATATCTTTGGTCCTCCGAAGATATTTCAAAATGTTCTTGACTGCAATCCAGTGTGCCTTCCCTGGATTACTTTGGAATCGACTGGTCACGCTTAACCCGTAAGCGCCGTCTGGGCGAGTACACAACATCGCATACATAATGGACCCAATAGCCGAAGCATAAGGCGTATTGTCCATTTCATCTTTCTCAGACTGTGTTTGAGGACACTGGTTCTTTGAAAGATTCAGACCATGTCTGACTGGAAGATATCCTCTTTTAGAATTTTCTAAATGGAATCTCTCTAGGACTTTATCGATGTAAGTACTTTGGCACAGCCCAAGAAGCCTCTTAGATCTATCTCTGTAGATCTTCATACCTAATACATAGGCTGCTTCTCCTAAATCTTTCATCTGGAAACATTTTCTTAACTATGCTTTGACGGCATGCAGTTCAGGAATATCGTTTCCAAAGATCAAGATATCATCGACGTAGAGGACTAGGAAAGTAATCACGCTCCCACTAAACCTCTTATATACACACGGGTCATCTTCATTTTTGATGAAACCAAATTCACAGATTGATTCATCAAAACGAATACTCCAGCTTCTTGATGCTTGTTTAAGTCCATAAATGGACTTCTTTAATTTGCATATTTTATGACGATCTGATGGATTGATGAAACCTTCAGGTTGTGTCATATACACATCCTCTTCTAGTTTTCCATTAAGGAAAGCGGTCTTCACATCCATTTGTCAGATCTCATAATCATAATATGCCGCTATCGCAAGAATAATCCGAATAGACTTGAACATGGCTACAGGAGAGAAAGTTTCATCATAATCTATCCCGTAGATTTGTTTGAAACCTTTCGCAACTAGTCTGCCTTTATAGGTAACTACGTTACCATCTATGTCAATCTTCTTCTTGAAGATCCACTTACAGCCTATAGGGATTACTCCCGGAGGCGGATCAACCAAATCCCAGACTTGGTTATCTGACATGGAGTCCATCTCGGCTCGCATAGCTTCAAGCCATCTTGCTGATTCCGGTCCACTGACCGCATCCGCATAAGTGAGGGGTTCATCATTAATGATGTAGACTCCGTCATAGCGCTCAGGTTGTCGACGGATCCTTCCCGATCTACGCGGTTCCCGTGATATCTGAGCCTCTGGTTGCACATCAACCTGTTCTATTTGCTCAGGCTCATCCAACTGAACTTGACTACTTTGTCCTTCTTCTGGATTCTCATCCAGCTTTATTTCTCTCCCACTGGCCTCTTGCAGAAGAAATTCCTTCTCAAGAAAAATAGCCGTTCGAGCAACAAATACTTTGTTCTCTTTGGGATCGTAGAAATAATAACCCTTAGTTTCTTTAGGGTAACCGACAAAGATACATTTATCAGATCTGCTCTCCAGTTTCCCAGAGGCGAGCTTTTTGACATAAGCCTCGCAACCCCAGATTTTGATAAATGTCAAGCTCGGCTGTTTCCCATACCATAACTCGTATGGAGTCTTTGAAACGGCCTTGGATGGCACTCGGTTTAGTACCTTTGCATCTGTTTCCAGTGCAAATCCCCAAAAGGAGTAAGGTAGAGTAGCCTGACTCATCATAGAACGAACCATATCCAATAAGGTTCTATTTCTCCTCTCGGACACACCATTCCATTGCGGTGTTCCTGGCGGAGTGAGCTGTGAGATAATCCCACACTCCTTCAGATAGTCAGTAAACTCTCGACTCAAGTATTCTCCACCTCGATCTGAACGAAGTGTCTTGATATTCCGGCCTAGCTAATTTTGTACTTCATTTCTGAACTCTTTGAACTTGTCAAAAGATTCACTCTTATGTCTCATAAGATAGACATAACCATACCTACTGAAATCATCAGTAAAGGTAATGAAGTATGAATAGCCACCTCTGGCATGTTTACTAAATGGCCCACACACATCACTGTGAATGAGGTCAAGTAAACCTGAAGCCCTTTGACCTTTATTAGAAAAAGGAGACTTCGTCATTTTACCCAATAAACAAGCTTTGCATGTATCAAGCTCCTCACAGGAGAATGATCCCAGCAGTCCATGGTCATGCAACCGCTTAATGCGCTTCTTGTTAATGTGGCCTAAACGACTATGCCATAACAAGATGCTGTCATCAGCATACTTGGCTTTCTTATTATCAATTTGTTGTACAGAACATTCCATGTCCAACATGAATAACCCATTGTTAATTGACCTAGTAGCATAAACAATATTATCAAATGAAATACAACACTGTGAAGTTTTGCATTCAAAGGAAAACCCTTTCCTAACAAGAGCAGGAATAGAGATAATATTTTTGGTTATGCTTGGTACAAAATAACAATTGTCCAGTTCTAATACAAGACCAGATGGTAAAGAGATGTGATATTCTCCTACAGCAACAGCAGCAACCCGTGCCCCGTTGCCAACTCGTAGGTCCACCTCATGCTGTCCCACCTGTCTTCTTCTCTTGAGTTCCTATACATTTGAACAAATGTGAACTCCACATGCAATGTCTAACACCCATGAAATAGAAGAAGAAGATACCATGACTTCAGTCACAAAAATACCTGAGCCAGAAGTGAAAGGCTTGCTTCCCTTCTTGTCTCCTTGGAGCGCTTTACAGTCCTTCTTCCAGTGACCCAGCTGGCCACAATGGAAACATCTGTATTCCTTCGACCGCTTCATCTTTTGTTTCAGAGCCTTGTTATAGCTCTTGACAGGGGCTTTGCCCTTCTTCCCCTTCTTCTTGTTCCTGGAAGGAACCATCAAGACAGAGGATGAAGGATTTCCCTTCTCAAGAGTCTGCTCTGTAGTATAGAGCATGTTCAGTAACTCTGCCGGGGTACAGTCGATCTTGTTCATATTAAAATTAATGATGAACGGATAGAAAGAGGCCGGAAGAGACTGCAGGATGATATCTACAACAAGCTCCTGATTGATGGTGTGTCCCAGTTTCTCTAGAGCCTCTTTATACCCAATCATCTTGAGTACGTGAGCTCCCACTGGACTCCCTTCAGTCAGTTTGCTCTGAAAGAAAAGTTTAGTCAAGTTATAGCGTTCAGTCCTTGCCTGTGCAGCATACAGCATCTTGAGATTTGCTATAATTTCAATAGCAGATAAATCTTCATGCTAACGCTGCAGCTCTAGGGTCATAGACGCAAGCATAAGGCAAGCGACATCAATGCTATCATTGACATGCTTCTCATAAGCATCCCGAACCGCCCTTGCGGTGTTCGCAGCGGGTTGAGGCGGTATTGCCGTCGCAAGGACATACAGCTTCCTCTCAGCCTTAATTACAATCTTAAGGTGTCCGTACCAGTCTGAGAAGTTTGGCCCAGCAAACTTCTCCCTTTCCAGTAAGGATCGCACATTGAACGCTGTGGTGTTTGTTGCTGCAGTAATCTACAACATAGCAAGCACAACAAGGTCAGTATCCATGTTAGAATCATTCCAGGACTTAAGAGTGATTCTTTTCTCACTATTTTATCTGACTGAAAAATCCATTAAAACAGTCCGAAAGAGTAACACTCTTTTAGTGAGATGGGATCCAGATTTCATACTTGGTCTCCGCGTCCCGCTCAGGCGAGATAAGATGCACAGAGAGTACAAGCACTAATCTCTGGTAGGCTATCCATGCCAATCGCCAACCCGTGCGATTCCCCTTCATCTAGGCAATCCAGAAGACTGTGCCAACTGAGTTGGTACAACACAGTTGAAAGTCCCCTAAACAAAGGGGGGGCGAAACCCTAATGGCGCATATGGAGATTTTGATGCAGCGGAAGGGGTTTCTAGATCGATGCATGCAGTATGATCAACTTTAACATTGTATACAGGAGAATCGATTCTTACCAGTGCCATTGCTTGGATGGCGTCTAGGAAGAAGAGAGTCGAATGCTTCTCCTCCAAACGGTGCGCACACAAGATGGATCTTGGCTTCTCCTTGTCGCTCCTTGTGCTAGCAAGGATCTCCAAGTGTTCTTGTCGAATGGAAGGGAAGTTGAGATGATGTCTCGCTTGAGCAAACTCTCACCAAGGCGTGAAGAAGATCTTCCACTAGAGGAGGCGACGAGAATAGGAGAGGGGCGACAAGAGATGCGTTCCACTCAAAACGTGGAGGCGTGGCTACTAAAAATAGCTAGCCTTACTCTCTCATGCGATCATGCGTTCATGTGCCCATGAACCAATCGCATTTTTCTCTCCTCTTTGAACCAAGCGCTGACATGATGAGCTGGTTCAATTTGGTTTGGTTCAAAAACCAAATAAGCCAAGCAACTAGTCCAGATCACAATAAACCCCTAAAGCTTAAGATCTGACCGTTTATCTCTTGATGCTCCTGATCTCACTGATCTAGCATCCATTCTCTCAATCGAAGCTTACCGATCTCAAGCCCTAATCAATCAAACATGATCAGACTAGATCTCACTTACAATTAGAGATTAAATCCCTTTAAACTAAACCAAAACAATTCAGTCCACACGATCTGACTTAAGTAAGCCATATCATCAAATTGTGCGACCCTAAGGGTTTCCTTTAAATGTCGGTAACGATAACTCACGTTATCACGATCAGTGAGGGGTATCTAGCAACACATCACTGTCTCCCGATATAAAGAAAAGAGTCTTCCAAGACTACACCCAAACCACAGCACAAGTGTGAATCCAATTCACTAGGCAAACAAGCTTCCTTTGCCACTGGATGTTCTTATTGGACAAGCGTGTCAAGCTTGTAGCTCCAATATGATGAGCATGATTAGATCAGATGAACATAGTCACCTAGGTATGGCTATACACTTTCTCAATCATCTCATCCAGGGGGGCCCCTTTTAGAACACCACACTCCTTAAACAAGGAGACGGCAATCCTATATCTATCACTAGCGCCCTAACATGACTCAAGCTCACCATCCAAGATAGTCTATAATCATTATGTTTCAAATGATATTGAACTACCTCAAAATAATGACAATCATCATTTAGAAACACAAGTGATCTCAAGTCAGAGGAAATGTGCCACTTGTTCACATACAAGGATTATTCACATTGTGACAAGCAATTGAACATCCTAGTAGGGTCTGTCCAGTACATCCAATGTACCCATGAGTCTACATCTTATTCCATGCTCGAAGCATCCTATAAGATCAGAACACATATTAGTCTCAATCATATCAAGGCTGTCTCATGTTCACCAAGATATCTCGACTAAGGACTTCATAGTATGTCAGCCTAGCTGAACACCATTGAGACATTATTCATAAGTACACTTATTGCTGCAGATAATGTAATAAGCTGAATAACAACCATTGCCTTTATAAACATAAGAGTTTATACATGATACTGATACAATCCCAAGGCCTCAAACATTAGCCTTAAGGGCATACCCCAACAATCTCCCACTTGCACTTAATCTAATGGTTGAGAAATCCCAAACCCATATTATTACAGTGCTTCTCATGCTTCTGCTGCGCCAGAGGCTTTGTAAGCGGGTCTACCAGATTGTCATCTGTATGAACCTTGCAGATTTTGATGGAGGGGCCAACCCTGCCCCAAGAAGGTCTGGAAGGACTAGGAGGAAGCCCCTCAGATATGGCTTTTCATCCTAGGTCACCTTTCTTTCCTTATTTGGACTTTCCTTATTTGCCTTGAATAAAGCCCTAGTGCACTGTGTAGTTTCCTTATTTGGTCATGCATTACTCCCTAGAATAGTCTACTGGCTTTTGTGTCAATAATTGGGCAGGTTATAGCCCAGCTCAAGGGAAGCTAGGAAGCTCAAGATAAGCCACTCAAGTAAAGCTCCAAATATGGAAGGAGGCACTTCAACTAGAGACTTCAAGTTGAAGGGGCTTACATTGAATGCAACTCCACCTTCCAAATCAACCAAGGCGCCACCCAATATGATGAAGAATTCGAATGATGTAAACCAGCCCACAAATTGCCAAGTGAAGAGCCATCAATGCGCCTAGCCATCATGGATCAATCTAGATCCACAAATCAAGGGATCATCATCTAGATCCACAAATCAAGGGATCACCATCTAGATCCCCAATTTGTGGAGCCACCTTTGGAAGCCTTTAGCCGCTCTTGCTCTTGAAGGAATGCAATTCAAAATTCAAGTGGGGTGCCATCTCATCCAAGCAAATAAAGAAGGAGCTCAAGAAGAAATCGGCCACAAGGAGCTCCATCAAAAGAAGGATTTCGAAATTCAAAATTTGCCAAGGAAATGTTTTAATTGTGCATTAATTTCTTTCCCTACCTTTGTGATTGCGCCTAGGGTGAATTGTCACCCTTGCCCATGGCTTGTTGAGCCTATAAATTGTAATCCTCCCCTCTTTGTCTATTAGTTGCCTAGTTGAAAAAAAACCTTGTGTTAGCATTGGTGCTTGTGTCGCCTAAGAGTTTTCTATCTCCCCCTTTTCCTCTAAAGGGCCGAGCCCTTTCCCTTCTCCCCTTTCTTCTCAAGTCTTCAACGCAACTCAACCACTTGAAGGATCTTGCGCACCTTTGGAGGGACTCTAAGGAAGCTTCATCATCCTTTGTTCTCGGCAATCAACAAAGACCCTTAGGGGTTCTTTCACTTTCGGCTAGCATGAGAGCAACATCAATCAAGCTTCAAATTGGCTAAGTTCCTTCCCCTCTCCCTTCCTTGATTTCTAGAACTTGATTCCTACACTAAACTGAATTTTGTTTGAAGGTGGCGCAAGGGCTTGGAAGACTCTTCTCTAAGCGCAAGCTTTCTCCCTCCCTCTCCTCTCTTTAGTTAAGTGTTAAGGGAACTCGTGAGGCTTAACCTCCCCCTTAGATTTGTTTTGTAATATGAATCCGTGACCTGTGCGGATCTCGTTTGTCTGTGTTTGCTTGTAATGATGCAATACCTTCCATCAGAGTGGGACCGTTGAAGATCGGGACGATACGATCCTTCTATGCTCAAGGGTCGCACTGTAAGTACTCCTACTAGTCATTTAATTTCGTAGTTTAAAGTGTTATTTCTTCTAGTAGTAATTTAGTGTCGCTTTCTTTATTTATAAAATACAAAAAACATACTTTCCAACTCCGTTAGAGTAACTTCGGGTTTTATCTAAAAATACAAAAAAATATTTTCTTAAAAGCGTTGTTTGAATGCACCCTTATTTGTGAGTGATCCCACCTCCATCAGTTTGGTATCAGAGCCCATCTTAGAATAGAATTTTAGCCTCAAAACTATTTTTCAACTTCTAAGACTTTTCTTGGACCTAGGTGTTTTAAAGAAGTGGTTTTTCATAATCTACTACTATACTTATCATACTACCTTTAGTAGCCTTATTTTTCAAAACTACTCTTTTTCAAAACTATTACCACAATGACTACTAGATCTGGTGCAAATTACAATAATCACCCTGAAACTGAACCTGACAGAATTGATAGAATATATCAGATGATGATAGAAAGGTTTGACCTAATGGAAACAAGGATGCAAAACCTAGAGACAAATAGAGGTTCTAGAACCCCTAGTCACACCTCAAGTGGACCCATCCTAGAACCACCCACCCAAAACAATAGAGATCTTCCTTGGGAGGACCAAGACCCTGAGTGGAATGAGCCACGTGCTCAACCCTACCACCACAAACCTAGGGAGGATGAAGTGCAACGCAACATCAAACTCTCACCACCAACCTTTAGTGGTTCTCTTGACCCTAGAGAGTTCTTAGATTGGGTAGACAAACTTGAACGGTATTTTGACTGGAGCATGATGCCTAGTCAATCTAAGGTTAGGTTCACCCGATGTCTCTTAGAGGGTACTGCTAGGTTGTACTGGACAAGCATAGAGAAGAACATAGAGTTGTTTAGGCGCCCTCCTATTGAGAGATGGGAAGACATGCGAGACAAACTTAGGGAAAAATATGTCCCTCCCTATTTCCAACTTAAGATTATCGATGAAGCCATGAGCCTAGTCCAGGGTAGTCAGACCGTCACTGATTACACCACTAGGTTTGATGAACTCCTTCTGAGGAGTGGCATCCATGAAGAAGCCCATGTCTCCCTTAGTAGGTATAAGAATGGACTTAGACCCGAGATCAAAAGAGGAATGACCTATTTCCAAATAGAGTCTAGAGAAGTCGCCTACCAAAGAGCCTTAGAGGTAGAGGAAAACATAAAGAGAGTCCTGTACTTAGGTGAGGAAAAACGAGAAGAAACCTATGAGGAAAACCATGAAGAAATCCATAACCCTGACTCTGGATGTACGGTTTGGAAAGAACTAGCTTATGATAGTGGTGAAGAACAAACCCACGACACCTTAGGAGTGGTTAGGTGCACCCTAATCAAACCTACCCCAACCGAGGACTGGCGTAGGACCAGTATTTTCCACACCTACACGAAATGCAATGGCAACATGTGCAAAGTAGTGATAGATGGGGGAAGTAGTCTGAATGCGGTCTCTCACACAGCCTTAGTAAAATTCAACCTTAAGGCAGAACCGCACCCCAATCCCTATAGCATATCCTGGGTCAATCAGTCTAGTGTCCCAGTCACCCATAGGTGCTTAGTGCCCCTTCAGTTTGCCATCTACCAAGGCAAGATTTGGTGTGACGTCATAACCATGGATGTCGCCCAAGTCTTGCTCGGTCGCCCGTGGTTATATGATATGGATGTTATCCACTACGGTCGGACTAACACCTATGTCTTTAGCCATGACGGGCAAAAGATCAAACTGAAGCCTTCCATGCCTAAGGAACTTAAGGCTGCCACCAACAAGGGTAGGATAGAGGAACCTAAGGAACCCAAGCCAACCATCCAACTCATAAGGTCCCATGCCTTTACCCAAGACTGCTTAGAGTCCAAGCAAGTGTACTCCTTAGTCATTAAGGAAACCAACCCAGATGAGGAGTCACCCATACCCAAGGAAGTTGAGACCCTACTCTCAGGGTACTCTGATCTCACCAGAGAGGAACTTCCCGATGGCTTACCTCCCCTTAGAGAAATCCAACATGTCATAGACCTTGTCCCGGGTTCTACTCTCCCACACTTGCCCCACTATAGGATGAACCCTACTGAGCATCAAGAGCTCAAAAGACAAGTAGATGAACTGTTAAACAAGGGTTTCATTAGGGAAAGCCTTAGCCCGTGTGCAGTACCCGCCCTTCTTACCCCAAAGAAGGATGGAAGCTGGCGCATGTGCATAGACTGTAGGGCAATGAACAGAATAACCATCAAGTATAGATTTCCCATCCCAAGATTAGATGACATGCTTGACATGCTGGTAGGTTCTAAGAGGTTTAGCAAGCTAGACCTTAGAAGTGGCTACCACCAAGTTAGGATCAGACTTGGGGATGAGTGGAAGACTGCCTTTAAAACTAAGGATGGTTTATATGAGTGGCTAGTCATGCCCTTTGGCCTCTCTAATGCCCCCTCAACCTTCATGAGGTTAATGAACCAAGTCTTGAAGCCTTACATAGGAAGATTCTTAGTAGTTTACTTTGATGATATCCTAATCTATAGCAAGACCCGAGAAGAACACATGGAACACCTTAGAAAGATCCTAGACTTACTTCAGGAAGAAAAGTTGTATTTAAACCTGAAAAAGTGTTCTTTCCTCACCCCTAGGGTTATCTTTTTAGGCTTCATAGTATCAGACCAAGGACTTCAAGCTGACCCTAGCAAAATCCAAGCCATCCTAGACTGGCCTGAACCCAAGACTTTGACTGAGATTAGGAGCTTCCATGGTCTAGCTGCCTTTTATAGAAGGTTTATTAGAAACTTTAGCACCATAGTAGCCCCTATAACTAACTGTATGAAACAAGGAGAGTTTAGTTGGCCTAAGTCTGCTGGTAGAGCTTTTGTGGAGCTTAAGTCTAGAATGACCACTGCCCCGGTCCTAAAATTACCTGACTTCTCTAAAGTTTTTATAGTGGACTGTGATGCCTCAGGAGTAGGAATAGGAGGTACCCTTAGTCAGGAAGGTCACCCCATAGCCTACTTTAGTGAGAAGTTAAATGAGGCTAAACAAAGATATACTACCTACGATAAGGAGTTCTATGCTGTAGTGCAATCCTTAAGGCACTGGAGACACTATCTGTAACATCCCACATTCTTAACCCCAAACAAATGGCACAATTCACAAATGATACAGGATGTTTCATATAAGATCGATCATATGCTAGGTAAAACCGAGTTCAAGAAAACACGATCTGAAAAATTTCCATAAATCCATACACACAAATTCACAAAACTCAAATCTCATAAGGGTACCTGCCACCACGCAATCCTTGCACTAGACATATGCAAGGCAACAGTTATATCAAAACCGATTCAAATTCATAAAATCCATAAAGGTACCTGCCACCAGGCAATACTTGCACTAGACATATGCAAGTTACAGGGTATATCAAAACCGATTGCACGGAATATACAACAAGCCGAAATTCAAAACAAAATCATAAAATCGATTTTATAAACTCATACCAAACACCGAAACCAGGCTGAAGCCCGCGGTGACACAAAAATCAAACTCAGTTAACTGCCACAATCTGGCAACACAATTTCACATAGTTCACATGGTTCACATCACATGGTTCACATAGTTCATATAAATCATATGGTTTAGCCACAACCGGCCCCAGAAAATTTTAGCATAAAAGTTCTTAAGCAGCAAACATAATATCCACGCCAATGTTACTCATGAAATGCGCCCCTGCTCTATGCCTGAAAACAGTGAGGGGTGAGCTACACAGCCCAGTGAGTGGATAGTCTAAATCGACCATCCATAATATACATTCAAAAATATAGGCCGATTATTTTAAAAATCTTTAACAGGAACATAATGTCAACATATAACAAGATTAAATAACAAGATTAAATACAGAAGTCACATAAACAGTCAGATGTACACACCAACATATAACAAACTCAGGGTACTAGAGTTATACTCTAAACCAACTAAACACATATATTCTAAACCAACTAAACACACCATACTTAATTAACCTAGTTGTCCAGCATATTCAGTAGTGACCAATATGGTCTAACCCGGCTTGGCCAAAGCACTGGGAGCTGCAAAATCTCGTGCAACACATAAACATGGATAGTGAGTAGAATCAAGAGGTGGCCCCCGTCAGGTCACGACGTGGCACTTTGCTCTATCACCCCATAACACATCAGAGTGATGACATCAAGAGGTGGCCCCTGTCTGATCAAGACATGGCACTTTGCCTCTTATATCACCCCGTCACATAAAGAGTAATGACATCAAGAGGTGGCCCCTGTCTGATCAAGACATGGCACTTTGCGTCTTATATTACCCCATCACATAAAAGAGTAGTGACATCAAGAGGTGGCCCCTGTCCGACCAAGACATGGCACTTTGCGTCAAAACCCGTTCTCCCAAAAGGTTCCTACTGGACAACAGACATATCTTATTTCATATTTCACAAAGGTGGACATATTTCACAAAGGTGGACTCCTAAGTGTCAACTAGACTCTAGGATAGTCATCACAAAAAAATCATATCGGGCAGGCTGAACATCAACCCCCATCACAATAATCATAATAGGCAGGCTGAACATCAACCCCCTCACATATCACAATACAGGGCTGAAATTCAAACCCTTAACATATCACATAAGGACTATCCCCTTGAGTTCATAGTTACACCTAGCCTTAGTCCTAACCATCACATAACCACCTAATTTTTTTCCAAATTCACATAACCCATAATTTTCCAAATTCACAAAACCCATCACATAACACATATTGTTCAAAATCACATAATCACACATATTGTTCAAAATTCACATAATCACACATATTGTTCAAAATCATATAACATAACACATAATGTTTTATATTCGAATATCACCGAATATTGTGTAGTCCTTAAATTTCAGGCTGGTCAGTTCAGTGTAATTTTGCTAAATTATCACCCAATGTTCTCAAACATGATTACATGATCTTAATTAAATAAACATGAGTTTTACAACATAACATTATTGGCAATTTATCAAGCATCCATAAAATTCGACATATAACATTTATCATGCGCCCCAAAAATCAACATAAAATTAAAGCATAATTGCTTTACAAATCACACATGTAACCCACGGTTTCAAACATAATATCAATTTAAAAATACACCTTAATTAACACCTTAGTTAACAAGAATTTCATACTCAAGATCAATGATTTAATGCTTCCTAAACTCCACACAATAATTACCCTAAATTCGGATTTCATGGAGATATGCCTTAAATTCGGTTTTCATGGAAAATACCCTAAACTAACTTTTCATGGAGAAATATCAAGATTCAATTCACATGTAAACATGTTAACCACAATATCAAGATTAATATCAAATTTCGGTTTTCATAAATAAATGGCTCAAATTCGGTTTTTAGCATGATAAAACTTTCCAATCAATCTAACTCATTAATTAATACAACCAAATTGCTAGGAATCGAAAAGACACACCACTCACCTCTTAAACCAAAAATTCTCCACAAAAGAAATCGTCTAAAGCTTTTAAGTCGCCCAAAAATCTTCAAGAACTCGCCAAAGGAATTTCTTCTCTTCAAGGAAAAATCGCCAAGGGAAGAAGATGAAGAAAATCACCTCAAAACTCCTCAAGAATCGCCACTTCTTCTCAAGCCGTCGCCCACAATTTTCCTCAAGCCAAAATCGCCAAAAACTCTTACCCTAAGCGCAATTCCCACTTAAACTTTGGATTTTAAAATTTTAAACCCATTAACCCATTAATTCAAATAGGTTTAACCCATTTAACTAACTAAATTCGAATTTTAAAACCCAATTAGTTAATCCGATTAGGACTTAATCCATTTAACTAATAATTTAAATTTTAAATCTAATATCCAATTAATTATTTCACTTAAACACAAATCCAATAAGGATTCCAATAAGGATTTAATTAATTAACCAATAAGTTCTAATTAATTAACTTACAATTTACAACCATAAATCCTAATTAATTTATCATGAACAACCAATAATAATTTATCATAAATCAGCCAACAATCAAATAAATAATCTCTAATTTATTTACAATAAATTAACAACCAAAATCTCTAGTTAATTAACTATAATTTGACAACCAATACATAAAATTATCATAGTCAATAATTTTATTTAAATCAAAATAATGCTTACCAGAACTTAAGATCCTTGGATCTTACATTCCTCCCTCCTTATAAAGCTTTAGTCCTCTAAAGCTCAGCATCCATATCATCAAAGAGGTAAGCATAATTTTTCCTCATATCAGCTTCAGTCTCCCAAGTCGCCTCCTCAACCGACTGATTTCCCCAGATAACCTTTACCAAAGGTATAGTCTTGTTCCTCAGAACTTTATCCTTTCTATCCACAATCCGGAGAGGTCTTTCCTCAAAAGTCAAGTCACTCTGAATCTGAAGAGGTTCCAACTCCAACACATGAGATGGATCAGGATGATATTTCCTCAAAACAGAAACATGGAATACATTATGCACATGATCCATAGCAGGAGGTAAAGCTAACCGATAAGCCACTGGACCAATTCTCTCGATAATGTCAAAAGGGCCTACAAACCTAGGGCTCAACTTGCCCTTTTTGCCAAACCTCATAACACCCTTAGTAGGTGACACCTTTAAGAAAACATGATCCCCTACCATAAACTCCAAGGAACGACGACGATTATCAGCATAACTCTTCTGTCTGTCCCGAGCAATTTTCAGTTTATCCTGAATCTCTCTGACCTTATCAGTAGTCTCCTGAACTGCATCAGATCTCAAAATCATTCTGTCACCAGTTTCCTCCCAACACAAGGGAGTCCTACACCTTCTCCCATACAAAGCCTCATAAGGAGCCATCTGAATACTGGAGTGGAAGCTATTATTATAAGTAAACTCTATCAAAGGTAGATCCCGGTTCCACTCAGAACTCCAATCAACCACATAGGCTCTCAACAGATCTTCTAGAGTTTGTATAGTACGCTCCGTCTGGCCATCAGACTGAGGATGATATGCTGTACTAAAACTCAACTTAGTACCCAAACCTTCCTGTAAGCTCTTCCAAAATCTGGACAGAAATCGAGAGTCCCTATCAGACACGATATCAACAGGCACTCTATGCAGTCTGACTATCTCATCAATATATAATCTAGCCAGTCTCTCTAGAGAATAAGTCATCTTAATCGGAAGAAAATGGGCTGATTTAGTGAGTCTATCAACAATCACCCAAATAGCATCATGACCCAATCTGGTTCTGGGCAAACCACATACAAAATCCATACTGATACATTCCCACTTCCACTCAGGGATAGGAAGAGACTGCAACAAACCACCAGGCTTCTGGTGTTCAGCCTTCACAGTCTGACAGGTTAAACACCTAGAGACAAAATCAAACACTTCTTTCTTCATACCCGGCCACCAAAAACTTTTCTTGAGGTCCTGATACATCTTAGTCACACCAGGATGTAGAGAATATTTGGAGTTATGGCTGTCCTCCAATATTTCTTTCCTCAAGCTTGGTTCCTCAGGGACACATACCCTTCCACGAAACCGAAGAATACCATCATCAGACAGGCTAAAATCCTGAACTGCGCCATCAACCAGACTATCCCTGATCCGAACTAATTTCGGATCCATAGACTGCTGATCTCTGATCTTCTGCAACAAAGCAGACTGTACTCTGAGAAAAGCCACATAACCAGTCTGAACTCTAGGAGAAACGCTGATCCTGAGATCTCTGAACTCCTGCAGTAACTGCCACTCACTGACCCGCAGTGCAGCTACTGAAGTAACTGGATGTCTACTCAGTGCATCCGCTACTACATTGGCCTTTCCAGCCCGATACTGAATAGAGAAGTTATAATCTTTGATCAACTCCATCCATCTCCTCTGTCTCATGTTCAACTCCTTCTGAGTGAAGATATACTTGAGACTCTGGTGATCAGTGAACAGATCAAACTCTTGACCCAACAAATAGTGACGCCATATCTTCAACGCAAAGACTACGGCCGCCAACTCCAAGTCATGAGTAGGGTAGTTCAATTCATACTCCTTCAGTTGTCTCGAAGCATAGGCTACTACAGAACCCTTCTGCATCAAGACACAACCCAACCCTTTGCCTGAAGCATCGGTATAGACAGTAAACCTTTCCCCATCACTAGGAATAATGAGGATCGGTGTACTAGTCAACCTCCTCTTCAGCTCTTGGAAGCTCTCTTCACACTTGTCATCCCAAATAAACTTGGCCTCCTTTCTGGTTAATTTAGTTAAAGGACCCGCCAGCTTGGAAAATCCCTCAACAAATCGCCGGTAGTAACCTGCCAAACCCAGAAAACTCCTGATCTCAGTAGCACTAGTCGGTCTTCCCCAATTAAGAATGGCTTGCACTTTAACTGGATCCACAGACACCCCCTGACCAGAAATCACATGTCCCAAGAAACTGATTTTCTCTAGCCAGAACTCACACTTACTAGCCTTGGCATATAATCGGTTCTTCCTCAAGATCTCCAATACTCTGCGCAAATCACTGACATGATCTGAGGTAGTCTGAGAGTACACCAATATATCGTCTATAAAGACCACCACACAAGAGTCAAGCAACTCATGGAATACCCTGTTCATCAAATCCATGAAGACAGCAGGTGCATTCGTCAGTCCAAAAGGCATAACTAAAAATTCGAAATGCCCATACCTGGTCCTGAAAGCAGTCTTAAATATATCCTCATCCTTGACTCTAAGCTGATAATACCCTGATCTCAGATCAATCTTAGAGAACACTGTAGCTCCCTGTAATTGATCAAATAGATCATCAATTCTGGGAAGAGGATACTTATTCTTGATAGTCACTTGGTTCAATTGCCTGTAGTCTATACACATCCTCAGGGTTCCATCTTTCTTCTTTACAAACAACACTGGCGCTCCCCAAGGTGAAGCACTAGGCCGAATATACCCTTTCTCTAACAATTCCTCCAGTTGTTTCTTAAGCTCGGCCAACTCTGAAGTAGCCATACGATAAGGAGCTCTGGAGATAGGTGCCGTACCTGGCGCCAACTCAATGCCAAACTCCACTTCTCTAATTGGTGGTAAGCCTGAAAATTCCTCAGAGAACACATCAGGAAATTCTTTCACCACCGACATCTGAGTCAGATCAGAAGTAGAGTCATCCTGCACTTTAACATGAGCAAGATAACCCTTGCACCCACTAGCAAGTAATTTCCTGGCCTGCAGGAAAGATATCACACGCGGTCCTTGGTCTGACACTAGACCTCTCACAAAAATCCGATTCCCATCTAACAAGTTTAAAGTGATTACTTTCTCAAAGCAATCCACAGAAGCATGATGCGAAGACAACCAATCCATTCCTAAGATGACATCATAATCTTGCATGTCTAAGAGGATTAGATCTACCAGAAACTCATAACCCTCTACATGTACTACACAATCAGCACACACAGTGTCTGTAGATAATGACTTTCCTAAGGGAGTACTGACAGACACAACATAATCTAGCATCTTAGGTACAACAGGTAAACATGCAGCAAACTTAACAGATACAAAAGATAAATTTGCACCAGGGTCAAATAATATGCGGGCTAACTGATCAAATACGAATAAAGTACCTTCCACGACGGATCGGGAAGCTCGTGTATCCTTCTCAGCCACAGCATACACTCTAGTCTGGACTGTAGGCTTATCTGCGCCTCTAGGTTGCATCTCAGGTTCTCTGCAGTCCTTAGCCATGTGCCCTGGTTTCTTACACCTGAAGCATACACCATTCTTCCTATGGCAGTCTTTCACTAGATGTCCCTTGAGCCCACAATGACTACAAGTGATACCGTTTCTTGCATCCCTGGCATCCCTGAACTGCTGCGGTGCATCCCTGGACTGCTGCGGTGCCTTGTAGGAGTAAGGCTTATACCTGCTCTTCTTATAATCTTTATGCCTAGGGTACTTCTTACCCTTGCCGCCACTGCCATGCTGAGGAACCGCCGCCTCAGCTGCTGGAACTACTGTCACGGCAACATGAGAACTCCTCTCAGATATATATCTCTCTATGGTACGTGCTCGCCCAACAGTCTCAACATAGGTCTCCAAATGCTGAGCACCAACCTGCTCCCTAATATCCCATCTGAGACCTCTGAGAAACTTGGTAGCTCTCCTCTTTTCAGTGTTTATCAGGTGAGGAGCATACTTTCCCAATTTCGTGAACTGTAATTCATACTGGTCCACTGTCATATCACCCTGCTCCAGATGAATAAATTCCACCTCTCGGTCCTCAACCAAGCTATCTGGGAAGTACTTCTCGTTAAATCGAGACAAGAAGTAAGGCCAATCTACAGTCTCATGTCTTTCTTCGGCAAGTCTCACTACGCCCTTCCACCACTCATCTGCATCCGCACGCATCATATAGGTGGTCAGACATAACTTATCCTCATCTGAGCAGCGCATGACTTGGAAAATCTTTTCCAAGCACAACTGCCAGTTCTCGGCAGTACTAGATTCTGAGCCTCCATAAAATGAGCTAGGACCCAGTTTCTGGAATTCACTCACAAGTGAAGCATAGCGCCTGTGAGCGCCCTCCTGAGAGTCATCCCCCACCGCCCGAGTAGTAGTCTGGGGTCTCTCTCGAGTCAGCTGCTGCAAAAGCTGCTGTTGTGCTTCTTGGTGCTGAGTCTACTGCTGCTGCAGCATCTGAGCTTGCCTCTCTATCATAGCACCTTGTTGCTGAACCATGCCAGTCAGAGCCTCAATAGTTCTCGTGAGACTCGGGGTCTGCTCGCCCTCATCACTAGCATTACCTCTGGTTCGCACCATCTTAAATGCCTACGCATACATATCATAGTCACACACATATCATAGTCAGGAAAACAATCATAAACCTATTAGGTGTCTAGCAATACACAAACATGTTTTCCCCCAAACTAAGTTTTAGCTAGCCAACTGCTCTGATACCATTCTGTAACATCCCACATTCTTAACCCCAAACAAATGGCACAATTCACAAATGATACAGGATGTTTCATATAAGATCGATCATATGCTAGGTAAAACCGAGTTCAAGAAAACACGATCTGAAAAATTTCCATAAATCCATACACACAAATTCACAAAACTCAAATCTCATAAGGGTACCTGCCACCACGCAATCCTTGCACTAGACATATGCAAGGCAACAGTTATATCAAAACCGATTCAAATTCATAAAATCCATAAAGGTACCTGCCACCAGGCAATACTTGCACTAGACATATGCAAGTTACAGGGTATATCAAAACCGATTGCACGGAATATACAACAAGCCGAAATTCAAAACAAAATCATAAAATCGATTTTATAAACTCATACCAAACACCGAAACCAGGCTGAAGCCCGCGGTGACACAAAAATCAAACTCAGTTAACTGCCACAATCTGGCAACACAATTTCACATAGTTCACATGGTTCACATCACATGGTTCACATAGTTCATATAAATCATATGGTTTAGCCACAACCGGCCCCAGAAAATTTTAGCATAAAAGTTCTTAAGCAGCAAACATAATATCCACGCCAATGTTACTCATGAAATGCGCCCCTGCTCTATGCCTGAAAACAGTGAGGGGTGAGCTACACAGCCCAGTGAGTGTATAGTCTAAATCGACCATCCATAATATACATTCAAAAATATAGGCCGATTATTTTAAAAATCTTTAACAGGAACATAATGTCAACATATAACAAGATTAAATAACAAGATTAAATACAGAAGTCACATAAACAGTCAGATGTACACACCAACATATAACAAACTCAGGGTACTAGAGTTATACTCTAAACCAACTAAACACATATATTCTAAACCAACTAAACACACCATACTTAATTAACCTAGTTGTCCAGCATATTCAGTAGTGACCAATATGGTCTAACCCGGCTTGGCCAAAGCACTGGGAGCTGCAAAATCTCGTGCAACACATAAACATGGATAGTGAGTAGAATCAAGAGGTGGCCCCCGTCAGGTCACGACGTGGCACTTTGCTCTATCACCCCATAACACATCAGAGTGATGACATCAAGAGGTGGCCCCTGTCTGATCAAGACATGGCACTTTGCGTCTTATATCACCCCGTCACATAAAGAGTAATGACATCAAGAGGTGGCCCCTGTCTGATCAAGACATGGCACTTTGCGTCTTATATTACCCCATCACATAAAAGAGTAGTGACATCAAGAGGTGGCCCCTGTCCGACCAAGACATGGCACTTTGCGTCAAAACCCGTTCTCCCAAAAGGTTCCTACTGGACAACAGACATATCTTATTTCATATTTCACAAAGGTGGACATATTTCACAAAGGTGGACTCCTAAGTGTCAACTAGACTCTAGGATAGTCATCACAAAAAAATCATATCGGGCAGGCTGAACATCAACCCCCATCACAATAATCATAATAGGCAGGCTGAACATCAACCCCCTCACATATCACAATACAGGGCTGAAATTCAAACCCTTAACATATCACATAAGGACTATCCCCTTGAGTTCATAGTTACACCTAGCCTTAGTCCTAACCATCACATAACCACCTAATTTTTTTCCAAATTCACATAACCCATAATTTTCCAAATTCACAAAACCCATCACATAACACATATTGTTCAAAATCACATAATCACACATATTGTTCAAAATTCACATAATCACACATATTGTTCAAAATCATATAACATAACACATAATGTTTTATATTCGAATATCACCGAATATTGTGTAGTCCTTAAATTTCAGGCTGGTCAGTTCAGTGTAATTTTGCTAAATTATCACCCAATGTTCTCAAACATGATTACATGATCTTAATTAAATAAACATGAGTTTTACAACATAACATTATTGGCAATTTATCAAGCATCCATAAAATTCGACATATAACATTTATCATGCGCCCCAAAAATCAACATAAAATTAAAGCATAATTGCTTTACAAATCACACATGTAACCCACGGTTTCAAACATAATATCAATTTAAAAATACACCTTAATTAACACCTTAGTTAACAAGAATTTCATACTCAAGATCAATGATTTAATGCTTCCTAAACTCCACACAATAATTACCCTAAATTCGGTTTTCATGGAGATATGCCTTAAATTCGGTTTTCATGGAAAATACCCTAAACTAACTTTTCATGGAGAAATATCAAGATTCAATTCACATGTAAACATGTTAACCACAATATCAAGATTAATATCAAATTTCGGTTTTCATAAATAAATGGCTCAAATTCGGTTTTTAGCATGATAAAACTTTCCAATCAATCTAACTCATTAATTAATACAACCAAATTGCTAGGAATCGAAAAGACACACCACTCACCTCTTAAACCGAAAATTCTCCACAAAAGAAATCGTCTAAAGCTTTTAAGTCGCCCAAAAATCTTCAAGAACTCGCCAAAGGAATTTCTTCTCTTCAAGGAAAAATCGCCAAGGGAAGAAGATGAAGAAAATCACCTCAAAACTCCTCAAGAATCGCCACTTCTTCTCAAGCCGTCGCCCACAATTTTCCTCAAGCCAAAATCGCCAAAAACTCTTACCCTAAGCGCAATTCCCACTTAAACTTTGGATTTTAAAATTTTAAACCCATTAACCCATTAATTCAAATAGGTTTAACCCATTTAACTAACTAAATTCGAATTTTAAAACCCAATTAGTTAATCCGATTAGGACTTAATCCATTTAACTAATAATTTAAATTTTAAATCTAATATCCAATTAATTATTTCACTTAAACACAAATCCAATAAGGATTCCAATAAGGATTTAATTAATTAACCAATAAGTTCTAATTAATTAACTTACAATTTACAACCATAAATCCTAATTAATTTATCATGAACAACCAATAATAATTTATCATAAATCAGCCAACAATCAAATAAATAATCTCTAATTTATTTACAATAAATTAACAACCAAAATCTCTAGTTAATTAACTATAATTTGACAACCAATACATAAAATTATCATAGTCAATAATTTTATTTAAATCAAAATAATGCTTACCAGAACTTAAGATCCTTGGATCTTACACTATCTGATACATAACGAATTCATTCTAAATAGTGATCACCAAGCTTTATCTTTTCTAAGTGCTCAAAAGAAATTAAATGCTAGGCATGCTAAATGGGTAGAGTATCTTCAACAGTATACTTTTGTTCTGAAACACAAGTCTGGGATTGAAAATAAAGTTGCTGATGCTTTGAGTAGAGTAGTTTTACTTATGCAAACTTTATCTGTTGAAGTAGTTGGATTTGATCGCATGAAGCATGAATATCTAGAATGCCCTGATTTTTCAAGCATTTATTCTGAGCTTAGCATAGACCCTTTGAGTCATCCCCTCTATACCCTAAGGGATGAGTTTCTGTTTCTTGGGCCAAAGTTGTGCATTCCCAAGACCTCAATCCGAGACTTCCTTGTTTGGGAGATCCACGGAGGAGGGTCTGCCAGGCACCATGGCCGGGACAAGACTCAAGCCTTAGTGGAGGAACGGTTCTTCTGGCCGAACCTCTATAGGGATGTAGCTAAGGTTGTCAGACATTGTAGGACCTGTCAGACCAGGAAAACTCAGAAACATAACTATGGTCTGTACACACCCCTACCTATTCCTCAAGCACCATGGCAAGACCTTAGCATGGACTTCATCTTAGGTTTACCAAGGACTCCCTCCAGACATGACTCCATTTTTGTCGTAGTGGATAGGTTTACCAAGATGGCACACTTTATACCTTGCTACAAAACCACAGATGCATCACATGTAGCTAGGCTGTTCTTTAAAGAGGTTGTTAAACATAGAGGTACCCCTCTGACTATAGTTTCTGATAAGGATTCCAGGTTTGTTGGACATTTCTGGAAAACCCTGTGGGCTATGTTGGGAACCAAACTCAAATTCTCCACGGCCTATCATCCTCAGACGGATGGGCAAACCGAAGTGGTCAATCGATCACTAGGGAGCATTTTGAGGAGTTTGGTAGGAGAACATCCGGGCACATGGGATAAGCTATTACCCATTGCCGAGTTCTCCTATAATAGTGTTGTCAACAAAACCACGGGATTGTCCCCTTTTCAGGCCAACCTAGGGTACCAGCCCAGAAAACCTGTTGATTTATTTCCTTTACCTAGGCACTCTCATATTTCTATGTCTGCTAAAGATTTTGCTACTCACATGTCCCATTTACATCATGAAATGTATTGTCAAATGCTTGATGCTGTAAATTCCTATCGCAAGAGTGCTAACAAAAAACGCCGAGAAAGGAAATTCGCTGTAGGTGAACAGGTTATACTGCGGGTCAGGGAGGAGCGCATCCATGGATCTGGCCGCAAGTTGGACGCCAAGGGACTCGGACCATTCACCATCGTAGAAAAGATCAACGATAACGCTTACATCTTGGATCTACCACCGGACTTGGGGATCCCCACCACTGTCAATGTGGAGGATCTCACGCACTATGAGGAGCCGGTGCTCATCGAGGAGTTGATTGACAGGCCCGAGCCACAGAGCATACTTGAAGATCAGACCCGACTCACCCCAGAGGAGGTACAAGTGTTTTACCGTGTTAAACTTACGTCGGGTGAGGAGGCTTGGCTTCCCGAAGAAGAGTTGGCACAGGCCGCTCCGGAATTACTCCAAGGGTACAAGGATAATTCTCCAGAGGAGAATTCTTCCCACCCGGGGAGAAATGATGGAGGGGCCAAACCTGCCCCAAGAAGGTCTGGAAGGACTGTAACATCCCTCAGAACACACCCCACACGCATACAAGTAAAATACGGGGCTAAAAAAAAATTTTTACTCTTCCATTAATACACAAGAAAAAAGCGGCATCGAAGGACATTACTACGGAACTGAAAACCGCACAGAACTGAGTAGGATCGATTTACTAGGAAATAGAAATCCGGAAGTTCAGAAAAAATCCGGCAGCAAGTATACTAAACTACTGCTGCACAGACACACATGTAACAACAACAAATGTCCACACTACACATATGTGGAATTTCAGAAATATGCAGAACTGATTATTCAGATACTAAAACAACACAAATTCAGTTACACATCTCAAATCGGACATTTCAAAATAAGAACCAATTCACTAAAAGAATCCAAGACTCGTATCCAATAATTTAAACGAGACAACTATATTATAATATCCTGAAAACAGGCATAAGCCCTCAGGAGATAAAACGTGTCACATAAGTCATAACAAATTAGGCACGCAGGCCTGATAAATTTTTAGAAGAAAATTCTTAGAAATTACATCAAACATTAGCATCATAACAATTAGCTGTAGCGGTTACTGTCTTGATGTCTCACCTGAAAACATTTAAACAACAGAGGTGAGCTAAAAAGCTCAGTGAGTAAAAGACACTAAAAGTCATCCATAGTACACATCAAAAATATCATGCTTAAGTTGAAATTCTTTTATTTAACAGATAAAATAAATCAGCTTAACATGCACACTCATATCAGAAACAAAACACAATCAAATACAGATACTTGTAACAATAGGATTCAAGCAGGTAGGATATGAATATACCAACCCATACCAACTAACCACACCGCCTAATACATCTAAATACAGATCGAAACAGAACTACAGAAATTAGAACTGACAGACAGAAAATCAGAATTTTCAGAGTCCAAACGGATAGTCTACATCGGAAACAGAAAGGCCACAGAAGGCCTGATGACCACAGAAGGTCTGACCCCACCTCTGCCGAGGACGAGACAATGCATGCATATCAGAAACAGAATGGTAGAGGAGATATCAGTGGGTGGCCCCCGTCTTGTCAGGACGTGGCACTCTGGTCTCCAATACCCAGAACAGAATGGTAGAGGAGGTATCAGTGGGTGGCCCCCGTCTTGTTAGGACGTGGCACTCTGGCCTCCAATACCCAGAACTGAATGGTAGAGGAGGTATCAGTGGGTGGCCCCCGTCTTGTTAGGACGTGGCACTCTGGCCTCCAATACCCAGAACTGAATGGTAGAGGAGGTATCAGTGGGTGGCCCCCGTCTTGTTAGGACGTGGCACTCTGGCCTCCAATACCTATAACGGAACAGAAATAGTGTCTCAAGGGTCGTAGTAGACTATCAGCACCATTACAGCGCCACAGAAGGAGGGTAAGGACATGGAAGAGTGCTACACTAGGGAACAGATTATACTGAAACGGAGAAGTAGGATCAACCACTACTTAATTCTTACATTATGCCCAAAGTCTAACAAACCAGAAAATGACACACCCCAATATCCAGTCCTTAAACACAGAACAGAAATTATATGAGTGAATTCCTTACAACTAACCTTAATTCATGTCAAACCATTCTATGTTCTCACAAATGTTTTAACACATTCAAGGTTTTCAGAAACTTCGCAACATATAAACAGAACAGGAAATATCCACATAACAAACAATTAAATACAGAACAGAAATTATTCATATAACAAACATTTAAACACATAATAGAAATTATTCATGAAATAATCTCCTCAAAATTCCTAAAACCGTGAGCTATAAAATTACTGTAAGGGGCGCCACTTTCAGAACCTTAACAGAACGTACAAATTTCATGTAATTAATTTCAGCCCCCCACTACAGATAATTTTAATTACACGTTTGTGAAGAAAATTGACAAAAGCCCCAAAATTGGCTCGAACCATGATTTTCAAAAATTCCTAAGTTCTTAGTTAAATCCCCAATTTTGTTTTCTCTAAAATTTCTCATCAAGCAAATAAATTTTAGAAGAACTACAGACCACAATTTAAGAGATTAAACCATACAGGATAAATTTTTCTCACAAGGGAATATTCGTCTAACCAAAACATAGCAGATTTATCTTGTCAGATTACAACATATATTTTTGGTCCAATTTCGAACCAAAGCTAGTCAATATTGTATTCAAAATGAAGCTCTCTGAATCTAGTTTCCAATAAAACTGGTTTCACAAGATTTCGAATTGTAGGCAAGCAGATATAAGGGTTCGAACATGGGATGGTCAGAATTTCAGATTTCAAGAAAACAGATTCATATATCAGAATTGCGACATATATTTCAGATCCAATAACTAATAGAAAATAGGCGTTATGGGAGTCAAAATGAAGCTCTTCAAGCCTACGGTCTAATAAAACTGGTTTCACAGGATTTCGAGCTATACCTAGGGAGATATGATGGTTCGAACACATAAAGGTCGAAATCCAGATTTCCAGAAAACTGATTTTGTACAGCTAGATTGCAATACAGATTGAAATACGAATACAGCTCTGATATGGTCGATATCATATTCAAATTAAAGCCGAATGTGTCTAGTTTCATACAAAATTTGTTTCATACGATTTGGATCTATAGGCCATGAGATATTGGGGTTATAGTACACAAAGGTCAGATTAGAGAATGCAGATTTCAGCAGAACAGGATTTTAAAACCCTATAATTATTTGAATTCGACCATAACGAATTTTAATTGAATGATAATCTAAAATTTAGCGGATTAGAGTCCTTAGGATCAAATTACTCACAGAAAAAATCGCCCACAGAGAAAACGCCAAAACAGAGGATCAGGGATCTCCAGAAAGTTCGTCCACCACCAGTCTGCCACCACCAGCGTCAGAAATTTGCAGGAGGCGCCAAGCACAGTGAGGGGCGACAACACAGGCGGCTAGGGCAAGAAACAAACCAAAAATCGTGAGGGAGAGGAGCTCTCACGAATTTTCCCCCTTTTTTTATTTTTTTCCACCCCAAACGGATCCAAGATCCAATAACCCAATTAACTTAAGTGGAAATCGGCTTTAATGGGCTTACCTGGGCTTAACCACCATGCGCCACTCCAATAACACAGAAATATGCGCCACCATGGTGGAAGAATTCCAGGAGCAAATAGTCAAGGTTGAGGGTTTGAAGCCCCAACGAAAATAATTATTTTTGCCCTGTAGGAAAAAGTCCTACAATTAGGCAAAAATCCCAAAATTTTAACCGATAAAAATACAGAAACTGAATTTCTAACCTTAAATCATAATTCAGAAAATCAAGGGCGTTACATCCTCCCCCCCTTATAGAGCTTTAGTCCTCTAAAGCTGACCAAGCCCGTCACTGAACAGGTGAGGATGCTCCTTTCTCATATCTGCTTCAACCTCCCAAGAGGCTTCTTCAACAGACTGATTTCCCCAGATGACTTTCACAAGTGGAATAACCTTATTCCTCAGCACTTTCTCTTTTCTATCTTCAATTCTGAGAGGTTTCACCACAAAAGTCATGTTCTCTTCAAGCTGGAGAGGTTCTAACTCCAGAACATGAGAAGGATCAGAACAATATTTTCTGAGTGCAGAAACATGGAACACATTATGGAGGTGTTCCAGTGATGGGGGCAAAGCAAGTCGGTATGCCACAGGTCCAACCCTCTCAATGATATCAAAGGGACCGATGTACCTGGGACTCAATTTTCCCTTCTTCCCAAATCTCATCACCCCTTTCATAGGTGAGACCTTTAGGAAAACATGCTCTCCCACCAAAAACTCAAGAGGACGCCGCCTCACATCAGCATAACTCTTCTGTCTATCATGAGCAATCTTCATCTTTTTCTGAATTTCTCTGATCTTCTCAGTGGCTTCCTGCACAGCATCAGACCTTAGCACTGTTCTGTCCCCAGTTTCCTCCCAGCATATAGGTGTTCTACATTTCCTCCCATATAGGGCCTCATACGGAGCCATCTGTATGCTAGAGTGAAAGCTATTGTTGTAGGTGAACTCTATCAGTGATAAGTCCAGATCCCACTCAACAGACCAGTCAATCACATAAGATCTCAAAAGATCCTCAAGTGTCTGAATAGTTTTCTCTGTCTGACCATCAGATTGAGGATGATATGCAGTGCTAAAACTCAGATTAGTTCCCAAATCTTCTTGTAATTTCTTCCAAAACTTGGACAGAAATCGAGGATCACGATCAGAGACAATGTCCAAAGGAACTCCATGTAATCTGACAATCTCATCGATGTACAGTTTTGCTAACCGATCCAAACTGCAAGTCATTTTGATCGGTAAGAAGTGAGCTGACTTCGTGAGTCTGTCCACAATCACCCATACGGCATCATGATTCCTTCTGGTATTGGGCAGTCCACACACAAAGTCCATACTGATATGCTCCCACTTCCACTGAGGAATAGGGAGAGACTGCATCAAACCGCCCGGCCTCTGATGCTCAGCCTTCACGGTTTGGCAAGTCAAACATCTGGACACAAACAAATGCACATCCTTCTTCATACCATGCCACCAGAAAGTCTTTTTCAGATCCTGATACATCTTGGTACTACCAGGATGAACGGTATACTTAGTGCAATGACTTTCCTTAAGAATGTCATTTCTCAACTCAGGGTCCTCAGGGACACAGACCCTTCCACGGAATCTGAGGAGACCATCATCCGACATACTGAAATTCTCATCCCAGCCTTGCTCAGACCTCTCTTTCCACCGTATAATATCCTGATCTGACTGCTGCCCTGATCTCAGTCTCTGCAGTAAGTCTGACTGAACCCTGAGAGAAGCCAGAAGACCGCCTCTCTCACCCGGAGTCACACTCAGATGCATGTCACTGAACTCCTGCAATAGTCGCCACTCCTGGACTCGTAGTGCAGCTATCTGAGTCACAGGATACCGACTAAGAGCATCAGCCACCACATTGGCTTTACCAGACTGATATTGGATGGTGAAGTCATAATCCTTTATCAATTCAAGCCATCACCTCTGTCTCATATTCAGCTCTTTCTGAGTGAAGATATACTTCAAGCTCTGGTGATCTGTAAACAATTCAAATGTCTGTCCAAATAGATAGTGCCTCCAGATTTTCAAGGCAAAAACTACAGCTGCCAACTCCAGATCATGAGTGGGGTAGTTTACTTCATAGTCCTTGAGTTGCCTTGAAGCATAAGCGACTACCTTTCCTTGCTGCATCAGTACAGCACCCAGACCCTTACCAGAGGCATCAGTGTAAACAGTGAACTTCTCTCCATCACAGGGAATGATGAGGATAGGAGCACTGGTCAGTCTCTTTTTCAGTTCCTGAAAACTAGACTCACAATCATCAGACCACTCAAACTTTAAATTTTTTCTAGTTAGCTTAGTCAGAGGACCTGCCAGCTTGGAAAAACCTTCCACAAAGCGGCGGTAATATCCAGCTAAGCCCAGAAAACTTCTGACCTCAGTCGCTGAAGTTGGTCTTCCCAATGAAGAATGGCCTCCACCTTCACTGGATCCACAGACACACCCTGATCAGAAATAATGTGCCCCAGAAAGCCAATCTGATTTAGCCAGAACTCGCATTTGCTGGCCTTAGCATACAGCTGCTTCAGCCTCAGAATCTCCAGCACCTTGCGCAAATCCTGAGAGTGATCTTGCGCATTCTTGGAGTAGATCAGAATATCATCAATGAAGACGACCACACATTTGTCCAGGAGCTCATGAAATACCCTGTTCATCAGATCCATGAACACCGCAGGGGCATTTGTCAGTCCAAAGGGCATAACAAGAAATTCGTAGTGCCCATACCTGGTCCTGAATGCAGTTTTAGGTACATCCTCCTCCTGAACTTTCATCTGATAATAGCCATACCTCAGATCAATTTTAGAGAATACAGTACCACCCTGCAACTGATCAAAGAGATCATCAATACGGGGTAATGGGTACTTATTCTTAACAGTCACTTGATTGAGTTGACAGTAATCGATGCACATGCGCAAAGTACCATCCTTCTTCTTCACAAATAACACCGGTGCTCCCCATGGAGAAACACTGGGTCGAATATACCCCTTCTCTAATAGTTCTTCCAGTTGCTTCTTCAGCTCTGTCAGTTCTGAAGTTGCCATCCTGTAAGGAGCTTTAGATATCGGTGCTGTGCCTGGCAACAACTCGATACCAAACTCAACTTCTCTGCTGGGTGGTAACCCAGATAAATCAGAGAAGACGTCAGCAAACTCTCTTACCACAGGAATTTTAGCCAGATCCAAATCAGGCTCAGTCTGCACCTTGACATGCGCCAGATACCCCTTGCAGCCCTGGGCTAAAAGCTTCCTGGCCTGCAGATGAGATATCACCAAAGGCTCTTGTTCTGAAATCCGGCCTTGGATAACCAGTTGCTGTCCATCACTTAGATGCAGAGTAATTAACTTTTCAAAACAATCTAAAGTAGCATGATAGGCAGACAGCCAATCCATGCCCAGAATGATGTCATAGTCTTTCATAGGAAGACTAATCAAATCAATAGGTAAATCATATCCTTCTACCTTAATCAAACAGTCAGGGTATGTTATATCTGTAGATACGGCCTCACCCATAGGTGTATGAACAGAAATACAGAAATCAAGTATCCTAGGCAACACAGGCAGACATGATGCAAAACATGCAGACACAAAGGATAAATTGGCACCAGGATCAAAAAGAATGTGATGTGGGACCAAAGCAGGACCTTCGGAGGTCCACCCGGGTCCGAAAGAAGCCCTCTCGGTATGGCTATCCTAGCCATTAGATATGGCTTCCTTAGGACCCCCTTTTGTTGCTTATTTTGTCTTAGATTAGGGTGCATCATATGGTAGGTTAGATCCACCCTCCCATTACACCATGTAGTTACATGCCTAGGATCCGCCACTTATGTATAGTAGGTTAGTGCATGAAATTGATGTAATAGTATAGGTCAACTCCAATCTTGGAATGCAAGTCAAAATCAGGTCAAGACAACTCCAAGAGATGCCATGGGCCATCAGCCCAACTCAAGAGGAAATCAGCCCACCCCAACCTAATGGAGCAACACCACAAGTACCCCAACTTCCACCATCCTAGTTGGCAGCCATGTGGAGTTCACCTTCATCTCTAATCAAGTCAAGGAGCAGCCAGCTCAATGACCTATTTCAGCTCAACATGCGCCAGCCATCAAAGTCAAGGGGCAGCTTGAAACAATGCCCACTTCAGTCCATCATGCGCCAGCCCCCAAAGTCAAGGAGCAGCCTGCACTTTGCAACAACTTCAGTCCCTTCAAGTGCCAGCCGCCCATGCCAATTTGCAGCCTGCAATGTCAGCCATCAGCAGCCTCTTCAGTCCACTCTCATCTCAGATTTCGAACTTACCAACCTGCTGAAGACTTCAGAGTTCAACCTCCAAGCAATCGCCCATTTGGAAGAAGAAACCAGCCCTTGAGTTGTCTACATCATCTTTGACTTGTGTGACTTGTTTTTGAACTTAGGAAGGGAGATAACCGTTGGAGACTCCCCTATATGATGTAAATTCTTGTAAAGCCATCACTTAGTGTTGAATGAATTTTCGAATTTCAGAAGTGTGTCTTCTTATGGTGTGTGTCACCTAACCCCCTTCCCCTCTTCCAACCATTGCCGAGAGTGTCTATCCACCCCTCTTGTTCTTCCACCTTCTTCCTCCATATGCGCTTGTCTTGAAGATGGGAGCTCACGCCACTTCCTCCCTCAAGCCTTGAAGAGCCTTCAATCAAGAGGAGGAGCTGGACACATTCGAGACTCAAGAAGGTGCCATCAACTCCATGCCGAGAACAAGCCACCCCCACTTTAGCTAAGTCTTCTTCCCCTTTGGGTCATTGTTCTTGTTAATTGTTGTTGTGGTTCTTGATACTTGTTGGACAGCCCCTTTGCACTTATGTTTGCTTTCTGCAGGAGGCGCAAGGCCATGGGATGACAAGCAAGCTATCCCCTCTTCTCTCCCCCTAAGCCTAGATAGTCTAAACTATGTTAACAAGGGAATTTGGAGTCTAGCCTCCCCCTTGATTGTCTTGTGTATTGGCCTCTTAATATTATTTTCAAAATTCACCCACGCATGTGTGGGATGCTGCAATGACATGTGTGTAAGCTCATAGGGCCCTACTTCGTGAGATTCCACCATTGGACCGGTGAAGAACGGGAAGGACACCCTTTCTATTCTCAAAGGGTGCAAGGTGAGTTCCTCCCTTAGATTAGCCCTAGTTTCTTATGGTAGAGTCGCATGCTAGATTTCTTTAATGTTGTAGAACCGCATGCTATGTCTACTTGAGGTTTTAGAATCACATGATAAGCTTTACTAGAAGTGCATGATAAGATTAGTTGCTGAATGTAGCTTCGGATTTCATTATAAGATTATCAAACCTAATTTCTCAAAGCGTTAGTTTAAATGGGTTTCATAGTTATATCTTAATAGCAAATGTTTTCAAAAAAGCGTTGTTTGAATGTTGCATGCTTGGCCCCCCATCATCTTGGTATCAGAGCTTAGGCTCTTAGGGTAGGATTTTAAAAGACCAAAACTTTATTTTCCTACTACTAAGGCGATTTTGGACCTAGGTGTTTGAAAGAATTTGAATATCTATCTTGTATCACCTTAGGATCTATTTTCAAAAAGCTTTACTCATTTCGAAAATGGCTACTAGATCCGGTGCCCCCTATGGTCTCAATCAAGCTATTGACCATGAGGTGAGTGCCCTCTCAATTGAAATGGCCTCCCTTAGAGAGACCCTAGCAACCCTTCAACATTCCATAGGTGTCATAGACAATAGGCTTAACACCCTAGAGTCTAACTCTAAGATGGACCCCAAACTACTAGCCGACCTAATAGTGGATCCCACCCAAGGGAACCAAATGTTCAAGGATCTCCTTCACACACCCCTAGAGTCAATCATGCTCAAACCGAATGGGAAGGGCCTCATGCCCCACAAGCCCCCTATCATAGACCTAGAGAGTATGATGTGCAACGTGCCATCAAGATCAACCCCCCTACTTTTGGTGGGTCTCTTAACCCCAAGGAGTTCCTAGATTGGGCCACAAAGTTAGACCAATACTTTGAATATAGCCTTATGCACCATGAAAGTAAGGTTAGGTTCACAAAATGCCTATTAGAAGGATCCGCTAGACTCTATTGGACCCATGTCGAAAGAACTATAGAAAGGGATGGTAAGCCTCCCGTTGAATCTTGGGATGAAATGAAATACCTACTTAGGCAAAAGTATGTCCCACCTGGTTTCATGCAAAAGCTTAAGGATGAACTTAATAGTCACACTCAAGGCTCCTCCACTGTAGAAGCCTATCAATCTAAGCTAGAAGAACTTCTCATTAGGTGTGAAGCCAAGGAAGACCAAGGTATGATCCTAAGTCGATTCAAGAATGGCCTTAGACCTGACATTAAGAGGGCCTTGACCTATTTTCAATTAGATACCCCAGAGATAGCTTATCAAAGGGCCCTAGAAGTTGAACAAGAACTTAAGAATAGAAAGGAAACCCTCCCTCCCCGGCCCATCTATAGGCCAGCTCCTATGCACTTGCCTTCTAGCTCAAACCCAAAACCAAGAACTGCTCAAACTACAGACATCCCCACTTGTCATAACTGTAGGCAGAAGGGACATTTTGCAAAAGAGTGTCCTAAGAAGGTTATGAAGGTCATGGTCCTAGCTGAGGAAGACATAGACCCTGAGCCCACCCTTGAGGAAGACCCTGACCAAGAAATTGAAGTCAATGACTATGATAGTAGTGATGACATCTTCAACACCTTAGGGGTAGTTAGGTGCACCCTTGTCAAACCGACCCCCACTGAGGACTGGCGCCGAACCAGTATCTTCCACACCTACACCAAATGCCATGGTCACATGTGCAAGGTGGTCATTGATGGTGGAAGCAGCCTCAATGCTGTCTCCCACATAGCTGCCACCAAACTGAACCTCAAGATGGAACCCCGACCTAGTCCTTACAATATTTCTTGGGTTAACCAAACTAGTGTCCCTGTGACCCATAGGTGCCTCGTACCTATCCAGTTTGGTACATATGAGGACAAGATCTGGTGTGACGTCCTTACTATGGATGTAGCCCAAATCCTCTTAGGACGCCCCTGGTTGTATGACATGGATGTTGTCCACTACGGTCGGACCAATACCTATGTCTTCACCCATAAAGATCAAAAGATTAGGCTCAAACCCTCTCTCCCCAAAGAACTTAGAGCCACAACTAGTAAGGGTAAGATAGAGGAACCCAAGAAAGACCAGCCTACCATTCAACTTATAAGGCCTCAAACCTTCACTAAGGAAATTATAGAAGATCAACCCCTTTACACCTTAGTCATCAAAGAAACCAACCCTGAAGTGGATGAGAAGCCTCCCCCAGAAGTAGAATCCTTGCTCCAAGAGTTTAGTGAGCTCACTCCAGAGGACCTCCCTGAAGGACTGCCACCTCTTAGGGACATACAACATGCCATAGACTTAGTTCCTGGATCCTCTCTTCCCAACCTACCCCACTATAGGATGAACCCTACCGAGCATGAGGAGCTCAAAAGACAAGTAGATGATTTATTGTGTAAGGGTTACATCAGGGAAAGCCTAAGTCCCTGCGCCGTCCCAGCCCTTCTTACCCCAAAGAAGGATGGCAGTTGGCGCATGTGTATAGATTGTAGAGCTATCAACAAGATTACCATCAAGTATAGGTTCCCCATACCTAGGCTAGATGACATGTTAGATATGTTAGTAGGGTCCAAATGGTTTTCCAAGCTTGACCTCAGAAGTGGATATCATCAGGTTAGGATTAGAGAAGGGGATGAGTGGAAGACCGCCTTCAAAACCAAAGACGGCTTATATGAATGGTTAGTCATGCCTTTCGGGCTAACCAATGCCCCTTCCACATTTATGAGACTTATGACCCAAGTGCTTAGACCCTATTTAGGGAAGTTCCTAGTTGTATACTTTGATGACATACTTATCTATAGTAAGTCACAAAAGGAGCACCTAGGGCACTTAAGGCAGACTCTAACCCTTCTTAGAGATGAAAAGCTGTATGTCAACCTGAAGAAATGTTCTTTTCTATCTCCCAGAGTTGTCTTTCTAGGGTTTATTGTTTCTGACCTTGGGCTTCAAGCTGACCCATCTAAAGTCCAAGCCATATTAGACTGGCCAGAGCCCAAGACCCTTACCGAAGTTAGGAGCTTTCATGGCCTTGCTACCTTCTACCGTAGGTTCATACGGAATTTTAGCACCATAGTAGCTCCTATCACCAATTGCATGAAACAAGGGGACTTTAGTTGGACCAAGTCTGCCAATAGGGCTTTCACTGAGCTTAAGAGTAGGATGACCTCTGCCCCTGTTTTAAGATTGCCTGACTTTGGCAAGGTCTTTGAGGTTGATTGTGATGCTTCTGGCATTGGCATAGGTGGGACCCTCAGCCAAGAAGGTCACCCTATTGCCTTCTTCAGTGAAAAACTGAATGAGGCCAAGCAGAAATACTCAACCTATGACAAAGAGTTCTATGCCGTAGTTCAATCTTTAAGGCATTGGCGGCACTACCTTCTCCACCATGAGTTTACTTTAAATAGTGACCACCAAGCCCTATCTTACCTTAGTGCCCAAAGAAAACTCAATGCTAGACATGCTAAATGGGTAGAATATTTACAACAGTACACTTTTGTCTTAAAACACAAATCTGGATCTAACAACAAAGTTGCTGATGCTCTAAGTAGGGTAGTCTTCATTTTACAAACTATGCATGCTGAACTTGTAGGATTTGAACATATGAAAACTGCTTACCTAGATTGCCCTGACTTTTCTGCTATTTATGATGATATGACTAGAGATCCTATGAGTCACCCCATGTACACCCTTAGGGATGGGTATCTCTTCCTTGGGCCAACACTCTGTGTGCCTAAGTCCTCAATCCGGGATTTCCTAATTTGGGAACTCCATGGAGGAGGGTCTGCTGGGCACCATGGTCGAGAGAAGACCCGTGCCTTGGTCGAGGAAAGATTCTTTTGGCCTCAACTCTACCGAGATGTGGCCAAGGTAGTTAGGCACTGTGGAACCTGTCAATCCACTAAAGTCCAGAAGCACAATTTTGGACTGTACACCCCTCTGCCTATTCCCCAGGCACCGTGGCAGGACATTAGTATGGACTTTGTTCTAGGATTGCCTAGGACTGCTGCTAGGCATGACTCTATTTATGTTGTGGTAGACCGGTTCACAAAAATGGCTCATTTCATACCTTGTACTAAAACTACCGATGCCTCCCATATGGCTAGAATCTTCTTTAGAGACATTGTTAGGTTGCATGGTACCCCTCTCACTATAGTTTCGGATAGAGATACTAGATTTGTTAGTCATTTCTGGAGAACACTATGGGCTCTTTTAGGCACAAAACTGAAGTTCTCAACGGCCTACCATCCCCAGACGGATGGGCAGACCGAAGTGATCAACAGATCACTCGGGAGCATCCTTAGGAGTCTCGTAGGAGAACACCCCAGTGATTGGGACAAGCTGTTACCTACAGCTGAGTTTTCCTACAATAGTGTTCCTAACAGGACTACTGGTCTGTCTCCTTTCCAGGCAAATCTAGGATACCAGCCTAACAAGCCAATTGACCTATTTTCTGCCCCTAAACATTGCAAGACCTCTATTTCGGCCCGAGATTATGCTTTTCATATTTCGCAATTACATCATGAGCTATTCAGTAAAATTCAGGACTCTGTCAATCAATATCGTGATGATACTAATAAACATCGCCGAGAGAAGGTATTTTCTGTAGGGGATCAGGTAATGTTGCGGGTCCGCGAGGAGCGCATCCAAGGACCCGGCCGCAAGTTGGACGCCAAGGGCATTGGGCCCTTCACTATTCTGAAGAAGGTCAACGATAATGCCTATCTCCTGGACCTACCACCAGAACTGGGGATATCCTCCACCATCAATGTGGAGGATCTGACGCTGTATCATCCGCCTCTCTCTATACAAGAACCAGACACTTGCCACGACTCAGAGATTGAGGCCATACTCGAGGACCAGACCCGACTCACCCCTGATGAGGTACAGCTTTATTACCGCATCAAATTTACTGATGGTGAGGAGGCCTGGCTTCCCGAGGCTGAGCTTGCTAGGTCCGCACCCGAGCTTCTCCAAGGGTACAAAGATAATTCTCCAGAGGAGAATTTTTCCCACCCCGGGAGAGCTGATGTGGGACCAAAGCAGGACCTTCGGAGGTCCACCCGGGTCCGAAAGAAGCCCTCTCGGTATGGCTATCCTAGCCATTAGATATGGCTTCCTTAGGACCCCCTTTTGTTGCTTATTTTGTCTTAGATTAGGGTGCATCATATGGTAGGTTAGATCCACCCTCCCATTACACCATGTAGTTACATGCCTAGGATCCGCCACTTATGTATAGTAGGTTAGTGCATGAAATTGATGTAATAGTATAGGTCAACTCCAATCTTGGAATGCAAGTCAAAATCAGGTCAAGACAACTCCAAGAGATGCCATGGGCCATCAGCCCAACTCAAGAGGAAATCAGCCCACCCCAACCTAATGGAGCAACACCACAAGTACCCCAACTTCCACCATCCTAGTTGGCAGCCATGTGGAGTTCACCTTCATCTCTAATCAAGTCAAGGAGCAGCCAGCTCAATGACCTATTTCAGCTCAACATGCGCCAGCCATCAAAGTCAAGGGGCAGCTTGAAACAATGCCCACTTCAGTCCATCATGCGCCAGCCCCCAAAGTCAAGGAGCAGCCTGCACTTTGCAACAACTTCAGTCCCTTCAAGTGCCAGCCGCCCATGCCAATTTGCAGCCTGCAATGTCAGCCATCAGCAGCCTCTTCAGTCCACTCTCATCTCAGATTTCGAACTTACCAACCTGCTGAAGACTTCAGAGTTCAACCTCCAAGCAATCGCCCATTTGGAAGAAGAAACCAGCCCTTGAGTTGTCTACATCATCTTTGACTTGTGTGACTTGTTTTTGAACTTAGGAAGGGAGATAACCGTTGGAGACTCCCCTATATGATGTAAATTCTTGTAAAGCCATCACTTAGTGTTGAATGAATTTTCGAATTTCAGAAGTGTGTCTTCTTATGGTGTGTGTCACCTAACCCCCTTCCCCTCTTCCAACCATTGCCGAGAGTGTCTATCCACCCCTCTTGTTCTTCCACCTTCTTCCTCCATATGCGCTTGTCTTGAAGATGGGAGCTCACGCCACTTCCTCCCTCAAGCCTTGAAGAGCCTTCAATCAAGAGGAGGAGCTGGACACATTCGAGACTCAAGAAGGTGCCATCAACTCCATGCCGAGAACAAGCCACCCCCACTTTAGCTAAGTCTTCTTCCCCTTTGGGTCATTGTTCTTGTTAATTGTTGTTGTGGTTCTTGATACTTGTTGGACAGCCCCTTTGCACTTATGTTTGCTTTCTGCAGGAGGCGCAAGGCCATGGGATGACAAGCAAGCTATCCCCTCTTCTCTCCCCCTAAGCCTAGATAGTCTAAACTATGTTAACAAGGGAATTTGGAGTCTAGCCTCCCCCTTGATTGTCTTGTGTATTGGCCTCTTAATATTATTTTCAAAATTCACCCACGCATGTGTGGGATGCTGCAATGACATGTGTGTAAGCTCATAGGGCCCTACTTCGTGAGATTCCACCATTGGACCGGTGAAGAACGGGAAGGACACCCTTTCTATTCTCAAAGGGTGCAAGGTGAGTTCCTCCCTTAGATTAGCCCTAGTTTCTTATGGTAGAGTCGCATGCTAGATTTCTTTAATGTTGTAGAACCGCATGCTATGTCTACTTGAGGTTTTAGAATCACATGATAAGCTTTACTAGAAGTGCATGATAAGATTAGTTGCTGAATGTAGCTTCGGATTTCATTATAAGATTATCAAACCTAATTTCTCAAAGCGTTAGTTTAAATGGGTTTCATAGTTATATCTTAATAGCAAATGTTTTCAAAAAAGCGTTGTTTGAATGTTGCATGCTTGGCCCCCCATCAGAATGCGTGCCAAATAACTAAACACATAAAGTGTACCTTCCACCACGGACTTCGAAGCCGAAGCATCCCTCTCCGCGATGGCATACACGCGAGTCTGCACAGTAGGCTTCTCACCCTGACCCTGTCCTCTAGCATCCGGCATAGGACAGTCCCTAATCATATGCCCCACCTTACCACATCTGAAGCAAGCGCCAATCTTCCTGTAGCACTCATTATCCTGATGTTTAGTGCTCCCACAGTGGAGACACTTCTTGCCATTCTGAGAAACTGTGCTGGCTGGCTTCTGATAAGGTTGGTATCTGCCCTTATTGTCTTTCTTCCTCTTGAAATTCTTCTTATCCTTACCACCCAGAGTGGGTGCGTAAGTCACAGAAGTAGGGGTGGGTGCAGTGACTGGAATAGTATCTGCAGCCATCTCCGCAATGCACCTCTCAGCAGTGCGAGCCCTGTCTACCACTTCAGCATAAGTTTCCAAGTGTAGCATAGCTACCCTTGTCCTGATATCTTTCCTCAAACCCCGCTGAAACTTCTTGGCTCTTCTTTCCTCGGTGTTGACTAAGTGAGGAGCATACCCCGACAACCGAGCGAATGTGGCTTCATACTGATCCACCGTCAGGTCGCCCTGCTCAAGACGAATAAACTCCACCTCGCGCTCCTCAGATAAGCTAGAGGGGAAAAACTTAGCATTGAACTTCATCATGAAGTACTGCCAATCAACAACTCTGGATTCAGTTGCCGCCAGTCTGACGACTCCCTTCCACCAATCTTCAGCATCTCCACGCAACATGAAGACAGACAAACATAGCTTGTCTGCATCATCACAGCGCAAAACCTGGAAAATCTTTTCCAGTGTCAAAAGCCAATCCTCAGCAGCTCTGGGCCCCGGACTACCATAAAATGCAGTCGGGTTCAGGTGCTGAAATTCTCGAACCAACCGAGCATATCGTTGATGTGCGCCATCACCCAGAGGAGAACCAGCCGGTTGTGCCTGTGACTGAGACTGTGTCTGCGACAGCCGCTGCAATAACTGTTGCTGAACCTCCATTTGCTGCGCCTGCTGCTGCTGCATCATCTGAGTTTGCTGCTGAATGAATGCGTTCTGTTGTTGCATCATAGCAGTCATAGCCTCCATGGCCTGCCTCAGATCAGACTGTTGATCACCGTTGCTACTGCTAGATCTTGGTCGCACCATTTGTACCTGCACCACATAACACTGTAGAATAACAACCAATATTCAATCACGGATCAGATCCTAACTTGGTTTCTAGCAATACACAAACAGAGTTTTCCTTCCCCGGAGTTTCTAATTGCTAGTAAAATTCCTCTGATACCATCTGTAACATCCCTCAGAACACACCCCACACGCATACAAGTAAAATACGGGGCTAAAAAAAAATTTTTACTCTTCCATTAATACACAAGAAGAAAGCGGCATCGAAGGACATTACTACGGAACTGAAAACCGCACAGAACTGAGTAGGATCGATTTACTAGGAAATAGAAATCCGGAAGTTCAGAAAAAATCCGGCAGCAAGTATACTAAACTACTGCTGCACAGACACACATGTAACAACAACAAATGTCCACACTACACATATGTGGAATTTCAGAAATATGCAGAACTGATTATTCAGATACTAAAACAACACAAATTCGGTTACACATCTCAAATCGGACATTTCAAAATAAGAACCAATTCACTAAAAGAATCCAAGACTCGTATCCAATAATTTAAACGAGACAACTATATTATAATATCCTGAAAACAGGCATAAGCCCTCAGGAGATAAAACGTGTCACATAAGTCATAACAAATTAGGCACGCAGGCCTGATAAATTTTTAGAAGAAAATTCTTAGAAATTACATCAAACATTAGCATCATAACAATTAGCTGTAGCGGTTACTGTCTTGATGTCTCACCTGAAAACATTTAAACAACGGAGGTGAGCTAAAAAGCTCAGTGAGTAAAAGACACTAAAAGTCATCCATAGTACACATCAAAAATATCATGCTTAAGTTGAAATTCTTTTATTTAACAGATAAAATAAATCAGCTTAACATGCACACTCATATCAGAAACAAAACACAATCAAATACAGATACTTGTAACAATAGGCTTCAAGCAGGTAGGATATGAATATACCAACCCATACCAACTAACCACACCGCCTAATACATCTAAATACAGATCGAAACAGAACTACAGAAATCAGAACTGACAGACAGAAAATCAGAATTTTCAGAGTCCAAACGGATAGTCTACATCGGAAACAGAAAGGCCACAGAAGGCTTGATTACCACAGAAGGTCTGACCCCACCTCTGCCGAGGACGAGACAATGCATGCATATCAGAAACAGAATGGTAGAGGAGATATCAGTGGGTGGCCCCCGTCTTGTCAGGACGTGGCACTCTGGTCTCCAATACCCAGAACAGAATGGTAGAGGAGGTATCAGTGGGTGGCCCCCGTCTTGTTAGGACGTGGCACTCTGGCCTCCAATACCCAGAACTGAATGGTAGAGGAGGTATCAGTGGGTGGCCCCCGTCTTGTTAGGACGTGGCACTCTGGCCTCCAATACCTAGAACTGAATGGTAGAGGAGGTATCAGTGGGTGGCCCCCGTCTTGTTAGGACGTGGCACTCTGGCCTCCAATACCTATAACGGAACAGAAATAGTGTCTCAAGGGTCGTAGTAGACTATCAGCACCATTACAGCGCCACAGAAGGAGGGTAAGGACACGGAAGAGTGCTACACTAGGGAACAGATTATACTGAAACGGAGAAGTAGGATCAACCACTACTTAATTCTTACATTATGCCCAAAGTCTAACAAACCAGAAAATGACACACCCCAATATCCAGTCCTTAAACACAGAACAGAAATTATATGAGTGAATTCCTTACAACTAACCTTAATTCATGTCAAACCATTCTATGTTCTCACAAATGTTTTAACACATTCAAGGTTTTCAGAAACTTCACAACATATAAACAGAACAGGAAATATCCACATAACAAACAATTAAATACAGAACAGAAATTATTCATATAACAAACATTTAAACACATAACAGAAATTATTCATGAAATAATCTCCTCAAAATTCCTAAAACCGTGAGCTATAAAATTACTGTAAGGGGCGCCACTTTCAGAACCTTAACAGAACGTACAAATTTCATGTAATTAATTTCAGTCCCCCACTACAGATAATTTTAATTACACGTTTGTGAAGAAAATTGACAAAAGCCCCAAAATTGGCTCGAACCATGATTTTCAAAAATTCCTAAGTTCTTAGTTAAATCCCCAATTTTGTTTTCTCTAAAATTTCTCATCAAGCAAATAAATTTTAGAAGAACTACAGACCACAATTTAAGACATTAAACCATACAGGATAAATTTTTCTCACAAGGGAATATTCGTCTAACCAAAACATAGCAGATTTATCTTGTCAGATTACAACATATATTTTTGGTCCAATTTCGAACCAAAGCTAGTCAATATTGTATTCAAAATGAATCTCTCTGAATCTAGTTTCCAATAAAACTGGTTTCACAAGATTTCGAATTGTAGGCAGGAAGATATAAGGGTTCGAACATGGGATGGTCAGAATTTCAGATTTCAAGAAAACAGATTCATATATCAGAATTGCGACATATATTTTAGATCCAATAACTAATCGAAAATAGGCGTTATGGGAGTCAAAATGAAGCTCTTCAAGCCTACGGTCTAATAAAACTGGTTTCACAGGATTTCGAGCTATACCTAGGGAGATATGATGGTTCGAACACATAAAGGTCGAAATCCAGATTTCCAGAAAACTGATTTTGTACAGCTAGATTGCAATACAGATTGAAATACGAATACAGCTCTGATATGGTCGATATCATATTCAAATTAAGGCCGAATGTGTCTAGTTTCATACAAAATTTGTTTCATACGATTTGGATCTATAGGCCATGAGATATTGGGGTTATAGTACACAAAGGTCAGATTAGAGAATGCAGATTTCAGCAGAACAGGATTTTAAAACCCTATAATTATTTGAATTCGACCATAACGAATTTTAATTGAATGATAATCTAAAATTTAGCGGATTAGACTCCTTAGGATCGAATTACTCACAAAAAAAATCGCCCACAGAGAAAACGCCAAAACAGAGGATCATGGATCTCCAGAAAGTTCGTCCACCACCAGTCTGCCATCACCAGCGTCAGAAATTTGCAGGAGGCGCCAAGCACAGTGAGGGGCGACAACACAGGTGGCTAGGGCAAGAAACAAACCAAAAATCGTGAGGGAGAGGAGCTCTCACGAATTTTCCCCCTTTTTTTATTTTTTTCCACCCCAAACGGATCCAAGATCCAATAACCCAATTAACTTAAGTGGAAATCGGCTTTAATGGGCTTACCTGGGCTTAACCACCATGCGCCACTCCAATAACACAGAAATATGCGCCACCATGGTGGAAGAATTCTAGGAGCAAATAGTCAAGGTTGAGGGTTCGAAGCCCCAACGAAAATAATTATTTTTGCCCTGTAGGAAAAAGTCCTACAATTAGGCAAAAATCCCAAATTTTAACCGATAAAAATACAGAAACTGAATTTCTAACCTTAAATCATAATTCAGAAAATCAAGGGCGTTACAAGGACTAGGAGGAAGCCCCTCAGATATGGCTTTTCATCCTAGGTCACCTTTCTTTCCTTATTTGGACTTTCCTTATTTGCCTTGAATAAAGCCCTAGTGCACTGTGTAGTTTCCTTATTTGGTCATGCATTACTCCTTAGAATAGTCTACTGGCTTTTGTGTCAATAATTGGGCAGGTTATAGCCCAGCTCAAGGGAAGCTAGGAAGCTCAAGCTAAGCCACTCAAGTAAAGCTCCAAATATGGAAGGAGGCACTTCAACTAGAGACTTCAAGTTGAAGGGGCTTACATTGAATGCAACTCCACCTTCCAAATCAACCAAGGCGCCACCCAATATGATGAAGAATTCGAATGATGTAAACCAGCCCACAAATTGCCAAGTGAAGAGCCATCAATGCGCCTAGCCATCATGGATCAATCTAGATCCACAAATCAAGGGATCATCATCTAGATCCACAAATCAAGGGATCACCATCTAGATCCCCAATTTGTGGAGCCACCTTTGGAAGCCTTTAGCCGCCCTTGCTCTTGAAGGAATGCAATTCGAAATTCAAGTGGGGCGCCATCTCATCCAAGCAAATAAAGAAGGAGCTCAAGAAGAAATCGGCCACAAGGAGCTCCATCAAAAGAAGGATTTCGAAATTCAAAATTTGCTAAGGAAATGTTTTAATTGTGCATTAATTTCTTTCCCTACCTTTGTGATTGCGCCTAGGGTGAATTGTCACCCTTGCCCATGGCTTGTTGAGCCTATAAATTGTAATCCTCCCCTCTTTGTCTATTAGTTGCCGAGTTGAAAAAAAACCTTGTGTTAGCATTGGTGCTTGTGTCGCCTAAGAGTTTTCTATCTCCCCCTTTTCCTCTAAAGGGCCGAGCCCTTTCCCTTCTCCCCTTTCTTCTCAAGTCTTCAACGCAACTCAACCACTTGAAGGATCTTGCGCACCTTTGGAGGGACTCTAAGGAAGCTTCATCATCCTTTGTTCTCGGCAATCAACAAAGACCCTTAGGGGTTCTTTCACTTTCGGCTAGCATGAGAGCAACATCAATCAAGCTTCAAATTGGCTAAGTTCCTTCCCCTCTCCCTTCCTTGATTTCTAGAACTTGATTCCTACACTAAACTGAATTTTGTTTGAAGGTGGCGCAAGGGCTTGGAAGACTCTTCTCTAAGCGCAAGCTTTCTCCCTCCCTCTCCTCTCTTTAGTTAAGTGTTAAGGGAACTTGTGAGGCTTAACCTCCCCCTTAGATTTGTTTTGTAATATGAATCCGTGACCTGTGCGGATCTCATTTGTCTGTGTTTGCTTGTAATGATGCAATACCTTCCATCAGAGTGGGACCGTTGAAGATCGGGACGATACGATCCTTCTATGCTCAAGGGTCGCACTGTAAGTACTCCTACTAGTCATTTCATTTCGTAGTTTAAAGTGTTATTTCTTCTAGTAGTAATTTAGTGTCGCTTTCTTTATTTATAAAAATACAAAAAACATACTTTCCAACTCCGTTATAGTAACTTCGGGTTTTATCTAAAAATACAAAAAAATATTTTCTTAAAAGCGTTGTTTGAATGCACCCTTATTTGTGAGTGATCCCACCTCCATCAGATTTTGATCTCACCACGATCTATGATCTCCCTGATCAAGTGAAACCGCCTCTGTATGTGCTTGGACTTCTGGTGCGACCGTGGTTCCTTTGCTTGTGCGATTGCTCCAGTGTTATCACAGAAGATAACCAAAGGATCTGCACTCGAAGAAACAACACCAAGTTCCTGAACGAACTTACGAATCCACACTGCCTCCTTGGATGCTTCTGAGGCGGCAACATACTCAGCTTCCGTGGTAGAATTAGCAACAATTGACTGTTTGAAACTTTTCCACACCACCTCTCCTCCATTCAAGCTAAAAACATAGCCTGATTGCGATCGGAAATCATCCTGGTCAGACTGGAATGAAGCGTCAGTATATCCTTCAATACTGAGTTCTTCCTGACCACCATACACCAAGAACATATCTTTGGTCCTCCGCAGATATTTTAAAATGTTCTTGACCGCAATCCAGTGTGCCTGACCTGGATTACTTTGGAATCGACTGGACACGCTTAACCCGTAAGCGACGTCTGGGCGAGTACACAACATCGCATACATAATGGACCCAATAGCCGAAGCATAAGGCGTATTGTCCATTTCATCTTTCTCAGTCTATGTTTGTGGACATTGACTCTTCGAAAGATCAGACCATGTCTGACTGGAAGATATCCTCTTTTAGAATTCTCTAAATGAAATCTCTCCAGGACTTTATCGATGTAAGTACTCTGGCACAGCCCGAGAAGCCTCTCCGATCTATCCCTGTAGATCTTCACACCTAATACATAGGCTGCTTCTCCCAAATCTGTCATCTGAAAACATTTCCTTAACCATGTTGGGTCCCTTTCAAGAGGGAGCAAAACCCTAATAGGTCCCCTTCAAGGGGGAGCGAAAACCCTAAATGGTGGCGCATAAATCTTTGCAAGCGGAAGCAAGGGTTTTCATAGATCTTTCGCAAGAACATATGATCAACTTGATGAAGTTTAGATCCATACCATAGCCATGAAGAAGATGGCGACTTGGAAGCAAGAGAACAAGAGAGGTCTCCTCCAAATTGTCGCACACAAAAGGATTGATGACTTGCTCCTTGGACGCTCCTTGTGCTAGCAAGGATCTCCAAGATGTCCTTGATCGAATGAAGGAAAAAGATGGTGTCTTGCTTGGCCGAACTTCTCGTCGTCAACACCTTCAACCCCTTGCGTCTCGTCAAGAGAGAGGAGCCGAATGTTGAATGAGGCGTTAAACCACACATTGAACGTGGAGACGTTTTCATTTTTGGACTTTCCAAAAATAGCAACCGAAACCGTTGAAGCGTTTTGCGTTCACTTCAAGTGAACCAAACGATCATCCCACTCCATGTGGACCATGCGCTCACACTTGAGCCGGTTCACATGTCAATGGTTCATTGGTCAAACCAAATCAGCCCAAGCAATAGTCTAGACATTATCAAACCCAATGGTTCAATGATCTAACCGTCCATCTCTCGATGCTCTTGATCTCACCGATCTAGCATCAATACTCTCGATCGAAGCTTACCGATCTCAAGCCCTAATCAATCAAACATGATCAGACTAGATCTCACTTACAATCAGAGTTTAAACTCCTTTAAAGTGAACCAAAACAAATCAGTCCACACGATCTGACTTAAGTAAGTCGTATCATCAAATTGTGCGACCCTGAGGGTTTCCTTTAAATGTCGGTAACGATGACTTGCGTCATCACGATCAGTGAGGGGTATCTAGCAACACATCACTCTCTCCCGATATAAAGAAAAGAGTCTTCCAAGACTACACCCAAACCACAGCACAAGTGTGAATCAAACTCACAAGGCATACATGTTTCCTTTGCCACTGGATGTTCTTATTGGACAGGCGTGTCAAGCCTGTATCTCCAATATGATGAGCATGATTAGATCAGATGAACATAGTCACCTGGGTATGGCCATACACTTTCTCAATCATCTCATAGGGGGGCCCCTTTAGAACATCACACTCCTTAAACAAGGAGACGGCAATCCTTTATCTATCACTAGTGCCCTAACCTGACTCAAGCTCACCATCCAAGATAGTCTATAATCATTTTATTTCAAATGATATTGAACTACCTCAAAACAATGACAATCATCATTTAGAAAACACAAGTGATCTCAAGTCAAAGGACATGTGCCACTTGATGCAAACAAGGATTATTCACATTGTGACAAGCAATTGAATATCCTCGTAGGGTCTGTCCAGTACATCCAATGTACCCATGAGTCTACATCTTATTCCATGCTCGAAGCATCCTATAAGATTAGAACACATATTAGTCTTAACCATATCAAGGCTGTCTCAAGTTCACCAAGATATCTCGACTAAGGACATATAGCATGTCAGCCTAGCTGAACAGCTTTGAGACATTATTCAGAAGTACACTTATTACAGCAGACAAGGTAACAAACTGAATAACAACCATTGCCTTTATAAACATAAAAGTTTATTACACAATACCGATACAATCCCAAGGCCTCAAACATTAGCCTTAAGGGCATACCCCAACAATCTCCCACTTGCACTTAATCTAATGGTTGAGAAATCTCAAACCCATATTATTACAGTGCTTCTCATGCTTCTGCTGCGTCAGAGGCTTGGTAAGCGGGTCTGCCAGATTGTCATCTGTATGAACCTTGCAAATTTTGATCTCGCCACGATCTATGATCTCCCTGATCAAATGAAACCGTCTCTGTATGTGCTTGGACTTCTGGTGCGACCGTGGTTCCTTTGCTTGTGCGATTGCTCCAGTGTTATCACAGAAGATAACCAAAGGATCTGCACTCGAAGGAACAACACCAAGTTCTCTCACGAACTTACGAATCCACACTGCCTCCTTGGATGCTTCCGAGGCTGCAACATACTCGGCTTCTGTTGTGGAATCAGCAACAATTGACTGTTTGAAACTTTTCCACACCACTGCTCCACCATTCAAGCTAAAAACATAGCCTGATTGCGATCGGAAATCATCCTGGTCCGACTGGAACGAAGCGTCAGTATATCCTTCAATACTGAGTTCTTCCTGACCACCATATATCAAGAACATATCTTTGGTCCTCCGCAGATATTTCAAAATGTTCTTGACCGCAATCCAGTGTGCCTGACCTGGATTACTTTGGAATCGACTGGTCACGCTTAACCCGTAAGCGACGTCAGGGCGAGTACACAACATCGCATACATAATGGACCCAATAGCCGAAGCATAAGGCGTATTGTCCATTTCATCTTTCTTAGTCTGTGTTTGTGGACACTGACTCTTTGAAAGATTCAGACCATGTCTGACTGGAAGATATCCTCTTTTAGAATTCTCTAAATGGAATCTCTCCAGGACTTTATCGATGTAAGTACTCTGGCACAGCCCGAGAAGCCTCTTAGATCTATCCCTGTAGATCTTCACACCTAATACATAGGCTGCTTCACCTAGATCTTTCATCTGAAAACATTTTCCTAACCATGCTTTAACAGCATGCAGTTCAGGAATATCGTTTCCAATGATTAAGATATCATCGACGAAGAGGACTAGGAAAGTAATCACGCTCCCACTAAACCTCTTATATACACACGGGTCATCTTCGTTCTTGATGAAACCAAACTCAGAGATTGATTCATCAAAACGAATATTCCAGCTTCTAGATGCTTGTTTCAGTCCATAAATGGACTTCTTTAACTTGCATATTTTATGACGATCTGATGGATTAGTGAAACCTTCAGGTTGTGTCATATACACATCCTCATCCAGTTTTCCATTAAGGAAAGCCGTTTTCACATCCATCTGCCAGATCTCATAATCGTAATATGCTGCTATTGCGAAAAGAATCCGAAAAGACTTGAACATGGCTACAGGAGAGAAAGTTTCATCATAATCTATCCCGTAGATTTGTTTGAAACCTTTCGCAACTAGCCTGCCTTTATAGGTAACCACGTTACCATCCATGTCAATCTTCTTCTTGAAGATCCATTTACAGCCTATAGGGATTACTCCCGGAGGCGGATCAACCAAATCCCAGACTTGGTTATCTGACATGGAGTCCATCTCGGCTCGCATAGCTTCAAGCCATCTAGCTGACTCCGGTCCACTGACCGCATCCGCATAAGTGAGGGGTTCATCATTATCAATGATGTAGACTCCGTCATAGCGCTCAGGCTGTCGACGGATCCTTCCCGATCTTCGCGGTTCCCGTGATATCTGAGCCTCAGGTTGTTCAATAACCTGTTCTACCGGCTCAGGCTCATCCAACTGTGCTTGAGCACTTTGTCCTTCCTCTGGATTCTCATCCAGCTTCATTTCTCTCCCACTGGCTTCTTGCAGAAGAAACTCCTTCTCAAGAAAAACTGCCGTCCGAGCAACAAATACCTTGTTCTCTTTGGGATCGTAGAAATAATAACCCTTAGTTTCCTTAGGGTAACCGACAAAGATGCATTTCTCAGATCTGCTCTCCAGTTTCCCAGAGGCGAGCTTTTTGACATAAGCCTCGCAACCCCAGATCTTAAAAAATGTCAAGCTAGGCTGTTTCCCATACCATAACTCATATGGAGTCTTTGAAACGACCTTGGATGGCACTCGGTTTAGTACCTTTGCAGCTGTTTCCAGTGCAAATCCCCAAAAGGAGTATGGAAGAGTAGCCTGACTCATCATCGAACGAACCATATCAAGTAACGTTCTATTTCTCCTCTCGGACACACCATTCCATTGCGGTGTTCCTGGTGGAGTGAGCTGTGAGATAATCCCACACTCCTTCAGATAGTCAGTAAACTCATGACTCAAGTATTCTCCACCTCGATCAGAACGAAGTGCCTTGATATTTCGGCCTAGCTGATTTTGTACTTCATTCTTGAACTCTTTGAACTTGTCAAAAGATTCACTCTTATGTCTCATCAGATAGACATACCCATATCTACTGAAATCATCAGTAAAGGTAATGAAGTACTGATAGCCACCTCTGGCATGTTTACTAAATGGCCCACACACATCACTGTGTATAAGGTCAAGTAAACCTGAAGCCCTTTGACCTTTGTTAGGAAAAGGAGACTTCGTCATTTTACCCATTAAACAAGCTTTGCATGTATCAATCTCCTCATAGGAGAATGATCCTAGCAGTCCATGATCATGCAACCACTTAATGCGCTTCTTGTTAATATGGCCTAAACGACTATGCCATAACAAGGTGCTGTCATCAGCATACTTGGCTTTCTTATTATCAATGTTTTGTATAGAATATTCCATGTCCAACATGAATAACCCATTGTTAATTGAACCAGTAGCATAAACAATATTATCAAGAGTAAGATAACACTTTGAAATCTTGCATTCAAAGGAAAACCCTTTCCTGACAAGAGCAGGAATAGAGATAATATTTTTGGTAATACTGGGTACAAAGTAACAATTGTTTAATTCTAATACAATGCCAGATGGTAATGAGATGTAATAATCCCCTACAGCAACAGCAGCAACCCGTGCCCCGTTTCCAACTCGTAGGTCCACCTCATGCTGTCCCACCTGTCTTCTTCTCTTGAGTTCCTGTACATTTGAACAAATGTGAACTCCACATGCAGTGTCCAACACCCATGAAATAGAAGAAGAGGATATCATGACTTCAGTCACAAATATACCTGAGCCAGAAGCGATGCTTCCCTTCTTGTCTCCTTGGAGCGCTTTACAGTCCTTTTTCCAGTGACCCAGCTGGCCACAGTGGAAACACCTGTTGTCCTTCGACCGCTTCACCTTTTGTTTCAGAGCCTTACTGTAGTTCTTGACAGGGGCCTTGCCCTTCTTCCCCTTCTTCTTGTTCCTGGAAGGGAACATCAAGACAGAGGTTGAAGGCTTTCCCTTCAGAGTTTCCTCAGTAGTCAAGAGCATATTCAGCAGCTCTGCCGGAGTACAATCGATTTTGTTCATATTAAAGTTAATAATGAACGCATCGAAAGAAGGCGGGAGAGACTGCAGAATAATGTCTACAGCAAGCTCCTGATTGATGGTATGCCCCAGTTTCTCCAGAGCCTCCTTGTGCCCAATCATCTTGAGCACGTGAGCTCCCACTGGGCTCCCTTCAGCCAGTTTGCTCTGAAAGAAAAGCTTTGTCAGATTATAGCGTTCTGTCCTCGCCTGTGCAGCATACAGCATCTTGAGGTTCGCTATAATCTCTATAGCCGACAAATCCTCATGCTGACGCTGCAGCGCTGGCGTCATAGACGCTAGCATCAGGCAAGCGACATCAATGCTATCATTGACATGCTTTTCATAGGCATCCCGAACCGCCCTTGCGGCGTTCGGAGCGGGTTGAGGCGGTATAGCCGTCTCGAGGACATACAGTTTCCTCTCAGCCTTAAGAACGATCTTAAGGTGTCCGAACTAGTCTGAGAAGTTTGGCCCAGCAAACTTCTCCCTTTCCAGTAGGGATCGCACATTGAAGCTCATGGTGTTCGTTGCTGCAGGAATCTACAACAATGCAAGAACAGCAAGGTCAATATCAATGTCTAGAATCAATCCAGGACTTAAGAAAGATTCTTTTTCTCACTATTTTCACTGGCTGAAAAATCCAGCAAAACAGCCCGAAAGAGTAACACTCTTTTAGTGAGATGGGATCCAGATTTCATACTTGTTCTCCGCGTCCCGCTCAGGCGAGATAAGATGCACAGAGAGTATAAGCACTAATTTCTGGTAGGCATTCCCTGCCAATCGCCAACCCGTGCGATTCCCCTTCATCTGGGCAATCCAGCAGACTGTGCCAACTGAGTTGGTACAACACAGTCTCTGATCCCACAGATGGCTGCCTCCATATAGCTAACATATGCCCCCATATGTAGCCTACATGGTCAAGCTGACCTGACCTACTCCCTGGACCACCACGTGCTATGCTGAGCAACGAGAAGCGATAAATCCCTTCTCTGTAACACGCAGGTGTAATCCCGCACCGTCTGAAGATAGATGGACGTGCCCACTGAGTGGGTACAACACGGCTCCAATGATAGTCAGAACAGTGAGGTTTCGCGTCAGAAGGCTTTACGAGCTTGATATTTTAGCGTTGGATTTTAACGGTCTTTTATCTTCTTAACTATCATGCAATTCCTATGGTGATAGCAGAAGATAAACTCATGCAGTTCTAATTATATAAGCAATAAAAAGAAAGCATGGATCTTATGTGGTAAAAGCCCATAGCCTAAGTAAGACCTTAACCTAACTTAAGTCTTCACTTACTTTTCTTGGGTCTTTTGCCGCTCATCTGGTCCAACCCAGGGCCCTAGCGCCAAGAGCAGCTCAGGTGCGCCACCAGCTGAATGCGCTTCATTGCCATGTGTGCATTGAATTCTTGTCTGATTAAATTACAATTCAATCTATCTAGACAAGATTGACTCACAGGTCAATTACATTTTATAAATTAAATACAATGTGATTCGCAGATCACAAATAAATATTAATTTATAACTAACCAGGCTCGCAGGCCCCAGCACAGCACACATTAAAGGGCAACCCACATAAGATGAAATAAACAGGCATATGGCATCAATCAACATGTGATCCATTACAAAGAAAATAAACTTTTGAAAACCCATTGGCATCAATTTTACTTTTCTTATCTGCCCTACAACCTTACAACGGTCCATTGATGGGGATCCACTCATCTTATCTAGTTAGATCCATGCCCTTGCATGCACCAAGTCCTAACTGACTCGAGTTGACCTAATGGTCAACCATGCATGCGCCAAGGGCTGAACAACCTTCAAGAGTTCTGGCAAGCGGGTGTGACCCCGGGCCAAACTCAAGAGTGTTCACTGGTTGTCTCAACCAGACCTCGCTACACGCCTGTGATGCAGTCGACCTATAGCCACCTCGTGCTTGCGCACAGGTGCCATCTGGTCGACCCATCTAGGCTGTCAGATGGTCTGATCAGACTAGTTTGATCTATACTAGTTGATGCTTTCAACCCCATCAACCCGTCTAAGGGTTTACAATAGGTGCATCTTAGATCTAGTGGGGCGCGCAAGTGATATTTGTTTTGACAAACACAAACACAATAACAAGCGCCAACTTACATGCGCCAACATAACAAAATATTCTCATGTGAAGTTTCGGCATGCAACTTAGATCTAAGCATACATTTACATGCGCAAACATGGATCACAAAAATATATCAAGCAATCATATTAACATGCTGTAACCGCATGCTCTGATACCAATTGTTGGGTCCCTTTCAAGAGGGAGCGAAACCCTAATAGGTCCCCTTCAAGGGGGAGCGAAAACCCTAAATGGTGGCGCATAAATCTTTGCAAGCGGAAGCAAGGGTTTTCATAGATCTTTCGCAAGAACATATGATCAACTTGATGAAGTTTAGATCCATACCATAGCCATGAAGAAGATGGCGACTTGGAAGCAAGAGAACAAGAGAGGTCTCCTCCAAATTGTCGCACACAAAAGGATTGATGACTTGCTCCTTGGACGCTCCTTGTGCTAGCAAGGATCTCCAAGATGTCCTTGATCGAATGAAGGAAAAAGATGGTGTCTTGCTTGGCCGAACTTCTCGTCGTCAACACCTTCAACCCCTTGCGTCTCGTCAAGAGAGAGGAGCCGAATGTTGAATGAGGCGTTAAACCACACATTGAACGTGGAGACGTTTTCATTTTTGGACTTTCCAAAAATAGCAACCGAAACCGTTGAAGCGTTTTGCGTTCACTTCAAGTGAACCAAACGATCATCCCACTCCATGTGGACCATGCGCTCACACTTGAGCCGGTTCACATGTCAATGGTTCATTGGTCAAACCAAATCAGCCCAAGCAATAGTCTAGACATTATCAAACCCAATGGTTCAATGATCTAACCGTCCATCTCTCGATGCTCTTGATCTCACCGATCTAGCATCAATACTCTCGATCGAAGCTTACCGATCTCAAGCCCTAATCAATCAAACATGATCAGACTAGATCTCACGTACAATCAGAGTTTAAACTCCTTTAAACTGAACCAAAACAAATCAGTCCACACGATCTGACTTAAGTAAGTCATATCATCAAATTGTGCGACCCTGAGGGTTTCCTTTAAATGTCGGTAACGATGACTTGCGTCATCACGATCAGTGAGGGGTATCTAGCAACACATCACTGTCTCCCGATATAAAGAAAAGAGTCTTCCAAGACTACACCCAAACCACAGCACAAGTGTGAATCAAACTCACAAGGCATACATGTTTCCTTTGCCACTGGATGTTCTTATTGGACAGGCGTGTCAAGCCTGTATCTCCAATATGATGAGCATGATTAGATCAGATGAACATAGTCACCTGGGTATGGCCATACACTTTCTCAATCATCTCATAGGGGGGCCCCTTTAGAACATCACACTCCTTAAACAAGGAGACAGCAATCCTTTATCTATCACTAGTGCCCTAACCTGACTCAAGCTCACCATCCAAGATAGTCTATAATCATTTTATTTCAAATGATATTGAACTACCTCAAAACAATGACAATCATCATTTAGAAAACACAAGTGATCTCAAGTCAAAGGACATGTGCCACTTGATGCAAACAAGGATTATTCACATTGTGACAAGCAATTGAATATCCTCGTAGGGTCTGTCCAGTACATCCAATGTACCCATGAGTCTACATCTTATTCCATGCTCGAAGCATCCTATAAGATTAGAACACATATTAGTCTTAACCATATCAAGGCTGTCTCATGTTCACCAAGATATCTCGACTAAGGACATATAGCATGTCAGCCTAGCTGAACAGCTTTGAGACATTATTCAGAAGTACACTTATTACAGCAGACAAGGTAACAAACTGAATAACAACCATTGCCTTTATAAACATAAAAGTTTATTACACAATACCGATACAATCCCAAGGCCTCAAACATTAGCCTTAAGGGCATACCCCAACAAACCATGCCTTAGCCGCATGCATTTCAGGAATATCGTTTCCAATGATCAAGATATCATCGATGTAGAGGACTAGGAAAGTAATCACGCTCCCACTAAACCTCTTATATACACACGGGTCATCCTCGTTCTTGATGAAACCAAATTCACTGATTGATTCATCAAAACGAATATTCCAACTTCTTGATGCTTACTTAAGTCCATAAATGGACTTCTTTAACTTGCATATTTTATGACGATCTGATGGATTAGTGAAACCTTCAGGTTGTGTCATATACACATCCTCATCCAGATTTCCATTAAGGAAAGCTGTCTTCACATCCATTTGCCAGATCTCATAATCATAATATGCTGCTATCGCGAAAAGAATCCGAATAGACTTGAACATGGCTACAGGTGAGAAAGTTTCATCATAATCTATCCCGTAGATTTGTTTGAAACCTTTCGCAACTAGCCTGCCTTTATAGGTAACCACGTTACCATCCATGTCAATCTTCTTCTTGAAGATCCATTTACAGCCTATAGGGATAACTCCCGGAGGCGGATCAACCAAATCCCAGACTTGGTTATCTGACATGGAGTCCATCTCGGCGCGCATAGCTTCAAGCCATCTCGCTGAGTCCGGTCCACTGACCGCATCCGCATAAGTGAGGGGTTCATCATTATCAATGATGTAGACTCCGTCATAGCGCTCAGGCTGTCGACGGATCCTTCCCGATCTTCGCGGTTCCCGTGATATCTGAGCCTCAGGTTGTTCAGTAACTTGTTCTACCGGCTCAGGCTCATCCAACTGCGCTTGACTACTTTGTCCTTCCTCTGGATTCTCATCCAGCTTTATTTCTCTCCCACTGGCCTCTTGCAGAAGAAACTTCTTCTCAAGAAATATGGCCGTTCGAGCAACAAATACCTTGTTCTCTTTGGGATCGTAGAAATAATAACCCTTAGTTTCCTTAGGGTAACCGACAAAGATACACTTCTCAGATCTGCTTTCTAGTTTCCCAGAGGCGAGCTTTTTGACATAAGCCTCGCAGCCCCAGATCCTGATAAATGTCAAGCTCGGCTGTTTCCCATACCATAACTCATATGACGTCTTTGAAACTGCCTTGGATGGCACTCGGTTTAGTACCTTTGCAGCTGTCTCCAGTGCAAATCCCCAAAAGGAGTAAGGTAGAGTAGCCTGACTCATCATAGAACGAACCATATCAAGTAGGGTTCTGTTCCTCCTCTCGGACACACCATTCCATTGCGGTGTTCCTGGCGGAGTGAGCTGTGAGATAATCCCACACTCCTTCAGATAGTCAGTAAACTCTCTACTTAGGTATTCTCCACCTCGATCAGAATGAAGTGCCTTGATATTTCGGCCTAGCTGATTCTGTACTTCATTCTTGAACTCTTTGAACTTGTCAAAAGATTCACTTTTATGTCTCATTAAATAGACATATCCATATCTACTGAAATCATCAGTAAAGGTAATGAAGTATTGATAGCCACCTCTGGCATGTTTACTAAATGGCTCACACACATCACTGTGTATAAGGTCAAGTAAACCTGAAGCCCTTTGACCTTTGTTAGGAAAAGGTGACTTCGTCATTTTACCCACTAAACAAGCTTTGCATGTATCAATCTCCTCATAGGAGAATGATCCCAGCAGTCCATGATCATGCAACCGCTTAATGCGTTTCTTGTTAATATGGCCTAAACGACTATGCCATAACAAGGTGCTGTCATCAGCATACTTGGCTTTCTTATTATCAATATTTTGTATAGAACATTCCATGTCCAACATGAATAACCCATTGTTAATTGATCCAGTAGCATAAACAATATTATCTAAAGAAAGAACACACTTTGAAATATTGCATTCAAAGGAAAACCCTTTCCTGACAAGAGCAGGAATAGAGATAATATTTTTAGTAATGCTGGGAACAAAGTAACAATTGTTTAGTTCCAATACAAGTCCAGATGGTAATGAGATGTAACATTCTCCTACAGCAACAGCAGCAACCCGTGCCCCGTTTCCAACGCGTAGGTCCACCTCATGCTGTCCCACCTGTCTTCTTCTCTTGAGTTCCTGTACATTTGAACAAATGTGAACTCCACATGCAGTGTCCAACACCCATGAAATAGAAGAAGAAGATATCATGACTTCTGTCACGTAAATACCTGAGCCAGAAGCAAAGCTTCCCCTCTTATCTCCCTGGAGCGCTTTACAGTCCTTTTTCCAGTGACCCAGCTAGCCACAGTGGAAACATCTGTATTCCTTCGACCGCTTAACTTTTTGCTTCAGAGCCTTGCTGTAGCTCTTAACAGGGGCCTTGCCCTTCTTCCCCTTCTTCTTGTTCCTAGAAGGAACCATCAAGACAGAGGTTGAAGGCTTTCCCTTAAGAGTCTGCTCTGTAGTCAAGAGCATATTCAGTAACTCCGCCGGCGTACAGTCGATCTTGTTCATATTAAAGTTAATGATGAACGGAACGAAAGAGGTCGGGAGAGACTGCAATATGATGTCTACAGCAAGCTCCTGATTGATGGTATGTCCCAGTTTCTCTAGAGACTCCTTGTACCCAATCATCTTGAGCACATGAGCTCCCACTGGACTCCCTTCAGCCAGTTTGCTCTGGAAGAAAAGCTTTGTCAGATTATAGCGTTCAGTCCTCGCCTGTGCAGCATACAACAACTTGAGGTTCGCTATAATATCTATAGCCGACATATCCTCATGCTGTCGCTGCAGCTCTGGCGTCATAGACGCAAGCATTAGGCAAGCGACGTCAATGCTATCATTGACATGCTTATCATAAGCATCCCGAACCGCCCTTGCGGCGTTCGGAGCGGGTTGAGCCGGTATTGCCGTCTCGAGGACATACAGTTTCCTCTCTGCCTTAAGAACGATCTTAAGGTGTCCGTACCAGTCTGAGAAGTTCGGCCCAGCAAACTTCTCCCGTTCCAGTAGGGATCGCACATTGAAATTCGTGGTGTTCGTTGCTGCAGGTATCTACAACAATGCAAGAACAGCAAGGTCAGTATCAATGTTTAGAATCAATCCAGGACTTAATAAAGATTCTTTTCTCACTATTTTATCTGGCTGAAAAATCCAGCAAAACAGCTCGAAAGAGTAGAACTCTTTTAGTGAGATGGGATCCAGATTTCATACTTGGTCTCCGCGTCCCGCTCAGGCGAGATAAGATGCACAGAGAGTACAAGCACTAGTCTCTGGTAGGCTGTCCCAGCCAATCGCCAACCCGTGCGATTCCCCTTCATCTGGGCAATCCAGACGACTGTGCCAACTGAGTTGGTACAACACAGTGTCTGACCCCACAGATGGCTGCCTCCATGTGCTACCATATGCCCCACACATGTAGCCTACATGGTCAAGCTGACCCGACCTACTCCCTGGACCACCACGTGCTATGCTGAGCAACGAGAAGCGATAAATCCCTTCCCTGTAACACGCAGGTGTAATCCCGCACCGTCTGAAGATAGATGGACGTGCCCACTGAGTGGGTACAACACGGCTCCAACGATAGTCAGAACAGCGAGGTTTCGCGTCAGAAGGCTTACGAGCTTGATATTTAAGCGTTGGATTTTAACGGTCTTTTATCTTCTTAACTATCATGCAATTCCTATGGTGATAGCAGAAGATTAAATCATGCTGTTTTAATTGTAATTAAACAATAAATAAAAGCATGCTGATATTATGTGGTAAAAGCCCATAAGCCTAAGTAAGACCTTAATTAAACTTAAGACTTCACAAGCTTTTCTTCATGGGGCTTTTGCTCCTCATCTGGCCCAACCCAGGGCCCAAGCGCCAACTGCAGCTCAGGTGCTCCTACCAGGTAAATGCGCCTGTCCAGAGTCGAACCCTGGACCTCCCACCTAGTCAAGCCACTGCTGCATGCGCCTCTGCCAAGTGTGCTCTGTGCTCTTGTCTGATTAAATTACAAATTAATCTATCTAGACAAGATTGACTCGCAGGTCAATTACATTTTATAAATTAAATAATATGTGATGCGCATATCACAATAAAAATTAATTTACATCAATCAACCAGGCACGCAGGCCCCAGCACAGCACACAATAAATTCGGCGGGCAGCCCACATAAGACTAAATAAACACTCAACATGTATACAAACATCATGTGATCCAGAATCAGGAAATAAAATTTTTCGAAAACCCATTGGCATCAATTTTAGTTTCCTTATTTGCCCTACTACCTTACAACGGTCCATTACTAGGGATCCACTCATCAGACCTAGTCAGATCCACTGCCCTTACATGCACCAAGTCCTAACTGACTTGAGTCGACCAAATGGTCAACCATGCATGCGCCAAGGGCTGAACGACCACAATGAGGTCTGGCAAGCGGGTGTGACCCCGGGCCTAACTCATGTGCGTTCATATTTTGTCTCAACCAGACATCGCTACACGCCTGTCCGCAGTCGACCTATAGCCACCTCGTGCTTGCGCACAGGTGCCATCTGGTCGACCCATCTAGGCTGTCAGATAGTCTGATCAGACTGGTTGGATCTAGACTAGACCGTGACTTCAACCCTAATAACCCGTCTAAGGATTTAAAGCAGGCGCAAGTTAGATCTAGTGAGGTCGCGCAAATAATATAGTTTTTTGATAAAACCTAAGATGCGCCAACATGCATGCGCAAAGGAAAGACATATTCAAGTTTCGCATATGCAACAGCTGAAGATGTAATTTTCGCATGTTGAAGATCTAAGCATATAAGCGCATACATGGATCACAAAGCCTTAAGCAATCATAGAAGCATGCAAATAACTTGCCTCTGATACCAGTTGAAAGTCCCCTAAACAAAGGGGGGGCGAAACCCTAATGGCGCATATGGAGATTTTGATGCAGCGGAAGGGGTTTCTAGATCGATGCATGCAGTATGATCAACTTTAACATTGTATACAGGAGAATCGATTCTTACCAGTGCCATTGCTTGGATGGCGTCTAGGAAGAAGAGAGTCGAATGCTTCTCCTCCAAACGGTGCGCACACAAGATGGATCTTGGCTTCTCCTTGTCGCTCCTTGTGCTAGCAAGGATCTCCAACTGTTCTTGTCGAATGGAAGGGAAGTTGAGATGATGTCTCGCTTGAGCAAACTCTCACCAAGGCGTGAAGAAGATCTTCCACGAGAGGAGGCGACGAGAATAGGAGAGGGGCGACAAGAGATGCGTTCCACTCAAAACGTGGAGGCGTGGCTACTAAAAATAGCTAGCCTTACTCTCTCATGCGATCATGCGTTCATGTGCCCATGAACCAATCGCATTTTTCTCTCCTCTTTGAACCAAGCGCTCACATGATGAGCTGGTTCAATTTGGTTTGGTTCAAAAACCAAATAAGCCAAGCAACTAGTCCAGATCACAATAAACCCCTAAGGCTTAAGATCTTACCGTTCATCTCTTGATGCTCCTGATCTCACTGATCTAGCATCCATTCTCTCAATCGAAGCTTACCGATCTCAAGCCCTAATCAATCAAACATGATCAGACCAGATCTCACTTACAATTAGAGATTAAATCCCTTTAAACTGAACCAAAACAATTCAGTCCACACGATCTGACTTAAGTAAGCCATATCATCAAATTGTGCTACCCTAAGGGTTTCCTTTAAATGTCGGTAATGATAACTCACGTTATCAGGATCAGTGAGGGGTATCTAGCAACACATCACTGTCTCCCGATATAAAGAAAAGAGTCTTCCAAGACTACACCCAAACCACAGCACAAGTGTGAATCCAATTCACTAGGCAAACAAGCTTCCTTTGCCACTGGATGTTCTTATTGGACAAGCGTGTCAAGCTTGTAGCTCCAATATGATGAGCATGATTAGATCAGATGAACATAGTCACCTGGGTATGGCCATACACTTTCTCAATCATCTCATCCAGGGGGGCCCCTTTTAGAACACCACACTCCTTAAACAAGGAGACGGCAATCCTATATCTATCACTAGCACCCTAACATGACTCAAGCTCACCATCCAAGATAGTCTATAATCATTATGTTTCAAATAATATTGAACTACCTCAAAATAATGACAATCATCATTTAGAAACACAAGTGATCTCAAGTCAGAGGAAATGTGCCACTTGTTCACATACAAGGATTATTCACATTGTGACAAGCAATTGAACATCCTAGTAGGGTCTGTCCAGTACATCCAATGTACCCATGAGTCTACATCTTATTTCATGCTCGAAGCATCCTATAAGATCAGAACACATATTAGTCTCAATCATATCAAGGCTGTCTCATGTTCACCAAGATATCTCGACTAAGGACTTCATAGTATGTCAGCCTAGCTGAACACCATTGAGACATTATTCAGAAGTACACTTATTGCTGCAGATAATGTAACAAGCTGAATAACAACCATTGCCTTTATAAACATAAGAGTTTATACATGATACTAATACAATCCCAAGGCCTCAAACATTAGCCTTAAGGGCATACCCCAACAACAGTTTCTGATTCCACAGATGGCTGCCTCCATATAGCTAACATATGCTCAATAAGTAGCCTATATGGTCAAGCTGACCTGACCTACTCCCTGGACCACCACGTGCTATGCTGAGCAACGAGAAGCGATAAATCCCTTCTCTGTAACACGCAGGTGTAATCACACACCGTCTGAAGATAGATGGGCGTGCCCACTGAGTGGGTACAACACGGCCCCAACGAAAGTCAGAACAGTGAGGTTTCGCGTCAGAAGGCTTACGTGCTTGATATTTTAACGTTGGATTTTAACGGTCCTTTTATCTTCTTACTATCATGCAAATCCTATGGTGATAGCAAAAAGATAAATCATGCAGGTGCTAATATTACTTAAACAGTGAATAGAAAGCACGATGATCTTATGTGGTAAACGCTGAAGGTCCCCTTCAAGGGGGAGCGAAACTATTGCAGGGTCCCCTTCAAGGGGGAGCGAAACCCTAATAGCCGCATAGGGAGGTTTACATGCAGCGGAAGGGGTTTCTAGGGATCGAATGCATGATATATGATCAACTTTAAATTAAATCGCAAAGAATGGTAGCGATTCATACCATGGCCATCGCTTAGATGGTGTCTAGGAAGTAAAGAGAACGATGGGGTTCTCCTCCAAAGCGCCACACACAAGATGAACGATGGCTTGCTCCTTGGACGCTCCTTGTGCTAGCAAGGTTCTCCAAGTGACCTTGTCGTGTGAGAAGGGATGAAGAAGATTGAGAGAACAAGCTTGGCCGAGAGCTACTTGCGCAAAAAAACTCCTTGTCATCCAAAGCCACACTTCACCACTCGACGAGAGTGAATGGAGAAGAGGAGCGCTTACGTTACAAGGTGGAAGCGTTTTCCATTTGGAAAACCGACTTCCACATAAGGCAAGTCCTCAATGCATGCGTTCATGCGTTTGAACCATCGAAACCTTCTCTCATTCGAACCAAACGTTCACCTAGTGAACCGGTTCAAATCAATGGGTTTGGTTCAAAACAATTAACCCAAGCTACTTGGTCTAGATCATATCAAACCCTAAGGCTCCAGATCTAACCGTTCATCCCTTGATGCCCCTGATCCCACCGATCTAGCATCAGCTCTCTCGATCAAAGCTTACCGATCTCAAGCCCTAATCAATCAAACATGATCAGACCAGATCTCACTTATAATCAGAGATTAGATCCCTTTAAACTGAACCCAAATAATTCAGTCCACACGATCTGACTTAAGTAAGCCATATCATCAAATTGTGCGATCATAAGGGTTTCCTTTAAATGTCGGTAATGATAACTTACGTCATCACGATCAGTGAGGGGTATCTAGCAACACATCACTGTCTCTCGATATAAAGGAAAGAGTCTTCCAAGACTACACCCAAACCACAGCACAAGCGTGAATCAACTCACTAGGCATTACATGTTTCCTTTGCCACTGGATGTTCTTATTGGACAAGCCTGTCAAGCTTGTAACTCCAATATGATGAGCATGATTAGATCAGATGAGCATAGTCACCTGGGTATGGCCGTACACTTTCTCAATCATCTCATCTAGGGGGCCCCTATAGAACACCACACTCCTTCAACAAGGAGACGGCAATCCTTTATCTATCATTAGTGCCCTAACCTGACTCATGATCATTATCCAAGATAGTCTATAACCATTATTTTTTCAAATGACATTGAACTACCTCAAAACAATGACAATCATCATTTAGAAACACAAGTGATCTCAAGTCAAAGGAAATGTGCCACTTGTTGCAATCAAGGATTATTCACATTGTGACAAGCAATTGAATATCCTAGTAGGGTCTGTCCAGTACATCCAAAGTACCCATGATTCTACATCTTATTCCATGCTCGAAGCATCCTATAAGATTAGAACACATATTAGTCTTAACCATATCAAGGCTGTCTCATGTTCACCAAGATACATCGACTAAGGACATATAGCATGTCAGCCTAGCTGACCAGCTTTGAGACATTATTCAGAAGTACACTTATTACAGCAGACAAGGTAACTAACTGAATAACAACCATGCCTTTATAAACACAAGAGTTTATACACATGATACTGTTACAATCCCAAGGCCTCAAACATTAGCCTTAAGGGCATACCCCAACAATCTCCCACTTGCACTTAATCTAATGGTTGAGAAATCTCAAACCCATATTATTATAGTGCTTCTCATGCTTCTGCTGCGCCAGAGGCTTGGTAAGCGGGTCAGCCAGATTGTCGTCTGTATGAACCTTGCAGATTTTGATCTCGCCACGATCAATGATCTCCCGGATCAAGTGAAACCGTCTCTGTATGTGCTTGGACTTCTGGTGCGACCGTGGTTCCTTTGCTTGTGCTATTGCTCCAGTGTTATCACAAAAGATAACCAAAGGATCTGCACTCGAAGGAACAACACCAAGTTCTCTCACGAACTTACGAATCCACACTGCCTCCTTGGATGCTTCCGAGGCTGCAACATACTCGGCTTCTGTTGTGGAATCAGCAACAGTTGACTGTTTGAAACTCTTCCACACCACCGCGCCACCATTCAAGCTAAAAACATAGCCTGATTGCGATCGAAAATCATCCTGGTCCGACTGGAACGAAGCGTCAGTATATCCTTCTATACTGAGTTCTTCCTGACCACCATATACCAAGAACATATCTTTGGTCCTCCGCAGATATTTCAAAATGTTCTTGACTGCAATCCAGTGCGCCAAACCTGGATTACTTTGGAATCGACTGGTCACGCTTAACCCGTAAGCGACGTCTGGGCGAGTACACAACATCGCATACATAATGGATCCAATAGCCGAAGCATAAGGCGTATTGTCCATTTCATCTTTCTCAGTCTGTGTTTGTGGACACTGACTCTTCGAAAGATTCAGACCATGTCTGACTGGAAGATATCCTCTTTTAGAATTCTCTAAATGGAATCTCTCCAGGACCTTATCGATGTAAGTACTCTGGCACAGCCCGAGAAGCCTCTTAGATCTATCCCTGTAGATCTTTACACCTAATACATAGGCTGCTTCTCCTAGATCTTTCATCTGAAAACATTTTCCTAACCATGCTTTAACAGCATGCAGTTCAGGAATATCGTTTCCAATGATTAAGATATCATCGACGTAGAGGACTAGGAAAGTAATCATGCTCCCACTAAACCTCTTATATACACACGGGTCATCTTCGTTCTTGATGAAGCCAAACTCAGAGATTGATTCATCAAAACGAATATTCCAGCTTCTAGATGCTTGTTTCAGTCCATAAATGGACTTCTTTAACTTTCATATTTTATGACGATCTGATGGATTAGTGAAACCTTCAGGTTGTGTCATATACACATCCTCATCCAGTTTTCCATTAAGGAAAGCCGTCTTCACATCCATCTGCCAGATCTCATAATCGTAATATGCTGCTATCGCGAAAAGAATCCGAATAGACTTAAACATGGCTACAGGAGAGAAAGTTTCATCATAATCTATCCCGTAGATTTGTTTGAAAATCATACCAACGCCATATGCTTGGAAGTCGGTTTGGAAGAAGAGATCAATTTAGGTCTCCTCCACAAGTCCACACACAAGATGAAGATGCTCACTTCCTTGAGATCTCTTGTGCTAGCAAGACTCCCAAGCCTTCTTGTCGAATGGAAGGGGATGATGAACCTCCTTGTTGCCGAGAGCTCTACTTGCCCAACCTCTCCTTCTCGTCGTCAATCACCACTCAACCAAAGTCGAATGCGTTGAAGAGAAGAGAGCAAACGCATATGCGTTTTTGGCATTGAAGTGAGTGAAACCGGCCCTTGATGACTTTCCATAAATGGAAGCTCATCAAGTCCATGCGCTCAACTCAACCCAAACGCATTTTAGGATTGAACCATGCGTTCACCATTGTGAACCGGTTCAAACCAAAATGTCAAATCGGCTTTGGTTCAACAAACCAAACCGAAATAGCTCTAGCCACTTGGTCTAGACCAAATTGAACCTCAAGGCTCATGATCCAACCATTCATCACCTGATGCCCCTGATCTCTCCGATCTAGCATCATCTCTCTCGATCGAAGCTTACCGATCTCAAGTCCTAATCAATCAAACATGATCAGACCAGATCTCACTTACAATCAGAGATTAAATCCCTTTAATCTGAACTCAAAGAATCCAGTCCACACGATCTGACTTAAGTAAGCCATATCATCAAATTGTGCGACCCTGAGGGTTTCCTCTAAATGTCGGTAACGATAACTTACGTTATCACGATCAGTGAGGGGTATCTAGCAACACATCACTGTCTCCCGATATAAAGGAAAGAGTCTTCCAAGACTACTCCCAAACCATAGCACAAGTGTGACTCAATTCACAAGGCATACATGTGTCCTTTGCCACTGGATGTTCTTATTGGACAAGCGGGTCAAGCTTGTAACTCCAATACAATGAGCATGATTAGATCAGATGCACATAGTCATCTGGGTATGGCCATACACTATCTCAATCATCTCATATAGGGGGGCCCTTAGAACACCACACTCCTTAAACAAGGAGACGGCAATCCTATGTCTATCACTAGTGCCCTAACCTGATTCAAGCTCACCATCCAAGATAGTCTATAATCATTATATTTCAAATGATATTGAACTACCTCAAGACAATGACAATCATCATTTAGAAACACAAGTGATCTCAAGTCAGAGGACATGTGCCACTTGCTGCATACAAGGATCATTCACATTGTGACAAGCAATGGAATATCCCAGTAGGGTCTGTCCAGTACATCCAATGTACCCATGAGTCTACATCTTATTCCATGCTCGAAGCATCCTATAAGATTAGCACTTATATTAGTCTCAATCATATCAAGGCTGTCTCATGTTCACCAAGATATCTCGACTAAGGACATATAGCCTGTCAGCCTAGCTGAACAGCTTTGAGACATTATTCAGAAGTACACTTATTACAGCAGACAAGGTAACAACCTGAATAACAACCATGCCTTTTATAAACATAAGAGTTTATTACATGATACTTATGCAATCCCAAGGCCTCAAACATTAGCCTTAAGGGCATACCCCAACACCATTTACAGCCTATAGGGATTACTCCCGGAGGCGGATCAACCAAATCCCAGACTTGGTTATCTGACATGGAGTCCATCTCGGCTCGCATAGCATCAAGCCATCTAGCTGACTCCGGTCCACTGACCGCATCCGCATAAGTGAGGGGTTCATCATTATCAATGATGTAGACTCCGTCATAGCGCTCAGGCTGACGACGGATCCTTCTCGATCTTCGCGGTTCCCGTGATATCTGAGCCTCAGGTTGTTCAATAACCTGATCCACTGGCTCTGGCTCATCCAACTGTGCTTGACTACTTTGTCCTTCCTCTGGATTTTCATCCAGCTTTATTTCTCTCCCACTAGCTTCTTGCAGAAGAAATTCCTTCTCAAGAAATATTGCCGTCCGAGCAACAAACACTTTGTTCTCTTTGGGATCGTAGAAATAATAACCCTTAGTTTCCTTAGGGTAACCGACAAAAATACATTTCTCAGATCTGCTCTCCAGTTTCCCAGAGGCGAGCTTTTTTGACATAAGCCTCGCAGCCCCAGATCCTGATAAATGTCAAGCTCGGCTATTTCCCATACCATAACTCATATGGCGTCTTAGAAACTGCCTTAGATGGCACTCGGTTTAGTACCTTTGCAGCTGTTTCCAGTGCAAATCCCCAAAAGGAGTAAGGTAGAGTAGCCTGACTCATCATAGAACGAACCATATCAAGCAACGTTCTATTTCTCCTCTCGGACACACCATTCCATTGCGGTGTTCCTGGCGGAGTGAGCTGTGGGATAATCCCACACTCTTTTAGATAGTCAGTAAACGCATGACTCAAGTATTCTCCACCTCGATCAGAACGAAGTGCCTTGATATTTCGGCCTAGCTGATTCTGTACTTCATTCTTGAACTCTTTGAACTTGTCAAAAGATTCACTCTTATGTCTCATAAGATAGACATAACCATACCTACTGAAATCATCAGTAAAGGTAACGAAGTACTGATAGCCACCTCTGGCATGTTTACTAAATGGCCCACACACATCACTGTGTATAAGGTCAAGTAAACCTGAAGCCCTTTGACCTTTGTGAGGAAAAGGTGACTTCGTCATTTTACCCATTAAACAAGATTTGCATGTATCAATCTCCTCATAGGAGAAAGATCCCAGCAGTCCATGATTATGCAACCGCTTAATGCGCTTCTTGTTAATATGGCCTAAACGACTATGCCATAACAAGGTGCTGTCATCAGCATACTTGGCTTTCTTATTATCAACACTTTGTATAGAACTTTCCATGTCCAACATGTATAACCCATTGTTAATTGAACCAGTTGCATAAACAATATTATCTAAAGATAAAACACACTTTGAAATATTGCATTCAAAGGCAAATCCTTTCCTGACAAGAGCAGGAATAGAGATAATATTTTTAGTAATACTGGGAACAAAGTAACAACTGTTTAGTTCTAATACAATGCCAGATGGTAATGAGATGAAATAGTCTCCTACAGCAACAGCAGCAACCCGTGCCCCGTTTCCAACGCGTAGGTCCACCTCATGCTGTCCCACCTGTCTTCTTCTCTTGAGTTCCTGTACATTTGAACAAATGTGAACTCCACATGCAGTGTCCAACACCCATGAAATAGAAGAAGATGAAACCATGACTTCCGTCACGTATATACCTGAGCCAGAAGCGATGCTTTCCCTCTTATCTCCTTGGAGCGTTTTACAGTCCTTTTTCCAGTGACCCAGCTGGCCACAGTGGAAACACCTGTTGTCCTTTGACCGCTTAACCTTCTGTTTCAGAGCTTTGCTGTAATTCTTGATAGGGGCTTTGCCCTTCTTCCCCTTCTTCTTGTTCCTGGAAGGAACCATTAAGACAGAGGTTGAAGGCTTTCCCTTCAGAGTCTCCTCAGTTGTCAAGAGCATATTCAGCAGCTCTGCCGGAGTACAATCGATTTTGTTCATATTAAAGTTAATAATGAACGCATCGAAAGAGGGCGGGAGAGACTACAGAATAATATCCATAGCAAGCTCCTGGTTGATGGTATGCCCCAGTTTCTCCAGAGCCTCCTTGTGCCCAATCATCTTGAGCACGTGAGCTCCCACTGGGCTCCCTTCAGCCAGTTTGCTCTGAAAGAAAAGCTTTGTCAGATTATAGCGTTCTGTCCTCGCCTGTGCAGCATAGAGCATCTTGAGGTTCGCTATAATCTCTATAGCCGACATATCCTCATGCTGACGCTGCAGCGGTGGCGTCATAGACGCTAGCATCAGGCAAGCGACGTCAATGCTATCATTGACATGCTTTTCATAGGCATCACGAACCGCCCTTGCGGCGTTCGCAGCAGGTTGAGGCGGCACAGCCGTCTCGAGGACATACAGTTTCCTCTCAGCCTTAAGAACGATCTTAAGGTGTCCGAACCAGTCTGAGAAGTTTGGCCCAGCAAACTTCTCCCTTTCCAGTAGAGATCGCATATTGAAGCTCATGGTGTTCGTTGCTACAGGAATCTACAACAATGCAAGAACAGCAAGGTCAGTATCAATGTCTAGAATCAATCCAGGACTTAAGAAAGATTCCTTTCTCACTATTTTATCTGACTGAAAAATCCATTAAAACAGTCCGAAAGAGTTGCACTCTTTTAGTGAGATGGGATCCAGATTTCATACTTGGTCTCCGCGTCCCGCTCAGGCGAGATAAGATGCACAGAGAGTACAAGCACTAATTTCTGGTAGGCAGTCCCTGCCAATCACCAACCCGTGTGATTCCCCTTCATCTGGGCAATCCAGCAGACTGTGCCAACTGAGTTGGTACAACACAATCTCTGACCCCACAGATGGCTGCCTCCATGCGCTACCATATGCCCCATATGTAGCCTACATGGTCAAGCTGTCCTGACCTACTCCCTGGACCACCACGTGCTATGCTGAGCAACGAGAAGCGATAAATCCCTTCTATGTAACACGCAGGTGAAATCCAGCACCGTTTGAAGATAGATGGACGTGCCCACTGAGTGGGTACAACACGGCTCCAACGATAGTCAGAACAGTGAGGTTTCGCGTCAGAAGGCTTTACGAGCTTGATATTTTAGCGTTGGATTTTAACGGTCTTTTATCTTCTTAACTATCATGCAATTCCTATGGTGATAGCAGAAGATAAACTCATGCAGTTCTAATTATATAAGCAATAAAAAGAAAGCATGGATCTTATGTGGTAAAAGCCCATAGCCTAAGTAAGACCTTAAGACAACTTAAGTCTTCACTTGCTCTTCTTGGGTCTTTTGCATCTCATCTGGCCTAGACCAGGGCCCAAGCGCACTCTGCAGCTCAGGTGCGCCCACCAGGTAGACGCGCCTGTCATAGGGTCGAACCCTAGACCTCCCACCTGGTCAAGCCACTGCTGCATGCGCCAATGCCATGTGTGCTCTGTTCTCTTGTCTAATCAAAATACATTTTGATCTATCTAGACAAGCTTGACTCGCAGGTCAATTATACAATTAATTAAAAATGTGATTCGCAGATCACAATAATAATAATTTACCAGGCTCGCAGGCCCCAGCACGGCACACATTAAGGGCAACCCATATAAGATTAAATAAACAAGCATCATGGCATCATTCAATCAACATGTGATCCATTACAAAGAAAATAAACTTTTGAAAACCCCATTGGCAACAATTTTAATTTCCTTATGTGCCCTACAACCTTACAACGGTCCATTGATAGGGATCCACTCAACAATCTAGTTAGATCCATGCCCTTGCATGCACCAAGTCCTAACTGACTCGAGTTGACCTAATGGTCAACCATGCATGCGCCAAGGGCTGAACAACCAACATGAGTTCTGGCAAGCGGGTGTGACCCCGGGCCTAACTCATGTGTGTTCACTGGTTGTCTCAACCAGACCTCGCTACACGCCTGTGATGCAATCGACCTATAGCCACCTTGTGCTTGCGCACAGGTGCCATCTGGTCGATCCATCTAGGCTGTCAGATGGTCTGATCAGACTATTGGATCTAACCTAGAGGATGACTTCAACCCCATCAACCTGTCTAAGGGTTTATAGTAAGCGCATATAGATCTAATTGTTTGCGCGCAAGTAAACAAGTTTTTAATGAAATACCATTCAACAAACTTAAACATGCGCCAACAAGATCATGCAAAAACATGAACAAAACACATGCGCCAACACCTAAAACCTAGCATGTAGATTCGCATGTGAAAAAGATCTATACTAGAGCGCAAGCAAGGATCACAAAGCAATCATATAACCATACATACAACCGCTGCTCTGATACCAATTGAAGGTCCCCTTCAAGGGGGAGCGAAACTATTGCAGGGTCCCCTTCAAGGGGGAGCGAAACCCTAATAGGCGCATAGGGAGGTTTACATGCAGCGGAAGGGGTTTCTAGGGATCGAATGCATGATATATGATCAACTTTAAATTAAATCACAAAGAATGGTAGCGATTCATACCATGGCCATCGCTTAGATGGTGTCTAGGAAGTAAAGAGAACGATGGGGTTCTCCTCCAAAGCGCCACACACAAGATGAACGATGGCTTGCTCCTTGGACGCTCCTTGTGCTAGCAAGGTTCTCCAAGTGACCTTGTCGTGTGAGAAGGGATGAAGAAGATTGAGAGAACAAGCTTGGCCGAGAGCTACTTGCGCAGAAAAACTCCTTGTCGTCCAAAGCCACACTTCACCACTCGACGAGAGTGAATGGAGAAGAGGAGCGCTTACGTTACAAGGTGGAAGCGTTTTCCATTTGGAAAACCGACTTCCACATAAGGCAAGTCCTCAATGCATGCGTTCATGCGTTTGAACCATCGAAACCTTCTCTCATTCGAACCAAACGTTCACCTAGTGAACCGGTTCAAATCAATGGGTTTGGTTCAAAACAATTAACCCAAGCTACTTGGTCTAGATCATATCAAACCCTAAGGCTCCAGATCTAACCGTTCATCCCTTGATGCTCCTGATCCCACCGATCTAGCATCAGCTCTCTCAATCAAAGCTTACCGATCTCAAGCCCTAATCAATCAAACATGATCAGACCAGATCTCACTTATAATCAGAGATTAGATCCCTTTAAACTAAACCCAAATAATTCAGTCCACACGATCTGACTTAAGTAAGCCATATCATCAAATTGTGCGACCCTAAGGGTTTCCTTTAAATGTCGGTAACGATAACTTACGTCATCACGATCAGTGAGGGGTATCTAGCAACACATCACTGTCTCCCGATATAAAGGAAAGAGTCTTCCAAGACTACACCCAAACCACAGCACAAGCGTGAATCAACTCACTAGGCATTACATGTTTCCTTTGCCACTGGATGTTCTTATTGGACAAGCCTTGTTGGGGTATGCCCTTAAGGCTAATGTTTGAGGCCTTGGGATTGTATCAGTATCATGTAATAAACTCTTGTGTTTATAAAGGCATGGTTATTATTCAGGTTGTTACCTTGTCTGCTGTAATAAGTGTACTACTGAATAATGTCTCAAAGCTGTTCAGCTAGGCTGACATGCTAAATGTCCTTAGTCGATATATCTTGGTGAACATGAGACAGCCTTGATATGGTTAAGACTAATATGTGTTCTAATCTTATAGGATGCTTCGAGCATGGAATAAGATGTAGACTCATGGGTACATTGGATGTACTGGACAGACCCTACTAGGATATTCAATTGCTTGTCACAATGTGAATAATCCTTGTATGCTACAAGTGGCACATGTCCTTTGACTTGAGATCACTTGTGTTCCTAAATGATGAATGTCATTGTTTTGAGATAGTTCAATATCATTTGAAATATAATGGTTATAGACTATCTTGGATAATGATCATGAGTCAGGTTAGGACACTACTGATAGATAAAGGATTGCCGTCTCCTTGTTTAAGGAGTGTGATGTTCTAAGGCCCCCCCTATATGAGATGATTGAGAAAGTGTATGGCCATACCCAGATGACTATGTTCATCTGATTTAATCATGCTCATCGTATTGGAGTCACAAGCTTGACACGCTTGTCCAATAAGAACATCCAGTGGCAAAGGATACATGTATGCCTTGTGAAGTGGATTCACACTTGTGCTATGGTTTGGGTGTAGTCTTGGAAGACTCTTTCCTTTATATCGGGAGACAGTGATGTGTTGCTAGATACCCCTCACTGATCGTGATAATGTAAATTATTGTTACCGACATTTAAAGGAAACCCTTAGGGTCGCACAATTTGATGATATGGCTTACTTGAGTCAGATCGTGTGGACTGAATTGTTTGGGTTCAGTTTAAAGGGATTTAATCTCTGATTGTAAGTGAGATCTGGTCTGATCATGTTTGATTGATTAGGGCTTGAGATCGGTAAGCTTCGATCGAGAGAGATGATGCTAGATCGGTGAGATCAAGAGCATCATGAGATGAACGGTTAGATTGGAAACCTTAGGGTTTAGTTGATCTAGACCGATTGGCTTGGGCTGGCTTGGTTTGGCCTTTGGACCGAACACATTTACTTTGAACCGGTTCAAGAGCTTGAACGTATGGTTCATTGTTTTGGCGTTTTGATCGATTTAGTGATCATGAACGCATGGCTTAATCGATTTTCCAATTTTGGAAAGTCATTTAGCGCATGTTCCCTTGAACGCCAAATGACTTGAACGCTCCATTCAACTCTCGTCTCCTTGCTCTTGCTTGACGAGACTTTGGCGTGGAGAAGGCGAGGTCTTGGTGTGGAGGTTCGGCAAGCCTAGACATCATCTCTCATTTCCTTACCATACGAGAGGGACCCTTGAAGGACCTTGCTAGCACAAGGATCTCCAAGGAGCAAGCACATCATCTTGTGTGCGTCAACTAGGGAGAAGATCCCTTTCGATCTTTCTCTTCCAAGTCGCCATCTTCCTCATGGCTTTGGTATGGATCTAAACTTCATCAAGTTGATCATATTATCTTGCTAAGATCCATGAAAAACCCTTGCTTCCGCTTGCAATTTTTTATGCGCCACCCTTAAGGGTTTTTCGCCCCCCCTCTTGAAAGGGGTTTCATCTGCTTGCGCTCCCCCTTGAAGGGGACTCTTCAATTGGTATCAGAGCATGCGGTTCAAGCATGTAATATGATTGCTTGGTATATTTTGTGATCCTTGGTTGTGCATTTACTTGTATGCTTAGATCTTGTTGACATGCGAAAGTAAGATGTTTACCTTATGCTGGCGCATGTTGTTTGTTTATCTTGTCGCATGTCTTGTGTTGGCGCTTAGTTCATGTTATTTTATCAAAAACCTAACATGCGCGCCTATGACTAGATCTAAGTGGCGCCTACTATAAACCCTTAGATGGGTTGATGGGGTTGAAGTCACCTCTAGGTTAGATCCAATAGTCTGATCAGACCATCTGACAGCCGAGATGGATCGACCAGATGGCACCTGTGCGCAAGCACGAGGTGGCTATAGGTCGATTGCATCTTAGGCGTGTAGCGAGGTCTGGTTGAGACAACCATTGAACACACATGAGTTAGGCCCGGGGTCACACCCGCTTGCCAGACCTCATGAGGGTTGTTCAGCCCTTGGCGCATGCATGGTTGACCATTAGGTCAACTCGAGTCAGTTAGGACTTGGTGCATGCAAGGGGCATAGGATCTGACTAGATGAATGAGTGGATCCCTATCAATGGACCATTGTAAGGTTGTAGGGCACATAAGAAAATTAAAATTGATGCCAATGGGGTTTTCAAAATTTATTTTCTTTTAATTGGATCACATGTTGATTGATGCCTATGCTTGTTTATTTATTCTTATGTGGGTGCCCAATTTAATGTGTGCTGTGCTGGGGCCTGCGTGCCTGGAATTAAACCTGTAAATTAATATTATTGTGATCTGCGAATCACTTTTTAATTAATTTATTGTATAATTGACCTGCGAGTCAAACTTGTCTAGATAGATCAAAATGTATTTTGATTAGACAAGAGCACAAAGGCACACATCAAAGAGGGGCATTCACCTGGTGGCGCACCTGAGGTGCTCTTGGCGCAAGGGCCCTGGGTTGGACCAGATGAGATGCTAAAGACCCAAGAAGAGCAAGTGAAGACTTAAGTATCTTAAGGTCTTACTTAGGCTATGGGCTTTTACCACATAAGATCCATGCTTTCTGTTATTGTTTATATAAGTAGAAAAGCATGATTTATTTATCTTCTGCTATAGCCATAGGATATGCCTGATAGTAAGAAGATAAAAGACCGTTAAAATCCAAACGCTATAATATCAAGCACGTAATGCCTTCTGACGCGAAACCTCACTGTTCTGACTATCGTTGGAGCCGTGTTGTACCCACTCAGTGGGCACGTCCATCTATCTTCAGACGGTGCGGGATTTCACCTGCATGTTACAGAGAAGGGATTTATCGCTTCTCGTTGCTCAGCATAGCACGTGGTGGTCCAGGGAGTAGGTCGGGTCAGCTTGACCATGTAGGCTACATATGTGGCGCATATGGTAGCACATGGAGGCAGCCATCTGTGGGATCAGAGACTGTGTTGTACCAACTCAGTTGGCACAGTCTGCTGGATTGCCCAGGTGAAGGGGAATCGCACGGGTTGGCGATTGGCTGGGACAGCCTACCAGAAAGTAGTGCTTGTCATCTCTGTGCATCTTATCTCGCCTGAGCGGGACGCGGAGACCAAGTATGAAATCTGGATCCCATCTCACTAAAAGAGTTCCACTCTTTCGGGTTGTTTTGCTGGATTTTTCAGCCAGATAAAATAGTGAGAAAAAGAATCTTTCTTAAGTCCTGGATTGATTCTATACATTGATACTGACCTTGCTGTTCTTGGATTGTTGTAGATTCCTGCAGCAACGAACACCATGAGCTTCAATGTGCGATCCCTACTGGAAAGGGAGAAGTTTGCTGGGCCAAACTTCTCAGACTGGTTCGGACACCTTAAGATCGTTCTTAAGGCAGAGAGGAAACTGTATGTCCTCGAGACGGCTGTGCCGCCTCAACCCGCTGCGAACGCCGCAAGGGCGGTTCGTGATGCTTATGAAAAGCACGTCAATGATAGCATTGATGTCGCTTGCCTGATGCTAGCGTCTATGACGCCACCGCTGCAGCGTCAGCATGAGGATATGTCGGCTATAGAAATTATAGCGAACCTCAAGATGTTGTATGCTGCACAGGCGAGGACAGAACGCTATAATCTGACAAAGCTTTTCTTTCAGAGCAAACTGGCTGAAGGGAGCCCAGTGGGAGCTCACGTGCTCAAGATGATTGGGCACAAGGAGGCTCTGGAGAAACTGGGGCATACCATCAACCAGGAGCTTGCTGTAGACATTATTCTGCAGTCTCTCCCGCCCTCTTTCGATGCGTTCATTATTAATTTTAATATGAACAAGATCGATTGTACTCCGGCAGAGCTGCTGAATATGCTCTTGACAACTGAGGAGACTCTGAAGGGAAAGCCTTCAACCTCTGTCTTAATGGTTCCTTCTAGGAACAAGAAGAAGGGGAAGAAGGGCAAGGCCCCTGTCAAGAGCTACAGCAAGGCTCTGAAGCAAAAAGTTAAGCGGTCAAAGGAATACAGATGTTTCCACTGTGGCCAGCTGGGTCACTAGAAAAAGGACTGTAAAGCGCTCCAAGGAGATAAGAGGGGAAGCATTGCTTCTGGCTCAGGTATATATGTGACTGAGGTCATGTTATCTTCTTCTTCTATTTCATGGGTGTTGGACACTGCATGTGGAGTTCACATTTGTTCAAATGTGCAGGAACTCAAGAGAAGAAGGCAGGTGGGACAGCATGAGGTAGACCTACGCATTGGAAACGGGGCACGAGTTGCTGCTGTTGCTGTAGGAGACTATTTCATTTCTTTACCATCTGGCATTGTATTGGAATTAAACAATTGTTATTTTATACCCAGTATAACCAAGAATATTATCTCAATTCCTGCTCTTGTCAGGAAAGGATTTGCCTTTGAATGCAATATTTCAAAGTGTGTACTTTCTCTTGATAATATTGTTTATGCTACTGGTTCAATTAACAATGGGTTATTCATGTTGGACATGGAACATTCTATACAAAACATTGATAATAAGAAAGCCAAGTATGCTGAAGACAGCACCTTGTTATGGCATAGTCGTTTAGGCCATATTAACAAGAAGCGCATTAAGCGGTTGCATGATCATGGACTGCTGGGATCATTCTCCTATGAGGAGATTGATACATGCAAAGCTTGTTTGATGGGTAAAATGACGAAGTCACCTTTTCCTAACAAAGGTCAAAGGGCTTCAGGTTTACTTAACCTTATACACAGTGATGTGTGTGGGCCGTTTAGTAAACATGCCAGAGGTGGCTATCAGTACTTCATTACATTTACTGATGATTTCAGTAGATATGGTTATGTCTATCTAATGAGACATAAGAGTGAATCCTTTGACAAGTTCAAAGAGTTCAAGAATGAAGTACAGAATCAGCTCGGCCGAAATATCAAGGCACTTCGTTCTGATCGAGGTGGAGAATACCTGAGTCATGCGTTTACTGACTATCTGAAGGAGTGTGGGATTATCTCACAGCTCACTCCGCCAGGAACACCGCAATGGAATGGTGTGTCCGAGAGGAGAAATAGAACGTTACTTGATATGGTTCGTTCTATGATGAGTCAGGCTACTCTTCCATATTCCTTTTGGGGATTTGCACTGGAAACAGCTGCAAAGGTACTAAACCGAGTGCCATCCAAGGCAGTTTCTAAGACTCCATATGAGTTATGGTATGGGAAACAGCCGAGCCTGACATTTATCAGGATCTGGGGTTGCGAGGCTTATGTCAAAAAGCTCGCCTCTGGGAAACTGGAGAACAGATCTGAAAAATGCGTCTTTGTCGGTTACCCTAAGGAAACTAAGGGTTATTATTTCTACGATCCCAAAGAGAACAAAGTATTTGTTGCTCGGACAGCCATATTTCTTGAGAAGGAGTTTCTTCTGCAAGAAGCCAGTGGGAGAGAAATAAAGCTGGATGAGAATCCAGAGGAAGGACAAAGTAGTCAAGCACAGCTGGATGAGCCTGAGCCGGTGGATCAGGTTATTGAACAACCTGAGGCTCAGATATCACGGGAACCGCGAAGATCGGGAAGGATCCGTCGTCAGCCTGAGCGCTATGACGGAGTCTACATCATTGATAATGATGAACCCCTTACTTATGCGGATGCGGTCAGTGGACCGGAGTCAGCTAGATGGCTTGAAGCTATGCGAGCCGAGATGGACTCCATGTCAGATAACCAGGTCTGGGATTTGGTTGATCCGCCTCCGGGAGTAATCCCTATAGGCTGTAAATGGATCTTCAAGAAGAAGATTGACATGGATGGTAACGTGGTTACCTATAAAGGCAGGCTAGTTGCGAAAGGTTTCAAACAAATCTACGGGATAGATTATGATGAAACTTTCTCTCCTGTAGCCATGTTCAAGTCTATTCGGATTCTTTTCGCGATAGCAGCATATTACGATTATGAGATCTGGCAGATGGATGTGAAAACAGCTTTCCTTAATGGAAATCTGGATGAGGATGTGTATATGACACAACCTGAAGGTTTCACTAATCCATCAGATCGTCATAAAATATGCAAACTAAAGAAGTCCATTTATGGACTGAAACAAGCATCTAGAAGCTGGAATATTCGTTTTGATGAATCAATCTCTGAGTTTGGTTTCATCAAGAACGAAGATGACCCGTGTGTATATAAGAGGTTTAGTGGGAGCGTGATTACATTCCTAGTCCTCTACGTTGATGACATCTTGATCATTGGAAATGATATTCCAGAAATGCATGCGGTTAAGGCATGGCTAAGGAAATGTTTCCAGATGAAAGATTTAGGAGAAGCAGCCTATGTATTAGGTGTGAAGATCTACAGGGATAGATCTAAGAGGCTTCTCGGGCTGTGCCAGAGTACTTACATCGATAAAGTTCTGGAGAGATTCCATTTAGAGAATTCTAAAAGGGGATATCTTCCAGTCAGACATGGTCTGAATCTTTCGAAGAGTCAGTGTCCACAAACACAGACTGAGAAAGATGAAATGGACAATACGCCTTATGCTTCGGCTATTGGATCCATTATGTATGCGATGTTGTGTACTCGCCCAGACGTCGCTTACGGGTTAAGCGTGACCAGTCGATTCCAAAGTAATCCAGGTATGGCGCACTGGATTGCAGTCAAGAACATTATAAAATATCTGCGGAGGACCAAAGATATGTTCTTGATATATGGTGGTCAGGAAGAACTCAGTATAGAAGGATATACTGACGCTTCGTTCCAGTCGGACCAGGATGATTTCCGATCGCAATCAGGCTATGTTTTTAGCTTGAATGGTGGAGCGGTGGTGTGGAAAAGTTTCAAACAGTCAACTGTTGCTGATTCCACAACAGAAGCCGAGTATGTTGCAGCCTCGGAAGCATCCAAGGAGGCAGTGTGGATTCGTAAGTTCGTGAGAGAACTTGGTGTTGTTCCTTCGAGTGTCGATCCTTTGGTTATCTTCTGTGATAACACTGGAGCCATCGCACAAGCAAAGGAACCACGGTCGCACCAGAAGTCCAAGCACATACAGAGACGGTTTCACTTGATCCGGGAGATCATAGATCGTGGCGAGATCAAAATATGCAAGGTTCATACAGACGACAATCTGGCTGACCCGCTTACCAAGCCTCTAGCGCAGCAGAAGCATGAGAAGCACTGTAATAACACGGGTTTGAGATTTCTCAACCATTAGATTAAGTGCAAGTGGGAGATTGTTGGGGTATGCCCTTAAGGCTAATGTTTGAGGCCTTGGGATTGTATCAGTATCATGTAATAAACTCTTGTGTTCATAAAGGCATGGTTATTATTCAGGTTGTTACCTTCTCTGCTGTAATAAGTGTACTACTGAATAATGTCTCAAAGCTGTTCAGCTAGGCTGACATGCTAAATGTCCTTAGTCGATATATCTTGGTGAACATGAGACAACCTTGATATGGTTAAGACTAATATGTGTTCTAATCTTATAGGATGCTTCGAGCATGGAATAAGATGTAGACTCATGGGTACATTGGATGTACTGGACAGACCCTACTAGGATATTCAATTGCTTGTCACAATGTGAATAATCCTTGTATGCAACAAGTGGCACATGTCCTTTGACTTGAGATCACTTGTGTTCCTAAATGATGAATGTCATTGTTTTGAGGTAGTTCAATATCATTTGAAATATAATGGTTATAGACTATCTTGGATAATGATCATGAGTCAGGTTAGGACACTAGTGATAGATAAAGGATTGTCGTCTCCTTGTTTAAGGAGTGTGATGTTCTAAGGCCCCCCCTATATGAGATGATTGAGAAAGTGTATGGCCATACCCAGATGACTATGTTCATCTGATTTAATCATGCTCATCGTATTGGAGTCACAAGCTTGACACGCTTGTCCAATAAGAACATCCAGTGGCAAAGGATACATGTATGCCTTGTGAAGTGGATTCACACTTGTGCTATGGTTTGGGTGTAGTCTTGGAAGACTCTTTCCTTTATATCGGGAGACAGTGATGTGTTGCTAGATACCCCTCACTGATCGTGATAATGTAAATTATTGTTACCGACATTTAAAGGAAACCCTTAGGGTCGCACAATTTGATGATATGGCTTACTTGAGTCAGATCGTGTAGACTGAATTGTTTGGGTTCAGTTTAAAGGGATTTAATCTCTGATTGTAAGTGAGATCTGGTCTGATCATGTTTGATTGATTAGGGCTTGAGATCGGTAAGCTTCGATCGAGAGAGATGATGCTAGATCGGTGAGATCAAGAGCATCATGAGATGAACGGTTAGATTGGAAACCTTAGGGTTTAGTTGATCTAGACCGATTGGCTTGGGCTGGCTTGGTTTGGCCTTTGGACCGAACACATTTACTTTGAACCGGTTCAAGAGCTTGAACGTATGGTTCATTGTTTTGGCGTTTTGATCGATTTAGTGATCATGAACGCATGGCTTAATCGATTTTCCAATTTTGGAAAGTCATTTAGCGCATGTTCCCTTGAACGCCAAATGACTTGAACGCTCCATTCAACTCTCGTCTCCTTGCTCTTGCTTGACGAGACTTTGGCGTGGAGAAGGCGAGGTCTTGGTGTGGAGGTTCGGCAAGCCTAGACATCATCTCTCATTTCCTTACCATACGAGAGGGACCCTTGAAGGACCTTGCTAGCACAAGGATCTCCAAGGAGCAAGCACATCATCTTGTGTGCGTCAACTAGGGAGAAGATCCCTTTCGATCTTTCTCTTCCAAGTAGCCATCTTCCTCATGGCTTTGGTATGGATCTAAACTTCATCAAGTTGATCATATTATCTTGCTAAGATCCATGAAAAACCCTTGCTTCCGCTTGCAATTTTTTATGCGCCACCCTTAAGGGTTTTTCGCCCCCCCTCTTGAAAGGGGTTTCATCTGCTTGCGCTCCCCCTTGAAGGGGACTCTTCAAGCCTGTCAAGCTTGTAACTCCAATATGATGAGCATGATTAGATCAGATGAGCATAGTCACCTGGGTATGGCCATATACTTTCTCAATCATCTCATCTAGGGCCCCTATAGAACACCACACTCCTTCAACAAGGAGACGGCAATCCTTTATCTATCATTAGTGCCCTAACCTGACTCATGATCATTATCCAAGATAGTCTATAACCATTATTTTTCAAATGACATTGAACTACCTCAAAACAATGACAATCATCATTTAGAAACACAAGTGATCTCAAGTCAAAGGAAATGTGCCACTTGTTGCAATCAAGGATTATTCACATTGTGACAAGCAATTGAATATCCTAGTAGGGTCTGTCCAGTACATCCAATGTACCCATGATTCTACATCTTATTCCATGCTCGAAGCATCCTATAAGATTAGAACACATATTAGTCTTAACCATATCAAGGCTGTCTCATGTTCACCAAGATACATCGACTAAGGACATATAGCATGTCAGCCTAGCTGACCAGCTTTGAGACATTATTCAGAAGTACACTTATTACAGCAGACAAGGTAACTAACTGAATAACAACCATGCCTTTATAAACACAAGAGTTTATACACATGATACTGTTACAATCCCAAGGCCTCAAACATTAGCCTTAAGGGCATACCCCAACAAACGCCCATTAAGCCTAAGTAAAACTCTAGTTTTACACAAGTCTTCACTTGAGCTCTTCATGGTTCTCTTGTTCTTCATCTGGCCCAGCCCAGGCCCAAGCGCCCTCTGCAGCTCAGATGCGCCCACCAGGTAGCATGCGCATGTCCTAGAGTCGAACTCTAGACCTCCCACTGGTGAAGCCACTTGCTGCATGCGCCTCTGCCATGTGTGCTCAGTGCTCATGTCTGATTAAATTACATTTTAATCTATCTAGACATGATTTGACTCGCAGGTCAATTACACATTATCATAAATTGAAATGTGATTCGCAGATCACAATAATAATTTACAATTAATTAATCCAAGCACGCAGGCCCCAGCACAGCACACAAATAGGGCAGCCCACATAAGATGAAATAGACATCCATTCAGGTTAAACAAGCAACATGTGATCCAAACAGGAAAATAAAATTTTGAAAAACCCCATGGCATCAATTTTATTTCCTTATGTGCCCTACTACCTTACAACGGTCCATTAATAGGGATCCACTCATCAGACCTAGTCAGACCCACTGCCCTTGCATGCACCAAGTCATAACTGACTTGCATCGACCTCATGGTCAACAATGCATGCCTTAAGGGCTGAACATCCCACATGATTTCTGGCAAGCGGGTGTGACCCCGGGCCTTAATCATGATCGTTCACTGGTTGCCTCAATCAGACATCGCTACACGCCCTTGTGCAGTCGACCTATAGCCACCTCATGCTTGCGCATAGGTGCTATCTGGTCGACCCATCTAGGCTGTCAGATGGTCTGATCAGGCTATTGGGTCCAGACTAGACTGACGACTTCAACCCTAATAACCCGTCTAAGTATTTCAAGTAGGCGCTTATAGATCTAAGTGGATGGCGCACAAGATGTTAAGTTTTTAATAAAAACAACATTCAACATGCGCCAACATACATCATGCGCAACAATAAGTAAACCATACATAATAACTAGCATGTATTTTTCGCATGATGACAAGCTTTAGATCTACTCAACGCAAACATGGATCACACAAAGAAGCAACCATATGAATCATACCAGAATCAAGCTCTGATACCAATTGAAAGGGGAAGAAACCCTAAACATGCGCATATATAAACAATTGCATGGGCGGAAACTAGGGTTTCAAGAGAATCGCATGTGGCATGAACATATGATCAACTTAAAATTTTGCAAAGATCAAGTTGTGATCTTACCATAGCCATTGCTTGGATGGCGACTTGGAAGCAAGAGGGCGAGTTGGCTCTCCTCCAAAGAAGACGCACACAAGGTGATGATGGCTTCCTCCTTGCGCGCTCCTTGTGCTAGCAAAAACGCCAAAGGTATCCTTTTGTGTGGAGGAGATGAGAGATTACTTCTTGCTGGCCGAAAGCTCCTCTTGTCGTGAAGAAAATCCACCAAAATGAGAGGAACGAGAGGAGAAGATGGGCGAGCGACGTTACAACGTGGAGAGGTCTTCAATTTTCAAAACCGACTTCCAAATATAGTAAGCCCTCAATGTTTCATGCATTCACTCCAAGTTTACCATCGAAACTCCTCTCCTCTTTGAACCATGCGTTCACATAAGTGAACCGGTTCTAATGCATTCGGTTCAATTGCATTTGGTTCAAAGACCAAATCAAACCAGCCTTGGTCTAGATCTCATTGAACCAAATGGTTCAAGATCTAACCATTCATTTCTTGATGCTCTTGATCTCATCGATCAAGCATCAATACTCTCGATCGAAGCTTACCGATCTCAAGCCCTAATCAATCAAACATGATCAGACCAGATCTCACTTACAATCAGAGTTTAAACTCCTTTAAACTGAACCAAAACAATTCAGTCCACACGATCTGACATAAGTAAGCCATATCATCAAATTGTGCGACCCTAAGGGTTTCCTTTAATGTCGGTAACGATAACTTACGTTATCACGATCAGAGAGGGGTATCTAGCAACACATCACTGTCTCCCGATATAAAGGAAAGAGTCTTCCAAGACTACACCCAAACCACAGCACAAGTGTGAACCCAAGTCACTTGACATATGTATTTCCTTTGCCACTGGATGTTCTCGTTGGACAAGCGTGTCAAGCCTGTAACTCCAACATGATGAGAGTGGTTAGATCATATGAACATAGTCATCTGGGTATGGCCATACACTTTCTCAACCATCTCATCCAGGGGGCCCCATTAGAACATCACACTCCAAACTAGGAGAAGGCAATCCTATATCTATCACTAGCGCCCTAACATGACTCATGCTCATTATCCAAGATAATCTATAACCATTATATTTCAAATGATATTGAACTACCTCAAGACAATGCCAATCATCATTTAGAGACACAAGTGATCTCAAGTCAGAGGAAATATGCGACTTGCTTACATACAAGGATTATTCACATTGTGACAAACAATTGAATATCCTAAGTAGGGTCAGTCCAGTACATCCAATGTACCTATGAGTCTACATCTTATTCCATACACGAAGCACCCTATAAGATTAGAACACATATTAGTCTCAATCATATCAAGGCTGTCTCATGTTCACCAAGATATCTCGACTAAGGACAGTACTGCATGTCAGCCAAGCTGAACATCATTGAGACATTATTCAGAAGTATACATATAGCAGCAGATAATGCAACAACCTGAATAACAACAATTGCCTTATAAACATAGAGTTTATACATGATACTGATAACAACCCAAGGCCTCAAACATTAGCCTTAAGGGCATACCCCAACATCCCACACAATAGGACTATCCTACATGCGTGGGGAGAAATTAATCCTCTCACATATGGGTCTAACCCACCATGTGAAGAAAGCGAAAAACCAAAGAGATCGAATAGATGTTAGGAATGAAAAACTTACAATTTTTCTTACTTAGAAAAATTCATGCGCATATGCAATTTTTCAAAAAAAATTCAGATGGCATGTGAGCATACAATAAAAGCATAAAACACCATTCGAGTTTGCAAGATGGCTTTGATACCACTGTTGGGAAACCCCGGGGATTTTAAAATTTTACAGACAAGCACAGCGGAAGTAATCCCCGAAACAGGCCAGTCCCAAAAACCCAGAAGATCGAGTCTTGCGAGGCGATTGACACGGTGAGTAGGAGATGATACCTTGATGCAAATTAAGTGATGCGATGCAGGCGCCCAAATGTGCGCGCTATGTAGTCTCGCACACAGCCAAACCTCGAATCCTCTTCTTCCACTCCCGGTGCTAGCCTTGGGAAGAAGATCCACGCCTCTAGGAGTCTTCCTCTAGACCTTGCGCCACCCACACAGTGAATGCGCCAAGAAGAGTAGATGGAAGGAAGCGAAAACCACCAAGTTCCAACCTTGGAGCCGCCCAAGGAAGAGGAGATGGAGATATCGTCAAGGTCCAACCTTGCGAATGCTTCAAGCCAAAAAACCATCAACCATGGAGAGAGGGCGACAAGGAGAATTTATACAAGATAAATAGGCACCTCTCTTCACAAGGGAAGAGGCGCAACTCTTCACAAGTGAAGAGGCGCATCTCTTTGTTGGTGTATATGCCCTACAGACCAATGTATGGACATGGTCAGGCATTGTTCGAATGTACTTTGATAGAATCAATGAAATTGATATAATCAATAAAGGATTGGTCGTTATTATGCAGATTGCTTTACCTACATTGATGTATTGAATTGCATAAATAATATCCTAGGAGTTTGGATTGGATCCATTCTCATAAGCAATCCCCAGACAAGGTTCCTTAGTAGACATGGGACAGCTTTGGTACATGTGAGAAGGGTGTATGGGCTGGTTAGGTGCAGGGCACAGTAACGCAGACATACAGGTGCATTGGATGCACTGGAGTGATCCACCATGAGGATTGACTTGTCTAGTCAACAAGTCAATCTCACATACAAGAGGTTTTGCATTGATCCTTAGACTTGAGGTATTCATGTCTAGATTTGATGATGGATATGTTTTGATACAGTCTTACGTCTCTCCATAACTGGGAGATCAAAACGACTGTCATTGGGCATGTCATAAGTCATGTAGAGACATGGATGACCAATAGTAGGATTTGCCCCTTCCTTATTGGAAGCGTGATATCCACCTCGGGGCGCCCCACCTTATTGGTGCATGACAGGAAAGTGTGGCCACACTTGTTGAGTCATGACCAAAGCATTGGATAATAAACTTGAGACTAATCGAATGGCAGGATATCAGTTTAGGCAAAGAGATCTGTAATGCAATAGGAATCCTTGTTGCTTGTTAGGAGTTGTTGCCACAATGACTTAAGTCCTATGACATGGGTAGTAGTGATGTGTTGCTAGATACCTCTCACTACTTATGATGTTTACATCATTGCCATCGTCATATGGATCCTACGGGGTCACACGCAATAGACTCTTGACGTTGTTTTATTCAGAAGCATTAGGATCAAGTTATTGGATAACTTGGATCCATTTGGAAGATTTCATCAGCGCCAATGGGCCTGATGAGTTGGAAGAAAGTTATTGGAGCCAAACTTCATTTTTGGCAGGTTGACCCGAAATTGACCTAGATTGGTCACATTTGGATTAGGGTTGCATTGGATTGGATCCAATGGCTTAATGATGGAGGGGCCAACCCAGCCCCAAGGAGGTCTGAAAGGGCTAGGAGGAAGCCCATCAGATATGGCTTTTCCTCCTAGGTCATCTTTCTTTCCTTATTTGCACTTTCCTTAATTGCATTGAATAAAGCTCTAGTGCATTGTGTAGTTTCCTTATTTGCTCCTAGAATAGTCTACTGGCCTTTGTGTTAATAATTGGGCAGGTTATAGCCCAGCTCAAGGGAAGCTAGGAAGCTCAAGCTAAGCCACTCAAGTAGAGCTCCAATTATGGAAGGAGGCACTTCAACTACTTCAACTAAAGACTTCAAGTTGAAGGGGCTTACAATGAATGCAACTCCACCTTCCAAATCAACCAAGGCGCCACCCAATGTGATGATGGATTCGAATGCAAGAAATCAGCCCACAATTCAATGCGCCAAAGCCATCAAGATTCAATCTAGATCCACAAATCAAGGGATCACCATCTAGATCCACAATTTGAGGAGCCACCTTTGGAAGCCTTTAACCGCCCTTGCTCTTGAAGGAATGCAATTCGAAATTCAAAATTGAGGTGCCATCTCATCCAAGCAAACAAGGAAGGAGCTCAAGAGAAATCGATCACAAGGAGCTCCATCCAAAGCAAGATTTCAAAATTCAAAAATTATCAAGGAAATGTATTAATTAAGCATTAACTTCTTTCCCTACCTTTGTGATTGCGCCTAGGGTGAATTGTCACCCTTGCCCATGGCTTGTTGAGCCTATAAATTGTAATCCTCCCCTCTTTGTCTATTAGTTGCCGAGTGAAAAAAAATCCTTGTGTTAGCATTGGTGCTTGTGTCGCCTAAAGAAGTTTTCTACCTCCCCTCTTCTCCAAAGGGCCGAGCCCTTTCCCTTCTCCCCCCCTTCTTCTCAAGCTCTCAACGCATCCAACCCTTGAAGGACTTTGCTTACTCTTGGCGAGGCTCTAAGGATCTCATCCACCTTGGTCTCGGCAAGGCACTTGGAGGTTCTTGGAGGCATCATCACTCTCGGCCAACAAGGAGGCTTGCATCTTGAAGACTTTCGGCTAAGTTCCTTCCCTCTCCTTTCTTTAGATCTTAAGAACTTGGCTCTACACTAATCTAAATCCTTATTCAAGGTAGCGCAAGGATTTGGAGATCTCTTACTAAGCGCAAGGCTTTCTTCTCCCTCCCCCTTTCTCATTAGTCAAAGTGTTAAGGGAACTTGTGAGGCTTAACCTCCCCCTTAGTTTTGCTTTGTAATATGAATCCGTGGTGTGTGCGGATCTCGTTTGTCTGTGTTTGTTTGTAATGATGCAATACCTTCCATCAGAGTAGGACCGTTGAAGATCGGGACGATACGATCCTTCTATGCTCAAGGATGGCACTGTGAGTATTCCTACTAGTCTTTCAATTTGTAGTTTAATTGCTATTTCTTTTAGTAGTCTAAATAGTTTAGTGTCGTTTTTTCCCTATTTATAAAATATAAAAAAAAATATTTTCCAACTTCGTTAGAGTAACTTCGGATTTTATCTAAAAATACAAAAACTTATTTTCTTAAAGCGTTGTTTGAATGCACCCTTATTTGTGAGTGATCCCCCCCTCCATCACTTAATCAACCCATGCCATGAATTTTGGGCTAGCTCATTATCCAATGAGGCCCAATGATTAGTTGTCATGAAGAGGTATAAGCAAATAAGGGTATAATGGGGAAGAGTTTCACCCCATTGGCGCCAAGGGCATAATGGGGTGAAGTGGGCGCATGTTGCTTCATAAGGAAGCATTAGGCGCCTCCCCCCTTTCATCCATTGATAGTATCTTGCCTCTATGGTAAGTGTTGGGGCTGATATGGCTTAATGGCTCTTTTGGAAAGAGCATAGGCGCATATATCAAGTGGGATGAGATTTATGGTAAAGTCTTAGAGACTTTCCTTATCTAAACCCTAATTCCCCTCAAACCTTTGCTTAACCGAAACTCTTCATGCTTGTTGCGCCTAGCCCTTCTCCTTGGATGGAAAGTGTGCCTCTAAGGCATGTCTTGGGCTGATATGACAATTGGGCAAATTAGGAAAGGTTGAATGAGGTTTATGGAAAAGTCTTGGAGACTTTCCTTACCACAAACCCCTCTCATCCTAACCGCCCACTTGGCATGATCCAAGCCATTGCTCAAACCGCCCCTTGTCCTATTAATAGGACCCTAGTCACCTCATTGAGAGGTTGATTCGTGTGGAGGACTTCTAGGAGGCGTGAGCAAGGGCAAAAGGCGACAACCATAGACTTGGCGCAACCCTTCTTCCAAGTGGCCGAAACCATCCCTTCTTCTTCTCCTCTTCTTGGCGCATAGAGAGATTAGGCTTGGTGACTTCTCCTTCCATTGTCGCAAGCCCCTTTCACTCTTATAGTCATTGGCGCATCTTGCTTCCAAGTGGCGCAAGCAAGGAAGAAGAAGAAAACAAGTTGGCGGCATCATCTTCCTCATCTCCCCTTCTTGGCGCTTTCATCTTGGAGGTGGCGCAAGAGAAGTGGAGTGAAGTTCTGATTCTCTTCCCGAGGCTAGCACCAAGCGTGGAAGGGAGCAGCGATCAAGGAGTCGACGCGTGGATACTTGTAGAGGGCGAACACGTGGACGCCTTCAACATGGCTTCGACATCTAGACAAGCAAAAGAGGTACATCTCTATCACATCCTTGTGTCTTCTCTCTCGCATGGATCCTTGGGACCGGAATGTGTTTTCGGGTGTAATGCTTCTTCCGCTGCGTCCTGGGACTGCAAAAAATTTTAAATTACACCCGGCATTCCCCAACAGTGGTATCAAAGCTACTTGCGAGAAACACAAGGTGTACATGTGCTTGTGTGAAAAAGTTTTTGAAAATTTTTTCTTCTATCCATGCGCGTTTCACGTAGAAAGCGTTTTTCATCTAATCCTCTCTTCTCAACTCTATGGCCGAAAATTGGATTATGATTCATGCTTGATTTGAGACCAAAGGCGCACGTAGGTTTTGTCAAGTAGGACCGGCATTGTGTCTTCGGACTGGCCAGGTCTCTTGATCTGACAAAACTGCCAGCCGATAGGGTCTATGAAATCATCATGAAACTTGATCTGAATTTTGGCATGGAGTTGATTAAGAGAGTGCTTTGGATGATGTTGGCGCATAAGGTGCTAAAATTTGACTTATCCGGATTTTTCAAATTTTACATGCGCCACTTGATTGGGTTGATATGGTCATAGCGAGTGCCCTCCTGTGTTGTGATGTGGAAGCATGTTTCCACCTGTGATGAATGCTTGTAAAATCCCTTTCCACCTGCGTGTGGTTCTTTCCCTATCTTATTGTAATAAATTTTTGTTTAGAATAGATATAGAATTATATGATAGGTTAAGGCTTCATCTTGACAACAAGGAGTCTTCTTCAATCGGAGTCAGAAGTGGCGCCAGCTTTGGAAGCATGGTGATGGACTTGCGGCTGAAGGAAGGACACTTGCTTTCGGCTTTTGGCATGGGCTGATTTGCTTCAGGGACTCGCAACCCTTGGATGCACGATAACATGTCACATGGCTCGTGACAAGTTATGTGTATGAAAAGGGCTATGACCATATCGACCATACTAGCATGCCTGTGATGGTTTATTATTTTGTCCATAGCATGCCTGTGATGTTTTTCCTTTGCTGCCATAACTATAGGAAAACTGCATGCTAGAAAAGAGTAAAACATGCAAAATCTCTCAATACAATATCAAGTCGATAGCCTTCTAACGCGTAGCCCTCATCAAGCTATCGATCGGTGGTGTTGTGAACTGTTTCCCACCCTCGTGGGACACACCCACTTATCTTTAGAAGGTGTGTGGTGACAATGATTTCCCCAGTCCAGTTTTAACCTGGGCGTGCCTTCGCAAGGAAATTCGTTGGCCCTGGGCATAACGGTTAGGTTTAGACTTGACTAGTTTTTCATATGTCACTGACATGATGAATTACTAGAGGCAGCTGTTGAGAGGATAGGGTTCTATGTTGTATCCAGCCCTCGCTGGACATAGGGCGCCTAGTCTGTCTTAACTAAGAGGAATTGTGCGCGGCACAATTGGCTGGCATGCCTACCTAAGGAAACATGGGACTCTCTGTGCATCTCAACTCACCCTCGTGAGTCGCGGAGACCTTATGTGAAATTAGGATCCTACTCACCTATTTCCATGTTGAGTTAGAGAGTTCTCAACTTGTTTTGGAAATAGTGGGAGCGTAGCATTTAAGTTAAAGCCCTTGTTAAATGCTATATCATAGTACTTATTTTACTTGTTTTATTTTGTAGATGGCATATCCTGATCTCAGAATGAAGCTTTATAAAAACAAACTGGATGGGACAAATTGGACAAACTGGTTCAAAACTTTGTCCAAAATACTAGAACAGGAAAATAAGATGCATCTTCTTGAAAGACCTCCATCCCAGCCCAGTGTGTATTTCACTACTGAGTGGGAGTGGAATATGTATCTTGAACACTGTGAAGATAATGAACAGTACACTGCTCTTGTCTTAGAGTGCATGACCCCTGAGGTCAAGGTAGAGTGTGATGAGATGAAGATTTATGATCTTATCATACATCTCAAAGGTCTCTTCACACCATACTCTATAGACAATGATCAGGAGAGTTCTGTTGGATCTTCAGAAAGTGTGCCTAAATCTGAGTATGACCATGGTTCAGTATCTTCGAGGCTTATACTTCGAAAGACTGGAAATGCATGGGCATTTCGAAGAGGATTGATGGCCAAGAAGAGCATGGCAAAGAAGAAGGGATGTGATCCATCCGCTTCAGGTATTGTGTTACTAAGGTCTTTATGTCTACTTCTCATTCATGGGTACTGGGTGCCGCATATGAGACTCACATATGTTTTACATGTGCAGGAGCTCATAAGAAGTAGGATGAAGAGGCTTGATGGGATCGACTCTCGGGTCAGGGACGGAGCATTGGATGCTGCTGTTATCATCTCACTGCCTTGAAGACTTTATATAGAACTTTATCAGCTTATGTATTAGAACATCATTCCTTTTGGAAAGGACTTCAGTTTGAAATAATAGAAAATATTTTCTTTAAATATGAGATGTTCTATTGAAGTGATACAATTGACAATGGTTTATGGTTCTATATGTAACACAAGATCAGGTCTATTGATTCAATAAAAATCCTCTTATAGCATTGTCTCTTGAACCATAGAACAATGATCACATCCAAAAGTCCATGGACTATTGGGATCATTATCCTTTCAGGATTATGATACATGTGAGCCTAGTTCAAAGGAACAATATGACAGATGCTGCCTTCACCATAAAGGGTGGAAGGGTTAGTGGCTTGTTGGATCTATTACACAGAAATGTGTATGGACCCATGAAAACTAGCACTATGAGGTATTATATACTTCATCAGGTATGGGTATACCTTAGAACTTTTGGAAAAATCCAAGAAGTTTACAAATGAAGTATTGAGTCAAATTGAAGGATCTAATAAAGCATCTTGATTGGATCAAGATGATCAAGTGGAGAATTTGATGACTGTCCTAAGAAGTGTGGAGTTATCACACAGCTTACTTAGCACAACACTGAGTTGTGAATTTCAAAGAAAGAAAAGGAACACATTGGATGTGGTTCCATCTTTGAATGGTCATGCAAATATACTACTGTGATGCCATGCAAACAGATGTATTGTCACTCCATAAGAAAGTGTCTAAGTTAGCTTTTGAGTTACAAACTGCAAAATCCCACTTCTTCAATGGAATAGGGAACGTAATGTGCAGTGATTCAAAAGAATGTATTTGTGGTGCACTATAGAATGCTAATTCTATCCCATGGAGAACAAAATATTTGTTGCTCAAAATGCTGTCTCTCTTGAGAAAATATTTCTTTTTGAAAGAAGCTAGTGGGAGTAGTCTTGATTTGGACAAGGTCCAGAATCAACCACAATATAATTAGACACACATGGAGAGAAAAATCTCACTTACAGGTTGAAAGTCAACCTGAGGTTCAAGTAACACAGGAATAACATAAGTTTGGACCGATTCGATATGCTGGGCATGACGAATTGTTCATCAAAGCATGAACCTAAGACTTGTGAGGAAATGGAAGCGGTCGGTGGACCAGATTACAAGAAATGGCTAAGGGCCATGAGAAATCATAATGGACTCCATGTCTGCTAGTCAAGTCAGGGACTTGGATAAGCTGCCAAAGGGGTAACTCCCACAGGCTGTAAAATAAATCTTCTGGGAAGATAGACATGGAAGGTAATCTTGTTACCTTGAAAGTCAAGCTAGTGAACAGAAATTTCAGGTAAATCCACTAGGTGGATAATAATGAAATTTTTCAATAGCTGAGCTTTAAGTCCATTAGGGATCTGCTTGTTATAATTGCATGATCAATTTTGGCATGTTGTTATGATAACTGCTTTTCTTGCATGGACATCTGAAGAGATATCTATGAGGAAATAGCCAGAAGGTTCTCATATCAACACCATATAGATATGCATGGTGTTATGCAAGCATGTTTGAAAAGGCCTGTGTTCACAAGAAGATCGGTGGGAGCACCTTAATAGTATTCCTTGTTCTAGATGATTGATGATATTCTTCTCACATGGAATAACATCTCAGCTCTTCACATGGTGAAGAAAAGGTTTGATATGTATTTCGAGAAGAATGATCTAGGGAATGATGCCTGCATCCTAGGCATGAGGATCTATAGAAAGAGATCCAAGAAAGTCATTGCCCTTTAGTCAATCTATGTTCATCCAAGAGTTTCTTGAAAGGTTTATATTAGATGATTCTAAATATTGAAACCTTCCAGGAAGATATGGTCTGACTCTCTCTAAGATGTTGTGTCCGGTGACACAGCTGGAGAGTAATAACATGGGTCTAAAATCCTGATACATGGTGTGTAGGATGGATCATGTTTTGAAGACCATTTGTGGCAAATACTTGGAGCATAGCCAGTAAGTTTCAATCAGATCTTAGTGTTTAGCACTAGATAGCTGTGAAAGCAATCCTTGTATACATACTTGAGAAGTATAAAGGATTGGAGTTTAGTCTATGATAGACAGGAAAGAATTTTGTGTACATGGGTACACTGACACTTCGTTCCAGTCTAATGACTATTGATCATAGCCAGGATTTGCGCTTTGCCTTGTTATGGTGTTGTGTGCTGAAAGAGCATTATGCAGACCAAAATGGCAAGATTCTACAAATAAGGCTGAGTACATTCAGCTCCTTGTGGCAGCCAAGGAAGCAGCTTCATTCATTGATTTAGTCCCTGGTGCTTGATAGTCCAGTATAGTTCTTACTAGGGCCGTGAGCATGTGTAAAGGAACTTAACACTCAAATATGTACTGCAGCGATATCATCTGATCTTGGAGATCGTGAATAAAGATGATGATTCAAACTTGTTAAAATAAACACGGATAGCAATCTGGAAAAACCCACTGACATAGCCTCTGGCGCAGCAGAAGCTAAATGGGTCATACTAGAGACATTGGAACTGACTAAACATCAGTTGTCCTTGGTCTTAGTGCAAGTGGGAGATTGTTGGTGTATATGCCCTGCAGACCAATGTATGGACATGGTCAGGCATTGTTCGAATGTACTTTGATAGAATCAATGAAATTGATATAATCAATAAAGGATTGGTCGTTATTATGCAGATTGCTTTACCTGCGTTGATGTATTGAATTGCATAAATAATGTCCCAGGAGTTTGGATTGGATCCATTCTCATAAGCAATCCCCAGACAAGGTTCCTTAGTAGACATGGGACAGCTTTGGTACATGTGAGACTGGTGTATGGGCTGGTTAGGTGCAGGGCACAGTAACGCAGACATACAGGTGCATTGGATGCACTGGAGTGATCCACCATGAGGATTGACTTGTCTAGTCAACAAGTCAATCTCACATACAAGAGGTTTTGCATTGATCCTTAGACTTGAGGTATTCATGTCTAGATTTGATGATAGATATGTTTTGATACAGTCTTACGTCTCTCCGTAACTGGGAGATCAAAACGACTGTCATTGGGCATGTCATAAGTCATGTAGAGACATGGATGACCAATAGTAGGATTTGCCCCTTCCTTATTGGAAGCGTGATATCCACCTCGGGGCGCCCCACCTTATTGGTGCATGACAGGAAAGTGTGGCCACACTTGTTGAGTCATGACCAAAGCATTGGATAATAAACTTGAGACTAATCGAATGGCAGGATATCAGTTTAGGCAAAGAGATCTGTAATGCAATAGGAATCCTTGTTGCTTGTTAGGAGTTGTTGCCACAATGACTTAAGTCCTATGACATGGGTAGTAGTGATGTGTTGCTAGATACCTCTCACTACTTATGATGTTTACATCATTGCCATCGTCATATGGATCCTACGGGGTCACACGCAATAGACTCTTGACGTTGTTTTATTCAGAAGCATTAGGATCAAGTTATTGGATAACTTGGATCCATTTGGAAGATTTCATCAGCGCCAATGGGCCTGATGAGTTGGAAGAAAGTTATTGGAGCCAAACTTCATTTTTGGCAGGTTGACCCGAAATTGACCTAGATTGGTCACATTTGGATTAGGGTTGCATTGGATTGGATCCAATGGCTTAATCAACCCATGCCATGAATTTTGGGCTAGCTCATTATCCAATGAGGCCCAATGATTAGTTGTCATGAAGAGGTATAAGCAAATAAGGGTATAATGGGGAAGAGTTTCACCCCATTGGCGCCAAGGGCATAATGGGGTGAAGTGGGCGCATGTTGCTTCATAAGGAAGCATTAGGCGCCTCCCCCCTTTCATCCATTGATGGTATCTTGCCTCTATGGTAAGTGTTGGGGCTGATATGGCTTAATGGCTCTTTTGGAAAGAGCATAGGCGCATATATCAAGTGGGATGAGATTTATGGTAAAGTCTTAGAGACTTTCCTTATCTAAACCCTAATTCCCCTCAAACCTTTGCTTAACCGAAACTCTTCATGCTTGTTGCGCTTAGCCCTTCTCCTTGGATGGAAAGTGTGCCTCTAAGGCATGTCTTGGGCTGATATGACAATTGGGAAAATTAGGAAAGGTTGAATGAGGTTTATGGAAAAGTCTTGGAGACCTTCCTTACCACAAACCCCTCTCATCCTAACCGCCCACTTGGCATGATCCAAGCCATTGCTCAAACCGCCCCTTGTCCTATTAATAGGACCCTAGTCGCCTCATTGAGAGGTTGATTCGTGTGGAGGACTTCTAGGAGGCGTGAGCAAGGGCAAAAGGCGACAACCATAGACTTGGCGCAACCCTTCTTCCAAGTGGCCGAAACCATCCCTTCTTCTTCTCCTCTTCTTGGCGCAAAGAGAGATTAGGCTTGGTGACTTCTCCTTCCATTGTCGCAAGCCCCTTTCACTCTTATAGTCATTGGCGCATCTTGCTTCCAAGTGGCGCAAGCAAGGAAGAAGAAGAAAACAAGTTGGCGGCATCATCTTCCTCATCTCCCCTTCTTGGTGCTTTCATCTTGGAGGTGGCGCAAGAGAAGTGGAGTGAAGTTCTGATTCTCTTCCCGAGGCTAGCACCAAGCGTGGAAGGGAGCAGCGATCAAGGAGTCGACGCGTGGATACTTGTAGAGGGCGAACACGTGGACGCCTTCAACATGGCTTCGACATCTAGACAAGCAAAAGAGGTACATCTCTATCACATCCTTGTGTCTTCTCTCTCGCATGGATCCTTGGGACCAGAATGTGTTTTCGGGTGTAATGCTTCTTCCGCTGTGTCCTGGGACTGCAAAAAATTTTAAATTACACCCGGCATTCCCCAACACTCTTCAGAAGTGAAGAAGAGAATTCCGAATTCTCTTCTAGGTGCCAACTCCAAATTTTCCTCCTAGGCGCCAATTCCAAATTCCCTCCTAGGTGCTAACTCCAAATTCCCTTCTAGGCTTCTTATTGTCATGGGTCATTAGGCCTGACAGCCCATTGGGCCTCAAGCCCATTAAGCCTCAAGCCCAAACTGGGCTCCAAGCCCATTGGGTTTAGATGCCTATTGGTCCATGCACCAAGCTTAGACTTCATTTGCCCATTTGGCCCAAATGGCTTATTGGGCCGATTCAGCTCATTTGGCCTACTAGGCCCATTTGGCCCATCTGGCCCAAAAATGAAGTTAGCTCCAATAAGTTCCTTTCATCTCATCAAGCACAATGGCGCTGATGGATTCTCCTAAACAGATTTGAGTTATCCAATAACTTGATCAATAGGCTACCCGATCAATACGAGAACTCGAGTTTCAAGTTGTGCGACCCTGTAGGTTCCTCTGACGTTGGCAGTGATGATCTTGTTGGGAAACCCCGGGGATATTTTATAAATTTTTAGAGCTTTATTAACATAAATACATAGCACAGCGGAAGAATATCCCCGAAAGAGGCCAGTCCCAAAAACCTAGTGAAGATCGCATGCGAAAGAGTCGACATGATGAGATAGAAAATACCTTGAGCAAGGCGAGGCTGATGTCGAAGTAGGCGCCCAAGCGTGCGCCCTCTGCAGTCTCACACACACGGATCACCTCAAGTCCTCTTCTTCCACGCCCGGTGCTAGCCTCGGGAAGAAGATCCAAGCCTTGTCCTTCTTCTACACCAATTGTGCCATCTCCAAGGAATATGCGCCAAGAGGAAGGAGGAAGAAGGAGATGAGGATAAGCGCCAAGACACCAATGCTCCTTGCGCCAAGAGGAAAGGAGGAAGAAGGTGTTCTCGGCCATGATGGAAGAAGTAGCACCACTAGCCCTCTTGATGTCGCCCCTCTTAGTGATCACGCCGCCAAGAAATTGTGTATCAAGAGGGGCGGCCAAGGTCTCTATTTATAGGGATCATAGGCGGTTTAAGATGTGGCTAATATTCATTTTGAATGGGCGGCTAGGAGAGAAAAGAGGGAATCAAGTCCTAATCTAATTAGGACTTATGTGGGCGCTTGATCAAGTCCTAATCTAATTAGGATTCAAGTGGACGGTTTGATCAAGACAAGTCCTAATCCAATTAGGACTTATAAGGGTGGTTTGATCAAGATTCAAAATTTTTGAATCGAGTCCTAATCCAATTAGGACTCTAATTAATTCAAATAATTCAGCCCATTTAATCCCACAAAAATAGGACTCTAATTAATTAATTAATTAGCCCCTATTTTATCATGATTAATTAAACTTACATGAGCCATAGGAGCAAACCCTAGTCTAACTAGGGTTAAGCATGCGCCATCCCTTTTCTTCTCCTTAAGCCCATTAAGCCCAACCTTTTCAATGGGCCCAGCCCAAGGTCCATTTTTCATGTTAACCAAGCCCTTGGATCCAATCCAATTTTACCCATGGTCAAATTGGGCTAACCATGGTTAAAATGCCGTAAATGGAAGTTGGCTCCAATAATTCTCTTCCATCTCATCAGGCCCATTGGCACTGATGAAATCTCCAAAACAGATCTGAGTTATTCAATAACTCGATCATAAGGCTTCCCGATCAATGAGAACTCGAGTATCAAGGTGTGTGACCCTGTAGGTTCCTCTGACGTTGGCAATGCTGACCTAAGGTCACCACAAGCAGTGAGTGGCACCTAGAAGTGCTTCGCTGCTACCCAAGTCATCGGAATGGATATCGACATCGACATCCCCATCATCACAACCAGGTACAGATGCATTACAGTCTCTTTGCCGAACTGATATCCGATTGGCCAAGTGTGTCACCACTTGTTTTTATCCAATCTCATGGCTATGACTAAATCAGGTCTAACCTGGGTATGGCCATACACTTTCAGTCATAGAACTATAGAGGAGCTCCATGGATATCATGCTTCCCTTAGGAAGGGGCAAATCCTATGTCTGTGCATTGACCTTCTCATATGGGTCGTGACATGCCCAATGACAACTATTATTACCTCCCAACTATGGCAAGGCATTAGGTTGTATCAAACCATATCCCTAACCATATAGAATGGCCAATGACCTCAAGTCAAGGGATCAATGCATCTCCTATCACTTGTGAGGATAACTCGTGACACCAAATCATTGCCTCACAGGGGGTCGGTCCAGTATATCTACCACTGATATACCCATATGCCTGCGTTAGCAACTCATGCCTAACCAGCCCATATACCAGTCTTACAAGTACCATAGCTGTCCCATATCCACTAAGGTACATTGACTAGGGACAATAGTTTGAGCACAGATCCAATCTGTCTCCAGGGACATTATAATATAAGTACATGTTCGCAGATGTAAACAAATAATGATAACGACAATGCCAGTATGATATAAATATCAATGTCAAGTAGTACAAGTAACGGACCAGAATCAGGTCCTTAGGGCATATACACCAACAGATCTCAAGTCATCACAAGTAGTGAGTGGCACCTAGCAGTGCATCGCTGCTACCCAAGTCTTTGGAATGGATATGAGCATCGACATCCCCATCATCACAACAAGATACCGATGCATTATAGTCTCTTTGCCAAACTGATATCCGATTGGACAAAGTGTGACACCACTTTGTTTTCACCCAATCTCATGGTCATGACTTGATTAGGCTTTCACCTAGGTATGGCCATACACTCTCAGTCATGCAACCATAGGGGGGGCCCCGTGGATATCAAGCTTCCCGCAGGAAGGGGCAAATCCTACGTCTGTCCATTGATCTTCTCATATGGGTCGTGACTGAAAGTCCCCTTCAAGGGGGAGCGCAATTTCAAAGTCCCCTTCAAGGGGGAGCGGAAACAAGATGAAACCCTAAATTAGGGGGGCGCATGTAGATGTTTCTAGGGAATTCATCATCAAGATCGCATGTAGTCATATGATTAACTTATATGAACGAAAAAGAGATCACAAGGGATCATACCAATGCCATTAGAGTGGATGTCGGTTTGGAAGCAAAAGACCAAACGAGATCTTCTCCACAAGTGACGCACACAAAGTGATGTTGCTTACCCCTTGTGAACCTTGTGCTAGCAAGCTTCTTCAAGGATCCTTTCCGTATGAAAAAGGGGGAAGAACTTCTTGCTTGGCGAGAGAGTTTTCTTCTCTTCTTCTCGTCGTCAATTCACCACGACGCCCAAGAGAGATTCGCTAGAGGTGAGTGTGTAACCTTCCACACTAATGTGGAGGCGTTACATTCATTCATTCTTTGAAACCGATTTCCCAAAAAGGTAAGTATTCAAAGCCTCATGCGTTCACACCAAGTGAACGATCGAATCTCCTCTTTGAACCAAGTGTTGAACCGGTTCTTTGATTTGGTTCAATCAAATTTGGTTCAATCGAATTTGGTTCAATTGCCAAATCAAACCAAGCCAAGCTACGATCTAGACCATCTATGAACCAAATGGCTCATGATCTAACCGTTCATCTTCCGATGCTCTAGATCTCACGATCCAGCATCCAATCTCTCGATCGAAGCTTACCGATCTCATGCTCTAATCAATCAAACATGATCAGTCCAGATCTCACTTACAATCAGAGACTAAAGCCCTTTAAACTGAACCCAAATAATTCAGTCCACACGATCTGACTTAAGTAAGCCATATCACCAAATTGTGCGACCCTGAGGGTTTCCTTTATATGTCGGTAACGATAACTTTCGTTATCACGATCAGTGAGGGGTATCTAGCAACACATCACTGTCTCCCGATTTAAAGGAAAGAGTCTTCCAAGACTACACCCAAACCACAGCACAAGTGTGAATCCACTTCACAAGGCATACATGTTTCCTTTGCCACTGGATGTTCTTATTGGACAAGCATGTCAAGCTTGTAACTCCAATATGATGAGCATGATTAGACCAGATGAACATAGTCATCTGGGTATGGCCATACACTTTCTCAATCATCTCATATAGGGGGGCCCTTTAGAACATCACACTCCTTAAACAAGGAGACGGCAATCCTTTATCTATCACTAGTGCCCTAACATGACTCAAGCTCACCATCCAAGATAGTCTATAATCATTATGTTTCAAATGATATTGAACTACCTCAAAATGATGACAATCATCATTTAGAAACACAAGTGATCTCAAGTCAAAGGAAATGTGCCACTTGCTGCTTTCAAGGATTATTCACATTGTGACAAATAATTGAATATCCTAGAAGGGTCTGTCCAGTACATCCAATGTACCCATGAGTCTACATCTTATTCCATGCTCGAAGCATCCTATAAGATTAGCACACATATTAGTCTCAATCATATCAAGGCTGTCTCAAGTTCACCAAGATATCTCGACTAAGGACTTATAGTCTGTCAGCCTAGCTGAACAGCTTTGAGACATTATTCAGAAGTACACTTATTACAGCAGACAAGGTAACAACCTGAATAATAACCATGCCTTTTATAAACACAAGAGTTTATTACATGATACTTTTACAATCCCAAGGCCTCAAACATTAGCCTTAAGGGCATACCCCAACAATCTCCCACTTGCACTTAATCTAATGGTTGAGAAACCTCAAACCCATATTATTACAGTGCTTCTCATGCTTCTGCTGCGCTAGAGGCTTGGTAAGCGGGTCTACCAGATTGTCATCTGTATGAACCTTGCAAATCTTGATCTCGCCTCGATCAATGATCTCCCGGATCAAGTGAAACCGTCTCTGTATGTGCTTGGACTTCTGGTGCGACCGTGGTTCCTTTGCTTGTGCAATTGCTCCAGTGTTATCACAGAAGATAACCAAAGGATCTGCACTCGAAGGAACAACACCAAGTTCTCTCACGAACTTACGAATCCACACTACCTCCTTGGATGCTTCCGAGGCTGCAACATACTCGGCTTCTGTTGTGGAATCAGCAACAGTTGACTGTTTGAAACTCTTCCACACCACTGCTCCACCATTCAAGCTAAAAACATAGCCTGATTGCGATCGGAAATCATCCTGGTCCGACTGGAACGAAGCGTCAGTATATCCCTCTATACTGAGTTCTTCCTGACCACCATATATCAAGAACATATCTTTGGTCCTCCGAAGATATTTCAAAATGTTCTTGACTGCAATCCAGTGTGCCTTACCAGGATTACTTTGGAATCGACTGGTCACGCTTAACCCGTAAGCGACGTCAGGGCGAGTACACAACATCGCATACATAATGGACCCAATAGCCGAAGCATAAGGCGTATTGTCCATTTCATCTTTCTCAGTCTGTGTTTGTGGACACTGACTCTTCGAAAGATTCAGACCATGTCTGACTGGAAGATATCCACGTTTAGAATTCTCTAAATGGAATCTCTCCAGGACTTTATCGATGTAAGTACTCTGGCACAGCCCGAGAAGCCTCTTAGATCTATCCCTGTAGATCTTCACACCTAATACATAGGCTGCTTCTCCTAGATCTTTCATCTGGAAACATTTTCCTAACCATGCTTTAACAGCATGCAGTTCAGGAATATCATTTCCAATGATTAAGATATCATCGACGTAGAGGATTAGGAATGTAATTACGCTCCCACTAAACCTCTTATATACACACGGGTCATCTTCGTTCTTGATGAAACCAAACTCAGAGATTGATTCATCGAAACGAATGTTCCAGCTCCTAGATGCTTGTTTCAGTCCATAAATGGACTTCTTTAACTTGCATATTTTATGACGATCTGCTGGATTAGTGAAACCCTCAGGCTGTGTCATATACACATCCTCATCCAGATTTCCATTAAGGAAAGCTGTCTTCACATCCATCTGCCAGATCTCATAATCGTAATATGCAGCTATCGCGAAAAGAATCCGAATAGACTTAAACATAGCTACAGGTGAGAAAGTTTCATCATAATCTATCCCGTAGATTTGTTTGAAACCTTTCGCAACTAGCCTGCCTTTATAGGTAACCACGTTACCATCCATGTCAATCTTCTTCTTGAAGATCCATTTACAGCCTATAGGGATAATTCCCGGAGGTGGATCAACCAAATCCCAAACTTGGTTATCTGACATGGAGTCCATCTCGGCTCGCATAGCTTCAAGCCATCTAGCTGACTCCGGTCCACTGACCGCATCCGCATAAGTTAGGGGTTCATCATTTTCAATGATGTAGACTCCGTCATAGCGCTCAGGCTGTCGACGGATCCTTCCCGATCTTCGCGGTTCCCGTGATATTTGAGCCTCAGGTTGCTGAGTAACCTGATCTTCCGTCTCAGGCTCATCCAACTGTGCTTGACTACTTTGCCCTTCCTCTGGATTCTCATCCAGCTTTATTTCTCTCCCACTGGCCTCTTGCAGAAGAAACTCCTTCTCAAGAAATATGGCCGTCCGAGCAACAAATACTTTGTTCTCCTTGGGATCGTAGAAATAATAACCCTTAGTTTCCTTAGGGTAACCGACAAAGATGCATTTCTCAGATCTGCTCTCCAGTTTCCCAGAGGCGAGCTTTTTGACATAAGCCTCGCAACCCCAGATCCTGATAAATGTCAAGCTAGGCTGTTTCCCATACCATAGCTCATATGGCGTCTTTGAAACTGCCTTGGATGGCACTCGGTTTAGTACCTTTGCAGCTGTTTCCAGTGCAAAACCCCAAAAGGAATATGGAAGAGTGGCCTGACTCATCATAGAACGAACCATATCAAGTAACGTTCTATTTCTCCTTTCGGACACACCATTCCATTGCGGTGTTCCTGGCGGAGTGAGCTGTGAGATAATCCCACACTCCTTTAGATAGTCAGTAAATTCTCGACTTAGGTATTCTCCACCTCGATCAGAACGAAGTGCCTTGATATTTCGGCCTAACTGATTTTGTACTTCATTTTTGAACTCTTTGAACTTGTCAAAAGATTCACTTTTATGTCTCATACCCATGCCTACTGAAATCATCAGTAAAGGTAATGAAGTACTGATAGCCACCTCTAGCATGTTTACTAAATGGCCCACACACATCACTGTGTATAAGGTCAAGTAAACCCGAAGCCCTTTGACCTTTGTGAGGAAAAGGTGACTTCGTCATTTTACCCATCAAACAAGCTTTGCATGTATCAATCTCCTCATAGGAGAATGATCCCAGCAGTCCATGATCATGCAACCGCTTAATGCGCTTCTCGTTAATATGGCCTAAACGACTATGCCATAGCAAGGTGCTGTCATCAGCATACTTGGCTTTCTTATTATCAATGTTTTGTATAGAATGTTCCATGTCCAACATGAATAACCCATTGTTAATTGAACCAGTTGCATACACAATATTATCTAGAGATAAAACACACTTTGAAATATTGCATTCAAAGGCAAATCCTTTCCTGACAAGAGCAGGAATAGAGATAATATTCTTGGTGATACTCGGTACAAAATAACAATTGTTTAATTCCAATACAATGCCAGATGGTAAAGAAATGAAATAGTCTCCTACAGCAACAGCAGCAACCCGTGCCCCGTTTCCAACGCGTAGGTCTACCTCATGCTGTCCCACCTGTCTTCTTCTCTTGAGTTCCTGCACATTTGAACAAATGTGAACTCCACATGCAGTGTCCAACACCCATGATATAGAAGAAGATGAAACCATGACTTCCGTCACGTATATACCTGAGCCAGAAGCGACGCTTCCCCTCTTATCTCCTTGGAGCGCTTTACAGTCCTTTTTCCAGTGACCCAGCTGGCCACAGTGGAAACACCTGTTGTCCTTTGACCGCTTCACCTTCTGTTTCAGGGCCTTACTGTAGTTCTTGATAGGGGCCTTGCCCTTCTTCCCCTTCTTCTTGTTCCTCGAAGGAAACATCAAGACAGAGGTTGAAGGCTTTCCCTTCAGAGTTTCCTCAGTGGTCAAGAGCATATTCAGTAGCTCTGCCGGAGTACAATCGATCTTGTTCATATTAAAATTAATTATGAACGCATCGAAAGAAGGCGGGAGAGACTGCAGAATAATGTCTACAGCAAGCTCTTGGTTGATGGTATGCCCCAGTTTCTCCAGAGCCTCCTTGTGCCCAATCATCTTGAGCATGTGAGCTCCCACTGGGCTCCCTTCAGCCAGTTTGCTCTGAAAGAAGAGCTTCGTCAGATTATAGCGTTCTGTCCTCGCCTGTGCAGCATACAGCATCTTGAGGTTCGCTATAATCTCTATAGCCGACATATCCTCATGCTGACGCTGCAGCGGTGGCGTCATAGACGCTAGCATCAGGCAAGCGACATCAATGCTATCATTGACGTGCTTTTCATAGGCATCCCAAACCGCCCTTGCGGCGTTCGGAGCGGGCTGCGGCGGTATCGCCGTCTCGAGGACATACAGTTTCCTCTCTGCCTTAAGAATGATCTTAAGGTGTCCAAACCAGTCAGAGAAGTTCGGCCCAGCAAACTTCTCCCTTTCCAGTAGGGATCGCACATTGAAGCTCATGGTGTTCGTTGCTGCAGGTATCTACAACAATGCAAGAACAGCAAGGTCAGTATCAATGTTCAGAATCAATCCAGGACTTAAGAAAGATTCTTTTCTCACTATTTTGTCTGACTGAAAAATCCAGTAAACAGTCCGAAAGAGTAACACTCTTTTAGTGAGATGGGATCCAGATTTCATACTTGGTCTCCGCGTCCCGCTCAGGCGAGATAAGATGCACAGAGAGGACAAGCACTAATTTCTGGTAGGCTGTCCCAGCCAATCACCAACCCGTGCGATTCCCCTTCATCTGGGCAATCCAGCAGACTGTGCCAACTGAGTTGGTACAACACAGTCTCTGATCCCACAGATGGCTGCCTCCATGCGCTACCATATGCGCCACATATGTAGCCTACATGGTCAAGCTGACCTGACCTACTCCCTGGACCACCATGTGCTATGCTGAGCAACGAGAAGGGATAAATCCCTACTCTGTAACACGCAGGTGAAATCCAGCACCGTCTGAAGATAGATGGACGTGCCCACTGAGTGGGTTCAACACGGCTCCAACGATAGTCAGAACAGTGAGGTTTCGCGTCAGAAGGCTTACGAGCTTGATATGTTAGCGTTGGATTTTAACGGTCTTTTATCTTCTTCACTATCATGCAATTCCTATGGTGATAGCAGAAGATAAATAAATCATGCTTTTCTACTTATATAAGCAATAAAAGAAAGCATGCATCTTATGTGGTAAAAGCCCATAGCCTAAGTAAGACCTTAATTATCTTAAGTCTTCACTTGCTTTTCTTGGGACTTTTGCATCTCATCTGGTCCAACCCAGGGCCCTAGCGCCAAGAGCACCTCAGGTGCACCACCAGCTGAATGCCCCTCTGGGATGTGTGCCTTTGCTCTTGTCTAATCAAATACATTTGATCTATCTAGACAAGTTAGACTCACAGGTCTATTATACAATAAATTAACTAAAAATGTGATTCGCAGATCACAATGAAATTAATTTACAGGTGTAACCAGGCACGCAGGCCCCAGCACAGCACACATTTAACATGGGCTGCCCACATAAGACTAAATAAACAAACATATGCATCATTCAACATGTGATCCAATTAAAAGAAAATAAAAATTTTGAAAACCCCATTGGCATCCAATTTAATTTTCTTATGTGCCCTACAACCTTACAATGGTTCATTGATAGGGATCCACTCATCCATCTAGTCAGATCCTTTGCCCTTGCATGCACCGAGTCCTAACTGACTCGAGTTGACCTAATGGTCAACCATGCATGCGCCAAGGGCTGAACCACCTTCAAGAGTTTTGGCAAGCGAGTGTGACCTCGGGCCTAACTCAAGAGTGTTCATTGGTTGTCTCAACCAGACCTCGCTACACGCCTTTGATGCAGTCAACCTATAGCCACCTCATGCTTGCGCACAGGTGCTATCTGGTCAACCCATCTAGGCTGTCAGATGGTCTGATCAGACTTTGGATCTAACATAGAGGTGACTTCAACCCCATCAACCCATCTAAGGGTTTACAGTAGGCGCCACTTAGATCTAGTGAGGCGCGCAAGTGATAAAGTTTGTTAAGAAATACAACAACTACCAACATGCGCCACCATTCTTCACACATGCGCAAAGGAGTACAAAAATGACATCATGTATTTTCATCACTACTTAACATATAGATGCGCAAGTGCTTCCTACTAGATCTATTTATCAAACACAAACATGACTTGATTAGGCTTTCACCTAGGTATGGCCATACACTCTCAGTCATGCAACCATAGGGGGGGCCCCGTGGATATCAAGCTTCCCGCAGGAAGGGGCAAATCCTACGTCTGTCCATTGATCTTCTCATATGGGTCGTGACTGAAAGTCCCCTTCAAGGGGGAGCGCAATTTCAAAGTCCCCTTCAAGGGGGAGCGGAAACAAGATGAAACCCTAAATTAGGGGGGCGCATGTAGATGTTTCTAGGGAATTCATCATCAAGATCGCATGTAGTCATATGATTAACTTATATGAACGAAAAAGAGATCACAAGGGATCATACCAATGCCATTAGAGTGGATGTCGGTTTGGAAGCAAAAGACCAAACGAGATCTTCTCCACAAGTGACGCACACAAAGTGATGTTGCTTACCCCTTGTGAACCTTGTGCTAGCAAGCTTCTTCAAGGATCCTTTCCGTATGAAAAAGGGGGAAGAACTTCTTGCTTGGCGAGAGAGTTTTCTTCTCTTCTTCTCGTCGTCAATTCACCACGACGCCCAAGAGAGATTCGCTAGAGGTGAGTGTGTAACCTTCCACACTAATGTGGAGGCGTTACATTCATTCATTCTTTGAAACCGATTTCCCAAAAAGGTAAGTATTCAAAGCCTCATGCGTTCACACCAAGTGAACGATCGAATCTCCTCTTTGAACCAAGTGTTGAACCGGTTCTTTGATTTGGTTCAATCAAATTTGGTTCAATCGAATTTGGTTCAATTGCCAAATCAAACCAAGCCAAGCTACGATCTAGACCATCTATGAACCAAATGGCTCATGATCTAACCGTTCATCTTCCGATGCTCTAGATCTCACGATCCAGCATCCAATCTCTCGATCGAAGCTTACCGATCTCATGCTCTAATCAATCAAACATGATCAGTCCAGATCTCACTTACAATCAGAGACTAAAGCCCTTTAAACTGAACCCAAATAATTCAGTCCACACGATCTGACTTAAGTAAGCCATATCACCAAATTGTGCGACCCTGAGGGTTTCCTTTATATGTCGGTAATGATAACTTTCGTTATCACGATCAGTGAGGGGTATCTAGCAACACATCACTGTCTCCCGATTTAAAGGAAAGAGTCTTCCAAGACTACACCCAAACCACAGCACAAGTGTGAATCCACTTCACAAGGCATACATGTTTCCTTTGCCACTGGATGTTCTTATTGGACAAGCATGTCAAGCTTGTAACTCCAATATGATGAGCATGATTAGACCAGATGAACATAGTCATCTGGGTATGGCCATACACTTTCTCAATCATCTCATATAGGGGGGCCCTTTAGAACATCACACTCCTTAAACAAGGAGACGGCAATCCTTTATCTATCACTAGTGCCCTAACATGACTCAAGCTCACCATCCAAGATAGTCTATAATCATTATGTTTCAAATGATATTGAACTACCTCAAAATGATGACAATCATCATTTAGAAACACAAGTGATCTCAAGTCAAAGGAAATGTGCCACTTGCTGCTTTCAAGGATTATTCACATTGTGACAAACAATTGAATATCCTAGAAGGGTCTGTCCAGTACATCCAATGTACCCATGAGTCTACATCTTATTCCATGCTCGAAGCATCCTATAAGATTAGCACACATATTAGTCTCAATCATATCAAGGCTGTCTCAAGTTCACCAAGATATCTCGACTAAGGACTTATAGTCTGTCAGCCTAGCTGAACAGCTTTGAGACATTATTCAGAAGTACACTTATTACAGCAGACAAGGTAACAACCTGAATAATAACCATGCCTTTTATAAACACAAGAGTTTATTACATGATACTTTTACAATCCCAAGGCCTCAAACATTAGCCTTAAGGGCATACCCCAACAGTGACATACCCAATGACAACCGTTATGACCCCCCAACTACGGCGAGGTGTTAGGTTGTTTCAAAGCATGTCCCTAACCACATAGAAGAGTCAATGACTACAAGTCGAGAGATCAATGCATCTCCTGTCACATGTGAGCTTAACTCATGACACCAAGTTAAAGCCTCACAGCGGGTCGGTCCAGTATATCCACCATTGATATACCCATATGCCTGCGTTAGCACCCCGTGCGTAACCAGCCCATATACCAGTCTCACATGTACTAGAGCTGTCCCTTATCCACTCAGGTACTCGACCGGGGACACACCGTTTGAGCACAAATACAATCTGTCTCCAGGGACATTATTATCCATGTACATAATCACAGATGTAAACATAGCATAATAACGACAATGCCATAATGATATATTAAATATCAATGTCAAGTAGTACAAGATGGACCAACAACAGGTCCAAGGGCATATACACCAACACACATCCCTATCGTAGAGCCAAGGACGTCCTAAGAGGACGTGGGCAACATCCATAGTCGCCACGTCACGCCACACCTTCTCACGATAGGCCCCAAAAGCAATGGGAGCTTGACACCGGTGGGTAACCAGAAGACTCGACGTGTCCACCCACGCGATGGAATAGGGCTTGGGGTGGGGTTCAAGGAGAAGACCAAAGCGCGTAGTCGCGGTCCGCGAGACCACATTCAGGCTACTACCCCCATCAATGATGATCTTACACGAGTGTCCATTACACTTGATGTAAGTCATGAAGATACTAGAGTGCCTCCAATCCTTGGAGGGTGGGGTTTGGACAAGGGCGCACCGCACGAACGCAAGCGTGGGGTGACCCGACTCATTGCCACTCGTGTAGCACTCGGCCTCTACACCGTGCTCTACAGGCTCGCGGGCGATAGTGGCAACACGGGCAGGGGTCTTGTCCGCAGTGGCGGACTTCTTAGGGCAGTCACGAGACAGATGGCCGAGCTGCAGGCAGTTGTAACAGTTGACTCAACTAGTCGGGCCAACAAGTGGGGCCTTCCCCTTCTCCTCCCAAGTGGGGCGAGAAGATGGGGCATCGCGGGCTAAACGCCTAGGGGAGTGATGGGCCGCAGGCGCAGGCCATGGGTCGGAACGAGGCTCGTGGCTCTCGGGTCGAGAGTGAGCATGAGGAGGCCCGCCCAAATGAAGGCGTCTAGGGGGTCTGAACTCGCTGCGCCTATTCGCAGCCCTAAGGTCATGATCGATATCGCGAGCATGCTGGAAGGTCTGGTCGAACGTCTCGGATCTATATGTGGGTAGGGCATGACAGATATCCGCGCGGAGACCATTCCTAAACTTTGACAAAACTAACTCGGGGTCCTCCTGTAAGTTACACCGGAGTTGTAGCGTTTCAAAGGTGAGGCGATATTCCTCGACGGTACCCAATCCTTGGTGTAGGCTACTGAGGACTCCAAATTTCATAGTGTTTTTCATACTTAATTAGTAGTATTTTGAACCATAAAGTTACTCTTTTGCTTTATTTTTGTACCTTAATTGCCAAATACTTCGGAATCTGCACCACTCTTCATTTTTTATCATTTGCAGGCAAAAAGTTTTCATTATCACTAGTTTTCGAGCAATATCAATGCATGAACGAGTTCTAAACATCAAGAGGAGTCTACACAATAAATTTCAAGTCAAAATGGTGCTTCTAGCTAAAATACGGCACTACCGTATTTTCCAGATGAATTCTCACGGTATTGTATTTCTCAGCGGACATTCTTGGATGAAATACGACACTACCGTATTTTCCAGACGATCTTTCACGGTACCGTATTTTGCAACGTTTCTGACTAGAAGGTTTCAGCAGAAATACAGCACTGCCGTGGTTGTTTACACGGTGCTGTATATTTCGACATTTTTGACCATAAACTTTTGGAATAATTACGGTAGTACCGTGAGGTTTTCGATGGTGCCGTATTTTGTGCAAACTCTGACCAGGAGGATTTGGCAGAAATACAGCATGACCGTATTTTTAAGAAAAACTCTCATGGCACCGTATTTTGTGCCCAAAACTCACAGAATAAAATACGGCACCGCTGTATGAACCTTCACGATGCCGTATTTTGGAACTCAGAATTCTGATTTTTCCACCCGATTCTTGCAAAGATCATATCTTTTAATCCAGACCTCAAAATTGAGATCTGAAAGAGGCGGCAGACTCATCTTTAAGTGGAGAAAACACAGAAATAAGGGACGAATTTTATCATGATTCCACGGAGCAATTGAGAGAGAGGCGGAATTGCTAGGGTTCATCGGTTTTCCACCTACAGACCACCTTCGGCCGCGAAATTTGATAGAGAGTTTCACCTGGTGAAGGAGAACGTGTAACTGAAGTTTCAAAGCAAAAGGATTTCTATTGGAGGAGAAATCAATGAAACAGCAGTGACAGTGCTAATTCCTGGCAAATACGGTGCTGTAATTCCATTACAGCACCGTATTTGCCAGGAATTCTCCACCTACAGACCACCTCCGGCCACGAAATTTGATAGAGAGTTTCACCTGGTGAAGGAGAACGTGAATCTGAAGTTTCAAAGCAAAAGAATTTCTATTGGAGGAGAAATCAATGAAACAGCGGTGACAGTGCTGTAATTCCATTACAACACTGTTTTGTAACTCTTTTCTCCTCTTTTTGATTCCTATTCATACAGAAACATGTTTTATTGTAATTCCTTCATCATGTTAGCTTAATCTTTCTTTGGGACATGGGGGTGTAATCTCTTTGTTTCTTAATGACTAGAAAATCTTAACTTTGTCAAACTAATTTCTTTATGATAATTTTACTCTTGTGATTGATAGATCTTTGATTGTCCTTTGTGTCTTAAATATCAGCATGTTTTAGAGTTTTGCGAAATAGACCGAGAGGTTGATTGTTGAAATTCAGAACCCTAGGAATTGTTGAGTTTGGAACTATCATAAGAGATTAGGTTGTTCTTTGAATTCTGATTTTTAGTGATTTTATTACCATGTTGAATTTCTGATACTTTGGATTGAGTTAATGTATAGACTTGATTTGATATTGCAAGAGATTGAGTACCGAGTCGTTGGAAACCCTTGAGTAAAACTAGTGTTGAGACTCGAATGCACGAGAGTGATCTTTGAGTTTCCACTTGAGGTGATCAACCTAGAATTCGGATGCACGAGAGTGATCCTTGAGTTCTTAGCTGATAGTTTACTTATTTTCAGCATTGAATAGATCTTGCGCGAGAGTGGGGCTCGGTTCTTTGTATGATTGTTTGTGCGAGAGCGAGACAATTTATTTATCAAGTAAATTTTACCTTTACCATAATAGAATTAGATTGAAAAATACTTATCTTAATCTAGTCATTAGAAATTAAAGTAGATGAACCCCTAGTCCCGATTTCCTCTCTGATATTTTCTCCGTGTTCTTTTCGATAGTTCGATTCACTATTTTTCGATTGCCTAGCTAGTGCGAAATCGATTATTCAGTACTTGACAACAAGGTCTCTGTGGTTCGATATCTATTTTATTACTTCGAGTATCCGTGCACTTGCGGACACAATAAGTTTTTGGCGCCGTTGCCAGGGACCTTAGTTTTGTTAATATTGAAGATATCGAGATTATTACTAGACTAGGTTTTATTTACTGTTTTGTTTTTGTTTTTTTTCTGTTTATTTTCTATTTTCTTGAAATCACTTGATCTATTTACTTTGCATGCGCAGGAATCTTAGGTTAGGACCCCTTGTACCTTTTGATCTTGAGATAAACAAGACTCTGAGACTACGAAAGAGATTGAGATTTGAGGAGACACAAGTTGTAGAAGAAAGAGAAGAAGAATCCATCATGGCTGAAAGAAGGGCATTGCGCGACTATGCAGCCCCAAATACATAGGGAATTCATTCAGCATCACTAGGCCTGCTATAGATGCGAACAACTTTGAGATCAAGCCAGCGTTCTTATCGATGATTCAACATAATTAGTTTGGAGGATCTCCTTTGGAAGATCTAAACCAACACTTATCCCTTTTCCTTGAATTCTGTGATACCATAAAGATTATGGTGTATCTGACGATGCCCTCAGACTAAGACTGTTTCCTTTTTCTCTCAGGGACAGAGAAAAAGCCTGGCTTCATGCACATCCAACTGGGACATTCACTACTTGGGAGTGCTTGTCAAATGCCTTCTTGCAGAAGTATTTTTCTCCCAGTAAAATGATCCAGTTAAGGAACCAAATCACAGGCTTTGCCTAGAGAAATGGTGAATCGATGAGTAAAGCATGGGAGCGATTTAATGAGCTCCAATGGAAGTGCCCCCCCCCCCCCCATGGAGTGGAAGATTGGGTTTTAATTCAGACTTTCTATAATGGTTTGCTTTACAACACATGCTCAACGGTTGATGCTGCTGCAGGGGGAGCTTTGATGAACAAGACTGTTGATGCAGCCCATGCCCTGATTGAGGAGATGGCGTTAAACCACAACCGGTGGGCTTCAGAGAGAGGAGTGCTTTATCGGCCTCCTCAGGGTAAGAACGATGGTGATGGTTGGCGCTCTCTTGCATAAAAGGTAGACTCTTTATGTAACAGTTTTGATTCTTTCCAAATGCAAACCACTGCTGTATCTTCTGTTGTTTGTGAGGTTTGTGGGAACAATGGGCACCATGCTAGAGAGTGTAAAATCATTGTTGATAGGGGTGAGGAACAAGTAAATGCAGCAGGGGATTACAATCAGAGTAGATATAATGACCCCTACTCTAATACCTACAACCCTAGTTGGAGAAGCCATCCTAATTTGTCTTGGAGGAGTAACAATCATACTAGTGAGCCAAATGAGAATAGGGGTATAATCAAAGACAGTCAAACCAGAGTCAACCCCAAAAATCTAGTTTAGAAGAGATGTTTGAGAAATTCTTGGGTAAGCAGATGAGCAAAAATGATGAGATTGAAGAAACCCTTAAACAAATCAATTCCAAGTTGGATGGTGTTGTTGCTCATAATAAGATGTTAGAAACCCAGATAGCACAGCAAGCTAGTACTTCATATAGACCCCCAGGGAAATTACCTGCAAAACCTGAACCTAACCCTAGGGAATATTGCAATGCTATCACAACTAGGAGTGGGAAAGAATTGAAATATCCTAGGGAAATTTTTGATGATGACGAGGTTGAGCCCAGAATTGACATTAGCAGTGAACCTATTCTAGAATCACAACCTACAAAAGTGCAGTCCCATCCTAGCTCTCCACCTTCAAAAGATGGTGATTTGCTCTCTAAAGTTGCTGATCCTAAAGTTAGTTTGCCACCACCATATAGGCCACCTATTCCTTTTCCCCAAAGGATTGTGCAAGCTAAGTTAGATAGACAGTTTGGGAAATTTTTGGAGGTTTTGAAAAAGTTGTATATTAATATTCCTCTCACTGATGCTATTTCTCAAATGCTTATATATGCAAAATTTTTAAAAGAAATTTATCTAAAAAGAGAAAAATTGAAGATTATGGCACTGTTGCTTTAACTGAAGAATATAGTGCCATCATTCAATACAAGCTACCACCCAAATTGAAAGATCCAGGTAGCTTTTCTGTCCCCTGTTCTATTGGGAGTGTTACTTTCGACCGAGCCTTATGTGATCTCGGTGCTAGTGTTAGTCTAATACCTTTGTCTGTATGCAGGAAACTGGACATTGGAGAGCTCAAACCAACCTCAATGTCTTTGCAACTTGCTGATTCATTAGTAAAGCATCTGGTTGGTATTTTAGAAAATGTTCCTGTTCAAATTAGTTTTTCATACTTGTTGATTTTATAGTTCTAGATATGGAGGAAAATTCAAAAAACCCTATTATACTTGGTAGACCTTTTTTGGCCACAGCTGGAGCTCTCATTGATGTGAAAAAGGGAAAATTGACATTTGATATTTGTGGTGATTTAATTGAATTTGACTTAACTGATTCTTTAAAAAGGGCATCACACTCAGGGACATGTTGTAGCATAGAAACAGTTTATGAGGAGGTTGTTTGTGACATGCATATTTTATTTGAAGAACCTTCTGAATTTGATACATTTTCTCGGTGTGCTAATCAAGAATTTCAGGAAAGGGCAACAAAGAAGAAGAAGAAGAGACGAAGGAGGAAAGGAATATCAAAATTGCCTGAAGAAGTAAAAAGGCTCATAAATAAATTTGGATACTGTTTCAAGTTTGAGCCTTATGTTCTTAAGAGCCCTGAACGAGACATAAAGAAATCAGGATGGCCACCAAAGACACAACCACGATCAAATCTGAGTGTTAAACGGTCAAGCTAATGACTATAAATTAGCGCTTCTTGGGAGGCAATCCAAGCACTTTTGCTTTAGCTTACTTTCTTTTACCTTATTTTTGTTCTTGTTTTTACTTAGAACTAATTTTTCTTTTCTTTTTGAAGGTGAAAACCTTTTTTTTTTTGAAAAAAAAAAACACAAACTAAGGCTCTGATGATTCGAACCCGAAGACACATAAGATAATTGGGTCTAACACAAACTAGTAGAGCTCTGTGAGTATTTTTCTTCCTACTCATCCGCATTCCATCTTTTATATTTTTCTGATAATCCATGTGTTCAACTGGAAGATGAATACTTCAAACTTCTTGCGCTCACATGCCACGGATCCTCGCCTTTTGATTTTGTTGATAGATATTTTGATTTTTGTTTTGTTGACTTAATATGATAATGATGTGTAGAAGGATTTTTCTGAAAATACTACAAATCCATGCAAAAAAAAAATTGTTAATGAATTATCATGCAATTGGAAATAGATTTTAAATGTTGAATTTATTTCTATGATATAATCTATTTGTTGGAAATTTTTCATTAATTGATGCATGAAATTCTAGGTAAATGCATTGTTTAGTGAATGCAATCTTGAAGTGTAATAATTCTTTTGAATAAAATGAGCATATTTGCACATGTTATTGAGTTGATATCAAGTGATTAATCTAGTTAATCTTTATAATCTTTTATGTTATTTGTTGGGAAAAAGAGATCCAAATCCATGAGAAAGGATGACTCCCCTACTTGGCACTGTATAAAATTAACAATGGGACCTAAAGACATGGGTTGAAGTCCACAAATAGAAAAAGAATAACTCCTCTTCTTGGCTTTGTATTCACAATGGTACCTAAGACAAGAGCTGAAGTTCATTGCAAAAGTGTGTATCTATGTAGATGCATGCCAAGAGAGAGCTCCTTTGACATTAACTCCTCTGTCTCAAGAAAATTCTTTCTACCTATGAGATATGAGTTCTATTATGTGTGGTTATGTGACCAACATACTCTAAATTCGTCATTGGTAAAAGGGTGGTAATCGATTTAGAGAATGTCAAGGACAAATAAAAAAAATGAGTGGAAAAAGATTTGGAGATCTTATTCCTGTAAACAAAAACATAATAGATGAAAATCTTAAAAACATGATTAATTCATGAGATTGAAATTCTATTGCTAATGCATATTGCAAAATTTTATTTAATTGAATTATTGAGTCTTAAAGATTAATTTCAGAAGATGATGTATTTACTTGAAAATTTTGTGTGAGATTGATAAAATTTTCTATGAATGATTATATTCTAGAAATTCATTCGTCATATGAAGATTTATGTTCCAATACTTGGTATTGCTTTCTTTATTTGCTTGAGGACAAGCAAAGTTTGAGCCTTATGTGTTTGATGACTTCAAATTTCATAGTATTTTTCATACTTAATTAGTAGTATTTTGAACCATAAAGTTACTCTTTTGCTTTATTTTTGTACCTTAATTGCCAAATACTTCGGAATTGTTGGTGTATATGCCCTAAGGACCTAATTCTGGTCTGTTACTTGTGCTACTTGACATTGATATTTATATCATACTGGCATTGTCGTTATCATTATTTGTTTACATCTGCGAATATGTACTTATATGATAATGTTCCTGGAGATAGATTGGATCTGTGCTCAAACTATTGTCCCTAGTCAATGTACCTTAGTGGATATGGGACATCTATGGTACTTGTAAGACTAGTATATGGGCCGGTTAGGCATGAGGTGCTAACGCAGGCATATGGGTATATCAGTGGTAGATATACTGGACCGACCCGCTGTGAGGCAATGACTTGGTGTCACGAGTTATCCTCACAAGTGATAGGAGATGCATTGATCCCTTGACTTGAGGTCATTGGTCATTCTATGTGGTTAGGGATATGCTTTGATACAACCTAACACTTTGCCATAGTTGGGAGGTAATAACGGTTGTCATTGGGCATGCCACGACCCATATGAGAAGGTCAATGCACAAACATAGTTTTTGCCCCTTCCTAAGGGAAGCATGATATGCATGGAGCTCCTCTATGGTTCTATGACTGAAAGTGTATGACCATACCCAGGTTAGACCTGATTTAGTCATAGCCATGAGATTGGATAGAAACAAGTGGTGACACACTTGGCCAATCGGATATTAGTTCGGCAAAGAGACTGTAATGCATTTGTACCTGGTTGCAATGATGGGGATGTCGATGTCGATATCCATTCTGATGACTTGGGTAGCAGCGATGCACTGCTAGGTGCCACTCACTGCTTGTGGTGACCATGGGTCAGCACTGCCAACGTTAGAGGAACCTACAGGGTCGCACACCTTGATACTCAAGTTCTCGTATTGATCGGGAAGCCTTATGATCGAGTTATTGGATAACTCGGATCTATTCTGAAGATTTCATCAGCGCCAATGGGCCTGATGAGATGGAAGAGATTTGTTGGAGCCAACTTCCATTTACGGCATATTAACCATGGTTAGCCCAATTTGACCAAGGTTTAAATTGGATTGGATCCATGGGCTTGGTTAACATGCATAATGGACATTGGGCTGGTCCATTGAAAAGTTGGGCTTAATGGGCTTAAGGAGAAGAAAAGAGATGGCGCATGCTTAACCCTAGTTAGACTAGGGTTAGCGCCTATACCTCATGTGAGTTTAATTAATCATGATAAAATAGGGGCTAATTAATTAATTAATTAGAGTCCTATTTTTGTGGGATTAAATGGGCTGATTTATTTGAATTAATTAGAGTCCTAATTGGATTAACATTTAATTAATTAAATAAATAATTAGAATCCTAATTGGATTAGGACTTGATTCAGAATTTAATTTGAACCTTCATCAAGTCGCCCACTTGAGTCCTAATTGGATTAGGACTGATCATGATTAATTAGAATCCTAATTAGATTAGGATTTAATTATTTAAACAATTAATTAGAGTCCTAATTGGATTAGGACTTGGTTAATTCCTAAAATAATTAAACTCCTAAATCCTCTCCTAGCCGCCCACTCAAATTGAATTGTGGCCACACACTCAACCGCCTCTTGCTCTATAAATAGAGCCATAGACGCCTCCCCTCATGATACTAATCTCTCCTTGAGGCGTGATCAAAATTGAGGGCGAGTTCGTGAGGGCGAGAGCAAGAGGCTAGTGGCGCAATTCTTCCATCCAACCCTAGCCACAACACACCTTCTTCCCTTCCTCTTGGCGTGAGGAACTTGGTGGTGTTTGGCGACTTCCTTCTCCTCATCTTCCTCTTGGCGCATACACCTTGGAGGTGGTGCAAGGCTTGAGGAATAAGCACAAGGCTTGGATCTTCTTCCCGAGGCTAGCACCGGGCGTGGAAGAAGAGAGCTCGAGGCATCTGTGTATGTGAGACTGCAGAGGGCGCACGCTTGGGCGCCTACTTCGACATCAGCCTCACCTAAATCAAGGTACTTTCTATCTCATCGTGTCGACTCTTTCGCATGCGATCTTCATTGGGTTTTTGGGACTGGCCTGTTTCGGGGGTATTCTTCCCCTGCGTAATGTGTTTGCATCTCTGAAAATTTGTAAAATATCCCCGGGGTTTCCCAACAGTGGTATCAGAGCGACTTGCGAAACTCGAACGATGTTTTTCTTGCTTTTCATATTTTTCATACTCACATGCCATATTTCAATTTTCAAAAATTGCAAATTTCATGGCAAACGTTTTTTTCTAAGAGTAGGAAAAATTAGGGTTTCTTGTTTCTATCACCTTTTCAATCTCTTTTGGATTTTTGGGTTATTTTTCTTGCATGGTTTAAAGATCAAAGGCGCACGTGGTTTTGTCAAGTAGGACGGGCATTGTGTCCTCGGACTGGCCGAGTCTCTTGATCTGACAAAAGTACCAGCCGAGAGGATCTTTGAAATCATCATGAAAATTAATTGCGAATAACTAAAAGATTTGTGAGAAGAAGATGAGAAAAAGAAACTGGTTTTATGAAAAAGTAAAATTTGAAATTTTATGTTTTTCATGAGCATGTAGAATTGCATGAGTAATGTCTTGATTGTGCATGGTGTTGTGATCATTAGTCAAGCCCCTTTGCATGCCTGTGATGTACTCTTGTGAGGCCTGCGTGCCACTTTTCTTTTTGCTTTTAATTAAGATGAAGATTAGGATGGCGCACATCACCTGAAGATAGGCGCATGCATGCTTGGTTGCGCACCTTGCATGGTGGCGCAAGAAGCACCCCTCCTTGATAGCCCTTACATGGTGGCGCATCATCCTTGAAGGAAGCTCATGGCATTGGCCGAACCTATGAGGGTGCTTATAGGGTTTCCCTAGAACTACCTCTAGGGTTTCAGAGCTAAACCATGGTGACGAGGACCTTGGAACCGAGCTTGAAGACCAAGATAGAAGTCGGCTAGGTTAGGTCTTTAGGGGCTTGAGTCCTAGGTCAAGAGTTGAACCTCTTCTGGCATGGGTTGGTTCAATGTCTTGAATAGGCTATGATAACATCATCCCTTTACTTCTTTCCATATCTGCTAAAGCATGCCTATGATGTTTTATTTTATGTTATCACTATAGGATTGCATGCCTATAATGCTAGACATAGGATAAAACTGAATTGATGAGACCTCAAAACCCTCATTCAAATATCAAGTCTAGTAGCTTTCTGACGCGTAGTCCTCGTCAAACTATCAATCGATGGTGTTGTGCATTGTTTCCACCCTAGTGGACACACCCATCTATCTTTAGGAGGCGTGTGATGACAATGTTTTCCCTAGTCCAGTTAAAATCCTGGACGCGCCTTTGCAAGGAATTCGTTGGCCCTGGGCATAACGATCAGGATAGACTTTACTAGTTTTTCATATGTGATGGCCACATGATGGAACTCTAGAGGCAGCCTCAAGAAGTTAGGGTTTTGTGTTGTTCCAGCCCTAGCTGGGCACAAAATGCTTGAACTGTCTTGAGAAGGGGAATTGCTGAGTTGCAATTGGCTGGCGCGCCTACCTTGAGATACATGCGTCACCTCGTGCAGTACATCCTGCCCTAGCGGGACGCGAGGCCATGTGAGGAACAAGGATCCCATCTCACTAGGAAATCTTGAATTTCCTGATTGACTTTGTGGGTTGTCAATTCGATTAAAATAGTGGGAGCCATGATCATTTAAAACAAGTCCAGTTTAAATGATTTGAAGTAGTGCTAATCTGCTTTTCTTGGTTGTTGTAGAAACGATGACTACGAACAATAGCAGATTGTCACTGCGATCTATACTGGAAAAGGACAAGTTGGTTGGATCCAACTTGATGGATTGGTGTCGAACCTTGAGGGGTGACGTCAAGCTCGAAAGCTGTAAAAGGCATAACTAGAAAGAGGAGTGGAGAAGGGTTACACCTTCCTCTTCAGGCTCTAGTATTTGTGTGGTTGAAGTCAATCTGTCTACTTCAAATACGTGGGTATTGGATACCACATGTGGAGTGCATATTTGTACAAGTATGCAAGGGCTCAAACGAAGTAGGACAGTGTGACCAGGAGAGATTGACCTTCGAGTCAGTAACGGGGCACAGGTTGCTGCTGTAATTGTAGGAGACTACACTCTCTCACTGCCGTCTGGACTTCAACTAGAACTGGAACATTGCTTCTATGCACCGTCGATTACTAAGAATATTATATCCATTCCTGCCCTTGCGAGGAAAGGATTTTGTTTTGCGCAAAAAGAGAACACATGTTCTTTTTCATTGGCAAACATATTCTATGGATCTGGTACACTATGCAATGGGTTGTATGTTTTGGACATGCAAAGTTCTGTGTGCAACGTGAATGCTAAGAGGATCAAGTTAAGTGGTTTAAATAATACTTATCTTTGGCATTGTCGTTTAGGGCACATCAACAAAAATCGCATCCAAAATCTCCATGCAAATGGATTCCTGGATTCAGATTCCTTGGAGGAATTTGACACATGCGAGCCTTGTTTGTTGTGCAAAATGACAAAGACGCCATTCACCAAGCATGGTGAGAGGGCCACAGGTTTGTTGGATCTAATACACATTGATGTGTGTGGGCCATTCAACAAACAAGCTAGAGGTGGGTATGTCTACTTCATCACATTTACTGATGACTTCAGTAGACATGGTTATGTCTATTTGATGAGACATAAGTCTAAATCCTTGGAGAAATTTACGGAGTTCAAGAATGAAGTGGAAAACCAGCTTGGACGATCCATTAAGGCTCTTCGGTCTGATCGAGGCGGAGAGTACTTGAGCCATGAGTTTGTTGACTATCTTAGAGAGTGTGGGATTCTTTCCCAACTCACTCCTCCTGGAACACCTCAGTGGAATGGGGTGTCTGAGAGGAGAAATCAAACTTTGTTGGACATGGTTCGATCTATGATGAGTCACGCAACTCTACCTCCGTATTTCTGGGGTTTTGCATTACTTCCAGCAATCAAGACACTGAATAACGTTCCGTCAAAGAGTGTTCCTAAGACCCCACATGAGTTGTGGACTAGGAGACGCTCAATGTTATCATTTATGCGGATCTGGGGATGTGAGGCTTATATCAAACGTCAGAATTCTAGCAAGCTAGAACCCAGATCTGAAAAATGTGTGTTTGTGGGATATCCTAGGGAAACCAAATGATACTACTTCTTTAATCCCACCGAGAACAAAGCTTTTGTTGCTCGGACTGCCGTATTTCTCGAGAAAGATTTTCTCTTGAAAGGCACCAGTGGGAGAAGCTTTGACTTGGATGAGGTCTAAGGTCAACCACAAGACACAGTAGGAGAGATGGAACCTGAGCCACCTGCACTGGTTGCTGGGCAACCAGAGGCTCAGACACAGGCCCCACGTAGGTCTGGGAGAATTCGTCGTGCACCTGAGAGGTATGGGTCGCTGCCGACCCAACATGATGGGATCTTCATCATTGAGGATGAACCCAGGACTTATGATGAGGCGGTCAGTGGATCGGACTCCGAGAAATGGCTTGAGGCCATGCGATCCGAGATGGATTCCATGTCAGCTAACCAAGTCTGGGATTTGGTTGTGCTGCCGGATGGGGAAAACCCATAGGCTGTAGATGGGTCTTCAAGAAGAAGACAGACATGGATGGCAACATAGTTACCTATAAAGGTAGATTAGTGGCCAAAGGATTCAAGCAAGTCCACGGGGTGGATTATGATGAAACCTTCTCGTCAGTTGCTATGTCCAAATCCATTCGGATTCTGCTTGCTATAGCTGCATATCACGACTATGAGATATGGCAGATGGATGTGAATATGCAGTCTTCCTAATTCTCTGATTAGTTCAGATAATGTAATTGCTTGAGGACAAGCAAGATTTTAAGTCTGTGATATTTTGATAGGTGTTATTTTTATAGGATTTAGAATCTTATTTATACCATCATTATAGGACTAAGTTCTATTTTATGTCAAATTTTGATATCTGTTCTTGTAAAGTATGCAATCTTCACTCTTTTTCATTTATTTGTGAAATGCAGGTCATTTCTCTATATTTTCCTGAAAAATATTGAAGATTTTATGTTATGAAAAGATTCATCATAATTCGGCGAAGTTACAGGCACAATTTCAGAGTTTTTGGAGTTTTCTAAGGAGAACACGGCCTGCCCGTGCCTATGAGCACAGCCATGTTCATCGCGGCATTAGAATCTACATTCTGCGAGCCAGACACGGCCTAGCCATGTCTAGAAGCACGGCCGTGACAGCTTCCGTGTAGATCGACCTTTCAACGGTTTTTCTCCCGATTTGAGTGATTCCGAAGTCGGAATTGGCTAAAATTTGGAGGGCAACTTTCTAACTGCCGAAGGAAGAGATATAACCATAAAACAGGATTTCTGGAGTGGTTTTGGGGGTCGAACTTTGGAGAGAGGCGACCTAGGGCAAAAAAGGGCGTTTTGCTTGATTGACGGCTCGATTCGACGAAATTCTTTGGGTCTTTCAAGAGAAGACTGAAGATTCATCGTCTCCTACCATTAATCTGTAATTCCCCTCTTTTATAATATATTGTATTGGGTTTTCATTGAGTAATGATGTAGTTTCTAGAGTAAAAGCCTAGTTCGGGACTCGGGCGTAGCCCGTTGAACAATTCTCCTCATGTAAAACATTATTATGAATCTCAGTGAAATTGTTAAGTAATTTAGCTTATTTAAATGAGTTGCACTTATTACGTATGATTGTTGTGTACAGACAATTTATATGTGTTAAGTGTTACGAGAAGTACCGAGAGGTGAATCGTAACACTTGATCGTGCTCATTTAAACTTGTGATTAGAATTACGAGAGTCATTCGACGTCACTCGAGGACTCACGATCTTTCATAGAGCCTAATGGGTCTCTCAGGGCTAATTTTGCTACGAGAGTAGGGAATTAGCTTATGCGAAATACCAGATTACGCTTCGAGAGAAGGTAATTCGTACCATAGGAAAGATCGCCTTAAGTTACTTACTGTCGGATTGAGCTTCGAGAGAAGGAGATCTGTTTGTTTTTAATTTAATTAGATTCAATATTTTACATTTAAAACATTCAATACGGTGAAATCTAGAGTTCCGAACATCTTTTAAATTGTATTTTCCCGGTCGTCAACTTCTTGGATCAATAAAATTAGTTTAGTGTAGTTCTTTCATTTTGAGTTCGAATTATCTAGCTAACAATGACGCATAAAGTTGGTACTTGACACTTGCTCCCTATGGGAACGATCTTATTTACAACTTCGATAGAAACCGTGCACTTGCGGGCCTTATCAAGCTTTTGGCGCCGTTGCCGGGGAGCAAGGCGTTGTCAATATTGATTTAACTGTTGAGTTGATAGACTAGATACTTTTTGTTAATTTCTTTTTGTTTTATTTATTTTAGTTCATTTTATTATTATTTCTTGTCTTCCTTTCTTCAAGCTTGTATTATCTGGTTAGCTAACCTTGTGCTGCTAAGAACAATTAAAACAGGTCAGCTAGTGCCAGAAGATCCAGAGATTGAAAGAACCCTCCGAGCTCAGAGGAAAATTCAGGATCAACAGCTTGAGGAAGCCCATCCGAACCTGTCAACTGCAATGGACCAGAACCGCGCACTACGTGATTTTGCTGCACCTAATGTACAGGGCTTGCACTCTAGTATTGCTCGACCCTCGGTCGAAGCAAATAATTTTGAGATCAAGCCGGCCCTTATGAATATGGTTCAACAGAACTAGTTCAGCGGTTTACCACAGGAAGATCCCAATCTTCATTTGTCCATTTTCCTTGAATACTGTGATACCCTGAAGATAAACGGGGTAACATCTGATGCAATACGCTTACGTCTTTTTCCCTTTTCCCTTAGGGATCACGGGCGAGCATGGCTACAGTCTCTTCCGCAAGGCTCAATCACAACGTGGGAACAGCTTTCCCACGCGTTCCTCTCCATGTATTTCCCGCTGAGCAAGACCGCTCAATTGAGGACCCAGATAATGAATTTCAGCCAGAGGGAAGGCGAGTCATTATATGAAGCCTGGGACCGTTTTAAGAAGTTGCTACGCATGTGCCCGCATCACGGATTGGAAAAATGGGTACTTGTGCATATTTTTTATAATGGTCTCTTGTATCAAACTCGTTTGTCTGTGGATGCAACCGCAGGGGGTGCGCTAATGAAGAAGAATGTAGACGATGCCATGAATTTAATCGAGGACATGACCCTCAATCACTACCAGTGGATGAGTGACAGGAACATCCCGGTAAGAGGAGGAGGTAAGCATGACTTAGATATGTTGAGTTCGTTGGTGGCAAAGGTTGACTCTTTGTCCCACCAACTTACTTCAATGAATTTTAATGCATCATCTCTTAATTCAATTACTTGTGAAATTTGTGAGAATTCTGGACATGGTGCTACTTACTGCCAGATAATGGCACCTTCTTCTTCTTCTGATGTGTCTATAGATCATGTGAATGCTATAGGCAATTTCAATCAGAGGCAGCAGAATGATCCTTTCTCAGGCACCTATAATCCCGGTTGGAGAAATCATCCCAACTTCTCCTACCAGAGCAACCAGAACCAGGTCATTCCCCAGAATTTCAACAATCAGGCACCCCAGGAAAATTTTGGCAATCAGTTTCCCAGTCATCCTTTAGGCCACCACCTGGACTTCCACCGTGACCATTTAATCAACAGCAGAAGTCCATTTGGAACTGCTACTAGAGAACTGTGTCACCACGCAGTCTAAGAAAAATGATGATGTGGGCCAGTCTATTAGGCAGCTGAGTTCTACAGTGGTGCAAATGAGTTCCACGGTGGGGCAATTGAGTTCTACAGTGGAGCAACTGAATTCAAAGGTGGATTCATTGATCACGCACTCAAGGATGCTAGAGAACCAGATTGCCCAACAGGCAAGTTCATCTGCGCGACCTTCTGGGAAGCTTCCTTCTCAAGCTGAGGCAAATCCAAGAGAACACTGCAACGCGATTCTGACTTGTAGTGGAACTCAATTGGAAGCCCCACATGTGTCCCTCAAAGAGTGTCCTGTTGGTGAGGCAGACGTTGATAGCTCAACTCCCCAGTATTCAGAGGAACTACCCGTAGAGTCTCAGGTCAAGCCAGAACCGATCATCATTTCGTCACCACTTCTCACACCACCTGTCTTCAGTCCTCAGAGATTGGCCACGGCATTGACAAGACAGTACAGTGAAGGAAACCCTAAAATTAGGGGTTGAAACCCTAAACATGCGCATCTAGCATGCATAGCGGAAAAAGGGCTTCAAGTAGATCGCATATGAACTATATAATCAACTTAAAGCTATGAGTTGAGATCTATACCATAGCCATAAGGTTAGAGGTCGACTTGGAAGAAGAGAGCAAACTTGATCTCCTCCGAAAGTTCACACACAAAGGTGATGAAGACTCCTCACTTGCGCACCTCTTGTGCTAGCAAGAATGCCAAGATGTCTTTGATCGAGTATAGGAAAGAGATGAAGACTTCTTTGCTTGGCCGATCCTTTCTCCAAGATGTCGTCTCCTTCACCAATGTCTCGTCAAGAGAGCAAGAGAAAGCCGAGAGTGAATGGAGCGTTCACTTGTCATTTGCGTTCAAGGAGACATGCGCTTATGACTTTCCAAATTAGGAAAGACATTAAGCCATGCGTTCAAGATCTCTAAACCGATCTTAAACTCCACAAAACGCCTCAAACAATGAACCATGCGTTCAAGCCCTTGAACTGGTTCAAAGCAAATGTGTTTGGACCAAAAGCCAAACCAAACCGGCCCAAGCCAAATCGGTCTAGATCAACCAAACCCTAAGGTTTCCAATCTAACCGTTCATCTCACAATGCTCTTGATCTCACCGATCTAGCATCAATTCTCTGGATCGAAGCTTACCGATCCCAAGCCCTAATCAATCAAACATGATCAGACCAAATCTCACTTACAATCAGAGATTAAATCCCTTTAAACTGAACCGAAACAATTCAGTCCACACGATCTGACTTAAGCAAGCCATATCACCAAATTGTGCGACCCTAAGGGTTTCCTTTAAATGTCGGTAACGATAACTTTCGTTATCACGACCAGTGAGGGGTATCTAGCAACACATCACTGTCTCCCGATATAAAGGAAAGAGTCTTCCAAGACTACACCCAAACCATGGCACAAGTGTGAATCAAACTCACGAGGCATGCATATATCCTTTGCCACTGGATGTTCTTATTGGACAAGCATGTCAAGCTTGTAACTCCAATACGATGAGCATGATTAGATCAGATGCACATAGTCATCTGGGTGTGGCCATACACTTCCTCAATCATCTCATATAAGGGGGGCCCTTTAGAACATCACACTCCTTGAACAAGGAGACGGCAATCCTTTATCTATCACTAGTGCCCTAACCTGATTCAAGCTCACCATCCAAGATAGTCTATAATCATTATGTTTCAAATGATATTGAACTACCTCAAGACAATGACAATTATCATTTAGAAATACAAGTGATCTCAAGTCAAAGGACATGTGCCACTTAGTGCTTACAAGGATCATTCACATTGTGACAAGCAATGGAATATCCTAGTAGGGTCTGTCCAGTACATCCAATGTACCCATGAGTCTACATCTTATTTCATGCTCGAAGCATCCTATAAGATTAGCACACATATTAGTCTCCATCATATCAAGGCTGTCTCATGTTCACCAAGATATCTCGACTAAGGACAAATAGCCTGTCAGCCCAGCTGAACAGCTTTGAGACATTATTCAGAAGTACACTTATTACAGCAGACAAGGTAACAACCTGAATAACAACCATGCCTTTTATAAACATAAGAGTTTATTACATGATACTTTTACAATCCCAAAGGCCTCAAACATTAGCCTTAAGGGCATACCCCAACAATCTCCCACTTGCACTTAATCTAATGGTTGAGAAACCTCAAACCCATATTATTACAGTGCTTTTCATGCTTCTGCTGCGCCAGAGGCTTGGTAAGCGGGTCTGCCAGATTGTCATCTGTATGAACCTTGCAAATCTTGATCTCGCCACGATCAATGATCTCCCGGATCAAGTGAAACCGTCTCTGTATGTGCTTGGACTTCTGGTGCGACCGTGGTTCCTTTGCTTGTGCAATTGCTCCAGTGTTATCACAGAAGATAACCAAAGGATCTGCACTTGAAGGAACGACACCAAGTTCTCTCACGAACTTACGAATCCACACTGCCTCCTTGGATGCTTCCGAGGCTGCAACATACTCGGCTTCTGTTGTGGAATCAGCAACAGTTGACTGTTTGAAACTTTTCCACACCACTGCTCCACCATTCAAGCTAAAAACATAGCCTGATTGCGATCGGAAATCATCCTGGTCCGACTGGAACGAAGCGTCAGTATATCCCTCTATACTGAGTTCTTCCTGACCACCATATATCAAGAACATATCTTTGGTCCTCCGCAGATATTTTAAAATGTTCTTGACCGCAATCCAGTGCGCCAAACCTGGATTACTTTGGAATCGACTGGTCACGCTTAACCCGTAAGCGACGTCTGGGCGAGTACACAACATCGCATACATAATGGACCCAATAGCCGAAGCATAAGGCGTATTGTCCATTTCATCTTTCTCAGTCTGTGTTTGTGGACACTGACTCTTCGAAAGATTCAGACCATGTCTGACTGGAAGATATCCACGTTTAGAATTCTCTAAATGGAATCTCTCCAGGACTTTATCGATGTAAGTACTCTGGCACAGCCCGAGAAGCCTTTTAGATCTATCCCGGTAGATCTTCACACCTAGTACATAGGCTGCTTCTCCTAGATCTTTCATCTGGAAACATTTTCCTAACCATGCTTTAACAGCGTGCAGTTCAGGAATATCATTTCCAATGATCAAGATATCATCGACGTAGAGGATTAGGAATGTAATCACGCTCCCACTAAACCTCTTATATACACACGGGTCATCCTCGTTCTTGATGAAACCAAACTCAGAGATTGATTCATCAAAACGAATGTTCCAGCTTCTTGATGCTTGCTTCAATCCATAAATGGATTTCTTTAACTTGCATATTTTATGACGATCTGATGGATTAGTGAAACCTTCCGGTTGTGTCATATACACATCCTCATCCAGATTTCCATTAAGGAAAGCTGTCTTCACATCCATTTGCCAGATCTCATAGTCGTAATATGCTGCTATCGCGAAAAGAATCCGAATAGACTTAAACATGGCTACAGGAGAGAAAGTTTCATCATAATCTATCCCGTAGATTTGTTTGAAACCTTTCGCAACTAGCCTGCCTTTATAGGTAACCACGTTACCATCCATGTCAATCTTCTTCTTGAAGATCCATTTACAGCCTATAGGGATTACTCCCGGAGGCGGATCAACCAAATCCCAGACCTGGTTATCTGACATGGAGTCCATTTCGGCTCGCATAGCTTCAAGCCATCTAGCTGACTCCGGTCCACCGACCGCATCCGCATAAGTGAGGGGTTCATCATTATCAATGATGTAGACTCCGTCATAGCGCTCAGGCTGTCGACGGACCCTACCCGATCTTCGCGGTTCCCGTGATATCTGAGCCTCAGGTTGTCCAATAACCTGCTCTACTGGCTCAGGCTCATCCAACTCTGCTTGACTACTTTGTCCTTCCTCTGGAATCTCATCCAGCTTTATTTCTCTCCCACTGGCCTCTTGCAGAAGAAACTCCTTCTCAAGAAATATGGCCGTCCGAGCAACAAAAACCTTGTTCTCTTTGGGATCGTAGAAATAATAACCCTTAGTTTCCTTAGGGTAACCGACAAAGATGCATTTCTCAGATCTGCTCTCTAGTTTCCCAGAGGCGAGCTTTTTGACATAAGCCTCGCAACCCCAGATCCTGATAAATGTCAAGCTCGGCTGTTTCCCGTACCATAACTCATATGGCGTCTTTGAAACTGCCTTGGATGGCACTCGGTTTAGTACCTTTGCAGCTGTTTCCAGTGCAAAACCCCAAAAGGAATATGGAAGAGTAGCCTGACTCATCATAGAACGAACCATATCAAGTAGCGTTCTATTTCTCCTCTCGGACACACCATTCCATTGCGGTGTTCCTGGCGGAGTGAGCTGTAAAATAATCCCACACTCCTTCAGATAGTCAGTAAATGCATGACTCAGGTATTCACCACCTCGATCAGAACGAAGTGCCTTGATATTTCGGCCTAGCTGATTTTGTACTTCATTTTTGAACTCTTTGAACTTGTCAAAAGATTCACTTTTATGTCTCATTAAATAGACATATCCATACCTACTGAAATCATCAGTAAAGGTAATGAAGTACTGATAGCCACCTCTGGCATGTTTACTAAATGGCCCACACACATCACTGTGTATAAGGTCCAGTAAACCTGAAGTCCTTTGACCTTTGTGAGGAAAAGGAGACTTCGTCATTTTACCCATCAAACAAGCTTTGCATGTATCAATCTCCTCATAGGAGAATGATCCCAGCAGTCCATGTTCATGCAACCGCTTAATGCGCTTCTCGTTTATATGGCCTAAACGACTATGCCAAAGCAAGGTGCTGTCATCAGCATACTTGGCTTTCTTATTATCAATGTTTTGTATAGAATTTTCCATGTCCAACATGAATAACCCATTGTTAATTGAACCAGTTGCATACACAATATTATCATAAGAAAGTACACACTTTGAAATCTTGCATTCAAAGGCAAATCCTTTCCTGACAAGAGCAGGAATAGAGATAATATTCTTTGTGATACTTGGTACAAAATAACAATTGTTTAATTCTAATACAACGCCAGATGGTAAAGTAATGAAATAGTCTCCTACAACAACAGCAGCTACCCGTGCCCCGTTTCCAACGCGTAGGTCTACCTCAAGCTGTCCCACCTGCCTTCTTCTCTTGAGTTCCTGCACATTTGAACAAATGTGAACTCCACATGCAGTGTCCAACACCCATGATATAGTAGAAGAAGATAACATGACCTCAGTCACATATATACCTGAGCCAGAAGCGATGCTTCCCCTCTTATCTCCTTGGAGAGCTTTACAGTCCTTTTTCCAGTGACCCAGCTGGCCACAGTGGAAACACCTGTTATCCTTCGACCGCTTCACCTTCTGTTTCAGAGCCTTACTGTAGTTCTTGACAGGGGCCCTGCCCTTCTTCCCCTTCTTCTTGTTCCTAGAAGGAACCATTAAGACAGAGGTTGAAGGCTTACCCTTCAGAGTTTCCTCAGTTGTCAAGAGCATATTCAACAGCTCTGCCGGAGTACAATCGATTTTGTTCATATTAAAGTTAATAATGAACGCATCGAAAGAGGGCGGAAGAGACTGCAGAATAATGTCCACAGCAAGCTCCTGGTTGATGGTATGCCCCAGTTTCTCCAGAGCCTCCTTGTGCCCAATCATCTTGAGCACGTGAGCTCCCACTGGGCTCCCCTCAGCCAGTTTGCTCTGAAAGAAGAGCTTCGTCAGATTATAGCGCTCAGTCCTCGCCTGTGCAGCATACAGCATCTTGAGGTTCGCTATAATTTCTATAGCCGACATGTCCTCATGCTGACGCTGCAGCGGTGGCGTCATAGACGCTAGCATCAGGCAAGCGACATCAATGCTATCATTGACGTGCTTTTCGTAGGCATCCCGAACCGCCCTTGCGGCGTTCGGAGCGGGCTGCGGCGGTATCGCCGTCTCGAGGACATACAGTTTCCTCTCTGCCTTAAGAACGATCTTAAGGTGTCCGAACCAGTCAGAGAAGTTCGGCCCAGCAAACTTCTCCCTTTCCAGTAGGGATCGCACATTGAAGCTCATGGTGTTCGTTGCTGCAGGAATCTACAACAAGCAAGAATAGCAAGGTCAGTATCAATGTTCAGAATCAATCCAGGACTTAAGAAAGATTCTTTTCTCACTATTTTGTCTGACTGAAAAATCCAGTAAACAGTCCGAAAGAGTAAACACTCTTTTAGTGAGATGGGATCCAGATTTCATACTTGGTCTCCGCGTCCCGCTCAGGCGAGATAAGATGCACAGAGATGACAAGCACTAATTTCTGGTAGGCTGTCCCAGCCAATCGCCAACCCGTGCGATTCCCCTTCATCTTGGCAATCCAGCAGACTGTGCCAACTGAGTTGGTACAACACAGTCTCTGATCCCAGAGATGGCTGCCTCCATGCGCTACCATATGCGCCACATATGTAGTCTACATGGTCAAGCTGACCTGACCTACTCCCTGGACCACCACGTGCTATGCTGAGCAACGAGAGGGGATAAATCCCAACTCTGTAACACGCAGGTGAAATCCAGCACCGTCTGAAGATAGATGGACGTGCCCACTGAGTGGGTTCAACACGGCTCCAACGATAGTCAGAAAGGTGAGGTTTCGCGTCAGAAGGCTTACGAGCTTGATATGTTAGCGTTGGATTTTAACGGTCTTTTATCTTCTTAACTATCAGGCATGTCCTATGGCTATAGCAGAAGATACATTTAAACATGCAATTCTAATTATTAGCAATAAGTAGAAAGCATGATCTTATGTGGTAAAAGCCCATGAACCCTAGTAAGGCCTTAATTTTACTTAAGTCTTCACTTGAGCTTCATTGCATCTCATCTGGTCCAACCCAGGGCCCTAGCGCCAAGAGCACCTCAGGTGCGCCACCAGCTGAATGCCCCTTTATGATGTGTGCATTTGTACTCTTGTCTAATCAAAGTACATTTGATCTATCTAGACAAGGTTGACTCGCAGGTCAACTACATATTATAAATTAAGAACAATGTGATTCGCAGATCACAAATAATTTACAATTTTAAATCCAGGCTCGCAGGCCCCAGCACAGCACACAATAGGGCAACCCACATAAGACTAAATAAACAAACATAGGCATCATTCAACATGTGATCCATTCTTGAAATTAAAATTTTGAAAAACCCCATGGCATCAATTTTAATTTCCTTATAAGCCCTACAACCTTACAATGGTCCATTGATGGGGATCCACTCATCCATCTAGATAGATCCTTTGCCCATGCATGCACCGAGTCCTAACTGACCCGAGTTGACCTGATGGTCAACCATGCATGCGCCAAGGGCTGAACCACCCTCATGAGTTTTGGCAAGCGGGTGTGACCCCGGGCCTAACTCAAGTGTGTTCAGTAGTTGTCTCAATCAGACCTCGCTACACGCCCTAGATGCAGTCAACCTATAGCCACCATGTGCTTGTGCATAGGTGCTATCAGGTCAACCCATCTGAGCTGTCAGATGGTCTGATCAGACTTGGATCTAACCTAGTGGTGACTTCAACCCCATCAACCCATCTAAGGATTTAATGTAGTGGCACCTTAGATCTAATCAACCGCGCAAGATGTAATTTTGTAAAACACTTAGAACATGCGCAAACTTCAAACAAAGTTGATAACCCTTAGATCTAAGGGGGTCCCCTTCTTGGGGGAGCGCAAACTTGAGGGGGTCCCCTTCAAGGGGGAGCGCATACATAGCCCATGATACAAGCGCAAGCTACATGTTAGCATGATACAAGCGCAAGCTACATATTAACAAGATACAAGCGCAATCTACATGTACATGTAACCATGCATCATGAAAACAAAGCATCAAGTAAGCGCGACAAGCATGGATCACAAACACTTCTAGCAATCATATAGATCATATGGAGAGCCTAGCTCTGATACCAATTGAAGGAAACCCTAAAATTAGGGGTTGAAACCCTAAACATGCGCATCTAGCATGCATAGCGGAAAAAGGGCTTCAAGTAGATCGCATATGAACTATATAATCAACTTAAAGCTATGAGTTGAGATCTATACCATAGCCATAAGGTTGGAGGTCGACTTGGAAGAAGAGAGCAAACTTGATCTCCTCCGAAAGTTCACACACAAAGGTGATGAAGACTCCTCACTTGCGCACCTCTTGTGCTAGCAAGAATGCCAAGATGTCTTTGATCGAGTATAGGAAAGAGATGAAGACTTCTTTGCTTGGCCGATCCTTTCTCCAAGATGTCGTCTCCTTCACCAATGTCTCGTCAAGAGAGCAAGAGAAGGCCGAGAGTGAATGGAGCGTTCACTTGTCATTTGCGTTCAAGGAGACATGCGCTTATGACTTTCCAAATTAGGAAAGACATTAAGCCATGCGTTCAAGATCTCTAAACCGATCTTAAACTCCACAAAACGCCTCAAACAATGAACCATGCGTTCAAGCCCTTGAACCGGTTCAAAGCAAATGTGTTTGGACCAAAAGCCAAACCAAACCGGCCCAAGCCAAATCGGTCTAGATCAACCAAACCCTAAGGTTTCCAATCTAACCGTTCATCTCACAATGCTCTTGATCTCACCGATCTAGCATCAATTCTCTGGATCGAAGCTTACCGATCCCAAGCCCTAATCAATCAAACATGATCAGACCAGATCTCACTTACAATCAGAGATTAAATCCCTTTAAACTGAACCGAAACAATTCAGTCCACACGATCTGACTTAAGCAAGCCATATCACCAAATTGTGCGACCCTAAGGGTTTCCTTTAAATGTCGGTAACGATAACTTTCGTTATCACGACCAGTGAGGGGTATCTAGCAACACATCACTGTCTCCCGATATAAAGGAAAGAGTCTTCCAAGACTACACCCAAACCATGGCACAAGTGTGAATCAAACTCACGAGGCATGCATATATCCTTTGCCACTGGATGTTCTTATTGGACAAGCATGTCAAGCTTGTAACTCCAATACGATGAGCATGATTAGATCAGATGCACATAGTCATCTGGGTATGGCCATACACTTCCTCAATCATCTCATATAAGGGGGGCCCTTTAGAACATCACACTCCTTGAACAAGGAGACGGCAATCCTTTATCTATCACTAGTGCCCTAACCTGATTCAAGCTCACCATCCAAGATAGTCTATAATCATTATGTTTCAAATGATATTGAACTACCTCAAGACAATGACAATTATCATTTAGAAATACAAGTGATCTCAAGTCAAAGGACATGTGCCACTTAGTGCTTACAAGGATCATTCACATTGTGACAAGCAATGGAATATCCTAGTAGGGTCTGTCCAGTACATCCAATGTACCCATGAGTCTACATCTTATTCCATGCTCGAAGCATCCTATAAGATTAGCACACATATTAGTCTCCATCATATCAAGGCTGTCTCATGTTCACCAAGATATCTCGACTAAGGACAAATAGCCTGTCAGCCCAGCTGAACAGCTTTGAGACATTATTCAGAAGTACACTTATTACAGCAGACAAGGTAACAACCTGAATAACAACCATGCCTTTTATAAACATAAGAGTTTATTACATGATACTTTTACAATCCCAAAGGCCTCAAACATTAGCCTTAAGGGCATACCCCAACATACAGCTCGCTGATGCCTGCGAAGCTTCTTGATCTTGGCAGTTTTTCTATTGCATGTACTATCAGTGATATTTCTATAGAGAGAGCTCTCTATGATTTGGGGGCTAGTGTAAGTATCATGCCTGTCTCATTGTTCCAAAGTTTAGACTTGGGAGGCTTGGAACCCACGCCTATAGCTCTGCAACTCGCAAATGGCTCTATACATCGCCGAGTGGGAATAGTAGAGGACGTGCCGATTAAAGTTTGGGAACTCTTTGTTCCAGTCGACTTTGTAGTCTTGGATATGTCCGGCAATTCAAGATTACCACTTATTTTGGGCCGCCCTTTCCTAGCTACCACCGGGGCAGTTATAGATGTCCAGAGAGGGATGTTATCTCTGAACTTTTGTGATACTACTTTACACTTTAATTTAATAGTTGATATGCCAGATTTTCCTTTTGTAGGCTCGTGTTGTAGTGTTGAGATAGTGCCTGCGCTTGCACATTGTTCATGCCAAAAGTGGGATTTTCTTGCGTCCCACCGCTGTGCTGAATTGGGTGCCAGTGCTATAACGAAGAGGGATGCATGGACTACTCTTGAAGGCTTGTTTGCTGCAGACCCCGATTTTGGCTGCGCGCCGATGTTCTGTAGTGGTGATGATGTGAAGTCTTTATTAGTTTCTGGGAAGACATACTTTGAATTTGGACAAGTTCTTATTTCATATGATTTGAAGGCATTTTACTATGTACACCTATTGCTCTTATTGCTTATCTCTATAGGTGTGAATTTTAGGCGACGAAGAAAGGGGCGTGCATATGCCATTTCTTTTGTCTCTGATCCATTGGACGTGCCATAATAAGGCACAATCATTGGTCGAGCTGTGACCTTAAAATAGCGTTGCTCGGGAGGCACCCCAAGTATTTATCTTTTATTATGTTGTGTTGTTTAAATAGACTTGATGTTTATAGTTGTGATTGTTTGTTTTGTTGTACTATTATTTGTTTTGATAATTCTTATGCTATCTCATGGCAAAATTTTTATGATTTTATATATTGAAAAGCATGTTACTAATATTGGGAATTTGCTGCAATTTTTCCAGGAATTTTTACCAGTTGCCGCGATGAACACGGCCTGGCCATGCCGGCGGTCATGGCCGTGATCGTCTCGTCAGTGTTCGGAATATTTCTGCCGAATGAACATGGCATTCTTTTCCGTGTTTTATTCCCTTAGTAAGTTGCTTACTTTCTTTTTATTTCTATCTTCTACTTTTGACTGCATAGGAGACTATGCAGTTCTTTGCCGTGGGTAGAGGGTTTCCCTCTTTGTTTGTGTTGTTCGTGTTGTTTGTGTTATGTACTCGTTATTTCTAAAACTTCTATTGTGCTTGCATGTGTTGTTCTTATGAGATTCCATAGAATGCATGCTTATTATATTTTCCCTCTGATGATTGCAACGAATTAAGTTTGTGATGGTATGGTATTCCTCATTCTTGTCCTCAGTTTTTATGTTATTCTGATTCATGATGAGAACCATGAAGATATGTCTGTCTCTTGAGTTAAGGGAATGAAATTATGAATATGACTACTTTTATGCTTAGGACTCCTTGGTTTTAGATTGTACTTGAGTATGCTTACTGTGCCTTGCATGATGTTTCTAAGGTTAATCCTTCTTTTTGTGAATTACTTCTATCACGACATTATGTTATTGATTGTTCATGCTTATCATAGTCCTTATTACAAGAGCTTTTCAATCTAGTTGCATTACACTTATAAACATTTTGAAAAACAAAAAAAATAATATTTGAAAACAAGGGGCAGTGGTACCTAAGTGACAATGAACCAAAGGCTTCATCTAACTTGGCATTGTCGACAAGTTAAAAAGAAAGGAACATGAGAGAAAAGAAGGGGTGAGGGAAAAGTGAACAACTCCTCTTTCTTCTACTTTATAGTGAAGAAATGAGTTTGTATGCATTATGTGATGCATCCACCTTGAGCTCGTTCTCTAACTAAGCACCGGGGGTGCATTCATCACAAATGTTTGTCCTTCGCGTGACAAGGTTGAAAATGAATTCAGGGAAGTAGCTTGAACCTGTTGGGGTATGCCCTTAAGGCTAATGTTTGAGGCCTTGGGATTGTAACAGTATCATGTATAAACTCTTATGTTTATAAAAGGCAATGGTTGTTATTCAGGTTGTTACATTGTCTGCTGCAATAAGTGTTCTTCTGAATAATGTCTCAATACTGTTCAGCTTGGCTGACATGCTGTAATGTCCTTAGTCGATATATCTTAGTGAACTTGAGACAGCCATGATATGATTGAGACTAATATGTGTTCTAATCTTATAGGATGCTTCGAGCATGGAATAAGATGTAGACTCATGGGTACATTGGATGTACTGGACAGACCCTACTAGGATATTCAGTTGCTTGTCACAATGTGAATATTCCTTGTTTGCAACAAGTGGCACATGTCCTCTGACTTGAGATCACTTGTGTTTCTAAATGATGATTGTCATTGTTTTGAGGTAGTTCAATATCATATGAAACATAATGGTTATAGATTATCTTGGATAATGATCATGAGTCAGGTTAGGGCACTAGTGATAGATAAAGGATTGTCGTCTCCTTGTTTAAGGAGTGTGATGTTCTGAAGGGGCCCCCCTTGCATGAGATGATTGAGAAAGTGTATGGCTATACCCAGGTGACTATGTTCATCTGATCTAATCATGCTCATCATATTGGAGCTACAAGCTTGACACACTTGTCCAATAAGAACATCTAGTGGCAAAGGATGCTTGTATGCCTGGTGAAGTGGATTCACACTTGAGCTGTGTTGTGGGTGTAGTCTTGGAAGACTCTTTCCTCTATATCGGGAGACAGTGATGTGTTGCTAGATACCCCTCACTGATCGTGATAACGCAAGTTATCGTTACCGACATTTAAAGGAAACCCTTAGGGTCGCACAATTTGATGATATGGCTTGCTTAAGTCAGATCGTGTGGACTGAATTGCTTTAGTTCAGTTAAAAGGAGTTTAGACTCTGATTGTAAGTGAGATCTGGTCTGATCATGTTTGATTGATTAGGACTTGATATCGGTAAGCTTAGATCGAGAGTGTGGATGCTAGATCGGTGAGATCAAGAGCATCAAGAGATGTTCGGTTAGATCTTGAACCATTTGGTTCAAGGGAGATCTGATGTGGGACCAAAGCAGGACCTTCGGAGGTCCACCCGGGTCCGAAAGAAGCCCACTCGGTATGGCTATCCTAGCCATTAGATATGGCTTCCTTAGGACCCCCTTTTGTTGCTTATTTTGTCTTAGACTAGGGTGCATCATATGGTAGGTTAGATCCACCCACTAATTACACCATGTAGTTACATCCCTAGGATCCGCCACTTATGTATGGTAGGTTAGTGCATGAAATTGATGTAATAGTATATGTCAACTCCATTTTTGGGATGCAAGTCAAAATCAGGTCAAGACAACTCCAAGAGATGCCATGGGCCATCAGCCCAACTCATGAGAGAATCAGCCCATCCAACTCAAAGAGGCATCACCACAAGAACCCAACACTCCACCATCCTAGTTGGCAGCCATGTGGAGTTTGCCTTCATCTCCAACCAAGTCAAAGAGCAGCCTGCACAAAGTCCTACTTCAGTCCACCATGCGCCAGCCACCAAAGTCAAGGAGCAGCTACACAATATCAGCCTTTGCAACAACTTCAGTCCTTCAACCGCCAGCCACCCATGCCTAGCTGCAGCCTGCACAAATGCCAGCCTTTTGCAGCCTCTTCAGTCCATCATCACCTCAGTTTTTGAACCTGCCAACCTGAAGGAAACTCCAAGCTAAACCTCAAAGCAACCTGCCCATTTGGTGAAAGACATCAGCCCATTGAGTTGTCTACATCCTGCTGTTTTTTTATTGCTTGTGTGACTTGTCTTTGCGCCTAGAGAAGGGAGACAACCGTTGGGAAGTCTTTCATATATGTTGTGAACTCTTGCAAGAAAAAGATCAGAGTTGATAATTTGAATTCCAAATTGAAGTGTGTCTTCTAGTGTGTGTCACTACAACTCTCCTTTCCCCACTCTTCCCACCTTGCCGAAAGCTGCCAACCTCCTCTTGCTTTCAGCCAGCCGCCCCAACTGATGCTTGGACCTCTCGCATCCTCCTCCACCAGCAGAAGATGACTTCCATCTTAAGAGGAGAAGCTGAGCCACGCTTTTGTCCAAAATAAGAATCACTTCATCAAACCAAGGGCAAGGCTACCTCCACTATAGCTAAGTCTTCTCTTCCTTGGTTGTGGTTCTTTGTTACTTGTTGGTGTGGTTCTTTGATACTTGTTGAACAGCCCCTTTGCACTCACGCTTGTTTTCTGCAGGAGGCGCAAGGCCATGGGATGACAAGCAAGCTACCCCCTCTTCTCTCCCTCTAAGTCTAGATAGTCTATACTATGTTAACAAGGGAATTTGGAGTCTAGCCTCCCCCTTGATTGTCTTGTGTATTGGCCTCTTAATATTCTTTCAAACTCACCCACGCATGTGTGGGATGCTGCAATGCCATGTATGTAAGCTCATAGGGCCCTACTTCGTGAGATTCAACCATTGGACCGGTGAAGAACGGGAAGGTCACCCTTTCTATTCTCAAAGGGTGCAAGGTGAGTTCCTCCCTTAGAGTAGCTCTATTACTTATGGTAGAATTGCATGCCTAGATCTATTTGATGTTGTAGAATCGCATGCTAAGCTTTGTCACATTTCATCTTATCTAGAAGTGCATACTAGGATTCTCTTGATAAGTAGTTTCGGTTTTCACTATTATATACCAAAACAAACTAATTTCAAACTACGTTAGCTTAAGGGGTTTATTAAGCTATACCTAATTAGCAAAATGTTTTCGAAGCACGTTGTTTGAATGTTGCATGCTTGGTGATCCCATCATCTTGGTATCAGAGCCTAGGCTCTTAGAGTAGGATTTTATAAGACCAAAACTTTATTTTCCTACTACTAAGGCGATTTTTGGACCTAGGTGCTTGAAAGAATTTGATTAGCTATATCTTATCACCTTAGGGTCTATTTTCAAAAACTTTACTCATTTCGAAAATGGCTACTAGATCCGGTGCCCCCTATGGTCTTAATCAAGCTATTGACCATGAGGTGAGTGCCCTTTCAATGGAGATGGCTTCCCTTAAAGAAACCCTAGCATCCCTTCAACACTCCATAGGTGTTATAGACAATAGGCTTAACACCCTAGAGTCTAACTCTAAGATGGATCCCCAAACTACTAGCCGACCTAATAGTGGATCCCACACAAGGGAACCAAATGTTCAAGGATCTCCTTCACACATCCCTAGAGTCAATCATGCTCAAACTGAATGGGAAGGGCCTCATGCCCCACAAACCCCCTATCATAGACCTAGAGAGTATGATGTGCAACGTGCCATCAAGATCAATCCCCCTACTTTTAGTGGGTCTCTTAACCCCAAGGAATTCCTAGATTGGGCCACAAAGCTAGATCAATACTTTGATTATAGCTTTATGCACAATGAAAGTAAAGTTAGGTTCACCAAGTGCTTATTAGAAGGACCCGCTAGACTCTATTGGACCCATGTCGAAAGAACTATAGAAAGGGATGGTAAGCCACCCGTTGAGTCTTGGGATGAAATGAAATACCTACTTAGGCAAAAGTATGTCCCACCTGGTTTCATGCAAAAACTTAAGGATGAACTTGGTAGTCACACTCAAGGCTCCTCTACTGTAGAAGCCTATCAAAACAAGCTAGAAGAGCTCCTCATTAGGTGTGAAGTCAATGAAGACCAAGGTATGATCCTAAGTCGATTCAAGAATGGCCTTAGACCTGACATTAAGAGGGCCTTGACCTATTTTCAATTAGATACCCCGGAGATAGCCTATCAAAGGGCCATAGAAGTTGAGCAAGAACTTAAGAATAGGAAGGAAACTCTCCCTCCCCGGCCCATCTATAGGCCAGCTCCTATGCACCCGCCTTCTAGCTCAAACCCAAAACCAAGAACTGCTCAAACTACTGACAACTCCATCCCCACTTGTTATAACTGTAGGCAGAAGGGACATTTTGCAAAAGAATGCCCTAAGAAGGTCATGGTTTTATCTGAGGAAAACATAGACCCTGAGCCCACCTTTGAGGAAGACCCAGATCAAGAGATTGAAGTCAACGACTATGACAGTAGTGATGATATCTTCAACACCTTAGGGGTAGTTAGGTGTACCCTTGTCAAACCTCCCCCCACTGAGGACTGGCGCCGGACCAGTATCTTCCACACCTACACCAAATGCCATGGTCACATGTGCAAGGTGGTCATTGATGGTGGAAGCAGCCTCAATGCTGTCTCCCACATAGCTGCTACAAAACTGAACCTCAAAATGGAACCCCGACCTAGCCCTTACAATATTTCCTGGGTTAACCAAACTAGTGTCCCTGTGACCCATAGGTGCCTCGTACCTATCCAGTTTGGTACATATGAGGACAAGATCTGGTGTGACGTCCTTACTATGGATGTAGCCCAAATCCTCTTAGGACGCCCTTGGTTATATGACATGGATGTTGTCCACTACGGTCGGACCAATACCTATGTCTTTTCCCATAAGGATCAAAAGATTAGGTTGAAACCCTCTCTTCCCAAAGAACTTAGAGCCACAACTAGTAAGGGTAAGATAGAGGAACCCAAGAAAGGCCAGCCCACCATTCAACTCATAAGGCCTCAAACCTTCACTAAGGAAATTATAGAAGATCAACCCCTATACACCTTAGTCATCAAAGAAATCAACCCTGAAGTAGAGGAGAAACCTTCCCCAGAAGTAGAATCCTTGCTCCAAGAATTTAGTGAACTCACTCCAGAGGACCTCCCTGAAGGACTGCCACCCCTTAGGGATATACAACATGCCATAGACCTAGTACCTGGATCCTCTCTTCCCAACCTACCCCACTATAGGATGAATCCTACCGAGCATGAGGAACTCAAAAGACAAGTAGATGATTTATTGTGCAAAGGTTACATAAGGGAAAGCCTAAGTCCCTGCGCTGTCCCAGCCCTTCTTACCCCAAAGAAGGATGGCAGCTGGCGCATGTGTATAGATTGCAGAGCTATCAACAAGATTACTATCAAATATAGGTTTCCCATACCTAGACTTGATGACATGCTAGATATGTTAGTCGGATCCAAATGGTTTTCCAAGCTTGACCTCAGGAGTGGATACCACCAGGTTAGGATTAGAGAAGGGGATGAATGGAAGACCGCCTTCAAAACCAAAGACGGCTTATATGAGTGGTTAGTCATGCCTTTCGGGCTAACCAATGCCCCTTCCACATTTATGAGGCTTATGACCCAAGTGCTTAGACCCTACATAGGGAAGTTCCTAGTTGTATACTTTGATGACATACTTATCTATAGTAAGTCACAAAAGGAGCACCTAGGGCACTTAAGGCAGACTCTAACCCTTCTTAGAGATGAAAAGCTTTATGTCAACCTGAAGAAATGTTCTTTTCTTTCTCCCAAAGTTGTCTTTCTAGGGTTTATTGTTTCTGACCTAGGGCTTCAAGCTGATCCATCTAAAGTCCAAGCCATCTTAGACTGGCCAGAGCCCAAGACCCTTACTGAAGTTAGGAGTTTTCATGGCCTTGCTACCTTCTACCGTAGGTTCATACAGAATTTTAGCACCATAGTAGCTCCTATCACCAATTGCATGAAACAAGGGGACTTTAGTTGGACCAAGTCTGCCAATAGGGCTTTCACTGAACTTAAGAGTAGGATGACCTCTGCCCCTGTTTTAAGATTGCCTGACTTTGGCAAGGCCTTTGAGGTTGATTATGATGCTTCTGGCGTTGGCATAGGTGGGACCCTCAGCCAAGAAGGTCACCCTATTGCCTTCTTCAGTGAAAAGCTGAATGAGGCCAAGCAGAAATACTCAACCTACGACAAAGAGTTCTATGCCGTGGTTCAATCTTTGAGGCATTGGCGGCACTACCTTCTCCACCATGAGTTTACCTTAAATAGTGATCACCAAGCCCTGTCTTACCTTAGTGCCCAAAGAAAACTCAATGCTAGACATGCCAAGTGGGTAGAGTATTTACAACAGTACACTTTTGTCTTAAAACACAAGTCTGGAGTTAACAACAAAGTTGCTGATGCTCTAAGTAGGGTAGTCTTCATTTTGCAAACTATGCATGCTGAACTTGTAGGATTTGAACATATGAAAGCTGCTTACCTAGATTGCCCTGACTTTTCTGCTATTTATGCTGATATGAATAGAGATATTATGAGTCACCCCATGTACACCCTTAGGGATGGGTATCTCTTCCTTGGGCCAACACTCTGTGTGCCTAAGTCCTCAATCCGGGATTTCCTAATTTGGGAACTCCATGGAGGAGGGTCTGCTGGACATCACGGTCGAGAGAAGACCCGTGCCTTGGTCGAGGAACGATTCTTTTGGCCTAAACTCTACCGAGATGTGGCCAAGGTAGTTAGGCATTGTGGGACCTGTCAATCCACTAAAGTCCAGAAGCATAATTTTGGACTGTACACCCCTCTGCCTATTCCCCAGGCACCGTGGCAGGACATTAGTATGGACTTTGTTCTAGGATTGCCTAGGACTGCTGCTAGGCATGACTCTATTTATGTTGTGGTAGACCGGTTCACAAAAATGGCTCATTTCATACCTTGCACTAAAACTACCGATGCCTCCCATATGGCTAGGATCTTCTTTAGAGACATTGTTAGGTTGCATGGTACCCCTCTCACTATAGTCTCGGATAGAGACACCAGGTTTGTTAGCCATTTCTGGAGGACTCTATGGGCTCTATTAGGCACAAAACTGAAGTTTTCAACGGCCTACCATCCCCAGACGGACGGGCAGACCGAAGTGGTCAACAGATCACTTGGGAGCATCCTTAGGAGTCTTGTAGGAGAACACCCCAGTGATTGGGACAAGCTGTTACCTACAGCTGAGTTTTCCTACAACAGTGTGCCAAACAGGACTACTGGTCTGTCTCCTTTCCAAGCAAACTTAGGATACCAACCTAACAAGCCTATTGACCTGTTCTCTGCCCCTAAACATTGCAAGACCTCTATTTCGGCCCGAGATTATGCTTTTCATATTTCGCAATTACATCATGAGCTATTCAGTAAGATTCAAGACTCTATTAATCAATATCGTGACGATACTAATAAACATCGCCGAGAGAAGGTATTTTCTGTAGGGGATCAGGTAATGTTGCGGGTCCGCGAGGAGCGCATCCAAGGACACGGCCGCAAGTTGGACGCCAAGGGCATCGGGCCCTTCACTATTCTGAAGAGGGTCAACAATAACGCCTATCTCCTGGACCTACCGCCAGAACTAGGGATATCCTCCACCATCAATGTGGAGGATCTGACGCTGTATCATCCACCTCTCTCGATACAAGAACCAGACACTTACCACGACTCAGAGATTGAGGCCATACTCGAGGACCAGACCCGACTCACCCCTGATGAGGTACAGCTTTATTACCGCATCAAATTTACTGATGGTGAGGAAGCCTGGCTCCCCGAGGCTGAGGTTGCTAGGTCCGCACCCGAGCTTCTCCAAGGGTACAAAGATAATTCTCCAGAGGAGAATTTCTCCCACCCCGGGAGAGCTGATGTGGGACCAAAGCAGGACCTTCGGAGGTCCACCCGGGTCCGAAAGAAGCCCACTCGGTATGGCTATCCTAGCCATTAGATATGGCTTCCTTAGGACCCCCTTTTGTTGCTTATTTTGTCTTAGACTAGGGTGCATCATATGGTAGGTTAGATCCACCCACTAATTACACCATGTAGTTACATCCCTAGGATCCGCCACTTATGTATGGTAGGTTAGTGCATGAAATTGATGTAATAGTATAGGTCAACTCCATTTTTGGGATGCAAGTCAAAATCAGGTCAAGACAACTCCAAGAGATGCCATGGGCCATCAGCCCAACTCATGAGAGAATCAGCCCATCCAACTCAAAGAGGCATCACCACAAGAACCCAACACTCCACCATCCTAGTTGGCAGCCATGTGGAGTTTGCCTTCATCTCCAACCAAGTCAAAGAGCAGCCTGCACAAAGTCCTACTTCAGTCCACCATGCGCCAGCCACCAAAGTCAAGGAGCAGCTATACAATATCAGCCTTTGCAACAACTTCAGTCCTTCAACCGCCAGCCACCCATGCCTAGCTGCAGCCTGCACAAATGCCAGCCTTTTGCAGCCTCTTCAGTCCATCATCACCTCAGTTTTCGAACCTGCCAACCTGAAGGAAACTCCAAGCTAAACCTCAAAGCAACCTGCCCATTTGGTGAAAGACATCAGCCCATTGAGTTGTCTACATCCTGCTGTTTTTTTATTGCTTGTGTGACTTGTCTTTGCGCCTAGAGAAGGGAGACAACCGTTGGGAAGTCTCTCATATATGTTGTGAACTCTTGCAAGAAAAAGATCAGAGTTGATAATTTGAATTCCAAATTGAAGTGTGTCTTCTAGTGTGTGTCACTACAACTCTCCTTTCCCCACTCTTCCCACCTTGCCGAAAGCTGCCAACCTCCTCTTGCTTTCAGCCAGCCGCCCCAACTGATGCTTGGACCTCTCGCATCCTCCTCCACCAGCAGAAGATGACTTCCATCTTAAGAGGAGAAGCTGAGCCACGCTTTTGTCCAAAATAAGAATCACTTCATCAAACCAAGGGCAAGGCTACCTCCACTATAGCTAAGTCTTCTCCTCCTTGGTTGTGGTTCTTTGTTACTTGTTGGTGTGGTTCTTTGATACTTGTTGAACAGCCCCTTTGCACTCACGCTTGTTTTCTGCAGGAGGCGCAAGGCCATGGGATGACAAGCAAGCTACCCCCTCTTCTCTCCCTCTAAGTCTAGATAGTCTATACTATGTTAACAAGGGAATTTGGAGTCTAGCCTCCCCCTTGATTGTCTTGTGTATTGGCCTCTTAATATTCTTTCAAACTCACCCACGCATGTGTGGGATGCTGCAATGCCATGTATGTAAGCTCATAGGGCCCTACTTCGTGAGATTCAACCATTGGACCGGTGAAGAACGGGAAGGTCACCCTTTCTATTCTCAAAGGGTGCAAGGTGAGTTCCTCCCTTAGAGTAGCTCTATTACTTATGGTAGAATTGCATGCCTAGATCTATTTGATGTTGTAGAATCGCATGCTAAGCTTTGTCACATTTCATCTTATCTAGAAGTGCATACTAGGATTCTCTTGATAAGTAGTTTCGGTTTTCACTATTATATACCAAAACAAACTAATTTCAAACTACGTTAGCTTAAGGGGTTTATTAAGCTATACCTAATTAGCAAAATGTTTTCGAAGCACGTTGTTTGAATGTTGCATGCTTGGTGATCCCATCAAGATCTAGACCATGTCTTGGTTTGGTCTTGGTTTGATTTGGTCGTTGAACCAAAGTCAATTGAACCGGTTCACTTATGTGAACGCATGGTTCAAGTATTTGGTCGTTTTGATTAGTTCACTAAGCGTGAATGTGTGGAGTGAAGACTTACCATATTTGGAAGCCTCAACGCCAAAACGCCTAAAGACCAAGTAAACGCCTTAGTGCTTGAATGCTTCTCTCTTGCGAAGATAGCTCTTGAGTGTATCTCCTCTCCGAGCGCAAGAGTGATTCGGGAAAGCCAAGAAGACATCAAAACTCTCCTTCATGCGATAAGGACTCTTGAAGCCCTTTGCTAGCACAAAGGTCGACAAGGAGTAAGCCAACTTCATCTTGTGTGTGGCACACTTTGGAGGAGAACTCTATCGTTTTCTTGCTCCCAAGGCTCCTTCCACTCATGGCTTTGGTAAGATCTTCTCATGATCTTTCGAATAGTACAAAGTTAATATATAGACATACTACATGCGATCCTATAGAAACCCTAATTCCGCCCATGCAAGTACTTTGATTTGCGCATGCTTAGGGTTTCACCCCCTTACTGTAGGGACCTTCAATTGGTATCAGAGGATAGGGTTTTCGGTATGATCTATATGATTGCTTTGCTGAGATTGTGATCCACTCATGATGCTATGTTGCGCTCACTTGATGCTTTGTTTACTTGCGCTTACATGATACTCTGTTCTTGCGCTTACATGATGTTATGTGCACATAATTTGTTTGCGCTTGTGTCATTGCTTGGAGAAGTTTGCGCTCATGCCTAGATCTATGGGTTATCAACATGCAAAGATTGCCATGCTAGATATTAGATGTATCTTGTTTATCTTAAGTGGCGCATGTTGCTTGTTTGCGCTTGTTGTAGTTGTTTTTCAAAACCTTACATCTTGCACGCCTATCACCATTAGATCTAAGTGGCGCCTGCTATAAACCCTTAGACGGGTTAGTAGGGTTGAAGTCATCCTCTAGGTAAGATCCAACTAGTCTGATCAGACCATCTGACAGCCTAGATGGGTCGACCAGATGGCACCCATGCGCAAGCATGAGGTGGCTATAGGTCGACTGCATCACAAGCGTGTAGCGAGGTTTGATTGAGATAACTGACGAACACACATGAGTTAGGCCCGGGGTCACACCCGCTTGCCAGAACTCATGGTGGTTGTTCAGCCCTTGGCGCATGCATGGTTGACCATTAGGTCAACTCAAGTCAGTTAGGACTTGGTGCATGCAAGGGCATGGATCTAACTAGACATGATGAGTGGATCCCTATTAATGGACCGTTGTAAGGTAGTAGGGCACATAAGACAAATAAAATTGATTCCAATGGGATTTTGAAAATTTTACTTTGTCTATGGATCACATGTTGTTTTGATGCCATGATGCTTGTTTATTTCATCTTATGTGGGTTGCCCTTTTAATGTGTGCTGTACTGGGGCCTGCGAGCCTGGTAAATTGTAAATTATTATTTTTGTGATCTGTGAATCACATTTTTAATTAATTTATTGTATAATTGACCTGCGAGTCAATCTTGTCTAGATAGATTAAACTGTAATTTTAATTAGACAAGAGCACAAAAGCACACATCGCAGAGGCGCATTCAGCTGGTGGGTGCACCTGAGCTGCACTGAGCGCTAGGGCCCTGGGTTGGACCAGATGAGATGCAAAAGACCCAAGAAGAGCAAGTGAAGACTTAAGTTGATTTAAGGTCTTACTTAGGCTCTATGGGCTTTTACCACATAAGATCCATGCTTTCTTTTATTGTCTAAATAATTAGAATTGCATGATTTATTTATCTTCTGCTATAGCCATAGGATTTGCCTGATAGTAAGAAGATAAAAGACCATTAAAATCCAAATGCTAAAATATCAAGCACGTAAAGCCTTCTGACGCGAAACCTCACTGTTCTGACTATCGTTGGGGCCGTGTTGTACCCACTCAGTGGGCACGCCCATCTATCTTCAGACGGTGTGTGATTTCACCTGCGTGTTACAGAGAAGGGATTTATCGCTTCTCGTTGCTCAGCATAGCACGTGATGGTCCAGGGAGTAGGTCAGGTCAGCTTGACCATGTAGGCTACATATGGGGCATATGTTAGCTATATGGAGGCAGCCATCTGTGGGATCAGAGACTGTGTTGTACCAACTCAGTTGGCACAGTCTGCTGGATTGCCCAGATGAAGGGGAATCGCACGGGTTGGCGATTGGCAGGGACTGCCTACAAGAGATTAGTACTTGTACTCTCTGTGCATCTTATCTCGCCTGAGCGGGACGCGGAGATCAAGTATGAAATCTGGATCCCATCTCACTAAAAGAGTATTACTCTTTCGGACTGTTTTCATGGATTTTTCAGTCAGATAAAATAGTGAGAAAAAGAATCATTCTTAAGTTCTGATTGATTCTTAACATTGATACTGACCTTGCTGTTCTTGCATTGTTGTAGATTCCTGCAGCAACGAACACCATGAGCTTCAATGTGCGATCCCTACTGGAAAGGGAGAAGTTTGCTGGGCCAAACTTCTCAGACTGGTTCGGACACCTTAAGATTGTTCTTAAGGCAGAGAGGAAACTGTATGTCCTCGAGACGGCTGTACCGCCTCAACCCGCTGCGAACGCTGCAAGGGCAGTTCGTGAAGCCTATGAAAAGCACGTCAATGATAGCATTGATGTCGCTTGCCTGATGCTAGCGTCTATGACGCCACCGCTGCAGCGTCAGCATGAGGATATGTCTGCTATAGAAATTATAGCAAACCTCAAGATGCTGTATGCTGCACAGGCGAGGACAGAACGCTATAATTTGACCAAGCTTTTCTTTCAGAGCAAACTGGCTGAAGGGAGCCCAGTGGGAGCTCACGTGCTCAAGATGATTGGGCACAAGGAGGCTCTAGAGAAACTGGGGCATATCGTCAATCAGGAGCTTGCTGTAGATATTATTCTGCAGTCTCTCCCGCCCTCTTTCGATGCGTTCATTATTAACTTTAATATGAACAAAATCGATTGTACTCCGGCAGAGCTGCTGAATATGCTCTTGACTACTGAGGAGACTCTGAAGGGAAAGCCTTCAACCTCTGTCTTAATGGTTCCTTCTAGGAACAAGAAGAAGGGGAAGAAGGGCAAAGCCCCTGTCAAGAACTACAGTAAGGCTCTGAAACAAAAGGTGAAGCGGTCGAAGGACAACAGGTGTTTCCACTGTGGCCAGCTGGGTCACTGGAAAAAGGACTGTAAAGCGCTCCAAGGAGACAAGAAGGGAAGCATCGCTTCTGGCTCAGGTATATTTGTGACTGAAGTCATGATATCCTCTTCTTCTATTTCATGGGTGTTGGACACTGCATGTTGAGTTCACATTTGTTCAAATGTACAGGAACTCAAGAGAAGAAGACAGGTGGGACAGCATGAGGTGGACCTACGCGTTGGAAACGGGGCACGGGTTGCTGCTGTTGCTGTAGGGGATTATTACATCTCATTACCATCTGGCATTGTATTAGAATTAAACAATTGTTATTTTGTACCCAGTATTACCAAAAATATTATCTCTATTCCTGCTCTTGTCAGGAAAGGGTTTTCCATTGAATGCAAGATTTCAAAGTGTTATCTTACTCTTGATAATATTGTTTATGCTACTGGTTCAATTAACAATGGGTTATTCATGTTGGACATGGAATATTCTATACAAAATATTGATAATAAGAAAGCCAAGTATGCTGATGACAGCACCTTGCTATGGCATAGTCGTTTAGGCCATATTAACAAGAAGCGCATTAAGCGGTTGCATGATCATGGACTGCTGGGATCATTCTCCTATGAGGAGATTGATACATGCAAAGCTTGTTTAATGGGTAAAATGACGAAGTCTCCTTTTCCTAATAAAGGTCAAAGGGCTTCAGGTTTACTTGACCTTATACACAGTGATGTGTGTGGGCCATTTAGTAAACATGCCAGAGGTGGCTATCAGTACTTCATTACCTTTACTGATGATTTTAGTAGGTATGGTTATGTCTATCTGATGAGACATAAGAGTGAATCTTTTGACACGTTCAAAGAGTTCAAGAATGAAGTACAGAATCAGCAAGGCCGAAATATCAAGGCACTTCGTTCTGATCGAGGTGGAGAATACCTAAGTCGAGAATTTACTGACTATCTGAAGGAATGTGGGATTATCTCACAGCTCACTCCGCCAGGAACACCGCAATGGAATGGTGTGTCCGAGAGGAGAAATAGAACGTTACTTGATATGGTTCGTTCTATGATGAGTCAGGCTACTCTTCCTTACTCCTTTTGGGGATTTGCACTGGAAACAGCTGCAAAGGTACTAAACCGAGTGCCATCCAAGGCAGTTTCAAAGACTCCATACGAGTTATGGTATGGGAAACAGCCTAGCTTGACATTTATTAAGATCTGGGGATGCGAGGCTTATGTCAAAAAGCTCGCCTCTGGGAAACTGGAGAGTAGATCTGAGAAATGTATCTTTGTCGGTTACCCTAAGGAAACTAAGGGTTATTATTTCTACGATCCCAAAGAGAACAAAGTATTTGTTGCTCGGACGGCAATATTTCTTGAGAAGGAGTTTCTTCTGCAAGAAGCCAGTGGGAGAGAAATAAAGCTGGATGAGAATCCAGAAGAAGGACAAAGTAGTCAAGCACAGTTGGATGAGCCAGAGCCAGTGAATCAGGATACTGAACAACCTGAGGCTCAGATATCACGGGAACCGCGAAGATCGGGAAGGATCCATCGACAGCCTGAGCGCTATGACGGAGTCTACATCATTGATAATGATGAACCCCTTACTTATGCGGATGCGGTCAGTGGATCGGAGTCAGCGAGATGGCTTGAAGCTATGCGAACCGAGATGGACTCCATGTCAGATAACCAAGTCTGGGATTTGGTTGATCCGCCTCCGGGAGTAATCCCTATAGGCTGTAAATGGATCTTCAAGAAGAAGATTGACATGGATGGTAACGTAGTTACCTATAAAGGCAGGCTAGTTGCGAAAGGTTTCAAACAAATCTACGGGATAGATTATGATGAAACTTTCTCTCCTGTAGCCATGTTCAAGTCTATTCGGATTCTTTTCGCGATAGCAGCATATTACGATTATGAGATCTGGCAGATGGATGTGAAGACGGCTTTCCTTAATGGAAAACTGGATGAGGATGTGTATATGACACAACCTGAAGGTTTCACTAATCCATCAGATCGTCATAAAATATGCAAGTTAAAGAAGTCCATTTATGGACTTAAACAAGTATCTAGAAGCTGGAATATTCATTTTGATGAATCAATCTGTGAGTTTGGTTTCATCAAGAACGAAGATGACCCGTGTGTATATAAGAGGTTTAGTGGGAGCGTGATTACTTTCCTAGTCCTCTACGTCGATGATATCTTAATCATTGGAAACGATATTCCTGAACTGCATGCTGTTAAAGCATGGTTAGGAAAATGTTTTCAGATGAAAGATTTAGGAGAAGCAGCCTATGTATTAGGTGTGAAGATCTACAGGGATAGATCTAAGAGGCTTCTCGGGCTGTGCCAGAGTACTTACATCGATAAAGTCCTAGAAAGATTTCATTTAGAGAATTCTAAAAGAGGATATCTTCCAGTCAGACATGGTCTGAATCTTTCAAAGAGTCAGTGTCCACAAACACAGACTGAGAAAGATGAAATGGACAATACGCCTTATGCTTCAGCTATTGGGTCCATTATGTATGCGATGTTGTGTACTCGCCCAGACGTCGCTTACGGGTTAAGCGTGACCAGTCGATTCCAAAGTAATCCAGGTCAGGCACACTGGATTGCAGTCAAGAACATTTTGAAATATCTTCGGAGGACCAAAGATATGTTCTTGATATATGGTGGTCAGGAAGAACTCAGTATTGAAGGATATACTGACGCTTCGTTCCAGTCTGACCAGGATGATTTCCGATCGCAATCAGGCTATGTTTTTAGCTTGAATGGAGGAGCAGTGGTGTGGAAAATTTTCAAACAGTCCATTGTTGCTGATTCCACAATAGAAGCCGAGTATGTTGCAGCCTCGGAAGCATCCAAGGAGGCAGTGTGGATTCGTAAGCTCATTCAGGAACTTGGTGTTGTTCCTTCGAGTGCAGATCCTTTGGTTATTTTCTGTGATAACACTGGAGCTATAGCACAAGCAAAGGAACCACGGTCGCACCAGAAGTCCAAGAACATACAGAGACGGTTTCACTTGATCCAGGAGATCATTGATTGAGGCGAGATCAAAATCTGCAAGGTTCATACAGATGACAATCTGGCTGACCCGCTTACCAAGCCTCTGGCGCAGTAGAAGCATGAGAAGCACTGTAATATTATGGGTTTGAGATTTCTCAACCATTAGAATAAGTGCAAGTGGGAGATTGTTGGGGTATGCCCTTAAGGCTAATGTTTGAGGCCTTGGGATTGTAACAGTATCATGTATAAACTCTTATGTTTATAAAAGGCAATGGTTGTTATTCAGGTTGTTACATTGTCTGCTACAATAAGTGTTCTTCTGAATAATGTCTCAATGCTGTTCAGCTTGGCTGACATGCTGTAATGTCCTTAGTCGATATATCTTGGTGAACTTGAGACAGCCTTGATATGATTGAGACTAATATGTGTTCTAATCTTATAGGATGCTTCGAGCATGGAATAAGATGTAGACTCATGGGTACATTGGATGTACTGGACAGACCCTACTAGGATATTCAGTTGCTTGTCACAATGTGAATATTCCTTGTTTGCAACAAGTGGCACATGTCCTCTGACTTGAGATCACTTGTGTTTCTAAATGATGATTGTCATTGTTTTGAGGTAGTTCAATATCATTTGAAACATAATGGTTATAGATTATCTTGGATAATGATCATGAGTCAGGTTAGGGCACTAGTGATAGATAAAGGATTGCCGTCTCCTTGTTTAAGGAGTGTGATGTTCTGAAGGGGCCCCCCTTGCATGAGATGATTGAGAAAGTGTACTGCTATACCCAGGTGACTATGTTCATCTGATCTAATCATGCTCATCATATTGGAGCTACAAGCTTGACACACTTGTCCAATAAGAACATCTAGTGGCAAAGGATGCTTGTATGCCTAGTGAAGTGGATTCACACTTGAGCTGTGTTGTGGGTGTAGTCTTGGAAGACTCTTTCCTCTATATCGGGAGACAGTGATGTGTTGCTAGATACCCCTCACTGATCGTGATAACGCAAGTTATCGTTACCGACATTTAAAGGAAACCCTTAGGGTCGCACAATTTGATGATATGGCTTGCTTAAGTCAGATCGTGTGGACTGAATTGCTTTAGTTCAGTTAAAAGGAGTTTAGACTCTGATTGTAAGTGAGATCTGGTCTGATCATGTTTGATTGATTAGGGCTTGAGATCGGTAAGCTTCGATCGAGAGTGTAGATGCTAGATCGGTGAGATCAAGAGCATCAAGAGATGATCGGTTAGATCTTGAACCATTTGGTTCAAGGGAGATCTAGACCATGTCTTGGTTTGGTCTTGGTTTGATTTGGTCGTTGAACCAAAGTCAATTGAACCGGTTCACTTATGTGAACGCATGGTTCAAGTATTTGGTCGTTTTGATTAGTTCACTAAGCGTGAACGTGTGGAGTGAAGACTTACCATATTTGGAAGCCTCAACGCCAAAACGCCTAAAGACCAAGTAAACGCCTTAGTGCTTGAATGCTTCTCTCTTGCGAAGATAGCTCTTGAGTGTATCTCCTCTCCGAGCGCAAGAGTGATTCGGGAAAGCCAAGAAGACATCAAAACTCTCCTTCATGCGATAAGGACTCTTGAAGCCCTTTGCTAGCACAAAGGTCGACAAGGAGTAAGCCAACTTCATCTTGTGTGTGGCACACTTTGGAGGAGAACTCTATCGTTTTCTTGCTCCCAAGGCTCCTTCCACTCATGGCTTTGGTAAGATCTTCTCATGATCTTTCGAATAGTACAAAGTTAATATATAGACATACTACATGCGATCCTATAGAAACCCTAATTCCGCCCATGCAAGTACTTTGATTTGCGCATGCTTAGGGTTTCACCCCCTTACTGTAGGGTCCTTCAGAACCCACCGATTGAAAATTCATGTTTCTAAGTTTAAATGTGTAGAATAAGTTATCTAATGCAACTGTACTTGATTGGTTGAGTTTAGAAGGAAATGATGAGTATGAATAGTCTTAACATGGTAGAGTGTTTTTTTATTCAGATTTGTGGTTTGACCCTGTGAACATTATTCTCTGCTCCAGTATAGATTATATCTCAGTGTATTTTATTCAACCTAGGATTCAGTATAAATGTTGTCATATGAGGTTTCTACTTTAGCTTTTGAATATGCAGTCTTCCTGGTTCTCTGATTAGTTCAGATAATGTAATTGCTTGTGGACAAGCAAGATTTTAAGTCTGTGATATTTTGATAGATGTTATTTTTATAAGATTTAGAATCTTATTTATACCATCATTATAGACTTAAGTTCTATTTTATGTCAAATTTTGATATCTGTTCTTGTAAAGTATGAAATCTTCACTCTTTTTCATTTATTTGTGAAATGCAGGTCATTTCTCTATATTTTCGTGAAGAATATTGAAGATTTTATGTTATGAAAAGATTCATCATAGTTCGGCAAAATTATAGGCACAATTTCAGAGTTTTTGGAGTTTTCTATGGAGAACACGGCCTGCCTGTGCCTATGAGCACGGCCATGTTCATCGCAGCGTCAGAATATGGATTCTGCGAGCCAGACACAGCCTGGCCATGTCCAGAAGCACGGTCGTGCTTACTTCATCACAAGTTCTAGAGCCAAGCATGGCCTGGCCGTGCTTATTAGCACGGCCGAGACAGCTTCCATATAGATCGACCTTTCGACGGTTTTTCGCCCGATTTGTGTGATTCCAAAGTCGGAATTGGCTGAAATTTGGAGGGAAACTTCCTAACTACCGAAGGAAGAGATAGAACCATAAAATAGGATTTTTGGAGCACTTTTGGGGGTCAAACGTTGGAGAGAGGCGACCTAGGGCGAAAAAGGGCGTTTTTGCTTGATTGAAGGCTCGATTCGATGAAATTCTTTGGGGCTTTCGAGAGAAGACTGAAGATTCATCATCTCCTACCCTTAATCTATAATTCCCCTCTTTTCAAATATATTTTATTGGGTTTTCATTGAGTAACGATGTATTTTCTAGAGTAAAACCCTAGTTTGGGACTCGGGCTTAGCCCGTTGAACAATTCTCCTCATGTAAAACATTATATGAATCTCAGTGAAATTGTTAAGTAATTTAGCTTATTTAAATGAGTTGCACTTATTGCATATGATTGTTGTGTACAGACAATTTATATGTGTTAAGTGTTACGAGAAGTACCGAGAGGTGAATCGTAACACTCGATCGTGCTCATTTAAACTTGTGATTAGAATTACGAGAGTCGTTCGACGTCACTCGAGGACTCACGATCTTTCATAGAGCCTAATGGGTCTCTCAGGGCTAATTTTGCTACGAGAGTAGGGAATTAGCTTATGCGAGATACCGGATTACGCTTCGAGAGAAGGTAATCCGTACCATATGAAAGATCGCCTTAAGTTACTTACTGTCGGATTGAGCTTCGAGAGAAGGAGATCCGTTTGTTTTTAATTTAAATAGATTCAATGTTTTACATTTAAAACATTCAACGTGGTGAAATCTAGAGTTCCGAACATCTTTTAAATTATATTTTCCTGGTCGTCAACTTCTTGGATCGATAAAATTAGTTTAGTGTAGTTCTTTCATTTTGAGTCGGAATTATCGAGCTAATAATGACGCGTAAAGTCGGTACTTGACACCTGCTCCCTTTGGGAACGATCTTATTTACTTCTTCGATAGAAACCGTGCACTTGCGGGGCTTATCAAAGAGCTTCAAGCAATCCACCATAGCTGATTTTACAATCGAAGCTGAGTATGTGGCCGCTTCTGAGGCAGCCAAAGAAGCCATTTGGATTAGGAAGTTCATTTTTGAACTTCAGGTGGTTCCAAGTGCAGTGGATCCCATTGAAATCTATTGTGATAACAATGGAGCAATTGCACAAGCCAAGGAACCACGGTCTCATCAAAAATCCAAACACATACTCAAGAGATTTCACCTGATCAGAGAGATCATAGACAGAGGTGATGTCAAGATTAGCAGAGTTGACACAGAGAACAATCTAGCAGACCCATTGACCAAGGCTTTGGCGCAGCAGAAGCATGCTGGTCACGCTAGAGATATGGGGTTAAGATTTCTCAACCTCTAGGTCTTAGTGCAAGTGGGAGATTGTTGGTGTATATGGCCTAAGGATCTAATTCTGGTCTATTACTTGTACTACTTGACATTGATATTTATATCATACTGGCATTGTCGTTATCATTATTTGTTCACATATGCGAACATGTTCTTATATGATAATGTCCCTGGAGACAGATTGGATCTGTGCTCAAACTATTGTCCCTAGTCAATGTACCTTAGTAGATTTGAGACAGCTATGGTACATGTAAGACTAGTATATGGGCTAGTTAGGCACGAGGTGCTAACGCAGGCATATGGGTATATCAGTGGTAGATATACTGGACCGACCCGCTGTGAGGCAATGACTTGGTGTCACGAGTTATCCTCACAAGTGATAGGAGATGCATTGATCCCTTGACTTGAGGTCATTGGCCATTCTATGTGGTTTGGGATATGCTTTGATACAACCTAACACCTTGCCATAGTTGGGAGGTAATAACGGTTGTCATTGGGCATATCACGACCCATATGAGAAGGTCAATGCACAGACATAGGATTTGCCCGTTCCTAAGGGAAGCATGATATCCATGGAGCTCCTCTATGGTTCTATGACTGAAAGTGTATGGCCATACCCAGGTTAGACCTGATTTAGTCATAGCCATGAGATTGGATAGAAACAAGTGGTGACACACTTGGCCAATCGGATATCAGTTCGGCAAAGAGACTATAATGCATCTGTACCTGGTTGCGATGATGGGGATGTCCATGTCGATATCCATTCCGATGACTTGGGTAGTAGCGATGCACTGCTAGGTGCCACTCACTGCTTGTGGTGACCATGGGTCAGCACTGCCACCGTTAGAGGAACCTACAGGGTCGCACACCTTGATACTCGAGTTCTCGTATTGATCATGAAGCCTTATGATCGAGTTATTGGATAACTCGGATCTATTCTGGAGATTTCATCAGCGCCAATGGGCCTAATGAGATGGAAGAGATTTGTTGGAGCCAACTTCCATTTACTGCATATTAACCATGGTTAGCCCAATTTAACCTAGGGTTAAATTGGATTGGGTCCATGGGCTTGGTTAACATGCATAATGGACATTGGGCTGGGCCTATTGAAAAGTTGGGCTTAATGGGCATATGGAGAAGAAAAGAGATGGTGCATGCTTTGTTGGGGTATGCCCTTAAGGCTAATGTTTGAGGCCTTGGGATTCTATCAGTATCATGTATAAACTCTTATGTTTATAAAGGCAATTGTTGTTATTCAGTTTGTTACATCATCTGCTGCAATATGTATACTTCTGAATAATGTCTCAATGCTGTTCAGCTTGGCTGACATGCAGTAAAGTCCTTAGTCGAGGTATCTTGGTGAACTTGAGACAGCCTTGATATGATTGAGACTAATATGTGTTCTAATCCTATAGGATGCTTCGAGCATGGAATAAGATGTAGACTCATGGGTACATTGGATGTACTGGACAGACCCTACTAGGATATTCAATTGCTTGTCACAATGTGAATAATCCTTGTATGCAACAAGTGACATATTTTCCTCTGACTTGAGATCACTTGTGTTTCTAAATGATGAGTGTCATTGTTTTGAGGTTGTTCAATATCATTTGAAACATAATGATTATAGACTATCTTGGATAATGATCATGAGTCATGTTAGGGCACTAGTGATAGATAAAGGATTGCCATCTCCTTGTTTAGGAGAGTGATGTTCTAAAGGGCCCCCCCTGGATGTGATGATTGAGAAAGTGTATGGCCATACCCAGATGACTATGTTCATCTGATCTAATCATGCTCATCATATTGGAGTTACAAGCTTGACACGCTTGTCCAATAAGAACATCCAGTGGTAAAGGAAACATGTATGTCTAGTGAAGTGGATTCACACTTGTGCTGTGGTTTGGGTGTAGTCTTGGAAGACTCTTTCCTTTATATCGGGAGACAGTGATGTGTTGCTAGATACCCCTCACTGATTGTGATAACGTAAGTTATCGTTACCGGCATTTAAAGGAAACCCTTAGGGTCGCACAATTTGATGATATGGCTTACTTAAGTCAGATCGTGTGGACTGAATTGTTTTGGTTCAGTTTAAAGGGATTTAAACTCTGATTATAAGTGAGATCTGGTCTGATCATGTTTGATTGATTAGGGCTTGAGATCGGTAAGCTTCGATCGAGAGAATTGATGCTAGATTAGTCAGATCAGGAGCATCAAGGGATGAACGGTCAGATCCTGAACCTTAGGGTTTAAGGTGATCTGGACCAAGGCTTGGCTTGATTTGGTCCTTGAACCAAATTCCAAATTGAACCGGCTCATGTATGAGCGCATGGTTCACATTTAGAGAGAGATGAGCGTTTGGTTCACTTGGGTGAACGCATCAACACATGAAGTGAAGGCTTGCTATTTTTGGAAGTGGCGGTTTCCAAAATAGCTCCTCAATGCCTCACGTTCACCTCTCTTCACGTTTTGTCGCCTCTTCCTCTCGACGCGCGCACACTCTTGCGTGGTGAAGGTGTTGACGACAAGGAGGTCTCGGCCAAGACAACATCTCCTCTTCCCTTCCATACGACAAGGTCACTTGGAGAACCTTGCTAGCACAAGGAACACAAGAAGTAGCCATCATCCTCTTGTGTGCGCCACCTTTGGAGGAGAGCCCTTTCGCCATCTTCTTCCAAGACGCCATTCGAATCAATGGCTATGGTATGATCTTCTTCTTGATCTATTCAATCTTTGAAAGTTGATCATATGGCATGTATAGATCTTTAGAAACCCTTGCTTCCTTGCGAATTTTATATGCGCCTCCTATTAGGGTTTCGCCCCCCCCCCCCTTGTTTAAGGGGACTTTCAATTGGTATCAAAGCATTGTTTTTATATGTTCATATGATTGCTTATGGTGATCCATGTATGCGTTTATGTTTAGATCTAATATTTCTCATCATGCGAAAATACTAGATGAATGTATTTTGCTTGTGGCGCATGTATGAGATTAACTTATGTTGGCGCATGTATGATGCTTACATAGTTGCGCTTGTTGAATGTTGTAGTTTTTCTTAAAAACTTATTCACTTGCACGCCTCATTAGATCTTAGATGCGCCTGCTATAAACCCTTAGACGGGTTGATAGGGTTGAAGTCATCCTCTAGGTAAGATCCAACCAGTCTAATCAGACCATTTGACAGCCTAGATGGGTCGACCAGATGGCACCTGTGCGCAAGCACGAGGTGGCTATAGGTCGACTGCAGACAAGCGTGTAGCGATGTCTGGTTGAGACAACCTGTGAACGCGCATGAGTTAGGCCCGGGGTCACACCCGCTTGCCTGAACTCATGAGGGTAGTTCGGCCCAATGCATGCATTGTTGACCATTAGGTCGACTCAAGTCGGTTAGGACTTGGTGCATGCAAGGGCAGTGGATCTGACTAGACATGATGAGTGGATCCCTATTAATGGACCGTTGTAAGGTTGTAGGGCACATAAGAAAAATAAAATTGATTCCAATGGGATTTTGAAAATTTTATTTTGTCTATGGATCACATGTTGATTGGATGCCATGATGCTTGTCTATTTAATCTTATGTGGGTTGCCCTTTTAATGTGTGCTGTGCTGGGGCCTGCGAGCCTGGAATTAAATTGTAAATTAATTTTTATTGTGATCTGCGCATCACATGTTATTTAATTTATAAAGTGTAATTGACCTGCGAGTCAATCTTGTCTAGATAGATTAAATTGTAATTTAATCAGACAAGAGCACAGAGCACACTTGGCAGAGGCGCATGCAGCTTGAGGCTTGACCAGGTGGGAGGTCCAGGGTTCGACCCTAGGACTGGCGCATTTACCTGGTGGGCACACCTGAGTTGCAGTGGGCACTTGGGCCCTGGGTTGGGCCAGACAAGATGCAAAAGACCCATGAAGAAAAGCAAGTGAAGACTTAAGTTATGTTAAGGTCTTACCTAGGCTTAATAGGCTTTTACCACATAAGATCCATGCTTTCTTTTATTGTTTAATAATTAGAATTGCATGAATTTATCTTCTGCTATCACCATAGGATTTGTATGATAGTTAAGAAGATAAAAGACCGTTAAAATCCAACGTTAAATATCAAGCACGTAAGCCTTCTGACGCGAAACCTCACTGTTCTGACTATCGTTGGGGCCGTGTTGTACCCACTCAGTGGGCACGCCCATCTATCTTTAGACGGTGTGTGATTACACCTGCGTGTTACAGAGAAGGGATTTATCGCTTCTCGTTGCTCAGCATAGCACGTGGTGGTCCAGGGAGTAGGTCAGGTCAGCTTGACCATGTAGGCTACATACTGAGCATATGTGAGCTATATGGAGGCAGCCATCTGTGGGATCAGAGACTGTGTTGTACCAACTCAGTTGGCACAGTCTGCTGGATTGCCCAGATGAAGGGGAATCGCACGGGTTGGCGATTGGCAGGGACTGCCTACCAGAAATTAGTGCTTGTACTCTCTGTGCATCTTATCTCGCCTGAGCGGGACGCGGAAACCAAGTATGAAATCTGGATCCCATCTCACTAAAAGAGCGTTACTCTTTCGGACTATTTAATGGATTTTTCAGTCAGATAAAATAGTGAGAAAAGAATCTTTCTTAAGTCCTGGATTGATTCTAAACATTGATACTGACCTTGCTGTTCTTGCATTGTTGTAGATTACTGCAGCAACGAACACCACGAATTTCAATGTGCGATCCCTACTGGAAAGGGAGAAGTTTGCTGGGCCAAACTTCTCAGACTGGTACGGACACCTTAAGATTGTTCTTAAGGCAGAGAGGAAACTGTATGTCCTCGAGACGGCTATACCGCCTCAACCCACTGCGAACGCCGCAAGGGCGGTTCGTGATGCCTATGAGAAGCATGTCAATGATAGCATTGATGTCTCTTGCCTGATGCTTGCGTCTATGACGCCAGAGCTGCAGCGTCAGCATGAGGATCTATCTGCTATAGAAATTATAGCAAGCCTCAAGTTGCTGTATGCTGCACAGGCTAGGACTGAACGCTACAATTTGACTAAGCTTTTCTTTCAGAGCAAACTAACTGAAGGGAGTCCAGTGGGAGCTCACGTACTCAAGATGATTGGGTACAAAGAGGCTCTAGAGAAACTGGGACATACCATCAATCAGGAGCTTGCTGTAGACATCATTCTTCAGTCTCTCCCGGCTACTTTCGATCCGTTCATCATTAATTTTAATATGAACAAGATCGACTGTACCCCGGCAGAGTTACTGAATATGCTCTTGACTACAGAGTTAACTCTAAAGGGAAAGCCTTCAACCTCTGTCTTGATGGTTCCTTTCAGGAACAAGAAGAATGGGAAGAAGGGCAAAGCCCCTATTAAGAGTTACAAAAAAGCTCTGAAACAGAAGGTTAAGCGGTCGAAGGAATACAGATGTTTCCATTGTGGCCAGCTGGGTCACTAGAAAAAGGACTGTAAAGCGTTCCAAGGAGACAAGAAGGGAAGCATTGCTTCTGGCTCAGGTATTTTTGTGACTGAGGTCATGATATCTTCTTCTTCTATTTCATGGGTGTTGGACACTGCATGTGGAGTTCACATTTGTTCAAATGTACAGGAACTCAAGAGAAGAAGACAGGTGGGACAGCATGAGGTGGACCTACGAGTTGGAAACGGGGCACGGGTTGCTGCTGTTGCTGTAGGAGAATATCACATCTCATTACCATCTGGACTTGTATTGGAACTGAACAATTGTTATTTTGTACCTAGCATTACCAAAAATATTATCTCTATTCCTGCTCTTGTCAGGAAAGGGTTTTCCTTTGAATGCAATATTTCAAAGTGTGTTATTTCTTTAGATAATATTGTTTATGCTACTGGATCAATTAACAATGGGTTATTCATGTTGGACATGGAATGTTCTATACAAAATATTGATAATAAGAAAGCCAAGTATGCTGATGACAGCACCTTGCTATGGCATAGTCGTTTAGGCAATATTAACAAGAAACGCATTAAGCGGTTGCATGATTATGGACTGCTGGGATCATTCTCCTATGAGGAGCTTGATACATGCAAAGCTTGTTTAATGGGCAAAATGACAAAAGCTCCTTTTTCTAACAAAGGTCAAAGGGCTTCAGGTTTACTTGACCTTATACACAGTGATGTGTGTGGGCCATTTAGTAAACATGCCAGAGGTGGCTATCAATACTTCATTACCTTTACTGATGATTTCAGTAGGTATGGATATGTCTATCTAATGAGACATAAGAGTGAATCTTTTGACAAGTTCAAAGAGTTCAAAAATGAAGTACAAAATCAGCTAGGCTGTAATATCAAGGCACTTCGTTCTGATCGAGGTGGAGAATACCTAAGTCGAGAATTTACTGACTATCTGAAGGAGTGTGGGATTATCTCACAGCTCACTCCGCCAGGAACACCCCAATGGAATGGTGTGTCCGAGAGGAGAAACAGAACCTTATTGGATATGGTTCGTTCGATGATGAGTCAGGCTACTCTACCTTACTCCTTTTGGGGATTTGCACTGGAAACAGCTGCAAAGGTACTAAACTGAGTGCCATCCAAGGCAGTTTCAAAGACTCCATATGAGTTATGGTATGGGAAACAGCCGAGCTTGACATTTCTTAAGATCTGGGGTTGCGAGGCTTATGTCAAAAAGCTCGCCTCTGGGAAACTAGAGAGTAGATCTGAGAAATGCATCTTTGTCGGTTACCCTAAGGAAACTAAGGGTTATTATTTCTATGATCCCAAAGAGAACAAAGTATTTGTTGCTTGGACGGCCATTTTTCTTGAGAAGGAGTTTCTTCTGCAAGAGGCCAGTGGGAGAGAAATAAAGCTGGATGAGAATCCAGAAGAAGGACAAAGTAGTCAAGCACAATTGGATGAGCCTGAGCTAGTTGAACAGGTTATTGAACAACCTGAGGCTCAGATATCACGGGAACGGCGAAGATCGGGAAGGATCCGTCGACAGCCTGAGCGCTATGACAGAGTCTACATCATTGATCATGATGAACCCCTCACTTATGCGGATGCGGTCAGTGGACCGGAGTCAGCTAGATGGCTTGAAGCTATGCGAGCCGAAATGGAATCCATGTCAGATAACCAAGTCTGGGATTTGGTTGATCCGCCTCCGGGAGTTATCCCTACAGGCTGTAAATGGATCTTCAAGAAGAAGATTGACATGGATGGTAACGTGGTTACCTATAAAGGCAGGTTAGTTGCGAAAGGTTTCAAACAAATCTACGGGATAGATTATGATGAAACTTTCTCTCCTGTAGCCATGTTCAAGTCTACTCGGATCATTCTCGCAATAGCAGCATATTACGATTATGAGATCTGGCAGATGGATGTGAAGACCGCTTTCCTTAATGGAAATCTGGAAGAGGATGTGTATATGACACAACCAGAAGGTTTCACTAATCCATCAGATCGTCATAAAATATGCAAGTTAAAGAAGTCCATTTATGGACTTAAACAAGCATCTAGAAGCTGGAATATTCGTTTTGATGAATCAATCTGTGAATTTGGTTTCATCAAGAATGAAGATGACCCGTGTGTATATAAGAGGTTTAGTGGGAGCGTGATTACTTTCCTAGTCCTCTACGTCGATGATATCTTGATCACTGGAAACGATATTCCTGAACTTCATGCTGTTAAAGCATGGTTAAGAAAATGTTTCCAGATGAAAGATCTAGGAGAAGCAGCCTATGTATTAGGTGTGAAGATCTACAGGGATAGATCTAAGAGGCTTCTCGGGCTGTGCCAGAGTACTTACATCGATAAAATCCTGAAAAGATTTCATTTAGATAATTCTAAAAGAGGATATCTTCCAGTCAGACATGGTCTGAATCTTTCGAAGAGTCAGTGTCCACAAACACAGACTGAGAAAGATGAAATGGACAATACGCCTTATGCTTCGGCTATTGGGTCCATTATGTATGCGATGTTGTGTACTCGCCCAGACGTCGCTTACGGGTTAAGCGTGACCAGTCGATTCCAAAGTAATCCAGGTCAGGCACACTGGATTGCAGTCAAGAACATTATGAAATATCTTCGGAGGACCAAAGATATGTTCTTAGTATATGGTGGTCAGGAAGAACTCAGTATTGAAGGATATACTGACGCTTCGTTCCAATCAGACCAGGATGATTTCCGATCGCAATCAGGCTATGTTTTTAGCTTGAATGGTGGAGCAGTGGTGTGGAAAAGTTTCAAACAGTCTATTGTTGCTGATTCCACAACAGAAGCCGAGTATGTTGCAGCCTCAGAAGCATCTAAGGAGGCAGTGTGGATTCGTAAGTTCGTTCAGGAACTTGGTGTTGTTCCTTCGAGTGTAGATCCTTTGGTTATCTTTTGTGATAACACTGGAGCAATCGCACAAGCAAAGGAACCACGGTCGCACCAGAAGTCCAAGCACATACAGAGACGGTTTCATTTGATCCGGGAGATCATTGATCGAGGCGAGATCAAAATCTGCAAGGTGCATACAGATGACAATCTGGCTGACCCGCTTACAAAGCCTCTGGCGCAGCAGAAGCATGAGAAGCACTGTAATAATATGGGTTTGAGATTTCTCAACCATTAGATTAAGTGCAAGTGGGAGATTGTTGGGGTATGCCCTTAAGGCTAATGTTTGAGGCCTTGGGATTCTATCAGTATCATGTATAAACTCTTATGTTTATAAAGGCAATTGTTGTTATTCAGTTTGTTACATCATCTGCTGCAATATGTATACTTCTGAATAATGTCTCAATGCTGTTCAGCTTGGCTGACATGCAGTAAAGTCCTTAGCCGAGGTATCTTGGTGAACTTGAGACAGCCTTGATATGATTGAGACTAATATGTGTTCTAATCCTATAGGATGCTTCGAGCATGGATTAAGATGTAGACTCATGGGTACATTGGATGTACTGGACAGACCCTACTAGGATATTCAATTGCTTGTCACAATGTGAATAATCCTTGTATGCAACAAGTGACATATTTTCCTCTGACTTGAGATCACTTGTGTTTCTAAATGATGAGTGTCAATGTTTTGAGGTTGTTCAATATCATTTGAAACATAATGGTTATAGACTATCTTGGATAATGATCATGAGTCATGTTAGGGCACTAGTGATAGATAAAGGATTGCCATCTCCATGTTTAGGAGAGTGATGTTCTAAAGGGGCCCCCCTGGATGAGATGATTGAGAAAGTGTATGGCCATACCCAGATGACTATGTTCATCTGATCTAATCATGCTCATCATATTGGAGTTACAAGCTTGACACGCTTGTCCAATAAGAACATCCAGTGGTAAATGAAACATGTATGTCTAGTGAAGTGGATTCACACTTGTGCTGTGGTTTGGGTGTAGTCTTGGAAGACTCTTTCCTTTATATTGGGAGACAGTGATGTGTTGCTAGATACCCCTCACTGATTGTGATAACGTAAGTTATCATTACCGACATTTAAAGGAAACCCTTAGGGTCGCACAATTTGATGATATGGCTTACTTAAGTCAGATCGTGTGGACTGAATTGTTTTTGTTCAGTTTAAAGGGATTTAAACTCTGATTATAAGTGAGATCTGGTCTGATCATGTTTGATTGATTAGGGCTTGAGATCGGTAAGCTTCGATCGAGAGAATTGATGCTAGATTAGTCAGATCAGGAGCATCAAGGGATGAACGGTCAGATCCTGAACCTTAGGGTTTAAGGTGATCTGGACCAAGGCTTGGCTTGATTTGGTCCTTGAACCAAATTCCAAAATGAACCGGCTCATGTATGAGCGCATGGTTCACATTTAGAGAGAGATGAGTGTTTGGTTCACTTGGGTGAACGCATCAACGCATGAAGTGAAGGCTTGCTATTTTTGGAAGTGGCGGTTTCCAAAATAGCTCCTCAACGCCTCACATTCACCTCTCTTCACGTTTTGTCGCCTCTTCCTCTCGACGCGCGCACACTCTTGCGTGGTGAAGGTGTTGACGACAAGGAGGTCTCGGCCAAGACAACATCTCCTCTTCCCTTCCATACGACAAGGTCACTTGGAGAACCTTGCTAGCACAAGGAACACAAGAAGTAGCCATCATCCTCTTGTGTGCGCCACCATTGGAGGAGAGCCCTTTCGCCATCTTCTTCCAAGACGCCATTCGAATCAATGGCTATGGTATGATCTTCTTCTTGATCTATTCAATCTTTGAAAGTTGATCATATGGCATGTATAGATCTTTAGAAACCCTTGCTTCCTTGCGAATTTTATATGCGCCTCCTATTAGGGTTTCGCCCCCCCCCCCCCCCCCCCCCCCCCCTTGTTTAAGGGGACTTTCATGCTTAACCCTAGTTAGACTAGGGTTAGCACCTATACCTCATGTGAGTTTAATTAATCATGATAAAATAGGGGCTAATTAATTAATTAATTAGAGTCCTATTTTTGTAGGATTAAATGGGCTGATTTATTTGAATTAATTAGAGTCCTAATTGGATTAGGATTTAATTAATTAAATAAATAATTAGAGTCCTAATTGGATTAGGACTTGATTCAAAATTTAATTTGAACCTTGATCAAGTTGCCCACTTGAGTCCTATTTGGATTAGGACTGATCATGATTAATTAGAATCCTAATTAGATTAGGATTTAATTATTTAAACAATTAATTAGAGTCCTAATTGGATTAGGACTTGGTTAATTCCTAAAATAATTAAAGTCCTAAATCCTCTCCTAGCCGCCCACTCAAATTGAATTGTAGCCACACACTCAACCGCCTCTTGCTCTATAAATAGAGCCATAGACGCCTCCCCTCCTGATACTAATCTCTCCTTGAGGCGTGATCAAAATTGAGGGCGAGTTCTTGTTGGGGTATGCCCTTAAGGCTAATGTTTGAGGCCTTGGGTTATTATCAGTATCATGTATAAACTCTATGTTTATAAAGGCCATGGTTGTTATTCAGGTTGTTACATTATCTGCTGCAATATGTATACTTCTGAATAATGTCTCAATGGTGTTCAGCTTGGCTGACATGCAGTATTGTCCTTAGTCGAGATATCTTGGTGAACATGAGACAGCCTTGATATGATTGAGACTAATATGTGTTCTAATCTTATAGGATGCTTCGAGCATGGAATAAGATGTAGACTCATGGGTACATTGGATGTACTGGACAGACCCTACTTAGGATATTCAATTGCTTGTCACAATGTGAATAATCCTTATATGCAAGCAAGTGGCATATTTCCTCTGACTTGAGATCACTTGTGTTTCTAAATGATGATTGGCATTGTTTTGAGGTAGTTCAATATCATTTGAAACATAATGGTTATAGACTATCTTGGATAATGAGCATGAATCATGTTAGGGCGCTAGTGATAGATATAGGATTGCCGTCTCCTTGTTTGGAGTGTGATGTTCTAAAGGGGTCCCCTGGATGAGATGATTGAGAAAGTGTATGGCCATACCCAGGTGACTATGTTCATCTGATCTAATCATTTTCATCATATTGGAGCTACAGGCTTGACACGCTTGTCCAATAAGAACGTCCAGTGGCAAAGGAAACATGTATGCCTAGTGAATTGAATTCACACTTATGCTGTGATTTGGGTGTAGTCTTGGAAGACTCTTTCCTTTATATCGGGAGACAGTGATGTGTTGCTAGATACCCCTCACTGATCGTGATAACGTAAGTTATCGTTACCGACATCTAAAGGAAACCCTTAGGGTCGCACAATTTGATGATATGGCTTACTTATGTCAGATCGTGTGGACTGAATTGTTTTAGTTCAGTTTAAAGGGATTTAAACTCTGATTGTAAGTGAGATCTGGTCTGATCATGTTTGATTGATTAGGGCTTGAGATCGGTAAGCTTCGATCGAGAGAAGTGATGCTAGATCGGTGAGATCAAGAGCATCAAGAGATGAATGGTTAGATCTTGAGCCTTTAGGTTTAATATGATCTAGACCAATGCTTGGTTTACTTTGGTCTTTGAACCAAATTCATTTGAACCGGTTCACATGTGTGAGCGCATGGTTCAAGGGGAGAAGATCGTGCGATCGGTTCACTTGGAGTGAACGCATAACGCATGAATTGATGACTTGCTATTTTTGGAAGAGATGTTTCCAAAATAGTGTTGACGCCTCACGTTCGAAGAGGTTACGCCCTATTCTCGCCTCTTCTCCTCTTGTCGCCTCTTCTCTCTTGGGTAGAGTTTTCTTCACGCCTTGGAGAGAGTTTGGCCAAGCAAAGACATCATCTCAATCCCCTTGACGCGATCAGGAGACTTGGAGATCCTTGCTAGCACAAGGAACGACAAGGAGAAGCCTTCAATCACCTTGTGTGCGGTTTCTTTGGAGAAGAAGCACATGCTTCTTTGCTTCCTAGTCGCCATCCAAGATATGGCATCAGTATGATCTCTCTTTTCATCTATACATGTTTTACAAGTTGATCATATATATTCATACAATCGATCTTCAAGAAACCCTAGATTCCGCTGTGCAAAATTTTTACATGCGCCTATTAGGGTTTCGCCCCCCCCCCCCCCCCCCCCTTTAGGGACTTTCAATTGGTATCAGAGCCATGTTTTCGTATGAATCATATGATTGCTTGTAATGTGATCCTTGTTTGCGATAAGTAGATCTAGATGTAATCATCATGCCGAAAACAACATGTTAAACTTAGATGTTTGTTATTCTGATGTTGGCGCATGTATGATATATTGTTGGCGCATGTTGTAGTTTTTATCAAAACTCATTGTCTTGCGCGCATGCATTAGATCTAAGCGCCTACTTTAAAAGCTTAGACGGGTTATTAGGGTTGAAGTCATCGTCTAGTCTAGACTCAACAGTCTGATCAGACCATCTGACAGCCTAGATGGGTCGACCAGATAGCATCTATGCGCAAGCATGAGGTGGCTATAGGTCGACTGCGGAAAGGCGTGTAGCGATGTCTGATTGAGGCAACCATTGAACGCTCATGATTAAGGCCCGGGGTCACACCCGCATGCCAGAACTCATGAGGGACGTTCAGCCCTTAACGCATGCATTGTTGACCATGAGGTCGACTCAAGTCGGTTATGACTTGGTGCATGCAAGGGCAGTGGGTTTGACTAGGTCTGATGAGTGGATCCCTATTAATGGACCGTTGTAAGGTAGTAGGGCACATAAGAAAAATAAAATTGATGCCAATGGGATTTTCAAAAATTTTATTTTCTTGATTGGATCACATGATGTTTGTATAACATGATTGAATGTCTATTTCATCTTATGTGGGCTGCCCAATTTTAATGTGTGCTGTGTTGGGGCCTGCGTGCCTGGATGAATATTGTAAATTATTTTTGTGATCAGCGCATCACATGTTAATTAATTTATAAAGTGTAATTGACCTGCGTGTCAATCATGTCTAGATAGATTAAATTGTATTTTAATCAGACATGAGCTCAGAGCACACATGGCAAAGGCGCATGCAGCAAGTGGCTTCACCAGTCGGAGGTCTAGGGTTCGACTCTAGGATAGGCGCATTTTACTTGGTGGGCGCATCTCAGCTGCACAGGGCGCTTGGGCCCGGGTTGGGCCAGATGAAATGCTAAAGACCCATGATGAGCTCAAGTGAAGACTTAAGTTAAATTAAGGTCTTACTTAGGCTTAATGGGTTTTTACCACATAAGATCATCATGCTTTCAATTTACTGTTTAAGTAATTTAGTATTTGCATGATTTTTCCTTCTGCTATCACCATAGCATTTGCATGATAGTTAAGAAGATAAAAGGACCGTTAAAATCCAACGTTAAATATCAAGCACGTAAGCCTTCTGACGCGAAACCTCACTGTTCTGACTATCGTTGGGGCCGTGTTGTACCCACTCAGTGGTGTAACATCCCGTTATCTTAACCCCAAACAAGCAATATGAGTCATGAAAGATACCAGATGTTATCATACAAGATCGATTCACATGCTAAGTAAAACCAAGTTCAGGAAAACCCGATCTGAAAAATTTCACAAATCCATTCATAAAAACACCACGAAACACAATTCATAAAGGTACCTGCCACCACGCAATACTTGCACTAGACATATGCAAGTTCACAATTATATCAAATCCGATTGCACAAATACAAATCGACTTGAAAATCAAAACAAAGCCATAAAATCGATTCTATAAACTCATGAAACCAATAATAATAATACCAAACACCGAAACTAGGCCAAAGCCCGCGGTGACACAAAAATCAAACTCATTTAACTGCCACAATCCGGCAACACAAGTTCACATAGTTCACATAATTCATATAGTTCGGCCACAACCGGCCCCAGACAATTAAGCACAAAAGTCTTATTCATTCAACTGGCATATCACGATATTCATATAAAATGCTAACTGGAATTGCGCCCCTGCTCTACACCTGAAAATAATGAGGGGTGAGCTACACAGCCCAGTGAGTGGATAGTCTCAAACGACCATCCATAACATACACTCAAAAATACATGCAGATTATTTTAAAACATTTAACAGAATATCATGTCCACATATGACAAACTTAAAGAACAGAATTCATATAAAACAGTCAGATGTACACTGCTAAGACATCACATAATCATCACTACAGAGTAACCAAGGTTCTAGAGTTATACTCTAAACCAACTAAACACACCAACCACTTAATTAACCTAGTTGTTCAGCATATATTCAGTAGTGACCATTATGGTCTAACCCGGCTTTGGCCTAAGCACTGGGAGAAGCCTGCAAATCACATGCAACATATAGATGGACGGTGTGTAGATTCAAGAGGTGGCCCCCGCCAGGTCACGACGTGGCACTTTGCTCTACGATCACCCCATAATCACAAAAATCTAAGCGTTCTAAGAGTGACGACATCAAGAGGTGGCCCCTGTCTGACCAAGACATGGCACTTTGCGTCTTATATCACTCGTTCTCCCAAAGGGTTCCTTAGCTGAACAACACAGACACATCTTATATCTTATTTCACATCATAGAGGACTCCTAAGTGTCAACTAGACTCTAGGATAGTCATCACAATAATCATATCGGGCAGGCTGAACATCAACCCCCATCACAATAATCATAACAGGCAGGCTGAACATCAACCCCCTCACATATCACAATACAGGGCTGAAATCTCAAACCCTTAACATATTACACATGGACTATCCTCTTGAGTTTAAGGTAACACCTAGCCTTAGTCCTATCCATTCCATGACTAATCATAACACATAATATAAAAAAAATCACATAATAGTCAAACATCACAAAGTAGTGTAGTCCTTAGGTTTCATGCTGATTAATTCAGTCTAACCTTGCTAAATTATCACCCAATGTTCTCAAACATGAATACATGGTCTTAGATAAATAAACATGAGTTTTATAACATTATTAGCATTTATCAAGCATCCATAAAAATTGACATATAGCATTTATCAAGCATACATAAAATCAACATAAAATTAAACATAAAATTAAAACATGTATTCATACAATTGCTTTACAAATCACTACATGTAACCCACGGTTAACATAACATATTATCTACTAAATTTTAAACCTTAGTTAACATGAATATCATGCTCAAAATCATTGGTTTAAAACTTCCTAAATTCCATAAATTAATACCTTAAATTTCATATTACAAACTTTCGGTTTTCATAAAACAATCATCAAGATTTCGGTTTCATAATTAATATCAAAATTTCATTTTTCATAAATAATTATCAAGATTTCGATTCTCATAATTATTATCACGAATTCGGTTTTCATAACAATTATCAAGATTATTTCGGTTTTAAACATGGAAAGATTTCAAGCAACCAAATTTATCATGTAGCACAACCATAATCATATTGATGTAAATTTCGAATAAGACACCCCACTCACCTCTTAAACCGTGAACACTAAGGTGAAATTCCTCTACAAAAATTCGTCTAAAGCCTTTGAAGCTCCACCAACGTCGCCACCAATGGAAGGAAGAAACGCCACCACCCACTCAAGAACGCCGGCCAAGGGAAAGAGGAAGAAGAAAATCGCCCAAGAACTCTTCAAGAATCGCCACTTCTTCTCAAGCCGTCGCCCAAAGTTTTCTCCCAAGCCAACAAAAACGCCAACCTCTTTACCCTAGTCGCTAAACCCCTTAAAAATTTAATTTTCGGTTTTTAATGTTTAACCCGCTAACCAATTAATTCAAAAGGGTTTAACCCATTTAACTAATAAATTCGAATTTTAAACCCAATTAGTGTAAACCCAATAACTAATTAATTTAACCATTAACTAATAATTAACCATCCACTTAACGAAAATCCAATAAGGTCTATTTAATTAATTACAAATTAACAACCAATGAATTCTAATTAATTAATTACAAATTAACAACCAATAAATTATAAATTAACAATCAATTAACTCTAATCAAATAATTATAAATTAACAATCAATAAGCCAGTTAATTAACACTGCTTAACGTAATATTCATAGTCAATGGTTTTATTTAAATCAAGAATAATATATAACTGCCAATGATTTTATTTAAATCAAAAAATAATACTTACCAGGACTTAAGATCCTTGGATCTTACATCCCTCCCTCCTTATAAAGCTTTAGTCCTCTAAAGCTCAAATCATATCATCAAAAAGATAAGCATAAAACTTCCTCATATCAGCTTCAGTCTCCCAGGTCGCCTCCTCAACCGACTGATTTCCCCAGATTACCTTTACCTAAGGTATAGTCTTGTTCCTCAGAACTTTATCCTTTCTATCCACAATCCGGAGAGGTCTTTCCTCAAAGGTCAAATCACTCTGAATCTGAAGAGGTTCCAATTCCAATACATGAGATGGATCAGGATGATATTTCCTCAAAGCAGAAACATGGAACACATTATGCACATGATCCATAGCAGGAGGTAAAGCTAACCGGTAAGCCACTGGACCAACTCTCTCAATAATGTCAAAAGGTCCTACAAACCTAGGGCTCAACTTGCCCTTTTTGCCAAACCTCATAACACCCTTAGTAGGTGACACCTTTAAGAAAACATGATCCCCTACCATAAACTCCAAGGGACGACGACGGTCATCAGCATAACTCTTCTGTCTGTCCCGAGAAATCTTCAGTTTATTCTGTATCTCTCTGACCTTATCAGTAGTCTCCTGAACTGCATCAGATCTCAAAATCATTCTGTCACCAGTTTCCTCCCAACACAAGGGAGTCCTACACCTTCTTCCATACAAAGCCTCATAAGGAGCCATCTGAATACTGGAGTGGAAACTATTATTATAAGTGAACTCTATCAAAGACAGATCCCGGTTCCACTCAGAACTCCAATCAACCACATAAGCTCTCAACAAGTCTTCTAGAGTCTGTATAGTACGCTCCGTCTGGCCATCAGACTGAGGATGGTATGCTGTACTAAAACTCAACTTAGTACCCAAACCCTCCTGTAAGCTCTTCCAAAATCTGGACAAAAACCGAGAGTCCCTATCAGACACAATATCAACAGGCACTCCATGCAGTCTGACTATCTCATCAATATACAATCTAGCCAGTCTCTCTAAAGGATAAGTCATCTTGATCGGAAGAAAATGAGCTGATTTAGTGAGTCTATCAACGATCACCCAAATAGCATCATGACCTAGTCTGGTTCTAGGCAAACCACACACAAAATCCATACTGATGCATTCCCACTTCCACTCAGGAATAGGAAGGGGCTGCAACAAACCACCAGGCTTCTGGTGTTCATCCTTTACAGTCTGACAGGTTAAACACCTAGAGACAAAATCAAATACTTCTTTCTTCATACCCGGCCACCAAAAACTTTTCTTGAGGTCCTGATACATCTTAGTCACACCAGGATGTAGAGAATACTTGGAGTTATGGCTATCCTCCAATATTTCTTTCCTCAAGCTCGGTTCCTTAGGGACACACACCCTTCCACGAAACCGAAGAACACCATCATCAGACAAGCTAAAATCCTGAACTGAACCCGTAACCAAACTATCCCTGATCTGAACTAATTTCGGATCCACTGACTGCTGATCTCTGATTTTCTGCAACAAAGCAGACTGTACTCTGAGAAAAGCCACATAACTAGACTGAACTTTAGGAGAAACACTGATCCTGAGATCTCTGAACTCCTGCAGTAACTGCCACTCACTGACCCGCAAAGCAGCTACTGAAGTAACTGGATGTCTGCTCAGTGCATCCGCCACAACATTGGCCTTTCCAGCCTGATACTGAATAGGGAAGTCATAGTCTTTGATCAACTCCATCCATCTTCTTTGTCTCATGTTCAACTCCTTCTGAGTAAAGATATACTTGAGACTCTGGTGGTCAGTGAACAAATCAAACTCTTGACCCAACAAATAGTGACGCCATATCTTCAGAGCAAAGACTACGGCCGCCAACTCTAAGTCATGAGTAGGGTAGTTCAACTCATACTCCTTCAGTTGTCTCGAAGCATAGGCTACCACAGAACCCTTCTGCATCAAGACACAACCCAACCCTTTGCCTGAAGCATCCGTATCGACAGTAAACCTTTCCCCATCACTAGGAATAATGAGGATCGGTGTACTAGTCAACCTTCTCTTCAGCTCCTGAAAGCTCTCTTCACACTTGTCATCCCAATTAAACTTGGCCTCCTTTCTGGTCAATTTAGTTAAAGGACCCGCCAGCTTGGAGAATCCCTCAACAAACCTCCGGTAATAACCTGCTAAACCCAGGAAACTTCTGATCTCAGTAGCACTAGTCGGTCTTCCCCAATTAAGGATGGCTTGCACTTTAACTGGATCCACAGACACCCCCTGACCAGAAATCACATGCCCAAGGAAACTAATCTTTTCTAGCCAGAACTCACACTTACTAGCCTTGGCATATAATCGGTTTTTCCTCAGGATCTCCAGCACTCTGCGCAAGTCACTGACCTGATCCGAAGTAGTCCGTGAGTATACCAAGATATCATCTATAAAGACTACCACACAAGAGTCAAGTAATTCATGAAATACCCTGTTCATCAAATCCATGAAGGCAGCAGGTGCATTCGTCAGTCCAAAAGGCATAACTAGAAATTCAAAATGCCCATACCTGGTCCTGAAAGCAGTCTTAAATATATCCTCATCCTTGACCCTAAGCTGGTAATACCCTGATCTCAGGTCAATCTTAGAGAACACTGTCGCTCCCTGTAATTGATCAAATAGATCATCAATTCTGGGGAGAGGATACTTATTCTTGATAGTCGCTTGGTTAAGCTGCCTGTAGTCTATACACATCCTCAGGGTTCCATCTTTCTTCTTTACAAATAGCACTGGCGCTCCCCAGGGAGAAGCACTAGGCCGAATGTAACCTTTCTCCAGCAATTCCTCCAGTTGTTTCTTAAGCTCGGCCAACTCTGAAGTAGCCATGCGGTACGGAGCTCTGGAGATAGGTGCCGTACCTGGCGCCAACTCAATGCCAAACTCCACCTCTCGTATTGGTGGCAAGCCTGAAAATTCCTCAGAGAACACATCAGGAAACTCTTTCACCACCGCCATCTGAGTCAAATCAGAAGTAGAATCATCCTGCACTTTAACATGTGCAAGATAACCCTTGCACCCATTAGCAAGTAACTTCCTGGCCTGCAGGAAAGATATCACATGCGGTCCTTGGTCTAACACTAGACCTCTCACAAAAAGCCGATTCCCATCAAGCAGAGTCAAGGTGATTACTTTCTCCAAGCAATCCACAGTGGCATGATGTGAGGATAACCAATCCATACCTAGGATGACATCGTAGTCTAGCATATCCAAAAGGATTAGATCTACCAGAAACTCATAACCCTCTACATGCACTACACAATCAGCACAAACAGTGTCTGTAGATAATGATTTTCCTAAGGGAGTACTTACAGACACAACATAATTCAGCACCTTAGGTAACACAGGTAAACATGCAGCAAATTTAACAGATACAAAAGACAAATTTGCACCAGGGTCAAATAAAATGCGAGCTATCTGATCGAATACAAATAAGGTACCTTCCACGACGGATCGGGAAGCTCGTGTATCCTTCTCAGCCACAGCATAAACTCTAGTCTGGACTGTAGGCTTATCTGCGCCTCTCTGCTGCATTTCTGGTTCTTTGCAGTCCTTAACCATGTGCCCTGGTTTCTTACACCTGAAGCATACACCATTCTTCTTATGACAATCCTTCATCAGATGTCCCTTGAGCCCACAATAATGACAAGTCCAGTTCTCAGTGTTGCTGTTCTTTACATCCCTTGCATCCCTGAACTGCTGCGGTGCCTTGTAAGAGTAAGGTTTATACCTGCTCTTCTTGTAGTCCTTATGCCTAGGGTACTTCTTACCCTTGCCGCCATTACCATACTGAGGAGCCGCCGCCTCAGCTGCAGGAACCACCGTCACGGCCACATTAGAACTCCTCTCTGATATATACCTCTCAATAGTGCGTGCTCGCCCAACAGTCTCAACATACGTCTCCAAGTGCTGAGCACCAACCTGCTCCCTAATGTCCCATCTGAGACCTTTGAGAAACTTGGTAGCCCTCCTCTTTTCAGTGTTTATCAGGTGAGGAGCATATTTTCCCAACTTGGTGAACTGTAACTCATACTGGTCCACAGTCATATCACCCTGCTCCAGATGAATAAATTCCACCTCTCGAGCCTCAACCAAGCTATCAGGGAAGTACTTCTCGTTAAATTGAGACAAGAAGTAGGGCCAATCTACTTTTTCATGTTTTTCTTCAGCAAGCCTCACTACGCCCTTCCACCACTCATCTGCGTCACCACGCATCATATAGGTGGTCAGACACAGCTTGTCCTCATCCGAGCAACGCATGACTTGGAAAATTTGTTTCCTAGACCAACTGCCAGTTCTCTGCAGTACTTGATTCTGAGCCCCCATAAAAAGAGCTAGGACCTAGTTTCTGGAATTCACTCACAAGTGAGGCATAGCGCCTGTGAGTGTCCTCCTGAGAGTCAGTCCCCACTCCTCGAGTAGTAGTCTGAGATCTCTCCTGAGTCAATTGCTGCAAGAGCTGCTGTTGAGCTTCTTGATGCTGAGTCTGTTGCTGCTGCAGCATCTGAGCTTGCCTCTCTATCATGGCACCCTGTTGCTGTACCATGCCTGTCAGAGCCTCAATAGCCCTTGAGAAATTCGGGGGCTGCTCACCCTCGCCGCTAGCATTTCCTCTAGTTCGCACCATCTTAAGTTCCTACACACACATACCACGGTAAGGAAATCAAACATAAACCTATCAGGTGTCTAGCAATACACAAACATGTTTTCCCCCGAACTAAGTTTTAGCTAGCTAACCGCTCTGATACCATTCTGTAACATCCTGTTATCTTAACCCCAAACAAGCAATATGAGTCATGAAAGATACCGGATGTTATCATACAAGATCGATTCACATGCTAAGTAAAACCAAGTTCAGGAAAACCCGATCTGAAAAATTTCACAAATCCATTCATAAAAACACCACGAAACACAATTCATAAAGGTACCTACCACCACGCAATACTTGCACTAGACATATGCAAGTTCACAATTATATCAAATCCGATTGCACAAATACAAATCGACTTGAAAATCAAAACAAAGCCATAAAATCGATTCTATAAACTCATGAAACCAATAATAATAATACCAAACACTGAAACCAGGCCAAAGCCCGCGGTGACACAAAAATCAAACTCATTTAACTGCCACAATCCGGCAACACAAGTTCACATAGTTCACATAATTCATATAGTTCGGCCACAACCGGCCCCAGACAATTAAGCACAAAAGTCTTATTCATTCAACTGGCATATCACGATATTCATATAAAATGCTAACTGGAATTGCGCCCCTGCTCTACACCTGAAAATAATGAGGGGTGAGCTACACAGCCCAGTGAGTGGATAGTCTCAAACGACCATCCATAACATACACTCAAAAATACATGCAGATTATTTTAAAACATTTAACAGAATATCATGTCCACATATGACAAACTTAAAGAACAGAATTCATATAAAACAGTCAGATGTACACTGCTAAGACATCACATAATCATCACTACAGAGTAACCAAGGTTCTAGAGTTATACTCTAAACCAACTAAACACACCAACCACTTAATTAACCTAGTTGTTCAGCATATATTCAGTAGTGACCATTATGGTCTAACCCGGCTTTGGCCTAAGCACTGGGAGAAGCCTGCAAATCACATGCAACATATAGATGGACGGTGTGTAGATTCAAGAGGTGGCCCCCGCCAGGTCACGACGTGGCACTTTGCTCTACGATCACCCCATAATCACAAAAATCTAAGCGTTCTAAGAGTGACGACATCAAGAGGTGGCCCCTGTCTGACCAAGACATGGCACTTTGCGTCTTATATCACTCGTTCTCCCAAAGGGTTCCTTAGCTGAACAACACAGACACATCTTATATCTTATTTCACATCATAGAGGACTCCTAAGTGTCAACTAGACTCTAGGATAGTCATCACAATAATCATATCGGGCAGGCTGAACATCAACCCCCATCACAATAATCATAACAGGCAGGCTGAACATCAACCCCCTCACATATCACAATACAGGGCTGAAATCTCAAACCCTTAACATATTACACATGGACTATCCTCTTGAGTTTAAGGTAACACCTAGCCTTAGTCCTATCCATTCCATGACTAATCATAACACATAATATAAAAAAAATCACATAATAGTCAAACATCACAAAGTAGTGTAGTCCTTAGGTTTCATGCTGATTAATTCAGTCTAACCTTGCTAAATTATCACCCAATGTTCTCAAACATGAATACATGGTCTTAGATAAATAAACATGAGTTTTATAACATTATTAGCATTTATCAAGCATCCATAAAAATCGACATATAGCATTTATCAAGCATACATAAAATCAACATAAAATTAAACATAAAATTAAAACATGTATTCATACAATTGCTTTACAAATCACTACATGTAACCCACGGTTAACATAACATATTATCTACTAAATTTTAAACCTTAGTTAACATGAATATCATGCTCAAAATCATTGGTTTAAAACTTCCTAAATTCCATAAATTAATACCTTAAATTTCATATTACAAACTTTCGGTATTCATAAAACAATCATCAAGATTTCGGTTTCATAATTAATATCAAAATTTCAGTTTTCATAAATAATTATCAAGATTTCGATTCTCATAATTATTATCAAGAATTCGGTTTTCATAACAATTATCAAGATTATTTCGGTTTTAAACATGGAAAGATTTCAAGCAACCAAATTTATCATGTAGCACAACCATAATCATATTGATGTAAATTTTGAATAAGACACCCCACTCACCTCTTAAACCGTGAACACTAAGGTGAAATTCCTCTACAAAAATTCGTCTAAAGCCTTTGAAGCTCCACCAACGTCGCCACCAATGGAAGGAAGAAACGCCACCACCCACTCAAGAACGCCGGCCAAGGGAAAGAGGAAGAAGAAAATCGCCCAAGAACTCTTCAAGAATCGCCACTTCTTCTCAAGCCGTCGCCCAAAGTTTTCTCCCAAGCCAACAAAAACGCCAACCTCTTTACCCTAGTCGCTAAACCCCTTAAAAATTTAATTTTCGGTTTTTAATGTTTAACCCGCTAACCAATTAATTCAAAAGGGTTTAACCCATTTAACTAATAAATTCGAATTTTAAACCCAATTAGTGTAAACCCAATAACTAATTAATTTAACCATTAACTAATAATTAACCATCCACTTAACGAAAATCCAATAAGGTCTATTTAATTAATTACAAATTAACAACCAATGAATTCTAATTAATTAATTACAAATTAACAACCAATAAATTATAAATTAACAATCAATTAACTCTAATCAAATAATTATAAATTAACAATCAATAAGCCAGTTAATTAACACTGCTTAACGTAATATTCATAGTCAATGGTTTTATTTAAATCAAGAATAATATATAACTGCCAATGATTTTATTTAAATCAAAAAATAATACTTACCAGGACTTAAGATCCTTGGATCTTACAAGTGGGCACGCCCATCTATCTTCAGACGGTGTGTGATTACACCTGCGTGTTACAGAGAAGGGATTTATCGCTTCTCGTTGCTCAGCATAGCACGTGGTGGTCCAGGGAGTAGGTCAGGTCAGCTTGACCATGTAGGCTACATATTGAGCATATGTTAGCTATATGGAGGCAGCCATCTGTGGGATCAGAGACTGTGTTGTACCAACTCAGTTGGCACAGTCTGTTGGATTGCCCAGATGAAGGGGAATCGCACGGGTTGGCGATTGGCATGAATTGCTTACCGGTGATTAGTGCTTGTACTCTCTGTGCATCTTATCTCGCCTGAGCGGGACGCGGAGACCAAGTATGAAATCTGGATCCCATCTCACTAAAAGAGTGTTACTCTTTCGGACTGTTTAATGGATTTTTCAGTCAGATAAAATAGTGAGAAAAGAATCTTTCTTAAGTCCTGGATTGATTCTAACATTGATACTGACCTTGCTGTTCTTGAAATGTTGTAGATTCCTGCAGCAACGAACACCACGAATTTCAATGTGCGATCCCTACTGGAAAGGGAGAAGTTTGCTGGGCCAAACTTCTCAGACTGGTACGGACACCTTAAGATTGTTCTTAAGGCTGAGAGGAAGCTGTATGTCCTCAAGACGGCAATACCGCCTCAACCAGCTGCGAACGCCGCAAGGGCGGTTCGGGAAGCTTATGAGAAGCATGTCAATGATAGCATTGATGTCGCTTGCCTTATGCTAGCGTCTATGACGCCACAGCTGCAGCGTCAGCATGAGGATCTATCTGCTATAGAAATTATAGCAAACTTCAAGATGCTGTATGCTGCACAGGCAAGGACTGAACGCTACAATTTGACTAAACTTTTCTTTCAGAGCAAACTGACTGAAGGGAGTCCAGTGGGAGCTCACGTACTCAAGATGATTGGGTACAAAGAGGCTCTAGAGAAACTAGGACACATCATCAATCAGGAGCTTGTTGTAGACATCATCCTGCAGTCTCTCCCGGCCTCTTTCGATCCATTCATCATTAATTTTAATATGAACAAGATCGACTGTACGCCGGCGGAGTTACTGAACATGCTCAGTACTACAGAGCAGACTCTTGAGAAGGGAAAGCCTTCATCCTCTGTCTTGATGATTCCTTTGTTGGGGTATGCCCTTAAGGCTAATGTTTGAGGCCTTGGGATTACATTAGTATCATGTATAAACTCTATGTTTATAAAGGCAATGGTTGTTATTCAGGTTGTTACATTATCTGCTGCAATATGTATACTTCTGAATAATGTCTCAATGGTGTTCAGCTTGGCTGACATGTAGTATAGTCCTTGGTCGAGATATCTTGGTGAACATGAGACAGCCTTGATATGATTGAGACTAATATGTGTTCTAATCTTATAGGATGCTTCGAGCATGGAATAAGATGTAGACTCATAGGTACATTGGATGTACTGGACAGACCCTACTAGGATATTCAATTGCTTGTCACAATGTGAATAATCCTTGTATGCAAACAAGTGGCATACTTCCTCTGACTTGAGATCACTTGTGTTTCTAAATGATGATTGCCATTGTTTTGAGGTAGTTTAATATCATTTGAAACATAATGGTTATAGACTATCTTGGATAATGAGCATGAGTCATGTTAGGGCACTAGTGATAGATATAGGATTGTCGTCTCCTTGTTTGGAGTGTGATGTTCTAAAGGGGCCCCCCTGGATGAGATGATTGAGAAAGTGTATGGCCATACCCAGATGACTATGTTCATCTGATCTAATCATGCTCATCATATTGGAGCTACAGGCTTGACACGCTTGTCCAATAAGAACATCCAGTGGCAAAGGAAACATGTATGCCTAGTGAAGTGGATTCACACTTGTGCTATGGTTTGGGTGTAGTCTTGGAAGACTCTTTCCTTTATATCGGGAGAGAGTGATGTGTTGCTAGATACCCCTCACTGATCGTGATAACATAAGTTATCGTTACCGACATTTAAAGGAAACCCTTAGGGTCGCACAATTTGATGATATGGCTTACTTAAGTCAGATCGTGTGGACTGAATTATTTTGGTTCAGTTTAAAGGGATTTAAACTCTGATTATAAGTGAGATCTGGTCTGATCATGTTTGATTGATTAGGGCTTGAGATCGGTAAGCTTCGATCGAGAGAATTGATGCTAGATCGGTGAGATCAAGAGCATCAAGAGATGAACGGTTAGATCTTGAACCTTTAGGTTTAATGAGATCTAGACCAAAGGCTTGGGTTAATTGGTCTTTGAACCAAACCAAAATGAACCGGCTCATCATATGAGCGCATGGTTCGAAGGGGGGAGCAAAATGCGCTTGGGGTAAACCCATGGTCGCATGGAGAAGTGGTTTGCTATTTTTCGAAACCATGATCTCAAGTTGAGACCACGCCTCACGTTTGTAGAGGGCAAGTTCTATTCTCGCCTCTCGCCCATCCCTCTCGACACACTCTTGTGTGGTGAAGCGTTCACGCTTAGGAGAGGATTCGGCCAAGCAAGAAAAACATCCCTTTTCTTTTCCATTCGATCAAGAGACTGAAAGTCCCCTACAGGGGGCGAAACCCTAAAGCATGCGTCAACAAGATGTTGCATGGGCGGAATCTAGGATTTCCTAGGATCGCATGGCATGACATATATGATCAATTCTCAAATGCTTGTATAGATGAGTAGCGATTCTTACCATTGCCATTTCTTGGATGGCGTCTGGGAAGCAGAGATCGACAGGGGTCTCCTCCAGAGGATGTGCACACAAGATGAGAGTGTGCCTACTTCCTTGGTGCTCCTTGTGCTAGCAAGGTTCCAAGAAGTCTCGATCAGAAGGAAGGGATGAGAAGAAGTTTTGCTTAGCCGAAACCTTCACCAATCTCGTCCACCTTCTTCACACGCAAGAGAGTGTTAGAACCGAAGCCAAGACGCGACAAGAGGGCGAGAGGAAGGCGTGAAGAGAGACAACGTGAGTTGTGGTCACGTAAGTGATCATGCTTTCTAAAAATAGAAAGCCACTCCTCAACATGCGACCATGGGTTTACACCAATCGCAAAATCCTCTACACTTGAACCATACGCTCAGATGATGAGCTGGTTCAATTTGGTTTGGTTCAAGAAACCAATTAACCCAAGCAATTTGGTTCAGATCATAATAAACCCTAAGGTTCCAGATCTAACCGTTCATCTCTTGATGCTCCTGATCTCACCGATCTAGCATCCATTCTCTCGATCGAAGCTTACCGATCTCAAGCCCTAATCAATCAAACATGATCAGACTAGATCTCACTTACAATCAGAGATTAAATCCCTTTAAACTGAACCAAAACAATTCAGTCCACACGATCTGACTTAAGTAAGCCATATCATCAAATTGTGCGACCCTGAGGGTTTCCTTTAAATGTCGGTAACGATAACTTACGTTATCACGATCAGTGAGGGGTATCTAGCATCACATCACTGTCTCCCGATATAAAGGAAAGAGTCTTCCAAGACTACACCCAAACCACAGCACAAGTGTGAATCCAACTCACAAGGCATACATGCTTCCTTTGCCACTGGATGTTCTTATTGGACAAGCGTGTCAAGCTTGTAACTCCAATATGATGAGCATGATTAGATCAGATGAACACAGTCATCTGGGTATGGCCATACACTTTCTCAATCATCTCATCCAGGGGGCCCCTTTAGAACATCACACTCTAATCAAGGAGACGGCAATCCTATGTCTATCACTAGCGCCCTAACATGACTCAAGCTCACCATCCAAGATAGTCTATAACCATTATGTTTCAAATGATATTGAACTACCTCAAAACAATGACAATCATCATTTAGAAACACAAGTGATCTCAAGTCAAAGGAAATGTGCCACTCGTTACATTCAAGGATTATTCACATTGTGACAAGCAATTGAACATCCTAGTAGGGTCTGTCTAGTACATCCAATGTACCCATGAGTCTACATCTTATTTCATGCTCGAAGCATCCTATAAGATTAGAACACATATTAGTCTCAATCATATCAAGGCTGTCTCATGTTCACCAAGATATCTCGACTAAGGACTTAACTGCATGTCAGCCTAGCTGAACACCATTGAGACATTATTCAGAAGTACAATTATTGCAGCAGATAATGTAACAACGTGAATAACAACCATTGCCTTTATAAACACAAGAGTTTATACATGATACTGATACAATCCCAAGGCCTCAAACATTAGCCTTAAGGGCATACCCCAACAGAGACCTTGGAGCCTTGCTAGCACAAGGAGCAACAAGGAAGTAGGCGATTGATCAGCTTGTGTGCGCACGCTTTGGAGGAGAAGCGCTTGATTCTCTGCTTCCAAGTCGCCATCCAAGAAATGGCATCGGTATGTATCTTTTGATGTATACAAGTTTTATCAAAGTTGATCATATGACATGCATGCAATCGATCTAGAAATCCTTTCTTCCGCTGTGTTAAAACCTCTACATTGCGCCTATTAGGGTTTCGCCCCCTCTTTGGGGACTTTCATCCTTCAAGGAACAAGAAGAAGGGGAAGAAGGGCAAAGCCCCTGTCAAGAGCTACAACAAGGCTCTGAAACAAAAGGTGAAGCGGTCGAAGGAATACAGATGTTTCCATTATGGCCAGCTGGGTCACTGGAAGAAGGACTGTAAAGCGCTCCAAGGAGACAAGAAGGGAAGCAAGCCTTTCGCTTCTGGCTCAGGTATTTTCGTGACTGAAGTCATGGTATCTTATTCTTCTATTTCATGGGTGTTGGACACTGCATGTGGAGTTCACATTTGTTCAAATGTACAGGAACTCAAGAGAAGAAGACAGGTGGGACAGCATGAGGTGGACCTACAAGTTGGAAACGGGGCACGGGTTGCTGCTGTTGCTGTAGGACAATATTACATCTCTTTACCATCTGGTTATGTATTAGAACTGGGCAATTGTTATTTTGTACCAAGCATAACTAAGAATATTATCTCTATTCCTGCTCTTGTCAGGAAAGGGTTTTCCTTTGAATGCAAAACTTTAAAGTGTTGTATTTCATTAGATAATATTGTTTATGCTACTAGGTCAATTAACAATGGATTATTCATGTTGGACATGGAATGTTCTATACAACAAATTGATAATAAGAAAGCCAAGTATGCTGATGACAGCACCTTGCTATGGCATAGTCGTTTAGGCCATATTAACAAGAAGCGCATTAAGCGGTTGCATGACCATGGACTGCTGGGTTCATTCTCCTGTGAGGAGCTTGATACATGCAAAGCTTGTTTAATGGGTAAAATGACAAAAGCTCCTTTTTCTAATAAAGGTCAAAGGGCTTCAGGTTTACTTGACCTCATTCACAGTGATGTGCGTGGGCCATTTAGTAAACATGCCAGAGGTGGCTTTTCGTACTTCATTACCTTTACTGATGATTTCAGTAGGTATGGTTATGTCTATCTTATGAGACATAAAAGTGAATCTTTTGACAAGTTTAAAGAGTTCAAAAATGAAGTACAAAATCAGCTAGGCCGAAATATCAAGGCACTTCGTTCAGATCGAGGTGGAGAATACTTGAGTCGAGAGTTTACTGACTATCTGAAGGAGTGTGGGATTATCTCACAGCTCACTCCGCCAGGAACACCGCAATGGAATGGTGTATCCGAGAGGAGAAATAGAACCTTATTGGATATGGTTCGTTCTATGATGAGTCAGGCTACTCTACCTTACTCCTTTTGGGGATTTGCACTGGAAACAGCTGCAAAGGTACTAAACCGAGTGCCATCCAAGGCCGTTTCAAAGACTCCATATGAGTTATGGTATGGGAAACAGCCGAGCTTGACATTTATTAAAATCTGGGGTTGCGAGGCTTATGTCAAAAAGCTCGCCTCTGGGAAACTGGAGAGCAGATCTGATAAATGTATCTTTGTCAGTTACCCTAAGGAAACTAAGGGATATTATTTCTACGATCCCAAAGAGAACAAAGTATTTGTTGCTCGAACGGCTATTTTTCTTGAGAAGGAATTTCTTCTGCAAGAGGCCAGTGGGAGAGAAATAAAGCTGGATGAGAATCCAGAAGAAGGACAACGTAGTCAAACTAAGTTGGATGAGCCTGAGCCAATAGAATAGGTTGATGTTCAACCTGAGGCTCAGATATCACGGGAACCGCGAAGATCGGGAAGGATCCGTCGACAGCCTGAACGCTATGACGGAGTCTACATCATTGATGATGAACCCCTCACTTATGCGGATGCGGTCAGTGGACCGGAATCAGCGAGATGGCTTGAAGCTATGCGAGCCGAGATGGACTCCATGTCAGATAACCAAGTCTGGGATTTGGTTGATCCGCCTCCGGGAGTAATCCCTATAGGCTGTAAATGGATCTTCAAAAGGAAGATTGACATAGATGGTAACGTAGTTACCTATAAAGGCAGGTTAGTTGCGAAAGGTTTCAAACAAATCTTGTTGGTGTATATGCCCTAAAGACCAATGTATGGACATGGTTAGGCATTGTTGGAATGTACTTTGATAGAACTATTAATCATTATGTGGGCATGGTCGTTATTATGCAGACTTCTCTACCTGCGTTGATGTATTGAGTTGCATAAATAATGTCCCAGGAGTTTGGATTGGATCCATTCTCATAAGCTATCCCCAGACAAGGTACCTTAGCAGATATGGGACAGCTTTGGTACATGTGAGACTGGTGTATGGGCTGGTTAGGTGTAGGGCACAGTAACGCAGACATACAGGTGCATTGGATGCACTGGAGTGATCCACCGTGAGGATTGACTTGTCTAGTCAACAAGTCAATCTCACATGCAAGAGGTTTTGCATTGATCCTTAGACTTGAGGTATTCATGTCTAGATTTGATGATGGGTATGCTTTAATATAGTCTTACGTCTCTCCGTAACTGGGAGATCAAAACGACTGTCATTGGGCATGTCATAAGTCATGTAGAGACATGGATGACTAATAGTAGGATTTGCCCCTTCCTTCAGAGGAAGCATGATATCCACCCCGGGGCGCCCCACCTTATTGGTGCATGACAGGAAAGTGTGGCCACACTTGTTGGGTCATGACCAATGCATTGGATAATAAACTTGAGACTAATCCAATGGCAGGATATCAGTTTAGGCAAAGGGATCTGTGATGCAATAGGAATCCTCGTTGCTTGTTAAGAGTTGTTGCCATAATGACTTAAGTCCTATGACATGGGTAGTAGTGATGTGTTGCTAGATACCCCTCACTACTTATGATGTTTACATCATTGCCATCGTCATATGGATCCTACGGGGTCACACGCAATAGACTCTTGACGTTGCTTTAATCGGAAGCCTTAGGATCAAGTTATTGGATAACTTGGATCCATTTGGAAGATTTCATCAGCGCCAATGGGCCTGATGAGTTGGAAGAAAGTTATTGGAGCCAAACTTCATTTTTGGCAGGTTGACCCGAAATTGACCTAGATTGGTCACATTTGGATTAGGGTTGCATTGGATTGGATCCAATGGCTTAATCAACCCATGCCATGAAGTTTGGGCTAGCTCATTATCCAATGAGGCCCAATAATTAGTTGTCATGAAGAGGTATTGGCTTAAAAGGGTATAATGGGGAGAAATCTCACCCCATTGGCGCCTAGGGGCATAATGGGGTGAGGGAGGCGCCTTTGCTTCATTATGGAAGTAAAGGGCGCCTAGCCCCTCTTCCTTGGATGGAATACTTGCCTCTAAGGCAAGTCTTGGGGCTGATATGGCTTGAGAACTTTTATGGGAAGTTCATAGGCGCATATGGATAGAGGGAAGAGGTATATGGTAATGTCTTGGAGACTTACCTTACCTCAAACCCTAATTTCTCCCAAGATATCACCCTAGCCGAAACTCCTCTTGCTTGTTGCGCTTAGCCCTTCTCCTTGGAAGGAAAGAATGCCTCTAAGGCATGTCTTGGGCTGATTTGGCCATTGGGCAAATTAGGATAGGTTGAATGAGGTTTATGGTAAAGTTTGTTGGGGTATGCCCTTAAGGCTAATGTTTGAGGCCTTAGGATTGTAACAGTATCATGTATAAACTCTTATGTTTATAAAGTCAATGGTTGTTATTCAGTTTGTTACCTTGTCTGCTGTAATAAGTGTACTTCTGAATAATGTCTCAAAGCTGTTCAGCTAGGCTGACATGCATATGTCCTTAGTCGAGATATCTTGGTGAACATGAGACAGCCTTAATATGATTGAGACTAATATGTGTTCTAATCTTATAGGATGCTTCGAGCATGGAATAAGATGTAGACTCATGGGTACATTGGATGTACTGGACAGACCCTACTAGGATATTCAGTTGCTTGTCACAATGTGAATATTCCTTGTTTGCTGCAAGTGGCACATGTCCTCTGACTTGAGATCACTTGTGTTTCTAAATGATGATTGGCATTATTTTGAGGTAGTTCAATATCATTTGAAACATAATGGTTATAGACTATCTTGGATATTGTTCATGAGTCAGGTTAGGGCACTAGTGATAGATATAGGATTGCTGTCTCCTTGTTTAAGGAGTGTGATGTTCTAAAGGGGCCCCCCTATATGAGATGATTGAGGAAGTGTATGGCCATACCCAGATGACTATGATCATCTGGTCTAATCATGCTCATCATATTGGAGTCACAGGCTTAACACGCTTGTCCAATAAGAACATCCAGTGGCAAAGGAAACATGTATGCCTTGTGAAGAAGATTCACACTTGTGCTGTGGTTTGGGTGTAGTCTTGGAAGACTCTTTCCTTTATATCGGGAGACAGTGATGTGTTGCTAGATACCCCTCACTGATCGTGATAACGTAAGTTATCGTTACCGACATTTAAAGGAAACCCTTAGGGTCGCACAATTTGATGATATGGCTTGCTTAAGTCAGATCGTGTGGACTGAATTGTTTGGATTCAGTTTAAAGGAGTTTAGACTCTGATTGTAAGTGAGATCTGGTCTGATCATGTTTGATTGATTAGGGCTTGAGATCGGTAAGCTTCGATCGAGAGAAGTGATGCTAGATCAGTGAGATCAGAAGCATCAAGAGATCAACGGTTAGATCTTGAACCATTTGGTTCAGAGAGAGATCTAGACCATGGCTTGGGTTGTTTTGGTTTGGTCTTTGAACCAAAAGCGTTGGACCGAATTCCATTGAACCGGTTCACACATGTGTGAACGGTTGGTTCAAGGTGGAAGCGTTTTAGGGCGGTTTGCTTTGAGTGGGCGAAAGCTTCATGACTTTCCATAGTGGGAAATCATGTAACGCCTCATCTAAGAAAACGCCTCAACGCATGTTGTCTTCTTGCTTGGTCGTCTATCCATTCGAGAGGAGGTTGGTCTTGACGACAAGAAGAAGAGCTTCATCGCCCTAGCCGAAAGTGTTTTTCCATCTCCTTCATACGACAAGAGCCTTGAAGCCTTGCTAGCACAAGGACGACAAGGAGTGAGCCAACTTCATCTTGTGTGTGGCACACTTTGGAGGAGAACCCTATCATTCTCTAGCTTCCAAGCCGCATCCAATCTTATGGCGTTGGTATGATCTTCCTCTTGAATTCCTTATCATGTTGTTGAAGTTGATCATATTGCATGCGATGATCATTATGAAACCCTAATTCCGCTGCTAAAACAAAGACAAGGTCACTTGCGCCACCTTAGGGTTTCGCTCCCCCTTGAAGGGGACTCCTACAAAGTCTTGGAGACTTTCCTTACCTCAAGACTCCTTTATCCTAGCCGCCCACTTGGCATGATCCTAGCCATTGCTTTAGCCGCCCCTTGTCCTATTAATAGGACCCTTGCCCCCATTATTAAAGGTTGATCGTGTGGACAACATCTTGAGGGGTAACATATCTCTTGGAGAGACTTGGAGTGCAAGGGGCGAAAGCAGCATAGGCTTGGCGCAATCTTCTTCCTTGGAGTCGCAAGTTCTTCCTCTCCCTCTCTTCTTGGCGCAAGGACTCTTGGTGCTTGGTGGCATCTCCTTGCCACAAGCTCTCTCCCTTCCTTGGCCATAGGCGCACCTTGGAGGTGGCGCAAGCAAAGAAGAAGAGGGAAGTTCTTGGCGATATCTTCCCTATTCCCTCCTTGGCGCTACTTCCCTCAGAAGTGGCGCAAGTGCAGTGAAGGCTTGATTCTCTTCCCAAGGCTAGCACCAAGCGTGGAAGGGAGCAACGATCAAGGAGTCGACGCGTGGATACTTGTAGAGGATGAACACTTGGGCGTCTTCAACATGGCTTCGACATCTAGACAAGCGAAAGAGGTACATCTCTAACACATCCTTGTGTCTTCTTTCTCGCATGGATCCTTGGGACCGGAATGTGTTTCGGGTGTAATGCTTCTTCCGCTGCGTCCTGGGACTGCAAAATTTTAAATTACACCCGGCATTCCCTAACAAATCTACGGGATAGATTATGATGAAACTTTCTCTCCTGTAGCTATGTTCAAGTCTATTCGGATTATTCTTGCGATAGCAGCATATTATGATTATGAGATCTGGCAGATGGATGTGAAGACCGCTTTCCTTAATGGAAAACTAGAAGAGGATGTGTATATGACACAACCTGAAGGTTTCACCAATCCATCAGATCGTCATAAAATATGCAAGTTAAAGAAGTCCATTTATGGACTTAAACAAGCATCTAGAAGCTGGAATATTCGTTTTGATGAATCAATCTGTGAATTTGGTTTCATCAAGAATGAAGATGACCCGTGTGTATATAAGAGGTTTAGTGGGAGCGTGATTACTTTCCTAGTCCTCTACGTCGATGATATCTTGATCATTGGAAACGATATTCCTGAACTGCATGCCGTTAAAGCATGGTTAAGAAAATGTTTCCAGATGAAAGATCTAGGAGAAGCAGCCTATGTATTAGGTGTGAAGATCTACAGAGATAGATCTAAGAGGCTTCTCGGGCTGTGCCAGAGTACTTACATCGATAAAGTCCTGGAGAGATTCCATTTAGAAAATTCTAAAAGAGGATATCTTCCAGTCAGACATGGTCTGAATCTTTCAAAGAGTCAGTGTCCACAAACACAGACTGAGAAAGATGAAATGGACAATACGCCTTATGCTTCGGCTATTGGGTCCATTATGTATGCGATGTTGTGTACTCGCCCAGACGTCGCTTACGGGTTAAGCGTGACCAGTCGATTCCAAAGTAATCCTGGTAAGGCACACTGGATTGCAGTCAAGAACATTTTGAAATATCTTCGGAGGACCAAAGATATGTTCTTCATTTATGGAGGTCAGGAAGAAGTCAGTATTGAAGGATATACTGACGCTTCGTTCCAATCTGACTAGGATGATTTCCGATCGCAATCAGGCTATGTTTTTAGCTTGAATGGAGGAGCAGTGGTGTGGAAAAGTTTCAAACAATCTATTGTTGCTGATTCCACAACAGAAGCCGAGTATGTTGCAGCCTCAGAAGCATCCAAGGAGGCAGTGTGGATTCGTAAGTTCGTTCAGGAACTTGGTGTTGTTCCTTCGAGTGCAGATCCATTGGTTATCTTCTGTGATAACACTGGAGCAATAGCACAAGCAAAGGAACCACGGTCGCACCAGAAGTCCAAGCACATACAGAGAAGGTTTCACTTGATCCAGGAGATCATTGATCGAGGAGAGATCAAGATCTGCAAGGTTCATACAGATGACAATCTGGCTGACCCGCTTACAAAGCCTCTGGCGCAGCAGAAGCATGAGAAGCACTGTAATAATATGGGTTTGAGATTTCTCAACCATTAGATTAAGTGCAAGTGGGAGATTGTTGGGGTATGCCCTTAAGGCTAATGTTTGAGGCCTTGGGTTATTATCAGTATCATGTATAAACTCTATGTTTATAAAGGCAATGGTTGTTATTCAGGTTGTTACATTATCTGCTGCAATATGTATACTTCTGAATAATGTCTCAATGGTGTTCAGCTTGGCTGACATGCAGTATTGTCCTTAGTCGAGATATCTTGGTGAACATGAGACAGCCTTGATATGATTGAGACTAATATGTGTTCTAATCTTATAGGATGCTTCGAGCATGGAATAAGATGTAGACTCATGGGTACATTGGATGTACTGGACAGACCCTACTTAGGATATTCAATTGCTTGTCACAATGTGAATAATCCTTATATGCAAGCATGTGGCATATTTCCTCTGACTTGAGATCACTTGTGTTTCTAAATGATGATTGGCATTGTTTTGAGGTAGTTCAATATCATTTGAAACATAATGGTTATAGACTATCTTGGATAATGAGCATGAATCATGTTAGGGCGCTAGTGATAGATATAGGATTGCCGTCTCCTTGTTTGGAGTGTGATGTTCTAAAGGGGTCCCCTGGATGAGATGATTGAGAAAGTGTATGGCCATACCCAGGTGACTATGTTCATCTGATCTAATCATTTTCATCATATTGGAGCTACAGGCTTGACACGCTTGTCCAATAAGAACGTCCAGTGGCAAAGGAAACATGTATGCCTAGTGAATTGAATTCACACTTATGCTGTGATTTGGGTGTAGTCTTGGAAGACTCTTTCCTTTATATCGGGAGACAGTGATGTGTTGCTAGATACCCCTCACTGATCGTGATAACGTAAGTTATCGTTACCGACATCTAAAGGAAACCCTTAGGGTCGCACAATTTGATGATATGGCTTACTTATGTCAGATCGTGTGGACTGAATTGTTTTAGTTCAGTTTAAAGGGATTTAAACTCTGATTGTAAGTGAGATCTGGTCTGATCATGTTTGATTGATTAGGGCTTGAGATTGGTAAGCTTCGATCGAGAGAAGTGATGCTAGATTGGTGAGATCAAGAGCATCAAGAGATGAATGGTTAGATCTTGAGCCTTTAGGTTTAATATGATCTAGACCAATGCTTGGTTTACTTTGGTCTTTGAACCAAATTCATTTGAACCGGTTCACATGTGTGAGCGCATGGTTCAAGGGGAGAAGATCGTGCGATCGGTTCACTTGGAGTGAACGCATAACGCATGAATTGGTGACTTGCTATTTTTGGAAGAGATGTTTCCAAAATAGTGTTGACGCCTCACGTTCGAAGAGGTTACGCCCTATTCTCGCCTCTTCTCCTCTTGTCGCCTCTTCTCTCTCGGGTAGAGTTTTCTTCACGCCTTGGAGAGAGTTTGGCCAAGCAAAGACATCATCTCAATCCCCTTGACGCGATCAGGAGACTTGGAGATCCTTGCTAGCACAAGGAACGACAAGGAGAAGCCTTCAATCACCTTGTGTGCGGTTTCTTTGGAGAAGAAGCACACGCTTCTTTGCTTCCTAGTCGCCATCCAAGAAATGGCATCGGTATGATCTCTCTTTTCATCTATACATGTTTTACAAGTTGATCATATATATTCATACAATCGATCTTCAAGAAACCCTAGATTCCGCTGTGCAAAATTTTTACATGCGCCTATTAGGGTTTCGCCCCCCCCCCCCCTCCCTTTTGGGACTTTCAGTTCTTGAGGGTGAGAGCAAGAGGCTAGTGGCGCAATTCTTCCATCCAACCCTAGCCGCAACACACCTTCTTCCTTTCCTCTTGGCGTGAGGAACTTGGTGGTGTTTGGCGACTTCCTTCTCCTCATCTTCCTCTTGGCGCATACACCTTGGAGGTGGCGCAAGGCTAGAGGAATAAGCACAAGGCTTGGATCTTCTTCCCGAGGCTAGCACCGGGCGTGGAAGAAGAGAGCTCGAGGCATCCGTGTGTGTGAGACTGCAGAGGGCGCACGCTTGGGCACCTACTACGACATCGGCCTCACCTAAATCAAGGTACTTTCTATCTCATCATGTCAACTCTTTCGCATGCGATCTTGACTGGGTTTTTGGGAGTGGCCTGTTTCGGGGGTATTCTTCCGCTGCGTAACGTGTTTGCATCTCTGAAAATTTGTAAAATATCCCCGGGGTTGCCCAACAGGAATCTACACCACTCTTCATTTTTGATCATTTTCAGGCAAAAAGGTATCATTATCACTGGTTTTTGAGCAATATCAATGCATGAACGAGTTCTAAACATCAAGAGGAGTCTACACAACAAATTTCAAGTCAAAATGGTTCTTCTAGCTAAAATATGGCACTACCGTATTTTCCAGACGAATTCTCATGGTACTGTATTTCTCAGCGGACATTCTTGGGCGAAATACGGCACTATCGTATTTGCCAGACGATCTTTCACGTTACCGTATTTTGCAACGTTTTTGACCAAAAGGTTCCAGCAGAAATACGGCACTACCGTGGTTGTTTACACGGTGTCGTATATTCCGACATTTTTGACCAGAAACTTTTGGAATAATTACGGCAGTACCGTGAGGTTTTCGACGGTGCCGTATTTTGTGCAAACTCTGACCAGGAGGATTAGGCAGAAATACAGCATGACCGTATTTTTAAGAAAAACTCTCATGGCAGTGTATTTTGTGCCCAGAACTCACAGAATAAAATACGGCACCGCCGTAAGAACCTTCACGGTGCCGTATTTTGGAACTCAGAATTCTAATTTTTCCGCCCGATTCTTGCAAAGACCATATCTTTTGATCCAGACCTTCAAATTGAGATCCGAAAGAGGCAGTGGACTTGTCTTTAAGAGGAGAAAACATAGAAAGTGAAAGGGACGAATGACATTACGAATCCATGGAGAAATTGAGAGAGGTAGAATTGCTAGGGTTCATCGGTTCTCCACCTATAGACCACCTCCTGCCGTGAAATTTGACAAAGAGCTTCACCTGGTGAAGGAAAATGTGCATCTGAAGTTTCAAAGAAAAAGGATTCCTATTGGAGGAGAAATCAACGAAACAGCGGTGATAGTGCTAATTCCAGGCAAATACGGTGCTGTAATTCCATTACAACACTGTTTTGTAACTCTTTTCTCCTCTTTTTGATTCCTATTCATACATAAACATGTTTTATTATAATTCCTTCATCATGGTAGCTTAATCTTTCTTTAGGACATGGGGGTGTAATCTCTTTGTTTCTTAATGACTAGAAAATCTTAACTTTGTCAAACTAATTTCTTTATGATAATTTTACTCTTGTGATTGATAGCTCTTTGATTCTCCTTTGTGTCTTAAATATCAGCATGTTTTAGAGTTTTGCGAAATAGACCGAGAGGTTGATTGTTGAAATTCGGAACCCTAGGAATTGTTGAGTTTGGAACTATCGTAAGAGATTAGGTAGTTCTTTGAATTCTGATTTTTAGTGATTTTATTGTCATGTTGAATTTCTGATACTTTGGATTGAGAGAGGGTCTTGAGACGAGGGAAGTCAAATCGCTCGGAAAGTATAGCAAGAAACATGGGAAATCAGCGCGAATCCTTTTCGAGGCAATACTAATGTGAGAGAAATCCAACGGCATCCAAAATTACTGAAATTCACTCACTAACCTCTAGAGCAATTTTAAGCACAGCACGAACGGGGTTTGCGGATCGCGAGGTTAGCTCGCGAACCTATGCACTTGCGAACAAGTCAACGAACAGGGAAACTGTCCATGACTCCGATGCTCGGATGCTCGTGGGTGAGAGGGCGAAAGAAACTCAACACGGAAAGAGAATATAGAAACAGGCGAACCTGACCCACCCGGAATGGTGGGATTTACTTCTCGAAAAGCAGGAAACACTTCGAGTTGAGACACCGGTCGCCGACTCTTACAAACTCTGAAGACGAAGCTAATTCGTCTTCCACACAAGTTGGAGGCACTCTTGCTCACCAGAAGAACTCTACCTCTAAGAGAACTAAGGAACACAACACCCCAGCCTCCTCTTTTATACAACAAGAGGGGAGGGAACAAGACTAAGTAGAAAAAGATAAACTACTTTAACAACTAACTACCCCTGCAGGCCACAAAGGTGGTCAAGCTACTACTACAAGACAAAGCAACACAAACTTCTGCCTAATATTCTATGAAGTTGGTGCATGGTCTTCTGGGCTTCGTACGGAGGCGGTTGGACGGTCAGACGCGTTCGGAGCATACCGCGACAAAGCAGCAGAATTTGGACATCGTGGGCTGGGTTACGACGGATGTGGTGCGCTCTTAGGTCGCGTTGCTAAGATGATTGCGCGGCCCCTCAAGTGTCGGGCCTTCAGGTGGACAGCCGCCCAGGCCCTTGGGCAGAAGGGCCTTGGTGAGGATCGACAATGGGCAGATTGATGACACCAAAATTTATAGTATATTTTGTGTCATTTGATGTGTCTTTTTGTGTCATATTTATGTTCTTTTGCTTGTTTTTAAGCCTTATTTGTCAACTATTGCAGAATCTACACCATTTCTTATTTTTGATCATTTTTAGGTTAAAAGTGCCATATTTTGATGGATTTTGAAAGATTTGAACACACCAATGGATTCCAGACGTCGAAACAAAGCTAATCCTCAAATTTCAAGTCAAAAGGATGCTCCTGACTAAAATACAGCACTGCCGTGTAAATATACACGGTACCGTATTTCACCGCTTTCAACCAGACGAAAATACGGCGCTGTCGTATTTTGCCCCAGAACGTTCACGGTATCGTATTTTGTGCAGATTTCATCCAGAAGACCTATGCGAGAATACGGAACTGCCGTGTAGAAGTACACGGTACCGTAATTTTTAGCGATCCAGAACAGAAAGTTTCAACAGAAATACGGCACTACCGTATTTCACTCCGATTTCATCACGGTACTGTATTTTCCATCGATTTTGACCAGAGAGATTTTTGCACAAATACGGCACGGCCGTGGGAAAATACACTGTGCCGTGTTTTCTGCCCAGATTTCACAGAAGAAAAATACGGCTCTGCCGTAATCCGAATACGGTACCGTATTTGTAAACCAGATTTGTGATTTTTTCGGGCTGATTCTTGTGCGGGCCATAACTTTTGATCCAGAACTCCAAATTGAGATCCGAGAGAAGTGGCGAACTCGTATTTAAGAGCTAAAGGCGCACGAAGTGGAAGGGAGAACGTTTATCCAGTATTGAGAGAGAAATTGACAGAATGGCGCTTAGGGTTTGGCTTCACGCCGAGAGGCGTGGAGGCCACCTCGGGCCATGATTTTTACACGGAAGATTCTCCTGGAGGAGAGGAGGACGCACCAGAAGTTTCAGAGCGTTTGGAGTCCGATCGGAGGAGAAATTAATAAAACAGCAATGACAGCGTTGTTCAAAGGCAATTACGGTGCTGTAAATTTCGATTACAGCACCGTGTTTTGTAACTTCTACCCTTCTGCTTTTATTTCTGATACTTTGAAACTATGGTTTATTGTAATCTTTACTTCGTGCTATCTTATATCTTTTTATGGGACATGGGGTGCAATCCCCTTGGTTTGTTAATGACTAGAGAACATCGATTTTTGTCAAGTTTAATTTTAGTATGATAATTTTACTTATGTGATGACTTGTCTTTAATTCTCTTTAGTTTTATAAATATCAGCATATTTTAGAGTTTTGCGAAATAGACCGAGAGGTCGATCGTTTGAAATTCGGAACCCTAGGAATCGTTGAGTTTGGAACTATCGTAAGAGATTAGGTAGTTCTTCGAATTCTGCTTTTTAGTGATTTTATTGCCATGTTGAATTTCTAATACTTTGGATTGAGTTAATGTGTAGACTTGATTTGATCTTGCACGAGAGTGAGGATCGAGTCGTCAAAAAATCATAAGTAAAACCTGTGTTGAGTTTCAGGATGCACGAGAGTGATCCTTGAGATTCCACTTGAGATGATTGACATAGAATTCGGATGCACGAGAGTGATCCTTGAGTTCTTTGTTCAATGATTCACTTATCTTTAGTATTGAGAATAGATCTTGCACGAGAGTGAGGATCGGTTATCTGCATGATTGTCTGCACGAGAGTGAGACAATACCTTTATGAAGTGAATTAGGTCTTTATCATAATAGAATTAAACTGACAACCTTTATTTCCTTCTAGTCATTAGAATTAAGGTGGATGAAACCCTAGTCCCATGTTTATCTCTCTGATCATCTTTTAGCATACTTTTTTGCATCTTTTACTTGCATCATATTCGATTTGCTTAGCTAGTGAGAATACAATTATTTGGTACTTAAGAATAAGGTCTCTATGGTTCGATATCTATTTTATTACTTCGAGTATCCATGCACTTGCGGACACAACACTGATCACTCCTACAAAATGGTCCAGCGGTCGATAAGTGCGTTGAGAACGCCATACCTCCACCTTGTTGGGCTCCTTTAGACCCTCCATGGAGGGTTCAACATGGTATGGAGGGTTGTGGACATCAAAATGGAGTCGTCGGGGCAGTTTGGCAACTTCTTCGGGTAGTTGTCAGCAGGACTCATGGGGCGAGGTTTTCGTCGCTGGGTACCCCGAGAAACTTTCTGTGGAAAATCTGACTTGTGCATGTGAAGCCACCCCCGAATCTGGTAGTTGTCCGCAGGACTCATGGGGTGTGGAGTCTACGAGTACCCTAGTGAAAGGCCTAGAGTCTCACGAATAAGCTAGCATGCTCAATCCTAAAGCTAGCTAAATAATGAAAATAAACTACTTCACCCCCTTTGAAGAATCTCAAGACGTTCAAGCTCAAGATGTTCACAAATTCTGAAGCCGGATTCCACAAATTGTTGCTCGCAATCCAACCACATCCACGACAAGCCTGGAAGGAAATGAACCAGAACAATATGCCAGCTGCAAATCTGCCGATCAAGGATCTCAACAAGCGGACGTTGCAAACAAGGAAGGGGCAGCGTCAACCTACGCTCAGCCCAAAATCCCTTCGACGTCACTCTGCTACCAAATAAGTGAAAGTCCCCTTAAACAAGGGGGGCGAAACTCTAATAGGAGGCGCAAGTAAAATTCGCAAGGAAGCAAGGGTTTCTAAAGATCTATACATGCCATATGATCAACTTTCAAAGATTGAATAGATCAAGAAGAAGATCATACCATAGCCATTGATTCGAATGGCGTCTTGGAAGAAGATGGCGAAAGGGCTCTCCTCCAAAGGTGGCGCACACAAGAGGATGATGGCTACTTCTTGTGTTCCTTGTGCTAGCAAGGTTCTCCAAGTGACCTTGTCGTATGGAAGGGAAGAGGAGATGTTGTCTTGGCCGAGACCTCCTTGTCGTCAACACCTTCACCACGCAAGAGTGTGTGCGCTTCGAGAGGAAGAGGCGACAAAACGTGAAGAGAGGTGAACGTGACGCGTTGAGGAGCTATTTTGGAAACCGCCACCTCCAAAAATAGCAAGCCTTCACTTCATGCGTTGATGCGTTCACCCAAGTGAACCAAATGCTCATCTCTCTCTAAATGTGAACCATGCGCTCATACATGAGCCGGTTCAATTTGGAATTTGGTTCAAGGACCAAATCAAGCCAAGCCTTGGTCCAGATCACCCTAAACCCTAAGGTTCAGGATCTGACCGTTCATCCCTTGATGCTCCTGATCTGACTAATCTAGCATCAATTCTCTCGATCGAAGCTTACCGATCTCAAGCCCTAATCAATCAAACATGATCAGACCAGATCTCACTTATAATCAGAGTTTAAATCCCTTTAAACTGAACCAAAACAATTCAGTCCACACGATTTGACTTAAGTAAGCCATATCATCAAATTGTGCGACCCTAAGGGTTTCCTTTAAATGTCGGTAACGATAACTTACGTTATCACAATCAGTGAGGGGTATCTAGCAACACATCACTGTCTCCCGATATAAAGGAAAGAGTCTTCAAAGACTACACCCAAACCACAGCACAAGTGTGAATCCACTTCACTAGACATACATGTTTCCTTTACCACTGAATGTTCTTATTGGACAAGCGTGTCAAGCTTGTAACTCCAATATGATGAGCATGATTAGATCAGATGAACATAGTCATCTGGGTATGGCCATACACTTTCTCAATCATCTCATCCAGGGCGGCCCCTTTAGAACATCACTCTCCTAAACAAGGAGATGGCAATCCTTTATCTATCACTAGTGCCCTAACATGACTTATGATCATTATCCAAGATAGCCTATAACCATTATGTTTCAAATGTTATTGAACAACCTCAAAACAATGACACTCATCATTTAGATGAAGGGTCCCTAAAAAGGGGGGTGAAACCCTAAGCATGCGCAACATAAGACTTTGCATGGGCGGAATTAGGGTTTGCATAGGATCGCAAATGGTATAGCTATATGATCAACTTTAATTAAACTTAAGATCAAGTTATAATCTCACCATAGCCATGGATAGATGGCGGCTTGGAAGAAGAAAACAAGGTTGATCTCCTCCAAAAGGTGCGCACACAAGAAGACAAAGACTACTCCCTTCTCACCTTTGTGCTAGCAAAAGCTTCAAGGGGTCTTGTTGCATGAAGGAGATGATGAACTCTTGGCCGATCCTTCTTCTCGTCACTTTCACCACGCAAGAAGGTGTGTGTTGTCGAGAGCAAGATGATGGAGAGAAGCGTTAGCCAAACTTGTGATCGAATGTGGAGACATTCATCACAATTGTCAAACCGAAATGCCATAAATGGCAAGTCATCAAAGCTTGCGTTATGCGTTCACATGAAGTGAACCAAACGCATAGCTCTCCTCTCAAATGAACCAAGCGCTCACATGTGAGCCGGTTCAATTCAATTGGTCCAATGACCAAACCAAATCAGCCCAAGAATCGGTTCAGACCAAATTAAACCCTAAGGTTCAAAATCTGACCGTTCATCCTTTTGATGCTCTTGATCTCTTCGATCTAGCATCCACACTCTCGATCGAAGCTTACCGATCTCAAGCCCTAATCAATCAAACATGATCAGACTGGATCTCACTTACAATCAGAGTTTAATCTCCTTTAAACTGAACTCGAACAATTCAGTCCACACGATCTGACTTAAGTAGCCATATCATCAAATTGTGCGACCCTAAGGGTTTCCTTTAAATGTCGGTAACGATAACTTACGTTATCACGATCAGTGAGGGGTATCTAGCAACACATCACTGTCTCCCGATATAAAGGAAAGAGTCTTCCAAGACTCCACCCAAACCATGGCACAAGTGTGAATCAAACTCACGAGGCATGCATGTATCCTTTGCCACTGGATGTTCTTATTGGACAAGCATGTCAAGCTTGTAACTCCAATACGATGAGCATGATTAGATCAGATGCACATAGTCATCTGGGTATGGCCATACACTATCTCAATCATCTCATATAGGGGGGCCCTTTAGAACATCTCACTCCTTAAACAAGGAGACGGCAATCCTATGTCTATCACAAGTGCCCTAACCTGACTCAAGCTCACCATCCAAGATAGTCTATAATCATTATATTTCAAATGATATTGAACTACCTCAAAACAATGACAATCATCATTTAGAAACACAAGTAATCTCAAGTCAAAGGACATGTGCCACTTAGTGCATACAAGGATCATTCACATTGTGACAAGCAATGGAATATCCGAGTAGGGTCTGTCCAGTACATCCAATGTACCCATGAGTCTACATCTTATTCCATGCTCGAAGCATCCTATAAGATTAGCACTCATATCAGTCTCAATCATATCAAGGCTGTCTCATGTTCACCAAGATATCTCGACTAAGGACAAAGAGCATGTCAGCCCAGCTGAACAGCTTAGAGACATTATTCAGAAGTACACTTATTACAGCAGACAAGGTAACAACCTGAATAACAACCATGCCTTTTATAAACATCAAAGTTTATTACATGATACTTTTACAATCCCAAGGCCTCAAACATTAGCCTTAAGGGCATACCCCAACAATCTCCCACTTGCACTTAATCTAATGGTTGAGAAATCTCAAACCCATATTATTACAGTGCTTCTCATGCTTCTGCTGCGCCAGAGGCTTGGTAAGCGGGTCTGCCAGATTGTCATCTGTATGAACCTTGCAAATCTTGATCTCGCCACGATCAATGATCTCCCGGATCAAGTGAAACCGTCTCTGTATGTGCTTGGACTTCTGGTGCGACCGTGGTTCCTTTGCTTGTGCGATTGCTCCAGTGTTATCACAGAAGATAACCAAAGGATCAGCACTCGAAGGAACGACACCAAGTTCTCTCACGAACTTACGAATCCACACTGCCTCCTTAGATGCTTCCGAGGCTGCAACATACTCGGCTTCTGTTGTGGAATCAGCAACAGTTGACTGTTTGAAGCTTTTCCACACCACTGCTCCACCATTCAAGCTAAAAACATAGCCTGATTGCGATCGGAAATCATCCTGGTCCGACTGGAACGAAGCGTCAGTATATCCCTCTATACTGAGTTCTTCCTGACCACCATATATCAAGAACATATCTTTGGTCCTCCGCAGATATTTTAAGATGTTCTTGACTACAATCCAGTGCGCCATACCTGGATTACTTTGGAATCGACTGGTCACGCTTAACCCATAAGCGACGTCTGGGCGAGTACACAACATCGCATACATTATGGACCCAATAGCCGAAGCATAAGGCGTATTGTCCATTTCATCTTTCTCAGTCTGTGTTTGTGGACACTGACTCTTCGAAAGATTCAGACCATGTCTGACTGGAAGATATCCACGTTTAGAATTCTCTAAATGGAATCTCTCCAGGACTTTATCGATGTAAGTACTCTGGCACAGCCCGAGAAGCCTCTTAGATCTATCCCGGTAGATCTTCACACCTAATACATAGGCTGCTTCTCCTAGATCTTTCATCTGGAAACATTTTCCTAACCATGCTTTAACAGCATGCAGTTCAGGAATATCATTTCCAATGATTAAGATATCATCGACGTAGAGGATTAGGAATGTAATCACGCTCCCACTAAACCTCTTATATACACACGGGTCATCCTCGTTCTTGATGAAACCAAACTCAGAGATTGATTCATCAAAACGAATGTTCCAGCTTCTTGATGCTTGTTTAAGTCCATAAAGGGACTTCTTTAACTTGCATATTTTATGACGATCTGATGGATTAGTGAAACCTTCCGGTTGTGTCATATACACATCCTCATCCAGATTTCCATTAAGGAAAGCTGTCTTCACATCCATTTGCCAGATCTCATAGTCGTAATATGCTGCTATCGCAAAAAGAATCCGAATAGACTTAAACATGGCTACAGGTGAGAAAGTTTCATCATAATCTATCCCGTAGATTTGTTTGAAACCTTTCGCAACTAGCCTGCCTTTATAGGTAACTACGTTACCATCCATGTCAATCTTCTTCTTGAAGATCCATTTACAGCCTATAGGGATTACTCCCGGAGGCGGATCAACCAAATCCCAGACTTGGTTATCTGACATGGAGTCCATCTCGGCTCGCATAGCTTCAAGCCATCTAGCTGACTCCGGTCCACTGACCGCATCCGCATAAGTGAGGGGTTCATCATTATCAATGATGTAGACTCCATCATAGCGCTCAGGCTGTCGACGGATCCTACCCGATCTTCGCGGTTCCCGTGATATCTGAGCCTCAGGTTGTTCAGTAACCTGATCTACTGGCTCAGGCACATCCAACTCTGCTTGACTACTTTGTCCTTCCTCTGGAATCTCATCCAGCTTTATTTCTCTCCCACTGGCCTCTTGCAGAAGAAACTCCTTCTCAAGAAATATGGCCGTCCGAGCAACAAAAACCTTGTTCTCTTTGGGATCGTAGAAATAATAACCCTTAGTTTCCTTAGGGTAACCGACAAAGATACATTTCTCAGATCTGCTCTCTAGTTTCCCAGAGGCGAGCTTTTTGACATAAGCCTCGCAACCCCAGATCCTGATAAATGTCAAGCTAGGCTGTTTCCCATACCATAACTCATATGGCGTCTTTGAAACTGCTTTGGATGGCACTCGGTTTAGTACCTTTGCAGCTGTTTCCAGTGCAAAACCCCAAAAGGAGTATGGAAGAGTGGCCTGACTCATCATAGAACGAACCATATCAAGTAGCGTTCTATTTCTCCTCTCGGACACACCATTCCATTGCGGTGTTCCTGGCGGAGTGAGCTGTGAGATAATCCCACACTCCTTCAGATAGTCAGTAAATGCATGACTCAGGTATTCACCACCTCGATCAGAGCGAAGTGCCTTGATATTTCGGCCTAACTGATTTTGTACTTCATTTTTGAACTCTTTGAACTTGTCAAAAGATTCACTTTTATGTCTCATTAAATAGACATACCCATACCTACTGAAATCATCAGTAAAGGTAATGAAGTACTGATAGCCACCTCTGGCATGTTTACCAAAAGGCCCACACACATCACTGTGTATAAGGTCCAGTAAACCTGAAGTCCTTTGACCTTTGTTTGAAAAAGGTGACTTCGTCATTTTACCCATCAAACAAGCTTTGCATGTATCAATCTCCCCATAGGAGAATGATCCCAGCAGTCCATGTTCATGCAACCGCTTAATGCGCTTCTCGTTTATATGGCCTAAACGACTATGCCATAGCAAGGTGCTGTCATCAGCATACTTGGCTTTCTTATTATCAATGTTTTGTATAGAATTTTCCATGTCCAACATGTACAACCCATTGTTAATTGAACCAGTCGCATACACAATATTATCATGAGACAAAACACACTTTGAAATATTGCATTCAAAGGCAAATCCTTTCCTGACAAGAGCAGGAATAGAGATAATATTCTTGGTAATACTGGGTACAAAATAACAATTGTTTAATTCTAATACAATGCCAGATGGTAAAGTAATGAAATAGTCTCCCACAGCAACAGCAGCAACCCGTGCCCCGTTTCCAACTCGTAGGTCTACCTCATGCTGTCCCACCTGCCTTCTTCTCTTGAGTTCCTGCACATTTGAACAAATGTGAACTCCACATGCAGTGTCCAACACCCATGATATAGAAGAAGATGAAACCATGACTTCCGTCACGTATATACCTGAGCCAGAAGCAATGCTTCCCCTCTTATCTTCTTGGAGCGCTTTACAGTCCTTTTTCCAGTGACCCAGCTGGCCACAGTGGAAACACCTGTTATCCTTCGACCGCTTCACCTTCTGTTTCAGGGCCTTGCTGTAATTCTTGACAGGGGCCTTGCCCTTCTTCCCCTTCTTCTTGTTCCTAGAAGGAACCATCAAGACAGAGGTTGAAGGCTTACCCTTCAGAGTTTCCTCAGTTGTCAAGAGCATATTCAGCAGCTCTGCCGGCGTACAATCGATTTTGTTCATATTAAAGTTAATGATGAACGCATCGAAAGAAGGCGGGAGAGATTGCAGAATAATGTCCACAGCAAGCTCTTGGTTGATGGTATGCCCCAGTTTCTCCAGAGCCTCCTTGTGCCCAATCATCTTGAGCACGTGAGCTCCCACTGGGCTCCCCTCAGCCAGTTTGCTCTGAAAGAAGAGCTTCGTCAGATTATAGCGCTCAGTCCTCGCCTGTGCAGCATACAGCATCTTGAGGTTCGCTATAATTTCTATAGCCGACATATCCTCATGCTGACGCTGCAGCGGTGGCGTCATAGACGCTAGCATCAGGCAAGCGACATCAATGCTATCATTGACGTGCTTTTCGTAGGCATCCCGAACCGCCCTTGCGGCGTTCGGAGCGGGCTGCGGCGGTATCGCCGTCTCGAGGACATACAGTTTCCTCTCTGCCTTAAGAACAATCTTAAGGTGTCCGAACCAGTCAGAGAAGTTCGGCCCAGCAAACTTCTCCCTTTCCAGTAGGGATCGCACATTGAAGCTCATGGTGTTCGTTGCTGCAGGAATCTACAACAAGCAAGAACAGCAAGGTCAGTATCAATGTTCAGAATCAATCCAGGACTTAAGAAAGATTCTTTTCTCACTATTTTGTCTGACTGAAAAATCCAGTAAACAGTCCGAAAGAGTAACACTCTTTTAGTGAGATGGGATCCAAATTTCATACTTGGTCTCCGCGTCCCGCTCAGGCGAGATAAGATGCACAGAGATGACAAGCACTAGTTTCTGGTAGGCTGTCCCAGCCAATCGCCAACCCGTGCGATTCCCCTTCATCTTGGCAATCCAGCAGACTGTGCCAACTGAGTTGGTACAACACAGTCTCTGATCCCAGAGATGGCTGCCTCCATGTGCTACCATATGCGCCACATATGTAGTCTACATGGTCAAGCTGACCTGACCTACTCCCTGGACCACCACGTGCTATGCTGAGCAACGAGAGGGGATAAATCCCAACTCTGTAACACGCAGGTGAAATCCAGCACCGTCTGAAGATAGATGGACGTGCCCACTGAGTGGGTTCAACACGGCTCCAACGATAGTCAGAAAGGTGAGGTTTCACGTCAGAAGGCTTACGAGCTTGATATGTTAGCGTTGGATTTTAACGGTCTTTTATCTTCTTACTATCAGGCATGTCCTATGGCTATAGCAGAAGATACATTTAAACATGCAATTCTAATTATTAGCAATAAGTAGAAAGCATGATCTTATGTGGTAAAAGCCCATGAACCCTAGTAAGACCTTAATTTTACTTAAGTCTTCACTTGAGCTTCATTGCATCTCATCTGGTCCAACCCAGTGCCCTAGCGCCAAGAGCACCTCAGGTGCACCACCAGGTGAATGCCCCTCTTGGATGTGTGCCTTTGTTCTTGTCTAATCAAAATACATTTGATCTATCTAGACAAGGTTGACTCGCAGGTCAACAATCATATTATAAATTAAGTACAATGTGATTCGCAGATCACAAATTAATTTACAATTTTTTTAAATCCAGGCACGCAGGCCCCAGAACAGCACACAATTGGGCAACCCACATAAGACTAAATAAACAAGCATATGGTTCAATCAACATGTGATCCATTCAAGAAATTAAAGTTTGAAAAACCCCATGGTATCAATTTAATTTCCTTATGAGCCCTACAACCTTACAATGGTCCATTGATGGGGATCCACTCATCCATCTAGTTAGATCCTTTGCCCTTGCATGCACCGAGTCCTAACTGACCCGAGTTGACCTAATGGTCAACCATGCATGCGCCAAGGGCTGAACAACCCTCATGAGTTTTTGGCAAGCGGGTGTGACCCCGGGCCTAACTCAAGTGTGTTCAGTAATTGTCTCAACCAGACCTCGCTACACGCCCTAGATGCAGTCAACCTATAGCCACCTTGTGCTTGCGCATAGGTGCTATCGGGTCAACCCATCTGAGCTGTCAGATGGTCTGATCAGACTTGGATCTAACCTAGTGGTGACTTCAACCCCATCAACCCATCTAAGGGTTTAATGTAGTGGCACCTTAGATCTAATCAAGCGCGCAAGATGTAAGTTTTAGAAAACTTTTAGAACATGCGCAAACATTCAAACAAAGTTGATAACCCTTAGATCTAAGGGGGTCCCCTTCAAGGGGGAGCGCAAACTTTAGGGGGTCCCCTTCAAGGGGGAGCGCATACATAGCCATGACACAAGCGCAATCTTCATGTTAGCATGATACAAGCGCAAACTATGACTATGTAAACAAAGCATGAAGTAAGCGCAACAAGCATGGATCACAAACATTTCAAAGCAACCATATAGACTATACCGAAAGCCTAAGGCTCTGATACCAATTGAAGGGTCCCTAAAAAGGGGGGTGAAACCCTAAGCATGCGCAACATAAGACTTTGCATGGGCGGAATTAGGGTTTGCATAGGATCGCAAATGGTATAGCTATATGATCAACTTTAATTAAACTTAAGATCAAGTTATAATCTCACCATAGCCATGGATAGATGGCGGCTTGGAAGAAGAAAACAAGGTTGATCTCCTCCAAAAGGTGCGCACACAAGAAGACAAAGACTACTCCCTTCTCACCTTTGTGCTAGCAAAAGCTTCAAGGGGTCTTGTTGCATGAAGGAGATGATGAACTCTTGGCCGATCCTTCTTCTCGTCACTTTCACCACGCAAGAAGGTGTGTGTTGTCGAGAGCAAGATGATGGAGAGAAGCGTTAGCCAAACTTGTGATCGAATGTGGAGACATTCATCACAATTGTCAAACCGAAATGCCATAAATGGCAAGTCATCAAAGCTTGCGTTATGCGTTCACATGAAGTGAACCAAACGCATAGCTCTCCTCTCAAATGAACCAAGCGCTCACATGTGAGCCGGTTCAATTCAATTGGTCCAATGACCAAACCAAATCAGCCCAAGAATCGGTTCAGACCAAATTAAACCCTAAGGTTCAAAATCTGACCGTTCATCCTTTTGATGCTCTTGATCTCTTCGATCTAGCATCCACACTCTCGATCGAAGCTTACCGATCTCAAGCCCTAATCAATCAAACATGATCAGACTGGATCTCACTTACAATCAGAGTTTAATCTCCTTTAAACTGAACTCGAACAATTCAGTCCACACGATCTGACTTAAGTAGCCATATCATCAAATTGTGCGACCCTAAGGGTTTCCTTTAAATGTCGGTAACGATAACTTACGTTATCACGATCAGTGAGGGGTATCTAGCAACACATCACTGTCTCCCGATATAAAGGAAAGAGTCTTCCAAGACTCCACCCAAACCATGGCACAAGTGTGAATCAAACTCACGAGGCATGCATGTATCCTTTGCCACTGGATGTTCTTATTGGACAAGCATGTCAAGCTTGTAACTCCAATACGATGAGCATGATTAGATCAGATGCACATAGTCATCTGGGTATGGCCATACACTATCTCAATCATCTCATATAGGGGGGCCCTTTAGAACATCTCACTCCTTAAACAAGGAGACGGCAATCCTATGTCTATCACAAGTGCCCTAACCTGACTCAAGCTCACCATCCAAGATAGTCTATAATCATTATATTTCAAATGATATTGAACTACCTCAAAACAATGACAATCATCATTTAGAAACACAAGTAATCTCAAGTCAAAGGACATGTGCCACTTAGTGCATACAAGGATCATTCACATTGTGACAAGCAATGGAATATCCGAGTAGGGTCTGTCCAGTACATCCAATGTACCCATGAGTCTACATCTTATTCCATGCTCGAAGCATCCTATAAGATTAGCACTCATATCAGTCTCAATCATATCAAGGCTGTCTCATGTTCACCAAGATATCTCGACTAAGGACAAAGAGCATGTCAGCCCAGCTGAACAGCTTAGAGACATTATTCAGAAGTACACTTATTACAGCAGACAAGGTAACAACCTGAATAACAACCATGCCTTTTATAAACATCAAAGTTTATTACATGATACTTTTACAATCCCAAGGCCTCAAACATTAGCCTTAAGGGCATACCCCAACATTAGAAACACAAGTGATCTCAAGTCAGAGGAAAATATGTCACTTGTTGCATACAAGGATTATTCACATTGTGACAAGCAATTGAATATCCTAGTAGGGTCTGTCCAGTACATCCAATGTACCCATGAGTCTACATCTTATTCCATGCTCGAAGCATCCTATAGGATTAGAACACATATTAGTCTCAATCATATCAAGGCTGTCTCAAGTTCACCAAGATACCTCGACTAAGGACTTTACTGCATGTCAGCCAAGCTGAACAGCATTGAGACATTATTCAGAAGTATACATATTGCAGTAGATGATGTAACAAACTGAATAACAATAATTGCCTTTATAAACATAAGAGTTTATACATGATACTGATAGAATCCCAAGGCCTCAAACATTAGCCTTAAGGGCATACCCCAACAATAAGAACCTGGTGATACGCCAGCCCATGTTCATCTTCATCCGAAGGATGCTGCAATGTCTATGCTGCACCTCATAAGGTCTTCAATGTTCTTCTTGCTGATCAAAATTGGAAGTAACAACGTCTCTCTCACCAGCAACGTCTTGCTTGCAAGCTTCTCCTATATGTATCGCTGATCCACCCTTGTAATCGACAACGTTTTTGATGAATTTGAATCTATGAAGTAGTTTTCTTAGTATTGTTCCTCTTCTATCGAATGCTCTCCTCCCTCTTCTCCTTCTTGAAAGGAAACCTTGTCACAAGCATCATTCAAAAAAAAAAACTTGTTGTAGCGGAAATACTAGGTCACCATAGAATCGCATGACTTGAGCACATGATCAACCTTGTAAAACTTGTATAGAACAAGTTAGAGTATTATCATTGCCATGATGTAAGAGGCGGCTTGGAAGATGAAAGGGGCGAGTGCCTCTTCTCCAAAGATGTCACACACAAGATGATGTCGACTTTCTTCCTTGTGCTAGCAAAGACACCAAGGAGTCTTTAATCGTGTCTTGGAGAGGAAGATGTGCACTCTTGGCTGGTCGAAGTTCTTCCCTTGCGTGAAGATGATACACACGAGAGAGCCAAAAAGAGGAGGAAGCGAGAGCTCCTTTCGAAACCATGAGGGAGAGATAAAGAAGGAATGTTCGGTTACCACATATGGTAAGAACCAAACATGTAACTCCCTCCTTAACTCCCATTCAAGCCATCGAAACTTCCCTCTTAATTGAACCATGCGTTCACTAATGAACCGGTTCAATTTCGATTTGGTTCAAGCATTAAATCGAACCAGCCCTGGTTATGATCTCTTTGAACCATATGGCTCAAGATCTAACCACACATCTCATTGAACCCCTGATCTTTACGATCAAGCATCAATCCTCCCGATCGAAGCTTACCGATCATATGCCCTAATCAATCAAAAATGATTAGACTAGATCTCACTTCCAATCAGAGCTTAAATTCCTCTAAACTGAACTAGAATAATTCCAGTCCACACGATCTGACATAAGTAAGCCATATCATCAAATTGTGCGACCCTAAGGGCTTCCTTCAATGTCGGTAATGATAACTTACGTTATCACGATTAGAGAGGGGTATCTAGCAACACATCACTGTCTCCCGATATGAAGGAAAGAGTCTTCCAAGACTACTCCCAAACCACAGCACAAGTGTGAATCTAATTCACTTGGCATACATGTTTCCCTTTGCCACTGGATGTTCCCGTTGGACAAGCATGTCAAGCCTGCGATTCCAACATGATGAAAATGGTTAGATCAGACGAACATAGTCGTCTGGGTATGGCCATACACATTCTCAACCATTTCATCCAGGGGGCCCCTTAGAACATTACACTCCAACTAGGAGAGGCAATCCTATATCTATCACAAGTGCCCTAAGATGACTCATGCCCACTATCCAAGATAATCCTTAACCATTATCTTTCAAATGATATTGAACTACCTCAAGATAATGCCAATCATCACTTAGAAACACAAGTGATCTCAAGTCAGAGGGAATATACCACTTGCTTGCATACAAGGATTATTCACATTGTGACAAACAATTGAATATCCTAAGTAGGGTCAGTCCAGTACACCCAATGCACCTATGTGTCTAAATCTTATTCTATGCTCGAAGCATCCTATAATATTAGAACACATATTAGTCTCAATCATATCAAGGCTGTCTCATGTTCACCGAGATATCTCGACTAAGGACAACACTGAAGGTCAGCTAAGCTGAACATCATTGAGACATTACTCAGAAGTATACATACAGCAGCAGATAATGTAACAATCTGAATAACAATAATTGCCTTTATAAAAACATATATATAGTTTATACATGATACTGAAAATAACCCAAGGCCTCAAACATTAGCCTTAAGGGCAAACCCTAACAATCTCCCACTTGCACTTAAACTAATGGTTGAGAAATCTCAAACCCATTTTATTACAGTGCTTCTCATGCTTCTGCTGCGCCAGAGGCTTTGTAAGCGGGTTAGCTAGATTGTCATCTGTATGAACCTTGCAGATCTTGATGTCTCCTCGATCAATGATCTCACGGATCAAGTGAAACCTTCTCTGTATGTGCTTGGACTTCTGGTGTGACCGTGGTTCCTTCGCTTGTGCAATCGCTCCAATGTTATCACAGAAGATAACCAATGGATCTGCACTCGAAGAAACAACACCAAGTTCCTGAACGAACTTACAAATCCATACTGCCTCCTTTGATGCTTCTGAAGCTGCAACATACTCTGCTTCTGTTGTGGAATCAGCAACAATTGATTGTTTGAAACTCTTCCACACCACTGCTCCTCCATTCAAGCTAAAAACATAGCCTGATTGCGATCGGAAATCGTCTTGGTCAGATTGGAACGAAGCATCAGTATATCCTTCAATACTGAGTTCTTCCTGACCTCCATAAATCAAGAACATATCTTTGGTTCTCCGAAGATATTTCAAAATGTTCTTGACTGCAATCCAGTGTGCCTTCCCTGGATTACCTTGGAACTGACTGGTCACGCTTAACCCGTAAGCGACGTCTTGGTGAGTACACAACATCGCATACATGATGGACCCAATAGCCGAAGCATAAGGCGTATTGTCTGTTGGGGTATGCCCTTAAGCCTAATGTTTGAGGCCTTGGGTTTGTATCAGTATCATGTAATAAACTCTTATGTTTATAAAGGCATGGTTGTTATTCAGTTTGTTACCTTGTCTGCTGTAATAAGTGTACTTCTGAATAATGTCTCAAAGTTGATCAGCTAGGCTGACATGCTATATGTCCTTAGTCGATGTATCTTGGTGAACATGAGACAGCCTTGATATGGTTAAGACTAATATGTGTTCTAATCTTATAGGATGCTTCGAGCATGGAATAAGATGTAGACTCATGGGTACATTGGATGTACTGGACAGACCCTACTAGGATATTCAATTGTTTGTCACAATGTGAATAATCCTTGAATGCAACAAGTGGTACATTTCCTCTGACTTGAGATCACTTGTGTTGTTGTGTTGTCTAAATGATGATTGTCATTGTTTTGAGGTAGTTCAATATCATTTGAAATATAATGGTTATAGACTATCTTGAATGATGAGCTTGAATCAGGTTAGGGCACTAGTGATAGACATAGAATTGCCGTCTCCTTGTTTAAGGATTGTGATGTTCTAAAAGGGCCCCCCCTAGATGAGATGATTGAGAAAGTGTATGGCCATACCCAGGTGACTGTGTTCATCTGATCTAATCATGCTCATCGTATTGGAGTTACAGGCTTGACATGCTTGTCCAATAAGAACATCCAATGGCAAAGGAAACATGTATGCCTTGTGAGTTGGATTCACACTTGTGCTGTGGTTTGGGTGTAGTCTTGGAAGACTCTTTCCTCTATATCGGGAGACAGTGATGTGTTGCTAGATACCCCTCACTGATCGTGATAATGTGAGTTATCGTTACCGACATTTAAAGGAAACCCTCAGGGTCGCACAATTTGATGATATGGCTTACTTAAGTCAGATCGTGTGGACTAAATTGTTTTGGTTCAGTTTAAAGGGATTTAATCTCTGATTGTAAGTGAGATCTGGTATGATCATGTATGATTGATTAGGGCTTGAGATCGGTAAGCTTCGATCGAGAGAGTTGATGCTAGATCGGTGCGATCAGGAGCATCGAGAGATGAACGGTCAGATCTTGAATCTTAGGGTTTGATTTTATCTGGAGCAATGCTTGGGCTAACTTGGTTTAGTCATTGAACCGAATGCTTTGAACCGGCTCATGTGAGCGCATGGTTCATATGGGAGTATGCGTTTGGTTCACTTGGTGAACGCTTGAACGCAAAGCTTTGAGGGCTTTCCAAATTTGGAAAGCGGTTTGCTAATTTGAGAGTAACGCCCACGTTTGTGTGGAACGCCTCTCTTAACGCCTCATTGATTCGTTCTTCCTCTCATTCGACAACGCTCTTGCGTAGTGAAGGAGACTCACGGTTTTGGAGAGTTCTTTCGGAAAGGCAAGAAAAGCTTCATCCATCCCTTTGATTTCGATCAACGACACCTCTTGGAACCTTGCTAGCACAAGGAGTACCAAGGAAGTGAGCGCATCCTCATCTTGTGTGCGCATCCTTTGGAGGAGATCTTTCTTGCTCTCTCTTTCAAGACGCCATCCAACACATGGCTTCGGTATGAATTTTTCATGTTGTTGTAGTTGATCATATTGCATGCGATGATCATTATGAAACCCTTATTCCGCTGCTATAACATAACCCACAAGGTCACTTGCGCCTCCTTAGGGTTTCGCTCCCGCTTGAAGGGGACATTACAATTGGTATCAGAGCCGGTTGATGCATGTTTTATGATTGCTATACCATGTTTTGTGATCCATGTTTGCGCATCATGCTTAGATCTATAAGTTAGATTACATGCGAAAATGATTATATATGTTTTTCATGTTTTGCGCATGTATAATGTTTTGGTTGGCGCTTGTTAATGTTTTGAAAAGAAAAACTTATCTTGCGCGCCCATTAGATCTAATGCGCCTACTATAATCCCTTAGATGGGTTGATGGGGTTGAAAGCATCATCTAGAATGGATCAAACTAATCTGATCAGACCATCTGACAGCCTAGATGGATCGACCAGATGGCACCTGTGCGCAAGCACGAGGTGGCTATAAGTCGATTGCATCACAGGCGTGTAGCGAGGTCTGATTGAGACGACTAACGAACACACATGAGTTAGGCCCGGGGTCACACCCGCTTGCCGAAACTCATGAGGGTTGTTCAGCCCTTTGCGCATGCATGGTTGACCATTAGGTCAACTCAAGTCAGTTAGGACTTGGTGCATGCAAGGGCAGTAGATCTGACTAGATGGATGAGTGGATCCCTATCAATGGACCATTGTAAGGTTGTAGGGTACATAAGAAAATTAAAATTGATGCCAATGGGGTTTTCAAAATTTTATTTTCTTGTTATATGGATCACATGTTGAGTGTATACCATGTGCTTGTTTATTTATTCTTATGTGGCCTGCCCATGTTAAATGTGTGCTGTGCTGGGGCCTGCGTGCCTGGAATTAAACTTGTAAATTAATTTTATTGTGATCTGCGAATCACATTTTTAATTAATTTATTGTATATTTGACCTGCGTGTCAAGCTTGTCTAGATAGATCAAAATGTATTTTGATTAGACAAGAGCACAAAAGCACACATCGCAGAGGCACATTCAGCTGGTGGGCGCACCTGAGCTGCATTGAGCGCTAGGGCCCTGGGTTGGGCCAAATGAGCAGCTAAAAACCCATGAAGAAAAGCAAGTGAAGACTTAAGATAAATTAAGGTCTTACTTAGGCTATGGGCTTTTACCACATAAGATGTATGCTTTCTTTTATTGTTTATATAAGTAGAACAGCATGATTTATTTATCTTCTGCTATCACCATAGGAATTGCATGATAGTGAAGAAGATAAAAGATCGTTAAAATCCAACGCTGAAATATCAAGCTCGTAAGCCTTCTGACGCGAAACCTCACTGTTCTGACTATCGTTGGAGCCGTGTTGTACCCACTCAGTGGGCATGTCCATCTATCTTCAGACGGTGTGGGATTACACCTACGTGTTACAGAGAAGGGATTTATTGCTTCTCGTTGCTCAGCATAGCACGTGGTGGTCCAGGGAGTAGGTCGGGTCAGCTTGACCACGTAGGCTACATATGTGGCGCATATGGTAGCACTGTTGGTGTATATGCCCTAGGACCTAGCTTTGGTCAACTTATGTACTACTTGACATTGATATTTATATATCATTCTGGCATTGTCGTTATCATTGTCTGCCTACACCTGCGATTGTGTACTTACATGATAATGTCCCTGGAGACAGATTGGATCTGTGCTCAAATAATCATCCCCAGTCAATGTACCTTAGTAGATATGGGACAACTATGGTACTTGTAAGACTGGTATGTGAGCTGGTTAGGCACGGGGTGCTAACGCAGACACATGGGTATATCATGGGAGGATATACTGGATAGACCCGCTATGAGGCTATGACTTGGTGTCATGAGTTATCCTCATAAGTGACAGGAGATGCATTGATCCCTTGACTTGAGGTCATTGATCATTCCATATGGTTAGAGACTTGCTTTGATGCAACCTAACACCTTGCCGTAGTTGGAAGGTCATAAAGGTTGTCATTGAGCATGTAACGACCCATATGAGAAGTTCAATGGACAGACATAGGATTTGCCCCTTCCTTTAGGAAGCTTGATATCCATGGAGCTCCTCTATGGTCCTATGACTGAAAGTGTATGGCCATACCCAGGTGAGAACCTGATTTAGTCATAGCCATGTGATTGGGTGAAAACAAGTGATGACACACTTGTCCAATCGGATATCAGTTCGGCAAAGAGACTGTGATGCATCTGTACCTGGTTGCGATGATGGGGATGTCGATGTCGATATCCATTCCAATGACCTGGGTAGCAGCGATGCACTGCTAGGTGCCACTCACTGCTTGTGATGACCTTCGTCAGCACTGCCAGCGTCAGAGGAACCTACAGGGTCGCACACCTTGATACTTGAGTTCTCGTATTGATCGGGAAGCCTTATGATCGAGTTATTGGATAACTCGGATCTAATTGGGAGATTTCATCAGCGCCAATGGGCCTGATGAGATGGAAGAATATTATTGGAGCCAAACTTCATTTTTGGCAGGTTGACCCGTATTTGACCATGGTTGGTCACATTTGAATTAGGGTTGCATTGGATTGGATCCAAGTGCTTAATCAACCCATGTAATGGAGTTTGGGCTAGCTCATTATCCAATGAGGCCCAATAACAAGTTCTCATGAAGAGATGAGAAGCTAAAAGGGTATAATGGGGAGAGACCCAACCCCATTGGCGCCTAAGGGGCATAATGGGGTTAGGGTGGCAAAATTGCTTCATTAAGGAAGCAATTGGCGCCTAGCCCTCTCCCATTGATGGAATGCATGCCTCTAAGGCATTGCTTGAGGCGCAAGGCAAGGCCTTGGCGCACAAGGAAGGCGTGGAGCTTAATGAGGAAAGGTTGAATGAGAATTAAGGAAATGTCTTAGAGACTTTCCTTATCTCAAACCTCCTCATCCTAGCCCTACACTTGTCTTGATCCTAGCCCATACCCTAACCGCCTCTTGCCCTATAAATGAGACCCTAATCGCCCCCTCATAAAGATGATCGACTCTTGGAGGCGTGAACACAAGAGGAGGGGCGAAAGCAAGGGTTTGTAGAGGCATTGGCGCAACCTTCTTCTTCCATCAAACCCTAGCCGCAAGCTTCATCTTCTCTTCCTCCTTTGGCGCAAGAGACTTGAAGGCTTGGCGGCATTCTTCTTCATCAATTGGCGCTTCTACCTTGGAGGTGGCGCAAGTACTGAAGAGGGAACACAAGGCTTGGATCTTCTTCCCGAGGCTAGCACCGGGCGTGGAAGAAGAGAACTCAAGAGATCCGTGTGTGTGAGACTGCAGAGGGCGGACACTTGGACGCCTACATCGGCATCGCTCTCTTCTTGCTCTAAGGTATTTCCTAACTCATCGTGTCGACTCCCTTGCATGCGATCTTCACTGGGTTTTTGGGACCGGCCTATTTCGGGGACATTCTTCCGCTGTGCAATGAATGTATGAATGTTTACAACTCTGAAAAATTGTAAAATGTCCCCGGGGTTTCCCAACAGTGGTATCAGAGGGACTTGCAAGACTCGAACGATGTTTTATGCTTTTCTTTCATGCTCACATGCCATATCTCTATTTTCGTAAATAGCATGATGCATGGCAATCAATTTTTCTAAAAGTAGAAAAATTAGGGTTTCTTGTTTCTATCATCCTCTCAATCTCTTTTGGATTTTTGGACTATTTTTCTTGTTTGATTTAAAGATCAAAGGCGCACGTAATTTTGTCAAGTAGGACGGGCATTGTGTCTACGGACTGGCCAGGTCTCTTGATATGACAAAATTGCCAGCCGAAAGGATCTCTGAAATCATCTTGAAAAATAAATCGCAATTAACCAAAAGATTTGTGAGAAGAAGATGAGAAGAAGAGACTAGTTTTATGAAAAAGTAAAATTTCTGATTTTATGTTTTTCATGAGCATATAGAATTGCATGAGTAAATACCTTGATTGTGCATGATGTTGTGATCATTAGTCAAGCCACCTTTGCATGCCTGTGATGTATCCTTGTGAGGCCTGCGTGCCGCTTTTCTTTTTGCAAAGAAGAAGATTAGGGTGGCGCATATACTTGGAGCTAGGCGCATGCATGAAGCTTGCGCACCTTGCATGGTGGCGCAACATTCATCGAAGGAAGAGGCGCAACAAGCTTGCTTAGTGGCGCAAGTTAAGCATGGCCGAACCCTTGGGTTTGAGAGCTAGCTAACTTGGCTTCTTGCATGGTGGCGCATCCTCCTTGAAAGAAAGACCATGGCATTGGCCAAACCTTTGGGGTCTACCCTTAAGGTTTGTGAGCTAAACCATGTGGGATGGACCTTGGAGCCGACCTTGAGGACCAAGATAGAGGGCGGCTAGGCTAGGTCTATTTTAGGGGCTTGAGTCCTATGTCAAGAGTTGAATCTCCTTCGGCATGGGTTGATTCAATGTCTTGAAAGGGCTTTGATCACATCATCCTTTACTGCTTTCCCTATCTGCTAAAAGCATGCCTGTAATGTTTTATCGTTATGTTATCACTATAGGATTGCATGCCTGTATTGTTAGACATAAGATAAAACGTAGGATGATGAGACTTAAAAACCCTCAAATAAATATCAAGTCTAGTAGCCTTCTAACGCGTAGCCCTCACTAAGCTATCGATCAGTGGAGTTGTGAATTGTTTCCCACCCTCGTGGGACACACCCACTTATCTTTAGAAAGTGCGTGGTGACAATGATTTCCCCAGTCCAGTTTTAACCTGGACATGCCTTCGCAAGGAAACTCGTTGGCCCTGGGCATAACGGTTAGGAATGGACTTGACTAGAAGTTCACATGTGCTGGGCACATGGTGAAATTCTAGAGGCACCGTTGAAAGGTTAGGGTTTCATGTTGTATCCAGCCCTCGCTAGACATGAAATGACCAGACTGTTTCAATAAGGGGAATTGCTTGGAGCAATCGGCCGGCGTGCCCACCTTAGGAAACATGGGTTACTTTGTGCATCTCATCCCACCCTCGTGGGATGCGAAGCCTCATGCGAAATAAGGATCCCATCTCACTAGGAAGTCTTAAACTTCTCGATTGACTTTGTGGGTTGTCAATTCGAATCAAAATAGTGGGAGCCATAATCATTTAAAACAAGTCCAGTTTAAATGATTCAAAGTAGTACTAATCTGCTGTTTCTTGGTTGTTGTAGAACAATGGCTGTGAACAATGGCAGATGGTCACTGCGATCTACCCTGGAAAGGGATAAGTTGGTTGGATCCAACTTAAAAGATTGGTATATGAACTTAAGAATCGTGCTCAAGCTTGAGAGGAAGCTATATGTCCTTGAGAAGCCTATTCCTGAGCCACTTCCATGCTTGGCCTCAGCGGCTGAGAAGGATGCTTATAATAAGCATCAAGTTGATACTTTGGAGGTTGCACAATTAATGCTAACCAACATGTCGCCCGAGGTAAGAGGGCAATATGAATCTAAGAGTGCCTCTGAAATTATTTCTAATCTAAGGCAGCTCTTCGATACATTGGTTGAGCTCAACCCTCCTAAAGTAGACATTCAGTGTGTTGAGCCCAAAGGCTTAACTAAAACACTGAAAATAAAGATGGAAAGAGTCAGGAATAATAAGTGCTACTCATGTGGAGGACCACCTCACATGACTAAGGATATAGTACGACTTCAGAATGAGAAGAAGAGAGGCAAGGCTTCGTCTTCATGCTCAGGTATCTATGTTACAGAAGTCAATCTTTCTACTTCTATGTCATGGGTATTGGATACCGCATGTGGAGCTCATATTTGTACAAATATGCAGGGGCTCAAGAAAAGTAGATCGGTACGGCTTGGAGAGATAGACCTACGAGTTGGAAACGGAGCACAGGTTGCTGCTGTTGCTGTAGGCGTTTTAACTCTCTCCTTGCCTTCTGGACTTCACTTAGAACTAGATAATTGCTTCTATGTACCTTCTCTTACCAAGAACATTATATCCATTCCTTGCTTGGCAAGGAAGGGCTTTAAATTTGAAATAAATAAGAACTCCTGTTCTTTTTCATTTGCAAATATGTTCTATGGGAAGGGTACTTTATGCAATGGTCTGTATATCTTGGATATGGAAAGTTCTATCTGTAACATAAGCAATAAAAGGACCAAACTGAGTGGTTCAGTTGGTGCTTTCCTATGGCACTGTCGATTGGCCCATATAAATAAGAATCGCATCCAACAACTCCATGCAAATGGATTGTTAGATTCAAGTTCCTTGGAGGAATTTGATACTTGTGAACCTTGTTTATTAGGGAAAATGACAAAAGCGCCCTTCACCAAGATTGGTGAGAGGACAGGAGGTTTATTGGATCTCATACATACTGATGTGTGTGGGCCTTTCAATAAACAAGCCAGAGGAGGGTACAACTACTTCATTACCTTTACTGATGACTTCAGTAGGTATGGTTATGTCTACCTAATAAGACATAAGTCTGAATCCTTTGAGAAATTCAAGGAGTTCAAGAATGAAGTAGAGAACCAGCTTGGAAGATCCATTAAAGCTCTTCGATCAGATAGAGGTGGAGAGTACCTGAGCGGTGAGTTCTTTGACTATCTGAAGGAGTGTGGGATCATATCCCAACTCACTCCTCCTGGAACACCTCAATGGAATGGTGTGTCTGAAAGGAGAAATCGAACTTTATTGAATATGGTTCGATCTATGATGAGTCATGCAACTCTACCTCCCTCATTCTGGGGGCATGCACTAGAGACAGCTTCTCTGATACTGAATAACGTTCCATCTAAGAGTGTCTCCAAAATACCATACGAGGTGTGGACTGGGAGACGCCCTAATCTCACTTTTATCAAAATCTGGGGATGTGAGGCTTATGTCAAACGTCAGGATTCTAGCAAGCTAGAACCTAGATCTGATAAATGTGTGTTTGTGGGGTATCCTAAGGAAACTAGAGGATACTACTTCTATGTCCCAGCCGAGAACAAAGTTTTTGTTGCTCGGGGAGCTGTCTTTCTGGAGAAAGAATTTCTCATGAAAGAGGTTAGTGGGAGGAATTTTGACTTGGATGAAGTCCAAGTGCAACCACAAAACATAGAGATGGAATCTGAGCCACCTGCACCGGTTGTTGTACAACCAGAGGCTCAGACACAGGTCCCACGTAGATCTGGGAGGATTCGTCATGCACCTGATAGGTACGGGTCGCTACCGACCCAACACGATGGAATCTTCATCATTGAGGATGAACCCAGGACCTACGATGAGGCGGTCAGTGGACCGGACTCCGAGAGATGGCTTGACGCCATGCGATCCGAGATGGATTCCATGTCAGCTAACCACGTCTGGGATTTGGTTGAGCCGCCTGATGGGGTAAAACCCATAGGATGTAAATGGGTCTTCAAGAAGAAGACAGACATGGATGGCAATATAGTTACCTATAAAGGTAGACTAGTGGCTAAAGGTTTTAAACAGGTTCACGGGGTGGACTATGATGAAACCTTCTCGCCAGTAGCCATGATCAAATCCATTCGGATACTGCTTGCTATAGCTGCATATCACGACTATGAGATATGGCAGATGGATGTAAAGACAGCGTTCCTTAACGGGAAGCTGACTGAGGATGTGTATATGTCACAACCTGATGGTTTCATCCATCCTGCAGAGGCTAGTAAGGTCTGCAGGCTAAAGAGATCCATTTATGGATTAAAGCAAGCGTCTCGAAGTTGGAATCTTCGATTTGATGAAGCCGTGAGAGATTATGGATTTATCAAAAGTGAAGATGACGCCTGTGTATACAGAAAGTTCAGTGGGAGCTTGGTGACTTTTCTGGTCTTGTATGTCGATGACATACTGCTCATCGGAAACGACATCCCTAGTCTTCAAGCTGTGAAGACATGGTTAGGGAAGTGTTTTGAGATGAAGGACTTAGGGGAGGCCGCCTATATCCTAGGCGTGAGGATCTACCGGGATAGATCCAAGAGACTCTTAGCCCTGGGTCAGAGTACTTACATTGATAAGGTACTGGAGAGGTTCTACATGGAGCAATCCAAGAAAGGATACCTTCCAGTGAGACATGGCCTTACTCTTTCAAAAAGCCAGTGTCCTACAACACAGGCTGAGAGGGATGACATGAGTCGAATTCCTTATGCTTCCGCAGTAGGATCGATCATGTATGCAATGTTGTGTACTAGACCAGATGTGGCATATGCTGTGAGCATAACCAGCCGATACCAATCCAATCCAGGAATGCAGCACTGGGTGGCTGTAAAGAACATCCTAAAGTATCTAAGAAGAACTAAGGATTTGTTCTTGGTCTATGGGGACAGGAAGAGCTCAGTATAGAGGGCAACATTGATGCTTCGTTCCAGTCTGACCCTGACAACTTTAGATCGCAGGCCGGCTATGTGTTCAAGATTAATGGAGGCGCTGTATGCTGGAAAAGCTTCAAGCAATCCACCATAGCAGATTCTACAACCGAAGCTGAGTATGTGGCCGCTTCTGAGGCAGCCAAGGAAGCAGTTTGGATAAGGAAGTTCTTATGTGATCTTCAGGTGGTTCCTAGTGCAATAGACCCCATTGAACTCTACTGTGACAACAATGGAGCAATTGCACAAGCCAAGGAACCACGGTCTCATCAAAGATCCAAACACATACTCAGAAGATTTCACCTGATCAGAGAGATCATTGAAAGAGGTGACGTCAAGATTAGCAGAGTAGACACAGATAACAATCTAGCAGACCCATTGACCAAGGCTTTGGCGCAGCAGAAGCATGATGGTCACGCTAGAGATATGGGGTTGAGATTGCTCAACTTCTAGGTCTTAGTGCAAGTGGGAGATTGTTGGTGTATATGCCCTAGGACCTAGCTTTGGTCAACTTATGTACTACTTGACATTGATATTTATATATCATTCTGGCATTGTCGTTATCATTGTCTGCCTACACCTGCGATTGTGTACTTACATGATAATGTCCCTGGAGACAGATTGGATCTGTGCTCAAATAATCATCCCCAGTCAATGTACCTTAGTAGATATGGGACAACTATGGTACTTGTAAGACTGGTATGTGAGCTGGTTAGGCACGGGGTGCTAACGCAGACACATGGGTATATCATGGGAGGATATACTGGATAGACCCGCTATGAGGCTATGACTTGGTGTCATGAGTTATCCTCATAAGTGACAGGAGATGCATTGATCCCTTGACTTGAGGTCATTGATCATTCCATATGGTTAGAGACTTGCTTTGATGCAACCTAACACCTTGCCGTAGTTGGAAGGTCATAAAGGTTGTCATTGAGCATGTAACGACCCATATGAGAAGTTCAATGGACAGACATAGGATTTGCCCCTTCCTTTAGGAAGCTTGATATCCATGGAGCTCCTCTATGGTCCTATGACTGAAAGTGTATGGCCATACCCAGGTGAGAACCTGATTTAGTCATAGCCATGTGATTGGGTGAAAACAAGTGATGACACACTTGTCCAATCGGATATCAGTTCGGCAAAGAGACTGTGATGCATCTGTACCTGGTTGCGATGATGGGGATGTCGATGTCGATATCCATTCCAATGACCTGGGTAGCAGCGATGCACTGCTAGGTGCCACTCACTGCTTGTGATGACCTTCGTCAGCACTGCCAGCGTCAGAGGAACCTACAGGGTCACACACCTTAATACTTGAGTTCTCGTATTGATCGGGAAGCCTTATGATCGAGTTATTGGATAACTCGGATCTAATTGGGAGATTTCATCAGCGCCAATGGGCCTGATGAGATGGAAGAATATTATTGGAGCCAAACTTCATTTTTGGCAGGTTGACCCGTATTTGAACATGGTTGGTCACATTTGAATTAGGGTTGCATTGGATTGGATCCAAGTGCTTAATCAACCCATGTAATGGAGTTTGGGCTAGCTCATTATCCAATGAGGCCCAATAACAAGTTCTCATGAAGAGATGAGAAGCTAAAAGGGTATAATGGGGAGAGACCCAACCCCATTGGCGCCTAAGGGGCATAATGGGGTTAGGGTGGCAAAATTGCTTCATTAAGGAAGCAATTGGCGCCTAGCCCTCTCCCATTGATGGAATGCATGCCTCTAAGGCATTGCTTGAGGCGCAAGGCAAGGCCTTGGCGCACAAGGAAGGCGTGGAGCTTAATGAGGAAAGGTTGAATGAGAATTAAGGAAATGTCTTGGAGACTTTCCTTATCTCAAACCTCCTCATCCTAGCCCTACACTTGTCTTGATCCTAGCCCATACCCTAACCGCCTCTTGCCCTATAAATGAGACCCTAATCGCCCCCTCATAAAGATGATCGACTCTTGGAGGCGTGAACACAAGAGGAGGGGCGAAAGCAAGGGTTTGTAGAGGCATTGGCGCAACCTTCTTCTTCCATCAAACCCTAGCCGCAAGCTTCATCTTCTCTTCCTCCTTTGGCGCAAGAGACTTGAAGGCTTGGCGGCATTCTTCTTCATCAATTGGCGCTTCTACCTTGGAGGTGGCGCAAGTACTGAAGAGGGAACACAAGGCTTGGATCTTCTTCCCGAGGCTAGCACCGGGCGTGGAAGAAGAGAACTCAAGAGATCCGTGTGTGTGAGACTGCAGAGGGCGGACACTTGGACGCCTACATCGGCATCGCTCTCTTCTTGCTCTAAGGTATTTCCTAACTCATCGTGTCGACTCCCTTGCATGCGATCTTCACTGGGTTTTTGGGACCGGCCTGTTTCGGGGACATTCTTCCGCTGTGCAATGAATGTATGAATGTTTACAACTCTGAAAAATTGTAAAATGTCCCCGGGGTTTCCCAACAAGCACATGGAGGCAGCCATCTGTGGGGTCAGAGATTGTGTTGTACCAACTCAGTTGGCACAGTCTGCTGGATTGCCCAGATGAAGGGGAATCGCACGGGTTGGCGATTGGCAGGGACTGCCTACCAGAGATTAGTGCTTGAACTCTCTGTGCATCTTATCTCGCCTGAGCGGGACGCGGAGACCAAGTATGAAATCTGGATCCCATCTCACTAAAAGAGTGTCACTCTTTCGGGCTGTTTTGCTGGATTTTTCAGCCAGATAAAATAGTGAGAAAAAGAATCTTTCTTAAGTCCTGATTGATTCTTAACATTGATACTGACCTTGCTGTTCTTGCATTGTTGTAGATTCCTGCAGCAACGAACACCATGAGCTTCAATTGCGATCCCTACTGGAAAGGGAGAAGTTTGCTGGGCCGAACTTCTCAGACTGGTACGGACACCTTAAGATTGTTCTTAAGGCTGAGAGGAAACTGTATGTCCTCGAGACGGCTGTACCGCCTCAACCTGCTCCGAACGCCGCAAGGGCGGCTCAAGATGCCTACGAAAAGCACGTCAATGATAGCATTGATGTCGCTTGCCTGATGCTAGCGTCTATGACGCCACCGCTGCAGCGTCAGCATGAGGATATGTCGGCTATAGAGATTATAGCGAACCTCAAGATGCTGTATGCTGCACAGGCGAGGACAGAACGCTATAATCTGACAAAGCTTTTCTTTCAGAGCAAACTGGCTGAAGGGAGCCCAGTAGGAGCTCACGTGCTCAAGATGATTGTGCACAAGGAGGGTCTAGAGAAACTGGGGCATACCATCAATCAGGAGCTTGCTGTAGACATTATTCTGCAGTCTCTTCCGCCTTCTTTCGATGCGTTCATCATTAACTTTAATATGAACAAAATCGATTGTACTCCGGCAGAACTGCTGAATATGCTCTTGACTACTGAGGAAACTCTGAAGGGCAAGCCTTCAACCTCTGTCTTAATGGTTCCTTCAAGGAACAAGAAGAAGGGGAAGAAGGGCAAAGCCCCAGTCAAGAACTACAACAAGGCTCTGAAGCAAAAGGTCAAGCGGTCCAAGGAATACAGGTGTTTCCACTGTGGCCAACTGGGTCACTGGAAAAAGGACTGTAAAGCACTCCAAGGAGACAAGAGGGGAAGCATTGCCTCTGGCTCAGGTATTTATGTGACGGAAGTCATGGTTTCATCTTCTTCAATTTCATGGGTGTTGGACACTGCATGTGGAGTTCACATTTGTTCAAATGTACAGGAACTCAAGAGAAGAAGACAGGTGGGGCAGCATGAGGTGGACCTACGCGTTGGAAACGGGGCACGGGTTGCTACTGTTGCTGTAGGAGACTATTTCATCTCATTACCATCTGGCTTTGTATTAGAATTAAACAATTGTTATTTTGTACCCAGTATTACCAAGAATATTATCTCTATTCCTGCTCTTGTCAGGAAAGGATTTTCCTTTGAATGCAATATTTCAAAGTGTGTTTTATCTTATGATAATATTGTTTATGCTACTGGTTCCATTAACAATGGGTTATTCATGTTGGACATGGAATATTCTATACAAAACATTGATAATAAGAAAGCCAAGCATGCTGATGACAGCACCTTGCTATGGCATAGTCGTTTAGGCCATATTAACAAGAAGCGCATTAAGCGGTTGCATGACCATGGACTGCTGGGATCATTCTCCTATGAGGAGATTGATACATGCAAAGCTTGTTTAATGGGTAAAATGACGAAGTCACCTTTTCCTAACAAAGGTCAAAGGGCTTCAGGTTTACTTGACCTTATACACAGTGATGTGTGTGGGCCATTTAGTAAACATGCCAGAGGTGGCTATCAGTACTTCATTACCTTTACTGATGATTTCAGTAGGTATGGTTATGTTTATCTAATGAGACATAAGAGTGAATCTTTTGACAAGTTCAAAGAGTTCAAGAATGAAGTACAAAATCAGCTAGGCCGAAATATCAAGGCACTTCGTTCTGATCAAGGTGGAGAATACTTGAGTCATGCGTTTACTGACTATCTGAAGGAGTGTGGGATTGTCTCACAGCTCACTCCGCTAGGAACACCGCAATGGAATGGTGTGTCCGAGAGGAGAAATAGAACGTTACTTGATATGGTCCGTTCTATGATGAGTCAGGCTACTCTACCTCACTCCTTTTGGGGATTTGCACTGGAGACAGCTGCAAAGGTACTAAACCGAGTGCCATCCAAGGCAGTTTCAAAGACTCCATATAAGTTATGGTATGGGAAACAGCCGAGCTTGACGTTTATCAGGATCTGGGGCTGCGAGGCTTATGTCAAAAAGCTCGCCTCTGGGAAACTGGAGAGCAGATCTGAGAAATGTATCTTTGTCGGTTACCCTAAGGAAACTAAGGGTTATTATTTCTACGATCCCAAAGAGAACAAGGTTTTTGTTGCTCGGACGGCTATTTTTCTTGAGAAGGAGTTTCTTCTGCAAGAGGCCAGTGGGAGAGAAATAAAGCTGGATGAGAATCCAGAGGAAGGACAAAGTAGTCAAGCACAGTTGGATGAGCCTGAGCCGGTTGAACAGGTTATTGAACTACCTGAGGCTCAGATATCACGGGAACCGCGAAGATCGGGAAGGATCCGTCGACAGCCTGAGCGCTATGACGGAGTCTACATCATTGATAATGATGAACCCCTCACTTATGCGGATGCGGTCAGTGGACCGGAGTCAGCTAGATGGCTTGAAGCTATGCGAGCCGAGATGGACTCCATGTCAGATAACCAAGTCTGGGATTTGGTTGATCCGCCTCCGGGAGTAATCCCTATAGGCTGTAAATGGATCTTCAAGAAGAAGATTGACATGGATGGTAACGTGGTTACCTATAAAGGCAGGCTAGTAGCGAAAGGTTTCAAACAAATCTACGGGATAGATTATGATGAAACTTTCTCTCCTGTAGCCATGTTCAAGTCTATTCGGATTCCTTTCGCAATAGCTGCATATTATGATTATGAGATCTGGCAAATGGATGTGAAGACGGCTTTCCTTAATGGAAATCTGGATGAGGATGTGTATATGACACAACCAGAAGGTTTCACTAATCCATCAGATCGTCATAAGATATGCAAGTTAAAGAAGTCTATTTATGGACTTAAGCAAGCATCAAGAAGCTGGAATATTCGTTTTGATGAATCAATCTCTGAGTTTGGTTTCATCAAGAACGAAGATGACCCGTGTGTATATAAGAGGTTTAGTGGGAGCGTGATTACTTTCCTAGTCCTCTACGTCGATGATATCTTAATCATTGGAAACGATATTCCTGAAATGCATGTGATTAAGGCATGGCTAAGGAAATGTTTCCAGATGAAAGATCTAGGAGAAGCAGCCTATGTGTTAGGTGTGAAGATTTACAGGGATAGATCTAAGAGGCTTCTCGGGTTGTGCCAGAGTACTTACATCGATAAAGTCCTGGAGAGATTCCATTTAGAGAATTCTAAAAGAGGATATCTTCCAGTCAGACATGGTCTGAGTCTTTCGAAGAGTCAGTGTCCACAAACACAGACTGAGAAAGATAAAATGGACAATACGCCTTATGCTTCGGCTATTGGGTCCATCATGTATGCGATGTTGTGTACTCGCCCAGACGTCGCTTACGGGTTAAGCGTGACCAGTCGTTTCCAAAGTAATCCAGGACAGGCACACTGGATTGCAGTCAAGAACATTTTAAAATATCTGCGGAGGACCAAAGATATGTTCTTGATATATGGTGGTCAGGAAGAACACAGTATTGAAGGATATACTGACGCTTCGTTCCAGTCTGACCAGGATGATTTCCGATCGCAATCAGGCTATGTTTTTAGCTTGAATGGTGGAGCAGTGGTATGGAAGAGTTTCAAACAGTCTACTGTTGCTAATTCCACAACAGAAGCCGAGTATGTTGCAGCCTCGGAAGCATCCAAGGAGGCAGTATGGATTCGTAAGTTCGTGAGAGAACTTGGTGTCGTTCCTTCAAATGCAGATCCTTTGGTTATCTTCTGTGATAACACTGGAGCAATCGCACAAGCAAAGGAACCACGGTCGCCCCAGAAGTCCAAGCACATACAGAGACGGTTTCACTTGATCAGGGAGATCATAGATCGTGGCGAGATCAAAATCTGCAAGGTTCATACAGATGACAATCTGGCAGACCCGCTTACCAAGCCTCTGGCGTAGCAGAAGCATGAGAAGCACTGTAATAATATGGGTTTGAGATTTCTCAACCATTAGATTAAGTGCAAGTGGGAGATTGTTGGGGTATGCCCTTAAGCCTAAAGTTTGAGGCCTTGGGTTTGTATCAGTATCATGTAATAAACTCTTATGTTTATAAAGGCATGGTTGTTATTCAGTTTGTTACCTTGTCTGCTGTAATAAGTGTACTTCTGAATAATGTCTCAAAGCTGATCAGCTAGGCTGACATGCTATATGTCCTTAGTCGATGTATCTTGGTGAACATGAGACAGCCTTGATATGGTTAAGACTAATATGTGTTCTAATCTTATAGGATGCTTCGAGCATGGAATAAGATGTAGACTCATGGGTACATTGGATGTACTGGACAGACCCTACTAGGATATTCAATTGTTTGTCACAATGTGAATAATCCTTGAATGCAACAAGTGGCACATTTCCTCTGACTTGAGATCACTTGTGTTGTCTAAATGATGATTGTCATTGTTTTGAGGTAGTTCAATATCATTTGAAATATAATGGTTATAGACTATCTTGAATGATGAGCTTGAATCAGGTTAGGGCACTAGTGATAGACATAGAATTGTCGTCTCCTTGTTTAAGGATTGTGATGTTCTAAAAGGGCCCCCCCCCCTAGATGAGATGATTGAGAAAGTGTATGGCCATACCCAGGTGACTGTGTTCATCTGATCTAATCATGCTCATCGTATTGGAGTTACAGGCTTGACATGCTTGTCCAATAAGAACATCCAATGGCAAAGGAAACATGTATGCCTTGTGAGTTGGATTCACACTTGTGCTGTGGTTTGGGTGTAGTCTTGGAAGACTCTTTCCTCTATATCGGGAGACAGTGATGTGTTGCTAGATACCCCTCACTGATCGTGATAACGTGAGTTATCGTTACCGACATTTAAAGGAAACCCTCAGGGTCGCACAATTTGATGATATGGCTTACTTAAGTCAGATCGTGTGGACTAAATTGTTTTGGTTCAGTTTAAAGGGATTTAATCTCTGATTGTAAGTGAGATCTGGTCTGATCATGTATGATTGATTAGGGCTTGAGATCGGTAAGCTTCGATCGAGAGAGTTGATGCTAGATCGGTGCGATCAGGAGCATCGAGAGATGAACGGTCAGATCTTGAATCTTAGGGTTTGATTTTATCTGGACCAATGCTTGGGCTAACTTGGTTTAGTCATTGAACCGAATGCTTTGAACCGGCTCATGTGAGCGCATGGTTCATATGGGAGTATGCGTTTGGTTCACTTGGTGAACGATTGAACGCAAAGCTTTGAGGGCTTTCCAAATTTGGAAAGCGGTTTGCTAATTTGAGAGTAACGCCCACGTTTGTGTGGAACGCCTCTCTTAACGCCTCATTGATTCGTTCTCCCTCTCATTCGACAACGCTCTTGCGTAGTGAAGGAGACTCACGGTTTTGGAGAGTTCTTTCGGAAAGGCAAGAAAAGCTTCATCCATCCCTTTGATTTCGATCAACGACACCTCTTGGAACCTTGCTAGCACAAGGAGTACCAAGGAAGTGAGCGCATCCTCATCTTGTGTGCGCATCCTTTGGAGGAGATCTTTCTTGCTCTCTCTTTCAAGACGCCATCCAACACATGGCTTCGGTATGAATTTTTCATGTTGTTGTAGTTGATCATATTGCATGCGATGATCATTATGAAACCCTTATTCCGCTGCTATAACATAACCCACAAGGTCACTTGCGCCTCCTTAGGGTTTCGCTCCCCCTTGAAGGGGACATTACATTGTCCATCTCATCTTTCTCAGACTGTGTTTGAGGACACTAGCTCTTTGAAAGATTCAGACCATGTCTGATTGGAAGTTATCCTCTTTTAGAATTTTCTAAATGGAATCTCTCCAGGACCTTATCGATGTAAGTACTCTGGCATAGCCCGAGAAGCCTATTAGATCTATCTCTATAGATCTCCACACCTAGTATATAGGCCGCTTCTCCTAAATCTTTCATCTGGAAACATTTTCTTAACCATGCTTTGACTGCATGCAGTTGAGGAATATCGTTTCCAATGATTAAAATATCATCGACGTAGAGGACTAGGAAAGTAATCATGCTCCCACTAAACCTTTTATATACACACGGGTCATCTTCATTTTTGACGAAACCAAATTCAGAAACTGATTCATCAAAACGAATATTCTAGCTTCTCGATGCTTGTTTTAGTCCATAAATGGACTTCTTTAATTTGCATATTTTATGACGTTCTGATGGGTTAATGAAACCTTAAGGTTGTGTCATGTACACATCCTCTTCCAATTTTCCGTTAAGGAAAGCGGTTTTCACATCCATTTGCCAGATCTCATAATCAAAATATGCTGCTATCGCGAGAATAATTCGAATGGACTTGAACATGGCTACAGGAGAGAAAGTTTCATCATAATCTATCCCGTAGATTTGTTTGAAACCTTTCGCAACTAGCTTACCCTTATAGGTAACTACGTTACCATCCATGTCTTTCTTCTTTTTGAAGATCCACTTACAGCCTATAGGGATTATTCCTGGAGGCGAATCAACCAAATCCCAAACTTGGTTATCTGATATGGAGTCCATCTCGGCTCGCATAGCTTCAAGCCATCTTGCTGACTCCGGTCCACTGACCGCATCCGCATAAGTGAGGGGTTCATCATTAATGATGTAGACTCCGTCATAGCGCTCAGGCTGACGACGAATCCTTCCCGATCTACGCGGTTCCCATGATATCTGAGCCTCAGGTTGAATATTAACCTGATCTATTGGTTCAGGGTCATCCAACTGTGCTTGACTACTTTGTCCCTCTTCTGGAATTTCATCCAGCTTTATTTCTCTCCCACTGGCCTCTTGTAGAAGAAATTCCTTCTCAAGAAAAATAGCCGTTCGAGCAACAAATACTTTATTCTCTTTGGGATCGTAGAAATAATAACCCTTAGTTTCTTTAGGGTATTCGACAAATATACATTTATCAGATCTGCTCTCCAGTTTCCTAGAGGCGAACTTTTTGACATAAGCCTCGCAACCCCAGATTTTGATAAATGTCAAGCTCGGCTGTTTCCCATACCATAACTCATATTGTGTCTTTGAAAAGGCCTTGGATGGCACTCGGTTTAGCACCTTTGCAGCTGTTTCCAGTGCAAATCCCCAAAAGGAGTAAGGTAGAGTAGCCTGACTCATCATAGAACGAACCATATCCAATAAGGTTCGATTCCTCCTCTCGGACACACCATTCCATTGCGGTGTTCCTAGCGGAGTGAGCTGTGAGATGATCCCACACTCCTTCAGATAGTCAGTAAACTCACGACTCAAGTATTCTCCACCTCGATCTGATCGAAGTGTCTTGATATTTTGGCCTAACTGATTCTGTACTTCATTTTTGAATTCTTTGAACTTGTCAAAAGATTTACTCTTATGTCTCATTAAATAGACATAACCATATCTACTGAAATCATCAGTAAAAGTAATGAAGTATGAATAGCCACCTCTGGCATGTTTACTAAATGGCCCACACACATCACTGTGAATAAGGTCAAGTAAACCTGGAGCCCTTTCACCTTTATTAGAAAAAGGAGTCTTTGTCATCTTACCCATTAAACAAGCTTTGCATGTATCAAGCTCCTCATAGGAGAATGATCCCAGCAGTCCATGGTCATGCAACCGCTTAATGCGCTTCTTGTTAATATGGCCTAGACGACTATGCCATAACAAGGTGCTGTCATCAGCATACTTGGCTTTTTTATTATCAATTTGTTGTACAGAACATTCCATGTCTAACATGTATAACCCATTGTTAATCGACCCAGTTGCATAAACAATATTATCATATGAAATACAGCACTGTGAAGTTTTGCATTCAAATGAAAAACCTTTCCTGACAAGAGCAGGAATAGAGATAATATTCTTTGTTATGCTTGGTACAAAATAACAATTGTCAAGTTCTAATACAAATCCAGATGGTAAAGTGATGTGATATTCTCCTACAGCAACAGCAGCAACTCATTCCCCGTTTCCAACTCGTAGGTCCACCTCATGCTGTCCCACCTGTCTTCTTCTCTTGAGTTCCTGCACATTTGAACAAATGTGAACTCCACATGCAGTGTCCAACACCCATGAAATAGAAGAAGCAACCATGACTTCAGTCATGAAAATACCTGAGCCAGAAGTGAAAGGCTTACTTCCCTACTTCTCTCCTCGGAGCGCTCTACAATCCTTCTTCCAGTGACCCAGCTGGCCACAATGGAAGCATCTGTTGTCCTTTGACCGCTTCACCTTTTGTTTCAAAGCCTTGTTGTAGCTCTTGATAGGGGTTTTGCCCTTCTTCCCCTTCTTCTTATTCCCTAAAGGATGAAGGTGCCGAAACCCTAGTACACATGCATTTCTAAACTTTTGCATATGGGCGGAAAAACTAGGTTTAAGGATCGCATGGCTTAACATATGATCAACTTAAGCAACTTGCTTAGAAACAAGTGAAGATGTTACCATGGCCATGAGGTAGGAGGCGACTTGGAAATGAAAGAGGCGAGTGCTTCTTCTCCAAAGGAAATCGCACACAAGATGGCGATGACTTCTCCCTTGTATTCTTTGTGCTAGCAAAGATCTCCAAGGCGTCCTAGACCGTGTGTGGAGATGAGATTTTCTTCTTGGTCGGCCGAGACTCCCACTTTCGTTCGTGAAGACGATGAACATGAGAGGAAGGGGCGAGTGTGAGTGAGCATTCGAAGTCGTGGGGCGTTTTTTCAAAGGGAGAAAACGGCTTCCAAAAATAGTAAGTATAACTCCTATTTTAATTCCCCATGTAACTCTCAAAAACTCCCCTCTCAATTGAACCATGCGTTCACCTAAGTGAACCGGTTCAATCCTATTTGGTTCAAAGACCAAACCGAACCAAGCCATGGTCTAGATCTCATGTGAACCAAATGGCTCAAGATCTAACCACACATCTCTTGACCCTCTTGATCTCTACGATCAAGCATCAGTTCTCTCGATCGAAGCTTACCGATCTCAAGCCCTAATCAATCAAACATGATCAGACCAGATCTCACTTCCAATCAGAGTTTAAATTCCTTTAAACTGAATCAGAACAATTCAGTCCACACGATCTGACATAAGTAAGCCATATCATCAAATTGTGCGACCCTAAGGGTTTCCTTTAATGTCGGTGACGATAACTTACGTTATCACAATCAGAGAGGGGTATCTAGCAACACATCACTGTCTCCCGATATAAAGGAAAGAGTCTTCCAAGACTACTCCCAAACCATAGCACAAGTGTGAATCCAATTCACTTGACATACATGTTTCCTTTGCCACTGTATGTTCTTGTTGGACAAGCGTGTCAAGCCTGTAACTCCAACATGATGAGGATGGTTAGATCAGATGAACATAGTCATCTGGGTATGGCCATACACTTTCTCAACCATCTCATCTAGGGGGCCCCTTTAGAACATCACACTCCAACTAGGAGAGGCAATCCTATATCTATCACTAATGCCCTAACATGACTCATGCCCATTATCCAAGATAATCTATAACCATTATATTTCAAATGATATTGAACCATCTCAAGACAATGCCAATCATCATTTAGAACCACAAGCGATCTCAAGTCAGAGGAAATATGCCACTTGTTTGCATATAAGGATTATTCACATTGTGACAAACAATTGAACATCCTAAGTAGGGTCTGTCCAGTACATCCAATGCACCTATGTGTCTACATCTTATTCCATGCTCGAAGCATCCTATAAGATTAGAACACATATTAGTCTCAATCATATCAAGGCTGTCTCATGTTCACCAAGATATCTCGACTAAGGACAATACTGCATATCAGCTAAGCTGAACACCATTGAGACATTATTCAGAAGTATACATACAGCAGCAGATAATGCAACAATCTGAATAACAACCATTGTCTTTATAAACACAGTTTATACATGATACTGATAATAATCCAAGGCCTCAAACATTAGCCTTAAGGGCATACCCCAACAAAGGAACCATCAAGACAGAGGATGAAGACTTTCCCTTCTCAAGAGTCTGCTCTGTGGTGCAGAGCATGTTTAGTAATTCTGCCGGAGTACAGTCGATTTTGTTCATATTAAAATTAATGATGAACGCATCGAAAGAAGCCGGGAGAGACTGCAAGATGATGTCTACAACAAGTTCTTGATTGATGGTATGTCCCAGTTTCTCTAGAGCTTCTTTGTACCCAATCATCTTGAGTACGTGAGTTCTGACTGGACTCCCTTCAGTCAGTTTGCTATGAAAGAAAAGTTTCATCAAGTTATAGCGTTTTGTCCTTGCCTGTGTAGCATACAGCATTTTCAGATTTGCTATAATATCAATAGCAGACAAATCCTCATGCTGACGCTGGAGCTCGGGCATCATTGACGCAAGCATAAGGCAAGCGACATCAGTACTATCACTAACGTGCTTCTCATAAGCATCTCGAACCGCCCTTGCGGCGTTCGCATCGGGTTGAGCCGGTATTACCGACTCAAGGACGTACAACTTCCTCTCAGCTTTGAGGACAATCTTCAGCTATCTGTACCAGTCTGAGAAGTTTGGCCCAGCAAACTTCTCCTTTTCCAATATGGATCGCAAGTTGAGCCCTGTGGTGTTCGTTGCTGCAGGAATCTACAACATAGCAAGAACAACAAGGTCAGTATGCATGTTAGAATCATTCCAGGACTTAAGAGTGATTCTTTTCTCACTATTTTATCTGACTGAAAATCCAATAAAACAGCCCGAAAGAGTAAAACTCTTTTAGTGAGATGGGATCCAGATTTCATATTTGATCTCCGCGTCCCGCTCAGGCGAGATAAGATGCACAGAGAGTTCAAGCACTAATCACTAGTAGGCAATCCATGCCAATCGCCAACCCGTGCGATTCCCCTTCATCTAGGCAATCCAGAAGACTGTGCCAACTGAGTTGGTACAACACAGTCTCTGATTCCTCATATGGCTGCCTCCATATAGCTATCATATGCTCAACATGTAGCCTATATGGTCAAGCTGACCTGACCTACTTCCTAGACCACCACGTGCTATGCTGAGCAACGAGAAGCGATAAATCCCTTCTCTGTAGCATGTAGGTGTAATCGCGCACCGTCTGAAGATAGCTGGGCATGCCCACTGAGTGGGTACAACACGGCCCCAACGATAGTCAGAACAGTGAGGTTTCGCGTCAGAAGGCAATCGATAGCTTGATATTGACGTTGGATTTTAACAGTCTTTTATCTTCTTACTATCATGCAAATTTTATAGTGATAGCAGAAGAATAAAACATGCATGTGTTAATATTACTTAAAACAGTAAATGAAAGCACCATTATCTTATGTGGTAAATGCCCATAAAAACTTAAGTAAAACCCTAGTTTGACAAAAGTCTTCACTTGAGCTCTTTATGGGACTCTTGTACTTCATCTGGCCCAGCCCGGGCCCAAACGCCATCTGCAGCTCAAATGCCCCCACAAGACATAATGGGCCTGTTCTAGAGTCGACCTCTAGATCACCCACCTAGTGAAGCCAATTGCTGCAAGCGCTTCTGCCATATGTGTTGTGTGCTCATGTCTGATCAAATTACATTTTAAACTATCTAGACATGGTTTGACACGCAAGTCAATTATACATTTTAATAAATCAAATGTGATTCGCAGATCACACCAAATATATTAATTCCAGGCACGCAGGCCCCAGCACAGCATACAAAATAGGGCAGCCCACATAAGATTAAATAAACACTCAATATACTCAATGCAACATGTTAAACATGTACTACATGCGATCCAAACAGAAATAAAATTTTAGAAAACCCATGGCATCAATTTTATTTCCTTATGTGCCCTACTACCTTACAACGGTCCATTAACAGATATCCACTCGTCAGACCAAGTCAGACCCACTGCCCTTGCATGCACCCAGTCATAACTGACTTGCGTCGACCCAATGGTTGACTATGCATGCCTTAAGGGCTGAACGTCCCACATGATTTCCGGCAAGCGGGTGTGACCCCGGGCCATAATCATGATCGTTCACTAGTCGCCTCAAACAGACATCGCTACACGCCCTTCTGCAGTCGGCTTATAGCCACCTGTACAACTTGTGCACAGGTGCTATCCGGCCGCCCATCTAGGCTGTCAGATAGTCTGATTAGGCTGTTGAGTCCATACTTGACTAACGACTTCAAAACTGTTAACCCGTCTAAGTGTTTGAAGTAGGCACATAGATAGATCTAGTGAAGTCGCGCATGAAAATAATTTTAAACACAACTATGATATGCGCAAACTAGGAATGTAAACATTCATCTAACATCACATGCGCAAGCTATGTATGTAAACATTGTATCATGTTGTCGCATGTGAAACTAAACAAGATCTATCCAAAAACTCAAGCATGGATCACGGCAATCATATGCATCAAGCCATAAAACCTCGCTTTGATACCACTGAAAGGAAACCTTGTCAAAAGCATCATTCAAAAAAAAAACTTGTTGTAGCGGAAATACTAGGTCACCATAGAATCGCATGACTTGAGCACATGATCAACCTTGTAAAACTTGTATAGAACAAGTTAGAGTATTACCATTGCCATGATGTAAGAGGCGGCTTGGAAGATGAAAGGGGCGAGTGCCTCTTCTCCTAAGATGTCACACACAAGATGATGTCGACTTTCTTCCTTGTGTTCCTTGTGCTAGCAAAGACACCAAGGAGTCTTTAATCGTGTCTTGGAGAGGAAGATGTGCACTCTTGGCTGGTCGAAGTTCTTCCCTTGCGTGAAGATGATCCACACGAGAGAGCCAAAAAGAGGAGGAAGCGAGAGCTCCTTTCGAAACCGTGAGGGAGAGACAAAGAAGGAATGTTCGGTTACCACATATGGTAAGAACCAAACATGTAACTCCCTCCTTAACTCCCATTCAAGCCATCGAAACTTCCCTCTTAATTGAACCATGCGTTCACTAATGAACTGGTTCAATTTCGATTTGGTTCAAGCATTAAATCGAACCAGCCCTGGTTATGATCTCTTTGAACCATATGGCTCAAGATCTAACCACACATCTCATTGAACCCCTGATCTTTACGATCAAGCATCAATCCTCCCGATCGAAGCTCACCGATCATATGCCCTAATCAATCAAACATGATTAGACTAGATCTCACTTCCAATCAGAGCTTAAATTCCTCTAAACTAAACTAGAATAATTCCAGTCCACACGATATGACATAAGTAAGTCATATCATCAAATTGTGCGACCCTAAGGGCTTCCTTCAATGTCGGTAACGATAACTTACGTTATCACGATCAGAGAGGGGTATCTAGCAACACATCACTGTCTCCCGATATGAAGGAAAGAGTCTTCCAAGACTACTCCCAAACCACAGCACAAGTGTGAATCTAATTCACTTGGTATACATGTTTCCCTTTGCCACTGGATGTTCCCGTTGGACAAGCATGTCAAGCCTGCGATTCCAACATGATGAAAATGGTTAGATCAGACGAACATAGTCGTCTGGGTATGGCCATACACATTCTCAACCATTTCATCCAGGGGGCCCCTTAGAACATCACACTCCAACTAGAAGAGGCAATCCTATATCTATAACAAGTGCCCTAACATCACTCATGCCCACTATCCAAGATAATCCTTAACCATTATCTTTCAAATGATATTGAACTACCTCAAGATAATGCCAATCATCACTTAGAAACACAAGTGATCTCAAGTCAGAGGGAATATACCACTTGCTTGCATACAAGGATTATTCACATTGTGACAAACAATTGAATATCCTAAGTAGGGTCAGTCCAGTACACCCAATGCACCTATGTGTCTAAATCTTATTCTATGCTCGAAGCATCCTATAAGATTAGAACACATATTAGTCTCAATCATATCGAGGCTATCTCATGTTCACTGAGATATCTCGACTAAGGACAACATTGAATGTCAGCTAAGCTGAACATCATTGAGACATTACTCAGAAGTATACATATAGCAGCAGATAATGTAACAATCTGAATAACAACAATTGCGTTTATAAAAACATATATATAGTTTATACATGATACTGAAAATAACCCAAGGCCTCAAACATTAGCCTTAAGGGCATACCCTAACAATTCTAGGGCCGAGCCCTCCTATCCTCCTCTCCTCCTCTATTCTCTACCCTCTCCTTCCTCCAGAAATCAAACCAACCAGTCACGGTTCCCTATTTCCAGAATTCTAAAATTTTGAGAGATCACCGCCGATGATCCACCAGTCGGATTCTCATGAAATTTCGGCCATCCCTCCTCCTTCCCAATACAAAGCCACAGCCACCAGCATCGGGCCATCCAACCGTTCGATCACCAGAATTGAATTCCCGTTTCAATACCCTGTTCTCGTCCAGCCTTCTGCCCAGTTCCGCCCTTCATCGTCGTCCTCCTCCAACCGGCCACAGCTCGAACCGAAACTCCGGCCACCTCCTCACCATCATCACAGCAACTCTCAAATGTAACAGGTTCGGCGTCCATGCATCACTGGACGAACGGCGGCCGCCCCTGCTCCACGCGCGCACGTCCCCTGTTCCTACAGAACAGTCGCGTCTTCGCCTCCGCCAACACCCCGACGCCACCCTCGCTCCTCCACCATCTCTTGGTGCTCCGACATCTTCAATGCCATATCTTCTTGACTCCACGCTGCCGACAAACGATCCAAGTCCCAGCATCCTTGATCGGCGCCTACTTCCATCCCTCCGTTTTCTAGACTCCCGTGTCTCCTGTTTTAACAGCTCTTCTTTAAAACTTAATCTGATTAAGCTTGTTCATGCAGGTATTTTTAGCAATCGGCATAGCAAAAGTATAGACCTCTGGCAGGACTGGGAAGAACACCGTTTCTTCTATCATTTGCACCAGTCGAGCCAGTTCCAGACTCAACAGATCAACCAAAGAGACCTAGCAACTTTTGATATCTGGTTAACTCTGCATTTGTTCTTATATTCTAATCTGATTAGGGTTTTTGTTGCAGGTATTTTAAGAAATCAGGCTAACAAAAATCTTCAACTTATACATGACTGGGAAGATCAAACAATATTCTACCTCTCGGTTCAGTTGGATCCACTGAAGCATCAACAGATCGACCTATGACATATGGCAACCTTTGCAATCTGATAAACTTCTATGTTGTTTAATTTATCGATCTGACTGGCTATTTTGTTGCAGACGTTCTACTTGCCTGGAAGATCTTTACTCTCTATTTCTTATACGATTCAAAAGATCTAATCTAGTTATACATCTTGGTTTAGTCAATTCAAATTTTTGATATATGGATTTTTCTCCAAGGCATAGCAACTTTTCTTAACTGAATCTCTTTAATTGCCCTGGAATTCTGCCTGCTTTTATGAACTTGATGTTTTTTTTGAAAAAATACAAGAATAAATAATTAGTAGCATTGTCACACGCCTCCGTCCTACATCACCTTCGTTCTTGTATTATGCTCATTTACTAGTTTCAATCAAAACACCCGAAGAACCCTCCTTGGGCTCCGGGTCCTTTTCATGCAATCTTGCATTCGGTTCCTGTGCTTCCGACGTTGGTCTTGGACTTGTGCATTGTCGCCTTAGGAGCATCGTGAAGGTTCGGATCGCGCTCGCTTGCTTGAAGAAATTGGCTCTATGAGTAAAGGTGAGTAGTTTCCTTAGTAATCGAACTGTTTGTTTCTCCGTGCATTTGGGTATTGCTCAAGAAACGTCTACTCACTGTTCTCATCGGTTTTCTCGTGGCTTTCCCGTCTGCACGTGTTTTAACCTCCCTCATGTCAAGATCCTCTCTCGCATTCAGCATCATCGTCTAGTTCCCCTAGAGTATGCAAATTAAGGCCCCTACATCCGCTGCGTCAATTATTGGTATCAGAGCGAGGTTGGAGCTAACTCTTGTCTAGCTCTGCCGATCTCTTCATTGCATATCATACGGTTTCTCATGCTTTGTTTTCCGCATACATACGCATTTTTCAGCATCATGACTACTAGATTAGGTACCTCATATCAGAACCCTTCGTCCCAAGTGCCCGCTGTGACCGAAGAGAGTCCTCTCCCTATGATAGAATCGGTTGAATCGCTGTCCACATGCTTGGAAGCGATGGAGACCATGTTTTAGTGTCTAATGTTGTCGGTCCAACATCTCACGGACCAAGTGGCGGAACTCCGGTCTAAACCCGCTGAGGGTCAGCCGTCATTTAGTGCTCCCCCTCCGTTGGCCCCGCTCCGTATGCAGGCCACCGAGTCTCCTCGATATGACCCTTTCGGCGATGAGTCCACGTGGGTTGACGAGGCCCATCCCCTGCGTCGCCCACTGTTGGGAAACCCCGGGGACATTTTACAATTTTTCAGAGACATGGACATACAAACATACATTGCACAGCGGAAGAATGTCCCCGAAATAGGCCGATCCCAAAAACCCAGTGAAGATCGCAAGCAAGGGAGTCGACACGATGAGTTAAGAAATACCTTAAGAGCAATGTGGAGCGATGCCGATGTAGGCGTCCAAGTGTGCGCCCTCTGCAGTCTCACACACACGGATCTCTTGAGTTCTCTTCTTCCACGCCCGGTGCTAGCCTCGGGAAGAAGATCCAAGCCAAAGGTAGATGCTTCTACTTCTCTTTGCGCCACCACCAAGAGAGGATGCGCCAAAGAGGAGGAAGAGGAGAGAAAGCCGTCAAGAGCTTTCTTCACTTGCGCCAATAAGAACAAAGGAAGAATACTTGCGGCTACCTGATGGAAGACAAAGAGTTTTCACCCTTACACCTAGCTCTCGCCCCTCTCTTTATGCTCACGCCTCCAAGGATTGATTACCATCAAGAGGGCTCGGTGTTGGTGTATATGCCCTAGGACCTAGTTTTGGTCTACTCATGTACTTCTTAACATTGATATTTATATATCATTCTAGCATTGTCGTTATCATTGTTTGCTTACACCTGCGATTGTGTACCTACATGATAATGTCCCTGGAGACAGATTAGATCTGTGCTCAAACTGTAATCCCAGTCGATGTGCCTTAGTAGATATGGGACAGCTATGGTACTTGTGAGACTGATATGTGGGCTGGTTAGGCACGTGGTGCTAACGCAGACACATGGGTATATCATGGAGGATATACTGGATAGACCCGCTATGAGGCTATGACTTGGTGTCATGAGTTATCCTCATAAGTGACAGGAGATGCATTGATCTTTTGACTTGAGGTCATTGATCATTCTATATGGTTAGGGACTTGCTTTGATGCAACCTAACACCTCACCGTAGTTGGGAGGTCATAACGGTTGTCATTGGGCATGTCACGACCCATATGAGAAGGTCAATGGACAGACATAGGATTTGCCCCTTCCTTAGGGAAGCTTGATATCCATGGAGCTCCTCTATGGCTCTATGACTGAAAGTGTATGGCCATACCCAGGTGAAGACCTGTTCTAGTCATAGCCATGTGATTGGATGAAAACAAGTGGTGACACACTTGACCAATCGGATATCAGTTCGGCAAAGAGACTGAAATGCATCTGTACCTAGTTGCGATGATGGGGATGTCGATGTCGATATCCATTCCAATGACCTGGGTAGTAGCGATGCACTGCTAGGTGCCACTCACTGCTTGTGATGACCTTTGGTCAGCACTGCCAGCGTCAGAGGAACCTACAGGGTCGCACACCTTGATACTTGAGTTCTCGTATTGATCGGGAAGCCTTATGATCGAGTTATTGGATGACTCGGATCTAATTGGGAGATTTCATCAGCGCCAATGGGCCTGATGAGATGGAAGAATGTTATAGGAGCCAAACTTCATTTTTGGCAGGTTGACCCATATTTGACCATGGTTGGTCAAAATCGGATTAGGGTTGCATTGGATTGGATCCAAGTGCTTAATCAACCTATGCAATGAAGCTTGAGCTAGCTCATTATCCAATAAGGCCCAATAACAAGTTCTCATGAAGAGGAGAAAGGCTAAAAGGGTATAATGGGGTTAAAACTTCTCCCCTAGGCGCCTATGGGCATAATGGGGAGAAGTGGCACAATTTGCTCTACATGGAAGCAATTGGCGCCTCCCCCCTTTAACCCTTATGGAATGCATGCCTCTATGGCATGTTTGAGGCGCAAGGCAAGGCCTTGGCGCACAAGGAAGGGTATGGAAGAATATGGAAGGGTTGAATGAGAGTTATGGAAATGTCTTGGAGACTTTCCTTATCTCAAACCTCCTCATCCTAGCCCTACACTTGTCATCATCCTAGCCTTTGCTCCAACCGCCTATTGCCCTATATAAGTGACCCTTGTCGCCTCTTCTTGTGAGAGCAATCAATCCTTGGAGGCGTGAACACAAAAAGAGGGCGAGAGCAAGGAACTTTGGCGCAAGCATCCTCTTCATCAAACCCTAGCCGCAACCTTCCTCCCTTCTTGCTTCTTTGGCGCAAGAGAAGTGAAGGGTTGGCGGCATTCTCCTTTCTCCACTTCATCCTTTGGCGCTTCTACCTTGGAGGTGGCGCAACCTTGAAGTTCAAGAAAGAGTGAGGCTTGGATCTTCTTCCCGAGGCTAGCACCGAGCGAGGAAGAAGAGAACTCAAGAGATCCGTGTGTGCGAGACTGCAGAGGGCGCACACTTGGACGCCTACATCGGCATCGCTCAATATTGCTCCTAAGGTATTTCCTAACTCATTGTGTCGACTCCCTTGCATGCGATCTTCACTGGGTTTTTGGGACCGGCCTGTTTCGGGGACATTCTTCCGCTGTGCAAAAATGTGTATCCATAACTCTGAAAAATTGTAAAATGTCCCCGGGGTTTCCCAACATTGACTTATGCTAAGCCGAGAGCTTATGTCTAAGGAGATTGAATCTTTTGGAGAAATCAGAGTCCTGGCCTTCCTGGAAGTTAGGATGAGACCAGGAAGTGTTAATAATGAGATTGGCATCTTTATAATCCACCCAGAAAGGTTGGAATCTGAAGATTCTTTTCTTAACACTATGAGAAGGCTTAACATAAATAACAAGAGGAGAGTGGTCAGAGATACCTCTAGGAAGATGGGAAATCATACAGGAACCAAACAAGTTAAGCCAGTCAGGAGTGGCAAAGGCATGATCAATGCTGGTGAGGATTTTGCTCAAACCCTTTCTATTATTGGACCAAGTTTAAGGAGGACCAGTAAAACCAAGATCATGGAAACCAATAGAATGTATGAGGTTTCGCAGGAATGGGTTGAAGAGTTGATAGTGAACTTCCGCCCTCCTAATTTATCCAAAAAATTAAGGAAAGCCTTGGCATAAGGCAAGCCTTGCAAGGCTTGGACATTATCAGTGGATTTCAAATTGAGGGAAAAGGGAAATGATGTAGAGCTGGTGATAGGGTTTGGTGGCTTAGGGTTCAAGTCTGGAGGCTTAGGAAAAGGGTCCAAAAGCTTAAAAGGATTTGAAGTCTTAAACGGCTCAACAACTTCAGAAGGAGCTAGATCCGAAAGACCTGGATCAGATGGCCTGGATCCCAAAACTGGAAGACGTTGAGGTGGAGATTCACAAGGGAGGAACGTCAGCAGAAGTTGAAAATTTGATGGGTAGGGCCGCAATGACTTTGTGCCCAGAACGGTCAGAGAGTTGATGGATGGGACGGGAGTGGTAAGGTTGCTGTACAGAGAAAGGTTGAGAAGGCACATGTAAGACACTTTGTGCCCAGAACGGTCTGATCATCAACTCAGACGGCTTACCGATCATGGAAGCAATAGTATGGAGGGATTCAAGGTTCCAATATTCAAATGGAAGCCTTGGTGATGCCTTGCATTTTAAAAGTAATTTTTAGTATTATTTCATCTCAAATCTAGACCTATTTTAATATTTTTATACTCTATTTAGACTTATTTAGTTGATTGCTTCGGAATTTTCACTTTTTCTCATTTTTTTGAAATTTCAAGTAAAATCACCCAATTTTGAAGTCTTTTAAAGATTCTAAAGTCATGGGGTGATTCCTTACGAGAAGAGAAAGCTGCACGTCAAATTTGGGCCCAATCCGAGCTACTTTGAATCCCCAACCTGATGGGGTTCACCGGTACTTTCACCGGATGTCCGAAAGTTCACAGAAGACTTCACTGCTTGGTGAACCCAGCGGGGTTCATCACCCGTGATTTCTCTAAGGAAATTTGCGCAGAAATCTACAATACACTTCACTGGCTGGTGAACCCCGCCAGGGCTGGCGGGGTTCACCGGTGATTCTTATTCGACAGAAACCTCATAGAAGACTTCATAGCCTGGTGAACCCGGCGGGGTTCACCCATGATCGTAACTTTGCAGACCAACCCCCATTCGGTTTTTCCTCGATTCTGAACCCTAGAAAAATCCAAAAAAGGCAAGAAAATATATTTTGGAAACCTAAGAGGGAGGAAAATCTAAATAATATAAAAACCCTTTCTAAAATTGCCTAATTATTGAGCAATCGGTGCACGAAGCGGCGAGGGCGAACAGACTAGGCGACACAACATTTTCGGGGTGATTTCGAGAGATTGGAGCATCAGATCTTCACAATTTTTGGGGATCTTATTCGGTTCATCATCTCCTTCCCTTCAAAAATGTTTTGTAATATTTTTCCTGACATTTTAGAGAGATTTATGTGAGCTTTCATGAATTATATAGGATAAAACCCTTTTTCGGGACTTGGTTGAAGCCCACTGATGAACTCTTTCATACAATCTTATATTATTCTATTATTTTGCAGTTTGTATGAGCATATGCTTTGGCTGTGTAGTATGTGTGGTAGTCGACGCGATTCTGACCGAGAGGAGGATCGTGTCGGTGGATCTCTTAGGTAAAACTTGCGAGTCCTTGACATGAGAGTGCTCGAATCTCACTCGAGGGCATCATAATCTTCCCTTAAACTCATTGAGTTTATTTAGAACGATCCACCACGAGAGTGGAAATCGTTCTAGATAAGCACCTGGGTGTATCGACCGAGAGGGGGCATCCTGTACCTTAGGAAGATTCCTTTTGTGAAATTACGAATTCTTGTAATATATCCATTTTAATGTAGTTAGATTCATCAGTGTGGTGGATACCGAAGTCCCGATCTCTCTCATATAGATAACCTCCTCATTGCTGCATTTGATTTCTTATTTTCGCTTACTGATTGCAAAAACCCCGCTTTGAATCACTTAGCTATTGAGACTTAGACTTTTTATTACTTAACCTTGCTCCCTGTGAGTTCGACAACGTTATGTATTACTTCGACATTACCGTGCACTTGCGGGACATGTCAAGTTTTTGGCACTGTTGCCAGGGAGCAACGGTTAATATTAATATATTTCTTAGGATTGATAGACTAAGCTTTAGTTAATTATGTTACTTTATTGCTTTCTGCCTTAATTCCTTTTTGTTGCTTGCCTTAAAACTTTGCAACTGTGTTTGACATCTTTTTATGGAAAGAAGTTTGAGGGCAGGTGAATTTTTTGAAATTGATCTTGAGATAGAGAGGACGTTCAGAGGAAGAAGGAAACTCAAGCAGCTTCAGGCAAAAGAAGACCAAACTCAAATGGAGCATATATCTCTGAACCTGAACAATGATCAAGCACCTCAAGGTGTGGAGAACAACAATAATCGAGCACTGAGAGATTATGCTGCCCCCTTAGTTCAAGGACTGCAACCAGGAATTGCTAGACCAACTGTAGAAGCCAACAATTTTAAGATTAAACATGCTCTACTTTCTATGGTTCAACAACATCAATTTGGTGGTTCTCCTCTAGAGGACCCCAATATGCATCTTGTAATTTTTTTTGGAATATTGTGACATGCTGAAAATTAACGGTTTTTCTAATGATGCCATCAGGTTGAGATTATTCCCTTTTTCCTTAAGGAATAGAGCAAGAGCATGGCTGCACACATTGCCTTCAGCTTCCATAAGAACATGGGGAGAACTGTCACAAGCCTTCCTCTCAAAGTATTTCCGACCTTCCAAGACAATACAACTGAGGAATTAGATAACTAGCTTCATGCAGAAGGATGGAGAGTCATTACATGAGGCTTGGGATAGATTCAAGGAGTTACAGAGGATGTGTCCACATTATGGCATAGAGACTTGGGTTTTAGTTCATACATTCTATAATGGATTGAACTACAATACAAGGCTCACAGTGGATGCTGCAGCTGGAGGAGCTTTAATGAACAGAGGAGTTCAAGACGCCATGAACCTCTTGGAAGACATGACAATGAATCACCATTAATGGTCTTTAGAGCGAGGTACACCTTCCAGGCAGTCAGATAAACTCGAACTTGATACTTTAACTACTCTTCCTGCAAAGGTAGATACTTTATCTAGAAAAATTGACTCTTGGTCTGTAAACTCTGTGGATGCTAATTCTTTGTCTTGTGAGGTGTGTGGGGTTGCAGGACATGTTAGTACATAATGCCAGTTGGGTGATGGTCAATTTACTCATAGCCATCCTATACATATCAATTCAATTGGAAATATTAATCCCATGAATAATCCCTATTCCAAACAATCCAGATTGGCACAACTATCCAAACTTTTCATACCGAACTACCCAACCGTTGCAACCAGGACAAGCACCTCCACAAGGAAATTTCGAACAGCCTCCACAGGGGAATTATAAGCAACCACCTCGGTTTCAAGCCAGAAACTATATTTCACCACAGAAGCCGAACATAGATTCTCAACAGAGGAAGCAAATTGAAGGTTTAACTGATATGATGAAACTCATGATGATAAGAATGGATTCATTAGAAACCCACAATAAAATGTTGGAGAATCAGCTAGCCCAGCAAGCTAGCTCATCCTCTAGAGCACCAGGGAAACTTCCATCACAACCTGAAGTCAACCCGAGAGAGCATTGCAATGCAATCTCCACTAGAAGTGGCAAACAACTAGAAGATCTGAAGTTGCCAACTGATGACAGAGGAGAAGATGCAACACTTGACACAAGAGATCTGAACCATGAGATAACACTAGTGACACATGAGCAGACTGAGGAAGAATGGCCCTATGTGGGGCCACTTGCCTACAAACTTCTAATTTCTTTTCCACAGAGATTTGTCAAAGCCAAATTAGACAAACAATTCGGTAAGTTTTTTGAAGTTTTTAAGAAACTATATATTAACATACATTTTATTGATGCTCTTTTGCAGATGCTTACCTATGCCAAATTTCTGAAGGACATCTTGTCTAACAAAAGAAATATGGAAGAATAAGGAACTATTGCACTCCTCAGGAGTGCAGCGCGATAATACAAAACAAACTCCCCCAGAAACTCAAAGATCCAAGCAGCTTCTCCATACCCTGCCAGATAGGGGAGATCACTTTCTAGCGAGCCTTATGTGATTTAGGAGTGAGTGTCAGTCTTATGCCTCTTTCTTTATGTAAAAGGCTAGATTTAGGAGATTTGAAAAGTACTAATATTTCTTTACAGTTAGCAGACAGATCAGTTTGCCGTCCCGTCGGTATTTTGGAAGATATGCCCATAAAAGTTGGAGATTATTTTCCTGCTAATTTTGTTATTTTAGAAATTGATGAGGATGACAGACTCCCTATCATTCTAGGTGGACCTTTTCTTGCTATAGCTGGTACAGTCATGATGTCAAAAATAAAAAATTGGATTTAAACATCGGTAACAATGTTGTACAGTTTGATTTGTTTGATCGTCGGTATTTTGGAAGATATGCCCATAAAAGTTGGAGATTATTTTCCTGCTGAGTTTGTTGTTTTAGAAATTGATGAGGATGATAGACTCCCTATCATTCTAGGGAGACCTTTTCTTGCTATAGCTGGTACAATCATGATGTCAAAAATGGAAAATTGGATTTAAACATTGGTAACAATGTTGTACAGTTTGATTTGTCTGATTCTTTGAAAATACCTTCTCTTGCAAGTACATGCTGCAGTGTGGACATTGTTGAGAAAATTGTGCAGCAAATTGAACCCTATAGGAGGGAGGTAGATCTGCTTGAATTGACCCAGACCAACACCAAAGAACAAGACATTGAAGGGAAAGCCGAAGAGTACACTGCACTTCTTGATTCCGACCCATGATGCAACACCTGAAGTTAACCAGGAAGAGGAAGGGTAGAAGAAGCTTGAATTCAAAAGTCTACCTAGCACATTGAGATATGAATTCCTAGGTGACAATTCTACATACCCGGTAATAGTTAGTGTTGAATTGAACAAAGAGCAAACCAAACTACTCCTTGGAGAACTCTAACTTCACAAGAAGTAATTGGCTATTCACTTGATGACATTAAGGGAATTAACCCCTCTATTTGCATGCACAAGATTTTATTAGAGGAAAATAGCAAGCCTTCTGTGGAATTTCAACGCCGACTTAACCCTCATATGAAAGATATTGTGGAGAAGGAGGTGCTCAAACTTTTGGATTTAGGAGTCATATACCCCATATCAGATAGTTCTTGGGTGAGCCCGGTACATGTTATACCCAAAAAGGGAGGTATTACGATAATTAAAAATGATTTTGACGAGTTGATACCCACACGAACAGGCACATGATGGAGGATGTGTATCGACTACAGGAAGTTGAATTCTGCTACAAGAAAAAATCACTTTCCTTTGCCATTCATTGATCATATGTTAGATAGACTTGCTCATAATTCTTTTATTTTCTGGATGGATTTTCAGGTTTCTTCCAAATTCATATCCATCCAGACGATCAGGAGAAAGCAACTTTTATCTGCACCTATGGTACTTATGCATATAGGAAAATGCCCTTTGGGCTTTACAATGCCCCTGCGATATTTCAAGGGGTAATGATGGCGATATTTGCATATTACAATGAAGACTTTATGGATATATTCATGGATGACTTCTCTGTGTATGACTCTTTTTTCAATCATTGTTTATCTAACCTTTCTAAAGTTTTACAGAGATGTGAAGAGGTGAACCTGGTGTTGAACTAGGAGAAGTGCCACTTCATGGTCCAGGAAGGTATAGTCCTTGGGCACTTGGTCTCTGAGCGCGGAATCGAGGTGGATAGAACAAAGGTTGAAGTTATCAAAAATCTGAAGCTGCCTACAACAATGAAGGGAATTAGAAGTTTTCTACGACATGCTAGTTTTTATAAAAGATTTATCAAAGAGTTCTCTAAAATAGCTCGCCCCTTAACTAATCTTCTAGCTAAAGATTCATTCTTTGTTTTGACAGAGAATGTGAGGAAGCTTTTGTAAAACTCAAAGAGGCTTTGATAATTGCACCTATAATCCAACCTCCAGACTGGTCCCTACCTTTTGAACTCATGTGTGATGCTAATGACCAAGCTGTGGGGGTGGTATTGGGACAAAGGAAGGACAAAAAGCTGCATGTTATATATTATACTAGTAGAACACTTGATGATGCACAGATGAATTATGCCACTATAAAAAAAGAGTTACTTGCAATAGTTTTTGTTTTTGATAAGTTTCGTTCATACTTAGTTAATTCGAAAGTAATTATTTTTACTAATCATGCAGCTATCAAATATCTGAGTAACAAAAAGGATGCCAAGCCAAGACTTATCTGATGGATTCTTCTTTTACAAGAATTTAATATTGAGATTAGAGACAAGAAGGGGAGTGAGAACCTTGTGGCTGATCATCTTTCCAGGCTAGAATGAGATGCTGAAAAGAAAATTGATGATGAGTTGGAAATCAATGATGCATTCCCTGAAAAACATCTATATGCTCTTTTGGAACAGCAAGTGCCATGGTATATAGATTTTGTGAATTATCTTGTTTCTAACATTCTTCTCTTTGATCTTACTTTTCAGAAGAAGAAAAAGTTCGTACATGATATGAAATCCTATTACTGGGATGAACCTTATCTATATCGGCGATGTGCTGATGGATTGTACAGACGATGCATACCAGAGGCAGAGATACAAGATGTGCTGACACATTGCCATTCTTCATCGTATAGAGGACACGCCGGGGCAGCTGATGAGTTGCATTTACACCATGTTTTCACCTATATTTTAGATCATATTTTGGGCTTAATTGCATGATTTTATGCTATTTTTAGTGCTTTTGCGTTACTTTGCACGAAATCTTCACTTTTCTTGATTTTTTTGAAAATGTAGGTAAAATGACGTAAAAATGAAGGATTTCAAGAGTTTTGAAACCAAAACATGATTCACAAGGAGATCACGAGCCTTTATGACGAATTTGGGGCAAAAACAGTAAAGAACGAAACTTTTACGGCCTTGGCCGTAAATATGGATTCAGCCGTGAACGCGACGACGAACGGAAGTTGAAAACGTCTAAGTGTCGGAATGAACAGAAACTTTCACGGGTGAAGCCGTAATTCTATCACGGGCTGTGAAACTTTCTATGACCGAAAGCATTATACACAAAAACATTTACGACCTCAGCCGTAAACATATCACGGGCCATAAAAACTTCCGTCCGATGAGTTTTTCACTTATCTCTTCACTGATTCAAACCGGAATTGAACCAGACTTCGCAGAACCGTTCCCTGATGAGTTCTAAACTGGTCCAACTATAAAAGATTGATTTTGGAGGGTTAAAGAAGCTTCTGGCAGACGAACACGACCGGCGACGAGATTTCGAAGCATATTCCAGCGAGATTTCATACGATTTTTGATGATTGATTCTTCAATCCTCATCTCCAGACTGAAGAGAAGACGGTTTCTTCATCCTTTTTGTGATTTCTTTGCGATTCTTATGAAATCATTCTTGTTCATCAAAAACATGTATTCTCTTGATAATATGAGCGAGTAGATACCTTTTCGGGATTGATTGGGCGTAGCCCACTGATTTGCATGGACTAATTTATACTTTTGCTCTTTTAATATAATTTTATCTTCCTGATTTGATTGAAATTGCATATATCCTGTAAATTACCCTGGCCAAGTAACTTTACGTCTTAGACGTTGCGAGAAGGACCGAGAGGTGAATCGCTAACGTCCGATCTATTTTGATTAAACCTACGAATCCGATCACGGGAGTAGTTCGGATTCGTTTGAAGGGTTTAAGCTACTTTTCACAGAACTTAAAGGATCTAGTTAGGTTAACTGTCACGAGAGTAGGGAGTTAATCTAATTAGATACTGTATCATGCTCCGGGAGGAAGTGATATGTACCTTAGGAAAAGTACCTTTCAGGATGAATAAGTTTATTAACTGAGTTATTTTTACACAATTCATGTCTATCAGTGTGGCGAACCCATGAATTCCCGATGCTTTAGAATTCAAGTCCTTTAAAAAGCTGTTCTGAGTTTGTGTCGTGCTTAGAAGTTAGAACAACCAAGTATTGATTCCACCTAAATTCAAACATATTAAGAAGTCAGTACTTAGCTACGCAATCCTCATCGGGAATGATATCCTTTTATTACTTTGATAAATCCGTGCACTTGCGGATAGCTATCAGCAGCCAAAACAGCTTTCAAAGTCTTACAGTCTGGATTATTTTGGCCTTTTATTTTTCATGACGCCTAGCATTTTTGCTCTGACATGTGACGGCTGCCAACGAACCGGGAACATCTCAAAAAGGGATGAACTTTTATTGAGCAATATATTGGAGGTGAAAATTTTTTATATATAGGGGATTGATTTCATGGGACCCTTCCCATCTTCATGTGGTAAACGGTACATTCTAGTTACCATCGACTACGTGTCTAAGTGGGTTGAAGCCTCCGCAGAAGCTACTAATGACTCTAGGGTCGTTATGAAGCTTATGAAGCGAACAATTTTTCCCTGATTCAGAGTTCCACGCATTTTGATTAGTGATGGAGGTTCTGACTTCATCGAGCAGCAGTTTAGAGTACTCTTGAAGAAGTATGGTGTAAAACACAAGATTGCCACGCCCTATTATCCTCAGACTAGTGGTCAAGTAGAGGTTTCCAACAGAGAAATCAAGCAAATACTTGAGAAAACTATATCGAGATCACGAAAGGATTGTGCATTAAAATTACCTGATGCTCTATGGGCTTATAGGACTGCGTACAAGACTCCCCTAGGTATGTCTTCTTTCCAAATCATTTATGGAAAATATTGTCACTTACCTATTGAACTTGAGCATAGGGCATTTTGGGCTGTCAAGCAAATCAACTATGACTTCAAGAGTGCCGGCGAGAAGAGAAAGCTACAACTTGATGAGTTAGAGGAGATGCACCTTTATGTATATGAAAATGCCAAGATCTACAAGACACGCACCAAACATTGGCATGACAAACACATTGTGAAGAAGGAATTTCATGTAGGGGACAAGGTGTTACTTTTCAACCCCAGACTTCGATTGTTTCCAGGGAAGCTTCGAACAAGGTGGTCTGGCCCCTTTGTAGTACAACATGTGCAACCTTATGGCGCCATCACTATTTGGACAGAGCGCACAGGAAGCTTCACTGTGAACGGGCATCAGCTTAAACATTACTTCGAGGATGAGCGGGTTGAGAAAGGGGTTGTTCTTACCCTTTCAGATCCCGCAAATTTGGTGACTTGAAAACTTTTTGGGTTGAGCTATTGACCTTAAACTAGTGCTCTTGGGAGGCAACCCAAGTTTTTGCTTGTTTAGTTATTGCTTCATTCATCTTCATTGTTATTAGATGAACTCCGTTGTTGATAGTTTTCATTGTTTAGTTGTCGCTTTGCTATTCGTCTTAATATGTTGGGTGTTCTTGCTGATGCTTTGCATTTTAGTAGTAATTTTTAGTATTATTCCATGATAAATTTAGGCTATTTTAATGTTTTTATGCTCCATTGAGACTTATTTACTTGATTGCTTCAAAATTTTTAATTTTTCTTGTTTTTGTGAAACTTTAGGTGAAATCGCTCAAATTTGAAGTGTTTTGAAGATTTTAAGGTCACGGGGTGATTCCTTACATGAAGACGAAGCTGCTCATCAAATTTGGGCTCAATCGGAGTTACTTTGAGAAATACAGCCAGGTGAACCCGGCGGGGTTCACCGGTGCTTTCATTGATGACCGAAACTCACATAACACTTCACTAGCAGGGTTCAACTGTTATTCTTTCAGAGATATTTTGAGCAGATGTCTATAGTACACTTCACCACCTAGTGAACCCAGCGGGGTTCACCGGTGATTCTTACTTGACAGGAACTGCACAGTAAACTTCATCACCTGGTGAACCCGGAGGGGTTCACCCGTGATCGCAACTAAGCAGTCCGACCTTTACTCGAATTTCTTTTGATTTTGAGCCCTAGAGATGTCCAAATAAGGCAAGTGGACATGTTTTGGAAAGTTAACTCAGAGGTGAATCCAAAGGATATAAAAGCCCCTTCTGAAACTTCCTAATCATTAAGAAATCATCTGACAAACGGGCGAGCGTGGATGAAAGCTGCGATAACTCATTTTCGGGGCGATTTCGAGAGATTGGAGCATCAGATCTTCACGATTTTTGGGGATCTTGTTTGGTTCATCCTCTCCTTCATCTCAAAAACATTTTGTATCAATTTTTTGAATATTTTAGAGAGATCTATGCGAACTTTCATGAATTTTGTAGCGTAAAACCTATTTCGGGGCTTGGTTGAAGCCCGCTGATGATTTCTATTTGCTAAACTTAATTTAATTATGTTACTTGATCATTCATATGAGCATATCTTGACCTTATTGAACTTATTTCGTAATGTTGCTTTGGCCGTGTAATTTTTCATTTTAGCCGACGCGATTCATACCGAGAGGAGGATCATGTCGGTGGAATCCCTTGGTAAGACTTGTGAATCCGTGCCATAAGAGTACTCGGTTTTCATTTGAGGATATCATAACTTTCCATTGAACGCATAGTGTTTGTTTAGAACGATCCACTGCGAGAGTAGGAGATCATTCTAGATATGCATTGGGGTGTACCACCGAGAGGGGGCATCCTGTACCTTAGGGAAGGTTCCTTATGCAAAATTGTGAATTCATGTAATAGATCATCTTTAACACAATTAGATTCATCAGTGTGGTAGATACTAAAGCCCTGATCTCTCTCATATAAACACTCTTCCAGTAGTTACCTTGATTTCTTGTTTTTGTTTATTGACATCAAAATACTATTCTGATCCGCTTAGTTATTGAGACTTAGACTTTCTAGTACTGAACCTTGTTCCCTGTGGGTTTGACAACCTTTTATATTACTTCGACATAACCGTGCACTTGCGGGATGTGTCAAGTTTTTGGCACCATTGTCGGGGAACAACGATTAATATTAGTATATTTCTGAGGATTGGTAGACTAAGCTTTAGTTAGTTTTTCTTACTTTGCTGTTACACTTCGTTACTTTCTACTTATCATCTGCCTTAGAACTTTATAACTGTGTTTGACATCTTTTTATACAAAGAAGTTTCAGGGCAAGTGAATTCTTTGAAATAGATCTTGAGATAGAGCGAACATTCAGAAGGAGGAGAAAGGTTAAACAACTTCAGCAACAGGAAGACAAAAACCGGATGGAGCACATACCGTTATACATGAACAATGATCAAGCACCCCAACCGGCAGAGAACAACAACAATATCAGAATACTTCAAGATTATGCTGTCCCCTACGTTCATGGATTACAATCAGGAATTGCTAGGCCTATTGTAGAGGCCAATAATTTTGAGATTAAACCTGCTTTACTTTCTATGGTTCAACAACATCAGTTTGGTGGTTTTCCTCTTGAGGACCCCAACATGCATCTTGCTATATTTTTAGAATATTGCGATACATTAAAAATTAATGGTGTTTCTACTGATGCTATCAGGTTGAGACTATTTCCCTTCTCTTTAAGGGACAGAGTGAGAGCATGGCTTCACACAATACTTTCAGCTTCAATAAGGACGTGGGTAGAATTATCACAAGCCTTTCTTTCTAAATATTTCCCTCCTTCCAAGACTATTCAACTTAGAAATCAGATCACTAGCTTTATGTAAAAGGATGGAGAATCTTTATATGAGGCTTGGGAAAGATTCAAAGAACTGTAAAAAATGTACCCACACCATGGAATAGAGACTTGGGTTTTAGTTCATACCTTCTACAATGGGTTGGACTACAACACAAAACTTACAGTCGATGCTACAGCTGGAGGAGCCTTAATGAGCAGAGTAGTTGAAGATGCTATAAACCTCCTGGAAGACATGGCAATGAATCATCATCAATGGACTTCTGAAAGAGGTATACCTTCTAAGAAGATAGGTAAACTCAAACTTGATACTTTAACTACTCTTACTGCAAAGGTAGATACTCTGACTAGAAAAATTGATTCTTGGTCTGTAAATTCGTTTGATGTTAATTCTATATCTTGTGAGATGTGTGGAGTTGCAGACCATGTAGGTGCTGAGTGCCAGTTGGGAGATGGGCAGTTGGTCCAAGGTCATCCTGAACACATCAATGCTGTTGGAAACTTTAATCTGATGAACAATCTATATTCAAACACTTACAATACAGGATGGTGCAACCACCCAAACTTCTCATACCGAACTACACAACCAGTGTAGTCAAGCTAAGCACCACCACAAGCTCAACCTCCACAAGGAAATTTCAAACAACCTCCACAAGGAAATTTCAGATAGCCTCTAGGACTTCAAGCCAGAAATTACATCCCACAACCGAAGCCGAACACGGATTCTCAGCTGAGTAAGCAATTGAAAGTCGGACTGATATGATGAAGCTTATGATGACAAGGATGGATTTCTTGGAAACTCACAATAAGATGTTGGATAATCAGCTAGCCCAACAAGCTAGCTCATCCTCTAGGGCACCAGGGAAACTTCCATCACAACCCGAAATCAATCCGAGAGAGCACTGTAATGCAATCTCCACTAGAAGTGGAAAACAACTAGAAGATCCAAAAATGCCAACTGATGTCAGAGGGGAAGATGCAACACCTAACACTAGAGACTTGAACCTTGGCACAACACCAGAGATGTAAGGGCAGACTGAGGAAGAACAGACCTATGTGGGGCCACCTACTTACAAACCTCCAATTCCTTTTCCACAGAGACTTGTCAAAGCCAAACTAGACAAGCAATTTGGTAAGTTCTTAGAAGTTTTAAAAAAAACTCTATATTAACATACCTTTTTTTGATGCCCTTTTGCAGATGCCCACCTATGCCAAATTCCTAAAGGACATCTTCTCTAATACAAGAAAGTTGGAAGATCAAGGAACAGTTGAACTCACTGAGGAGTGTAACGCAATCATACAGAACAAGATTCCCAGAAACTCAAGGACCCAGGCAGCTTTTCTACACCATGCCAAATTGGGGAGATGACCTTTCAGAGAGCCTTGTGCGATTTAGGAGCGAGTGTCAGCCTTATGCCATTGTCATTATGTAAAAGGCTAGATTTGGGTGATTTAAAGACTATTAATATCTCTTTATAGCTTGCAGATAGATCAGTTCATCGTCCCGTTGGTATCTTAGAAGACGTTCCTATTAAAGTTGGCAATTACTTTGTTCCTGCAGATTTTATTGTTCTAGAAATTGATGAGGATGACAGACTCCCTATCATTCTAGGGAGACCTTTTTTTGCTACTACTGGTGCTGTCATTGATGTCAAAAATAAGAAACTGGATTTGAATATCGGTGACAATGTTATACAATTTGATCTTTCTGACTCTTTGAAAAAACCTTCTCTTGTAGGTACATGCTGCAGTGTAGACATTATTGAGAAGACTATACAGCAAATTGAGCCCTACAAGAAGGAGGTAGATCAACTGCAATTGGCCTTGACCAACACTGAGGATAGAGACATTGAAGGCAAAGCTGAAAAGTATGCTGCACTACTGGATGCCGACCCAGGCATGGATGCCAAACCCAAAGAAAACCAGGAAGAAGGAGGGCAAAAGAAGCTTGAATTCAAAAGACTACCTAGCACACTGAGATATGAATTTCTAGGTGACAATTCTACATACCCGGTAATAGTAAGTGCATAATTGGACAAAGAGCAAACTGAACTACTCCTTAGAGAACTCCGTCTTCACAAGAAGGTAATTAGCTATTCACTTAATGATATTAAAGGGATTAACCACTCTATTTGCATGCACAAGATTCTATTAGAAGAAAATAGCAAACATTATGTGGAATTTTAACACCGATTCAATCCACACATGAAAGATGTTGTGAAGAAAGAGGTGCTCAAACTTTTGGATGCAGGAGTCATATATTCAATATCAGATAGTTCTTGGGGTGAGCCCAGTATATGTTGTACCTAAAAAGGGAGGTGTTACTGTAATTAAGAATGATGCAGATGAAGTGATATTCACACGCACAGTTACAGGATGGAGGATGTGTATCGATTATAGGAAGTTGAACTCTGCTACAAGAAAAGATTACTTTCCTTTACCATTAATTGATTAGATGTTAGATAGGTTGGCTCACAATTCTTATTTTTGTTTTCTGGATGAATTTTCAAGTTTCTTTCAAATTCCAATCCATCCCGATGATCAGGAGAAAACTACCTTTACTTGTCCCTATGGAACTTATGCATATAGGAGGATGCCCTTTGGACTTTGCAATGCCCCCACAACATTCCAACGGGCGATGATGGCAATATTCATAGATTATGATGAGGACTTTATGGATATATTTATGAAAGACTTTTCTGTGTATGACCCTTCTTTCAACCATTGTTTGTCTAATCTTTCTAAAGTTTTGCAGAGATGTGAAGAGGTGAACCTGGTGCTGAACTGGGAGAAGTGTCACTTCATGGTCCGAGAAGACATTGTTCTTGGACACTTGGTCTCTGAGCGCGGAATCGAGGTGGACAGAGCAAAGGTTGAAATAATTGAAAATTTGAAGCCACCTACAATAGTGAAAGGAATTCAAAGCTTTTTAGGACATGCCAACTTTTATAGAAGATTTATTAAAAACTTTTCCAAGATAGCTCATCCTTTAACAAACCTTCTTGCTAAAGATTCTATCTTTTGTTTTGACAGGGAATGTGAAGAAGCTTTCATGAAACTCAAAGAGGATTTGATTACTGCACCTATTATCCAACCCCGAGATTAGTCATTACCTTTTGAACTCATGTGCGATGCTAGTGACCAAGCTGTGGGGATGGTTTTAGGGCAAAGGAAAGATAAAAAGTTGCATGCCATATATTATGCTAGCAGAACACTTGATGATGCATAGATGAATTATGCTACCACAGAAAAAGAGCTACTTGCAATCATTTTTGCTTTCGATAAGTTTCGTTCATACTTAGTTAATTCGAAAGTGATTGTTTTTACTAATCATGCAGCTATCAAATATCTGGTGAATAAGAAAGATGCCGAGCCAAGACTTATTCGGTGGATTCTCCTCTTGCAAGAATTTGATGTTGAGATTATAGACAAGAAGGGGAATGAAAATCTTGTGGCTGACCATCTTTCCAGGCTTGAACGAGATGCTGAAAAGCAAAACTGAGGGTGAGTTAGAGATCAACAATGCGTTCCCTGAAGAACATCTATATGCTTTATTAGAACAAAAAGTGCCATGGTATGCAGATTATATGAATTATATTGTGTCTAACATTCTTCCCCTTGATCTTACTTTTCAAAAGAAGAAAAGGTTTTTACACGATGTGAAATCTTACTATTGGGATGAACCTTATCTATACTGGCGATGCACTGATGGATTGTATAGACGATGCATACCCGAGGGAGAGATACATGATGTGCTCACCCATTGCCACTCTTCACCATATGGAGGACACGCCGAGGCGGCTAAAACGGCATTCAAATTCTTGCAATCAGGTTTATTTTGGCCTTCTATATTTCATAATGCTAGACACTTTGCTTTGACTTGTGACAGTTGCTATGGGCTAATCGACAATGCCATAGGAAAACACCAACTGAACCACTCAGTTTGGTCCTTTTATTATTTATGTTACAAATAGAACTATCCAAGACATATAACCCATTACATAAAGTACCATTCCCATAAAACATGTTTGCAAATGAGAAAGAACAAGAGTTCTCCTTTATTTCAAACTTAAATCCTTTCTTTGCCAAGCAAGGAATGGATACAATGTTTTTAGTAAGTGAAGGTACATAGTAGCAATGATCTAGTTCTAATTGAAGTCCAGAAGGTAGGGAGAGAGTCAAAACTCCTACAGCAACAGTAGCAACCTGTGCCCCGTTTCCAACTCGTAGGTCAATCTCCCCAGGCCGCACCGATCATGGGGGAAGACTTACTAAAGTGCAGTCCTACTCGCTGCACTCGGCTGGGTCATCATCATCACCAGTGCCGTCGTCAGAGGAGTCAGAAACATGGATGGTGTCGTCTATGTCCTCGTCTTCTTCTCATGGTGGTGGAGGTGCCATGTTGCAGTGGAGGAAGATCTCGATAGACTTTACCGTGTCTACTAGGGTCGCCAGCTGCTTCCCCTAGTGGATCTGTTCTTGGCGGAGCAAGTGGAGCATGTCGTCGGTAGAAGGTTGGCAGCAGTCTAAGGCTGGCCGCCGATAGAGAAGCTCAGGTCGACATCCAGAGGTGTCGTCTGATCTTCTAGTGCTGCCGGCTCTGAATGTAAGTGCCATCTGGCGCTGTCCCTGATATCCGTCCTCGCGATATTTGGTAACGACATGGTATCAGTGGTGTCAGCAAAAGTCAAGTGATAGATATCTCCTCGCCTGACGATCATCTTCATTGAAAGTAAGTGCTCCAAGTCCAGGCGGTGGCTTCCTACTGCTTCAGGCTGACCATACGGATTGTGTCCAAGGGAGAGAGCTATCATAGTTATCATCCCTCCAATGCAGATGACTGCCTTCTGCGCACGAGCTACTCGTATAAATTGCTGGGCGAGATGATACCCAACGTTAATCTAAAAATGGTGCAAGAGTCCCCACAGGCATAGCAACTTGGGCTGGCGGACTATCCCATCTCCTTCCCTCGCAAAAATTGAATGTGCTAGGAGGCGGTGCACGTATCTGATGCAAGGATTCGAGAGGGTAGAAGCTCTCGCGTTTCAGGGTGAGTAAGCGCTCATGGAGGAGATGCAACGCCAAAAGATATCTTCGTTGAAGTTGGGAGGACCGACCCTGGAGGCGTATGCAGGGAAACCAAAAATGTCGTTAAGGTCCGCAATGGTAAGGCGGTACTCTGTGTTTGCAAGCCTGAAAGTTAGTAGCCCTGGATCCGTATCAAGAGCCGAGACCTTGAGTTCTACTGAGCTTAGGAATTCGAGTGTGAATGGTATGTATGTGGGGTGGGCGTACTGCAAGAAACGCCCCCATTCGAATTGCCGGAAGACCCATAGAAGGTCATCAAATATCCCAAGTGCAGCCAGCACCGACGGGTCTATGTATCTAGTGTTGATTATGCAGCGGTTGGAGAGCACCTGATACCTAGCAGCTTGGTGACTGTCCCTCATTTGGATTTCAGTCGGAGCGGGTGGCTACTACGGCGCTTCAGGCCGTGGGCTGGTAGCTCCAGCTGGGCGCTTGCCCGTGTTCTTCCATCTTGGCGGCATGGTCGCTTAAGGGGTTGGTCGAGAATGTCGAAGAACAGAAGCTAATGAAAATAGAATCTACGGTGAGATAAGGAGTGAAAACCTGAAGTGACAGCTCGCCGGAAGTTGGTGGTGTCGCCGAGAGAGTCGCCGACTAGTCAATAGCCGACGGCGAGGTAAGCAGCGGCGACAAGTGGGGCACACAGTGGGGTCAGCGACTCGTACGGAAGAGGAAAAATCGGAACTCCAGCGAATGTTTTGGGGCGGAACTTTAAGTGGATGGCTTAACGGGTCGGGCTGGCCAGGCGGATCCGTTAAGCTGCCAAGGTTTAGTGATCACGCCCTAGATTTTCATCAGGAGCTGGTCATGAAATCCTCATGGAAGTGTCTGCTGGGAAATCACGGTCGAGATTTTCAACGGTACCCAGTCATGATCTTCTCACAGATTTTTGATGCAAATCTTCACGGTGGTGACTTCAATCACAGGGCAGTCGTGACGTTCTTGTAAATTTGTACTCGTTCTGTCTTTTGGAAATCTTGCCCATGATTTTCGTCATGACCCACCCATGATTGCTTCTGTGTGGTTGCGCACAAATTTTACGGCCGTACCTATAGTCATGGCACTACCGTAAATCCTTCGACGGATAAGTCTTGTTTTGGCCTTCACGAAAAATTTTGGTCACGACTTTCGGCGTACCCCAATCAAGTTTTTCTTTTTGCATAATTTTGCATTGCTGATTATGACCGTGGCTTCAACGACCTTCCTTGGCATAATTTTCTCGGCGAATTTTCTAATGTTGAACTAAGCGAGAATCATGGTCGAGATTTTTATCAGGACCCGCCTGTGATTTTGGGAATACTGGCAGAAAAATGCCTCTCTTTACTGCATCAGTCTGCGATATTCCTGTGTCATTCAAAGTCAAGCAAGAACATCAATATCCATAGCTAAATAAACAGAAATACCATAAACAATGCAAGTAGCGAAAGGGCACGACAAGGCCCAAATATCGTTTTCAATTTTTATGAGAATAAATTGCCAATGCTGAAAATAAACAATATCGATTCATGAATGCGTATAGGTTCCCAAATAGAGCGGATTAAAATCAATCAGTGTGAGTGTAGCTTGCGTCTTTCTCGATGAATGCTTCCTATCAGGGATTCTCACGCCAACATCAATATCAGAATTTTGCTCAAGCCCTCTTGGTGTCGTCAGCATAATGTACGTGCATTCCCTGCAAGATTATCATCGGTGTTAGAGGCTTAAATTATACATTAAAACAAAATGACACAACAAAGAGATGAAATGCCAACTCTTAGTAAAGGAAGTTAAGATATGCTAAGGTTGGATTGATGTGTCCTAATGTCATCTTGGTACAAAAAGAAGCATGAAATTACTAAGGGTTTAAGACCTATCATTAGAAGAACTCTTCCAAGTATGCAAACTAAACTAAACTCACACAAACCATGAAAACAAGAAGGAAAAATGCTGAAAATAAATTCAACTAGAGTAAAAAGCTTGGGTGCCTCCCAAGAAGCGCTGATTTAAAGGTCCGTCAGCTTGACCATAGTCAGTGTCATTTTGGTGAAGGAGGGTCCATGAGAAGCAGTGCAGTCCCCTCTGGTATTGGTTCTTGGGAGAAGTAATGCTTAAGTCTTTGTCCGTTAACTTTAAATGTGCCAGTCGACTCTCAGTAAATGTCCACAGCACCATGAGAGTAAACTTTTTGTACTACATGCAGTCCCGTCCACTTAGTTTGAAGCTTACCAGGGAAAAACTTGATCCTGGAGTTAAACAAGAGTACTAATTCACCTTCGCGAAATTCCCTCCTCATAATCTTTTGATCGTGCCATCTTTTGGTGCGTTCTTTATAAATCATGGCGTTCTCATAGACTTCCTGTATAAATTTGTCAAGCTCATGAAGCTGAAGTTTTCTGGCCTTGCCAGCTTGGTTCCTATCAAAATTCAGTCGTTGTATCGCCCAATAGGCTTTGTGTTCGATTTCGACCGGTAAATGGCATGATTTACCATTTACTAACTGGAACGGGGATATACCTATTAGAGTTTTAAATGCCATATGGTATGCCCATAAAGCATCGTCGAGTTTGATTGCCCAATCTGTGCGTGCGTGCGACACTATTTTCTCAAGGATGTGCTTTATCTCTCGATTTGATATCTCCACCTGGCCGATAGTCTGAGGATGGTAAGCGGTGGCTACTTTGTGTAACACCCCATATCTTTTGAGAAGTGATTCAAATCCTCGCTCAATAAAATGAGATCCGCCGTCGCTGATTACCACGCGAGGCGTTCCAAATCGTGGAAGTATTAATTTCTTGAAAAATCTGGTGACTACCTTGGAGTCATTTGTTTGTGCAGCCAAAGCTTCTACCCACTTGGATACATAATCGACTTCAACTAAAATGAATTTGTTACCACAAGAAGGTGGAAATGGACCCATAAAGTCGATTCTCCATATGTCAAAAATCTCGATCTCTAGTATGGTATTCAGCGGCATCTCATTTCTTCGTGATATTCCGCCCATCCGTTGGCAATGATCGCAAGACTGTACATAGTCCCTTGCGTCTCTGAATAGGATCGGCCAAAAGAAACCGCATTGGAGAATTTTGTATGCTGTTTTCTTGCCACTGCAATGCCCTCCATAGGAAGAAGAATGACATTGGAATAGGACATCTGAAATTTCCTCTTCTGGTAGGCATCTCTGAATGATACAATCAGCACAACGTTTGAACAAGAGTGGTTCATCCCAATAATAGTATTTCGCCATAAACATAAACTTTCTTCGCTGTTGGTACGTGAGATTAGGGGGCATAATATCGGCTGCCAAGTAATTTACCAGATCGGCATATCATGGTATTTTCACTGTGGTGACAGCTAATAAATTTTCATCTGGGAATACATCATCTATCTCTTCCTCCAAACTATTCTTGAGAGTAGATGTCAGACGGGAGAGATGGTCTACTACTAAATTATCAGCTCCATTCTTATCCTTGATCTGAACGTCAAATTCTTGCAACAACAATATCCATCTGATTAGCCATTGTTTTGCGTCTTTCTTTGTCATGGGATATCGGATTACCGCATGATCTGTATAAACAATAACACGCGAGTTAACTAAATACGATCGAAACTTATCAAAAGTGAAAACCACAACTAGAAGTTCTTTTTCTGTGGTGGCATAATTGTTCTGTGCTCCATCCTGCGTTCGGCTAGCATAATAAATGGCATGATTTCGGTTGTCTTTCCGCTGTCCTAAGACAGCTCCTACCGCATAGTCGCTGGCATCGGACATAACTTCGAAGGGCAGCGACCAATCCGGAGGTTATATAATTGAAGCGGAGATCAACGCCTTCTTTAATTGTTAAAACGCATCAATACAGTTATGGTCAAAAACAAATGGTACATCCTTAGCAAGTAAAGATGTTAAAGGCCTAGCGATTTTAGAAAAATTTTCAATGAAATGTCTATAAAAGCCTGCATGTCCTAAGAGACTCCTTATTCCTCTAACAAAGTTTGGAGGTGGCATTCTCTCCATCACATCAATTTTGCATTGTCGACTTCGATACCACGCTCCGATATCAGATGACCAAGAACGATTCCTTCTTTTACCATAAAATAGCATTTTTCCCAATTAAGCACCAGGTTCGTCTCTTCACAGTGCTGCAAGACTCGGGTCAGATTAGATAAGCATGAATCAAAGTTGGACCCATATACCAAAAAGTCATCCATAAAGACGTCCATGATGTCTTCAATGAAATCTGAGAAGATTGCCATCATGCACCACTGAAAGGTAGCTGGTGCATTACATAAGCCAAATGACATAAAAGGTGCTGAAGGGACATGTGAACGTGGTTTTCTCTTGGTCGTCGGGATGTATCGGTATTTGGAAAAATTCTGAGTAGTCATCCAAGAAAAAAAAGAGTTAGTGGCTAATCTTTCAAGCATTTGATCAATAAAGGGGAGAGGAAGGGTGGCTTTGTTCAGTTTTCGGTAGTCGATGCACATGCGCTACCAGGTAACAATTCTTTGCGGGATCAATTCGTTATCTTCGTTCTTTACTACCGTTACTCCTCCTTTCTTTGATACCACATGTACCGGACTCACCCATTGTCTATCCGAAATAGGGTAAATAACCCCAACATCCAATAGTTTCAAAATTTCTTACCTCTTTCAAGTTTGGGTTCAAACGTCTCTGGTATTCGATAGATGGTTTGCTGTCCTCTTCGAGATATATCCTGTGTATGCATAAAGAAGAGTTAATACCTTTTATATCTTCCAAAGTGTACCTAATTACCTTCTTACATTGTCGAAGCTTATCAAGGAGAAGGTTTGTTTGTTCCAAATCAAGATGGTTTGCTATAATGACAGGATAAGTAGAATTCTCACCTAAAAATTCATACCTGAGGTTGCTCGGTAAAGATTTGAGCTCTAAGCTGAGTTGTTCACAAACCTCAGATTTCGGTGTAGATGATTCCTCAAGCTTTTCTACATCTGGCTCAATTGCGATGTTCGAGTCGAGAATATCGGCATAAACACGAACTTCTTCCTCTTGTACTTTGTCATAGTCGCCCATCAGGCATACTTTGAGGGGATCGATGTTTGTCCGAGGGATGTAAGATGAATTGAGCTCATCGTCGATGACTCCGATACTACAGCAGGAATCTGCAAAGATAGTCTTTTTTAGGCTACCTGTGATATCAAATTCAACCATATCCTCACCTATGCACAGTGTCAACTTCCCATTTTTAACGTAGATTATAGCACCGGCAGTTGCCAAAAATGGTCTGCCCAGTATTATAGAAAGTTTGGAGTCTTCCTCCATCTCAAGTACAATGAAATCAGCTAGAATAAAAAATTTACCGACCTTTATTGACACGTCCTCCAGAATTCCTATCGGATGTCGTACGGAACGATCGGCCAATTGCAAGGAGATGTTTGTCGGCTTTAAGTCTCCGATATCCAGTTTCTTGCAAAGAGAGAGTGGCATCAGACTTACACTGGCGCCAAGATCGCACAAAGCACAGTCGAAAGGTGTATTTCCGATCAGGCATTGAATGGTAAAGTTGTCTGGATCCTTCAACTTTGGCGGTAACTTATTTTGGATGATTGCGCTGCATTCCTCAGTTAACGCCACTGTGCCGTGTTCTTCCATTTTTCTTTTATTTGACAAGATTTCCTTCAAAAACTTAGCATATGATGACATTTGTGATAAAACATCGGTAAACGGTATGTTAATATATAGTTTCTTTAAAATTTCTAAAAATTTACCAAATTGATGATCGAGTTTTGCTTTTGCCAACCTCTGGGGAAATGGAATGAGTTGTTTGTAAGGTGGTGGTGGAACATAGACAGGTTCATTCTCTTTTGTCTGTGATTCACTCTCGACTGATTCATTGGGTTCCTCAAACTCAGGGGTTCTGGTTTCATTCACAACGGTCATCCTTGGGCATCTCTGGTTCCTCAAGCTGCTTGCCACTACGCATGGTAATGGCGTTGCAATGCTCTTTGGGATTCATTTCAAGCTCTCCAGGCAATCTGCTCGGCGGTCTAGTAGATATACTAGCCTGTTGGGCTATTTGGTTTTCCATTATCTTCTGGTTTGTGGTTAAGTTTTTGATTGCTTCTAGCATGCAGTCCATGGCTTTTGTTTGCATTGACACGAAGTTGTCAAAGCGTGATTTTAAGGTTGGTTCATGTGGGATTGTGTTGGTGCTTGGTTGTGGTGGTTGGTCAAATTGTTTAGGCTGATACCCAATGTTGGGCGAATGAAATCCAGGAGGTTGCCTATAGTTCGATTGTTGAACTGCATTGTTATTTCTATAGGAGAAGTTGGGATGATTTTTCCACCTAGGGTTATAGGTATCAGAATACGGGTTGTTTTGGACCCTCAGGTTAAAGTTACCTACAACATTCACCAAGGCGGGTGGGGGGTCTTGTGATACCATATTCCCTAATTGACAGGTGTCAAATTGATGACCTTCCATTCCACAAATTTCACACATGGTAGCACTATGACGCATGTTCATAGAATCAAGTTTATGAGATGACGAATTTACTTTACAGCAAGAGAACTAAGAGCGTCGAGTTCATATTTACCGGCTTGTCGGGATGAAGTACCTCTCTCGCCCGACCATTGGTAGTGGTTGAGCGCCATTTCTTTGATCAAATTGTAGGCTTCATCGACTGCCTTGTTCATCAAAGCTCCTCTAGTGGCTGCATCAGCGGTAATACGAGTGTTATAAAGCAAGCCATTATAAAATGTATGTACCAGTACCCTTTCCATGAGGCTATGGTGAGGACACATTCACTGCAATTCCTTGAAGCGGTCTCATGCCTCATATAGTGATTCAGCTTCTTTTGGGGAGAAATTGGTAATCTGGTTTCTCAGTTGCGTGGTTTTACTCGAAGGGAAATATTTTGCAAGGAAAGCATGTGAGAGTTGTTCCCATGTGATAATGGATCTAGATGGTAATGAATGTAACCAAGCTCGCGCCCTATCTCTAAGTGAAAAAGGAAAAAGTCGTAGCCGCAGAGAGTCAGTGGTTACACCATTCATTTTAAGAGTGTCATAGTATTCAAGAAAAACTGATAAATGCATGTTTGGATCTTCAGTCGGTGATCCACCGAATTCGCTTTGTTGTAACATTGATAGAAGTGATAATTTTATCTCAAAATTGTTTGCCTCTATTGGTGGACGTGCAATGCTCAAATGCAGCCCTTGAACATTTGGTGCAGCGAAATCTCGGAGTGACTAGTTACCGTCCATGATTGTTATTTGCGAGTTCTTCTTGGGTTGATACTTCTGAAGATTCTTGCGACGCCATAACGTTCTTTTGATTTCTGAATCGAATGGTATTGTAAGTTCCGGTCGCGGAGTTCTACGCATAAACTAAAATTCTAACAAGCAAGTGTTTCGTTAAATCAAGAAAGGTATAAGATTAAATAAAAGAAAATATACTGAGCTAAAAATGTTTAGTATATTAACTTCTAAATCTTATCAATATTGCTAAAATTAGTCCCCGGCAATGGCGCTAAAAACTTGATAGCGCCCACAAATGTAGGTAGGTGTTTCCGCAAGTACACGGGTCAATCGAAGTAATAAAATATCGATCCCACGGGGACTAATAGGCAAGTACCGACAGATCACAAAAATGCTAGCTAGACGATGTCGAAATTAGTGAAGTTAAATGTGATGAAATAATTAAATGCACAAGTACGTAAATAGATGAAATCACACGAGAGAATTTTAATGAGGAGATGCATCAGGATATGAGTTCACGGCTTTGACTTCTTACAGTTGAATAGTCAAACTCTATCACCAATGTCCTATCAATTCAAGGGAATGAGCCACCTGTTGTGCAGGTTGCTCCCTCCAATAATCTCGTCTGCTCCCACAAATTAGATTATCGGTCTAATCCGTAGGGTTCTGACGCGCGGCCGGACTAGAGTCTCCGCGCTACCTCTAAGCTCCTTATAATCCCCGCAAGTAAGTATAGATCCACACGCGAGTTTCCCTCCTAGAGATGCTGATTTACAAACCTCACTTAGGGTGATTAAAGGCTCAAACACTCCCTTTCGGATAGTGTAGGCATAGCACACCAACAAAATAGATAAACCCTCAACCAAATGGGTCTGACGGGCGGTCGGACAAGAGTCTCTCCACTACATCTAGATTCCTTATAACCCCACTAGTAAGTACAACTCTACAAGCAAGTTTTCCTCCTAGAGATGCTGATTGACAAACCTTACTAGAGTGATTCAAGGCTCAAGCATGCCCCTCCGGATAATGCTTCCCTATAGTCCACCGAGTAAGTACAGATCTGCAAGCGAGTTTTCCTCTTAGAGATGCTGATTAACAAACCTTACTCAGGTAACTAAAGGTTGAAACATACTCTTTTGGGTAATGCAGGCAATGCGCACTCATAGGGTCGAGCAAGGACATTGGGCGAATACAATTAAACTATTGCAACTAGTAATTCATCAAGGGCTACCCCACATCCTGATTTAGAACTTAGCCTATCATTATCATGATGAAAGCGCAAACAATATCCTTTAACAACATACGCATATGCAGATTTGTACAGGAATTACAAGACAAGATTAAGATCATGCAAGGCTATGCAAGGATTATACAATAAGCGCAAGAGATAGGATGAAACTTGTAGATCTTCCTTACAAACTTGTTTTTGAGATGCTCACACAATAGGATCTTCAATAATTTCATATGTGCCACTCTTCTCCTCCTTGCAAGCACAGCACTTCTCTCTACGTGATCCCTCTTTTCGAATGATCCCTCTTCCTCTTCTCCTCAACCTTTTTATTCCTGTCCCCTCTATGCCTTTTCCTTCTTCCCATTCCCTGCCAAAGCTGCCACAGCCGCTGCCACTTTCCAGCAAGAGAAGACTTTGCTGCCAGCCTCCATGCATTGCAATGCCGCAGCCAACTTTCTCACGAAATCATGATTTCGTGACCAAATCTACCGCCGAAAGCTGCTCCACGCATCCTTTTGTCAACGGTGGAGAAAAGTCCTAAGTGCCATTCAGCCTTCCCTCAGGTTAGATTGAAGAAATCGGGGCAAAAATCACGATTTCTTAACAAGTGGGTCCGCGATCACGGGCGAAAATTTGGTCGTGACCCAGTCGTGATTTATCGCTTGCAGCTTAAATGTGGAGACGAGTCACAGGCATGATTCTGATTGTAACCCGGTTGTGATTTCCAACGAAGGCTTCAATGAGTCCGAAAACTTCTAGTTAGGATCATCTTGAGTTAGGCTGAGCTTTTCTATTAGAATCCGCCCTCTTTATGGTCGTTTTGACCTGAAAACATGAAAATACCAAGAAAAGTATAGATTTCATAGATGTAAAGCAATTTAGGCATTAATCAGGCAGAAAGCCCAGAAATATAGGTGATTCTGACTGTAAAATCATACTTGAAGTGTGTTGGTGTATATGCCCTAGGACCTAGTTTTGGTCTACTCATGTACTACTTAACATTGATATTTATATATCATTATGGCATTGTCGTTATCATTGTTTGCTTACACCTGCGATTGTGTACCTACATGATAATGTCCCTGGAGACAGATTAGATCTGTGCTCGAACAGTAATCCCAGTCGATGTGCCTTAGTAGATATGGGACAGCTATGGTACTTGTGAGACTGATATGTGGGCTGGTTAGGCACGTGGTGCTAACGCAGACACATGGGTATATCATGGAGGATATACAGGATAGACCCGCTATGAGGCTATGACTTGGTGTCATAAGTTATCCTCATAAGTGACAGGAGATGCATTGATCTTTTGACTTGAGGTCATTGATCATTCTATATGGTTAGGGACTTGCTTTGATGCAACCTAACACCTCACCGTAGTTGGGAGGTCATAACGGTTGTCATTGGGCATGTCACGACCCATATGAGAAGGTCAATGGACAGACATAGGATTTGCCCCTTCCTTAGGGAAGTTTGATATCCATGGAGCTCCTCTATGGTTCTATGACTGAAAGTGTATGGCCATACCCAGGTGAAAACCTGTTCTAGTCATAGCCATGTGATTGGATGAAAACAAGTGGTGACACACTTGACCAATCGGATATCAGTTCGGCAAAGAGACTGAAATGCATCAGTACCTAGTTGCGATAATGGGGATGTCGATGTCGATATCCATTCCAATGACCTGGGTAGCAGTGATGCACTGCTAGGTGCCACTCACTGCTTGTGATGGCCTTTGGTCAGCACTGCCAGCGTCAGAGGAACCTACAGGGTCGCACACCTTGATACTTGAGTTCTCGTATTGATCGGGAAGCCTTATGATCGAGTTATTGGATAACTCGGATCTTATTGGGAGATTCCATCAGCGCCAATGGGCCTGATGAGATGGAAGAATGTTATTGGAGCCAAACTTCATTTTTGGCAGGTTGACCCGTATTTGACCATGGATGGTCAAAATCGGATTAGGGTTGCATTGGATTGGATCCAAATGCTTAATCAACCTATGCAATGAAGCTTGGGCAAGCTCATTATCCAATGAGGCCCAATAGCAAGTTCTCATGAAGAGGAGAAAGGCTAAAAGGGTATAATGGGGTTAAAACTTCTCCCTAGGCGCCTATGGGCATAATGGGGAGAAGTGGCACAATTTGCTCTACATGGAAGCAATTTGCGCCTCCCCCCTTTAACCCTTATGGAATGCATGCCTCTATGGCATTCTTGAGGCGCAAGGCAAGGCCTTGGCGTACAAGGAATGGCGTGGGAGAATATGGAAGGGTTGAATGAGAATTATGGAAATGTCTTGGAGACTTTCCTTATCTCAAACTTCCTAATCCTAGCCTTACACTTGTCATGATCCTAGCCTTTGCTCCAACCGCCTATTGCCCTATATAAGTGACCCTTGTCGCCTCTTCTTGTGTGTGCAAGTAAGCAATCAATCCTTGGAGGCGTGAACACAATAAGAGGGCGAGAGCAAGGAACTTTGGCGCAAGCATCCTCTTCATCAAACCCTAGCCGCAACCTTCCTCCCTTCTTGCTTCTTTGGCGCAAGAGAAGTGAAGGGTTGGTGGCATTCTCCTTTCTCCACTTCATCCTTTGGCGTTTCTACCTTGGAGGTGGCGCAACTTTGAAGTTCAAGAAAGAGTGAGGCTTGGATCTTCTTCCCGAGGCTAGCACCGAGCGAGGAAGAAGAGAACTCAAGAGATCCGTGTGTGCGAGACTGCAGAGGGCGCACACTTGGGACGCCTACATCGGCATCGCTCGACATTGCTCTTAAGGTATTTCCTAACTCATCGTGTCGACTCCCTTGCATGCGATCTTCACTGGGTTTTTGGGACCGGCCTGTTTCGGGGGCATTCTTCCGCTGTGCAATGTATGTGAATAACTCTGAAAAATTGTAAAATGTCCCCGGGGTTTCCCAACAGTGGTATCAGAGCGACTTGCAAGACTCGAACGATGTTTTATGCTTTTCTTCCATGCTCACATGCCATATCTCTATTTTCGTAAATAGCATGATGCATGGCAAACGATTTTTCTAAAATTAGAAAAATTAGGGTTTCTTGTTTCTATCATCCTCTCAATCTCTTTTGGATTTTTGGATTGTTTTTCTTGTTTGATTTAAAGATTAAAGGCGCATGTAGTTTTGTCAAGTAGGATGGGCATTGTGTCTTCGGACTGGCCAAGTCTCTTGATCTGACAAAATTGCCAGCCGAAAGGATCTCTGAAATCATCATGAAAAATGAATCGCAATTAACCAAAAGATTTGTGAGAAGAAGATGAGAAAAAGAGACTAGTTTTATGAAAAAGTAAAATTTCAGTTTTTATGTTTTTCATGAGCATGTAGAAATGCATGAGTAAATACCTTGATTGTGCATGATGTTGTGATCATTAGTCAAGCCCCCCTTTGCATGCCTGTGATGTATCAATGTTAGGCCTGCGTGCCGCTTTTCCTTTTCTTTTACCTGGTGGGAAGATTAGGGCAAGTGCATGTGCTTGGCGCATGAAGCTTGCGCACCTTGGATGGTGGCGCAACAAGCAAGAGACGCATGCCTGCTCAGTGGCGCATCTTACCTGGAGAAAGACCATGGAATTGGCCGAACCTGTGGGGCCTGCCCCTAGGGTTTGTGAGCTAAACCATGAGAGAAAGGACCTTGGAGCCAACCTTGATGTTCAAGCTAGAGGTCGGCTAGGCTAGGTCTAATTTTGGGGCTTGAGTTCTAGGACAAGAGTTGAACCTATTTCACGGCATGAATTGGTTCAATGTCTTGTATAGGATTTGATCACATCATCTTTACTGCTTTCATTTAGCATGCCTGAAATGTTTTATCTTTATGCTATCACTATAGGACTGCATGCCTGTATTGCTAGACATAAGATAAAAATTGATGAGATCTTAAAAACCCTCAATTTAAATATCAAGTCTGGTAGCCTTCTAACGCGTAGCCCTCACTAAGCTATCGATCAGTGGAGTTGTGAACTGTTTCCCACCCTCGTGGGACACACCCACTTATCTTTACAAAGTGTGTGGTGGCAATGGTTTCCCCAGTCCAGTTTTAATCTGGGCGTGCCTTCGCAAGGAAACTCGTTGGCCTTGGGCATAACGGTTAGGAATGGACTTGACTAGAAATTCACATGTGCTGGGCACATGGTGAAAGTCTAGAGGCATCATTGAGAGGTAAGGGTTTCATGTTGTATCCAGCCCTCGCTGGACATGAAATGCCTGGACTGTTTCAATAAGGGGAATTGCTTGGAGCAGTCGGCCGGCGCGCCCACCTTAGGAAACATGGGTTACTTTGTGCATCTCATCCCACCCTCGTGGGACGCGAAGCCTCATGTGAAATAAGGATCCCATCTCACTAGGAAGTCTTAAACTTCCCGATTGACTTTGTGGGTTGTCAATTCGAATATAAAATAGTGAGAGCTATGATCATTTAAAACAAGTCCAGTTTAAATGATTCAAAGTAGTACTAATCTGTTTTTCTTGGGTGTTGTAGAACAATGGCTACTAACACTAGCGGATTATCACTGCGATCTTTCCTTGAAAAGGACAAGTTAGTCGGAACTAACTTTATGGACTGGCATCGGAACTTGAGGATAGTCCTCAAACTCGAAAAGAAGCTGTATGTCCTTGAACAGCCTCTTCCTGCGGCTCCTGCGCCTAATGCCAGAACGGCAGATAGAGATGCTTATAGGAAGCATCAGGATGACTCTTTGGAGGTAACATGTCTTATGCTAGCCAGCATGGCACCTGAACTGCAGGTGCAATATGAGGAGCAGAATGCTTTTCAGATGATCACTCATCTGAAACAGATGTTCGAAGCTCAGGCTAGGACAGAAAGATTTGATACCGCCAAAGCAGTTTTTCGGTGTAAGTTGTCTGAGGGTGCACCGGTGAGACCCCACGTTCTCAAACTCATTGGGAATGTGGATCATCTCAGGAGACTGGGACACACCATAGACAATGAGCTGGTTGTGGATCTTATTCTACATTCCCTGCCCCCTAGCTTCAGTCCGTTTATTATTAATTTCAATATGAACCGGATTGAATGCACAAGGGAGGAATTAATGAATATGCTCCAAACAGCCGAGCGAGAGATGGGCAAGATTAAACCCAATTCTGTTCTTTTGGTCCCTGCGACCAAGAAGATAAAGAAGAAGGGCAAGGCACGTGCTAAGGGCAGTGCCAAGGGTCCCATCAAAACACTGAAGAACAGGGCAAAGAGGTCAAAGGATCAGAGGTGTTTCCACTGTGGCGAGCAGGGTCATTGGAGAAGGGACTGCAGGCAGCTTCAGAGTGAGGAGAAGAAAGGCTTGGCCTTTACTTCTAACTCAGGTATTTATGTTACTGAAGTCAATCTTTCTACTTCTATGTCATGGGTATTGGATACCGCATGTGGAGCTCATATTTGTACAAATATGCAGGGGCTCAAGAAAAGTAGATCGGTGCGGCCTGGAGAGGTTGACCTACGCGCTGGAAATGGGGCACAGGTTGCCGCTATTATTGTAGGCGTTTTGACTCTCTCCTTGCCTTCCGGACTTCAACTGGAACTAGATAATTGCTTTTATGTACCTTCGCTGACAAAGAACATTGTATCCATTCCTTGCTTAGCAAGGAAAGGATTTATATTTGAAATAAATAAGAACTCTTGTTCTTTTTCATTTGCAAGTGTGTTCTATGGGAAGGGTACTTTATGCAATGGTCTATATATCTTAGATATGGAAAGTTCTATATGTAACATAAGCAATAAAAGGACCAAACTGAGTGGTTCAGTTGGTGCTTTCCTATGGCATTGTCGATTAGCCCATATAAACAAGAATCGCATCCAACAACTCCATGCAAATGGGTTGTTAGATTCAAGTTCCTTGGAGGAATTTGATACTTGTGAACCTTGCTTATTAGGGAAAATGACAAAAGCGCCCTTCACCAAGATTGGTGAGAGGGCAGGAGGTTTATTGGATCTCATACATACTGATGTGTGTGGGCCCTTCAATAAACAAGCCTGAGGAGGGCACAGCTACTTCATTACCTTCACTGATGACTTCAGTAGGTATGGTTATGTCTACTTGATGAGACATAAATCTGAATCCTTTGAGAAATTCAAGGAGTTCAAAAATGAAGTAGAGAACCAGCTTGGAAGATCCATTAAAGCTCTTCGATCAGATCGAGGTGGAGAGTACCTGAGCGGTGAGTTCTTTGACTATCTGAGAGAATATGGGATCATATCCCAACTCACTCCTCCTGGAACACCACAATGGAATGGTGTATCTGAAAGGAGAAATCGAACTCTATTGGATATGGTTCGATCTATGATGAGTCATGCAACTCTACCTCCCTCATTCTGGGGGCATGCACTTGAGACAGCTTCTCTGATACTGAATAATGTTCCATCTAAGAGTGTCTCCAAAATACCATACGAGATATGGAGTGGGAGATGCCCTAATCTCTCTTTTATCAAGATCTGGGGATGTGAGGCCTATGTCAAACGTCAGGATTCTAGCAAGCTAGAACCTAGATCTGATAAGTGTGTGTTTGTGGGGTATCCTAAGGAAACTAAAGGATACTACTTCTATGTCCCAACCGAGAACAAAGTTTTTGTTGCTCGGGGTGCTGTCTTTCTAGAGAAAGAATTTCTTATGAAAGAAGTTAGTGGGAGGAAGTTTGACTTGGATGAGGTCCAAGTGCAAGCACAAGACAAAGAGATGGAATCTGAGCCACCTGCACCAGTTGCTAGGCAACCTGAGGCTCAGACACAGGTCCCTCGTAGGTCTGGGAGAATTCGTCGTGCACCTAAAAGGTATGGGTCCCTACTGACCCAACACGATGGGATCTTCATCATTGAGGATGAACCTAGAACCTATGATGAGGCGGTCAGTGGACCGGACTCCGAGAGATGGCTTGATGCCATGCGATCCGAGATGGATTCCATGTCAGCTAACCAAGTCTGGGATTTGGTTGAGCTACCTGATGGGGTAAAACCCATAGGGTGTAAATGGGTCTTCAAAAGGAAGACGGACATGGACGGCAATATAGTTACCTATAAGGGTAGACTAGTGGCTAAAGGATTTAAACAAGTCCATGGTGTGGACTATGATGAAACCTTCTCGCCAGTTGCCATGTTCAAATCCATTCGGATTCTGCTTGCGATAGCTGCATATCATGATTATGAGATATGGCAGATGGATGTAAAGACAGCGTTCCTTAATGGGAAGCTGACTGAGGATGTGTATATGTCACAACCTGATGGGTTCATCCATCCTGCAGAGACCAACAAAGTCTGCAGGCTAAAGAGATCCATTTATGGATTGAAGCAAGCATCTCGAAGTTGGAATCTTCGATTTGATGAAGCTGTAAGAGATTATGGTTTTATCAAGAGTGAGGATGACGCCTGTGTATACAGAAAATTCAGTGGGAGTTTGGTGATTTTTCTGGTCTTGTATGTTGATGACATACTACTCATCGGAAACGACATCCCTAGTCTTCAAGCTGTGAAGACGTGGTTAGGGAAGTGTTTTGAGATGAAAGACTTAGGGGAAGCCGCCTATATTCTAGGCGTGAGGATCTACCGGGATAGATCCAAGAGGCTTCTAGCCCTTAGTCAGAGTACTTACATTGATAAGGTACTGGAGAGGTTCTGCATGGAGCAATCCAAGAAAGGATACCTTCCAGTAAGACATGGCCTTACTTTCTCAAGGAGCCAGTGTCCTACAACACAGGCAGAGAAGGATGACATGAGTCGAATTCCTTATGCTTCGGCAGTCGGATTGATCATGTATGCAATGTTATGTACTAGACCAGATGTGGCATATGCTGTGAGCATAACCAGCCGATACCAATCCAATCCAGGTCTACAGCACTGGGTGGCTGTAAAGAACATCCTGAAGTATCTGAGAAGAACTAAGGATTTGTTCTTGGTCTATGGGGGACAGGAAGAGCTCAGTATTCAGGGCTATACTGACGCATCGTTCCAGTCTGACCCTGACGACTTCAGATCGCAGGCCGGCTATGTGTTCAAGATAAATGGAGGCGCTGTATGTTGGAAGAGCTTCAAGCAATCCACCATAGCAGATTCTACAACCGAAGCTGAGTATGTGGCTGCTTCTGAAGCAGCCAAGGAAGCTGTTTGGATAAGGAAGTTCTTAGTTGATCTTCAAGTGGTACCTAGTGCAATGGATCCCATTGAACTCTACTGTGACAACAATGGAGCAATTGCACAAGCCAAGGAAGCACGGTCTCATCAAAGATCCAAACACATACTTAGAAGATTTCACCTGATCAGAAAGATTATTGACAGAGGTGATGTCAAGATTAGCAGAGTGGACACAGAGAACAATCTGGCAGACCCATTGACCAAGGCTTTGGCGCAGCAGAAGCATGATGGTCACGCTAGAGATATGGGGTTGAGATTCCTCAACTTCTAGGTCTTAGTGCAAGTGGGAGATTGTTGGTGTATATGCCCTAGGACCTAGTTTTGGTCTACTCATGTACTACTTAACATTGATATTTATATATCATTCTGGTATTGTCGTTATCATTGTTTGCTTACACCTGCGATTGTGTACCTACATGATAATGTCCCTGGAGACAGATTAGATCTGTGCTCGAACTGTAATCCCAGTCGATGTGCCTTAGTAGATATGGGACAGCTATGGTACTTGTGAGACTGATATGTGGGCTGGTTATGTTGGGGTATGCCCTTAATGTTGGGGTATGCCCTTAAGGCTAATGTTTGAGGCCTTGGGATTGTAAAAGTATCATGTAATAAACTTTGATGTTTATAAAAGGCATGGTTGTTATTCAGGTTGTTACCTTGTCTGCTGTAATAAGTGTACTTCTGAATAATGTCTCTAAGCTGTTCAGCTGGGCTGACATGCTCTTTGTCCTTAGTCGAGATATCTTGGTGAACATGAGACAGCCTTGATATGATTGAGACTGATATGAGTGCTAATCTTATAGGATGCTTCGAGCATGGAATAAGATGTAGACTCATGGGTACATTGGATGTACTGGACAGACCCTACTCGGATATTCCATTGCTTGTCACAATGTGAATGATCCTTGTAAGCACTAAGTGGCACATGTCCTTTGACTTGAGATTACTTGTGTTTCTAAATGATGATTGTCATTGTTTTGAGGTAGTTCAATATCATTTGAAATATAATGATTATAGACTATCTTGGATGGTGAGCTTGAGTCAGGTTAGGGCACTTGTGATAGACATAGGATTGCCGTCTCCTTGTTTAAGGAGTGAGATGTTCTAAAGGGCCCCCCTATATGAGATGATTGAGATAGTGTATGGCCATACCCAGATGACTATGTGCATCTGATCTAATCATGCTCATCGTATTGGAGTTACAAGCATGACATGCTTGTCCAATAAGAACATCCAGTGGCAAAGGATACATGCATGCCTCGTGAGTTTGATTCACACTTGTGCCATGGTTTGGGTGGAGTCTTGGAAGACTCTTTCCTTTATATCGGGAGACAGTGATGTGTTGCTAGATACCCCTCACTGATCGTGATAACGTAAGTTATCGTTACCGACATTTAAAGGAAACCCTTAGGGTCGCACAATTTGATGATATGGCTACTTAAGTCAGATCGTGTGGACTGAATTGTTCGAGTTCAGTTTAAAGGAGATTAAACTCTGATTGTAAGTGAGATCCAGTCTGATCATGTTTGATTGATTAGGGCTTGAGATCGGTAAGCTTCGATCGAGAGTGTGGATGCTAGATCGAAGAGATCAAGAGCATCAAAAGGATGAACGGTCAGATTTTGAACCTTAGGGTTTAATTTGGTCTGAACCGTTTCTTGGGCTGATTTGGTTTGGTCATTGGACCAATTGAATTGAACCGGCTCACATGTGAGCGCTTGGTTCATTTGAGAGGAGAGCTATGCGTTTGGTTCACTTCATGTGAACGCATAACGCAAGCTTTGATGACTTGCCATTTATGGCATTTCGGTTTGACAATTGTGATGAATGTCTCCACATTCGATCACAAGTTTGGCTAACGCTTCTCTCCATCATCTTGCTCTCGACAACACACACCTTCTTGCATGGTGAAAGTGACGAGAAGAAGGATCGGCCAAGAGTTCATCATCTCCTTCATGCAACAAGACCCCTTGAAGCTTTTGCTAGCACAAAGGTGAGAAGGGAGTAGTCTTTGTCTTCTTGTGTGCGCACCTTTTGGAGGAGATCAACCTTGTTTTCTTCTTCCAAGCCGCCATCTATCCATGGCTATGGTGAGATTATAACTTGATCTTAAGTTTAATTAAAGTTGATCATATAGCTATACCATTTGCGATCCTATGCAAACCCTAATTCCGCCCATGCAAAGTCTTATGTTGCGCATGCTTAGGGTTTCACCCCCCTTTTTAGGGACCCTTCACTTAAGGCTAATGTTTGAGGCCTTGGGATTGTATCAGTATCATGTATAAACTCTTATGTTTATAAAGGCAATGGTTGTTATTCAGGTTATTACATTGTCTGCTGCAATAAGTGTATTACTGAATAATGTCTCAATGCTGTTCAGCTAGGCTGACATGCTATATGTCCTTAGTCGATATATCTTGGTGAACATGAGACAGCCTTGATATGATTGAGACTAATATGTGTTCTAATCTTATAGGATGCTTCGAGCATGGAATAAGATGTAGACTCATGGGTACATTGGATGTACTGGACAGACCCTACTAGGATATTCAATTGTTTGTCACAATGTGAATAATCCTTATATTGCAACAAGTGGCACATATCCTCTGACTTGAGATCACTTGTGTTTCTAAATGATGATTGTCATTGTTTTGAGGTAGTTCAATATCATTTGAAACATAATGGTTATAGACTATCTTGGATAATGATCATGAGTCAGGTTAGGACACTAGTGATAGATATAGGATTGTCGTCTCCTTGTTTAAGGAGTGTGATGTTCTAAAGGGCCTCCTTGCATGGGATGATTGAGAATGTGTATGGCCATACCCAGATGACTATGTTCATCTGATCTAATCATGCTCATCATATTGGAGTTACAAGCTTGACACGCTTGTCCAATAAGAACATCCAGTGGCAAAGGAAACATGTATGCCTTGTGAAGTGGATTCACACTTGTGCTGTGGTTTGGGTGTAGTCTTGGAAGACTCTTTCCTTTATATCGGGAGACAGTGATGTGTTGCTAGATACCCCTCACTGATCGTGATAACGCAAGTTATCGTTACCGACATTTAAAGGAAACCCTCAGGGTCGCACAATTTGATGATATGGCTTACTTAAGTCAGATCGTGTGGACTGAATTGTTTTGGTTCAGTTTAAAGGAGTTTAAACTCTAATTGTAAGTGAGATCTGGTCTGATCATGTTTGATTGATTAGGGCTTTAGATCGGTAAGCTTCGATCGAGAGATCTGATGCTTGATCGATGAGATCAAGTGCATCAAGTGATGTGTGGTTAGATCTTGAACCCTTTTTGGTTTAATGAGATCTAGACCATGTCTTGGTTTGGTCTTGGTTTGATTTGGTTGTTGAACCAAAGTCAATTGAACCGGTTCACTTATGTGAACGCATGGTTCATTTGATGGGGCGTTTTGATTAGTTCACTAAGCGTGAACGTGTGAAGACTTAAGACTTACCATATTTGGAAGCCTTAATGCCAAAACGCCTCAAGCCAAGAAAACGCCGAAATGCTTCAATGCTTTGTTCTTGCGTTGCTCTCTCTTGAGCGGTGTGGGTCTCAAAAAGATCTAGTGGAGAAGGCATTCGGCAATCGAAGAACACATCCGATCTCCTTCACACGGTTAGGAGACTTGGAGTTCCTTGCTAGCACAAGGAGCAACAAGAAGAAAGCTACTTCTCATCTTGTGTGCGCATCTAGTGGAGGAGACCCCTTTCGATCTCTTCTTCCAAGACGCCATTTGAACTAATGGCTATGGTATGAATTCCATCTCATCTATGCAAGTTTTGATGTTGATCATATGACATGCAAAAGATCTTAATAAACCCTAGCTTCCTTGCGAAAATCTTGATATGCGCCCCCTTAGGGTTTCGGCCCCCCTTTGGATTAGGGGTCCTAACAATTGGTATCAAAGCATGGTTTTCGCATGTTCATATGATTGCTTTAGCTTGTTGTGATCCGTGTATGCTAATACATGTTATAGATCTATATGAGAGTTTCATTAAGTTTGCGCATGTTACCTTAGATATAAGTTTCTATCTAGTTGCGCATGTTAACTTAGTTGAAAGCTTCTTGTTTTGTTGCGCATGTTGTAAGTTGTTTTTACTTAAAAACTTGTAAGATCATGCGCGCTCCACCTAGATCTATATTTGCGCCTACTATAAACCCTTAGACGGGTTGATAGGGTTGAAAGCATCATCTAGTTTAGATCTAACCAGTCTGATCAGACCATCTGACAGCCTAGATGGGTCGACCAGATGGCACCTATGCGCAAGCATGAGGTGGCTATAGGTCGACTGCAGACAGGCGTGTAGCGAGGTCTGGTTGAGACAACCAGTGAACACACATGAGTTAGGCCCGGGGTCACACCCGCTTGCCAGAACTCATGTTGGTTGTTCAGCCCTTGGCGCATGCATGGTTGACCATTAGGTCAACTCAAGTCAGTTAGGACTTGGTGCATGCAAGGGCATGGATCTAACTAGACATGATGAGTGGATCCCTTTCAATGGACCGTTGTAAGGTTGTAGGGCACATAAGAAAAATAAAATTGATTCCAATGGGATTTTGAAAATTTTATTTTGTCTATGGATCACATGTTGATTGGATGTATACCATGTTGAGTGTCTATATCATCTTATGTGGGTTGCCCTTTTAATGTGTGCTGTGCTGGGGGCCTGCGAGCCTGGTTTATTGTAAATTATTATATTTGTGATCTGCGCATCACATTTTAATTAATTTATTGTATAATTGACCTGCGAGTCAATCTTGTCTAGATAGATTAAATTGTAATTTAATCAGACAAGAGCACAAAGCACACTTGGCAGAGGTGCATGCAGCAGAGGCTTGACCAGGTGGGAGGTCTAGGGTTCGACCCTAGGACAGGCGCATTCACCTGGTGGGCGCACCTGAGCTGCACTGGGCGCTAGGGCCCTAGGTTGGGCCAGACAAGATGCAAAAGACCCATGAAGAAAAGCAAGTGAAGACTTTAGTTAGGTTAAGGTCTTACCTAGGCTTAATGGGCTTTTACCACATAAGATCCATGCTTTCTTTTATTGTTTAATAATTAGAATTGCATGATTTATTTATCTTCTGCTATCACCATAGGGTTTGTATGATAGTTAAGAAGATAAAAGGACCATTAAAATCCAACGCTAAAATATCAAGCACGTAAGCCTTCTGGCGCGAAACCTCACTGTTCTGACTATCGTTGGGGCCGTGTTGTACCCACTCAGTGGGCACGCCCATCTATCTTCAGACGGTGTGTGATTTCACCTGCGTGTTACAGAGAAGGGATTTATCGCTTCTCGTTGCTCAGCATAGCACGTGGTGGTCCAGGGAGTAGGTCAGGTCAGCTTGACCATGTGAGCTACATATGGGGCATATGTTAGCTATATGGAGGCAGCCATCTGTGGGATCAGAGACTGTGTTGTACCAACTCAGTTGGCACAGTCTGCTGGATTGCCCAGATGAAGGGGAATCGCACGGGTTGGCGATTGGCAGGGACTGCCTACCAGAAATTAGTGCTTGTAATCTCTGTGCATCTTATCTCGCCTCAGCGGGACGCGGAGACCAAGTATGAAATCTGGATCCCATCTCACTAAAAGAGTGCTGCTCTTTCGGACTGTTTTAATGGATTTTTCAGTCAGATAAAATAGTGAGAAAAGAATCTTTCTTAAGTCCTGGATTGATTCTAGACATTGATACTGACCTTGCTGTTCTTGCATTGTTGTAGATTCCTGCAGCAACGAACACCATGAGCTTCAATGTGCGATCCCTACTGGAAAGGGAGAAGTTTGCTGGCCCAAACTTCTCAGACTGGTACGGACACCTTAAGATTGTTCTTAAGGCAGAGAGGAAACTGTATGTCCTCGAGACGGCTATACCGCCTCAACCCGCTCCGAACGCCGCAAGGGCGGTTCGGGATGCCTATGAAAAGCACGTCGATGATAGCATTGATGTCGCTTGCCTGATGCTAGCGTCTATGACGCCACAGCTGCAGCGTCAGCATGAGGATCTGTCTGCTATAGACATTATAGCAAACCTCAAGTTGCTGTATGCTGCACAGGCGAGGACTGAGCGCTATAATTTGACTAAGCTTTTCTTTCAGAGCAAACTGACTGAAGGGAGTCCAGTGGGAGCTCATGTGCTCAAGATGATTGGGCACAAAGAGGCTCTAGAGAAACTGGGGCATACCATCAATCAGGAGCTTGCTGTAGACATTATTCTGCAGTCTCTCTCGGCTTCTTTCGATCCGTTCATTATTAATTTTAATATGAACAAGATCGACTGTACTCCGGCAGAGTTGCTGAATATGCTCTTGACTACAGAGGAGACTCTAAAGGGAAATCCTTCAACCTCTGTCTTAATGGTTCCTTCAAGGAACAAGAAGAAGGGGAAGAAGGGCAAAGCCCCAGTCAAGAACTATAGCAAGGCTCTGAAACAGAAGGTTAAGCGGTCGAAGGACAACAGATGTTTCCACTGTGGCTAGCTGGGTCACTGGAAAAAGGACTGTAAAGCGCTCCAAGGAGACAAGAAGGGAAGCATCGCTTCTGGCTCAGGTATATTTGTGACTGAAGTCATGATATCATCTTCTTCTATATCATGGGTGTTGGACACTGCATGTGGAGTTCACATTTGTTCAAATGTATAGGAACTCAAGAGAAGAAGACAAGTGGGACAGCATGAGGCGGACCTACGAGTTGGAAACGGGGCACGGGTTGCTGCTGTTGCTGTAGGAACTTATTACATCTCATTACCATCTGGACTTGTATTAGAACTAAATAATTGTTATTTTGTTCCTAGCATTACCAAGAATATTATCTCTATTCCTGCTCTTGTCAGGAAAGGATTTTCCTTTGAATGCAAAACTTCAAAGTGTTATCTTTCTCTTGATAATATTGTTTATGCTACTGGGTCAATTAACAATGGGTTATTCATGTTGGACATGGAATGTTCTATACAAAATATTGATAATAAGAAAGCCAAGTATGCTGATGACAGCACCTTGCTATGGCATAGTCGTTTAGGCCATATTAACAAGAAACGCATTAAGCGGTTGCATGACCATGGACTGCTGGGATCATTCTCCTATGAGGAGATTGATACATGCAAAGCTTGTTTAATGGGTAAAATGACGAAGTCTCCTTTTCCTAACAAAGGTCAAAGGGCTTCAGGTTTACTTGACCTTATACACAGTGATGTGTGTGGGCCATTTAGTAAACATGCCAGAGGTGGCTATTCGTACTTCATTACCTTTACTGATGATTTCAATAGGTATGGTTATGTCTATCTCATGAGACATAAGAGTGAATCTTTTGACAAGTTCAAAGAGTTCAAGAATGAAGTACAAAATCAGCTAGGCCGAAATATCAAGGCACTTCGCTCAGATCGAGGTGGAGAATACCTAAGTCGAGAGTTTACTGACTATCTGAAGGAGTGTGGGATTATCTCACAGCTCACTCCGCCAGGAACACCGCAATGGAATGGTGTGTCCGAGAGGAGAAATAGAACCTTACTGGATATGGTTCGTTCTATGATGAGTCAGGCTACTCTACCTTACTCCTTTTGGGGATTTGCACTGGAAACAGCTGCAAAAGTACTAAACCGAGTGCCATCCAAGGCAGTTTCAAAGACGCCATATGAGTTATGGTATGGGAAACAGCCTAGCTTGACATTTATTAAGATCTGGGGTTGCGAGGCTTATGTCAAAAAGCTCGTCTCTGGGAAACTGGAGAGCAGATCTGAGAAATGCATCTTTGTTGGTTACCCTAAGGAAACTAAGGGTTATTATTTCTACGATCCCAAAGAGAACAAAGTATTTGTTGCTCGGACGACTATTTTTCTTGAGAAGGAATTTCTTCTGCAAGAAGCCAGTGGGAGAGAAATAAAGCTGGATGAGAATTCAGAAGAAGGACAAAGTAGTCAAGCACAGTTGGATAAGCCTGAGCCGGTAGAACAGGTTACTGAACAACCTGAGGCTCAGATATCACGGGAACCGCGAAGATCAGGAAGGATCCGTCGACAGCCTGAGCGCTATGACGGAGTCTACATCATTGATAATGATGAACCCTCACTTATGCGGATGCGGTCAGTGGACCGGAGTCAGCTAGATGGCTTGAAGCTATGCGAGCCGAGATGGACTCCATGTCAGATAACCAAGTCTGGGATTTGGTTGATCCGCCTCCGGGAGTAATCCCTATAGGCTGTAAATGGATCTTCAAGAAGAAGATTGACATGGATGGTAGCGTAGTTACCTATAAAGGCAGGCTAGTTGCGAAAGGTTTCAAACAAATCTATGGGATAGATTATGATGAAACTTTCTCACCTGTAGCTATGTTTAAGTCAACTCGGATTCTTTTCGCAATAGCAGCATATTATGATTATGAGATCTGGCAAATGGATGTGAAAACGGCTTTCCTTAATGGAAATCTGGATGAGGATGTGTATATGACACAACCTGAAGGTTTCACTAATCCATCAGATCGTCATAAGATATGCAAGTTAAAGAAGTCTATTTATGGACTTAAGCAAGCATCTAGAAGCTGGAATATTCGTTTTGATGAATCAATAAGTGAATTTGGTTTCATCAAGAACGAGGATGACCCGTGTGTATATAAGAGGTTTAGTGGGAGCGTGATTACTTTCCTAGTCCTCTACGTCGATGATATCTTGATCATTGGAAATGATATTCCTGAACTGCATGCTGTTAAAGCATGGTTAGGAAAATGTTTCCAGATGAAAGATCTAGGAGAAGCAGCCTATGTATTAGGTGTGAAGATCTACAGGGATAGATCTAAGAGGCTTCTCAGGCTGTGCCAGAGTACTTACATCGATAAAGTCCTAGAAAGATTTCATTTAGAGAATTCTAAAAGAGGTTATCTTCCAGTCAGACATGGTCTGAATCTTTCGAGGAGTCAGTGTCCACAAACACAGACTGAGAAAGATGAAATGGACAATACGCCTTATGCTTCGGCTATTGGGTCCATTATGTATGCGATGTTGTGTACTCGCCCAGACGTCGCTTACGGGTTAAGCGTGACCAGTCGATTCCAAAGTAATCCAGGTCAGGCACACTGGATTGCAGTCAAGAACATTTTGAAATATCTTCGGAGGACGAAAGATATGTTCTTGGTGTATGGTGGTCAGGAAGAACTCAGTATTGAAGGATATACTGACGCTTCATTCCAATCTGACCAGGATGATTTCCGATCGCAATCAGGCTATGTTTTTAGCTTGAATGGAGGTGCAGTGGTGTGGAAAAGTTTCAAACAATCCATAGTTGCTGATTCCACAACGGAAGTCGAGTATGTTGCAGCCTCGGAAGCATCCAAGGAGGCAGTGTGGATTCGCAAGTTCATTCAGGAACTTGGTGTTGTTCCTTCGAGTGCAGATCCTTTGGTTATCTTCTGTGATAACACTGGAGCAATAGCATAAGCAAAGGAACCACGGTCGCACCAGAAGTCCAAGCACATACAGAGACGGTTTCACTTGATCCGGGAGATCATTGATCGAGGCGAGATCAAAATCTGCAAGGTTCATACAGATGACAATCTGGCTGACCCGCTTACCAAGCCTCTGGCGCAGTAGAAGCATGAGAAGCACTGTAATAATATGGGTTTGAGATTTCTCAACCATTAGATTAAGTGCAAGTGGGAGATTGTTGGGGTATGCCCTTAAGGCTAATGTTTGAGGCCTTGGGATTGTATCAGTATCATGTATAAACTCTTATGTTTATAAAGGCAATGGTTGTTATTCAGGTTATTACATTGTCTGCTGCAATAAGTGTATTACTGAATAATGTCTCAATGCTGTTCAGCTAGGCTGACATGCTATATGTCCTTAGTCGATATATCTTGGTGAACATGAGACAGCCTTGATATGATTGAGACTAATATGTGTTCTAATCTTATAGGATGCTTCGAGCATGGAATAAGATGTAGACTCATGGGTACATTGGATGTACTGGACAGACCCTACTAGGATATTCAATTGTTTGTCACAATTGAAAGTCCCCTTCAAGGGGGAGCACAAAAGGGGGTGAAACCCTAATAAGGGGGCGCATGAAATATTATAGGGGTGTCACCCTCAAGACCGCATGTAGATCATATGATTAACTTGGTTATATTGCAAAGATCAAGTTGAGATCTATTACCATAGCCATGAGGAAGGAGGCGGCTTGGAAGCAAGAGGGCAAATGAGCTCTCCTCCAAAGAAGACGCACACAAGGATGATGAAGGCTTCCTCCTTGCGCAATTCTTGTGCTAGCAAAAATCACCAAGTTCTCCTTATGTGTGTCGAAGTCAAGAGATGCTTGGCCGAACTCTCTTCTCGTCAAGGAAGAAGCTCTTTTTCCTCTCAAGCCAAGGCGACAATCGAATTCCATTCATCATCATCATTTAGGCGTTTTTCAAGTGATGGCGTTTCATGACTTCCAAATATGGCAAGTCATGAAGCCATGCGCTCACCCATAAGAAAACCGCCCAAATATGATTGAGCCTTGAACCATGCGTTCACATATGTGAACCGGTTCAAGCTAATTCAATTCAATTCAATTCGGTCCAAAGACCAAACCAAACCGGCCCATGGTCTAGATCTCTCTGAACCAAAATGGCTCAAGATCTAACCGTTCATCTCATGATGTTTCTGATCTCACCGATCTAGAATCATCTCTCTCGATCGAAGCTTACCGATCTCAAGCCCCAATCAATCAAACATGATCAGACCAGATCTCACTTACAATCAGAGTTTAAACTCCTTTAAACTGAACCCAAAGAATTCAGTCCACACGATCAGACTTAAGTAAGCCATATCATCAAGTTGTGCGACCCTAAGGGTTTCCTCTAAATGTCGGTAACGATAACTTACATTATCACGATCAGTGAGGGGTATCTAGCAACACATCACTGTCTCCCGATATAAAGGAAAGAGTCTTCCAAGACTACTCCCAAACCACAGCACAAGTGTGAATCCACTTCACTAGGCATACATGTTTCCTTTGCCACTGGATGTTCTTATTGGACAAGCATGTCAAGCTTGTTATTCCAATATGATGAGCATGATTAGATCAGATGATCATAGTCACCTGGGTATGGCCATACACTATCTCAATCATCCCATCTAGGGGGCCCCTATAGAACATCACACTCCAATTAAGGAGATGGCAATCCTTTATCTATCACTAGTGCCCTAACCTGACTCAAGATCATTATCCAAGATAGTCTATAATCATTATGTTTCAAATGATATTGAACTACCTCAAAACAATGATAATCATCATTTAGAAACACAAGTGATCTCAAGTCAGAGGACATGTGCCACTTAGTGCAAACAAGGAATATTCACATTGTGACAAGCAACTGAATATCCTAATGGGGTCTGTCCAGTACATCTAATGTACCCATGAGTCTACATCTTATTCCATGCTCGAAGCATCCTATAAGATCAGAACACATATTAGTCTCAATCATATCAAGGTTGTCTCATGTTCACCAAGATATCTCGACTAAGGACTTTATAGCATGTCAGCCTAGCTGAACAGCTTTGAGACATTATTCAGTAGTACACTTATTACAGCAGACAAGGTAACAACCTGAATAATAACCATTGCCTTTATAAACACAAAAGTTTATTACATGATACTTTTACAATCCCAAGGCCTCAAACATTAGCCTTAAGGGCATATCCCAACAACAATGTGAATAATCCTTATATTGCAACAAGTGGCACATATCCTCTGACTTCAGATCACTTGTGTTTCTAAATGATGATTGTCATTGTTTTGAGGTAGTTCAATATCATTTGAAACATAATAGTTATAGACTATCTTGGATAATGATCATGAGTCAGGTTAGGACACTAGTGATAGATATAGGATTGTTGTCTCCTTGTTTAAGGAGTGTGATGTTCTAAAGGGCCCCCTTGCATGGGATTATTGAGAATGTGTATGGCCATACCCAGATGACTATGTTCATCTGATCTAATCATGCTCATCATATTGGAGTTACAAGCTTGACACGCTTGTCCAATAAGAACATCCAGTGGCAAAGGAAACATGTATGCCTTGTGAAGTGGATTCACACTTGTGCTGTGGTTTGGGTGTAGTCTTGGAATACTCTTTCCTTTATATCGGGAGACAGTGATGTGTTGCTAGATACCCCTCACTGATCGTGATAACGCAAGTTATCGTTACCGACATTTAAAGGAAACCCTCAAGGTCGCACAATTTGATGATATGGCTTACTTAAGTCAGATCGTGTGGACTGAATTGTTTTGGTTCAGTTTAAAGGAGTTTAAACTCTGATTGTAAGTGAGATCTGGTCTGATCATGTTTGATTGATTAGGGCTTTAGATCGGTAAGCTTCGATCGAGAGATCTGATGCTTGATCGATGAGATCAAGTGCATCAAGTGATGTGTGGTTAGATCTTGAACCCTTTTTGGTTTAATGAGATCTAGACCATGTCTTGGTTTGGTCTTGGTTTGATTTGGTTGTTGAACCAAAGTCAATTGAACCGGTTCACTTATGTGAACGCATGGTTCATTTGATGGGGCGTTTTGATTAGTTCACTAAGCGTGAACGTGTGAAGACTTAAGACTTACCATATTTGGAAGCCTTAACGCCAAAACGCCTCAAGCCAAGAAAACGCCGAAATGCTTCAATGCTTTGTTCTTGCGTTGCTCTCTCTTGAGCGGTGTGGGTCTCGAAAAGATCTAGTGGAGAAGGCATTCGGCAATCGAAGAACACATCCGATCTCCTTCACACGGTTAGGAGACTTGGAGTTCCTTGCTAGCACAAGGAGCAACAAGAAGAAAGCTACTTCTCATCTTGTGTGCGCATCTAGTGGAGGAGACCCCTTTCGATCTCTTCTTCCAAGACGCCATTTGAACTAATGGCTATGGTATGAATTCCATCTCATCTATGCAAGTTTTGATGTTGATCATATGACATGCAAAAGATCTTAATAAACCCTAGCTTCCTTGCGAAAATCTTGATATGCGCCCCCTTAGGGTTTCGGCCCCCCTTTGTATTAGGGGTCCTAACAGGTTAGGCACGTGGTGCTAACGCTGACACATGGGTATATCATGGAGGATATACAGGATAGACCCGCTATGAGGCTATGACTTGGTGTCATAAGTTATCCTCATAAGTGACAGGAGATGCATTGATCTTTTGACTTGAGGTCATTGATCATTCTATATGGTTAGGGACTTGCTTTGATGCAACCTAACACCTCACCGTAGTTGGGAGGTCATAACGGTTGTCATTGGGCATGTCACGACCCATATGAGAAGGTCAATGGACAGACATAGGATTTGCCCCTTCCTTACGGAAGCTTGATATCCATGGAGCTCCTCTATGGTTCTATGACTGAAAGTGTATGGCCATACCCAGGTGAAGACCTGTTCTAGTCATAGCCATGTGATTGGATGAAAACAAGTGGTGACACACTTGACCAATCGGATATCAGTTCGGCAAAGAGACTGAAATGCATCAGTACCTAGTTGCGATAATGGGGATGTCGATGTCGATATCCATTCCAATGACCTGGGTAGCAGCGATGCACTGCTAGGTGCCACTCACTGCTTGTGATGGCCTTTGGTTAGCACTGCCAGCGTCAGAGGAACCTACAGGGTCGCACACCTTGATACTTGAGTTCTCGTATTGATCGGGAAGCCTTATGATCGAGTTATTGGATAACTCGGATCTTATTGGGAGATTCCATCAGCGCCAATGGGCCTGATGAGATGGAAGAATGTTATTGGAGCCAAACTTCATTTTTGGCAGGTTGACCCGTATTTGACCATAGATGGTCAAAATCGGATTAGGGTTGCATTGGATTGGATCCAAATGCTTAATCAACCTATGCAATGAAGCTTGGGCTAGCTCATTATCCAATGAGGCCCAATAGCAAGTTCTCATGAAGAGGAGAAAGGCTAAAAGGGTATAATGGGGTTAAAACTTCTCCCTAGGCGCCTATGGGCATAATGGGGAGAAGTGGCACAATTTGCTCTACATGGAAGCAATTTGCGCCTCCCCCCTTTAACCCTTATGGAATGCATGCCTCTATGGCATGCTTGAGGCGCAAGGCAAGGCCTTGGCGTACAAGGAATGGCGTGGGAGAATATGGAAGGGTTGAATGAGAATTATGGAAATGTCTTGGAGACTTTCCTTATCTCAAACTTCCTAATCCTAGCCTTACACTTGTCATGATCCTAGCCTTTGCTCCAACCGCCTATTGCCCTATATAAGTGACCCTTGTCGCCTCTTCTTGTGTGTGCAAGTAAGCAATCAATCCTTGGAGGCGTGAACACAATAAGAGGGCGAGAGCAAGGAACTTTGGCGCAAGCATCCTCTTCATCAAACCCTAGCCGCAACCTTCCTCCCTTCTTGCTTCTTTGGCGCAAGAGAAGTGAAGGGTTGGTGGCATTCTCCTTTCTCCACTTCATCCTTTGGCGTTTCTACCTTGGAGGTGGTGCAACTTTGAAGTTCAAGAAAGAGTGAGGCTTGGATCTTCTTCCCGAGGCTAGCACCGAGCGAGGAAGAAGAGAACTCAAGAGATCCGTGTGTGCGAGACTGCAGAGGGCGCACACTTGGGACGCCTACATCGGCATCGCTCGACATTGCTCGTAAGGTATTTCCTAACTCATCGTGTCGACTCCCTTGCATGCGATCTTCACTGGGTTTTTGGAACCGGCCTGTTTCAGGGGCATTCTTCCGCTGTGCAATGTATGTGAATAACTCTGAAAAATTGTAAAATGTCCCCGGGGTTTCCCAACAGTGGTATCAGAGCGACTTGCAAGACTCGAACGATGTTTTATGATTTTCTTCCATGCTCACATGCCATATCTCTATTTTCATAAATAGCATGATGCATGGCAAACGATTTTTCTAAAATTAGAAAAATTAGGGTTTCTTGTTTCTATCATCCTCTCAATCTCTTTTGGATTTTTGGATTGTTTTTCTTGTTTGATTTAAAGATTAAAGGTGCACGTAGTTTTGTCAAGTAGGACGGGCATTGTGTCTTCGGACTGGCCAAGTCTCTTGATCTGAAAAAATTGCCAGCCAAAAGGATCTCTGAAATCATCATGAAAAATGAATCGCAATTAACCAAAAGATTTGTGAGAAGAAGATGAGAAAAAGAGACTAGTTTTATGAAAAAGTAAAATTTCAGTTTTTATGTTTTTCATGAGCATGTAGAAATGCATGAGTAAATACCTTGATTGTGCATGATGTTGTGATCATTAGTCAAGCCCCCCTTTGCATGCCTGTGATGTATCAATGTTAGGCCTGCGTGCCGCTTTTCCTTTTCTTTTACCTGGTGGGAAGATTAGGGCAAGCGCATGTGCTTGGCGCATGAAGCTTGCGCACCTTGGATGGTGGCGCAACAAGCAAGAGACGCATGCCTGCTCAGTGGCGCATCTTACCTGGAGAAAGACCATGGAATTGGCCGAACCTGTGGGGCCTGCCCCTAGGGTTTGTGAGCTAAACCATGAAAGAAAGGACCTTTGAGCCAACCTTGATGTTCAAGCTAGAGGTCGGCTAGGCTAGGTCTAATTTTGGGGCTTGAGTTCTAGGACAAGAGTTGAACCTATTTCACGGCATGAATTGGTTCAATGTCTTGTATAGGATTTGATCACATCATCGTTACTGCTTTCATTTAGCATGCCTGAAATGTTTTATCTTTATGCTATCACTATAGGACTGCATGCCTGTATTGCTAGACATAAGATAAAAATTGATGAGATCTTAAAAACCCTGAATTTAAATATCAAGTCTGGTAGCCTTCTAACGCGTAGCCCTCACTAAGCTATCGATCAGTGGAGTTGTGAACTGTTTCCCACCCTCGTGGGACACACCCACTTATCTTTAGAAAGTGCGTGGTGGCAATGGTTTCCCCAGTCCAGTTTTAATCTGGGCGTGCCTTCGCAAGGAAACTCGTTGGCCCTGGGCATAACGGTTAGGAATGGACTTGACTAGAAATTCACATGTGCTGGGCACATGGTGAAAGTCTAGAGGCATCATTGAGAGGTAAGGGTTTCATGTTGTATCCAGCCCTCGCTGGACATGAAATGCCTGGACTGTTTCAATAAGGGGAATTGCTTGGAGCAGTCGGCCGGCGCGCCCACCTTAGGAAACATGGGTTACTTTGTGCATCTCATCTCACTAGGAAGTCTTAAACTTCCCGATTGACTTTGTGGGTTGTCAATTCGAATATAAAATAGTGAGAGCTATGATCATTTAAAACAAGTCCAGTTTAAATGATTCAAAGTAGTACTAATCTGTTTTTCTTGGGTGTTGTAGAACAATGGCTACTAGCACTAGCGGATTATCACTGCGATCTTTCCTTGAAAAGGACAAGTTAGTCGGAACTAACTTTATGGACTGGCATCGGAACTTGAGGATAGTCCTCAAACTCGAAAAGAAGCTGTATGTCCTTGAACAGCCTCTTCCTGCGGCTCCTGCGTCTAATGCCAGAACGGCAGATAGAGATGCTTATAGGAAGCATCAGGATGACTCTTTGGAGGTAACATGTCTTATGCTAGCCAGCATGGCACCTGAACTGCAGGTGCAATATGAGGAGCAGAATGCTTTTCAGATGATCACTCATCTGAAACAGATGTTCGAAGCTCAGGCTAGGACAGAAAGATTTGATACCGCCAAAGCAGTTTTTCAGTGTAAGTTGTCTGAGGGTGCACCGGTGAGACCCCACGTTCTCAAACTCATTGGGAATGTGGATCATCTCAGGAGACTGGGACACACCATAGACAATGAGCTGGTTGTGGATCTTATTCTACATTCCCTGCCCCCTAGCTTCAGTCCGTTTATTATTAATTTCAATATGAACCGGATTGAATGCACAAGGGAGGAATTAATGAATATGCTCCAAACAGCCGAGCGAGAGATGGGCAAGATTAAACCCAATTCTGTTCTTTTGGTCCCTGCGACCAAGAAGATAAAGAAGAAGGGCAAGGCACGTGCTAAGGGCAGTGCCAAGGGTCCCATCAAAACACTGAAGAACAGGGCAAAGAGGTCAAAGGATCAGAGGTGTTTCCACTGTGGCGAGCAGGGTCATTGGAGAAGGGACTGCAGGCAGCTTCAGAGTGAGGAGAAGAAAGGCTTGGCCTTTACTTCTAACTCAGGTATTTATGTTACTGAAGTCAATCTTTCTACTTCTATGTCATGGGTATTGGATACCGCATATGGAGCTCATATTTGTACAAATATGCAGGGGCTCAAGAAAAGTAGATCGGTGCGGCCTGGAGAGGTTGACCTACGCGTTGGAAATGGGGCACAGGTTGCCGCTATTACTGTAGGCGTTTTGACTCTCTCCTTGCCTTCCGGACTTCAACTGGAACTAGATAATTGCTTTTATATACCTTCGCTGACAAAGAACATTGTATCCATTCCTTGCTTAGCAAGGAAAGGATTTATATTTGAAATAAATAAGAACTCTTGTTCTTTTTCATTTGCAAGTGTGTTCTATGGGAAGGGTACTTTATGCAATGGTCTATATATCTTAGATATGGAAAGTTCTATATGTAACATAAGCAATAAAAGGACCAAACTGAGTGGTTCAGTTGGTGCTTTCCTATGGCATTGTCGATTAGCCCATATAAACAAGAATCGCATCCAACAACTCCATGCAAATGGGTTGTTAGATTCAAGTTCCTTGGAGGAATTTGATACTTGTGAACCTTGCTTATTAGGGAAAATGACAAAAGCGCCCTTCACCAAGATTGGTGAGAGGGCAGGAGGTTTATTGGATCTCATACATACTGATGTGTGTGGGCCCTTCAATAAACAAGCCAGAGGAGGGCACAGCTACTTCATTACCTTCACTGATGACTTCAGTAGGTATGGTTATGTCTACTTGATGAGACATAAATCTGAATCCTTTGAGAAATTCAAGGAGTTCAAAAATGAAGTAGAGAACCAGCTTGGAAGATCCATTAAAGCTCTTCGATCAGATCGAGGTGGAGAGTACCTGAGCGGTGAGTTCTTTGACTATCTGAGAGAATGTGGGATCATATCCCAACTCACTCCTCCTGGAACACCACAATGGAATGGTGTATCTGAAAGGAGAATTCGAACTCTATTGGATATGGTTCGATCTATGATGAGTCATGCAACTCTACCTCCCTCATTCTGGGGGCATGCACTTGAGACAGCTTCTCTGATACTGAATAATGTTCCATCTAAGAGTGTCTCCAAAATACCATACGAGATATGGAGTGGGAGACGCCCTAATCTCTCTTTTATCAAGATCTGGGGATGTGAGGCCTATGTCAAACGTCAGGATTCTAGCAAGCTAGAACCTAGATCTGATAAGTGTGTGTTTGTGGGGTATCCTAAGGAAACTAAAGGATACTACTTCTATGTCCCAACCGAGAACAAAGTTTTTGTTGCTCGGGGTGCTGTCTTTCTAGAGAAAGAATTTCTTATAAAAGAAGTTAGTGGGAGGAAGTTTGACTTGGATGAGGTCCAAGTGCAAGCACAAGACAAAGAGATGGAATCTGAGCCACCTGCACCAGTTGCTAGGCAACCTGAGGCTCAGACACAGGTCCCTCGTAGGTCTGGGAGAATTCGTCGTGCACCTGAAAGGTATGGGTCCCTACCGACCCAACACGATGGGATCTTCATCATTGAGGATGAACCTAGTGAAAGTCCCCTAAATCTAGGGGGGGCGAAACCCTAAAGTGGCGCAAACAAAATATAGGCAGCGGATACTAGGGTATCATAGGATCGATGCATGTAGTATGATCAACATTAAATACTTTTGAATGCAAGAAAGAAATGTGATTCATACCATAGCCATTTCTAGATGGCGCCTTGGAAGCAAGAGAACAAAAGAGGTCTCCTCCAAATCGTCACACACAAGATGACCAACGGCTTGCTCCTCAGACGCTTCTAGTGCTAGCAAGAATCTCCAAGGTGTCTTTGATCGTTTGAAGGGAAGAGATGAGTTTTTCCTTGCTTGGCGATTTTTCTCCTTGTCGACTCAGCTTCTCCACTCGATAGTGCCTCAAGATCGAAAGCCAAGGAGGCGACAAAGGCGTGAAGAGGCGACGTGAGAGAGATGTGGTCACGTTGTGACATGCTATCTAAAAATAGCAAACACCATCTCAACGTTCAAGCGACCAAGCCTTACCCCAATCGCAAATGCCAACTTGAACCATGCGCTCATTCAATGAGCTGGTTCAAATCAATTTGGTTCAATAACCAAATAAACCAAGCAATCAGTCCAGATCATAATAAACCCCTAAGGCTTAAGATCTGACCATTGATCTCTTGATGCTCCTGATCTCACTGATCTAGCATCTATTCTCTCAATCGAAGCTTACCAATCTCAAGCCCCAATCAATCAAACATGATCAGACCAGATCTCACTTACAATCAGAGATTAAATCCCTTTAAACTGAACCCAAACAATTCAGTCCACACGATCTGACTTAAGTAAGCCATATCATCAAATTGTGCGACCCTGAGGGTTTCCTTTAAATGTCGGTAACGATAACTTACGTTATCACGACCAGTGAGGGGTATCTAGTAACACATCACTGTCTCCCGATATAAAGGAAAGAGTCTTCCAAGACTACACCCAAACCACAGCACAAGTGTGAATCCAACTCACAAGGCATGCAAGTTTCCTTTGCCACTGGATGTTCTTATTGGATAAGCGTGTCAAGCTTGTAACTCCAATATGATGAGCATGATTAGATCAGATGAACATAGTCACCTGGGTATGGCCATACACTTTCTCAATCATCTCATCCAGGGGGGCCCCCTTTTAGAACATCACACTCCTTAAACAAGGAGACGGCAATCCTATGTCTATCACTAGCGCCCTAACATGATTCAAGCTCACCATCCAAGATAGTCTATAATCATTATGTTTCAAATGATATTGAACTACCTCAAAACAATGGCAATCATCATTTAGAAAACACAAGTGATCTCAAGTCAGAGGAAATGTGCCACTTGATACATTCAAGGATTATTCACATTGTGACAAGCAATTGAATATCCTAGTAGGGTCTGTCCAGTACATCCAATGTACCCATGAGTCTACATCTTATTCCATGCTCGAAGCATCCTATAAGATTAGAACACATATTAGTCTCAATCATATCAAGGCTGTCTCATGTTCACCAAGATATCTCGACTAAGGACTTAAATGCATGTCAGCCTAGCTGAACACTACTGAGACATTATTCAGAAGTACACTTATTGCAGCAGATAATGTAATAAGCTGAATAACAACCATTGCCTTTATAAACATAAGAGTTTATACATGATACTGATACATTCCCAAGGCCTCAAACATTAGCCTTAAGGGCATACCCCAACAATCTCCCACTTGCACTTAATCTAATGGTTGAGAAATCTCAAACCCATATTATTACAGTGCTTCTCATGCTTCTGCTGCGCCAGAGGCTTGGTGAGCGGGTCAGCCAGATTGTCATCTGTATGAACCTTGCAGACTTTGATCTCGCCACGATCTATGATCTCCCGGATCAAATGAAACCGTCTCTGTATGTGCTTGGACTTCTGGTGCGACCGTGGTTCCTTTGCTTGTGCGATTGCTCCAGTGTTATCACAGAAGATAACCAAAGGATCTGCACTCGAAGGAACAACACCAAGTTCTTGAACGAACTTATGAATCCACACTGCCTCCTTGGATGCTTCCGAGGCTGCAACATACTCGGCTTCCGTGGTAGAATCAGCAACAATTTACTGTTTGAAACTCTTCCACACCACCGCTCCTCCATTCAAGCTAAAAACATAGCCTGATTGCGATCGGAAATCATCCTGGTCAGACTGGAACGAAGCGTCAGTATATCCTTCAATACTGAGTTCTTCCTGACCACCATACACCAAGAACATATCTTTGGTCCTCCACAGATATTTTAAAATGTTCTTGACTGCAATCCAGTGCGCCAAACCTGGATTACTTTGGAACCGACTGGTCACGCTTAACCCGTAAGCGACGTCTGGGCGAGTACACAACATCGCATACATAATGGACCCAATAGCCGAAGCATAAGGCGTATTGTCCATTTGATCTTTCTCAGTCTGTGTTTGTGGACACTGACTCTTCGAAAGATTCAGACCATGTCTGACTGGAAGATATCCTCTTTTAGAATTCTCTAAATGAAATCTCTCCAGGACTTTATCGATGTAAGTACTCTGGCACAGCCCGAGAAGCCTCTTAGATCTATCCCTGTAGATCTTCACACCTAGTACATAGGCTGCTTCTCCTAAATCTTTCATCTGAAAACATTTCCTTAACCATGCCTTAACCGCATGCATTTCAGGAATGTCGTTTCCAATTATTAAGATATCATCGACGTAGAGGACTAGGAAAGTAATCACGCTCCCACTAAACCTCTTATATACACACGGGTCATCTTCGTTCTTGATGAAACCAAATTCACTGATTGATTCATCAAAACGAATATTCCAGCTTCTTGATGCTTGTTTAAGTCCATAAATGGACTTCTTTAACTTGCATATCTTATGACGATCTGATGGATTAGTGAAACCTTCAGGTTGTGTCATATACACATCCTCATCCAGATTTCCATTCAGGAAAGCTATCTTCACATCCATTTGCCAAATCTCATAATCATAATATGCAGCTATCGCGAAAAGAATCCGAATAGACTTAAACATGGCTACAGGTGAGAAAGTTTCATCATAATCTATCCCGTAGATTTGTTTGAAACCTTTCGCAACTAGCCTGCCTTTATAGGTAACCACGTTACCATCCATGTCAATCTTCTTCTTGAAGATCCATTTACAGCCTATAGGGATAACTCCCGGAGGCGGATCAACCAAATCCCAGACTTGGTTATCTGACATGGAGTCCATCTCGGCGCGCATAGCTTCAAGCCATCTCGCTGACTCCGGTCCACTGACCGCATCCGCATAAGTGAGGGGTTCATCATTATCAATGATGTAGACTCCGTCATAGCGCTCAGGCTGTCGACGAATCCTTCCCGATCTTCGCGGTTCCCGTGATATCTGAGCCTCAGGTTGTTCAGTAACCTGTTCTACCGGCTCAGGCTCATCCAACTGTGCTTGAGCACTTTGTCCTTCCTCTGGATTCTCATCCAGCTTTATTTCTCTCCCACTGGCCTCTTGCAGAAGAAACTCCTTCTCAAGAAATATGGCCGTCCGAGCAACAAATACTTTGTTCTCTTTGGGATCGTAGAAATAATAACCCTTAGTTTCCTTAGGGTAACCGACAAAGATACATTTCTCAGATCTGCTCTCTAGTTTCCCAGAGGCGAGCTTTTTGACATAAGCCTCACAGCCCCAGATCCTGATAAATGTCAAGCTTGGCTGTTTCTCATACCATAACTCATATGGAGTCTTTGAAACTGCCTTGGATGGCATTCGGTTTAGTACCTTTGCAGCTGTTTCCAGTGCAAATCCCCAAAAGGAGTAAGGAAGAGTAGCCTGACTCATCATAGAACGAACCATATCAAGTAACGTTCTATTTCTCCTTTCGGACACACCATTCCATTGCGGTGTTCCTGGCGGAGTGAGCTGTGAGATAATCCCACACTCCTTCAGATAGTCAGTAAACTCTCTACTTAGGTATTCTCCACCTCGATCAGAACGAAGTGCCTTGATATTTCGGCCTAGCTGATTCTGTACTTCATTCTTGAACTCTTTGAACTTGTCAAAAGATTCACTTTTATGTCTCATTAAATAGACATACCCATATCTACTGAAATCATCTGTAAAGGTAATGAAGTACAGATAGCCACCTATGGCATGTTTACTAAATGGCCCACACACATCACTGTGTATAAGGTCAAGTAAACCTGAAGCCCTTTGACCTTTGTGAGGAAAAGGTGACTTCGTCATTTTGCTCATTAAACAAGCTTTGCATGTATCAATCTCCTTATAGGAAAATGATCCCAGCAGTCCATGGTCATGCAACCGCTTAATGCGTTTCTTGTTAATATGGCCTAAACGACTATGCCATAGTAAGGTGTTGTCATCAGCATACTTGGCTTTCTTATTATCAATGTTTTGTATAGAACATTCCATGTCCAACATGAATAACCCATTGTTAATTGAACCAGTAGCATAAACAATATTATCATAAGATAAAACACACTTTGAAATATTGCATTCAAAGGAAAACCCTTTCCTGACAAGATCAGGAATAGAGATAATATTTTTAGTAATGCTGGGAACAAAATAACAATTGTTTAGTTCTAATACAAGTCCAGATGGTAATGAGATGTAATATTCTCCTACAACAACAGCAGCAACCCGTGCCCCGTTCCCAACTCGTAGGTCCACCTCATGCTGTCCCACCTGTCTTCTTCTCTTGAGTTCCTGTACATTTGAACAAATGTGAACTCCACATGCAGTGTCCAACACCCATGAAATAGAAGAAGAAGAAATCATGACCTCAGTCACAAAAATACCTGAGCCAGAAGCAAAGCTTCCCCTCTTATCTCTTTGGAGCGCTTTACAGTCCTTTTTCCAGTGACCCAACTGGCCACAGTGGAAACACCTGTATTCCTTCGACCGCTTAACTTTTTGCTTCAGAGCCTTGCTGTAACTCTTGATAGGGGCCTTGCCCTTCTTCCCCTTCTTCTTGTTCCTAGAAGGAACCATCAAGACAGAGGTTGAAGGCTTTCCCTTAAGAGTCTGCTCTGTAGTCAAGAGCATATTCAGTAACTCCGCCGGCGTACAATCGATCTTGTTCATATTAAAGTTAATAATGAACGGATCGAAAGAGGTCGGGAGAGACTGCAATATGATGTCTACAGCAAGCTCCTGATTGATGGTATGTCCCAGTTTCTCTAGAGACTCCTTGTACCCAATCATCTTGAGCACATGAGCTCCCACTGGACTCCCTTCAGCCAGTTTGCTCTGGAAGAAAAGCTTTGTCAGATTATAGCGTTCAGTCCTCGCCTGTGCAGCATATAACAGCTTGAGGTTCGCTATAATATCTATAGCCGACATATCCTCATGCTGACGCTGCAGCTCTGGCGTCATAGACGCAAGCATCAGGCAAGCGACGTCAATGCTATCATTGACATGCTTATCATAAGCATCACGAACCGCCCTTGCGGCGTTCGCAGCGGGTTGAGGCGGTATAGCCGTCTCGAGGACATACAGTTTCCTCTCTGCCTTAAGAACGATCTTAAGGTGTCCGTACCAGTCTGAGAAGTTTGGCCCAGCAAACTTCTCCCGTTCCAGTAGGGATCGCACATTGAAATTGGTGGTGTTCGTTGCTGCAGGTATCTACAACAATGCAAGAACAGCAAGGTCAGTATCAATGTGTAGAATCAATCCAGGACTTAAGAAAGATTCTTTTCTCACTATTTTATCTGGCTGAAAAATCTAGCAAAACAGCCCGAAAGAGTAGAACTCTTTTAGTGAGATGGGATCCAGATTTCATACTTGGTCTCCGCGTCCCGCTCAGGCGAGATAAGATGCACAGAGAGCACAAGCACTAATCCCTGGTAGGCTGTCCCAGCCAATCGCCAACCCGTGCGATTCCCCTTCATCTGGGCAATCCAGCAGACTGTGCCAACTGAGTTGGTACAACACAATCTCTGACCCCACAGATGGCTGCCTCCATGTGCTACCATATGCGCCACATATGTAGCCTACATGGTCAAGCTGACCCGACCTACTCCCTGGACCACCACGTGCTATGCTGAGCAACGAGAAGCGATAAATCCCTTCTCTGTAACACGCAGGTGTAATCCCGCACCGTCTGAAGATAGATGGACGTGCCCACTGAGTGGGTACAACACGGCTCCAACGATAGTCAGAACAGTGAGGTTTCGCGTCAGAAGACTTACGAGCTTGATATTTTAGCGTTGGATTTTAACGGTCTTTTATCTTCTTAACTATCATGCAATTCGTGATAGCAGAAGATTAACTCATGCAGTTCTAATTATATAAGCAATAAATAGAAAGCATACTGATCTTATGTGGTAAAAGCCCATTAAGCCTAAGTAAGACCTTAAATAAACTTAAGTCTTCACTTGCTTTTCTTGATGGGTCTTTTGCTGCTCATCTGGCCCAAACCAGGGCCCAAGCGCCCATTGCAGCTCAGGTGCGCCCACCAGGGAAAATGCGCCTGGTCCCAGAGTCGAACCCTGGACCTCCCACCTGGTCAAGCCACTGCTGCAAGCGCCTCTGCCAAGTGTGCTCTGTGCTCTTGTCTGATTAACTTACAAATTAATCTATCTAGACAAGATTGACACGCAGGTCAATTACACTTTATAAATTAAATGAAATGTGATGCGCAGATCACAATAAAATTAATTTACATTTAATTTCCAGGCACGCAGGCCCCAGCACAGCACACATTAAACACGGGCAGCCCACATAAGATTAAATAAACATACATATGGCATCCAATCAACATGTGATCCAATAAGAAAATAAAATTTGTGAAAAAACCCCATTGGCATCAATTTTAATTTCCTTATTTGCCCTGCTGCCTTACGACGGTCCATTACAAGGGATCCACTCATCAAACCTAGTCAGATCCACTGCCCTTGCATGCACCAAGTCGTAACTGACTTGAGTCGACCAAATGGTCAACCATGCATGCGCCAGGGCTGAACAACTCTCATGAGTTCTGGCAAGCGGGTGTGACCCCGGGCCTAACTCATGTGTGTTCACTAGTCGTCTCAATCAGACATCGCTACACGCCTGTCTGCAGTCGACCTACTGTCAGATGGTCTGATCAGACTGTTTGGATCTAACCTAGGGGATGACTTCAACCCTAATAACCCGTCTAAGGGTTTAAAGCAGGCGCCTCTTAGATCTAATGAGAGTCGCGCATGTGAAGTAGTTTTGAAGAAAACATAGATGCGCCAACATAAACATATACTAAGATGTAAGTAAGTTTCGCATGTCATCTAGATCTAAGCATATTCGCAAGTATGGATCAAACATGAAGACCAAGCATTTAAGCAATCATATAACGATGCATAGAACCTGCTCTGATACCAATTGAAAGTCCCCTAAATCTAGGGGGGGCGAAACCCTAAAGTGGCGCAAACAAAATATAGGCGGCGGATACTAGGGTTTCATAGGATCGATGCATGTAGTATGATCAACATTAAATACTTTTGAATGCAAGAAAGAAATGTGATTCATACCATAGCCATTTCTAGATGGCGCCTTGGAAGCAAGAGAACAAAAGAGGTCTCCTCCAAATCGTCACACACAAGATGACCAACGGCTTGCTCCTCAGATGCTTCTAGTGCTAGCAAGAATCTCCAAGGTGTCTTTGATCGTTTGAAGGGAAGAGATGAGTTTTTCCTTGCTTGGCGATTTTTCTCCTTGTCGTCTCAGCTTCTCCACTCGAGAGTGCCTCAAGATCGAAAGCCAAGGAGGTGACAAAGGCGTGAAGAGGCGACGTGAGAGAGATGTGGTCACGTTGTGACATGCTATCTAAAAATAGCAAACACCATCTCAACGTTCAAGCGACCAAGCCTTACCCCAATCGCAAATGCCAACTTGAACCATGTGCTCATTCAATGAGCTGGTTCAAATCAATTTGGTTCAATAACCAAATAAACCAAGCAATCAGTCCAGATCATAATAAACCCCTAAGGCTTAAGATCTGACCATTGATCTCTTGATGCTCCTGATCTCACTGATCTAGCATCTATTCTCTCAATCGAAGCTTACCGATCTCAAGCCCCAATCAATCAAACATGATCAGACCAGATCTCACTTACAATCAGAGATTAAATCCCTTAAAACTGAACCCAAACAATTCAATCCACACGATCTGACTTAAGTAAGCCATATCATCAAATTGTGCGACCCTGAGGGTTTCCTTTAAATGTCGGTAACGATAACTTACGTTATCACGACCAGTGAGGGGTATCTAGCAACACATCACTGTCTCCCGATATAAAGGAAAGAGTCTTCCAAGACTACACCCAAACCACAGCACAAGTGTGAATCCAACTCACAAGGCATGCAAGTTTCCTTTGCCACTGGATGTTCTTATTGGATAAGCGTGTCAAGCTTGTAACTCCAATATGATGAGCATGATTAGATCAGATGAACATAGTCACCTGGGTATGGCCATACACTTTCTCAATCATCTCATCCAGGGGGGCCCCCTTTTAGAACATCACACTCCTTAAACAAGGAGACGGCAATCCTATGTCTATCACTAGCGCCCTAACATGATTCAAGCTCACCATCCAAGATAGTCTATAATCATTATGTTTCAAATGATATTGAACTACCTCAAAACAATGACAATCATCATTTAGAAAACACAAGTGATCTCAAGTCAGAGGAAATGTGCCACTTGATACATTCAAGGATTATTCACATTGTGACAAGCAATTGAATATCCTAGTAGGGTCTGTCCAGTACATCCAATGTACCCATGAGTCTACATCTTATTCCATGCTCGAAGCATCCTATAAGATTAGAACACATATTAGTCTCAATCATATCAAGGCTGTCTCATGTTCACCAAGATATCTCGACTAAGGACTTAAATGCATGTCAGCCTAGCTGAACACTACTGAGACATTATTCAGAAGTACACTTATTGTAGCAGATAATGTAATAAGCTGAATAACAACCATTGCCTTTATAAACATAAGAGTTTATACATGATACTGATACATTCCCAAGGCCTCAAACATTAGCCTTAAGGGCATACCCCAACACCTAGAACCTATGATGAGGCGGTCAGTGGACCGGACTCCGAGAGATGGCTTGATGCCATGCGATCCGAGATGGATTCCATGTCAGCTAACCAAGTCTGGGATTTGGTTGAGCTACCTGATGGGGTAAAACCCATAGGGTGTAAATGGGTCTTCAAAAGGAAGACGGACATGGACGGCAATATAGTTACCTATAAGGGTAGACTAGTGGCTAAAGGATTTAAACAAGTCCATGGTGTGGACTATGATGAAACCTTCTCGCCAGTTGCCATGTTCAAATCCATTCGGATTCTGCTTGCGATAGCTGCATATCATGATTATGAGATATGGCAGATGGATGTAAAGACAGCGTTCCTTAATGGGAAGCTGACTGAGGATGTGTATATGTCACAACCTGATGGGTTCATCCATCCTGTAGAGACCAACAAAGTCTGCAGGCTAAAGAGATCCATTTATGGATTGAAGCAAGCATCTCGAAGTTGGAATCTTCGATTTGATGAAGCTGTAAGAGATTATGGTTTTATCAAGAGTGAGGATGACGCCTGTGTATATAGAAAATTCAGTGGGAGTTTGGTGATTTTTCTGGTCTTGTATGTTGATGACATACTGCTCATCGGAAATGACATCCCTAGTCTTCAAGCTGTGAAGACGTGGTTAGGGATGTGTTTTGAGATGAAAGACTTAGGGGAAGCCGCCTATATTCTAGGCGTGAGGATCTACCGGGATAGATCCAAGAGGCTTCTAGCCCTTAGTCAGAGTACTTACATTGATAAGGTACTGGAGAGGTTCTACATGGAGCAATCCAAGAAAGGATACCTTCCAGTAAGACATGGCCTTACTTTCTCAAGGAGCCAGTGTCCTACAACACAGGCAGAGAAGGATGACATGAGTCGAATTCCTTATGCTTCGGCAGTCGGATTGATCATGTATGCAATGTTATGTACTAGACCAGATGTGGCATATGCTGTGAGCATAACCAGCCGATACCAATCCAATCCAGGTCTACAGCACTGGGTGGCTGTAAAGAACATCCTGAAGTATCTGAGAAGAACTAAGGATTTGTTCTTGGTCTATGGGGGACAGGAAGAGCTCAGTATTCAGGGCTATACTGACGCATCGTTCCAGTCTGACCCTGACGACTTCAGATCGCAGGCCGGCTATGTGTTCAAGATAAATGGAGGCGCTATATGTTGGAAGAGCTTCAAGCAAACCACCATAGCAGATTCTACAACCGAAGCTGAGTATGTGGCTGCTTCTGAAGCAGCCAAGGAAGCTATTTGGATAAGGAAGTTCTTAGTTGATCTTCAAGTGGTACCTAGTGCAATGGATCCCATTGAACTCTACTGTGACAACAATGGAGCAATTGCACAAGCCAAGGAACCACGGTCTCATCAAAGATCCAAACACATACTTAGAAGATTTCACCTGATCAGAGAGATTATTGACAGAGGTGATGTCAAGATTAGCAGAGTGGACACAGAGAACAATCTGGCAGACCCATTGACCAAGGCTTTGGCGCAGCAGAAGCATGATGGTCACGCTAGAGATATGGGGTTGAGATTCCTCAACTTCTAGGTCTTAGTGCAAGTGGGAGAATGTTGGTGTATATGCCCTAGGACCTAGTTTTGGTCTACTCATGTACTACTTAACATTGATATTTATATATCATTCTGGCATTGTCGTTATCATTGTTTGCTTACACCTGCGATTGTGTACCTACATGATAATGTCCCTGGAGACAGATTAGATCTGTGCTCGAACTGTAATCCCAGTCGATGTGCCTTAGTAGATATGGGACAGCTATGGTACTTGTGAGACTGATATGTGGGCTGGTTATGTTGGGGTATGCCCTTAAGGCTAATGTTTGAGGCCTTGGGATTGTATCAGTATCATGTATAAACTCTTATGTTTATAAAGGCAATGGTTGTTATTCAGGTTATTACATTGTCTGCTGCAATAAGTGTATTACTGAATAATGTCTCAATGCTGTTCAGCTAGGCTGACATGCTATATGTCCTTAGTCGATATATCTTGGTGAACATGAGACAGCTTTGATATGATTGAGACTAATATGTGTTCTAATCTTATAGGATGCTTCGAGCATGGAATAAGATGTAGACTCATGGGTACATTGGATGTACTGGACAGACCCTACTAGGATATTCAATTGTTTGTCACAATGTGAATAATCCTTATATTGCAACAAGTGGCACATATCCTCTGACTTGAGATCACTTGTGTTTCTAAATGATGATTGTCATTGTTTTGAGGTAGTTCAATATCATTTGAAACATAATGGTTATAGACTATCTTGGATAATGATCATGAGTCAGGTTAGGACACTAGTGATAGATATAGGATTACCGTCTCCTTGTTTAAGGAGTGTGATGTTCTAATGGGCCCCCTTGCATGGGATGATTGAGAATGTGTATGGCCATACCCAGATGACTATGTTCATCTGATCTAATCATGCTCATCATATTGGAGTTACAAGCTTGACACGCTTGTCCAATAAGAACATCCAGTGGCAAAGGAAACATGTATGCCTTGTGAAGTGGATTCACACTTGTGCTGTGGTTTGGGTGTAGTCTTGGAAGACTCTTTCCTTTATATCGGGAGACAGTGATGTGTTGCTAGATACCCCTCACTGATCGTGATAACGCAAGTTATCGTTACCGACATTTAAAGGAAACCCTCAGGGTCGCACAATTTGATGATATGGCTTACTTAAGTCAGATCGTGTGGACTGAATTGTTTTGGTTCAGTTTAAAGGAGTTTAAACTCTGATTGTAAGTGAGATCTGGTCTGATCATGTTTGATTGATAGGGCTTTAGATCGGTAAGCTTCGATCGAGAGATCTGATGCTTGATCGATGAGATCAAGTGCATCAAGTGATGTGTGGTTAGATCTTGAACCCTTTTTGGTTTAATGAGATCTAGACCATGTCTTGGTTTGGTCTTGGTTTGATTTGGTTGTTGAACCAAAGTCAATTGAACCGGTTCACTTATGTGAACGCATGGTTCATCTAATGGGGCGTTTTGATTAGTTCACTAAGCGTGAACGTGTGAAGACTTAAGACTTACCATATTTGGAAGCCTTAACGCCAAAACGCCTCAAGCCAAGAAAATGCCGAAATGCTTCAATGCTTTGTTCTTGCGTTGCTCTCTCTTGAGCGGTGTGGGTCTCGAAAAGATCTAGTGGAGAAGGCATTCGGCAATCGAAGAACACATCCGATCTCCTTCACACGGTTAGGAGACTTGGAGTTCCTTGCTAGCACAAGGAGCAACAAGAAGAAAGCTACTTCTCATCTTGTGTGCGCATCTAGTAGAGGAGACCCCTTTCGATCTCTTCTTCCAAGACGCCATTTGAACTAATGGCTATGGTATGAATTCCATCTCATCTATGCAAGTTTTGATGTTGATCATATGACATGCAAAAGATCTTAATAAACCCTAGCTTCCTTGCGAAAATCTTGATATGCGCCCCCTTAGGGTTTCGGCCCCCCTTTGGATTAGGGGTCCTAACAATTGGTATCAAAGCATGGTTTTTGCATGTTCATATGATTGCTTTAGCTTGTTGTGATCCGTGTATGCTAATACATGTTATAGATCTATATGAGAGTTTCATTAAGTTTGCGCATGTTACCTTAGATATAAGTTTCTATCTAGTTGCGCATGTTAACTTAGTTGAAAGCTTCTTATTTTGTTGCGCATGTTGTAAGTTGTTTTTACTTAAAAACTTGTAAGATCATGCGCGCTCCACCTAGATCTATATTTGCGCCTACTATAAACCCTTAGACGGGTTGATAGGGTTGAAAGCATCATCTAGTTTAGATCTAACCAGTCTGATCAGACCATCTGACAGCCTAGATGGGTCGACCAGATGGCACCTATGCGCAAGCATGAGGTGGCTATAGGTCGACTGTAGACAGGCGTGTAGCGAGGTCTGGTTGAGACAACCAGTGAACACACATGAGTTAGGCCCGGGGTCACACCCGCTTGCCAGAACTCATGTTGGTTGTTCAGCCCTTGGCGCATGCATGGTTGACCATTAGGTCAACTCAAGTCAGTTAGGACTTGGTGCATGCAAGGGCATGGATCTAACTAGACATGATGAGTGGATCCCTTTCAATGGACCGTTGTAAGGTTGTAGGGCACATAAGAAAAATAAAATTGATTCCAATGGGATTTTGAAAATTTTATTTTGTCTATGGATCACATGTTGATTGGATGTATACCATGTTGAGTGTCTATTTCATCTTATGTGGGTTGCCCTTTTAATGTGTGCTGTGCTAGGGCCTGCGAGCCTGGTTTATTGTAAATTATTATATTTGTGATCTGCGCATCACATTTTAATTAATTTATTGTATAATTGACCTGCGAGTCAATCTTGTCTAGATAGATTAAATTGTAATTTAATCAGACAAGAGCACAAAGCACACTTGGTAGAGGCGCATGCAGCAGAGGCTTGACCAGGTGGGAGGTCTAGGGTTCGACCCTAGGACAGGCGCATTCACCTGGTGGGCGCACCTGAGCTGCACTGGGCGCTAGGGCCCTAGGTTGGGCCAGACAAGATGCAAAAGACCCATGAAGAAAAGCAAGTGAAGACTTTAGTTAGGTTAAGGTCTTACCTAGGCTTAATGGGCTTTTACCACATAAGATCCATGCTTTCTTTTATTGTTTAATAATTAGAATTGCATGATTTATTTATCTTCTGCTATCACCATAGGGTTTGTATGATAGTTAAGAAGATAAAAGGACCGTTAAAATCCAACGCTAAAATATCAAGCACGTAAGCCTTCTGGCGCGAAACCTCACTGTTCTGACTATCGTTGGGGCCGTGTTGTACCCACTCAGTGGGCACGCCCATCTATCTTCAGACGGTGTGTGATTTCACCTGCGTGTTACAGAGAAGGGATTTATCGCTTCTCGTTGCTCAGCATAGCACGTGGTGGTCTAGGGAGTAGGTCAGGTCAGCTTGACCATGTGAGCTACATATGGGGCATATGTTAGCTATATGGAGGCAGTCATCTGTGGGATCAGAGACTGTGTTGTACCAACTCAGTTGGCGATTGGCAGGGACTGCCTACCAGAAATTAGTGCTTGTAATCTCTGTGCATCTTATCTCGCCTCAGCGGGACGCGGAGACCAAGTATGAAATCTGGATCCCATCTCACTAAAAGAGTGCTGCTCTTTCGGACTGTTTTAATGGATTTTTCAGTCAGATAAAATAGTGAGAAAAGAATCTTTCTTAAGTCCTGGATTGATTCTAGACATTGATACTGACCTTGCTGTTCTTGCATTGTTGTAGATTCCTGCAGCAACGAACACCATGAGCTTCAATGTGCGATCCCTACTGGAAAGGGAGAAGTTTGCTGGCCCAAACTTCTCAGACTGGTACGGACACCTTAAGATTGTTCTTAAGGCAGAGAGGAAACTGTATGTCCTCGAGACGGCTATACCGCCTCAACCCGCTCCGAATGCCGCAAGGGCGGTTCGGGATGCCTATGAAAAGCATGTCAATGATAGCATTGATGTCGCTTGCCTGATGCTAGCGTCTATGACGCCACAGCTGCAGCGTCAGCATGAGGATCTGTCTGCTATAGACATTATAGCAAACCTCAAGTTGTTGTATGCTGCACAGGCGAGGACTGAGCGCTATAATTTGACTAAGCTTTTCTTTCAGAGCAAACTGACTGAAGGGAGTCCAGTGGGAGCTCATGTGCTCAAGATGATTGGGCACAAAGAGGCTCTAGAGAAACTGGGGCATACCATCAATCAGGAGCTTGCTGTAGATATTATTCTGCAGTCTCTCCCGGCTTCTTTCGATCCGTTCATTATTAATTTTAATATGAACAAGATCGACTGTACTCCGGTAGAGTTGCTGAATATGCTCTTGACTACAGAGGAGACTCTAAAGGGAAAGCCTTCAACCTCTGTCTTAATGGTTCCTTCAAGGAACAAGAAGAAGGGGAAGAAGGGCAAAGCCCCAGTCAAGAACTATAGCAAGGCTCTGAAACAGAAGGTTAAGCGGTCGAAGGACAACAGATGTTTCCACTGTGGCTAGCTGGGTCACTGGAAAAAGGACTGTAAAGCGCTCCAAGGAGACAAGAAGGGAAGCATCGCTTCTGGCTCAGGTATATTTGTGACTGAAGTCATGATATCATCTTCTTCTATATCATGGGTGTTGGACACTGCATGTGGAGTTCACATTTGTTCAAATGTACAGGAACTCAAGAGAAGAAGACAGGTGGGACAGCATGAGGTGGACCTACGAGTTGGAAACGGGGCACGGGTTGCTGCTGTTGCTGTAGGAACTTATTACATCTCATTACCATCTGGACTTGTATTAGAACTAAACAATTGTTATTTTGTTCCTAGCATTACCAAGAATATTATCTCTATTCCTGCTCTTGTCAGGAAAGGGTTTTCCTTTGAATGCAAGACTTCAAAGTGTTATCTTTCTCTTGATAATATTGTTTATGCTACTGGGTCAATTAACAATGGGTTATTCATGTTGGACATGGAATGTTCTATACAAAATATTGATAATAAGAAAGCCAAGTATGCTGATGACAGCACCTTGCTATGGCATAGTCGTTTAGGCCATATTAACAAGAAACGCATTAAGCGGTTGCATGACCATGGACTGCTGGGATCATTCTCCTATGAGGAGATTGATACATGCAAAGCTTGTTTAATGGGTAAAATGACGAAGTCTCCTTTTCCTAACAAAGGTCAAAGGGCTTCAGGTTTACTTGACCTTATACACAGTGATGTGTGTGGGCCATTTAGTAAACATGCCAGAGGTGGCTATTCGTACTTCATTACCTTTACTGATGATTTCAGTAGGTATGGTTATGTCTATCTCATGAGACATAAGAGTGAATCTTTTGACAAGTTCAAAGAGTTCAAGAATGAAGTACAAAATCAACTAGGCCAAAATATCAAGGCACTTCGCTCAGATCGAGGTGGAGAATACCTAAGTCGAGAGTTTACTGACTATCTGAAGGAGTGTGGGATTATCTCACAGCTCACTCCGCCAGGAACACCGCAATGGAATGGTGTGTCCGAGAGGAGAAATAGAACCTTACTGGATATGGTTCGTTCTATGATGAGTCAGGCTACTCTACCTTACTCCTTTTGGGGATTTGCACTGGAAACAGCTGCAAAAGTACTAAACCGAGTGCCATCCAAGGCAGTTTCAAAGACGCCATATGAGTTATGGTATGGGAAACAGCCTAGCTTGACATTTATTAAGATCTGGGGTTGCGAGGCTTATGTCAAAAAGCTCGTCTCTGGGAAACTGGAGAGCAGATCTGAGAAATGCATCTTTGTTGGTTACCCTAAGGAAACTAAGGGTTATTATTTCTACGATCCCAAAGAGAACAAAGTATTTGTTGCTCGGACGGCTATTTTTCTTGAGAAGGAATTTCTTCTGCAAGAAGCCAGTGGGAGAGAAATAAAGCTGGATGAGAATTCAGAAGAAGGACAAAGTAGTCAAGCACAGTTGGATGAGCCTGAGCCGGTAGAACAGGTTACTGAACAACCTGAGGCTCAGATATCACGGGAACCGCGAAGATCGGGAAGGATCCGTCGACAGCCTGAGCGCTATGACGGAGTCTACATCATTGATAATGATGAACCCCTCACTTATGCGGATGCGGTCAGTGGACCCGAGTCAGCTAGATGGCTTGAAGCTATGCGAGCCGAGATGGACTCCATGTCAGATAACCAAGTCTGGGATTTGGTTGATCCGCCTCCGGGAGTAATCCCTATAGGCTGTAAATGGATCTTCAAGAAGAAGATTGACATGGATGGTAGCGTAGTTACCTATAAAGGCAGGCTAGTTGCGAAAGGTTTCAAACAAATCTATGGGATAGATTATGATGAAACTTTCTCACCTGTAGCTATGTTTAAGTCTATTCGGATTCTTTTCGCAATAGCAGCATATTATGATTATGAGATCTGGCAAATGGATGTGAAAACGGCTTTCCTTAATGGAAATCTGGATGAGGATGTGTATATGACACAACCTGAAGGTTTCACTAATCCATCAGATCGTCATAAGATATGCAAGTTAAAGAAATCTATTTATGGACTTAAGCAAGCATCTAGAAGCTGGAATATTCATTTTGATGAATCAATAAGTGAATTTGGTTTCATCAAGAACGAGGATGACCCGTGTGTATATAAGAGGTTTAGTGGGAGCGTGATTACTTTCCTAGTCCTCTACGTCGATGATATCTTGATCATTGGAAATGATATTCCTGAACTGCATGCTGTTAAAGCATGGTTAGGAAAATGTTTCCAGATGAAAGATCTAGGAGAAGCAGCCTATGTATTAGGTGTGAAGATCTACAGGGATAGATCTAAGAGGCTTCTCGGGCTGTGCCAGAGTACTTACATCGATAAAGTCCTGGAAAGATTTCATTTAGAGAATTCTAAAAGAGGTTATCTTCCAGTCAGACATGGTCTGAATCTTTCGAGGAGTCAGTGTCCACAAACACAGACTGAGAAAGATGAAATGGACAATACGCCTTATGCTTCGGCTATTGGGTCCATTATGTATGCGATGTTGTGTACTCGCCCAGACGTCGCTTACGGGTTAAGCGTGACCAGTCGATTCCAAAGTAATCCAGGTCAGGCACACTGGATTGCAGTCAAGAACATTTTGAAATATCTTCGCAGGACCAAAGATATGTTCTTGGTGTATGGTGGTCAGGAAGAACTCAGTATTGAAGGATATACTGACGCTTCGTTCCAATCTGACCAGGATGATTTCCGATCGCAATCAGGCTATGTTTTTAGCTTGAATGGAGGTGCAGTGGTGTGGAAAAGTTTCAAACAATCCATAGTTGCTGATTCCACAACAGAAGCCGAGTATGTTGCAGCCTCGGAAGCATCCAAGGAGGCAGTGTGGATTCGCAAGTTCATTCAGGAACTTGGTGTTATTCCTTCGAGTGCAGATCCTTTGGTTATCATCTGTGATAACACTGGAGCAATAGCACAAGCAAAGGAACCACGGTCGCACCAGAAGTCCAAGCACATACAGAGACGATTTCACTTGATCCGGGAGATCATTGATCGAGGCGAGATCAAAATCTGCAAGGTTCATACAGATGACAATCTGGCTGACCCGCTTACCAAGCCTCTGGCGCAGCAGAAGCATGAGAAGCACAGTAATAATATGGGTTTGAGATTTCTCAACCATTAGATTAAGTGCAAGTGGGAGATTGTTGGGGTATGCCCTTAAGGCTAATGTTTGAGGCCTTGGGATTGTATCAGTATCATGTATAAACTCTTATGTTTATAAAGGCAATGGTTGTTATTCAGGTTATTACATTGTCTGCTGCAATAAGTGTATTACTGAATAATGTCTCAATGCTGTTCAGCTAGGCTGACATGCTATATGTCCTTAGTCGATATATCTTGGTGAACATGAGACAGCCTTGATATGATTCAGACTAATATGTGTTCTAATCTTATAGGATGCTTCGAGCATGGAATAAGATGTAGACTCATGGGTACATTGGATGTACTAGACAGACCCTACTAGGATATTCAATTGTTTGTCACAATGTGAATAATCCTTATATTGCAACAAGTGGCACATATCCTCTAACTTGAGATCACTTGTGTTTCTAAATGATGATTGTCATTGTTTTGAGGTAGTTCAATATCATTTGAAACATAATGGTTATAGACTATCTTGGATAATGATCATGAGTCAGGTTAGGACACTAGTGATAGATATAGGATTGCCGTCTCTGTTGGGGTATGCCCTTAAGGCTAATGTTTGAGGCCTTGGGATTGTAATAGTATCATTGTATAAACTCTTAAGTTTATAAAGGCAATGGTTGTTATTCAGGTTGTTACCTTGTCTGCTGTAATAAGTGTACTACTGAATAATGTCTCAAAGCTGTTCAGCTAGGCTGACATGCACTGATGTCCTTAGTCGATATATCTTGGTGAACATGAGACAGCCTTGATATGGTTAAGACTAATATGTGTTCTAATCTTATAGGATGCTTCGAGCATGGAATAAGATGTAGACTCATGGGTACATTGGATGTACTGGACAGACCCTACTAGGATATTCAATTGCTTGTCACAATGTGAATAATCCTTGTATGCTACAAGTGGCACATGTCCTTTGACTTGAGATCACTTGTGTTTCTAAATGATGAATGTCATTGTTTTGAGGTAGTTCAATATCATTTGAAATATAATGGTTCTAGACTATCTTGGATAATGATCATGAGTCAAGTTAGGACACTAGTGATAGACATAGGATTGCCGTCTCCTTGTTTAAGGAGTGTGATGTTCTAAAGGGGCCCCCTGAATGAGATGATTGAGAATAGTGTATGGCCATACCCAGGTGACTATGCTCATCTGGTCTAATCATGCTCATCATATTGGAACTACAAGCTTGACAGGCTTGTCCAATCAGAACATCCAGTGGCAAAGGAAACATGTATGCCTAGTGAGTTGATTCACACTTGTGCTGTGATTTGGGTGAAGTCTTGGAAGACTCTTTCCTTTATATCGGGAGACAGTGATGTGTTGCTAGATACCCCTCACTGATCGTGATAACGTAAGTTATCGTTACCGACATTTAAAGGAAACCCTCAGGGTCGCACAATTTGGTGATATGGCTTACTTGAGTCAGATCGTGTGGACTGAATTGTTGAGGTTCAGTTTAAAGGAGTTTAAACTCTGATTGTAAGTGAGATCTGGTCTGATCATGTTTGATTGATTAGGACTTGAGATCGGTAAGCTTCGATCGAGAGAGATGATTCTAGATCGGTGAGATCAGGAACATCATGAGATGAACGGTTAGATCTTGAGCCATTTGGTTCAGAGAGATCTAGACCATGGGCTGGTTTGGTTTTTGGACCAAATTGAATTGAATTGGGTTAGCTTGAACCGGTTCACAAGTATGAACGCATGGTTGAAGGCTTAATTGTATTTGGGCGGTTTTCTTATGGGTGAGCGCATGGCTTCATGACTTTCCATATTTGGAAGTCATGAAACGCCATCTAAAGGAAAACGCCTAAAATGATAATGCCAATTCAATTGTCGTCTTTGCGCTTGGAGAGGTTTTCTTCCTAGACGACGAGGAGGTAGTTTGGCCAAGCATCTCTTGACTTCAACACACGCAAGGAAAAACTTGGCGTTTTTGCTAGCACAAGAATTGCGCAAGGAGGAAGCCTTCATCATCCTTTGTGTGCGTCTTCTTTGGAGGAGAGCTCATTTGCCCTCTTGCTTCCAAGCCGACTCCTTCTTCATGGCTATGGTAAAAGATCTTAACTTGATCTTTGAATTGAAAGAAGTTGATTATATAGACATACTACATGCGATCCTATGCAAACCCTATTTCCGCCCATGCAAAATCTTATGTTGCGCATGTTTAGGGTTTCACCCCCTTACTCTAGGGACCTTTCAGTCTCCTTGTTTAAGGAGTGTGATGTTCTAAAGGACCCCCTTGCATGGGATGATTGAGAATGTGTATGGCCATACCCAGATGACTATGTTCATCTGATCTAATCATGCTCATCATATTGGAGTTACAAGCTTGACACGCTTGTCCAATAAGAACATCCAGTGGCAAAGGAAACATGTATGCCTTGTGAAGTGGATTCACACTTGTGCTGTGGTTTGGGTGTAGTCTTGGAAGACTCTTTCCTTTATATCGGGAGACAGTGATGTGTTGCTAGATACCCCTCACTGATCGTGATAACGTAAGTTATCGTTACCGACATTTAAAGGAAACCCTCAGGGTCGCACAATTTGATGATATGGCTTACTTAAGTCAGATCGTGTGGACTGAATTGTTTTGGTTCAGTTTAAAGGAGTTTAAACTCTGATTGTAAGTGAGATCTGGTCTGATCATGTTTGATTGATTAGGGCTTTAGATTGGTAAGCTTCGATCGAGAGATCTGATGCTTGATCGATGAGATCAAGTGCATCAAGTGATGTGTAGTTAGATCTTGAACCCTTTTTGGTTTAATGAGATCTAGACCATGTCTTGGTTTGGTCTTGGTTTGATTTGGTTGTTGAACCAAAGTCAATTGAACCGGTTCACTTATGTGAACGCATGGTTCATTTGATGGGGCGTTTTGATTAGTTCACTAAGCGTGAACGTGTGAAGACTTAAGACTTACCATATTTGGAAGCCTTAACGCCAAAACGCCTCAAGCCAAGAAAACGCCGAAATGCTTCAATGCTTTGTTCTTGCGTTGCTCTCTCTTGAGCGGTGTGGGTCTCGAAAAGATCTAGTGGAGAAGGCATTCGGCAATCGAAGAACACATCCGATCTCCTTCACACGGTTAGGAGACTTGGAGTTCCTTGCTAGCACAAGGAGCAACAAGAAGAAAGCTACTTCTCATCTTGTGTGCGCATCTAGTGGAGGAGACCCCTTTCGATCTCTTCTTCCAAGACGCCATTTGAACTAATGGCTATGGTATGAATTCCATCTCATCTATGCAAGTTTTGATGTTGATCATATGACATGCAAAAGATCTTAATAAACCCTAGCTTCCTTGCGAAAATCTTGATATGCGCCCCCTTAGGGTTTCGGCCCCCCTTTGGATTAGGGGTCCTAACAGGTTAGGCACGTGGTGCTAACGCAGACACATGGGTATATCATGGAGGATATACAGGATAGACCCGCTAGGAGGCTATGACTTGGTGTCATAAGTTATCCTCATAAGTGACAGGAGATGCATTGATCTTTTGACTTGAGGTCATTGATCATTCTATATGGTTAGGGACTTGCTTTGATGCAACCTAACACCTCACCGTAGTTGGGAGGTCATAACGGTTGTCATTGGGCATGTCACGACCCATATGAGAAGGTCAATGGACAGACATAGGATTTGCCCCTTCCTTACGGAAGCTTGATATCCATGGAGCTCCTCTATGGTTCTATGACTGAAAGTGTATGGCCATACCCAGGTGAAGACCTGTTCTAGTCATAGCCATGTGATTGGATGAAAACAAGTGGTGACACACTTGACCAATCGGATATCAGTTCGGCAAAGAGATTGAAATGCATCTGTACCTAGTTGCGATAATGGGGATGTCGATGTCGATATCCATTCCAATGACCTGGGTAGCAGCGATGCACTGCTAGGTGCCACTCACTGCTTGTGATGGCCTTTGGTCAGCACTGCCAGCGTCAGAGGAACCTACAGGGTCGCACACCTTGATACTTGAGTTCTCGTATTGATCGGGAAGCATTATGATCGAGTTATTGGATAACTTGGATCTTATTGGGAGATTCCATCAGCGCCAATGGGCCTGATGAGATGGAAGAATGTTATTGGAGCCAAACTTCATTTTTGGCAGGTTGACCCGTATTTGACCATGGATGGTCAAAATCGGATTAGGGTTGCATTGGATTGGATCCAAATGCTTAATCAACCTATGCAATGAAGCTTGGGCTAGCTCATTATCCAATGAGGCCCAATAGCAAGTTCTCATGAAGAGGAGAAAGGCTAAAAGTGTTGGGGTATGCCCTTAAGGCTAATGTTTGAGGCCTTGGGATTGTAACAGTATCATGTGTATAAACTCTTGTGTTTATAAAGGCATGGTTGTTATTCAGTTAGTTACCTTGTCTGCTGTAATAAGTGTACTTCTGAATAATGTCTCAAAGCTGGTCAGCTAGGCTGACATGCTATATGTCCTTAGTCGATGTATCTTGGTGAACATGAGACAGCCTTGATATGGTTAAGACTAATATGTGTTCTAATCTTATAGGATGCTTCGAGCATGGAATAAGATGTAGAATCATGGGTACATTGGATGTACTGGACAGACCCTACTAGGATATTCAATTGCTTGTCACAATGTGAATAATCCTTGATTGCAACAAGTGGCACATTTCCTTTGACTTGAGATCACTTGTGTTTCTAAATGATGATTGTCATTGTTTTGAGGTAGTTCAATGTCATTTGAAATATAATGGTTATAGACTATCTTGGATAATGATCATGAGTCAGGTTAGGGCACTAATGATAGATAAAGGATTGCCGTCTCCTTGTTGAAGGAGTGTGGTGTTCTATATGGGCCCCCTAGATGAGATGATTGAGAAAGTGTATGGCCATACCCAGGTGACTATGCTCATCTGATCTAATCATGCTCATCATATTGGAGTTACAAGCTTGACAGGTTTGTCCAATAAGAACATCCAGTGGCAAAGGAAACATGTAATGCCTAGTGAGTTGATTCACGCTTGTTCTGTGGTTTGGGTGTAGTCTTGGAAGACTCTTTCCTTTATATCGGGAGACAGTGATGTGTTGCTAGATACCCCTCACTGATCGTGATGACGTAAGTTATCGTTACCGACATTTAAAGGAAACCCTTAGGGTCGCACAATTTGATGATATGGCTTACTTAAGTCAGATCGTGTGGACTGAATTATTTGGGTTCAGTTTAAAGGGATCTAATCTCTGATTATAAGTGAGATCTGGTCTGATCATGTTTGATTGATTAGGGCTTGAGATCAGTAAGCTTTGATCGAGAGAGCTGATGCTAGATCAGTGGGATCAGGAGCATCAAGGGATGAACGGTTAGATCTGGAGCCTTAGGGTTTGATATGATCTAGACCAAGTAGCTTGGGTTAATTGTTTTGAACCAAACCCATTGATTTGAACCGGTTCACTAGGTGAACGTTTGGTTCGAATGAGAGAAGGTTTCGATGGTTCAAACGCATGAACGCATGCATTGAGGACTTGCCTTATGTGGAAGTCGGTTTTCCAAATGGAAAACGCTTCCACCTTGTAACGTAAGCGCTCCTCTTCTCCATTCACTCTCGTCGAGTGGTGAAGTGTGGCTTTCGACGACAAGGAGTGTTTGCGCAAGTAGCTCTCGGCCAAGCTTGTTCTCTCAATCTTCTTCATCCCTTCTCACACGACAAGGTCACTTGGAGAACCTTGCTAGCACAAGGAGCGTCCAAGGAGCAAGCCATCGTTCATCTTGTGTGTGGCGCTTTGGAGGAGAACCCCATCGTTCTCTTTACTTCCTAGACACCATCTAAGCGATGGCCATGGTATGAATCGCTACCATTCTTTGCGATTTAATTTAAAGTTGATCATATATCATGCATTCGATCCCTAGAAACCCCTTCCGCTGCATGTAAACCTCCCTATGCGCCTATTAGGGTTTCACTCCCCCTTGAAGGGGACCCTGCAATAGTTTCGCTCCCCCTTGAAGGGGACCTTCAATTGGTATCAGAGCAGCGGTTGTATGTATGGTTATATGATTGCTTTGTGATCCTTGCTTGCGCTCTAGTATAGATCTTTTTCACATGCGAATCTACATGCTAGGTTTTAGGTGTTGGCGCATGTGTTTTGTTCATGTTTTTGCATGATCTTGTTGGCGCATGTTTAAGTTTGTTGAATGGTATTTCATTAAAAACTTGTTTACTTGCGCGCAAACAATTAGATCTATATGCGCTTACTATAAACCCTTAGACGGGTTGATGGGGTTGAAGTCACCCTCTAGGTTAGATCTAATAGTCTGATCAGACCATCTGACAGCCTAGATGGATCGACCAGATGGCACCTGTGCGCAAGCACAAGGTGGCTATAGGTCGATTGCATCACAGGCGTGTAGCGAGGTCTGGTTGAGACAACCAGTGAACACACATGAGTTAGGCCCGGGGTCACACCCGCTTGCTAGAACTCATGTTGGTTGTTCAGCCCTTGGCGCATGCATGGTTGACCATTAGGTCAACTCGAGTCAGTTAGGACTTGGTGCATGCAAGGGCATGGATCTAACTAGATTGTTGAGTGGATCCCTATCAATGGACCGTTGTAAGGTTGTAGGGCACGTAAGGAAATTAAAATTGATGCCAATGGGGTTTTCAAAAGTTTATTTTCTTTGTAATGGATCACATGTTGATTGAATGATGCCATGATGCTTGTTTATTTAATCTTATGTGGGTTGCCCTTAATGTGTGCTGTGCTGGGGCCTGCGAGCCTGGTAAATTATTATTATTGTGATCTGCGAATCACATTTTTAATTAATTGTATAATTGACCTGCGAGTCAAGCTTGTCTAGATAGATCAAAATGTATTTTGATTAGACAAGAGAACAGAGCACACATGGCATTGGCGCATGCAGCAGTGGCTTGACCAGGTGGGAGGTCTAGGGTTCGACCCTATGACAGGCGCGTCTACCTGGTGGGCGCACCTGAGCTACAGAGTGCGCTTGGGCCCTGGTCTGGGCCAGATGAGATGCAAAAGACCCAAGAAGAGCAAGTGAAGACTTAAGTTGTCTTAAGGTCTTACTTAGGCTATGGGCTTTTTCCACATAAGATCCATGCTTTCTTTTTATTGCTTATATAATTAGAACTGCATGAGTTTATCTTCTGCTATCACCATAGGAATTGCATGATAGTTAAGAAGAAAAAAGACCGTTAAAATCCAACGCTAAAATATCAAGCTCGTAAAGCCTTCTGACGCGAAACCTCACTGTTCTGACTATCGTTGGAGCCGTGTTGTACCCACTCAGTGGGCACGTCCATCTATCTTCAGACGGTGCTGGATTTCACCTGCGTGTTACAGAGAAGGGATTTATCGCTTCTCGTTGCTCAGCATAGCACGTGGTGGTCCAGGGAGTAGGTCAGGACAGCTTGACCATGTAGGCTACATATGGGGCATATGGTAGCGCATGGAGGCAGCCATCTGTGGGGTCAGAGATTGTGTTGTACCAACTCAGTTGGCACAGTCTGCTGGATTGCCCAGATGAAGGGGAATCACACGGGTTGGTGATTGGCAGGGACTGTCTACCAGAAATTAGTGCTTGTACTCTCTGTGCATCTTATCTCGCCTGAGCGGGACGCGGAGACCAAGTATGAAATCTGGATCCCATCTCACTAAAAGAGTGCTACTCTTTCGGACTATTTTAATGGATTTTTCAGTCAGATAAAATAGTGAGAAAGGAATCTTTCTTAAGTCCTGGATTGATTCTAGACATTGATACTGACCTTGCTGTTCTTGCATTGTTGTAGATTCCTGCAGCAACGAACACCATGAGCTTCAATGTGTGATCCCTACTAGAAAGGGAGAAGTTTGCTGGGCCAAACTTCTCAGACTGGTTCGGACACCTTAAGATCGTTCTTAAGGCTGAGAGGAAACTGTATGTCCTCGAGACGGCTGTGCCGCCTCAACCCGCTGCGAACGCCGCAAGGGCGGTTCGTGATGCCTATGAAAAGCATGTCAATGATAGCATTGACGTCGCTTGCCTGATGCTAGCGTCTATGACGCCACCGCTGCAGCGTCAGCATGAGGATATGTCGGCTATAGAGATTATAGCGAACCTCAAGATGTGTATGCTGCACAGGCGAGGACAGAACGCTATAATCTGACAAAGCTTTTCTTTCAGAGCAAACTGGCTGAAGGGAGCCTAGTGGGAGCTCACGTGCTCAAGATGATTGGGCACAAGGAGGCTCTGGAGAAACTGGGGCATACCATCAACCAGGAGCTTGCTGTGGATATTATTCTGCAGTCTCTCCCACCCTCTTTCGATGCGTTCATTATTAACTTTAATAAGAACAAAATCGATTGTACTCCGGCAGAGCTGCTGAATATGCTCTTGACAACTGAGGAGACTCTGAAGGGAAAGCCTTCAACCTCTGTCTTAATGGTTCCTTCCAGGAACAAGAAGAAGGGGAAGAAGGGCAAAGCCCCTGTCAAGAATTACAGCAAAGCTCTGAAACAGAAGGTTAAGCAGTCAAAGGACAACAGGTGTTTCCACTGTGGCCAGCTGGGTCACTGGAAAAAGGACTGTAAAACGATCCAAGGAGATAAGAGGGGAAGCATCGCTTCTGGCTCAGGTATATACGTGACGGAAGTCATGGTTTCATCTTCTTCTATTTCATGGGTGTTGGACACTGCATGTGGAGTTCACATTTGTTCAAATGTACAGGAACTCAAGAGAAGAAGACAGGTGGGACAGCATGAGGTGGACCTACGCGTTGGAAACGGGGCACGGGTTGCTGCTGTTGCTGTAGGAGACTATTTCATCTCATTACCATCTGGCATTGTATTAGAACTAAACAGTTGTTACTTTGTTCCCAGTATTACTAAAAATATTATCTCTATTCCTGCTCTTGTCAGGAAAGGATTTGCCTTTGAATGCAATATTTCAAAGTGTGTTTTATCTTTAGATAATATTGTTTATGCAACTGGTTCAATTAACAATGGGTTATACATGTTGGACATGGAAAGTTCTATACAAAGTGTTGATAATAAGAAAGCCAAGTATGCTGATGACAGCACCTTGTTATGGCATAGTCGTTTAGGCCATATTAACAAGAAGCGCATTAAGCGGTTGCATAATCATGGACTGCTGGGATCTTTCTCCTATGAGGAGATTGATACATGCAAAGCTTGTTTAATGGGTAAAATGACGAAGTCACCTTTTCCTCACAAAGGTCAAAGGGCTTCAGGTTTACTTGACCTTATACACAGTGATGTGTGTGGGCCATTTAGTAAACATGCCAGAGGTGGCTATCAGTACTTCGTTACCTTTACTGATGATTTCAGTAGGTATGGTTATGTCTATCTTATGAGACATAAGAGTGAATCTTTTGACAAGTTCAAAGAGTTCAAGAATGAAGTACAGAATCAGCTAGGCCGAAATATCAAGGCACTTCGTTCTGATCGAGGTGGAGAATACTTGAGTCATGCGTTTACTGACTATCTAAAAGAGTGTGGGATTATCTCACAGCTCACTCCGCCAGGAACACCGCAATGGAATGGTGTGTCCGAGAGGAGAAATAGAACGTTGCTTGATATGGTTCGTTCTATGATGAGTCAGGCTACTCTACCTTACTCTTTTTGGGGATTTGCACTGGAAACAGCTGCAAAGGTACTAAACCGAGTGCCATCCAAGGCAGTTTCTAAGACGCCATATGAGTTATGGTATGGGAAACAGCCGAGCTTGACATTTATCAGGATATGGGGCTGCGAGGCTTATGTCAAAAAGCTCGCCTCTGGGAAACTAGAGAGCAGATCTGAGAAATGTATTTTTGTCGGTTACCCTAAGGAAACTAAGGGTTATTATTTCTACGATCCCAAAGAGAACAAAGTGTTTGTTGCTCGGACGGCAATATTTCTTGAGAAGGAATTTCTTCTGCAAGAAGCCAGTGGGAGAGAAATAAAGCTGGATGAAAATCCAGAGGAAGGACAAAGTAGTCAAGCACAGTTGGATGAGCCAGAGCCAGTGGATCAGGTTATTGAACAACCTGAGGCTCAGATATCACGGGAACCGCGAAGATCGGGAAGGATCCGTCGTCAGCCTGAGCGCTATGACGGAGTCTACATCATTGATAATGATGAACCCCTCACTTATGCGGATGCGGTCAGTGGACCGGAGTCAGCTAGATGGCTTGATGCTATGCGAGCCGAGATGGACTCCATGTCAGATAACCAAGTCTGGGATTTGGTTGATCCGCCTCCGGGAGTAATCCCTATAGGCTGTAAATGGATCTTCAAAAGGAAGATTGACATGGATGGTAACGTGGTTACCTATAAAGGCAGGCTAGTAGCGAAAGGTTTCAAACAAATCTACAGGATAGATTATGATGAAACTTTCTCTCCTGTAGCCATGTTTAAGTCTATTCGGATTCTTTTCGCGATAGCAGCATATTACGATTATGAGATCTGGCAGATGGATGTGAAGACGGCTTTCCTTAATGGAAAACTGGATGAGGATGTGTATATGACACAACCTGAAGGTTTCACTAATCCATCAGATCGTCATAAAATATGCAAGTTAAAGAAGTCCATTTATGGACTGAAACAAGCATCTAGAAGCTGGAATATTCGTTTTGATGAATCAATCTCTGAGTTTGGCTTCATCAAGAACGAAGATGACCCGTGTGTATATAAGAGGTTTAGTGGGAGCATGATTACTTTCCTAGTCCTCTACGTCGATGATATCTTAATCATTGGAAACGATATTCCTGAACTACATGCTGTTAAAGCATGGTTAGGAAAATGTTTTCAGATGAAAGATCTAGGAGAAGCAGCCAATGTATTAGGTGTGAAGATCTACAGGGATAGATCTAAGAGGCTTCTCGGGCTGTGCCAGAGTACTTACATCGATAAGGTCCTGGAGAGATTCCATTTAGAGAATTCTAAAAGAGGATATCTTCCAGTCAGACATGGTCTGAATCTTTCGAAGAGTCAGTGTCCACAAACACAGACTGAGAAAGATGAAATGGACAATACGCCTTATGCTTCGGCTATTGGATCCATTATGTATGCGATGTTGTGTACTCGATTCCAAAGTAATCCAGGTTTGGCGCACTGGATTGCAGTCAAGAACATTTTGAAATATCTGCGGAGGACCAAAGATATGTTCTTGGTATATGGTGGTCAGGAAGAACTCAGTATAGAAGGATATACTGACGCTTCGTTCCAGTCGGACCAGGATGATTTCCGATCGCAATCAGGCTATGTTTTTAGCTTGAATGGTGGCGCGGTGGTGTGGAAGAGTTTCAAACAGTCAACTGTTGCTGATTCCACAACAGAAGCCGAGTATGTTGCAGCCTCGGAAGCATCCAAGGAGGCAGTGTGGATTCGTAAGTTCGTGAGAGAACTTGGTGTTGTTCCTTCGAGTGCAGATCCTTTGGTTATCTTTTGTGATAACACTGGAGCAATAGCACAAGCAAAGGAACCACAGTCGGACCAGAAGTCCAAGCACATACAGAGACGGTTTCACTTGATCCGGGAGATCATTGATCGTGGCGAGATCAAAATCTGCAAGGTTCATACAGACGACAATCTGGCTGACCCGCTTACCAAGCCTCTGGCGCAGCAGAAGCATGAGAAGCACTGTAATAATATGGGTTTGAGATTTCTCAACCATTAGATTAAGTGCAAGTGGGAGATTGTTGGGGTATGCCCTTAAGGCTAATGTTTGAGGCCTTGGGATTGTAACAGTATCATGTGTATAAACTCTTGTGTTTATAAAGGCATGGTTGTTATTCAGTTAGTTACCTTGTCTGCTGTAATAAGTGTACTTCTGAATAATGTCTCAAAGCTGGTCAGCTAGGCTGACATGCTATATGTCCTTAGTCGATGTATCTTGGTGAACATGAGACAGCCTTGATATGGTTAAGACTAATATGTGTTCTAATCTTATAGGATGCTTCGAGCATGGAATAAGATGTAGAATCATGGGTACATTGGATGTACTGGACAGACCCTACTAGGATATTCAATTGCTTGTCACAATGTGAATAATCCTTGATTGCAACAAGTGGCACATTTCCTTTGACTTGAGATCACTTGTGTTTCTAAATGATGATTGTCATTGTTTTGAGGTAGTTCAATGTCATTTGAAATATAATGGTTATAGACTATCTTGGATAATGATCATGAGTCAGGTTAGGGCACTAATGATAGATAAAGGATTGCCGTCTCCTTGTTGAAGGAGTGTGGTGTTCTATAGGGGCCCCCTAGATAAGATGATTGAGAAAGTGTATGGCCATACCCAGGTGACTATGCTCATCTGATCTAATCATGCTCATCATATTGGAGTTACAAGCTTGACAGGCTTGTCCAATAAGAACATCCAGTGGCAAAGGAAACATGTAATGCCTAGTGAGTTGATTCACGCTTGTGCTGTGGTTTGGGTGTAGTCTTGGAAGACTCTTTCCTTTATATCGGGAGACAGTGATGTGTTGCTAGATACCCCTCACTGATCGTGATGACGTAAGTTATCGTTACCGACATTTAAAGGAAACCCTTAGGGTCGCACAATTTGATGATATGGCTTACTTAAGTCAGATCGTGTGGACTGAATTATTTGGGTTCAGTTTAAAGGGATCTAATCTCTAATTATAAGTGAGATCTGGTCTGATCATGTTTGATTGATTAGGGCTTGAGATCGGTAAGCTTTGATCGAGAGAGCTGATGCTAGATCGGTGGGATCAGGAGCATCAAGGGATGAACGGTTAGATCTGGAGCCTTAGGGTTTGATATGATCTAGACCAAGTAGCTTGGGTTAATTGTTTTGAACCAAACCCATTGATTTGAACCGGTTCACTAGGTGAACGTTTGGTTCGAATGAGAGAAGGTTTCGATGGTTCAAACGCATGAACGCATGCATTGAGGACTTGCCTTATGTGGAAGTCGGTTTTCCAAATGGAAAACGCTTCCACCTTGTAACGTAAGCGCTCCTCTTCTCCATTCACTCTCATCGAGTGGTGAAGTGTGGCTTTCGACGACAAGGAGTGTTTGCGCAAGTAGCTCTCGGCCAAGCTTGTTCTCTCAATCTTCTTCATCCCTTCTCACACGACAAGGTCACTTGGAGAACCTTGCTAGCACAAGGAGCGTCCAAGGAGCAAGCCATCGTTCATCTTGTGTGTGGCGCTTTGGAGGAGAACCCCATCGTTCTCTTTACTTCCTAGACACCATCTAAGCGATGGCCATGGTATGAATCGCTACCATTCTTTGCGATTTAATTTAAAGTTGATCATATATCATGCATTCGATCCCTAGAAACCCCTTCCGCTGCATGTAAACCTCCCTATGCGCCTATTAGGGTTTCGCTCCCCCTTGAAGGGGACCCTGCAATAGTTTCGCTCCCCCTTGAAGGGGACCTTTAAAAAGGGTATAATGGGGTTAAAACTTCTCCCTAGGCGCCTATGGGCATAATGGGGAGAAGTGGCACAATTTGCTCTACATGGAAGCAATTTGCGCCTCCCCCCCTTTAACCCTTATGGAATGCATGCCTCTATGGCATGCTTGAGGCGCAAGGCAAGGCCTTGGCGTACAAGGAATGGCGTGGGAGAATATGGAAGGGTTGAATGAGAATTATGGAAATGTCTTGGAGACTTTCCTTATCTCAAACTTCCTAATCCTAGCCTTACACTTGTCATGATCCTAGCCTTTGCTCCAACCGCCTATTGCCCTATATAAGTGACCCTTGTCGCCTCTTCTTGTGTGTGCAAGTAAGCAATCAATCCTTGGAGGCGTGAACACAATAAGAGGGCGAGAGCAAGGAACTTTGGCGCAAGCATCCTCTTCATCAAACCCTAGCCGCAACCTTCCTCCCTTCTTGCTTCTTTGGCGCAAGAAAAGTGAAGGGTTGGTGGCATTCTCCTTTCTCCACTTCATCCTTTGGCGTTTCTACCTTGGAGGTGGCGCAACTTTGAAGTTCAAGAAAGAGTGAGGCTTGGATCTTCTTCCCGAGGCTAGCACCGAGCGAGGAAGAAGAGAACTCAAGAGATCCGTGTGTGCGAGACTGCAGAGGGCGCACACTTGGACGCCTACATCGGCATCGCTCGACATTGCTCTTAAGGTATTTCCTAACTCATCGTGTCGACTCCCTTGCATGCGATCTTCACTGGGTTTTTGGGACCGGCCTGTTTCGGGGGCATTCTTCCGCTGTGCAATGTATGTGAATAACTCTGAAAAATTGTAAAATGTCCCCGGGGTTTCCCAACAGTGGTATCAGAGCGACTTGCAAGACTCGAACGATGTTTTATGCTTTTCTTCCATGCTCACATGCCATATCTCTATTTTTGTAAATAGCATGATGCATGGCAAACGATTTTTCTAAAATTAGAAAAATTAGGGTTTCTTGTTTCTATCATCCTCTCAATCTCTTTTGGATTTTTGGATTGTTTTTCTTGTTTGATTTAAAGATTAAAGGCGCACGTAGTTTTCTCAAGTAGGACGGGCATTGTGTCTTCGGACTGGCCAAGTCTCTTGATCTGACAAAATTGCCAGCCGAAAGGATCTCTGAAATCATCATGAAAAATGAATCGCAATTAACCAAAAGATTTGTGAGAAGAAGATGAGAAAAAGAGACTAGTTTTATGAAAAAGTAAAATTTCAGTTTTTATGTTTTTCATGAGCATGTAGAAATGCATGAGTAAATACCTTGATTGTGCATGATGTTGTGATCATTAGTCAAGCCCCCCTTTGCATGCCTGTGATGTATCAATGTTAGGCCTGTGTGCCGCTTTTCCTTTTCTTTTACCTGGTGGGAAGATTAGGGCAAGCGCATGTGCTTGGCGCATGAAGCTTGCGCACCTTGGATGGTGGCGCAACAAGCAAGAGACGCATGCCTGCTCAGTGGCGCATCTTACCTGGAGAAAGACCATGGAATTGGCCGAACCTGTGGGGCCTGCCCCTAGGGTTTGTGAGCTAAACCATGAGAGAAAGGACCTTGGAGACAACCTTGATGTTCAAGCTAGAGGTCGGCTAGGCTAGGTCTAATTTTGGGGCTTGAGTTCTAGGACAAGAGTTGAACCTATTTCACGGCATGAATTGGTTCAATGTCTTGTATAGGATTTGATCACATCATCTTTACTGCTTTCATTTAGCATGCCTGAAATATTTTATCTTTATGCTATCACTATAGGACTGCATGCCTGTATTGCTAGACATAAGATAAAAATTGATGAGATCTTAAAAACCCTCAATTTAAATATCAAGTCTGGTAGTCTTCTAACGCGTAGCCCTCACTAAGCTATCGATCAGTGGAGTTGTGAACTGTTTCCCACCCTCGTGGGACACACCCACTTATCTTTAGAAAGTGCGTGGTGGCAATGGTTTCCCCAGTCCAGTTTTAATCTGGGCGTGCCTTCGCAAGGAAACTCGTTGGCCCTGGGCATAACGGTTAGGAATGGACTTGACTAGAAATTCACATGTGCTGGGCACATGGTGAAAGTCTAGAGGCATCATTGAGAGGTAAGGGTTTCATGTTGTATCCAGCCCTCGCTGGACATGAAATGCCTGGACTGTTTCAATAAGGGGAATTGCTTGGAGCAGTCGGCCGGCGCGCCCACCTTAGGAAACATGGGTTACTTTGTGCATCTCATCCCACCCTCGTGGGACGCGAAGCCTCATGTGAAATAAGGATCCCATCTCACTAGGAAGTCTTAAACTTCCCGATTGACTTTGTGGGTTGTCAATTCGAATATAAAATAGTGAGAGCTATGATCATTTAAAACAAGTCCAGTTTAAATGATTCAAAGTAGTACTAATCTGTTTTTCTTGGGTGTTGTAGAACAATGGCTACTAACACTAGCGGATTATCACTGCGATCTTTCCTTGAAAAGGACAAGTTAGTCGGAACTAACTTTATGGACTGGCATCGGAACTTGAGGATAGTCCTCAAACTCGAAAAGAAGCTGTATGTCCTTGAACAGCCTCTTCCTGCGGCTCCTGCGCCTAATGCCAAAGCTGCCACAGCCGCTGCCACTTTCCAGCAAGAGAAGACTTTGCTGCCAGCCTCCATGCATTGCAATGCCGCAGCCAACTTTCTCACGAAATCGTGATTTCGTGACCAAATCTACCGCCGAAAGCTGCTCCACGCATCCTTTTGTCAACGGTGGAGAAAAGTCCTAAGTGCCATTCAGCCTTCCCTCAGGTTAGATTGAAGAAATCTGGGCAAAAATCACGATTTCTTAACAAGTGGGTCCGCGATCGCGGGTGAAAATTTGGTCGTGACCCAGTCGTGATTTATCGCTTGCAGCTTAAATGTGGAGACGAGTCACAGGCATGATTCTGATTGTGACCCGGTTGTGATTTCCAACGAAGGCTTCAATGAGTCCGAAAACTTCTAGTTAGGATCATCTTGAGTTAGGCTGAGCTTTTCTATTAGAATCCGCCCTCTTTATGGTCGTTTTGACCTGAAAACATGAAAATACCACGAAAAGTATAGATTTCATAGATGTAAAGCAATTTAGGCATTAATCAGGCAGAAAGCCCAGAAATATAGGTGATTCTGACTGTAAAATCATACTTGAAGTGCTATATAAATCTGTGTTAACATCGAGAAAGGGGAAATTCTTACTCTTTCAGACCCCGTGGACTTGGTGACATGATAACTCCTTGGGTCGAGCTATTGACCTTAAATTAGTGCTCTTGAGAGACAACTCAAGTTCTTGCTTATTTAATCCTTGCTGCATTACTTTCCGTTGCTAATAGGTAGACTTCTTAGTTTATTAATTTTGTTTAGTTCTTGGTAGTAATATGGGGAATTTTGCTGATTGTATGTCTTTTTGTGTTATAGGAACCTATTGGGAGGATAGGGTTTTTGAGATGAAATTTTTGAGCATTCTAGAGAACTTCACGGCCAGGTGAACCCCATGGGGTTCACTCGTGAAGCCCACTGTGTATTTAAAAAAAATTGGTTTTCACTGATAAATTTGCGGCAAAAGGGTGGATTCAGCATTCATGGATAGAATATGGCATTTTGAGCTATCCAGGTTTCTTCAGAAGATTTCACTGCTAGGTGAACCCAGCGGGGTTCACCCGTGAAGTCTACTGTATCCGATCAGATCACTTTTCCTCCAGAGAGCTTCACGGCCTGGTGAACCCCATGGGGTTCACTGATGAGCCCGCAAGTGTACGTTGTTAAGCTCTTCCAGAGAAAGACGGTGGTCCGCGTTGCCGAGACGGAACTGTAAGCACCCTGGGTCGTCTTCATCGTGAATGTTGACGTTCAGTGAGAGGGAGCTGAGGAACTCGGTCACTAGCAAGGGAAAAGTGGGAAAGCAGCTCTCGAAGAATTGCTCCCACCCAATCCGGTGGAACATCCACCGGACGTCGTCGAGGAGGCCAAGTCGTTGAAGCGCGGACGAATCTGCATACCGCGTATGAACAATGCGCCTGCCTTGGAGAGCTTGAAAGCGTTGGCGCTGCTCAGCAGTGCGGAAGACGACGTCTGCCTCGGTGGAAGGTGCCATGGGCGTGCTGGATGTGGCAGGTTGCTTCCCTTTAGCGGCTCGTTTGGGCGCCATCGAGCTGGAGGGTGGAAGAGTGCAGCGATCGGAAACTGGAGAGGGGAGGAGATGGCGCACGCAGAAATCGAATGTCGCGGCTGGAGCTGGAAGGATGGAAGTGAAAACCAGGTCTTCGGGAGGAGGTCGGGTGTGAGGTCGCCGAAAGGATGGAGGCAGGGGTAAACGGCCGGAGAAGAACAGGGCGTCGAGCTCGCAGGGGAACAGCGATCGAAGGAGTGAAGCGCGCGGAGCGGCAGGGCGCCTGCCGGAAAGAGGAGTTAGGGCTGCCGGAGAGTGGAGGGCGGAAGAGTCCAGTGATCGGGAACTAGAGGCGGCTGGGAAACGGGTGGGAAAACCCTAATCCCACTCGCGGATTTTTATAGGCTGACAACTTCCCACCCGGGAAAATATATTAGGTGGCCTGGGAAAATCTCGGTCGCATCTGCTCCAAAGTCGACAGAGAACTTCCCACCCGGGAAAATTTCTTAGGTAGCCTGGGAAAACCTCGGTCGCGGCTGCTCCAAAGTCGACTGAGAACTTCCCACCCGGGAAAATATATTAGGTGGCCTGGGAAAATCTCGGTCGCTTCTGCTCCAAAGTCGACTGAGAACTTCCCACCCGGGAAAATATATTAGGTAGCCTGGGAAAATCTCGGTCGCACGGAATTCTCAGGGAAAATTTCTGGTGACTCCTGCATGAAAACAAACACCTCTGAGAGAGTCTTAAATGTAGATAAATAAGGCAATGATAACACAAACATAAATGAGGTATAATGAGTAGATATAGAATCTAAGTTAATGCAAATGGTTAAAATTGAGCACCAAGCACCGATAGGGATGAGAGGAGGAAGTTAGGAATAGAGAGAAGGTTCAGGTGTATAAAAACAAGCCAATGCATTCTCGTTAGAGGCATCAAGGAGAAGTCTTCTCATTCACTCAAGTTGGTGATTGCCGGTAAGGAATAGTGATCCTGCATGTTTGTAACTCCCAACTCCTCTTTTGGCATAAGAGATTCTGAAAATGGAGCTGTGGCCTCAATAACCTCAACTCCCTTATATCGTAGCACAGCAGCAAGAAATTCAGCACGCTTCATGTTAGAAACCGGAAAGGAACAGTGTTCCTTCAATGTAGTTCCATGTTTGAAAAATCCGGTAAAGAGCAGCATTGTTGCTTCAACCACTCCATCAAGGAAATATGAGAAGTGGCAATTGGTAATATAACCCAATCGGTAATGGCAGCTGCTCCACATCTCAAGGCTACTCCAAATCCGGTAAGTTGGTAAAGGACAGTGTTTGGCTTGATAAGTGGCTGGTAAGATGATGGATAAGTGGCGTGCCAGCTTGAAGGGTCTTCCAGTACAGCGTCATCAGACTTGTAGCTCAAACCTTCCACCAAGGAGTCCAGCGCATCTCGCTATTTCCAAATCTGGTAAGGAACAGTACTTCCATACCATTTCAGCTTATCTCCTTATTTCTCAGAACTGATTATCAGCAGGTTCTTCATTCCTCAGTCCATTCAGCCTCCTTTGATACATTTCTTCATCATCTCAAAAGTGTCAACATTAGCTTGGGTTGCCTCCCAAGAAGCGCTAGTTTTAGGTCATTAGCTTGACCGTGGCCGGCGTTCAGGTAGGGTCGGACAAGGTATGTGACATCCCTTTCTCTATCGGATCTCCATGGAAGTAATGTTTGAGGCGATGTCCATTTACTTTAAAATTACCAGTGCCCTCACTCCATATTTCAATAGCTCCATGAGGAAAGATATGCTGAATAACAAAAGGGCCAGACCATCTCGTCCTTAGTTTTCCGGGGAAGAGCTTCAACCTTGAGTTGAACAACAGTACATGATCGCCAACTTGGAAACTTTTCGTGGTAATGCGAGCATCGTGCCAATTCTTTGTTCGCTCTTTAAAGATTCTAGCATTCTCGTAAGCCTCCCGTCGAAACTCATCTAGTTCATTGATTTGCAATTTTCGTTTATCCCCAGCGTCTTGAAGGTCAAAGTTCAGCAGCTTGACAGCCCAAAATGCCTTGTGCTGAATTTCCACGGGTAAGTGACACGATTTACCATATACGAGCTGGAAGGGGGACATACCGATGGGCGTTTTGAATGCGGTACGGTAAGCCCACAAGGCATCATCCAATCTTAGTGACCAATCCGTTCTTGAGCGAGAAACTGTTTTCTCCAAAATCCGCTTAATTTCTCTATTTGATACTTCCACTTGGCCACTTGTTTGGGGATGATATGGTGTGGCGACTTTGTGCAGAATTTCATACTTCTTCATAAGGGTTTTGAATTGGCGCTCCATGAAATGAGATCCCCCGTCACTAATAACCACCCTTGGTGTTCCAAATCTCGGGAAAATGATCTTGCTGAACATTCTCATGACTACACGGGAATCATTAGTTGGTAAAGCCATTGCCTCTACCCACTTTGACACGTAGTCAACCGCTACAAGAATGAATCTATTGTTGTGGGAGGAGGGAAAGGGTCCCATGAAGTCAATACCCCACACGTCAAATACTTCAACTTCCAAAATAGTGTGCATGGGCATTTCGTCACGCCTTGATATGTTTCCGGTGCGTTGGCATTGATCGCAAGAGCGAACGTAAGTCCAGGTATCCTTAAACAAGGTTGGCCAATAGAAGCCGGATTGCAACACTTTAAAGGTGGTTTTGGAAGTACTTGCATGTCCTCCATATGGTGATGCATGGCATTGATACAGAACATCCCGAACTTCCCACTCCGGTATACATCTTCTGTAGATACCATCTGCACATCTTCGATATAAAAGTGGGTCGTCCCAATAATAATGCCGCACATCTGAAAGAAACTTCTTCTTCTTCTGGAAGGTTAGATCTGGGGGTAGAATGTTAGATACCAAATAGTTCACAAAATCGGCATACCAGGGTGTGCCATCATGAGTAACAGCTAAAAGGTGTTCGTCGGGGAACATATCATTTATCGGCGGATTCACAACATCTTCAGTGCATTGTTCCTCTCGAAGGCGCGAAAGATGGTCCGCGACTACGTTTTCAGTTCCCTTTTTATCTTTGATCTCTAGATCGAATTCTTGAAGTAGAAGTATCCATCGGATGAGTCTCGGTTTAGCGTCCTTCTTGGTGATGAGGTATCGGATTGCTGCATGGTCAGTGAAAACAATAACCTTAGAATTGACTAGATAAGAACGAAACTTATCGAACGCAAACACAATCGCTAGTAGTTCTTTTTCAGTGGTGGCATAGTTGGCTTGCGCTCCATCCAAGGTTTTACTCGCGTAGTAGATAGCATGCAACTTCCCATCCTTGCGCTGCCCTAGGACTGCGCCAACTGCAAAATCACTCGCGTCGCACATCAACTCGAATGGGCGCGACCAATCTGGGGGCTGCATGATAGGAGCAGAAGTTAGTGATGCCTTCAGTTTGCAAAAAGCAGTCAAACAATCTTGATCAAAAATAAATGGAGCATCTTTAGCAAGGAGACTAGTAAGGGGCTTAGAAATGATGGAAAAGTCTTTGATGAACCGACGGTAAAATCCAGCATGTCCAAGGAAGCTACGGATTCCCTTCACCGAAGAGGGAGGTGGCATCCTCTCAATAACATCTACTTTGGCTTTATCCACCTCGATACCGCGCTCAGATATCAAGTGCCCTAGGACAATACCTTCTTTAACCATAAAGTGGCACTTTTCCCAATTGAGGACTAAGTCCACCTCCTCGCATCTCTGCAAAATCTTTGACAAGTTCGTTAAACAAGCATCAAAAGAGGATCCATAAACCGAAAAATCGTCCATAAACACATCCATAATCTTTTCAAGGTGATCGGAAAAAATTGCCATCATGCACCGTTGAAAAGTGGCGGGTGCATTGCATAACCCGAATGGCATGCGCCGGTATGCGAATGTCCCGTACGGGCATGTGAACGTTGTCTTTTCTTGATCGTCCGGATGTATCGGGATTTGAAAGAATCCTGAAAAACCATCCAAAAAACAGAAATGTGAGTTACATGCTAAGCGTTCTAACATTTGATCAATGAATGGAAGGGGGAAATGATCTTTTCGGGTGGCTGTGTTCAATTTTCGGTAATCTATACACATGCGCCACCCGGTTACCGTTCGCGTAGGAATTAGCTCATTGTTTTCATTTTCGACCACTGTCACTCCCCCTTTCTTTGGGACCACATGAACGGGGCTGACCCATTTGCTGTCCGAGATCGGGTAGATCACCCCGGCGTCCAAAAGTTTAAGTATCTCCTTTTTGACAACATCCTTCATATTAGGGTTCAAGCGTCTTTGGCATTCCACGGTGGGCTTACCCCCCTCTTCTAGGAAGATCCTATGCATACAAAGAGATGGATTAATACCCTTGATATCATCAATAGAATATCCAATTACCTTCTTTCGTTGTTTGAGCTCTTCAAGAAGAAGTTGAGTTTGATACTTACTTAAGTTCGCATCGACGATAACCGGAAGGGTGGAGTCGTCACCAAGGAATTCATACCTTAGGTTATTTGGTAGGACTTTGAGTTCAATCTTTTGTGCAGTGGTTACCTCTGGTTTCGCTACACTTGGAAACTCCAACTTCTCTCTTTTACCTTCGATTGTTGGAGTGGAGTCGAGTAACTTTGAGTATGATTCTTTCTCGTCTCCGGTGCTAGTATTTTCTTCATTGAGTAAGCACCTCTCAAGTGGGTCTTCTCGACTTCGTACCACATCGGAGCCGTCCGGTATGGTTTCCAACACATCGATACTACAGCACGAACCTGCAAGGCAAGGTTTCTTTAGACTTTCCGAAAGATCGAACTCGATGGTTTCCTCACCTATCTTCAAAGTAAGCCGTCCATTTTTCACATCGATGATCGCCCCTGCAGTGGCTAAAAATGGTCTCCCTAAAATTATTGGGAGACGGTGATCCTCCTCCATTTCCAATACTACAAAATCGGCAGGAACAAAAAACTTACCCACTCGAATGGGCACATCTTCCAATATGCCCACCGGATATCTTACCGAACGATCGGCGAGTTGAAGCGAGATTGTAGTCAGCTTGAGTTCTCCAAGTTCTAGCTTCTTAAATATGGAGTAGGGCATCAGGCTGACGCTTGCGCCCAAGTCGCACAAGGCACGGTCGAAAGTCATGGCACCAATGGAGCACGGTATAGAAAAGCTCCCGGGATCCTTAAGCTTCGGGGGAAGCTTATTTTGAATGATCGCGCTGCACTCCTCGGTTAGTGCCACCGTTCCTTGTTCATCAATCTTTCTCTTGTTGGATAGGATGTCCTTGAGGAATTTTGCGTAGGTTGGCATCTGCGATAATGCGTCAGTAAAAGGAACATTGATGTATAATTTTTTTAGTACCTCAAGGAATTTTCCAAACTGTTTGTCCAACTTGGCTTTCGCCAAGCGTTGAGGAAACGGTACAGGTGGAACATATGGTGGTGGTGGAATGTAAACGGGCTGCTCATCACGTGTGCGATCAGACTCTTCTAACGGTGATGGGTCCCTTTGATTTCCACCTTGCTGTCCATCTCCATGATTGTTGTCCATTTCCGGCTCAACCAACTGTTTGCCACTGCGCGTGGACACAGCGTTACAGTGCTCACGTGGGTTCTCTTCTGGTTGACCGGGCAGTTGTCCTTGAGGTCGGGATGATGCGGTAGCTTGCTGGGCAATCTGGGTTTCTAGCATTTTGTTGTGAGCTGCTAAGGCATCTATTTTGGAATTCATTTGACCGATGATCTCATTTTGTTTCGATTGCGCAATAGCCAAATTCTCTAGCATAGCCTCCAAATTCGATTTCTGGGGTTGGAGGTATGGTCTTTGCTGAAAACCTGGTGGCTGCTGGTAATTTGCTTGAGGCATCGGTTGAGAAACTTGTGGTTGAAAACCGGGCTGGGAAATCTGTGGTTGATTCGTCCGGTAGGAGAAGTTGGGATGGTTTCTCCATCCCGGGTTGTACGTGCTTGAAAACGGGTTATTTTGAGGCCTTTGGTTGAATTGATTCACTGCATTGATGGTCTCCTCCGGTTGATTTTGGGTGAGACATACAAATTGACACTCATATGATTTATGACCTGCACCACCACATATCTCACAGGCAAGTGCATTAACTTGATACAATTGAGAAGGTTGAGAAGATGATGAAAAAGCATTTAAACGTAGTGCATTTAACTCTTGAGATAAAGAGTCTACCTTCTTTGCCAAAAAATCCATGGTATCGGTATCGGTCTTACCAGTGACCCTCGTGTGGATGCTTCTTTCACTTGTCCATTGATGATGGTTAAGTGCCATATCCTCCAGTAGTTCTAGGGCATCATCAACACGTTTGTTCATGAAGGCTCCACCTGATGCTGCATCCACAGTCATTCGAGTATTAAAATTTAAAGCATTGTAAAAAGAAGAAACTAATAACCATTTTTCGAGGCCGTGGTGTGGACAAATCCGTTGAAGCTCCTTGAAACGATCCCACGCCTCATATAATGATTCGTCGTCCCTCTGCTTAAATCCAGTAATCTGTCCTCTCAATTGAGCTGTCTTGCTCGGTGGGAAGTACTTGGCGAGAAACGAGTGTGATAGCCCTTCCCAGGTGGTGATCGCTCCATTCGGCAATGATTGAAGCCATGCACGTGCTCGATCCTTTAGGGTAAAGGGGAAGAGCCTCAATCTCAGAGCATCGATGGATATCCCTCCCATTTTGAATGTATCGCAGTATTCCAGGAACATTGAGAGGTGGAGTGCAGGATCTTCATTTGGCATTCCCCCGAATTGTTCCCTCTGTAGCATGGCAAGGAATGCCGGCTTTATTTCGAAGTTGTTAGCTTCGATAGTCGGACGGGCAATGCTCGAATGAAGTCCCTGCACGGAGGGAGATGCAAAGTCTCGAAGTGAGCGATTTTGGTCCATTTCTGTTGAACTCTGCTTCTCTTTTGCTTTAGCCCGAGCTTGCTTGCGTCGGAGTCGGAATGTTTTTTCGATTTCCGGATCCTCGTCGATCAAATGTTCACTCCGCAAAGTCCTGCGCATGCACAAGCTTCAAGATAGATTATCAAATTTCAACAGTAAGATGGATCAAAATAGAGAGCAATGATAAGAGAAGAAAGGAAAGTTAAAAAGAAAGAAAGAAAGAAAATAATAAAAATAAAACGTCTAATCCCACGAATTTATCAGATTTAATCGATAATGGCGAAATTGGTCCCCGGCAACGGCGCCAAAAAACTTGATGAGCCCGCAAGTGTACGGTCTAACCGAAGTAGTAAATTATATCGTCCACAGAGACCAATTCGTCAAGTACCGGTAAATCCTTGGGTCGCAGTCTAGACAAATCTAGAGTTGGTTTAAAGCGATCGAAATAACTAACAACCAATAAGTAAATGCTAAGCAAGGAAAGTAACAAGCGGACAGATAAACGATCGGATTTCTATTATGGGAGAATATCGGGGCGTCGGGCTTCACCGCTATGCCAATTCGCAAATGAAAGTAGCAGCTACGTGACATGCAAGGTTTGATAAATTGAAGAGATCCATCAAATGGTACAAACCGCCCCCTTTCAGCAGCACGGTTCGGTGCTTATGCAAATTTACCTCCTACTTTCGTGGCTTGTAAATCTACATAGGCCCATTGGGCGAAGGATGAATAGTCGTTCTCTCACGTGGGAGAAGAGCTACTTTCGTGCTCTTCTTCACGCGCCCAAGCATACGAGATCCGACGTCGGGATTGGGCTGTCGCTTTTTCTCCCAACGTCCAAAACATACAAACACCGATATCGAGATTGGGCTGTCGCTTTTTCTCTCGATATCGGAGATCAATAATAAACAATAAGAATTGTAAGGAAATGACAAACACATATGCTAGGTCAACTAATTCAAACCAATCATATCAAAATAACAAGTTACTTCATGAATGCGTTTTAGGCATAGGGCTAAGCCCTAACCCCGATAGTATTTTAAGCTACAATCCCCATAGAAACATCATGAATGTTTGACAACAAGTTCATACTCAAGAAATCCATTTGGAGGCTAGAAACAACAATGAAAATGAAGGAATAAGAGAAATCTCGACTCCCCTTTTTGAGTAGATGGAGAAATCTTTGCTAGGGGCTTCAAGGGACTCCTCTTTCCCTTCGAATCGTCTTTGTCTTCTTCCAGCCGCCCAAAGTCACGTCCACAGCCGCTTCTCCTCTTTCTTTGTTAGGGTTTGATAGGGATTAAGGTTACAAAGCTTCCCTTTTATCCCCCTATAGTCGTGATTAACAATTACCGAAGTACCCTTAAGATTTGGGGCCCAGCGAGTTAGAGTCGAGCAGATATTCGTGACGGGCGGAACTTTTCCCGGTTGGGAAAATGTTCCCAACCCGACTGTGAAAACCTCTGTTCCTTCAAAATTTCCTGAAAAGTTACATAACACCAGATCTTGTGTAGATTCCGCGCATATGGAAGAATTTAAGTAAAAATGATGATGCAGACGCGATAAATTAATAGAAAAATGCTTCAAAGTATATGGAAATATCAAGCATAAATGCATCGCATCATTCACCCATATTTTTGACTGTGAAAAACCTTCTAGAGGACTTCACTGGTGAACCCCATGGGGTTCACTTGTAATTCTAAATGCACCGAATCTACCAGAGAGCTTCACAGGTAGGTGAACCCCATGGGGTTCACCGGTGCTTCTAAACGTTACTCGCCCGAATTTATGGCAGCACACGGGTAGAGTTTCCACCAAACCCATGCGCCGCCAAACTTGTTGTTCCCAATCTGCGCTCCTCCGGCAAAATCTCTTCTCTTCAGTGCTCAAGGATGTTTTCTTCCCCCCTGATCCAAGTTTCCCCCAAGGTTTGCGCACGAATTATCTCAGATTAATGACAGATTTTGGCTTTCTTTTTCGCTCATGGTTTTTTTTGCCGCCTTCTCTATAGCTTGCCGCTGACCTTCGCCGTTTCTTTCTGACTGACCCCTATTTCCTCTGCGATTACATCAAAGATTCTATACAAGCTTTATTGCTCTTTCATGGCCCCTGTGCGGAAAACAGTCATGTCTCGCCGCCATGCTCCACGCCCAGTATTAGATTCATCAACGGAAGAAGAGGCTTACACCCCTCCTCCGCCATCCTGACCTCCTCCACCACCTATTACAGAGCACTGGGCAGCACCCTCCTCTTCTGGGCAATAGCACACTTCAGCCCACCGTCCTTAGGCATACACATCACCGCTGAACGAGTTCAGCATTATTTTCTGGAACACCGAGCAAGAGGAACGGCATCGGCTTCTCCTCCATCGAAGGGTGCTCAACACCCGTTATCTTGACAGAGGGACCTTAGGCATGCTGGGCCTTCTAGAGGATGTGGAGTTTATGTACTCCAATGTTGGATGGGAACAATTTATGCATATGTCTTCTCCTACCGACATCGGTATCATGTTGGAATTCTTCAGCTCAATAGAGGTTAAAGCCGACATGATTATCGACCAAGACCCTGGGTGCCTCTCCTTCAGATTGGGCAACATAGAGCATTCTCTTTCCTTCTCCCAGCTGCACGGCGTATATGGCTTTCCAGAGCCATGCACGTGCAAGATACCAAAGGAATACAATGAGCAAGCCTTCTGGGGGAGGGGGGGCATCACTAATGAGCACATCTACTCAGCACGCATCACCCGAGCTTCCAGTATATGCAACGCAGCTATCAGATATGTCCACCACATCCTTGCTCACACCATCTTCGGGCACGGGGAAACTGATGGTATGATGCGCCAATCTGAATTATTCTATTTATGGTGTATGCTGCATGGTTTTAGGGTGGACTCTAGATTCTACTTAGTAAAGCAATTCAGTCGAGTCGCCCATTCTTGCATGGGGGCGATAGTTATGGGAGGGCTGATTACTCCATTGGCAGTTTCCCTAGGGGTCATCTGTTAGTGTTTATGCCCGGCAGACCAATGTATTGATATGGTCTGGCATCATTTGAATGTACTTTGATAGAATTGATATTCTTGATAAAGGCATGGTCGTTGTTATGCAGATTGCTTTACCTGCGATGATGTATTGAATTGCATAAATAATGTCCCAGGAGTTTGGTTGGATCCATTCTCAAAGTAATCCCAGTCAAGGTGCCTTAGCCGATAAGGGACAGCTTTGGTGCATGTGAGACTGGTGTATGGGCTGGTTAGGTGTGGGGCATAGTAACGCAGACATACAGGTGCATTAGATGCACTGGAGTGACCCACCGTGAGGATTGACTTGTCTAGTCAATAGGTCAATCTCACATGCAAGAGGTTTGCATTGATCCTTAGACTTGAGGTTTTCATGTCTAGATGTGATGATGGATATGTTTTGATACAGTCTTACGTCTCTCTGTAAATGGGTGATCAAAACGACTGTCATTGGGCATATCATAAGTCATATGGAGATATGGATGACCAATAGTAGGATTTGCCCCTTCCTTGATTGGAAGCATGATATCCACTTTGGGGCGCCCCACCTCATTGGTGCATGACAGGAATGTATGGTCATACTGTTTGAGTCATGACCAATAGATTGGATTAATAAATATGAGACTAATCCAATGGCAGGATATCAGTTTAGGCAAAGGGATCTAGAATGCATGGGAATCCTTGTTACTTTTTAGGGAGTTGATTGCCATGATGACTTTAGTCCTATGACATGGGTAGTAGTGATGTGTTGCTAGATACCTCTCACTACTTATGATGTTTAATCATCATTGCCATTGTCATTAGGATCTTACGGGGTCACACGCAATAGACTCTTGACGTTGTATTTTGATCTGGATATCTTAGAATATATATTTGAGTTCATTCTGATCATAAGTCCAAGATAGATTCATAGTTGAATCTGAGTCCAATTGGGATTCATGGGTTTATGTATATCCTGGTCAAGTATGTACTCTGTATGGGAGTTGAACTTGGACTTGGGACTATAAACCATGTTGGATGCGAATCCTAATTTAATTAGGAGTTGAAATCCTAATCTTATTAGGAATTGGAATCCTAATCCAACTAGGAGTTGGAATCCTAATTTAATTAGGAGTTAGAATCCTAATCCTTTTAGGAATTGGAATCCTAATCCAACTAGGAGTTGGAATCCTATTTTAATTAGGAGTTGGAATCCTAATCCTATTAGGAATTAGAATCCTATTCCAACTAGGAGTTGGAGTTGGAATCCTAATTCTATTAGGAGTGAAAATCTTAATCCAATTAGGATTCAAATCCTAATAAGAACTTGGTTATGGATAAGGCCCATAGTGGTTGGGCGCAAATCCTAATCCAACTAGGATTCAAATCCTAATGAGAATTGGATTTGGATAAGGCCCATTGTGTTGGGCGCAAATCCTAATCCAATAAGGATTTTATTCATGGACCTAATTAGTATTAAAATCCAAATCTAATTAGGGATTGTGGATTAAATCTAATTGAGGCAAGATTGGAATCCTAATGGAAGCAGGATTCATCATTGGTGCATGGCTTAATTCCATACATGGAATTGGTGCCAATTGACATGAATAAATCCAAGTGGAATTCGATTTCCTCAATTGGAAACTATCATGGACGCATGGGCTGGTGTGGAGGCGTGTAAGGCTTGATTAATTCAAGTGTAATATGCATCAATCACATAAGGAAAGTCCAAATAATAATTGAACTCAAATTACTCCTCTTGATATGGCAAGAAGCTTGATTCTTTCCAAGCTTCTTCAAGCGCCAATTCAAGGAGGGATGTGGCTGAACTATTAGGGCGAATTCCTTTGAGGAATTGTGCCAATCCATAGAAGGAAAGAGGGGTGGCGGCTATGGCTTGGTTTCTTATAAAAGAAGGGGTATGCGCCCCCTCTTTTGATGATCAACAAGTGCAGAATTTCTTCTTGAGGCAAGACAACTTGGAGTTGCGCAAGCCTTGAAGCCCTAGCCGCCCTCTTTCCTTGGTGTTGCACCACTACTCTTCTTCATCTTGTCTTTGGCCGAGAGTCTCCAAGCAAGGAGACAAGTTGGCGTGAAGAGCAAGGAGGAAGAAGAAGGAGATTCCAAGAGGTGATCTTCGCTACCCGAGGCTAGCACCAAACGTGGAAGGGAGCAACGTTGAGAAGGTCGACACGTGGATACTTGTAGAGGATGAGCACTTGAGCGTCTTCCACTTGGCATCATCGACTTGACAAGCATTAGAGGTATCATCCCTATCACATCCTTGTGTTCTCTCTCTCGCATGGATCCTTGGGAAAGGAATATGTTTCGGGTGTAATGCTTCTTCCGCTGCATCCTGGGACTGCAAAGTTTTAAATTACACCCGGTATTCTCCAACATCATTCCCTACAATACTACGGAAGCAGCAACAACCGGCTCGAGATCAAGTCGTGTGTTTCTATGAAGCTGATCATACGCCGGGGTGATTCTTATTGCCTCACATTCAAGGGAAGCCAATTCACCCTTCCATTGCCGAACCCCAAGCGCACCACCGTACGAGTACGAGCTAATTGGCGTATCCAACCCATCACCAATCCCCAGCCAGACCCCATGGACACTACGCCTCCGACCCCCGATGCCTTTCATTTCGGCGTCTCCTCATCTATCGGGTCTATGATGACCCTTCTCCAGGAGATTCATGAGGAGTAGCTCCGTCAGGGAGGGGAGCTATTTCACCAGGGGGAGGCACTTGATTAGATGGACACCACTCTCAGCTATATCTGCCAGGAGCAGTCTACTCGGTAGGAGTTTATGGAGGTGGGCATGTAGAGACAACATAAAATGATGGGGTCCATTTGGGAAAAGCTATCTGCTATAGATGACCAGCTCGCTTTTCTCTCCGAAGAGAACATGGCACGCATGGACATCTCTTCGGATGAGGAAGCTGAGCCTGACTTTACCTCTCGTGGTAAGGGCAAGAGCTCTCGGGCTTCTGGCTCTGAATCGCGCAGGAGGAAGTGTCTTGCCCAGAACCCCGCATCGTCACCGACTCCTCTCACGTACATGATCTTGCATAAAGGACTATGTGACATTTAGAATGAGTGAGCTATCTTTTTTCTATTTTACTATCTTTTGTTGCCGTGTGGTTATCTGATTTGCTGTAGTTTCTATTTCTGCTACTTAACCTTGACTTGACTGACTGGAGATTCATTTTGGCATTGTATTGATATGCCACTATTCGTGGGCCTGGTCCACATCTTCAGGCCCCTGCACATTTGTGTATGACATGTTTGGACTTGTTTTACAGTTTATCTAGGTACTCTGCTATGATCCTCATGTTGATGTGTCAATGGTGAATGAGTTGTGCATAAGTTCACTCTGAGACATTGTGGTATTGTGATTGAGAGTTCAGTCATTGCTCTATCATGTTTGAGTAAGATATTTTTGATCCTATGATATCTAGGCAAAATTCCTAAAGTTGAATGCATGTTTGGTCAAGAGTAATCAGGACTTGTTGAGTGCATCACTTTGTTAGAAATATTCTATGATCATATTCATATGTTCTATGATTTTGAAATCTTCTGATTTGGATTGTTTCAGACCATTCATTAGTGGGTCGAATATTTCTATGATTGTTCAATTAACTTATGCTTGTAGTTTACATATGATTCATATTAAAATGCTCATATACTTATTCGTTCCTTTAGTCCTTTTCTATTGTTGGGAAGACACTACATTTGTTAAGAGATGAAAGGATACATTCAAAAAAACCCTTAGATTCCTCTATTTGGCACTGCGAAAAATTGACAGCGGTACCTAAAAACATGAGTTGAAATCTAAAGAGAGACTCCTCTACTTGGCACTACGAAAAATTGGCAGTAGTACCTAAGGATATGAGTTGAAGTCTGATGTTATAATTAGTGTATCGTATCCTAAATAACACATTTGCGTTAATCCCAACGATTTGATTTGGATGAATTGGAATAACATGAGTATTGTGTAAGCTTGATTTAATTCTATGTTTATTACTGGCTGAGTTCTTTGACTTCTAGAAATTGTGGGATCAAACTGTTAAACGATCGAAACACCCAATCACTTGATTTCTTCTGATTAGATCTTGGATTGCTAGTGGATATTTCTCTAATTTGGATGCATGCTTCAACATGAATGATTACTCTCATACCTATCATGTATTTCATCTTATTTTATTGCTTGAGGACAAGCAAAGATTTAAGTCTGGGAGTGTTTGATGCCTTGCATTTTAGTAGTAGTTTTTGGTACCATTCCATGATAAATTTAGGCCTATTTTAATATTTTTATGTTCCATTGAGACTTATTTACTTGATTACTTTGGAATCTTCACTTTTTCTTATTTTTGTGAAACTTTAGGTGAAATCACCCAAATTTGAAGTCTTTTGAAAATTCTAAAGTCACGAGGTGGTTCCTTACATGAAGATGAAGCTGCCCGTCAAATTTAGGCTCAATTGGAGTTACTTTGAGAAATACGGCCAGGTAAACCCGGCGGGGTTCACCGGTGCTTTCGCTGATGACCGAAACTCACAGAATACTTCACTAGTAGGTGAACTCGGCGGGGTTCACCCGTGATTCTTTCGGAGAGATTTTGAGCAAATGTCTACAGTACACTTCACCACCTAGTAAACCCGGCGGGGTTCACCGGTGATTCTTACTTGACAAGAACTGAACAGTAAACTTCACCACCTGGTGAACCCGATGGGGTTCACCCATGATGGCAACTGGGCAGTCTGACCTTTACTCGGATTTCTTTTGATTTTAAACCCTAGAGATGTCCAAATAAGGCAAGTGGACATGTTTTGGAAAGCTAACTCAGAGGCAAATCCAAACGATTAAAAGCCCTTCCGAAACTTCCTAATCATTGAGAAATCGGCTGACGAACGGGCGAGAACAGACGGAGGCAAAGACAAATCATTTTCGAGGAAATTTCCAGAGATTGGAGCATCAAATCTTCATGATTTTTGGGGATCTTATTTGGTTCATCCTCTCCTTCATCTCAAAAATGTTTTGTAGCAATTTTTTTGAATATTTTAGAAAGATCTATGCGAGCTTTCATGAATTTTGTAGCATAAAACCTATTTCGGAGCTTGGTTGAAGCCCGCTGATGATTTCTATTTGCTAAACTTAATTTAATTATGTTATTTGATCATTCATATGAGCATATCTTAACCTTGTTAAACTTATTTCGTAATGTTGCTTTAGCCGCATAATATTGCGTTTTAGTTGATGCGATTCATACCGAGAGGAGGATTGTGTCAGTGGAATCCCTTGGTAAGGCTTGTGAATCCGTGACACGAGAATGCTCGATTTTCACTCGAGGGTATCATAACTTTCCATCGAATGCATAGGGTTTGTTTAGAACGATCCACCGCGAGAGTAAGAGATCGTTCTAGATAAGCACCAGGGTGTACCATCAAGAGGGGGCATTTTGTACCTTAGGGAAGGTTCCTTATGCAAAATTGTGAATTCATGTAATAGATCATCTTTAACGCAATTAGATTTGTCCGTGTGGTGGATACTAAAGCCCTAATCTATCTCATATAAACACTCTTTCGGTAATTGTGGGGTCAAAAAGTATTACATTAAAGATGTAATAAACCATTTCAAATTCACCCTAAATTAATAGGGCTTTTTGTTTAATGGGTCCTAGTTTCCAATGAGTGTAAGTACTCATTGTCAATTACCCTTGAAATCAGGGTACCTTTGAATAAGAGATCTATATAATAAACAACATTTCACAAATTCGAGAAAAAATGATTTATAAATGTCATATCAATACATGGCTCATGAACAACTTAAAATTTGAATATTCAGCCTTGACGGCTTATAAACAATTGGATTTGATTTATACTCGGTCTTCATGACTTGTGAGTATTTTAAACTTGACATCTGCTCAACTATAATGGCTTGTGAGTATTTGAACTTGAGATACGTGGTCTTGTGAATATTTTGAATTTAAGGTGCTTGACCTTGATGGCTTAGGAGCATTTGAGTTTGATAATGTGCTTGGCCATGATGGTTTATGAACATTTGATTTGATTTATGCTTGGCCTTGATGGCTTATGAGCATTTGAATTTGATAAGTGCTCGACCTTGATAGTTTAAGAGCATTTGAATTTGATAAGTACTCAGCTTCAATAGCTTGTGAGTATTTTGGATTTGGAAAGTACTCGGCCTTGATGGCTTGTAAGCATTTGGATTTCATATGTGCTCGGCCTTGATGGCTTATGAGCATTTGGATTTGACATATGCTCAGCCATAATGGCTTGTGAGCATTTGTGCTCGACCTTGATGGCTTATGAGCATTTGATTTCTGCTTGGCCTTGATGGCTTGTGAGCATTTGATTTGATTTGGTACTTGGCGTTGATGGCTTATGAGTATTTGAACTTGATTTAATTTATGCTCAGCCTCGACGGCTTATGAGCATTGAAATGGAAAAATATCCGGCCTTAGTGGCTTGTTGGATATTTTATTTTGTGAATTATCTGGCCTTGACGGCTTATTGGATATTTTATTTTGAGAAAATATCCGGCCTCAACGGCTTATTGGATATTTTAATTTTGAGAAAATATCCGGTCTCAACGCCTTATTGGATATTTTAATTTGAGAAAATATCCGGCTTCAACGGCTTATGGGTATTTTATTTTTTTTAAAAAAAAATCCAATCTTGATGGCTTAGTGGATATTCATTTTTTTTTTGAAATATCTGGTCTGACGGCTTAATGGATATTTTAATAAAATTTCAGCCTTAACAAGTGTAACGTCGTATTGAGGAACTACGCCCTGACGTCAAACATCGACGTACACACCTTCCAAATAATACTTCATTATAGCGTATTAAAGCTTTCATCAATATAATATTTTATAAATATTTTAATTCAAATATTCAATTGAGGATGTTGAATTAACGCTTTGGTAAGTACGTGTTACGTTCACGGGGAGATGAGTAAACCACCCGCTACTATTTTTGTATTATATTTTTATTTGAGTTTAACTTTTCTTTCCCCCTTTTTTTTTGTTACGCTTACATGAAAGAGCAACTTTACTCTTTCACTAGATCCCGTCTGCTGCCCCCGGTGAGCTTGCGACGCTGCCGGGCTTTCATCGGAGTAAGTTCCAGCGAAAGGCATTGGCGAGAGAGGAGGAATGGCTCTGGCGAGAAATCGGCCCTTGCTGCTTCCGCTCGGCAGATTGGTGAGGATATCGACGGGTTCGACTTAAGCAGGGGAGGCGGCGATCTTCGACGGGATTTGTCGGGAGATCATGGTGCCGCCGAACTTTCCGTGGAGGAAGCTATAGCTGCTCACTGGAGGAGATGGGAAGGAGAGGCGAGGTGATGGAGGTTCTGTTGGCACAGCTGGGCTTCCAGTGGCGCGCCGGGCTCCAGGCGATGCTGCTGGTGAAGAAGACCTGTTGGGAGGTTGATCTCCTTCCGAGCTCAAAGGGAGGTGGCGGCCTTCCTTGCAAGATCAGCGGAGAACCACGAGCTTCCTGTTGAAAATTTCAAGAGACACCTGCTCATGCTCCCCGTGGCGAAATATGACGAGGAAGATCACGGCGAGATTCAGATTCAGCTAAGTTTCTAGTGAAGGAAGGGAGGCTTGATTTTCAGGCCGCTGAAATTTTTTGATGGAGGCGGCGTTGATGGTGGCAGCCTTCTGCATTGGTAAGGGAGAAGGCACTGCGGTAATCTACCCACAACTTCTTATCTCTAGTCGACGCCTACCTTTTGCGAGAAGAAGGATGACTTTGATCCGGAACTGAATTTGGCGCTAAATTCGTGAACAACTAAGAGGCTTCTTATCGCCGATTTGGATCAAGGATAATTTATTTGTTTATCATTGTTATTTTATACTTTCTTCTTTCCCTCTAAGCAATTTCATGGATTTTTTTTGCTGTAATTTTTTACCGCAGTCGAGCCGATTTTTATTGATTTTCTTGCGGCAACGTGAATGTTCAAGGGTATTTCCTCAAATTTACTTGGCTATTTTTAGATGGGATTCCTGTTTTCTCACATATGCAAAAGTATGAAAAATTATTTGTGAATCCTTTTCATATGCACTATTTTCTTTTCTCAAGATCACTTTTTGTATGTGTCATTTTCTGTGCAATAGAATTTGATGGGACATTGAATTTCAGTCATAGGGGACACAAGACCACAAGATCCCAGGTAATTTATAGGGGACATGAGATCCCAAGAATAATTTTGTTAAGGGATCAAATTCGATCTGATTTTGGGATATAAATCCCAGGAAGTATTTTGTTAAGGGATCAGATTCGATCAGATTTTGGGATATAAATCCCAGGAAGCTTACAGGGGATATAAAATCCCAAAAATAATTTAGTTAAGGGATATAAGATCCCAGGAATTTCATGGAGATATAAAATCTCAAGAATAGTTTAGGATATAAAATCCTAGGAATAGTTTAGGATATAGAATCCCAGGAATAGTCTAGGATATAAAATTCTAGGAATAATTTAAGGATATAACAATTCCAGAAATAGTCTAGGATCTAAAATCCTAGGAATAAATTTTGAGGGATATAAAGATCCCAGAAATAGTTTAGGATATAAAATGCTAGAAATAAGTTTTGAGGGATATAAAGATCCCAGAAATAGCCTAAGATATAAAATCCTAGGAATAAAATAAGAGATATAAAGATTCCGGAAATAGTCTAGGATATAAAATCCTAGAAATAAAATAGGGATATGAAGATCCCAAAAATAATCTAGGATATAAAATCCTATGAATAGGGGATAAAAAGATCCTAGAATAGACTAGGATATAAAATCTTAGGAATAAAATAGAGATATAAAAATCCTAGAAACAGTCTAGGATATGAAATTCTAGGAATAAATAGGGGAAATTCTAGGAATAAAAAGGGATATAAAGATCCCAGAAATAGACTAGGATATAAAATCCTAGGAATAAAATAGGAATATAAAGATCTCAGAGGATATGAAATCCTAAGAATAAATAGGGGATATAAAGATCCCATAAATAATCTAGGATATAAAATCCTAGGAATAATAACTCCCTCTTCCTTTTTTTTGTTATCAAACTTTTATTTTCACTTTATTTCTCCCTCTCTTGCCGAGCCATGCAAACAAAGCCATTCTACTCTTTTTTTTTTTTAATGTTTGCCGAGAGCTTCTCTCCTCCTTCTCTCCTCTTCTCAACTTTTCTTCTCAATTTCTCTCTCTTCTTAATTTCTCTCCCTTTTGTGCCGATGACTCAAGCTCATGCCACCTCCCTCTTCTTTATTTATGTACTACCGAGAGCTTGGAAAGCTCTTCACCTCACTTTTCGTTGCCGAGACCTCCTCTCATCTCTATATTTTTATTGCTTCTTCTACCAGCCGCCGCTCCCCTCCTTATTTTTTGACTTCGGCTCCTCCTCTATTCCCCCTTTCTTTGTGTTGCCGAGAGCTTGGAGAGCTCTCTCCTTTCTCTTCAGTCAAGTGCTCCTCCCTCCTCTCCTTTGGCCGTTTGGATTCCTTTTGCGAGAAAGAATTCTCGCTTTCTTTGATGCTAACGTCTCCGTCCTTTTTATGTTTGCTCTAGTCTCTCTTTATAAAGAACTGGATGAGATCAATTAACATGAATTTTGTATAGCTTTCCTTTTTTTTAGCCGAGTTTCCTCTCTTGCCTTTTTTTTATGGCCGACTCTGATTTTATTTGTCTTGTTGTTATGATTCTCACATATTTTGCTTCCTTCTTTCTCTTTTCGTGTGACACCAAATTTCCTGTTTTCTTTGTTGATTTCTAGTCTTGGTAGCTGTTAATTTTTTTATTGTTGCATTGCTTTTATTTCCTCTCTCATATCTTCCATTGCCATTGATTTACTTTAATTAATTTTCTCTTCCTTTTTATCATGCCTAATTGGAGTCCAAATTTGGACCTTCAGATAGACTCCTTAATTTGCATCCTTGCTATTACTTCTTTTGCTTTCGTAATTAGTGGCTGCATGTCAATTTTTTTACTGTTGCATTCCTTCTTTGCCAAGAGTTCATACGCCATTCAAATTTTAAGTTTTCAATTTTTACTCCAAGGTCAAAATTAATTTTGATTTTATTATTACAGGTGAACATTTATGGTTCAACAAATGTACCCACAATGGATTTTGTATAAGCGACGAGCGCATACAAATCCATTGTCAAAAGATGTCTAACCCCACTAAGATGGGTAGCAATCATATGTGTATGAAATACTTGTTTTGAGTATGTTCTGACGATTACATGACTTGAAATATTACATGCACTTGAGATAAGTGAATGATGTACTTGGTATGAGTTTTTATGTGTTGGATCAATAAATGTGTGGATCCTTCTAAGGACCTAGACAACATATGACTGATGGCATTGTTGGATGAGTGCATTGTATTCTTTGCTTGAAAAGGAAGCATGCGAATATGTTATGAGAGTGTTGGAATTCTTCAACAAATAGTTGTTGAACATGATTTTTTTTTTTTTTTGAATTTTGCAAGTTTTTATGTTTGAGAGGCGGTCTAAGATAGAGTATGCAAGACCAGAAGTTTGTTTTTTTTGACTTGTCATTGGGAATTTGTAACTCAAAGAGTATTTCATATCATCAACTCTGCGCGTGTTGCTTGGGCGTCCAATATCTGCAACCCAGTCATTCGTTATGTCCATCGCATCCTTGCCCACACTATTTTCGTCCGCGGAGAAAGCGATGGTATGGTACACTAGTCGAAATTATTTTACTTATGGTGTATGCTTCATTCTTTTAGGGTCGACTCAGGGTATTATTTGGTTAAGCAGTTTAGCTGCGTCGCCCACTAACGCAAGGGGGCGATTGTCATGGGTGGTTTGGTCACCCCACTGGCTGTTTCTCTAAGGGTTATCCCCTATGGTACCATGGAAGCAAGTGGAAACAACTGACTCGAAATCGAGTCATGTGTTTCCATAAAGCTCATCATTCGCCGGGGTGACTCCTATTGCCTTACATTTAAAGGAAGTAAATTCTCCCTCCCGCTGCCGAACATTGAGCGCACCACGGTGCACGTGTGAGCAAACTGGTGTATACAGCCTGTCGCAAACCCTCTGCCTGATCTAGTTGATACAGCACCCCGAGCCCCAAATGCATTTCATTTTAGCAGTTCTTCTCCTACCGGGTCGATGATGACCACCCTTCAGGAGATGCAGGAGGAGTAGCTTCATCAGAGGGAGCTATAGGACCATTGTTCCCATGTGCAAAGCTTGTGATACACCATCCTTCAGGAAATACCGGGTCGATTCACCATCCCTCTATGCAAAGCTTGTGATTTGGTTTCTCAATTGGATGGTCTTGCTTAGTGGAAAGTATTTCATCAAGAAGGAATTGGACAATTGTTCCCATGTGGTGAAGGTACCGGTAGGTTGAGCTTGAAGCCATGAACATGCTCGGTCCCTAAGAGAAAAAGGAAACAATCTCAGTTTTAATGCATCATTAGAAACACCATTTATCTTGATAGTATCATATAATTCAAGAAACAAAGCAAGGTGTTGGTTAGGATCTTCAAGTGGAGATCCTCCAAACTGGTTCTGTTGAATCATAGACAAGAAAGAAGGCTTGATTTCAAAGTTATTAGCCTCTATGACCGGTCTAGCAATACTAGAGTGAATCTCTCGTGGATTAGGGGCTGCATAGTCCCTAAGTGATCTCTGTTCTGCCATGGTCACTTCTTCTACTTGTTGACTCTCTTCAAATCTAAGCTTCCTACGCAATCTAAGAGTTTTATTTATCTCAGGATCAAAAGGAACAAGAGGTCCTGATCTAAGATTCCTGCGCATGCAAAGTAGATAGATCAAATGATTTCAATAGAACAGAAAAACAGAAAACAGAAATAAACAATAAACAAAACCTAGTCTAGCAATACTTTCAATATCTTCAATATTGACAAAAACCAAGGTCCCCGGCAACGGTGCCAAAAACTTGTTGTGTCCGCAAGTGCGCAGATACTCGAAGTAATAATTAAAATATCGAACCACAGAGACCTCGTTTGCCAAGTACTGAATAATTAATTTCTTACTAGCTAGGCAACCGAATATGATGGAAGCGCAAACGAAAATTGTGTGAAATATCAGAGAGAGAATCTGGGACTAGGGTTTCATTCACTTTAATTTCCATGACTAGATATGAATAGATGTTCGTCAGTCTAATTTCATTATGATAAAGACATAATTCACTTAATAAGGAAATCATCTCGCTTTCGCACAGACAATTTACAAGAACCAATCCTCACTTTCGTATAGGATCTATTCGATTATTAAATAAAAGTGAATCATCAACAAATAACTCAAGGATCACTTTCATGCATCCAAACTCTAAGTTAATAATCTCAAGTGGAAACTCAAGGATCACTTTCGTGCATCCGAATTTCAACACAGGTTCTGCTTAAGGTTCTCCAACAATCTAATATTCAATTTCTTGCAATATCGTCATGTTTGTTTCACTAACTCAATCCTAGATCAGATTATCAATCATGGCATTAAACTTCTAAAATTAAGAAATAAGAACAAACCTAATTTCTTACGGTGAGTTCCTAAAATTCAATTCTAGGATTCCAAATTCTCAAGCAAATCACCTTTCGATCCTTATTACGAAAACTCTAAAACATGCTTGATAATATGAATCCTATGGAAAATTAAAAATCAATCATCACAGAAGCAGAATTATCATACTAAAATTATACTTGACGAAATAATGAAAGATTCATCTAGTCAATAAGAAATCAAAGAGAATTACTCCCCCAGGTCCCAAAACAAGTTTAAGCTAGCATGGTAGAAAGATTATAATAATCCATAGTATCGGAGGATCAAAAATCGAGGAGAAAAGGGAAAATAACTTTACAGCACGGCTGTAATGGAAATTACAGCCGTAATTCCTAGCGTGAACAGTGTCGGCAGCGACTTCTTCGTTGATTTCTCTTTCGATCGATCTCCTTTCGCTCTGAAATTCTAGGGTATCTTCTCCTCCTCTATGCGCAGCTTCCCTTCAAATTTCACGGCAGGAGATGCGTTGTACGCTTCCCAGCAGCGAAACCTAGGGCGGCGGTGGAAAACTCGATTTCTTCCTGAATCGTGGATGAAAATTAGGGCTTTTGGCTTCTCTATCTTCTCCTCTATCTCAACTCCCCTTTTGCTTCTTACAGATCTTCAATTTATGGTCTGGATCGTCCGCAATCGATTGTTGGGGTATGCCCTTAAGGCTAATGTTTGAGGCCTTGGGATTGTAAAAGTATCATGTAATAAACTTTGATGTTTATAAAAGGCATGGTTGTTATTCAGGTTGTTACCTTGTCTGCTGTAATAAGTGTACTTCTGAATAATGTCTCTAAGCTGTTCAGCTGGGCTGACATGCTCTTTGTCCTTAGTCGAGATATCTTGGTGAACATGAGACAGCCTTGATATGATTGAGACTGATATGAGTGCTAATCTTATAGGATGCTTCGAGCATGGAATAAGATGTAGACTCATGGGTACATTGGATGTACTGGACAGACCCTACTCGGATATTCCATTGCTTGTCACAATGTGAATGATCCTTGTAAGCACTAAGTGGCACATGTCCTTTGACTTGAGATTACTTGTGTTTCTAAATGATGATTGTCATTGTTTTGAGGTAGTTCAATATCATTTGAAATATAATGATTATAGACTATCTTGGATGGTGAGCTTGAGTCAGGTTAGGGCACTTGTGATAGACATAGGATTGCCGTCTCCTTGTTTAAGGAGTGAGATGTTCTAAAGGGCCCCCCTATATGAGATGATTGAGATAGTGTATGGCCATACCCAGATGACTATGTGCATCTGATCTAATCATGCTCATCGTATTGGAGTTACAAGCTTGACATGCTTGTCCAATAAGAACATCCAGTGGCAAAGGATACATGCATGCCTCGTGAGTTTGATTCACACTTGTGCCATGGTTTGGGTGGAGTCTTGGAAGACTCTTTCCTTTATATCGGGAGACAGTGATGTGTTGCTAGATACCCCTCACTGATCGTGATAACGTAAGTTATCGTTACCGACATTTAAAGGAAACCCTTAGGGTCGCACAATTTGATGATATGGCTACTTAAGTCAGATCGTGTGGACTGAATTGTTCGAGTTCAGTTTAAAGGAGATTAAACTCTGATTGTAAGTGAGATCCAGTCTGATCATGTTTGATTGATTAGGGCTTGAGATCGGTAAGCTTCGATCGAGAGTGTGGATGCTAGATCGAAGAGATCAAGAGCATCAAAAGGATGAACGGTCAGATTTTGAACCTTAGGGTTTAATTTGGTCTGAACCGATTCTTGGGCTGATTTGGTTTGGTCATTGGACCAATTGAATTGAACCGGCTCACATGTGAGCGCTTGGTTCATTTGAGAGGAGAGCTATGCGTTTGGTTCACTTCATGTGAACGCATAACGCAAGCTTTGATGACTTGCCATTTATGGCATTTCGGTTTGACAATTGTGATGAATGTCTCTACATTCGATCACAAGTTCGGCTAACGCTTCTCTCCATCATCTTGCTCTCGACAACACACACCTTCTTGTGTGGTGAAAGTGACGAGAAGAAGGATCGGCCAAGAGTTCATCATCTCCTTCATGCAACAAGACCCCTTGAAGCTTTTGCTAGCACAAAGGTGAGAAGGGAGTAGTCTTTGTCTTCTTGTGTGCGCACCTTTTGGAGGAGATCAACCTTGTTTTCTTCTTCCAAGCCGCCATCTATCCATGGCTATGGTGAGATTATAACTTGATCTTAAGTTTAATTAAAGTTGATCATATAGCTATACCATTTGCGATCCTATGCAAACCCTAATTCCGCCCATGCAAAGTCTTATGTTGCGCATGCTTAGGGTTTCACCCCCCTTTTTAGGGACCCTTCAATTGGTATCAGAGCCTTAGGCTTTCGGTATAGTCTATATGGTTGCTTTGAAATGTTTGTGATCCATGCTTGTTGCGCTTACTTCATGCTTTGTTTACATAGTCATAGTTTGCGCTTGTATCATGCTAACATGAAGATTGCGCTTGTGTCATGGCTATGTATGCGCTCCCCCTTGAAGGGGACCCCCTAAAGTTTGCGCTCCCCCTTGAAGGGGACCCCCTTAGATCTAAGGGTTATCAACTTTGTTTGAATGTTTGCGCATGTTCTAAAAGTTTTCTAAAACTTACATCTTGCGCGCTTGATTAGATCTAAGGTGCCACTACATTAAACCCTTAGATGGGTTGATGGGGTTGAAGTCACCACTAGGTTAGATCCAAGTCTGATCAGACCATCTGACAGCTCAGATGGGTTGACCCGATAGCACCTATGCGCAAGCACAAGGTGGCTATAGGTTGACTGCATCTAGGGCGTGTAGCGAGGTCTGGTTGAGACAATTACTGAACACACTTGAGTTAGGCCCGGGGTCACACCCGCTTGCCAAAAACTCATGAGGGTTGTTCAGCCCTTGGCGCATGCATGGTTGACCATTAGGTCAACTCGGGTCAGTTAGGACTCGGTGCATGCAAGGGCAAAGGATCTAACTAGATGGATGAGTGGATCCCCATCAATGGACCATTGTAAGGTTGTAGGGCTCATAAGGAAATTAAATTGATACCATGGGGTTTTTCAAACTTTAATTTCTTGAATGGATCACATGTTGATTGAACCATATGCTTGTTTATTTAGTCTTATGTGGGTTGCCCAATTGTGTGCTGTGCTGGGGCCTGCGTGCCTGGATTTAAAAAAAAAATTGTAAATTAATTTGTGATCTGCGAATCACATTGTACTTAATTTATAATATGATTGTTGACCTGCGAGTCAACCTTGTCTAGATAGATCAAATGTATTTTGATTAGACAAGAACAAAGGCACACATCCAAGAGGGGCATTCACCTGGTGGTGCACCTGAGGTGCTCTTGGCGCTAGGGCACTGGGTTGGACCAGATGAGATGCAATGAAGCTCAAGTGAAGACTTAAGTAAAATTAAGGTCTTACTAGGGTTCATGGGCTTTTACCACATAAGATCATGCTTTCTACTTATTGCTAATAATTAGAATTGCATGTTTAAATGTATCTTCTGCTATAGCCATAGGACATGCCTGATAGTAAGAAGATAAAAGACCGTTAAAATCCAACGCTAACATATCAAGCTCGTAAGCCTTCTGACGCGAAACCTCACCTTTCTGACTATCGTTGGAGCCGTGTTGAACCCACTCAGTGGGCACGTCCATCTATCTTCAGACGGTGCTGGATTTCACCTGCGTGTTACAGAGTTGGGATTTATCCCCTCTCGTTGCTCAGCATAGCACGTGGTGGTCCAGGGAGTAGGTCAGGTCAGCTTGACCATGTAGACTACATATGTGGCGCATATGGTAGCACATGGAGGCAGCCATCTCTGGGATCAGAGACTGTGTTGTACCAACTCAGTTGGCACAGTCTGCTGGATTGCCAAGATGAAGGGGAATCGCACGGGTTGGCGATTGGCTGGGACAGCCTACCAGAAACTAGTGCTTGTCATCTCTGTGCATCTTATCTCGCCTGAGCGGGACGCGGAGACCAAGTATGAAATTTGGATCCCATCTCACTAAAAGAGTGTTACTCTTTCGGACTGTTTACTGGATTTTTCAGTCAGACAAAATAGTGAGAAAAGAATCTTTCTTAAGTCCTGGATTGATTCTGAACATTGATACTGACCTTGCTGTTCTTGCTTGTTGTAGATTCCTGCAGCAACGAACACCATGAGCTTCAATGTGCGATCCCTACTGGAAAGGGAGAAGTTTGCTGGGCCGAACTTCTCTGACTGGTTCGGACACCTTAAGATTGTTCTTAAGGCAGAGAGGAAACTGTATGTCCTCGAGACGGCGATACCGCCGCAGCCCGCTCCGAACGCCGCAAGGGCGGTTCGGGATGCCTACGAAAAGCACGTCAATGATAGCATTGATGTCGCTTGCCTGATGCTAGCGTCTATGACGCCACCGCTGCAGCGTCAGCATGAGGATATGTCGGCTATAGAAATTATAGCGAACCTCAAGATGCTGTATGCTGCACAGGCGAGGACTGAGCGCTATAATCTGACGAAGCTCTTCTTTCAGAGCAAACTGGCTGAGGGGAGCCCAGTGGGAGCTCACGTGCTCAAGATGATTGGGCACAAGGAGGCTCTGGAGAAACTGGGGCATACCATCAACCAAGAGCTTGCTGTGGACATTATTCGGCAATCTCTCCCGCCTTCTTTCGATGCGTTCATCATTAACTTTAATATGAACAAAATCGATTGTACGCCGGCAGAGCTGCTGAATATGCTCTTGACAACTGAGGAAACTCTGAAGGGTAAGCCTTCAACCTCTGTCTTGATGGTTCCTTCTAGGAACAAGAAGAAGGGGAAGAAGGGCAAGGCCCCTGTCAAGAATTACAGCAAGGCCCTGAAACAGAAGGTGAAGCGGCGAAGGATAACAGGTGTTTCCACTGTGGCCAGCTGGGTCACTGGAAAAAGGACTGTAAAGCGCTCCAAGGAGATAAGAGGGGAAGCATTGCTTCTGGCTCAGGTATATACGTGACGGAAGTCATGGTTTCATCTTCTTCTATATCATGGGTGTTGGACACTGCATGTGGAGTTCACATTTGTTCAAATGTGCAGGAACTCAAGAGAAGAAGGCAGGTGGGACAGCATGAGGTAGACCTACGAGTTGGAAACGGGGCACGGGTTGCTGCTGTTGCTGTGGGAGACTATTTCATTACTTTACCATCTGGCATTGTATTAGAATTAAACAATTGTTATTTTGTACCCAGTATTACCAAGAATATTATCTCTATTCCTGCTCTTGTCAGGAAAGGATTTGCCTTTGAATGCAATATTTCAAAGTGTGTTTTGTCTCATGATAATATTGTGTATGCGACTGGTTCAATTAACAATGGGTTGTACATGTTGGACATGGAAAATTCTATACAAAACATTGATAATAAGAAAGCCAAGTATGCTGATGACAGCACCTTGCTATGGCATAGTCGTTTAGGCCATATAAACGAGAAGCGCATTAAGCGGTTGCATGAACATGGACTGCTGGGATCATTCTCCTATGGGGAGATTGATACATGCAAAGCTTGTTTGATGGGTAAAATGACGAAGTCACCTTTTTCAAACAAAGGTCAAAGGACTTCAGGTTTACTGGACCTTATACACAGTGATGTGTGTGGGCCTTTTGGTAAACATGCCAGAGGTGGCTATCAGTACTTCATTACCTTTACTGATGATTTCAGTAGGTATGGGTATGTCTATTTAATGAGACATAAAAGTGAATCTTTTGACAAGTTCAAAGAGTTCAAAAATGAAGTACAAAATCAGTTAGGCCGAAATATCAAGGCACTTCGCTCTGATCGAGGTGGTGAATACCTGAGTCATGCATTTACTGACTATCTGAAGGAGTGTGGGATTATCTCACAGCTCACTCCGCCAGGAACACCGCAATGGAATGGTGTGTCCGAGAGGAGAAATAGAACGCTACTTGATATGGTTCGTTCTATGATGAGTCAGGCCACTCTTCCATACTCCTTTTGGGGTTTTGCACTGGAAACAGCTGCAAAGGTACTAAACCGAGTGCCATCCAAAGCAGTTTCAAAGACGCCATATGAGTTATGGTATGGGAAACAGCCTAGCTTGACATTTATCAGGATCTGGGGTTGCGAGGCTTATGTCAAAAAGCTCGCCTCTGGGAAACTAGAGAGCAGATCTGAGAAATGTATCTTTGTCGGTTACCCTAAGGAAACTAAGGGTTATTATTTCTACGATCCCAAAGAGAACAAGGTTTTTGTTGCTCGGACGGCCATATTTCTTGAGAAGGAGTTTCTTCTGCAAGAGGCCAGTGGGAGAGAAATAAAGCTGGATGAGATTCCAGAGGAAGGACAAAGTAGTCAAGCAGAGTTGGATGTGCCTGAGCCAGTAGATCAGGTTACTGAACAACCTGAGGCTCAGATATCACGGGAACCGCGAAGATCGGGTAGGATCCGTCGACAGCCTGAGCGCTATGACGGAGTCTACATCATTGATAATGATGAACCCCTCACTTATGCGGATGCGGTCAGTGGACCGGAGTCAGCTAGATGGCTTGAAGCTATGCGAGCCGAGATGGACTCCATGTCAGATAACCAAGTCTGGGATTTGGTTGATCCGCCTCCGGGAGTAATCCCTATAGGCTGTAAATGGATCTTCAAGAAGAAGATTGACATGGATGGTAACGTAGTTACCTATAAAGGCAGGCTAGTTGCGAAAGGTTTCAAACAAATCTACGGGATAGATTATGATGAAACTTTCTCACCTGTAGCCATGTTTAAGTCTATTCGGATTCTTTTTGCGATAGCAGCATATTACGACTATGAGATCTGGCAAATGGATGTGAAGACAGCTTTCCTTAATGGAAATCTGGATGAGGATGTGTATATGACACAACCGGAAGGTTTCAATAATCCATCAGATCGTCATAAAATATGCAAGTTAAAGAAGTCCCTTTATGGACTTAAACAAGCATCAAGAAGCTGGAACATTCGTTTTGATGAATCAATCTCTGAGTTTGGTTTCATCAAGAACGAGGATGACCCGTGTGTATATAAGAGGTTTAGTGGGAGCGTGATTACATTCCTAATCCTCTACGTCGATGATATCTTAATCATTGGAAATGATATTCCTGAACTGCATGCTGTTAAAGCATGGTTAGGAAAATGTTTCCAGATGAAAGATCTAGGAGAAGCAGCCTATGTATTAGGTGTGAAGATCTACCGGGATAGATCTAAGAGGCTTCTCGGGCTGTGCCAGAGTACTTACATCGATAAAGTCCTGGAGAGATTCCATTTAGAGAATTCTAAACGTGGATATCTTCCAGTCAGACATGGTCTGAATCTTTCGAAGAGTCAGTGTCCACAAACACAGACTGAGAAAGATGAAATGGACAATACGCCTTATGCTTCGGCTATTGGGTCCATAATGTATGCGATGTTGTGTACTCGCCCAGACGTCGCTTACGGGTTAAGCGTGACCAGTCGATTCCAAAGTAATCCAGGTATGGCGCACTGGATTGCAGTCAAGAACATCTTAAAATATCTGCGGAGGACCAAAGATATGTTCTTGATATATGGTGGTCAGGAAGAACTCAGTATAGAGGGATATACTGACGCTTCGTTCCAGTCGGACCAGGATGATTTCCGATCGCAATCAGGCTATGTTTTTAGCTTGAATGGTGGAGCAGTGGTGTGGAAAAGCTTCAAACAGTCAACTGTTGCTGATTCCACAACAGAAGCCGAGTATGTTGCAGCCTCGGAAGCATCTAAGGAGGCAGTGTGGATTCGTAAGTTCGTGAGAGAACTTGGTGTCGTTCCTTCGAGTGCAGATCCTTTGGTTATCTTTTGTGATAACACTGGAGCAATCGCACAAGCAAAGGAACCACGGTCGCACCAGAAGTCCAAGCACATACAGAGACGGTTTCACTTGATCCGGGAGATCATTGATCGTGGCGAGATCAAGATTTGCAAGGTTCATACAGATGACAATCTGGCAGACCCGCTTACCAAGCCTCTGGCGCAGCAGAAGCATGAGAAGCACTGTAATAATATGGGTTTGAGATTTCTCAACCATTAGATTAAGTGCAAGTGGGAGATTGTTGGGGTATGCCCTTAAGGCTAATGTTTGAGGCCTTGGGATTGTAAAAGTATCATGTAATAAACTTTGATGTTTATAAAAGTCATGGTTGTTATTCAGGTTGTTACCTTGTCTGCTGTAATAAGTGTACTTCTGAATAATGTCTCTAAGCTGTTCAGCTGGGCTGACATGCTCTTTGTCCTTAGTCGAGATATCTTGGTGAACATGAGACAGCCTTGATATGATTGAGACTGATATGAGTGCTAATCTTATAGGATGCTTCGAGCATGGAATAAGATGTAGACTCATGGGTACATTGGATGTACTGGACAGACCCTACTCGGATATTCCATTGCTTGTCACAATGTGAATGATCCTTGTAAGCACTAAGTGGCACATGTCCTTTGACTTGAGATTACTTGTGTTTCTAAATGATGATTGTCATTGTTTTGAGGTAGTTCAATATCATTTGAAATATAATGATTATAGACTATCTTGGATGGTGAGCTTGAGTCAGGTTAGGGCACTTGTGATAGACATAGGATTGCCGTCTCCTTGTTTAAGGAGTGAGATGTTCTAAAGGGCCCCCCTATATGAGATGATTGAGATAGTGTATGGCCATACCCAGATGACTATGTGCATCTGATCTAATCATGCTCATCGTATTGGAGTTACAAGCTTGACATGCTTGTCCAATAAGAACATCCAGTGGCAAAGGATACATGCATGCCTCGTGAGTTTGATTCACACTTGTGCCATGGTTTGGGTGGAGTCTTGGAAGACTCTTTCCTTTATATCGGGAGACAGTGATGTGTTGCTAGATACCCCTCACTGATCGTGATAACGTAAGTTATCGTTACCGACATTTAAAGGAAACCCTTAGGGTCGCACAATTTGATGATATGGCTACTTAAGTCAGATCGTGTGGACTGAATTGTTCGAGTTCAGTTTAAAGGAGATTAAACTCTGATTGTAAGTGAGATCCAGTCTGATCATGTTTGATTGATTAGGGCTTGAGATCGGTAAGCTTCGATCGAGAGTGTGGATGCTAGATCGAAGAGATCAAGAGCATCAAAAGGATGAACGGTCAGATTTTGAACCTTAGGGTTTAATTTGGTCTGAACCGATTCTTGGGCTGATTTGGTTTGGTCATTGGACCAATTGAATTGAACCGGCTCACATGTGAGCGCTTGGTTCATTTGAGAGGAGAGCTATGCGTTTGGTTCACTTCATGTGAACGCATAACGCAAGCTTTGATGACTTGCCATTTATGGCATTTCGGTTTGACAATTGTGATGAATGTCTCTACATTCGATCACAAGTTCGGCTAACGCTTCTCTCCATCATCTTGCTCTCGACAACACACACCTTCTTGTGTGGTGAAAGTGACGAGAAGAAGGATCGGCCAAGAGTTCATCATCTCCTTCATGCAACAAGACCCCTTGAAGCTTTTGCTAGCACAAAGGTGAGAAGGGAGTAGTCTTTGTCTTCTTGTGTGCGCACCTTTTGGAGGAGATCAACCTTGTTTTCTTCTTCCAAGCCGCCATCTATCCATGGCTATGGTGAGATTATAACTTGATCTTAAGTTTAATTAAAGTTGATCATATAGCTATACCATTTGCGATCCTATGCAAACCCTAATTCCGCCCATGCAAAGTCTTATGTTGCGCATGCTTAGGGTTTCACCCCCCTTTTTAGGGACCCTTCATCGATCACACAAAAATCGAGCTCCAAAACGTCCGGAAAAATCGCGAATCTGGGTTACAATTACAGCCGTGAAAACGGTTACGTCGGTGCCGTAATTTCAGCAGAGACTCTCAGTACAAAAATCATCTAGAATTATGGTACCGTGAAATGCATTACGATAGTGGCGTATTTTGATCAAATCTTTCGGGTAAAAAATCGACTCGAAATACGGCCTTTGAAATCCATTACGGCAGCACCATAAAATCCATCAAACTTTCTATATAAAATCGAACCTAGATTACGGCCCGTGAAATCTGTTACGGCAGGGCCGTTTTTTCCGTAAAACTTTCTGTATGAAAACGTCCCAAAATACGGCAGCACTCAAAAATTACGGCAGTGCCGTGGTTTGTTCTGTAGGTGCAGTGAAACCACGGTACCGTAATTTCGATTATGGTAGTGCCGTAATTTTGGTTTGAGCTCTGTTCTTTGTAGAATTTGACATGTAATCTTCTCTTGATGGTAGAAATTCATTCATGCATCTGGAATTGCTTGAAAAGGCCTGAAAATCGTGTATTTTTACCTAAAAATCATCAAAAACCAAAAAGAGTGTAGATTCCGCAATATTTGATAAAAAAAGGCATGAAAATAAGCAAAATAGTACGAATATGACACAAAAAGATCTATGAAATGACACAAAATTTACTATAAATTTCGATGTTATCAAACACATAAGGCTCAAACTTTGCTTGTCCTCAAGCAAAAAAAATCAAAATTTGATCAAAAGAAAAGATTTTCTCATGAAGAATAAATTTCTAAAATATAATCACCAATGAAAAATTTCACCAATTGCTTCATAAAATTTTAAATAGGCATATCATCTTTTGAATTCAATCCTCAAGATCCACAACTTAATCAATTAAAACTTTGCAACTTGTATAAAAAGTAGAATCTGAGTCTCATGAATTCACCCATTTTTCAGTTTAAATCTATCATACCTTTGTTTACAGGAATAGGATATCCAAAATCTTTTTCACTCAAAATCTTTCTTTTCTAAATTTTCTTTTAATGTATTTTTGATGGTATGTACCCACATAGATACACACTTTTTATTTAGACTTCAACCCTTGTCTTTGGTACCACTATCAATTTTATACAGTGCCAAGTAGGGGAGTCATTTTCTTTTTCTCTCTCTTTATATATATATTTTTTACAGAGTTCAACCCATATCTTCGGTACCACTGTCAATTTTTCACAGTGCCAAGTAGGGGAGTCTCTCACCCTTTTTGGATCTTGGATTCTTTCTTCCCAACAAATAGTAAGATAAACTAAATATCAACTAAGTTAATCAATTGACATTAATTCAAAAATCATACTCGTATGCTAATTTTATTTAACAAGTTGTTTCACTTTTAAATCAAATTCTTCAAATAACATATCCACCCAAAATCTCATTCATCAATCAATGAAAAATTTCAAAAGTAGATATATATTAGAGAAATAAATTCGACATGATAGATTTAGTCTCTATCACAAGCATGAGTTCATTCATCATCAATAGAATCATACAATCAACAATAATATTTTCAAGACGTAGACTGGGCCACAAAGTCACATCAACAAAAACATACTCAATCATGATCAAAATTATACAAATCATCATGTCATCAATTATGCACCTCCACAATGTGCTCAAAATATCAAAAGTATCATCATACAACCCAATCGAAATAATCATCAATATCAAAATGTGATACAACCATATCAAATAACAAGAATAAATATCAATATCATACAACCACATCGAATCATGCAAAACAGAGTAAGGTAGCAATGGCGGACACAATGAGTTTGGAAGAATCATCCTTCCCTATAAAACATGAAACATCAATAAGATAAGGAAAATGAAATGCAAATAAGTAAGGGAAAGGGATACTCACAAAAACTCTACTCGTCATCGTCAGATCGGATTTCCTCAGTGTCCTCTGCAGCTGCATCCATGGGATCATCCTGCTACTCCCCCTGGTAGCCTCCATATACTCCACCCCTCCTAGAGTCCTGGAATCCAAAGTGGTCATACAGAAAGTTGTCCATCTCTTCAATGTAGTTACTCAAATCCTCTACATCTCTGTGAATGTGGTGCATAGAGTTAGACATCCTCCCCATAGTATCCATCATCTTCTCCATTTGATGTTCCTGACGGTACATCTGAGCAGAGAGGGCCTGGAAGCCTGGGTCGAAAGCACTGAACCATCCTCGATCAGTAGCACGATGTGAAGATTCTGAAGCTCCTTGAGATAGCGGATCCATCCCTATACCAAATGGGTCATCACTACCACCCCAGGTGGGTGGTGGTGGTACAGTATCAAGAGGCAGCGGCATGGCATAATTTGCGTCACTCGGAGTCAATTTCCAGTTGGCTTGGTTTTTCACAGAGGTCTTCTCAAAGTTTGGCAGTGACAATTTCTGACCTCCTGGCCCAAGAACCAAAGAGAAGTTGTCACCCTCTCTAACTATCATCTTCATGGCTATGCATGACTCCATATCTAGTCTAGAGTTCCCTCTAGCCACTTCAATTCCATAAGGTTCCACATTCAAAAACAAGGCTATAGGTGTGATGAAATCACCTATCACAATGGCACCTTTCTTGGCCCTCGCTACCTTATCCATATGCTTAACAAAGAAGAAAGCAACATCTAATGGACAACCATATAGCATACTCCACAAAAAGAAGAGCTCAGACTGTCTCACCATCCCCTCACTGTCCCCTCTCCCAAAAACTGTGTGGGCAAGTACTCGGTGTGCATATTTGATGCAGGGGTTAGAAATCTTGGAGGCTCTAGCTGAGACTGCAGAAAAGTGAACCTCTAAGGAAATCTGATTCCAAAACACATTCTCCACATAACCAAGTGACACACTAGTATGTCCTCCTGACGCCAACTGAAAGATAGATCTGACGTCCCTCATGGTAAGCTTCCTCTCAATGTTGGCTATGCGGAAGGTGATCTCACCTTTAGCATGCCTATAGTTAAACTCATGTAACTCCATATCAAAGCTGCTCAAGAACTCCAGTACCAATGGCAAATATGTCTGTTGAGTCATCTGAAAGAACTTCTTGGCCCTGATTTGGTCGAACATCCAAAAAACATCATCATACAAACCAAGTGCCTCCAAGGTATGTCTATCAGCATACTTTGTATTCACCACCCTTCTCTCCACTAGTTTGTTGTATCTCGATTCTTGAACTTCATCCCTAAAGATGATTCCATAGGGATTTGGTGGTGTGGAGGACTCAGCTGGTCCCTTGCCCCTTCTCTTTGAAACTACTGTCTTAGTCTTAGGTGTCATTCTCAATTCAAGGGTGAACTAGGGCTAACACTTAGATGATAGCACAATATAGCAAAGATATAGTAAATCTAATAACACTTTCAACATGGACATCATTATTTAATAAGCATCATAGAAGCAAAAATCAGGTATATCCAAGCTTAAAATCAAAATTTCAGCTAGAGAACATGGGTGAACAGTAAATCTAAAGAACTTCAACAAATCTAGCTCGTTTAAGCTCAAATCACTTTCAAAAATTGATCCATAACCTTTGGAAACACACAAGGAAAGTTTTCCTGTCGTCTAAGAAGTAAATGGAATCAAGTATTTCATAAATCGACTGAGAATCGAGGAGAACGAAGAAAGGGGCGAAAATACTCGTGAAAGTCGCTAAAATGGAGAAATCGGGCGAGAGAGTACCAAATCGGCGGCGAAAATTGGCTAGGAAGGGTTACCGGCGTGTTCTGAAGGTCAGAAATCGAAGGTCGGTGTGCGAGAGTGGGTGAAAACCTTGAAAACAACACGAAACCCTAAAAAACGGCACGTATATCGCGTAGGGCCGATAGAATTATGGCCGTAATTTATCTTACGGCAATGCCGTAATCTAGCGGATTTGAAAAACACGGGCCGTAATGCCAAAAGGGTAGTGCCGTAAAATCGTTCAAACTCTCGGGTCAAAAACATGCCTTGATTACGGTACCACAAAAATGTTTACGGCACCGCCGTAATATGCTCGAAACTTTCGTCAGGGAAATCGCTCAAGATTACGGTGCCGTGAAATTGAAAACGGTAGTACCATAAATTCGACAAAATTTTTATTTTTATTTTTTTTATTTTTTTTTTGACGTAAAAAAAATCAACTCAAAAAATACGACACCATGAGAATTATTACGGCAGTGACGTGAAACGCTAAAAACTCTTGGGAAGATTTCAGAGTCAAAATACGGCTCGTAAAAATACTTACGGTAGTGCCGTAATGGCATCTCAACTCTCTAGTCGAAAACGGACTAAAAAATGGTATCGTAATTTGCGTTACGGTAGTGCCGTAATTTGTGCCAAAACTTGTTTTACCTACAACAAGAAAAGAAAAATTAGTTCTAAGAGCAAAAGTAAAAAAATAAAGTAAAATAAAAGAGAGCAAACTAAAGTTAGAATGCTTGGGTTGCCTCCCAAGAAGCGCTAATTTAAAGGTCTTTAGCTTGACCCTTCTGCACTCGGATTTGATCTTGATTTCTTCAATTTCCACTCTAATTTTTCTTTGGGTTGAGCATCACTTTGAATCACATAAGGCTCATTCATGAAACAATGTCCAAATTTACTCAAGAATTTTCTTCCTTGATCAAGTAACCTAGAGCCTCTTTTTCTTCTTCTTCTTTTTAGAATTTGAATCTCTTTTCTCCTGAATTCCTCTATCCACATCCTCAGAAAAAATGTCAGTTTCAATATTAGAGGATTCATCAAATAAATTATGAACATCAATGACAACATTATCTACTATATCAACACTACAACACGATCTAGAATAAAAAAGCTTGTTCAAAGAATCAGCAAGATAAAACTCAATTATATTTTCACATATATCAAAAGTGATTTTTCCTTTCTTAACATCTATATGTGCTCCTGCTGTAGCCAAAAAGGGTCTACCAAGGATGATAGGATTTTTATGATTTTCTTCCATGTCAAGGACTACAAAATCTGCAGGTATAAAAAATTCACCTACCTTGATTGAAACATTCTCTAAAATACCAATAGGATACTTTACCGAGCTATCAGCGAGCTGTAAAGATATGGATGTTGGTTTAAGCTCTCCAACGTCCAGTTTCCTGCAAATAGATAGTGGCATTAAGCTTACACTAGCTCCCAAATGACATAAGGCTCGGTCAAAAGCCATGCTTCCAATAGAACAGGGTATAGAGAAACTACCTAGATCCTTTAATTTCGGTGGCAATTTATTCTGGATAATAGCACAACAATCTTCAGTTAAAGCCACAGTACCATAGTCCTCTATTTTCCTCTTATTAGACAAGATCTCTTTCAAAAATTTTGCATATGAAGGCATTTGAGATAAAACTTCAGTGAATGGAATGTTAATGTAAAGCTTCTTTAATACATTAAAAAATTTCCTAAACTGTTTATCTAATTTTGTTTGCACTAACCTTTGGGGAAAGGGTATAGGTGGCCTATATGGTGTAGGAGAATTAGGTTTAGAAATATCATTTTGACATGGCACATCTGTAACATCCCGTTATCTTAACCCCAAACAAGCAACACAAATCACAGAAGAAACAGGATGTGTCATACAAGATCGATTCACATGCTAGGTAAAACCAAGTTCAAGAAACACGATCTGAAAATTTCCAAAAATCCATACATACAATCTCCAAGAAACACAATTCATAAAGGTACCTGCCACCACGCAATACTTGCACTAGACATATGCAAGTTACATGTATATCAAAACCGATTGCAAAAATACACATCAAACTGAAATTCAAAACAAAATCACAACGTCGATTCCATAAAGTTTCACAGTGATACCAAACACCGAAACCAGGCCAAAGCCCGCGGTGACACAAAAATCATAATATCAAAACCGCCACAACCGGCAACACAAGTTCACACATAGTTTGGCCACAACTGGCAACCCAAGTTCATATAATTCGGCCACATCCGGCTTCAGTTAATTAAGCACAAAAGTTATACATCCAACCAGCATGGAGAATCACAATATCCGTATAACATGCTAACTCATGCAGTGCACCCCTGTTCTACACCTGAAAACATTGAGGGGTGAGCTACACAGCCCAGTGAGTGGATAGTCTCAAACGACCATCCATAGCATACATTCAAAAATACAGGCAGATTATTTTAAAAAATCTTTAACAGATTATCATATCAACATATAACAAAATTAAAGAACAAAACACATATGAACAATCAAGTATACACTGCCAAGACATCACACAACTGTCCCCATAGAGTAACTAAGGTTCTAGAGCTACACTCTAAACCACTGTACACATTAACCACTTAGTTAACCTAGTTGTCCAGCATATTCAGTAGTGACCATCATGGTCTAACCCGGCTTTGGCCTAAGCACTGGGAGAAGCCTGCATGCAACATATAGATGGACAGTGTATAGAATCAAGAGGTGGCCCCCGCCAGGTCACGACGTGGCACTTTGCTCTACTACACCCCATAACACAAAAAGATGTGTAGATTCAAGAGGTGGCCCCCGCCAGGTCATGACGTGGCACTTTGCTCTACGACACCCCATAACACAAAAGAGTGATGACATCAAGAGGTGGCCCCCTGTCCGACCAAGACATGGCACTTTGCGTCAAAACTCATTCTCCCAAAGGGTTCCTACTGGACAACAGACACATCTTATATCTTATATCACAAAGGTGGACTCCTAAGTGTCAACTAGACTCTAGGATAGTCATCACAATAATCATATCGGGCAGGCTGAACATCAACCCCCATCACAATAATCATAACAGGCAGGCTGAACATCAACCCCCTTCACATATCACAATACAGGGCTGAGATATCCAACCCTTAACGTATCACATATTAACTATCCCATTGAGCACACAGTTACACTTAGCCTTAGTCCTAACCATTCCATGATCACAACATATAATATTTGAAATCACATAACCACATAATATTCAAAATCACATAACCGCATAATATTCAAAATCACATAATCACATAACATTCAAAAAAATCACATAATGTAGGGTAGTCCTTAGGTTTCATGCTGATCAATTCAGTGCAGCCTTGCTAAGTTATCACCCAAATTTCTCAAACAAAGATTCATGGTCATAAATAAACAAACATGACTCTTATAATATTATTAGCATTTATTAGGGCATCCATAAAAATCAACATAAGATTAAAATCCATGCTCTTACAATCTGGTTCACAAAACATCACATCTAGCCCACGGTTTCAAACATAATATCTATTTAAAACAAGATTCTCATGCTACCAAAAATCAATGATTTAATATTACCAAAATTCCCTATAAAATACTTAGTTAACAAGAATTTCATACTCCCAATTCAATGGTTTAATGCTACCAAAATTCCCTATAAAAATACCTTAAATTTCAAGCTACAAGTTTCGGTTTTCATGAGATATACACCTATACAAATTTTCGGTTTTCATGAAGATACATCATAATTTGGTTTTTAGCATGATAAAATTTCCAACTTAAATAAAACCTTAGTTAACAAGGAGTCTTGAGTTTTCATGATAATTATACCATTGTAACTTTCGGTTTATAACAAAGAGAAGTCTTGAGTTTTCGGTTTTTAACATGGTAAAATTTCTAATCAATCTAATGCATCAATTAACACAACCAAATTGCTAGAAATCAATTAAGACACCCCACTCACCTCTTAAACCGAAAATCCTCCACACAAAAAAATCGTCTAAAGCCTTGATGTCGCCCAAAGGATCTCCAAGAACTCGCCAAGGAAGCTTCTTCACCTCAAGGAAATTCGCCAAGGGAAGAAGATGAAGAAAATCACCTCAATAATTCCAAGAACACCAAGATCGCCTTCTTCCTCCTAGCCGTCGCCCAAGGTTTCTTCCAAGCCAACAATTTCGCCAAAAACTCTACCCTAGCCGAAAATTCCCACTTAACATTTCGGTTTTTAATTTTTAACCCATTAACCAATTAATTCAAATAGGGTTTAATCCATTTAACTAACTAATTCGAATTTTAAATCTAATATCCATCTAACCCAATAACCCATAGTTTAAGTGAAAGTCCAATAAGAATTTAAATTAACATCCATTTAATGAATTCACTTAAACGCAAATCCAATAAGGATTTAATTAATATCCAATAAGCTAGTTAATTAACCAATAAAGTCTAATTAATTAACCAATAAACTCTAATTAATTAACTAAAAATTAACATCCAATAAGTTAGTTAATTAATTAACATTAACATCCAATAATCTCTAATTTAATTAACTATAAGTTAACAACCAAAATCTCTAGTTAATTAACTATAATTTATCAACCAAAAATCTCTAGTTAATTAACTATTAACAACCAATACATAGAAAAATATCACAGTCAATAATTTTATTTAAATCAAAAATAATGCTTACCAGGACTTAAGATCCTTGGATCTTACATCACATCACCTTGGTGAGGTGACAAACTAGTTTGGGACTGCTCATGCTCAGAAGATTTTTCGGAATCTAACTCTTGATCATGTTCATTACTAGGCTCTTTTTCATTATACCCATATTTCTTTTTAGGCCCCTCTAATTGCCTCCCACTTCTAGTGATAATAGCATTACAGTGCTCCCTAGGGTTTGGTTCAGGTTTAGCAGGTAATTTTCCTGGGGGTCTATAAGAAGTGCTTGCTTGTTGTGCTATTTGGTTTTCTAATATTTTGTTATGGGCTGCTAGAGATCCTACTTGAGATGCAAGTTGACTAACCATTCCCTTAAGAACTTCAATTTTTTTGTTTTGATTTTGCATGAATTGATTTTGATTAACCATAAACTTTTCTAACATGGATTCAACATTTGAATTTTGGTTTTGATTTTGATTTTGGTTTGGCCTTTGTTGGTATCCTCTATTTTCATTTTGTCCCCCTATATTGTTATTATTTTTCCAAGATAAGTTGGGGTGATTTCTCCATCCAGGGTTGTAGGTACCAGAATAGGGATCATTGTTTCTACTTTGATTAAAATTCCCTAATGCATTAACTTGTTCACTACCTTGATTAGTAATGACTTTACACTCTTCAGAAACATGACCAATATTTCCACAAATATCACAAACAACAGATGAAGAAACTACAGCAGTTTGCATTTTAAAAGAATCAAATTTGTTGCACAAAGAATCTACCTTTTCAGCCAAGGTGCACCAACAATCACTTTTATTCTTACTTTGAGAAGGTCGATACAGCACTCCTCTCTCAGAAGTCCATTGATTGTAATTTAAAGCCATCTCCTCAAGCAACTTGAAGGCATCTTCAATGGTTCTGCTCATGAGAGCACCTCCTACAGTAGCGTCAATAGTTAGTCTGGTATTATAAAGCAAACCATTATAAAAAGTGTGAATTAAAACCCAATTTTCAAGGTCATGGTGAAGACACTTCCGTTGTAAATCGTTGACACGCTCCCATGCCTCGCTAAAAGATTCACCATCCCTCTATGCAAAGCTTGTGATATGGTTTCTCAATTGGATGGTCTTGCTTGGTGGAAAGTATTTCATCAAGAAGGAATTGGACAATTGTTCCCATGTGGTGAAGGTATCGGAAGGTTGAGCTTGAAGCCATGAACGTGCTCGGTCCCTAAGAGAAAAATGAAACAATCTCAGTTTTAATGCATCGTTAGAAACACCATTTATCTTGATAGTATCACATAATTCAAGAAACAAAGCAAGGTGTTGGTTAGGATCTTCAAGTGGAGATCCTCCAAACTGGTTCTATTGAATCATAGACAAGAAAGCAGACTTGATTTCAAAGTTGTTAGCCTCTATGACCGGTCTAGCAATACTAGAGTGAATCTCCCGTAGATTAGGGGCTGTATAGTCCCTAAGTGATCTCTGTTCTGCCATAGTCACTTCTTCTACTTGTTGACTCTCTTCAAATCTAAGCTTCCTGCGCAATCTAAGAGTTTTATTTATCTCAGGATCAAAAGGAACAAGAGGTCCTGATATAAGATTCCAGCGCATGCAAAGTAGATAGATCAAATGATTTCAATAGAATAGAAGAACAGAAAACAGAAAATAAATAATAAACAAAACCTAGTCTAGCAATACTTTCAATATCTTCAATATTGACAAAAATCAAGGTCCCCGACAACGGTGCCAAAAACTTGTTGTGTCCACAAGTGCATGAATACTCGAAGTGATAATTAAGATATTGAACCACAGAGACCTCGTTTGCCAAGTACTGAATAATTAATTTCTTACTAGCTAGGCAACCGAATATGATGGAAGCGCAAACGAAAATTGTATGAAATATCAGAGAGAGAATCTGGGACTAGGTTTCATTCACTTTAATTTCCATGACTAGATATGAATAGATATTCGTCAGTCTAATTTCATTATGATAAAGACATAATTCACTTAATAAGGAAATCATCTCGCTTTCGCGCAAACAATTTACAAGAACCAATCCTCACTTTCATGCAGGATCTATTCGATTGTTAAATAAAAGTGAATCATCAACAAATAACTCAAGGATCACTTTTATGAATCCGAATTCTAAGTTAATAATCTCCAGTGGAAACTCAAGGATCACTTTCGTGCATTCGAATTTCAACACAGGTTCTACTTAAGGTTCTCCAACACTCTGATATTCAATTTCTTACAATATCGTCATGTTTGTTTCATTAACTCAATCCTAGATCAGATTATTAATCATGGCATTAAACTTCTAAAATTAAGAAATAAGAACAAACCTAATTTCTTACGGTGAGTTTCTAACATTCAATTCTAGGGTTCCAAATTCTCAAGCAAATCACCTTTCGGTCCTTATTGCGAAAACTCTAAAACATGCTTGATAATATGAATCCTATGGAGAATTAAAGAGCAATCATCACAGAAGCAGAATTATCATACTAAAATTATACTTGACGAAATAATGAAAGATTTATCTAGTCATTAAGAAATCAAAGGGAATTACTCCCCCAGGTCCCAAAAGAAGTTTAAGCTAGCATGGTAGAAAGATTATAATAATCCATAGTATCGGAGGATCAAAAATCGAGGAGAAAAGAGAAAATAACTTTATAGCACGGCTGTAATGGAAATTACAGCCGTAATTCCTAGCGTGAACAGTGTCGGCAGCGACTTCTTCGTTGATTTCTCTTTCGATCGATCTCCTTTCGCTCTGAAATTCTAGGGTATCTTCTCCTCCTCTATGCACAGCTTCCCTTCAAATTTCACGGCAGGAGATGCGTTGTACGCTTCCCAGCAGCGAAACCTAGGGCGGCGGTGGAAAACTCGATTTCTCACTGAATCGTGGATGAAAATTAGGGCTTTTGGCTTCTCTATCTTCTCCTCTATCTCAACTCCCCTTTTGCTTCTTACAGATCTTCAATTTATGGTCTAGATCGTCCGCAATCGATCACACAAAAATCGAGCTCCAAAACGTCCGGAAAAATCACGAATCTGGGTTACAATTACGGCCGTGAAAACGGTTACGTCGGTGCCGTAATTTCAGCAGAGACTCTCAGTACAAAAATCATCCAAAATTATAGTACCGTGAAATGCATTACGATAGTGCCGTATTTTGATCAAATCTTTCGGGTAAAAAATCGACTCGAAATACGGCCTGTGAAATCCATTACGGCAGCACCGTAAAATCCATCAAACTTTCTGTATAAAATCGAACCCAGATTACGGCCCGTGAAATCCGTTACGGCAGGGCCGTTTTTTCCGTAAAACTTTCTGTATGAAAACGTCCCAAAATACGGCAGCACTCAAAAATTACGGCAGTGCTGTGGTTTGTTCTGTAGGTGCAGTGCAACCACGGTACCGTAATTTCAATTACGGTAGTGCCGTAATTTTGGTTTGAGCTCTGCTCTTCGTGGAATTTGACATGTAATCTTCTTTTGATGGTGGGAATTCATTTATGCATCTGGAATTGCTTGAAAACGCCTGAAAATAGTGCCTTTTTACCTGAAAATCATCAAAAATCAAAAAGAGTGTAGATTCCGCAGTATTTGATAAAAAAAGGCATGAAAATAAGCAAAATAGTACGAATATGACACAAAAAGATCTATGAAATGACACAAAATTTACTATAAATTTCGGTGTCATCACTTGGGCCGCGTGGTTTGTATGAGCATATTTTACCTTAGCATAGTTATTTCTCAATATTGCTTTGGCCGTGTTGTATCGTGTGATAGTCGAAGTGATTCTGACCGAGAGGAGGATCATGTCGGCAAATCTCTTAGGTAAAACTTGTGAGTCCTTGACACGAGAGTGCTCGGATCTCGCTCGAGGGCATCATAATCTTCCCTTAAACTCATTGGGTTTATTTAGAACGATCCACCGCGAGAGTAGGAGATCGTTCTGGATAAGCACCAGGGTGTACCGACCGAGAGGGGGCATCCTGTACCTTAGAAAGATTCCTTTTGTAAAATTATGAATTATTGTAATATATCCCTTTTAATGTAGTTAGATTCATCAGTGTGGTGGATACCGAAGTCCCGATCTCTTTCATATAAATAACCTCCTCGTTGCTGCATTTGATTTCTTGTTTTCGCTTACTGATTGCAAAAACCCCGCTTTGAATCACTTAGCTATTGAGACTTAGACTTTTTAGTACTTAATCTTGCTCCCTGTGGGTTCGACAACCTTTTTTATTTTTTCGACATTACCGTGCACTTGTTAGACGTGTCACCTGGCAATCGGACCCAGACAGGAGTTGTTTGAATGGATTTGTTATAGCACTTGAAAATCTGGCTTCCATGGAACCAGGTTTATGATACTACCCAATACAGTCCAAGGGCCTCTAGTGAGGATATCAAGAGTCATCTCCTCAGTTTCAAACCCAAAAAGATAAAAATTATTTTCCATATCTATGATCTCTGGTTGATACTTCCGGAGCTTGGATACAACAAATTTCAAAGAGTGAACCGGGAGACTTTTGTTTAAAAACTTTCCAATGAGAGAGCTTTTTCAAGGAGCGCGCCAGCTAGCGAGCTTGGCTTCACCGAAGACAACACAATCAGAGTAATTGCTTGAAATCGACCCCATTACCGATTCTAAGAAAAGAGTATTCAAGGATGGAATGCCAATGTTGCTTCTAAATAGCCCCGCCCAAGACTTGCCAAGGGAAGCAGAGGGGTACGAGAGGGAGCCAGGCAAACCAGATAGTTTGGGGGGCGCCGTCTCCTTCCCTTTCACTGCCCAAGTCCTTTCTTGTTGAGCAGAGGAGGTTGAGGGATTGCCCGGCAAACAGGACAGCTTAGGGGGTGCCGTCTCATTCCCTTTCACCGAAGATGAGCTAGCAAGATGGGAAAGAGGATCCACCCCGCCCCTGAAGCATGGAGGAGCGCCTTTGATGGACTCCGCAAGCATATCTAGAGGCTTCGGCAGCGGCAGACAAGGGCGAGGGCGAGGACGAGGACGAGGACGAGGGCGCTCTTTTTTCTTTTGCCACTTAGCTAGGGTTTAGAATAAAAGGAAAGCAGCAAGGCAAAACATGAAAGAAGCATAAAAGGGTTGACGGGGGTGTTTGTTGGCCTTGCTAGGAGACACGAGAGCAAGATGATAAATGCCCCAATTAGGAATCCACCATCCCAGTCAAGATCTTCTAGCACTACCTAGGATTCGAGTGGAGCTTCATAAGGGATGGCAAAGACACAGCTCAGAAGTGGAAAGGTGGAAAGAGTAGAGGTCCCAACAAATGCTACAGCGTCAGGAACAACAACATGCTCTTGTAGTTCGAATCATGATTTTAAATATCAGATCATTGACGAACCAATACGAAATGATCAAAACAGGTTTGTGCTATTGATTTTAATTAAATATATACATTTCATAATAATTTATACGTGCCAACCATGTATCAGCACGTCTTGGTCTAACCAATACAAACTTGGTGTACCACCCAATCAAACTAATTTTCTAACCTACAGATTGCTGTAGCAAGGAAGAGATTTGGTGAACAAGCAAACAATAGTGGGCGAGCAAGCTACAAATAGGAGCAAGCTTGGATGTTCTGAAGGGGAGCTGCAAGGAGGCTATAAACAGGAACACGCTTGTCACAAGAAGAGTGAGTGAGATGGGATGGGATGGGATGGGATGAGCGTGCGAAAACATGGGCCGTGGCAACAACATGGGGAAGAAGATCAGAGAGGTGAATAGGGGCTTGAAAGCAGGGTATTCAAGGATTATTCCCATGGAGATCTTACTGTTAGGAAGTGTGTACAGGGAAATTTGACTTTTTGACATCTCTTGTTGCACAGCACAAGAGTGCGAAGACAGGAAGGGAGAAGAGTGTAGGTAAGAGGACAATTTTTTCTTTTCTACTAGATATAATATATTTTTCATTTTTTCTTTTCGATTTTTCGTCGGAAACACAGTAAGAAGAGATAAGAAAAATGCTATGACAACTTTTGAACATAATATGACATGATTATATACCAATTTGAGCCACAAAAATTGATAATATTTAGTTGACTAAGAATTAATCAATCAATAAAATTAATGAACCAATTAATTTATAATTAACTAACTAATTAATCACATTACACATTTCTAAAAAAGATAACTCAAATAATGGAATGCCAATTTGTTAATTACCAAGAACATCACGCATCACATCTCTGCTGAGTTTGAAACCATCTCCAAGCATTGAGAAGAGGAATTTTCAACATCTTTGTCATTTATAGAATCATTTGTTCGAACAGAATCAGGCACAAATGCTTCAAAATCAGTCTCAACAGTCAGCGGCTCATTAATTTCAATTTTAGGTGGCTTGATTGTTCCATTGATTCAATTCCGCCGTGATGAAACTCCATTGGCATACTGCTTATCAAGAACACTTGAGATAGAACCAACTGAAGCGCTTAACTTCTTGTGCTTTGTTCCCAAGGATTTTTTTCCCCAGATTGGTGGAACAATCTTCATCCAATTGTTCCTCGAATTTAGGAAATTTCTCACTGTTTTGTGCATTAGATACACCAGAACTACTGCTTTCTTGTAGCTGATACAATATATCCCCTGCCTTACATACATCACGTCCAGCCTTGCAATAAGCTGAGGCTATGTCTTCCAGAGTACAAACTGTTCTAAAGGCATCAAACAACGTTCGCAAAGCCCTTGATTCATCATCACATTCCAGAGCATATGAGGTGGCCATAATTGCCATATAATTTGAACAACAATATAATCTTCAGATTAAACTGACAGTGAAACGACCTGATAATCAAGAAAGGTACAATAAGACACTGCAAACTTCATAGAATAAGCATCATCAGCACTAGTAAATATATGTATAAAGAACCAAATGAGCCAGCAAAATAAAACAGCACTAAGGAAATAATTATTAACAAACGAAGATCCAGTTTCCAAAAGATGCTTGGCTGTGCTCATTGCATATGATAAAAGGGCTTAATGCCAGATAAAAAAAAATGCACAAATCTTTAAAGATTTTTTTTCAAGTAATGCCAGTAGGACAAATGAAAGAGATCAGTTCTTTTCACTAGCAACATGTGCCCAACTAGCTATATCTTTAACATAGAATATGTTTTTTCAAGATTTGGTATTGATATGTTTTTCTCACCAAGCTTCAATGAGATTATGAAATCAAAATTCAGTTTGTAATTAAGCTAATGAACTAACAATTGGGTCCACGATTTCAAACACATAAAGCCTCATAAAATAGATGTGGATAAATCTAAGATCAGATCTTCACTTGAAGTTGTATTACGTTGTTCCATGGTACAACAGCAAGGCTGTCATACTTAAGGGCCAATTGCATGTAACCATTGAAAATTTTCAAGCAGATATTCTCCCTGTAATCTATTCAAGATTCAAAAAGAAAACATGAATGCAAGATCTTAGTTCAGATTATCAACTAGTGGATCCAAATAAAAACATGAATGCAGCACCACTACAACACCGGCTAATAGCTAAGCCTCAAGATAAATACCTAGTGCAGTAGTAGCTATTTGCCAAAAGAAGTGTTTCTTCACTCAGAGCATTGATTGTGATAGCAGCACAACAAAAGAAATGCAATGCACCACAACTTCCCAATTAATTATTAAATTAAATTAAATACGAACTTTAAATAAACTTGTTGATTGATTTGAGTTAGGTAACGTATGGTAAGCTATATGTATGTCAACTAGTATTATTTATTATCTTTCCCTACTGTAAACTCGTCTATTTATGAAATTCATTTAATAGTAAACTAGATATTCAATTATATAGCATCTCTTCCCTTCACCCCTTAAAATGTTCATTACATAAATAGGTGCATGGAAGAGTTGTTCATAGCCTAAGGTGTGCCTCTTTCCTGTCTTAGTTCTCAGTTTCATGTTTTTGCCATTGTATACCAATATATTGCAAGAATTATTTTTGTTCTTATTTTGATATCATTTGGTGCTAAAAAAAAATTCTTGTTTGTTTGATCTATGTTCAAACTCTTTGAACCTAAAGATTACCATGTGGTTCATGTCTTTACTCCATGAGAATTTTATTTGTTAAATATATAATAATAAGAACAAATAACTACTTTTAAAAAATATATGTATATCCCTTTTGTGCAAATTGGACAAGCTTGTATTGTTATTCTTGGATGTGGTTTATAGCCTATAATAGTGTTCAAGGAGCCCAATAAGAGAAAGATAGGAATTAGCCTACAGAGGAACTAAATAAAGACTTAAGTAGAAATCACAAAATGCATGCAATAAAAGAAAGAAAAATAATTTCATATTTACTAATTCTACATGATATAAACATGTCTATATTGTCGTGAAAACCAAGAATGCAACTACAATACAGATAATCTCACTCTCGAGTTCACACTCTTAGTTTGAATGTTTTCATTATTCTCAAGCGATGGACCAATTGATCGAAGGCAGCTCGGAGGATGTTGCTTTTAATACCTAAGACCCTGATCGATCTAATGATTTCCAATTAGGTGATCACTAGCTAGTACCTCCATAGAGTCCAACTTGGGTCTAAGTTGTATAATAAAACTTAGCCAAAAGATCATGTAATGCCATGACATTAGGCATACAACATAAATGCTTAAATATGTCAAGTTTACCATAACACATAGTAGTAAATGATCCATCAAAGCTAACTAATGTAGATGTCAAATGAGATCACAATTATTCATTATAATGCTCAATTCATGAATGATATTGAATGCAACGGCAAAGAAGAAATATCAATTGGATAGAACAACAAGATATCATAATTATAAAATAATACATAAAAATATTTTGATGAAAGGAGTAGGAATTAGATTCCTACCTTAAATGTTGGCCTCGTCAATAGTTTACCAATTTCAATGTTATTAGGTCTTATATCGTACGTTAACGTTACAATTATATTATCATAAAAGATCATTATTTCTCATTAACTCCTATTAGAATGTCTAGGCCAAATACCCATTTACCATTTCCTTACTAATTCCAACTCATTTTCAGTTTAAAGGCTATTGTTTATATATATGAAAATATATATTTGTTGCTATAAAATAAAGATTGTTGTGCTTTCGGCAATGTTTGAAAAACTGGTTCGTACAAGGTAGTACCAATCTGAGTTGGGACTAGTACATGAAACATTTCCAATGATGTAAAGCAGAGCAAAGCAAGCAAAGAAGGAGAGGAGAGGAGGAGAAGGAGAAGAGTTGCGTCCGCGAGTGCAGGCACTCTGCCAAGAGAAAGGAGGAGGAGCTCATGTACGCCACTCCACCAGCCTACAATATTAGTACCATGTCAGTACCGCCTAGCACCAATATAATACCCTAAAAAAAGCAAAAAGTATTATTATGATTTGCAAACTAATCATGCATGAGAATAAAAAGTTATATGTGTTATGAGTTGTGATATCCTTGTTGTGGCACATTATATATTGGAGGAACTTGAGTCATATAGGAAGAAAATGAAAAGAATTTGTGACAACAAATATGTACTAAGCTAAGTGGAAATCAAAAGAAAAATAAGAACAAGGGACAAGAGTTGGGGTGAAAAAGTCATGATTACTACTTACACATGCCACCTTCTAGTTACTTGATTTACTATATGTTTACACCTCATCCTTCATTATAACTTGAGATAAACATGAGAAAACAAAGGGAATTTCACCTGCTTGCTCGTGCCTAACCTGAAGGAAAGAAGACTTAGGGAAGGGGAAGAGGAAGAAGAGGGGAAAACACAAGTTACCTTTGTCATTTTGATATCAATTTGCTTCTGCTTATCTCGATTTTGATCAATTTGTTTATTGGAAAAATGATCTAAGTTATGTTAAAAGACTGTGAATGCTTATTCGAAGTAAACCTGACCTTGCTATCTTTCACTTATCATAACTTTTGATCCAAATCTTATGAAATTAGATTCATTGTAAATAAGACTCAAGTAGCTTTCTTTTGAGTTAGATATTTCATACTTTCAAGTTGGTTATCAAATTTATTGATTTAGTTGAATCTGACCTTATAAATATGTTTTCACTTATTTGACCTTTATCTAGTTATTGCTTTATGTCCATATTATGTGACCGCAAATATACAAAATGATTATTTTTATATCAAGTAGACTTAATAACCTATAAGTGGAGCTCTTATTTGCATGATTTGGATCAGAAATGAATTTATAATCAAATTTGTACTCAACCTTGTAAATCTGGAATATTCCTTTCATGATTCTGACTTATTGTTACTTCATTGATTATAACTTTTTGTATTGAGCTCCATTTTAAGTAAAACTTATTTTTCTGAAAACTAGATTCAAAATCCTTTGTTTGACATAATTATCATACCAAATGGTATTATAGGAAGAACTTGAAGCCCAGGTTCAATAAGTTCTAAATTTCTGAATTTTGGGTTACTTAATCATACATATGTGTACCTTGCATAAATGGTCTTCTATTTGAATTCTCTTGATACATATGTCTCTTTCATTTGGAAATGATTATATCAGCACTTATCTCTTGTATGAACTTTATGATTCACCTCTTTGACATCTATCAATGAACCCATTTCGCAAGGAAGGAAAGTATGTTTCATTTTGTTAGTGTATTGGATGCTTGCCAGTGGGAATAACTTTATGAGCCCAAAAGGGAAAAGACTATGAGGCCAGAAATGGGAAAAGAGGGATATTGGTGGAACAAAATGCTACATGGAACAAAGTGCCACATTAGAAATAATGGGGGCCACCTCTTGAATCCATGGGAGCCACCTCTTAAATCCCACTATCTCATTTGAGGAGCCATGATAGCTCCAACCGACATATGTATGATTTTCACCCTAACGAGGGTGGATTATGCTTCTAGACGTGGAAGGTTTATGTGTTATTCTCCACTATGCCATTTGTATGATATGTCTCTTTGGTTTGATTTTTTTTTCTTTATGTTCCTCATGCTTATGATTTCACTATCATGTTGCTATTTGATTTTACTTATGGACCCATTTAGATATCTAATGCTTCTTATGATATGTTATGATTGATTTAAAATGAAAATATGACCTATTTCATGATTTGGTGCCTTTTGACATCTAATTTACTAACTGAGCATTCTTGCTCAATCCTTGCATTCTAACCTCTTTGCAGGTTAGCTTCGGGTTACAAGTTTTGTGGAAGGTTCAAAATGATGCTAACGAGTGGAAGTTTTATGTTTTGAGCATGTAAACCTTAAAGACTAATGTATGAAGTTGTTTTGTGCTTGTAAGATAAGTTGATAATATCCATGACTTGTATGTGATGATGATACAAAAATACTATGGTTTTGTAAGAGGATGTATAGCCTTTTATGATATAAAAGGATTTTGATTAATAGGATGAAATTTTGAATTGCTATATTGAGTTATTGTTACCTCCTAAAAGATGATAGAAAGTAAATTTTATAAGTCATGTTGAACAGGTTATCGAGTATTGATCCTGGATACATATTGCCAAATTTTTGTGATATAAATTTTCATTATTGAATTATCATCATCTTGGGGTGTATAGGGGTGTCCAAAGTGTGGTTCAAATCGGAAAACCGAACCGAACCGAACCAAAATGTTCGGTTCGGTCCGGTTTTTATACAATGGTTCGGGTTTGGTTCGGTTTTGTGTTAAGTAAAATAATTTCGGGTCGATTTTGGTTTTTGGTTTTAAAACCTTAAAAAAACCGAACCGAACCGAATAAACGATTCGGCCCCACGCCCAAATTTATATATGTTTTAAGTTTTAACATTTATGCGTAACCTAGTTTTAACGCTTCAGCCTCCAATCTCTCGCAGTCCGTAGTCTCTCCCCGTCTCCCGGCTCCCGCAGTCCCGTTCCTCTGCTCGGCGCTCTCACATAGTCGCAGTTTGTAGTCTTGGCTGTCTTGCTCTCGGCTCCCGCAACCCTACGCTGCTACGCGTACACTACGCGTTCAGCGCTCTTGCAGAGTCACAGTCGCTCTCTAGTCTCTACTTTACCTCTCCATTGTCTCTCATCGCTGAGCTTGAGAGGCCTGAGACGCCGAATCACCGCCTTCACCAGCACAGTACACACCTCCATCGGTAAGCTTTTAGGTTTAGTTTTGATTTTTAGGGTTTTATATTTTCTCACTATCTTGAGTTTCTTAGTTCTTTACACGCCTGATTCAGTGCCTGATTGGCTGATTTAGGGTTTTATATTGAGACGATTGTAGAAAACCAAAGCATCAAGCATGTATTAGTTTGGATTCTAGTCCAGAATTTCTGGATGGAATTTAGCTGAGCACTTTCTTTAGTTTCTTTTTATGATTTTGTTATTTATGATCTAACATCCATATCATTCGTTCTGCTATCATGCATCATCTTTTTCACATTGACATCATTGTCAGGGACAATAATTGTTTTCGAGACTATCATGCTTGAATTTAGGCACTTTCATTTCAAAATTCTAATTTATATTATTTGATTATTCGTTGATTCACTGCTATTTGCTAAATGCTAAATTGCTAATTAGTCTAAATTTTTGGATAGTTTAAGGAAATGGGTGATAAACAAATAGATACAACCGAGGCCCAAGCTAGTAATACAAAGAAGAGAAAAACTATAAAACCAAGGGCTGAAGTTTGGAACCATTTTGAAAAATTTGAGAGTGATGGTGTATCAAAAGCAAAGTGTGTATATTGTGATGCAAGTTATGCTTGTGATACTTGGAACTAGTACATTAAAGGCACATTTGACTAAATGCATAAAATATTTGAGTGCACAAGGCATAGAAGTAGGAGAGAAGGGTAAAACCCAAACTGAAATTTCTTTCACAACTACCGGTGAAACGGCAAGTACTGTATTATCAACTTGGAAATTTGATCAAACTATTGTTAGAAAAGCGTTAGCAGAAATGATTATTATAGATGAATTGCCTTTTAAATTCATTGAAACATGTGAGATGTACTGCACATGTTATGAATTTAATTGTCCAAGATGGCCTAAAATCTTCTCAATCTTCAGTTGAGAGAGTTCGGGAAGCAATAAAATATGTTAAGCAATCTCCACGAAGGTTGCAAATATTTAACTCATGTGTTGCCCAAGCAAAGATAGAAAGTAAAGCTCACCTATGTTTGGATGTTTGTACAAGGTGGAATTCAACCTATATCATGTTAGATGTAGCACAAAGGTATGAAAGTGCCTTTGAAATATTTAATGAAGAAGACCCTCATTTTGAAACAGAACTATTAACTAATGGACTTGGTAGACCTTCTGAAAATGATTGGAAAATTGTACGAGATTTAGCTTCAATGTTGAAGCTTTTTTATCAATTTTACATTAAATGTATCTACAACTTTGGCAACCACTTCCAATCTCTATGTCAATGAAGTTAGTCAAATTGCATCAACTTTGACTGAATGGATAGAAGATTTTGATATTGATCCGATGTTTCATGAAATGACAATGAAAATGAAACAAAAATGGGACAAATATTGGGGGGATGTTGAAAAAATGAATTTGCTTCTATTTATTGCAATTATTTTTGATCTTAGATATAAGATGGATTATTTAAAATTTGCACTTTTAGAAATGTATGGTGAAGATAAAGTTTCAAATATATATGTTAGGGTGCAAACACTTCTTCAAAGGATGTTCAATGAGTATAAGAGCACAATGGGAATTAGTGACAATTCAAATATTGCTGAAGGATCAAGTTCTACTTTGTCAGCTTCTGAGTGTATGCTATCCAAAACTGAAGTGAAGTACTGGAGACACAAGGAAAATCTTGCAATTCATGAAAAAACTGAGTTAGATAAATATTTGAATGAAGATACTGAACAGCCAAATCCCCAATTTGATCTTTTAAGTTGGTGGAAGATTAATTCCATAAGATTTCCTGTTTTATCATCCATTGTCTGTGATATTTTAGCCATTCCTATATCTACCGTAGCTTCAGAATCAACTTTTAGTACTGGAGGTCGTGTACTTGATCCATTCAGAAGTTCACTGTCTCGTTCAATGTTGGAAGCTCTAATTTGTTGCCAAGATTAGATTAAAGCAAAAGATCGTGAAGTGGAAGTAAATATAGAAGATGTTCACTCACTTGATAAAGGTAAATTATATAAGTTTAATATTAGTTGTTTTATATTACTGTTATAATGTAAGTTTTTTTATTATTAATTTATTGTGATTTCAATTTTCAACAATTGACAGTGATTTCAACAATTAAATCTGCACCAGAAATCATTGATATGTAGATGTTACCTCTCTAACATGTAAGTAAATAAGTAATGGTAATCAATTACTTGTTAAATGCTTTAGTATAATTATTGTTAATATGACATCTTTGGTATATATATTTCCTATTTACTAATACTAACGTAACTTTTGTTAGTTGTTGATATTAGCTTATGCAGGTAATGGAGTAATTAGTAATGGAGTTTGGACTTTGGATTGATGGGCTGATGGGCATTTGGAGTTTGTTGCCATGTTGGTTGGAGAATTGGCGTTTGGACAATAGGACAAATGGACAATAGATATTCTCATTAGTCATTTCTCACTTCTTAGTTCTGAATTTTGGAATTTTGATACTTTGGCATTTGGTGTATGGACAAATGGCTGTAATGCTGTATGAATTGTAGTTTCATGTTTGATACTTTGGTAGTTGCCTAGTTGGTATTTAGTTTGTTTAATTGAAAGTTTGATACTTTGCTACTTTGGTATTTGTAATTTGATGCAAAATTCGGTTTTGATGTATTTGACTGTGACAGTAGGAATGTGTTATTGATGTGTTTAACTTGTGCAGTAGCAGTTTTGAATTTTTGATGCAAAATTTGGTTTTGGATTTTTGATGTTAAATCAAAATATATCATGTTGAACTGCTTTTTCTTATGCTTCTTGTGTGGCTATGTGCTTGATAGTTTTTTTCCTGTGTGCTTAATACTATTTCCTGAGTTGCAATTGCAGACGAATGAACAGATAGAAAAGGAAAGAATAAAAAGTCGATATTGGCGTTGTTTTCCTGTGTGGCTGGCGTTGACCACCAGCTATTGGTGATAAGGTATCAATTCCTTTCACAATGGTCTTTGCACAACCATATCCCTGTGTTGGTCTTTTCTTTTCTGTTGTCACTCCCTTAGCCAGTTTACAACTTCAAATTTAGATTGCAAGTCATATTTGTACGAATTCCTTTCACAATGGTTTTGTACCAACATATCCCTGTGTTGGTCTTTTCTTTTCTGTTGTCACTGCCTAGCCAGTAGCCAGCTGACAACTGGGAAATTACATTGCAAGTCATGCTAGTGATGTTTACTAGAGCTTGTTGGAGTTGTACATTATCATCATATTTAATCACAGCAGAAAAGTTATCTATCCCTTTTTATGATATAACTATTCTGGGTGGATTGGTATGCTCGAAATTTTATATAAAAAAATTTTCTCTGATTTAATATATATTTTCCATGCGTATACTGAAGGATACAGTTCATAGAGGTCTCGTGCTTCATTCTTACTGGAGAGAGGCAAACCGCAGTGATAAGGTCAAAATATGTCCAGGTTTTACTAAATCAGGACATGAGCTTCTTTGATACCTATGGGAACAATGGAGATATTTTTAGTCAAGTACTGAGTGATGTGCTATTGATCCAGTCTGCCCTAAGTGAAAAAGTATGATAATATTTGCTTTATGCAGTAAAAAGTCCAATCTGTTGAATGACAGATTTATTTATGAAAGATAAAGTTTCTGAATTCTGATTTTTTTAAATACTGGTGGATATTTATCTAATGGTGCATCTTTGCATCTGTTTTGCAGGTCGGAAACTATATTCATAACATGGCAACGTTCTTTGGTGGTCTTATCATTGGTTTGATGATTTGATCAACTGTTGGCAGATAGCACTTCTAACTCTAGCCACTGGTCCCTTTATTGTTGCAGCAGGAGGAATATCAAATATTTTTATTCGTAGGCTTGCAGAAAATATTCAAGATGCATATGCTGAAGCAGCAAGCATTGCGGAACAGGTTTGCACAAGTTGCTTTTGTTTTTCTGAATTTGTTTTTTAATTGCATTGCAAGATTTAACAGCACGTTGGTTTCTTGGTTCAGGTGAAGTTCTTTTGGAATTTGGATGGAGAGAATATAAAAAAATCTGAAGTTGGAATGGCTGAGAAGCCAAATAGGACTAGTTACCTACCCAAGAGCCAGCTTTATTAAGTTTGAGCATCATGGATAATATAGCTTATGGAAGATCTGCTACATCTGATTATCCATGCGCTTGGCTAATGATGCAACATTTGTTCGATTTAATTAGAACTGTGTTTATTTATGTGATTTACTCTGATCAAGTAATTTTACATCTTAGATGTTGCGAGAAGGACCGAGAGGTGAATCGCAACGTCGGAACTATTCTTTTCAAACCTACGAATCCAATCACGGGAGTAGTTTGGATTCGTATGAAGGATTTCATGGTTTTTCATAGAACTTAATGGGTCTATCTATGTTAATTGTCACGAGAGTAGGGAATTAATGTAAATAGATACTGGATTATGCTTCGAGAGGAGATAATCTGTACCTAAAGAAAAATCCCTTTCAACACTATATTTTTCTGTTCAAAGAATTTATTTTGTTATAATTCATAATCGTCAGCGTGGTGAAACCCCAAACTCTGATTTTATCGGAATTGATTTTTACCCAAAATGCTATATCTGTCCTTTTTATTTGTATTTAGAATTTTCCAAAAACCAAAATCACAAATTTGATTTGTCTAGATATAGATCGATTGTGTAATCGGTACTTGACTGCCAGATCCTCGTTGGGAACGATATCTTATTTTATTACTTAGATAAATCCGTACACTTGCGGACGTATCACCAACCATGGTCAATTTTGGGTCAACCTGCCAAAAATGAAGTTTGGCTCTAATAACTCTCTTCCATCTCATCAAGCCCATTGGCGCTGATGAAATTTGCCAAATTGATCCGAGCTATCCAATAACTCGATCATAAGGCTTCCCGATCAATACGAGAACTCGAGTATCAAGGTGTGCGACCCTATAGGTTCCTCTGACATTGGCAGTGATGCCCTAAGGTCATCACTAGCAGTGCATCGCTGCTACCTAAGCCATTGGAATAGATATCGACATCGACATCGACATCCCCATCATCGCAACTAGGTACAGATGCATTATAGTCTCTTTGCCAAACTGATATCCGATTAGACAAGTGTGTCACCACTTGCTTTCACCCAATCACATTGTCATGACTAAATCAGGTTCTCACCTGGGTATGGCCATACACTTTCAATCATCGAACCATAGGGGGCCCTATGGATATCAAGCTTCCCTCAGGAAAGGGCAAATCCTCTGTTTGTCCATTGACCTTCTCATATGGGTCATCACATGCTCAATGACAACCATTATTACCTCCCAACTACGGCGAGGTGTTAAGCTGTATCAAAACATGTCCCTAACCATATAGAAAAGTCAATGACCTCAAGTCAAGGGATCAATGCATCTTCTGTCACTTGTGAGGATAACTCATGACACCAAGTCATTGCCTCATAGCAGGTCAGTCCAGTATATCCACCACTAATATACTCATATGTCTGCATTAGCATCTTATGACTAACCAGCCCATATACCAGTCTCACATATACCAGAGTTGTCTCATATCTACTCAAATATTTGATTTGGGATAATAGTTTGAGCACAGATCCAATCTGTCTCCAGGGACATTATCATGTAAGTACACAATCGCAGATGTAAACAAACAATGCTAACGACAATGCCAGAATGATATATATAAGAAATATCAATGTCAAGTAGTATAAATGTGGACCAATACTAGGTCTAAGGGCATATACACCAACATTATGTATGGGAGCAATTATTTGAAATGCTTAATTGTAATTCAATTGTGTATATGGGCAATTATTTGAAATAATTAATGATCATATTACCCATCGCGTTGATAAAAAAATATTTGAGTAGGGATGACAATGGGTGGATACCCAATTTCAACTTGCGTCAAGTATCTTATTCTAGAAACCTGACCCACACAATAAATGGGTCGAATAGTCAGGTACTCAAGTGTCACGCCCAAAATAAACCCAGCCGTCCACATCATCAGTTTACCATGGAATTGTGCGCCAAATCAGATTACCACCCGAAATCGAAATCCCAATTTTGAAATCGGCCGTGCTCGAGTCTCATTGACGCAGTCAACACCTCGCAATGAACGCCAGAACTAAAACTGTCACCTTCATCTTCACGCGGCTTCGAACGGCGTTCGTTCGTCAGCCGCCATCGCCGGAGGAGGTGGACGGGATGGACGTTCGACAGGCTCAGAGACGTCCGAGCCTCAGCCTTAGTCGCGGAAGCATTTCCTGCCAGGGAGGGGAATGAAGGCGACACGCCATCGCCGGAGAAGAAGATAGAAGCCCGCCGGAGATAACAAACAACTAAGGAAAATTTCTGTTGAGATATATTCAACCTACGTAAACCCTTACAGTGCTCTCTCTTCCTCGTGTCGACGGCCCCTCACCGTCGATTCTCTCCCTAACCTCGCCGGAGGAACTCTTCGTTGCCCGTCTGGCAACGGCATCAATGCTCGCCGCATTGGGAAGAGATCTCATCAACCTCTCATCGTCGCCTGCGACGGCATTAGAGTGGAAACTCTAGAACAAGGAGAGGCGGCAGCTGCTCACACCGCCTGGGGGAGGTTGTCGCGCATGACTGGGGGAGGCAGTGGAAACATGTCACTGGTGATTCCACCCGCCTCCCCCTCTTCTCTCCTGGCCAGAGCTTGAAGGGAGAAGGAGCCGCCTGCTCGTTGATGTCCCGGCCTTTGAAGATGGGAAGTCGTGCCCCCGTCCCTTTCTAGTCGTCGACGGAGACCTCCTGGACCCAGCTCCCCTCGGCTCCACTCGTCTTCGGCACTTAAAGGGAAGGGGACGCTTCCTCTGATGGAAGGAATTGCCACCAGCTTGAGCTCGCCTTCTTCTTTCCATCGAAGTGCTCGCCGTCTGCAACGCTGGGGAAGGGGCCACGTCGGCACCAGAGATGGCATCGAGAAGGATGCCATCGTCGCCGAGGATCATGCTGCCGCTGCTGTGATCGATTTCGTCAAAGCAGATAAAATCCGAAAATGGGTCCTCTGCAATCAAGCTTCAGCCGTGGATTGGGCCGTGGCCCAATCCAATTCCATCCGGCCTGGTCCATTTGAAATCTGGCATCACACCAAGTGTCAGGCCTGGGTCAAGCCGGTTCGGCCCAAGCCCATGGCCCAGCCCGAACAAGGGAAAACACCCAAGTGGAGCCCAATTGCACTTGTCAAAATCGGAAAGGGATTTTGACCGCTGCATCGCTACCTCATCTTCGCCGAAAGAAACGGACGTGCGGCACTCGACGATGCGTGCTTCAGCCGCGTCGTCTGCGAGAAGCTCGGGCGCGAGCTCCTCGGACGATGGCAAAAGAGCGACGGCGTCGTCGTCCCCGCAAAACTCGGTCGACAGTGCATATGGAAGGGCGGCGACGAGGTCTTCGGTGACGGACGCGGACGACGCCCAAAATAGGAACGACGGCGGCTCGTGGCGTTAAAAAGGGGAGAAGCTGCGCGGCGTCGGGGGCGGGATCATCGTCTTCGGCAGACCACCATTGAGTGTTGGGGAGAGGAATAAAACCAGAGATTGTAACCATCGACGAGGGTCGATGGTGAGGGAGGGAAAGAGGGCGGCGATGGGGGTCGCTGGGGAGTGAAGAGAGGGATTGTAGTCTCGATTCCAAATAAAGCTTCACCGTTTCCATCTTTCCCCTGTCTCTGTGACGTCTCTATGAATCGGCGACGAAGTCTTGGCGGCGGCGACATTCGGCGACGGAAGGGATCTCGGCGGAAGTCGACGCAGGTTTCGTCGCGAGCTCGCGAAGACGAAGACGAACGCTCGGCGTTCGTTTCGAGGTTCGGGTCAACGGTCAAAGGCAGAGCGAAATCAATTCGATTTCGAATTGATTTGGCTGACGTCAGTGGGGCGACGCTGACGTAAGCGGCGCGATTTCGAAACCGAAGCGGCGGACGAAATCGGGTGACGTCAGCAATTAAGCGGCTGACGTAAGCAACGAAATCGAATTAATTCGGGCGGTGAGATTTTGGTCAAAATAGGGTTGACCGAGAAGGTATTTAATTTAGGGTTCCGTTCCTTTTCGGATTTCTAAATTAGGGTTAGCGTTTTCTCCGTGCGAATTGTATTTTGGGGATAAAAATAGTTCGGGGAGATTAGGGTTTCGATTTTGGGTCGGAAACCCTAGGGCGAGTTACGTTCCGGTATTCCGCCGGATTGCCCTGAGACAGCGAATAAGTGCTGTTTTCAGGCCGATTCGACCGGGGCCTGACAACAGGTATCAGAGTAGGCAAACGTGCTCTAGCAAACACGGCACCTTCAGCTTCACCCTCGAAGGTGAGGAAGGGTTTGAAATTTCAGAAGATCACTCATACTGCTAGAGGAGCGTCAGAGGACGCCCGACCCAGGCAGGATAATGGAAAAGCCAAGGAGACGGTTGATCCTGAGGAGATGGTGAACCAGGGTGATCGCATTGCACAGATCGAGCAGGTGCTCGGTTTGGCCAGTGGTGGAGGCAATGGGATGATTCCACAGGTGGAAGGCCTCCAGAAGACAGTATAGGATCTGGAATTACTGATCGAGCAGCAGAGGTTGCAGATCGAACAGCAGATGCTACAGATCGAGCAACAGAGGTTACAGATTGAGGTCATGCAACAGACCGTGGAGAGTCTGGTCCATCTGCCAGGGGAGATGGTTCGCATGAAGGAAGACATGCACGCTGAAGTTAAGGTACTGCGCCTAGCCCTAGCGCAAGTATCACAGTCTGCAGCGGCACCGGTGGAGCAGGAGGCTCCCAAACCAAGGGTGCGCGTGCCAGACCCAGCGACGTTCGGGGGGGCTCGATCGTCCCGAGAGGTCGAAAACTTTATATGGGATATGGAGCAACTGTTTTCAGCTAACCATATTTCTGCAGGAGATCGGGTACAGGTGTGCATCGCCTATCTTACGGGCGACGCAAAACTTTGGTGGCGAACCAAAGTCGGCTCTACATCAGGAACTGCTAGCTGGACTTGGGAGACTTTCCATGAGGAACTGCGGCGGCAGTTTCTTCCCGGAAACTCGGCGGATCAGGCGCGTGGCAAACTGGATCGGCTGAGGCATACAGGTTCGATCCAGGAGTACGTCAGGACCTTCTCTACTTTGATGCTGGAGCTTCCAGGCATGGCGGAGGACGATAGGAGGTATTTCTTCCTTCGGGGCCTTCAGCCATGGGCAGAAACGGAGGTCCGACGTCGCGAGCCGGTTGACTGGAGGGCGGCTGCGGCGATGGCCGAATCTCTGGCGGATAACAGAAGTTTCAAACCAGCACCGCCAAAGAAATCCAAGACACCACCAAAGCGCGGCTCTCAGCGCGGCTCCCCACGGACACCGCCGAGGGCTAGAGTTCCAGAAAGGGGTAGACCGTTTTACCAGCAGAACAAGGGTTCACCGGGACGACGGGAGCAGAAGCCACAGGGTTGTTTCTGGTGCGGAGGACCTCACTGGGTGAAGGACTGCCCCAACAAACAGAAACTCATGGCAATGGCAGCACAAGATCCAGTCGAGCAGGCTGAAGAAACCGAACCACCGCGGATTGGATCATTGTAGGTAGTTCCACACACTGCCACGGGAGCGCAGTAGTGTCGGATCGGGGCATTGAGGATCGGAGCGATGGTTCTGCATGATCCGCCCGTTAGAGACATCGAGGGCGATGTCCAAGTTGGGCGGGGGAGAATTGTCAGGCCTGGGTTAGGCCGGTTCGGCCCAAGCCCATGGCCCAGCCCGAACAAGGGAAAACACCCAAGTGGAGCCCAATTGCACTTGTCAAAATCGGAAAGGGATTTTGACCGCTGCATCGCTACCTCATCTTCGCCGAAAGAAACGGACGTGCGGCACTCGACGACGCGTGCTTCAGCCGCGTCGTCTGCGAGAAGCTCGGGCGCGAGCTCCTCGGACGATGGCAAAAGGGCGACGGCGTCGTCGTCCCTGCAAAACTCGGTCGATGGCGCATATGGAAGGGCGGCGACGAGGTCTTCGGCGACGAACGCGGACGACGCCCAAAATAGGAACGACGGCGGCTCGTGGCGTTAAAAAGGGGAGAAGCTGCGCGGCGTCGGGGACGGGATCATCGTCTTCGGCAGACCACCATCGAGTGTTGAGGAGAGGAATAAAACCAGAGATTGTAACCATCGACGAGGGTCGACGGTGAGGGAGGGAAAGAGGGCGGCGACGGGGGTCGCTGGGGAGTGAAGAGAGGGATTGTAGTCTCGATTCCAAATAAAGCTTCACCGTTTCCATCTTTCCCCTGTCTCTGAGACGTCTCTGTGAATCGGCGACGAAGTCTTGGCGGCGGCGACATTCGGCGACGGAAGGGATCTCGGCGGAAGTCGACGCAGGTGCCGTCGCGAGCTCGCGAAGACGAAGACGAACGCTTGGCGTTCGTTTCGAGGTTCGGGTCAACGGTCAAAGGCAGAGCGAAATCGATTCGATTTCGAATTGATTTGGCTGACGTCAGTGGGGCGACGCTGACGTAAGCGGCACGATTTCGAAACCGAAGCGGCGGACGAAATCGGGTGACGTCACCAATTAAGCGGCTGACGTAAGCAACGAAATCAAATTAATTCGGGCAGCGAGATTTTGGTCAAAATAGGGTTGACCGAGAAGGTATTTAATTTAGGGTTCCGTTCCTTTTCGGATTTCTAAATTAGGATTAGGGTTTTCTCCGTGCGAATTGTATTTTGGGGATAAAAATAGTTTGGGGAGATTAGGGTTTCGATTTTGGGTCGGAAACCCTAGGGCGAGTTACGTTCCGGTATTCCGCCGGATTGCCCTGAGACAGCGGATAAGTGCTGTTTTCAGGCCTATTCGACCGGGGCGTGACACCAAGTACGGCTCATAGAGTTGATATCCCTATATTTGAGGCCACATTTGAAGAGTTTGAGAATAATGTGGAATCCATTGATCTTCACTTCTTAATATACTCTATCTCTAAATGCCCAATTACTATTCTTCTTATACACGATCATCAGCATCCACATTTTATTGGAAAAAGCTAATAGGTCCCATTTTTGCTAATTTGTACTTAGAGATGTAAATTTGTATATCGAATCAATTGTTAAAATGGTAAATAAGATCATCCAAGTTTTCATCTTCATGCTTTTGACTTTTGGTTTCTCGGATAATTTGCACTTTTTTCTATTTAATTTCTTTGTTTAGTCAGTCTGATTGTATAGTAAATCAACAATCTCTACGTTGAAGAAATCAAGAAGACAAACAACGAAACATTACCACAAACATGATCGATCATGATGGGCTATTACATTTACTAGCTTTTGGATAAGAATCCACCCCAATAAATTAAAAAAAAAAAATGTGGCTCCATTTATAGTTTCTGTTTCTTGGATTGATCCAAAACAGGTTTCAATCTTGAGAATCTCTAGTCGTTCAATTACTCTACACTATTATTAGCATTCTCATTTTAAAGGACAAAGCTAGTAGTTCGCATTTTGGCAGATGTATCAGAGTTGTAAAATTGTAAAAAAGAACATTCGTTGAAAGGAACTCTATTAAGATAAATTTGCTATTATTAACTTTACCTCAAACATCTTAATTAAGCCATATGTTTTAGAGTCATTAAGTTAACGAGTTAGGTTTTTCATAAATGACTCCTAATAAATAGTATAAAGGCAAACATAATTTAGGCATAATAAGTTGCCAGCTACACATCAGTTCACGTGTATAGCTCGGAATCTAGTAATTTGAACATAAAGTTTGGTCAAATTTAGCCATATGAAAATATGTGGTTGTAAATGGCCCAGTAGTAGCAAAAGTAAGCTAGAATCAACATCAGCATCCAATGAGCAAAAATGTGAGTACATGCAAATTCTTTAGAATTTATGTAACCTCTACTGACAGCCAATGTGCCATCAAAGTTTTTTCGAGCTCGATACAGGAATTGGCAATTCACGCATTGTCAAACTGACCTAAACACCTTTCCATCACAATCAAGCATTGTCAAACTGACCTAAAGAAGCTAGACAAGGGGTATGTAAAGATGTAAAAATTCTGTGTATTGTCAAACTGACCTAAAGAAGCTAGACAAGGGGTATGTAAAGATGTAAAAATTCTGTGTATTGTCTCAGGTTGTCTTTCTTCTTTTGCATCCACCGCTGTTTGTTGGGCTGGCAATCATCTTCTCCATCTCTAAACTTACAAGTCGCTTTTTCTCTAACAGCATTCTCTCTTTCGCTGCAGCCTTTTCTAGTTTCTTATCTAGCTGTTTTGTTCTCTCCACTAAGCGTTGATAAGATTCTGACCATGTTCGCTTCTCCCTATTTTGTACATCCTTCAAAAATTTTATTAACTCCTTTTTCTCATTGTTTATCTTAGAATCATACTCTGAAAAGGTCTTCTTTTGTTGATGTAGTAAAGATTCAATTTCCTTTAGATTGGTTAAAATCTTCTCAACTAATTCTTCCCATGCATCTTTTGAAACTCCAAAGCTAGCTAGGTAACTCAAGATAGCATCTGAAGATATCAAGAATTCATCCACAGTGGGAAACACATCCTCCGTTAGCAAATGCTCCAAATAATTGGTCAACAAGCACTGGGCAGCGTATTCCGCTGAATGACGAACTATCTCTGGAATTTGGGGAGCACTGACAACATGGGTCTGCTTTGGAGATGGCTCAGATGAACCTGATTCAAATTAATGCAATAATGAGAAATGTTGAATCAGATGTAAGAAGAAAGATAAGAGAAAAAGAAGCGAGAAGATATTACCAATGAGAAATGTTGAATCAGATGTAAGAAGAAAGATAAGAGAAAAAGAAGCGAGAAGATATTACCAATGTTCGCTGGTACTTACCAACTTGGTGGCCTTGCTCTTTACCCATATCAGGATTCACATGTGAGGAAGATTTTTCCATGGTTCTGTAAAAACATGAATAATTAATGCTCCAATAATGTCAAATAACTAGAGAGAAGACCTAGCAGATCAACAATATTTGAGGGATCATCTATATCAAAAATATCATTTGGCACACTTACAATTGCATCTTGAACTCATGAAAGAAAAGTACATTAAAAGATTAATACAAAAAAGACAACAACAATTGAAAACTGAAAAAAAAAAAAAAAAAGCAACACACAAAAAAAATTGAGTCAATAGGATCATAGCACTATATGACTTTTTTTATCCAAACACGGCCACCCAAAAGCATGGTCAAAAAAGTAAGTTACATGGAATGTAGAAAAAGTTTACTTTGATACTATTTGTTATGACTCTCTTAATATACAAGCTAACCTATTAACTTGATGTGTTTGAAATAATGTGGCTAAATATAAAACACTTAAATCTTAGGACAAAGTTTACTTTGATACTATTTATTATGACTCTCTTAATATACAAGCTAACCTATTAACTTGATGAGTTTGAAATAATGTGGCTAAATATAAAACACTTAAATCCAAGTTTATGGTAGTAAGTGTTATATATTTTTTTTCACTTCCCAATGAAACTAAATTAGACTATCATACAAATAACACAAAAACTTTCTAAAGAGATACACTAGAGTATATGAATCATTTATCCAATGACTCTTGCAATTGAGTTTTAGGCTCCTCTAGGGACCATTATATATAGTGCCATAGAGATTGGAGTAGATTCAAGCTATAGTTCAATTTCAAATTCAGCATGTTTATTTGGTACCAGGTATGTCCCCTAGGAATACATCTTTGAATTCCTCAATTATAAAAACCTGCTAAATAGATATCCTTGATTGTTAAACTACCCCCAAGATAGATAATAATAACCCTTGACATCACTCACCCCAAAACCTCTTAGCTTACGTTGCAGAAACCAATGGAGGAACCTGTCCTTATACCCTAATAGAACTCTAAGCAGATAAACCAGGTGGGCAAAATCTGCCCACCTCAAGATCAACACACATGGTTCTTAGGAAAAGAACTCAAATTAAGTAGGGATGGGGCACATTATCAGAGATAGCATCGCAAGAACAATAACATTATCAGATGAGACATCAAGGTCAAGTGCCAACAAATTACTTATGACTAGGTGATATCAGTTAACAGAATGGATCTTGAAAGATGACACAATTAGTATGAATATTATATTTGATAGAAGAGTAGGATCCTAAGATCTAACCAGAGTTAAAAGGTATATTTAATATTAATAATTCTAGGAATATATTAATCACAAACATTCAATGCACAAACACATAATATTATTAAATTATACATAAACAGAGAGACCTAAACCTAATTGCAGAGTTATAGTCAAAAATTAAGAAAATAGGACTAGTTACCTACCCAAGAGCCAGCTTTATTAAGTTTGAGCATCATGGATAATATAGCTTATGGAAGATCTGCTACATCTGATTATCCATGCGCTTGGCTAATGATGCAACATTTGTTCGTGCCGCATTGGCACATTCAGCAACCGCCTTTCTATTTTCATACAAGACAGTGCGTTGTTTTCCTGTATGCTTAAATTTCGGTTTTTATCGGTTTAACCCGAACCTGATATTTTTCGGTTCGGTTTACTTCGGTATAGAATATTTCGGTTCGGTTTCGGTTGAAAAAAAATCAAAAAAATAAGTTCGGTTCGGGTCCAATCGGTTCGGTTCGATTCGAGTTGAACCGATTGGACACCCCTAGGGGTGTGACTAACAAGCCGTACATAGACCAATTTTAAAACCTTGGCTTAATGTAATTCACTAGATCCTTTATTAATGTCATTATTAGTATTATTTATTTATTTATCAATTTTTAGTGCAAAAAAATAATATTCCTGTACTCATGCACAGTAATTTCCATAACATCAGGATTATTATATTTTATACATATTAATTCTCAATCTTCATAATTTTCTGAAAAGTTTAGGGTAAACCATACCAAGGTTAATGCTCATTTTTCACTAGTCAATATTTCTTCATTTACCTTATAACACAAATCTGTTAATGTAAGTCATTGCATTTTATGCTATTTTCAATTACACATATTATCTATGTATTTTTCTGTTCTTCTAATAGACAGGAGTTGCTGTACATATACACGATAACTTAAGATGTGTTAAGCTCATTTTAAATCATAGTTGAAGAATTGTATTTAAATCTACACATTGCTTGAATTAATTCCTGCTAACTATGATAATACCAAGACAAGAAATTAAACCAGGTAGAAATGATTTTACCAAATATGAGGGTAATATCTCTTGTATACTTGTGTTACAAGGAAACAACAAAATCATTTATGATTTTTTTCCCAAAGCAGTCAATCTAAATTTCAACCTGATTTACAGTAATGACTTAGATTTACATTTCCAGGTTTTACTTGTTTATTGGTCCATACATGTTCCGATCATGTCTGTTCTAACTAACTTTAGTTTGCTAAGAAGTCACCTAATATATTATGTACAACTAGTTTGTGCAGATTTTGATAAATCAAGTTACCAAGACTAGCAATCCCTAAAATATTTACGTTTCTTTTTTGGATTAGACGTGACACCAAAGGTTAGGAGATCACTAGTCTTATTCTATGGGCATAATTAAGTCTAATGATCCAATAAACCTGCAAAAGAAATCAAAATTATAAAGATCATACTAAACATTCGATCAGTGTTATCTTGCTATTACAAGAGGAACAGAAAATGTATCTTCTAAACCTAAATTAACATATGCATGTGTAATTAGAACTCAGCCACTAGTGAGATACAAGAATCGAAAAGCATTGACAGGGAATTAACTCTAAGAAAGATCGGCTAGAATTTAACTAAATTTAAAATAGTGATTTAGTCCCACTTAACACATCCTATTGATTATCATTTCATCAAATGTAGATGTAGCAAAATCCCTATTCTGGTCACCAGAACATCTTCCTGCTCGGCCATTAAAGTGATACAAGAATCGAGAAGCATTGACAGGGAATTAACTCTAAGAAAGATCGGCTAGAATTCAACTAAATTTAAAATAGTGATATAGTCCCACTTAACACATCCTATTGATTTTAATTTCATCAAATGTAGATATAGCAAAATCCCTATTCTGGTTAGCAGAACATCTTCTTGCTCGGCCATTAAAGGGACAGAAGAATCGAGAGGCATTGATAGGGAATTAACTCTAAGAAAGATCGGCTAGAATTCAACTAAATTTAAAGCAGTGATTTAATCCCGCTTAACATATCCTAATTGATTATCATTTCATCAAATGTAGGCGTAGATAAATCCCTAATCTTGTTGCCAAAAAATCTTCCTATTCGGCGATGGCAGAACTCGAGAAAGACATGTCTAATTCAAGAAAAAGAAAGAAATGGGTGTAAAAAGAATGGAGATGGCAATCTTACTCGATGTCGTGCCGGAAACGAGGCTTGGAGGCGATCAAAATCTCTCTATTCCTCTTACCCCCACCTTCCCTCGAGTTTCTCTATGGAGGCGACGATCGAAAAGAACAGGCAAAGAGGAAGAGTGACTGAACGAAGTGTATATGGTGATGTGTAGGCTTTTCTTATTAGCTTATTACGGAGAGTATATGGTGATTGTTATCTTTTATTGGTACTACACTATTTTGCTTTTATTTTATTATACACCATAAACGGTCCATGGATATAACTATAGTGGCAATGACCAATAATAAAGTGAAAAGATTTCCAAGAAACTCATACTTGTAATATGTGCAAATTAATTACTATTCATCCTTTTAATGTGATTTAATTCTTGAAGTATAGCTGGTTAAATTCAATTGCATTCATCTCATTAGGAAAGAAAAACTAAAATATTATTTTTTTATGAAAAGAAAATCAAATTTTAAACAATATTTTCATATAATTAATTATATATATTCTATCTCAAGCATACACCTTGTAGAGATGATAGAAAAACTCATACCCATCTCATCCTGATTTTGACCAAAAAAAACTAAGTTAATTGGGTCTTAGATCAGGTTCAAATAAAACTCGACTATTATAAACTAGATCAAAGTCAGCAGTAAGATCTTAGGTACTTGTCCTAAATTCAAATTTGAAATCGTATCTATTCTACTTTATATAATTACTAAATTGCATTTTTATTCAAAAAACTCTTAACCCTCTTTTCTCTACTCCCTCTTTCTCCCCTTCCCACTCACACAACTCCCCTCTCCACCCACTCATTGCATCGCTCACCCTCGTGTCGTGTCGTCATTTGTCGGCTTTGCAAGGTCAAGTTTCCCTATGGGAACCTAATCCTTGTTGGGGTCAAGTGTGGGATAAATTTTTAAAAGCCAATGTAATCAACAAGTCTAAGGTTGGGTATAAGATATGGGTGTCGAGATTAGGATAGAGGTTGGCATTACCTGCCTTGCCCCTTACCTGTTACCATCCCCAATCTTTACTTCTCTCTCTATAGTCTTCAATAGCATTCTCATATTAGTATCATGTATATAGTCATTTCTATCTATAATGTACCAAAATGATTTCAAGAACATTCTTTCACATATTATTAGTCACATTAGGTCCTCATTCATCACCAAACAATAAATACCGAATTTTGTTGACCAGAGGAAGCCGCAAATAAATGTTATCTAAAATTATGTTATTATGTTAATAGAATGTTTGGTTTATGTATTAGTAATAGTAGATTGAATACTAAAAGTTATTTACAGTCTAATGTAGGTAGACATGGTCAATGTTCTACTTATTCCTAATTTTTTATTATCTTCTACTATATCTAATGCATAGAATAATTACTCGGGGCTCATTTGGAAGGGCTTTGCACTCACTTAGCAAGCTAAGGGTCAGTTTGGGATTGCAGTGTAGGTGTTGCTAGTGCAGGTGCTGCTGTTGCAGTGCTGTAGACTAAAAAGTAACACTGTTTACTATCAAAATACTGTAAATTATTGCTGGAAGAAGCATTATAAATATTATTAAATAAAAAGTATATAAAAATTAAAATAATAAAATAAATAAAATATCATAAATAATCACATGTTAAATTGTAGACTGCTGCTATTTTTATATATTTATATACTTTTATATATTTTTATAATACTTTTATATATTTTTGCAATACTCTTATATACTTTTACATAGGTTTATATATTTTATATATTTTTATAATACTTTTATATACTTTTATATAGGTTTATATACTTTTATATATGTTTATAATACTTATATATATATTTATATACTATTATATACTTTATATATTTTTATAATACTCTTATGTACTTTTATATATTTTTATATGCTTTTATATATTTTATAATACTTATATATATTTCTATATACTATTATATACTTTTATATATTTTTATATATTAACTGTGTATAAATATTAGATATATATTTTTTGTTATATAAAAGAAACTTGGATTGTGTGGTTAGAAGAGAAAAAAATGCAGTGGGCGGGATCGAACCCCTGTCCCGCTGCTAGTGCCCACACCTGTGCGACCTACAGCAAAAACCCGTAGACTTGCATCCACTTTTTTCCCATTAACGCAGGTCAAATGGGCTGGTCAACACCGAAAAGCTACTAGACAGCTGCTTGCTGCTATGTGTTTTGCCCCTTTGACTTGCTTGACCTTCAGTCTGCCCTACAATACCAAACACACCCTAAGTGTTAGGCCCTGGATTTCCCGGTTCAGCCCAGAGGAGAGTGGGCCTGATCCAAGCTCAAATCAAGGCCCAAGCCAACACCCATGGAACCCTAAGTCAACTGGTGATGTTGACCCAACAACCGAAGTCGGGTCTGCTGCGAGAAGCTCGGGCATGAGCTTGCAAAGGGGAGCAGGTGATGCGGTGCGGGCGGAGTCTTCATCCACGCGAGAAGCGGACGCCTAAGAGAGGCGCGGCTGCTGGCTTGGACGTGGTCGACGAAGAGGGCGGCAGCGTCTTAGGAAACAAGCTCCTCGGCGACATCTTCGGATGAAGCAAACGACGAGTTCGGCAGAAGATTTAGAGCGGACGACTCGGCGACACGAAGGCTTCGGTTGGCTGCGATGAGGAGAGATGCGGACGAGCAGACTTCTCGGACGCAAGGTTCGGGCGATGAGCGACATCTTCGGCAGAAGACTCAGACACGGAAGGAGACGAGGCTGGCGAGCGAGATTTGCGGAGCTTGGAGTCAGCGACTACTCGATAAAAGGATAGCTTGAGAGGAGGATTGGGGGATCCAGAGGGCACGCAGAGCTTGGATCGCCATCAGTGAGGTTGAGAGAACTCTATAAGCGGCGACAAGAGGTGTCGCCGACGTGAGGGAGAGCTCGGCCACCGATGAGAGAAAAGAGAGAGGCGAGGGTTTTTGTAATCTATTTGACGAATAGAGGAAAATTTCCATTCCCCGTGTTTCTTCTCCGACGACGAGCTTCTCTGCGCCACCTTCAGACGACGCTTCTAGGCGAGCAGCTTTCTTGCTATCATACCTCTTTTCCGGCGGCTCACGAGCGCAGCGGCGCTCGGCAGAAGAGGCGACACCGGCGGCGTCGTGAAGCGGATCGAAGAAGACGAGTTTTGAATGCCTCAGCGTTCGAAACGAGGAGTCAACATCACGAGCGGTCAACCCTCGATTTCGCAATATCGGATTTCAGCAACTGACGCAGGCCGACGTCAGTAGAACGTGAAATCGAATTCGGCGTATTCGATTTGGAGGGCTGACGTCACGGTGACATCAGCAACCGAAATAAATTCGAAGCGAGCTGTGTTGACTAGGATTTGGTTGACCGTCGAAAATTTTTACTTTGAGGTAATTTTAATTAGGGTTAGGGTTTTCTCCGTGAGACTTGTAATTTGGGGATAAAAAGTGAGCGGAGAAGTTAGGGTTTCGAATTCGGGGGTGAGATTCGGTCCGGAAACCCTAGCGCGTCACGTTCCGGTGTTCCGCCGGACTACCCTGGGACAGCGGTTAAGCACCGGTTCAGGGTCGATCCGACCGGGGCGTGACACTAAACTGGTCGGATCAGCCCTAAACTGGTCCTAAACCGATATCTTAGGGTTGTCCGGCGGAACACCAGAGCGCGAACTACCTAGGGTTTCCAAACGAACTTTCTTCCCAAACAAGAAACCCTAACTCACCGAACAATATTTTATCCCCAAATTACAAGGTCGCTCATAAAAACCCTAACCCTAATTAGAGAAATTTGAAACCCTAATTTGGAATAACTCTCTAGTCAACGCTTATTTTGACCAATCAACGTCGAAATCCCAAAACCGTGCCTCTCGCTCAATTTTCCAATTGCGCTGACGTCAGCCTTTGCGTCAGCCACCAAAGCACCTCCGCAGAGTGAAATTGGTGTTCCAATTTTGACTCAGTCAAAATCAGAACCCTGCGTCGTCTTCCTCGTTTGTCTGAAGCCGAGCCCCGCCTGCGCTCGTTAGCTCCTCGCTCGTCGGAGAAGGAAGGCTACTGCATCGCGTCGCCGTTCGGAGGTCGCCCGTCACCGCTGGACTCGTCGTTTCCGGCGGTGAAAGGAAACGCCGCCGCAGAACCAAAACAGGGGAGAGTGGAAGCATGAGGAAGAAGCTTTATTCTCCTTGAAAACTTATAAAATCTCCTCACCGTCGTCGTCGGCCCTCTCGCCGCCGACTCCCTCTTCCCTCCCTCGCCGACGACCCACTGGTTCGCTGGTTACAAATATCTCAAAATCACTTCAACTCACAGCTCTCGTTCCTCACCCAGAACTTCCCTCTAGCCCTCTCTCTCAGGTGTTGAAGATCCCTCCGGATGTCGCTGCTCTGGTGAAGATGCTGGTCCCTTCATTGCTCCTTCAACCTCCCCTTATATTAAAAATGCCTTCAGATACTGGGTCATCAAGCAGAGAGCTGAGCATTCCACTGGATGATGAAAAATCTTTGGAAATTGGAGAGGAATATCAGTCTTGGTCTCCTCTGGATTTGATTTGTCAGGATTCACATCTGAGGGCAAGTTTTCCATGGTTCTGTAAAAACATGAATATTAATGCTCTAATTATGTCAAATAAGAAAAATACGTTCTTATTTTGCAAGAACTATTTTTGTTCTTATTTTGATATCATTTTATGCTAAAAAAATACGTTGTTTGTTTGATCTATGTTCAAACTCTTTGGACCTAAAGATAACCATGTCTTTACTCCATGAGAATTTTATTTGTTAAATATATAATTATAAGAACCAATAGCTAATTTAAAAAATATATGAAATATATATATATCCCTTCCCTTCACCCCTTAAAATGTTTATTGCATATTGTCATTCTATACCAATATATTGCAAGAACTATTTTTGTTCTTATTTTGATATCATTTGATGCTAAAAAAATACTTGTTTGTTTGATCTATGTTCAAACTCTTTGGACCTAAAGATAACCATGTCTTTACTCCATGAGAATTTTATTTGTTAAATATATAATTATGAGAACCAATAGCTACTTTTAAAAAATATATGAAATATATGTATATCCCTTCCCCTTCACCCCTTAAAATGTTTGTTGCATATTGTCATTGTATACCAATATATTGCAAGAACTATTTTTGTTCTTATTTTGATATCATTTGATAATTAAAAAAATACTTGTTTGTTTGATCTATGTTCAAACTCTTTGCACCTAAAGATAACCATGTCTTTACTCCATGAGAATTTTATTTGTTAAATACATAATTATGAGAACCAATAGCTACTTTTAAAAAATATATGAAATATATGTATATCCCTTCCCTTCACCCCTTAAAATGTTTGTTGCATATTGTCATTGTATACCAATATATTGCAAGAACTATTTTTGTTCTTATTTTGATATCATTTGATAATTAAAAAAATACTTGTTTGTTTGATCTATGTTCAAACTCTTTGGACCTAAAGATAACCATGTCTTTACTCCATGAGAATTTTATTTGTTAAATACATAATTACGAGAACCAATAGCTACTTTTAAAAAATATATGAAATATATGTATATCCCTTCCCTTCACCCCTTAAAATGTTTGTTGCATATTGTCATTGTTTACCAATATATTGCAAGAACTATTTTTGTACTTATTTTGATATCATTTGATGCTTAAAAAAATACTTGTTTGTTTGATCTATGTTCAAACTCTTTGTACCTAAAGATAACCATGTCTTTACTCCATGAGAATTTTATTTGTTAAATACATAATTATGAGAACCAATAGCTACTTTTAAAAAATATATGAAATATATGTATATCCCTTCCCTTCACCCCTTAAAATGTTTGTTGCATATTGTCATTGTATACCAATATATTGCAAGAACTATTTTTGTTCTTATTTTGATATCATTTGATGCTAAAAAAATACTTTGTTTGTTTGATCTATGTTCAAACTCTTTGGACCTAAAGATAACCATGTCTTTACTCCATGAGAATTTTATTTGTCAAATATATAATTATAAGAACCAATAGCTACTTTTAAAAAACATATGAAATATATGTATATCCCTTTTGTGCAAATTGGACAAATTTGCATTGCTATTCTTGGATGTGGTTTATAGCCTATACTAGTGTCACGGAGCCCAAAAAGAGAAAGATAAGTAGGAATTAGGTTACAAAGGAACTAGCTAAAGACCTAAGTAGAAATCACAAAATGCATGCAATAAAAGAAAGATAAGTAATTACACATTTACTAATTCTACCTTATATAAGCATGTCTATATTGTTGTAAAAATCAAGAATGCAACTACAATATATAGAATCTCACTCGCAAGTCCACCCTCTTGGTTAGATAACCCTTTATGAAGGCTCAAACTTGATGTCTAGTAAATAAGAAACTTGATATAGTACTTTTAGTCTCAGCAATGGAAATGTGCATGCAAATTAAACATTAGATAAAGAGAAGACAAGTTTATGCATATAGGATAAAGTCCTATTAGGATGCATAGGCCAAATACCCATTTACCATTTCCTTACCAATTTCAACTCATTTCCAATTTAAAGGCTACTGTTTAAACATATGAAAATATATATTTGTTGATATAACATAAAGATTGTTGTGCTTACAGCAAGGTTTGAAAAACAGGGCAATACCAATCTGAGTTGGAACTGATACATGAAACATTTCCAATGAAGCAGAGCAGAGCAAAGCAAGAAAAGAAGAAGAGGTGAGGAGGAGGAGAAGAAGAAGAGTTGTGTGATGTTGCCAAGAGAAAGGAGAAGGAGCTCGTGTACACCACTCCGTCTACTTGTAGTATCAGTATCCTGTTGCTATCGCCTAGTTTCAAGCCGTACATTCTGGTTCAAGCATAGACTGGTACCATGTCTCAGCCCAATTTTAAAAACATTGGCTAGTCCTCCTCCACTCCGCCTACTTGTAGCATCAGTATCGTGTTGCTATCGCCTAGTTTCGAGCTGTACATACTGGTTCAAGCATAGACTGGTACCATGTCTCAACCCAATTTTAAAACATTGGCTAGGGTGGCAACGGGTTGGGTACTCACATTTCTATCCTAAACTCAAACCCAACCCGGGGCTTGTTGCCACCCTAAACCCAAACCCGATCGGGTACCCTATTGTATAACCCGAACCTGGATCAAGTATTTAAACTGGTACTCACGAGTACCCAATTAAATAAAATATAAATTATTTATTATTTATATTTTATAAAATATAATTTTAAAAATTAAAATAATAATGAATATATTTATAATATAATAACTATTTATTATTTTTATATATTTACTAATAACAAATATTTATATAATAGTTATTTTATTATTATTTATATTTTAATAATAAAATTTATTTATTTATTTATTATTGAAATCAGCTATTGGGTACCGAGTACCCACATCCCTAAATCCGAACCCGCTTAAAACCCAACCCATCAAACCCGAACTCATCCCATTTAGAGAAATGGGTACTCGGGCCCGGTGTAAATGGGTCGGGTAGTGGCCCCAACAGGTCAAATTGCCAGCCCAAACCTTGGCTTAATGTACTTCATTAGATCCTTTATTAATGTCATTATTAGTATTATTTATTTGTTTATCTAATTTTAGCACAAAGAAATAATATTCCTGTACTCATGCACAGTAATTTCCAGAACAACAGATTATCATATTCTATACATATTAATTCTCAATCTTCATAATTTTCCAAAAGTTTACAGTAAACCTTGCCAAGGTTAATGCTCATTTTCACTAGTCAATATTTCTTCATGCACCTTATAACACAAATCTGTTAATGTAACTCATTACATTTTGTTCTATTTTCAACTACAAATTATCGTGCACATACTTCATAACTTAAGATGTGTTAATCTCAGTTTAAATTATAGTTGAAGAATTGTATTTAAATATACACATTGCTTGAATTAATTCCTGTTAACTATGGTAATACCAAGACAAGAAATTAAACCAAGTGGAAATGATTTTACCAATTATGAGAGTAATACCTCTTGTACACTTGTGTTACAAGGAAACAACAAAATCGTTTATGATTATTTTCCCAAATCAGTCAATCCAAATTTCAACCTAATTTACAACAGTGACTTAGATTTATATTTCCAGGTTTTACTTGTTTTTGGTCCATACATGTTCCGATCAAGTCTGTTCTAACTAACTTCAGTTTGCTAAGATGTCACCTAATATATTATGTAGAGTTTGTTGTGCATATTTTGATAAATCAAGTTACCAAGATTAGCAATCCCTAAAATATTTATGTTTCTTTTTTTGATTAGACGACACCAAAGGTTAGGAGATCACTAGTCTTATTTTATGGGCATAATTAAGTCTAATGCTCCGATAAACCTTCAAAAAAAGAAATCAAAATTATAAAGATCATACTAAACATTGGATCAGTGTTGCCTTGCTATTACAAGAGGAACAGAGGAAAATATATCTTCTAAACCTAAATTAACATATGAATGTGTAATTAGAACTCTGCCACTAGTGAGATACAAGAATCGAGAAGCATTGACAGGAAATTAAGTCTAAGAAAAATCGGCTATAATTCAACTAAATTCAAAACAGTGATTTAGTCTCACTTAACATATCCTATTGATTATCATTTCATCAAATGTAGGTGTAGCAAAACCCAGCAAAATCACTATTCTGGTCGCCAGAACATCTTCCTGCTCGGCCATTAAAAGGATACAAGAATCCAGAAGCATTGGCAGGGAATTAACTCTTAAGAAAGATCGCAATCCCACAAATGTTAATTATAATATAAATTTCGAGAGGAAAACGCCACAAAATCAAAGACGACGCAAAGGAAGGGGATATCTAGGAGTCTGGATTCAGCAAAGCATCGGATCGAGAACCCGAACCAAACCCTAACCCTAGATTCGATGTCACCGTCAAAACAAAAAAAAGGGGCGAACAATCGAAATAGCACAAACACAAGAAAACTACTTGCGAGTCTATTGGTGAACCAAAACTGGATATTCTAATCGGAATCAAGGCCAAAATCAGGGCAGCAAAACCCTCGAACCGTTCACGCGAGACAAAGAACGGTCCAAACAGGTATCAATCGAAAGATGACAACGAGATCAGAGAAGTGGGGTGAGAATTGCCTGCTGCTGGGGGCGGCTGGCGGCGAGCTGCTGGAGACGGCGAAGAGCTGCGGGATGCGAGCGACTGCGGCTGCGAAAGAAAATTCGAGAGGAGAGAGAGATAAACGACAAAGTGATTATAGAATTAGGGTTTTATAAAATATAATATTTATTTTTTTTATAATCGGGTTCGGATTTTGGGTACCGAGGGCTTAAATCCGATCCCGACCCAACACGACACGATGGGCTGATTTTATTGTGCTTTGAGAATTGGGCTGTAGCTCGTAGGGATAAATAGAATCTAGTCTATAAATAAAATATTACTTATAAAAAATTTAATTTGGATTTTTTTTACAAACGCATATTAAAATAATGAGTGTGGGTTTGCCTCAATATCATGGTATTAATAACTAGAGGTGCCAACAGGCCGGGCCGGCCCGCAGCCCGCACGGCCCGGTACGATGCAGGTCGGGCACGGCCCGGGCCGTTGACCAAGTCAACGGGCCGCGGGCGGCCCGCGGCCCTTCTCGGGTCGTGCTGGGCCGGGTGTTCGCAGCCCGCGGGCCGGGTCGGGCACGGCACGGCACGCGGATTTGGGCGGCAACGTTCGAAAATTTGAATTTAGCATGCGTTTTTACCCAAATACCCCTAAACGGTTTGAAAAAATTTAAAAGTTAGGGATATAATTGTCTTTATATTATAAAATTACCATTTTAACCCCTTTTAATAATTAAAAATAGGGGATAAATATGTAAATTTATACCCAATTCATCCCTATAAATTGACCCCCCAACCCTCTCATTTCTTCACACAAGTTTCCAATTAACTTTGGATTAATTTCTCATTCTCTCTTAATCTCTTTTCTAAGTCTTGAGTTTCAATTAGCCATCAAGATTTCAAAGCTCCCTCGGTCTAGTCACGTGGAGAAGATCAAGTAAGTAGTAAATTAATTTACTTTTTGTCTTTTATAATGTAATTGTACTTAAATTTAAATTATTCTAATATAAATTTTTTTTATAATTATGTTTAAGTTAAGGTTGTTGAAGGCTGAAACCTCAACTTCTGAGTTCTTACTAAGCGATCTTCAAACACGTGATAAGGTAATTTTTTAATGTATAATTTATTATTAGTAAGTATTTAATCTTATTTTATAAATTTTTTTGGCTAACTTTTAATATTATATGTAGAATTAATGGCGGGATTTAACAATACATGAGATCTTTTGCCATGGGAGCTTGAGGCATTTGAGCAGGAGCTAATAGGGGCAACTAACCCTGTTGTACCACCCGATCAAGATCAAAATGCCAACCCTCCACCTTACAACCCAAATCAACAACAGCAAGATCATGTTGAATTTGAGTCTACTAACACTATGCAGGGAGAGGAGGGATGTAGTGCAAACCCTCACGAGTCTACTGTGTCGGGCTCAAGAAAACGCATGAGCGACGTTTGGAAGAGCTTCGATGTGGTGATGATTAACGGCGAAGAAAGAGTCAGCTGCAAGAAGTGCAGAAAAGTCATAACTTGCAAATCATCGAGTGGAACTGGTCATTTGGCTCGCCACATCAAAAGTCATCAAACTCAAATCGATCGTGCACAGGCTACTCTCAATCTTTCCTCTAGTTCTTTTGAAGTTTTTAATTATTCTACTGAAGTTCTTAGAAAAGAATTAGCTAAATTTATTGTTTGGGATGAACAACCATTTTCTTTAGCAGAAAATTATAAATTTAAAAAATTTATATATAAATCACTACAACCTAAATATAAAAAAGTAAGTAAACAAACCATGCGTAGGGATGCTATAAAAAAATTTTCTGAATATAAAACTAATCTTTTACAAGTTTTAATTACATTAACTTCTTGTATTTCTTTAACATCTGATATTTGGACCAGTAATTATTCTGATCAGTCATACATGTGTATTACGGCACATTGGATAGATAGTAAATTTTTTATACAAAAAAGAATTATTACATTTAAAATTTTTGAATATCCTCATACTGCAAATGCTATAGTTAGACAATTTCATAGCATTTTACATGCATATAATATAACTAATAAAATTTTTTCAATTAGTTTTGATAATGCAAGTAATAATGATAGTGCAATTGATAAATTAATAAAATTGATAAATCCAATATTTAATGGTGTTTTTTTTCATATACGATGTGCATGCCATATTCTAAACTTATGTGTTCAAGATGGAATAAGAGAAGTAGATGAACATGTAACTAAATTAAGAAATGCTGTTAGATTTGTTACTTCTTCTACTTCTAGAAATCAAGATTTTAGACAAATATGTAAATCTTATGGTGTTATATAAAAAATTTAAACTTGATATTAAAATACAATGGAATTCTACTTATGATATGCTAACAACATGTTTTCCATTTAAGGATCCTCTTACATTATTTTATAATGAAAGAATGTCTGATGGAAACATTGAAGAAAATGATTGGGATAAAGCAAAATTATTACATAATATTTTAGAAATTTTTTATAATGCTAGCACTCATTTATCTGGTGTTTATTATCCTACATCATGTTTAATTTTAGAACATTTAGTTTTAATTAGTGAAATGTTTTCTCAATATAGACATGATGAAAATGTTTTTCAAGTAATTTTAAAAATGGAAACAAAATTTAAAAAATATTGAAAAAATATATCTCCTTTATATTGTTTAGCTTCAATTATGGATCCTACATTAAAATTAGAAGGTGTTCATATTTTATTAGATGAATATTATAAAAATATGGAACTTGAAGGAGTAGATGAGAAAAAAAAATAAAGTTTCTACCTTATTAGATGAAATGTATAATGTTTATAATTTAAAATTTGGAAATACAATGAATCCAACATCCTCTCAAACTAATGTATCTACTAGTAGTAAAAATATTACAGGAAGAATACGCTCAATTTTAAATAGAAAAGGAACATCAACAAGTCGATCTAGTAATTTTAATGAATTAACATTTTTTTTAGAAAATAATCATACATCTTTACTCACAGAAGAACAAATAGATAATTTTGATATTTTATCATGGTGGAGACCACAAGGAAAATCATATCCTATGGTTTCTGCCATGGCACGTGATCTACTAACTCCTCCGGTGTCTACTGTAGCATCGGAGTCTTGTTTTAGTGCAGGCGGCATGGTGCTGGACGAGAAGCGAAGCCGAATGAACGAAGAAAGCGTGGAAATGTGTATTTGTCTTAAAGATTGGCTAGATGCTGAAGATCGTCTTCAAGATAAAGGTGGTCATTCAACTTCATAGGACGATGATGAACAAAGTCTTGGAAGTGCAAGCGGAAGCAACAATGGATAAATGTTGTAATAAATAATTATAAAAAAAGTTGTAAAAGAGTTAGAAAGAGTTGTAAAAAGAGTTGTAAAAAGAGAACTACGTAGACTTGATTCCTCCTTTGAGTGGGGTACGTAGGCAGCCTGTAATGGGTCCGGTCTAAAATATATAAAATTTTAATATTTTTTCAAAAATTTGTGTAATATACATTCTCAATTTCTCAATTTTTTTTATTTTTTTCATATTTTATATATTTTAATTAAGTAATAATTTACTTATTAAAATAATTTTTTTAAATTTGGCACGTGGGCCAAAGTCGGCCCGTGGGCCAACTTTTGCCCACGGGCCATAGCCGGGCCAAACACGGCCCGCGTTCCTCATTGGGCCCGTTGGGCCGTATTTGGCCCGCGTGCCGCAGTCAGCCCGCGGGCCGTGCCTGGCACGCGTGCCGGATCTGGCCCGCGGGCCGGATTCGTGCCCACTCTCCGGCGGAACCGTGCCGGCGCCAGCACGCCTAATCGGGCCGCGTGCCGTGCCGGACCGAGGAAAAATTCCACCGTGCCGGCGGGCACGACACGATTGGAAACGGGCCATGCCAGGCACGGCCCGCCAAAAATCGGGCCGAGGCGGGCCTGGGCCCGGGCACGGCCCATGGCCACCTCTATTAATAACTAAGGTCTTTAGTAGTTAAATTAACTGACTATAAATTTAATATGGTTAAATTAAGTATATAATTTAAAATATTATAAAACGTTAAGTAGTCTAAAAAGCATTTGAACTCAAATATAATATATATATATATATATATATATATATATATATATTTAATAACGTAATAAAGTAGCTAATTTTTATTATAAAAATGTGTATTTTAATAAAAAAATATAATTATCTTATAATAGTAGTGAAATAATTAAAAGTTAGATTTATAAATAAAATAAAAATTATTATCAATAAAAATACCAAATTTTAAACTATTAATTTAAGTAAATTTATAAATAAAATAATATATAATTATTAAATAATTATTATATAAATTAAACAGTCATATTTTAAAAACAAAACTAATAACAAATTAATTATTTTTTAAAAAATAATAGAATTAATTAATATATGTAATAGTTTCATAATATGATGTGTATAAAATTTTATTTATAAATAATATTTTTACACGGTGTCCCTAAAACACCGAGTGCTAGAAAATTTTTCTTTTATCTAGATAATTGATTTAAATTAGAATCCCTTTATAATTCAATGTCCTATGCTTTTTGCAACTAATTAGAATCATAAGTTGGAAGTAGAGATGACATAAAAACTCATCCTAACCTAACCCGATCCACCTCACCCTGATTTGACTAGGGAAAACTTGAGTTGACATAGGCTCGAGTTGGGTCCGGATATATCCCAACTTATAAGTGTCAAGTATGAGATTTTCACTACCCTTTCCCAAACCCAACCCCAAACTTGCCCCGTCTGAAAAAAAAAATATAAACATACCAGTAAACTAAAATAATAAAATTCTAACCTTAACCCTAACATATTCCTTCCCCTCCCTCTCACCTCTCCCTCCTCTTTTCTCCCATCCCAACTCTTCTCTATTCCTCCCCTCTCCCTTCTCTTCTCTCTCATTCCAACTCCCATCTCACTTCTGTACCTCCTCTCCTTGTGCACTTTTCCCTTCTCTCTCTCTCTCTCTCTCTCTCTCTCTCTCTCTCTCCTCCTTGCACCCTCCCTCTCCTGCCCTTATGGTATTGTTGCTTCGCAAGCACTCACACTAGTTGCCACCCCACTCATGCTCACATCGATTGCTGCCTCGCTTTGTTGCTCGGCTTGCTTTGGCCTCTCATACTTGCGTTGCTCGTGTTTTACTACGGGGTTGGATTTGGGATAGATTTTCTCAACGCCAGTAGTTTCAAGATAGGAGTCGATGAGTTTGACGCTCCCCGCCCCAATCCCGACCCTTTATCATCCAGAGGTGGAAGCTCATAGGATGCTCGACAGAACCTCAACTCACACGAATGAGATGCTTGATGAAACCACCCCTCCACAATCTTGCTTAAGATGTTACATCCCGTACACCTGCGCCTAAGTGTAGGTGACTCACCCATCACTTAACGCCCATAAAAGTACAACGCTAAACCCACACTCCTTATGATATAAAACTGGCTATTAAGTTGTGGCTACCGGCATGCAACCGAGAGCAAGAGCGATTAAGTTGTGGCTCTCAGAGACCTTCAAGGGTGTCATCGCCATCATGAATGTAAACCTATCAAAGCACTAGCGCCTACACATAGGCGCATAGTTCACAACAACACCCTAGACATAGGCATGCATGAGAGAATTGAGAGAGAGAAATACAATAGTAAAATCCTGACTCGCAACAAGAACACCTACCACTAGTACACACAAGTAATCCCAGCATTATAAATCAGAAGGGTCAAGATATATTCGAAGCATTCCTCACTCCACCAGCACAAGTGTACTGCCCTTCTGTCCGTTGCTAAGGAGGGTCAGGATCGGTTGGAGGCTGCAATCGATGAAGCTTGTTGCTAGCAAGAATGTCCCGCTCAAATATGGAGTCATCTTGATTTTGTTCATAGGGAGCTAGATAAGGCTGGTAATTCATATTCATAGGTCATATTCGTGTCGTGTCATACTTACTCGCGACATGATTATGCTTGACCCCCATTTATACATACGGGCCAATGTATAAAATATGAACACAACCCACTTATTTAAAACAGGTTACACGACACGACACGACTAACACGTTTAATAAATAGGTCGTGTCATGCGACACAATACAATACGATATGACGCAACCAATATAAATGACCTATTTAATGAACAAACACAATTTAAAAAAATATGCTACAACTATGCAAAAATACAAAATTTCCAACAATGACATAGGTAGAATGCTTCCCGCAGTTAAATTACATGATCATGCCATGCATCAACTATATGCGGATTTACCGACATTAAACCTCTCCCAACAATACCCAAAATATTAGTACTACAAAAAACAAACTAAACAACATGAAATATTAAACCAATGTGAATCTACACGAACTACAAGGGTGTCTACTACATGGAGTTCCTTGTTAATCATTTTCGATTCCTCTCTATCCTAATTCTTACCAAATACTGGATGCTACTACTTACCTAAAACATTTACTTCAAGACATCATGGTTATGGTTATTAGTCTGGATATCCATGTTTTTTAAACAAGTCAAACAATATAATTCCTAGTTGTCTACAGAAATCGTCCAAGACATTGAGACCCGTATTAACACATTGCTTCTCAGAACTCTAAAAATAGGAATAAAATGTCATTGAATCCAAAAAAATGAGAAACGTTTTTTTATTACAAAAACATTCCTATGCCAAAATAAATCTAAACCTCTTCCCAATTAAGCATAACCAAGTGAACTTCTATAATCAACCACACAACATTCTGTTACAAAAACAGTCTCCCAACTGAATGATAAAATTTTCTTCTAATCCAGAAGGAAAGGTGCTGGCAATGTACTCCTTCTAGAGAAGATCACTGTATTCAGTCAAAAACTTTTTTACTAAGCAAATGAAATTTCCAACATTCATGAAAAGATTTGTGAACCAAAGATATACAAAATCGAAAACATAGGGAGTTCTTAAACCAAAAGTGGACATCTAAGCAATCATATAGGAGTCTTCCACTGCATGATTACAAGAAAGAAAACCTAGCGTCCTATAAGGCCATTCAAGAGCTTCCAAATTCCATACTAAGAAATAAGATAAAAATTTGTATCATGGAGTAGGTAATAAAGTAAGACCAGGGCAGAAAATTAATCAAGGAAAGGAAAAACAACTGTGGATCATGCAGTTGCCTCACTACTAGATTCCAGATTAATTTCACCTTGATGAGGCCAACATTTAAGGTAGGAATAAAATTCCTACTCCTTTCATCAAAATATTTTTATGTATTATTTTAGAATTATTATATCTTATTATTCTGTCCAATTGATATCTTTGTCGTTGCATTCAATATCATTCATGAATTGAGTATTATAATGAATAATTGTGATCTCATTTGACATCTACATTAGTTAGCTTTGATGGATCATTTACTAGTATATGTTATGGTAAACTTGACATATTTAAACATTTATGTTGTATGCCTAATGTCGTGGCATTACATGATCTTTTGGCTAAGCTTTATTATACCACATAGACCCAAGTTGGACTTATGGAGGTACTAAGCTAGTGATCACATAATTGGAAGTCATTAGGCCGATCAGGGTCTTAGGTATTCAAAGCAACATCTTTCGAGCTGTCTTCGATCAATTGGTCCATTGCTTGAGAATAATGGAAACATTCTAACCAAGATTGTGGACTCGAGAATGAGATTATGTATATTGTAGTCACATTCTTGATTTTCACAACAATATAGACATGTTTATATCATGTAGAATTAGTAAATATAGAATTGCTTATCTTTCTTTTATTGCATGCATTTTGTGATTTCTACTTAGGTCTCTATTTAGTTTCTTTGTAAGCTAATTCCTACTTATATTTCTCTTATTGGACACCCTGACACTAGTACAGGCTATAAACCACATTCAAAAATAACAATACAAACTTGTCCAATTTGCACAAAAGGGATATACATATATTTCATATATTTTTTAAAAAGTAGCTATTTGTTCTTATTATTTATTTATTTAACAAATAAAATTCTCATGGAGTAAAGACATGAACCACATGGTAATCTTTGGGTCCAAAGAGTTTGAGCATAAATCAAGCAAACAAGTATTTTTTTTAGCATCAAATGATATGAAAATAAGAACAAAAATAATTCTTGCAATATATTGTTATACAATGGCAAAAACATGATACCGAGAACTAAGACGGGAAAGAGGCATGCCTTAGGCTATGAACATCTATTCCATGCACCTATTTATGCAACAAACATTTTAAGGGTTAAAGGGAAGAGATGCCATATAATTGAATATCTAGTTTACTATTAAATGAATTGTATGGCCACTAGCAATATAAACACATCTAGAATTACACCAAGCATGGCTAGAGGGCAGTAATGGTAAATCAACGCTATAACTTGTAAGCAAAGTTGATAACATGCTTTGTGTAAGAATAGAGTATTAAAGTGAATATAATTGAATCATTGAAAGATGCAATGAAAAAAGGTATTGAAATTTGAAAGAAAGGAAAAGAAAGGTCACCGCATCAAGTATTGACTCATCTGGTCATTTGTTTAATGATTCAACACTCTGTTCCTGTCTAATTTATAAGGTTGTATTTGAGAACTCACAAAACATTCAATTTTCCTTCACATCTAGTTCTTGTGTTTCATGAATAAATAAAATAGAGATCAGCTCTTATTATTAATTTTTAGTATACTAAACCGGTAATATCCATACAGATACTTCTACTTAGATTTATTTCTCAAATTTTCTCCTTGTAGCTCTATTTGTGCCTAATAATCTCATTTCAGGTAATGGGGAGCAAAATGAAAGTTTTCATTGTACTTGAATTTGCTACAGGAAGAGAGCTCTTTGACAGAATAGCAAGACTGAACTATGGCACACATATTCTTCTTCTAAGTAGTGGTTCAAATATTTTTTAGAAAAGTTGTGCTCCTCAAATATTAACTATTGATGATCTTTCATAAACATGTTAACTATACTGCACATATCAGTACACAGAAATATTTTCTGTGCATGTTTGTGTTATTCTAGTCCATCATGTGTTTCCATCTTTTCTTTTTGCACTAATGATGCCTGAAATCCGACTATGAAGGTAAAACCATGGAAGGATGAAGGAGGATGAAGCACAGAGGTACTTCCAACAATTGATTAATGCTATTGATTACTGCCATAGTAGGGGTGTTTATCATCATGATTTAAAAGCAAAATTGTTAGCTCTAGACATCCTTATGATTCATTGTTCAAGGCTTTATGATCTAGCAATCTTGAATGGTTTTTGCAGCTAGAGAACATACTACTTGATGCTTATGAGAACCTGAAAGTTTCAGACCTCAGATTAAGTGTATTATCTCAGCAAGTCAGGGTAATCACATGTATAGTTGATAACTTCTTAAACATTTGATTATTGATAACTTCTTAAACATTTGATTATTTCCTTACTGCTATTTTGCTTTGACATCAAGATCTCCACACATGTTTGTTATTTATTTTTTCTTTTTGTCAGAGCAATAAAACCAAACAAACAGATTTCCATATTATGAAGAAGCATGGTTTTGATCTTGACAAACCAATGTCGTCAAATCATATCAGCAATTATGAAGCTTGAATTAATAAATTGTGAATGTAGATTAATAAAAAAAACACAGCACTGGGAAATCAATAATTCATTCAAAATAATATTGTCTCAGTACAATTCTACTCCTACTGTAACTAAACAAATACCTAATACATATAGAACTTTCACAAAAGTGGGCCTTATACCGGATGAAAAAGTTCAATACCTAAAACTATAAGCTCATTTTTTTTTCCAAAAAGTATGACATTTATTTTCTTTGTCATTCAAAGATATGGCATGTATTGAATTGTTTTGCCTTGTCATCTTGAACTGACTATTTACCTCCTTACCAAACTGAAGTCTTCAAGACTTCATGTACACACTTTAAAGAACTCCAATCAACTTAGTTTCTTGATTATGATTACATGATGATAGGATAATTTTCTGAAGCTAGATTGTTTTGTGTTTTTTCTAACTATTATATGGTAATACTGAAATCTGAAAGGTGTATTTCCAGGGTGATGGACTGTTTCATACTGCTTGTGGTACTCCAAAATTTATTTCACAAGATTGCCTCCTCTCCAGGAAGAAAGGGATAGGGTATTTTACTTTTCTTCTCAAAGGGATAGGGTAATCCAAGCAAAAAAAAATGCAAATGGTACCTAGCGCCAACAGGTTAGGGCAAAAGCAAATCTCCGAGATGAAGCAACTTAGATGGGATTGGTTCAGGGCACACGCTAAAACAAGAGAAAATCCATACCTTGTAAGATGGCGTCGAGCTGCTATTGGTGGCGGGGAGCTATTATCGACGGCAGCAAACTGCACAGCCTGTTGTCTATTTTAATTCCTGCAAAGATAAAACTACTACCAACAATGAAATAAAACTGCATTAATTAAAAGAACCTGGAGGCGACGTATCGTCTGTCCTAAGGCAATTTTCGTCCCACGCACGGGCTTAGTCGAAGATCCGCCTTGAAGATACAACCAGGGCTAGCTTCCTGCCGGTGCGACGGTGGAAGCCCTGTCGGAGCAACTTTCAACTTCTAGCAGCAAAATTGGAGAAAGAGAATTTGGAGAGAAATTTCAGAGCTAGAGATTCTGAGAGTCTCTTGATGTGTTTTAACCAGTATCCTAGCCTCCCTTTTATAGGGAAAACTCACTGATTAAAATATTAATAGTTTTATCCAAATATTTAATTAAATATTTGGAAACTATTAATAGATGCTCAAAATAGGTAAGTGGATTAATTTAAAGAATAGTAAATTAATTCTCCACCAAAATTAGTCGAGTACACACGTTGTGTGCGTGAGAGGATGAGAGATTTTTGGATTTAATTAATTGGATTTAATTAATTAATTAATATTTAATTAATTAATCCAACAATCCCCCACTAAATCCAATAAATCTTGAAAACGAACGAACGAGAAAATAGAAAACATACGATAAAAGAAATAAAACTGCTGCTTGAAGTTTATATCACGCGGTCAGGGAAGAGCAGTGCTCAACACACTTAGTACACGGAACTCTGCTGGAAGGAATGAAGTGAACCAGGTCTTGAACTACATTCCTTTTGGCCCAGCATTGAACGGTGCACACATGATACAGTTAACTACGACGCGGTGTTGCACATTTTTGGCCGTGCGCATATATCTTATTCTTGTGAGTTTGCTAGAGGTGTCAAGTCTCTAGTCTGCGGCCGTATACAGAAACTCACATATAGGAGAAACTTTATACTAGGTGTGTAGAGTCACCCATAGGTTTCTTTAAGAGTTTAAAGCTCATCCTTCCTCTACATAGGAGTACTATCATTACCTTAGGAATAGGGCATTGGAACCTTTATATAGTTCCAACAACACAATAGTGTTTTCACAAATTTTTAAAATTTGTACTCCTTGGCCAACCAGTCAGCTTGTTGTTACCCATTCAAAACCTCTTTCCAGGGTCTACCTTTCACGGAGGTTGGGTTGCCACCGTAGGAGGGCCCATTTAGACTATCCCCATTCCCCTCAATGTTTCTGGAATCTAAGTTCCAGATATGCCTTAGGTCAAGCCATAGGCGATGTTGTGCTCAGTGCATCAACCTTTTACGAGTCAAGCCACTTCGGCCACTCCTTTTGCAAAGTATGTACATAAATCATAAAGCAGATATATAGCAATTTATGAAATTTCAGTAATTCCCATACCTGTCGATGCAGCTTCTACTTTGGTTTGATTCAAACCTTTTGTGAAGCAGACAGCAAGATAGCTGTCAGTTTTAACAACATTGACCAATATGTATTAGAATCTAGAAAATATTCTAGACCAATAGACTTAGCTTCAAATTCTTTCTTTTGATTTCTAGTGCATTGACTTTAGTCAACCACCCCCACATTCGAAAGAATTTCACCTCCACATTTGAAAGAATTTCAGATAATATTTCAAGTTTCATAGAGAGTCACTAAAGTATTAGATAATGTCTAAAAGAATTAAGTTGGAGGCAATATGAAAGTATTGGATTTTCAACAGGCAATATATTTTTTTTTTGTAATTGACTAATAACATAAATTAGAATAGGAATTATTGATGCAAAACAAATGCATTGAAGCAAATAATATGAATAGAATGTATGAACTTATATAGTAAGCAATGTCTGATTGTCATGCTAGTCATGTGCACGTGCATAAATCGTGTGTGAACTTGAATGGGCATCACGCATTTCCCTCCATGTGTGCCAGTTGTGCAAGCATCATGTGCTAACACGCACGAGGGCACAGAGCATACCTTAGGGTTTATTTGCACATAAAAGTGATATAATAATAATTAACATCAGCAGTAAATCTAACATGCAGATACAGGTTAAAATTCTTTATACTGCATGCAAATAATGAACTTGACGATAAAGATCAGCAAATCAGATTTACTTAATGCCAATATGCAAATCTAACATAAATCAGCTAATAAAACAAAAATTATACCAAATAGATCCCAATATAATAAGAGATGTGTAGACTCAGATTAATGATCAAAATGCAAATCTGATTGCATATTAGCAATGTAATTATGAATATTTAACAGTAATTAAAATCCAGGTCTACGAAATTGGAATGCCAAATCAAGTTAAGATTTGGAGAGAGTGAGTGAAATCTGATTTGGAGAAAGTGTGAAATCAGATGCATGCACTATACAAATAAGGAGATTTAAGATTATACTAAATCATATCCGAATGCAAATTTGATTACGCAATTTAAATTAGAAATTTAAACAATCAATTTGGAATAAACCGTGTATCAGCAATTCGATATAAGGAAAATGTTTACTATTATAAGATGAAGATCCAAGGCTGCGCACGTCCGACAGCCCGCTCGCGCAAAATCCGCGGCCGTCCGCACTTTGCAGGGTCAAATCCCTTGGAGCAGCGATTATCGGGCGAGTTTTTCGCCTTGAGCGCATAAGCCCACACGTGTGCGTTGCACGTGTGCGAGGGGATTGCGAGACTGGCATGCGGCTGCCGCGGCACCGGGTCAAATCCCGACGTTGGATTTTGCAGCATGAACAGCGACACGGTTTCAAAATTGGTTGCGGCTTGGATCCGAAAGCGGTCGCAAATGCAATCCGTTAGATCAAATCCAAACCAGACACCGATTGAGGGCTCAAGTAGAAAACCAAAGCGAAATACGAGAGATTGCAGGAATTAATCACGAGGAGAAATTGATGCAGCAATTAGAGATAATACGATTAATTAAAGACACATTAAGATTGATTAACAGAGCATGCGATTAATTGGATTTTGCAGAATTAATCGAATCGAACTAGAAAAGCGTATGCCGATTAATTATATATAAGATTAGAGGAGTAATGTAATTACAAATGCGATGCAATCATGTAATTTAAATAGATTAATTTCAGAATGCGAAAAGGATCTCCCAAGAGATAAGTATGCGAGCTGGAGATTTAATACAGAACTAATAAAAGCATACAGATTCAAATGAACAGATTAAGCCTAGGGCTTAAAGACGTGCATGTAATAGGATTAATTACGAATAAATAAATTTAGCATATGATTAAAAAAATAATTAATTGCTAGATGGGGAAGCGTTGAATTAACAGTCGCAGAATAGCTTGTATATAACTATAATATATGGTTGTATATGTTAAACAAGCTTCCGACGACACTCTGGTCACGCTTTGTGCGAGTCATGGGTTCGACTCCTCACGACCGCGTTTAGCAAAAGTGTTTTTGGCGTCACGTGCGTTGCGCGTGTGTACAGGTGTGGGCGTGATGTCAGCGTGACGCGCGGTGGCGTGATTAGGGTTTTAATCAGCGCCGATAACAAATTTATTGATGCAGTTAATTAATGATTAAATGCAAGTACAAATGAAGGATTAAACACAAAATGATTTACAATAGCAGATTTGAAAACCGATTAAAGTTTAACAGATCTCATAAGTAAATCAATCAGAATATGCAAATGACGTGAATAGCTAAATCAATCACAACAGGTTATTAGATCTAACTGGTATTGAATAACAGATTAATATGCGCATGCAATAAGATTTAAAAATATAAGAACATGCGTGATCTTAACCGGATTAAATGAGATAAACATGTGCTATAAATTATTTAGGGAAATAAATCTTGCATGCGATAGAAAAGGACGGATTATGTACAAAGATCAACAACAGGTTATTACAAACTGATTAAGAGCAGATTATGCGACGAATAAGAAAATAGGGTAAGAAAATTACCCTAAAATATGCAAATAAAATTTCTATGCATTAAGATAATTTTATTTGAATTTTCCTAAATTTTCCCGAATTTTTTTTTTATGATTTAATTAATCCCTAAAACAATTAATAAATCGAAATTCGAATTAAAAAAAAATTGAACCGGACTTAGGCTCGGAATCTGGTTCGACCCGAGCGCAGGCGCGCGGCTGGGTCGAGCCGCGTTCCGCGTCCGAAGATGGACGGCCGAGATCGCGCCAAGATGCGTGCTTGAGATAGACGGCGATCGCGCGACTTGGTTTCGGAGAAGCGGAGCGGGCGAAGAAACAAAAGCCGGATCCGAGATCCGAAATTCGAAAGAAAAAAAACGAGACAGAAGCGAACCGGATCGGGCGCGAAGGTAATCGGATCGGATCCAAAGAACGAAACCCGACCCACGACGCTATCGTCGTTTAGGGTTTGGGCGACGGCGCGGCGATTCTTTTCGCGCGGCCGTCCGGCGATTCTACAGGGCGGCGGAGGCCTGGAGAAGAGGCGCCGAGGTGGGGAAAAGATTCAGCGGCGAGATGAGAATGATTTCGAAACCAAAATCACTTTGATCGTCGACGATCGCTCCGGAAACTCGAAAACCAGATCGGCGACGGCGAAAAACTCGAGAGGATTCCGACGACGTTTCTCGTCGATTCGATTTGTCTCCGCGTCCACGAAGAAAGCCGTGAGCTCAGACGCGAGAGACGAAGACAGAGAAACCAACGATGCTCCGGATGGCGGCGTAGATCGACGGGAAAACCGTGAAAACCGGCGACAGCGAAAAACTCGACGGCGCGCTCGCGAGAGAGCTCGCGGAGGCGTCGAAGCGGACGCACGTGCGAAGCGCGTGACGCTTCGGGCGGCGCACGAGCAGCACAGTGATCCGGAATGAAAAATCGGGAGTAAATCAGGACCGTAGAATTTAGATCAAACGGTGCACAGTGAATCCGAAATTGATTAAATCGTAAGTCGAAGATTCGAATCAATTAAACAGTAAAATCGATCTTAAACTTTGGCAGAATTGATAATTAAATGCAGAAATTAATTAGATAACAGAAAATTGCCTTAGATTGTTGTCTATTTTAATTCCTGCAAAGATAAAACTACTACCAACAATGAAATAAAACTGCATTAATTAAAAGAACCTGGAGGCGACGTATCGTCTGTCCTAAGGCAATTTTCGTCCCACGCACGGGCTTAGTCGAAGATCCGCCTTGAAGATACAACCAGGGCTAGCTTCCTGCCGGTGCGACGGTGGAAGCCCTGTCGGAGCAACTTTCAACTTCTAGCAGCAAAATTGGAGAAAGAGAATTTGGAGAGAAATTTCAGAGCTAGAGATTCTGAGAGTCTCTTGATGTGTTTTAACCAGTATCCTAGCCTCCCTTTTATAGGGAAAACTCACTGATTAAAATATTAATAGTTTTATCCAAATATTTAATTAAATATTTGGAAACTATTAATAGATGCTCAAAATAGGTAAGTGGATTAATTTAAAGAATAGTAAATTAATTCTCCACCAAAATTAGTCGAGTACACACGTTGTGTGCGTGAGAGGATGAGAGATTTTTGGATTTAATTAATTGGATTTAATTAATTAATTAATATTTAATTAATTAATCCAACACAGCCTAAGTGGCGATGTGTGTGAGCGAGAAGAGGGAAAGAGAAAAGGAAAGGGAAATAGGAGAGCAGCGGCGTCTAGCGTCGGCGAGCAGGAGTGTCTTCGGGCGTCGGCGAGGTGGGGCACGTTGGAGTTTGAAAATCCAAAATTCCCTTAGTCCCACGTTGACGGCGTTGGAAGGAATACTTAGGTTTAATAAAGGTAGTTGTAACTTTTCTAGCCTATTGAGATTTTCTAGCCGGCAGGGATGCTACACCAATTTGCCTAAGGACAGGCCTCAGTCGTGGTCGCCGGAAGGGATGCTACGCCTTGCCGACCCGGGTCTTTATTTATTGTTCTTAGATCGACACGATTAATCGATTTATTATCTGATTTCACTACAGATTCGCAACATTTCTTACGCAAATTTTTTTATTTGCTGTATAATCTGCTGTTAATCAGTACAAGTTGGATCTAATAATTTCCGCATTTCGAATTTATTAGTTCTGCATTAGATCTAATTCATCGCGCAGAATTCTTAACCGCATGCTTCATTAATTCTCTGGTAGGCATGCGTCGCGCACGTGACTAGAAGTTAAAAATAGCTTCGCAGGTCGCGGATTCGAATCCACGCGGCTGCGAAATGCGAAGCTATTTTTAGCTTCTAGTCACGTGCGCGACGCACATGATTAATCGAATCCGCGACCTGCGGAGCGCAACGCCACAGCACGCGCACGCGTGACCAGCGAGCCACGCTTTCTTTCCCTAAATAAAAATAGCATATATACTTTGTATACACATATTAACTGTCCACTGTCTATCAGTTGCATAAACAATTGTTCTTAATTCAGTTTTAGTCCCTGTTAGATTACGCATCTGATTATTTGCGTTGATCTGATTATTTGCAATCAATCTAGACCTGCTAAAGACATAATCTACTATTATTACTGTCAATTGCAAGTTAATCCAGATCTCAATTACTAATCATGTTAGATATTTAATTGCATATTTAATAGATAGTTTTAACCTTTACATTTGATTTCGATTATGTTCGGATCGAATCTAACTCATGATTTCGATTATTTGCGAATGTGCTTTTGATTCGGATCCACTTTGTTGCATCGAAATTGAACCGGAACAAGTCACTGGATGGTTCGAACCAGCAACTTGAAACAACCTGCTAGGCTAACTCAATGTTCACAAAAAAAAAAAATTTTGAGAAATTCACGAAGGCGAGGCTCGAATCCACGCGCTGCGGAAATGCTATGCTCAACGCGCGTGTCGAGCCAACCGACCTGTCTTTGCATATTAACTAATAATAATGTACATTATCTTTATATTAAAGCTATTCTACGATTGTTAATTGAAAGTTAGCACTTACTTGCATTATCAATTGTTAAGTTGATTTCAATTAAGTTTGCATCTCATGCTCGTTCTGCCTACTTAGACTATTCAGCATACTAGTCTAATTTTACCTGCAATTATATTTACTTGCATAAACAGTATCTATTGTTTCAAGTCAAACACTGATACATAATAGACAGTAATTATAATCAAACATTGTCTATTTGATAATTACAGCTTTATCACAAAAGTACCATAATACACTCTTTACATAACACTTTGAATGGCTAACGAAGAACATTCTTCATATAACCATGAGAATTTCAATGGAACTGGTTTCATAAGATGTAAAGAACAAATAAAATTATGCTTGTTAATACTTGGATTAATAAGTGCCCTGGGTATAGATATGTCTCTAATTAGATCCATTAATTGTAAATCTTCCTACTTCTCTTCTCAAATACAAACATCTAATTCAATCTCTTCTAAAACCTCCGAGGAGACTAGCTTCATTTGCAAGTTCAGAATTTTCATTTGTCTCTTTACTCTCCTATATGTGACATATAGGAAGTATTAGATTGTTATAAATCTCTTGACTTCTCTAATAAGGGTCTCTCCTTGTCAAAAATGGTTTTAAAATCATTTTGGTTGAAAATAAAGTTGTAATTTCTAAATGTGACTTTTTCAATGGAAAAAAGGTTTTAATTCTAATGGTTCATTTCAATTGAATTTTGTTCCTTTAAATTCTGTGTCTGGTTTTTTCATTGCATTGAATACAGAAAATTCTGATTATTGGCATGGTAGGCTTGACTATGTTAATTCGTTAAGTAACTGCTTTTTTTTCTCCTCAAATCTAATGAAGTAGCATAAAGAAATAGCAAAACCCTACTAAACATAGTAAATGTCATATTACTCAGTTCTGGAGTACCCTAGAACTTGTAGGGGGAGTTTATTCTTTCTGCTTGCTTTATTCAAAATAAGATTCCCTCCAAGAATAAATTGCAAAACCTTTATGAAATTTAGAAAGGATATAGGCCCAACCTTAAATCCTCAGAATGTGGCGGTGCTTAGCAAAATAAGCATTCCTAAACCCAAGAGGAAAGAGATTGGTCCTAAAACCTTTGTTGCTACTTTTATAGGATAGTCCCTTGTTATAACACTTATAGGTGTCTTGTTCTTAGTTCTGATGTTCCTAAAATCTCTAAGAACTCTCTTATTAAATCTAGGGACATTACCTCTTTGAAAATGAATTTCTTTTAAAACCTCAAATTATTCTTTCATCATGATCCTAACTTTTCTAATAATCTTAACTTAATCCTTAAACCAGACTTTTATAGCTAGAAATACCATGGAAGCAGAACTTGTTCCTTTAGACTTAGCTTGCTCAGAAGCTGAATGTCTTAAAAACCTTTATTCATCTATACTAATGGCACTAACCTTTAGTCCACCAATTTCAATAAACTGTGATAGTAAAGCTGCAATAGAATTATGTAAAAAGAAACTGATAAACACCAAATTGAGTAGACACATCAAAATCAGGCAGAAAACTATTAGATGGTTAACTACTCATAATATTGTTTCTTTATCATTTGTAAGAACTAACAATAATTTTGCTGACTGCCTCACAAAAGGTTTGAATCAAACCAAAGTGATGGCTTTATCTAGGGGAATGGGGATTTGTCCATAATGGACCCTCCTATAGTGGCAACCCAACCTCCGTGATAGGTAGATCCTGGAAAGAGGTTCGATGGGTAATAACAAGCTGACTGGTTGGTCAAGGAGTACAACTAAAAATTATAAAAACACTATATGTGTTTATTGGAGTTATTTATAAAGGCTCCAATGCCCCCATTCCTAAGGTGATTGAGTACTCCTATGTAGATGTTAGGTTGAGTCAGATGACTCTTAAAGAAATCCAAAAGGTTTAACCTAAGAAGTGCCTCTACACACTTCTTCATAGGATTTATCCTATATGTGAGTTTCCGTATACGGCCGTGGACTAGTAGCTGGACACTACTAGTAAACTCACAAGAAAAGAAGGTACCCGTGCATGGCTAAAAATGCACAACCTCGCGTCATTATTAGCTGTATCATGTGTGCACCGTTCTAAGCTGGGCCAAAAGGGTTGTAGTTCAAGATCTGGTTCACTACATCTCTTCCGGTGAAGTTCCGTGTACTAAGTGTATTGAGCACTGCTCTTTCCTGACCGCGTGATATAAATGTTGTTCAGCACTTTTGTTTTCTTTGTGAAATTAATTTAAAAGACTTTTGAGTCTTGTGGGGGATTGTTGGAGTTTGAAAACCCAAAAGTCCCTTAGTCCCACATTGAGGGAGTTGGAAGGGATACTTAGGTTTAAAAGTAGTTGTAACTTCTCTAGCCCATTGAGATTTTAAGGGGCATCAACTATCTAAACCAAGTTGATCCAAAACACACGCGCGCGCCTCGCCGAGCCGGGTCGGGTCGGGTCATGGTATCGAGTGCGGGTTTATCGGGCAATTAATTTAGTTCTTTATTTTAGCCCGTATATCATTATTTTATTATTATTAATAATAATGATAATTAAGACTATATTTATATTAGTCTTAATTTTGATCGATAGTGTGCCTATTTAGAGGTACGCACAAGATCACATTATTAATATAATATTATTATGTGAGGAGTGCTAATTTTTAGCCTTCTTGATTAAGAGCCGTAGTCTTGGCCACCCTCCTTCTCTATACAATAGGAGGCTGGGCGACAGGCACATGGCGATACACAAATCGATTCTCTTGCTCTCCTCTTTTTTCTCCTTTTTGCTGAACAACATTGAAAGGTGGCAGTGACAGCCGTCCCACTGTCGCGCCGGTAAGGACGCTACACCGGTTGTATCTTCGGGCTACCATCCGGAAGAGCTTGCGCGCCAAAGCCCAGAAATTTGCCTAAGGACAAACCTCAGTCGCCTCTGGTTCTTCTTTTTAACTTTTATTTATTGTTCTTAGATCGACATGATTAATAGATTTATTATCTGATTTCACTACAGATTCGCAACATTTAGTCGCATTAGGGCAGAGCTTGTGTAACGGTGAGTGATTATGGGCCTATTTGGAGCAACCGCTTTCGTTAAATCCACCTTTAATTCTGTGAAGTCACTCCACCGTTTGTTTGCAACATGGAGGAACAGAAACGGTTAGTCTAACGTTCGCTGTCTCTGATTGTCGTGTGCAACGCGGAATTTCATATCACCTCGGCCTACATCGGATCCGCTCAACCGCCTTAAAGTTTGTGACGTTGGATCCATGCCTCCAACCGCTTCCTCCTCGGGAGGTGACGTGGACCGGATTGGATCTAACACGGTCGCACCCCCTGTGCGATTCCGATTTACAATCTCCTGATCCACCCCTAGGCCTATTTCCTTGGAAGGAAAACTAGAGGGAAAAAAAAGAAAAATATGTTTTTTGTTGTTTCCTTGGGGGAAGGAAAAATTAAAGTGGAAAAGTGGATGAAAAATTTTATAACTTTTCCTCAGAAATTTTTCCGCCCAAATTGGATGGAAAAGTTTGGGAAAACACAACGTCACTTCACCCGACCTTCAAAATTAACTTTTCTTCTTCTTTTCCTTCCTTCTAAAGAAATAAGATATGAATTTTTTTCTTTCTTTGGAGTTTTCTTTCCTTGCAGTTTTTCATTCCTTAAGAGACTGTTTTATTGGGGAGAAAAAAGGAGAGAAGGGAAAGAACCTTTTCTCCTGATTTATTAGAGAGATTGATTTGAAGAGAAAGAAAAATGGGCCAACTTTATCTCCTTTTGTATTCTCTCCAAAAGAGGAAGTTTTCTCCCCTCTCTTGTGATCCCCTATCTATTTTTTCTTCCCACCCACTTTTCTTCCTTTCCTCTCTACTCTTCTCTCATTTTTTCTTTCCCCCCAAAAAAGCAGTCCCTAAAGTTTTTCTTCCCTTCAAGGAAACAAGGGAAATCTAAGCAACTCCTCTGCTTTGGTGGGCTTTACTCTCTAATCGCTTGCTCCTCCGCTTCGCATCTGCCTCTGGCCGATTCTTTTTCGGGGTTTTAGGGTTCGATTGAGGCGGAAAAATCTGGTTGAAATTGGGCGCTGTTGCAGGCATGAGGCAGGGGCGTCATTTTTGTGGATTCTGGGCCCTCGGATCATTATTGCGGCTGTCGCTGCAGGAAGGGAACGAGACGGTGTTCCTGTTCCTGAGATCACCTAAGACCACTGACTTATGGAAGGTTAGCTCTAATACTGTTTTTCCCGCACCCTCACCGTCGGAAGCTCAAACCTTGCCGTCCTTGGATTGAGTGCGACGTTACCTTCCAGAGGAATTTGATCTATGTTGGTTCTTTTTGGAATTGTCTTCAAGTTTATCCTTGATTGATTTGGCACAAGGCGGCAGTTTTTAGATTTCTTATTCATTTAATTTCAGGTCGGATTACTGTGCTAAACTAATGATGACGAAAATGGCATATCCAGTTATCCATTACAAAAATATGAACTTTCAAAAAACATTAACTTAATAGATTCTCGGTGATTGTTTGAGCATGCTTGTTAGGCCCGGTTTGATCCGGTTCGGCCCAGGCCCAAACCCAAGCCCAAAGCCTGGCCAAGCACAAACACAGGCAGACGGTGAGGGAAAAACGAAGCCCAATGCTTCGTTCGGAAAATTGAGTCAACACCCAATGTTGACCACATGACACATCTCACGCAATCGGACGAGACATCGTCTTCATCCGCGTGAAACTCCGGCGTGGAGACGGCGTCGTCGCCGAGCAAAGCGGACGCGAGAGCGTCCCAAGGTTCGAACGCGGACGACGCCGCATCAGGCGAGGAAGACGTGGAGGCGAGCTGGTCGCCTTCCCCGCACGGCTCGGACGCGGAAGACGCGGAGGCGAGATTCGGACGGCGACACGTGCGGAAGAAACGGACGCGGCTGCCCGATTTGGAAGAGGAGAGGCAGCGGACACGGGATTCTCGGCAGCGGACGCGGAGCTTGGCGGTGGCTCCAAGCTATAAGAACAGACGAACGGGCAGAGCAAGGAGGACGGACGAGCAATGTACGGGAGGATTGTTTCCAACGGAAGGCGAGATAGAGACGGCGAAAGAGAGCCCTGTGAACGGCGACGAGAGTGAGATCGTCGCCGGCGTGAGAGGACAAGAGAAGAGAGGTTTTTGTAAGTTTCCGGCAGTGAATAAGAAACTTTTTCCTCTCCGATCATCGTCCCCTGTTTCCTCTACTTCGGTGTGGTTTCGGTGGAAATTCGACAATCGTCGGTTGGCAGGCGGCCGGCGACGGGAGAGAAAAAGGAAGGCGGGCAGCCTTCCCTTTAGCATCCTCCTTCTCCGGCGGAGTTCGTGGGTGCGGCGGCGCTCGGTGTTAGAGGCGACGCGAACGAACGTTCGTTCGTTCATGACGAGGAAGGAGAACACCGCCTGGCGTTCGAAACGAGGAACGAGGAGTCAACGGTCAACGTAGTAAAACGAAATCGAATTCGATTTCGATTTCGATCGGCCGCTGACGCGACGCAAACGTCAGCAAGGAGAAAGACCTTCGTGCACGGCGGGATTTGGCGGGCGACGTCAGGCTGACGTCAGCAAAAGGGTTTTAGCTTGATTTTGACTTCGGTCAAAATCAGAAAAAGGGTAAACTCGATTTAGGGTTTTGGTTTTTTTCGATTTCCGAATGTAATTTGGGGGAAGAAAATTATTCGGGGAAGTTAAGGTTTCGAATTGGGGACGAGATTCGGTCCGGAAACCCTAGCGCGATCACGTTCCGGTGTTCCGCCGGACGGCTCTAGGAAGCGGATAAGCACCAATTCTAGACCGTTCCGACCGGGGCGTGACACTAGGGGAGTCAACCGCAGAGTTGTGTAATTCTAACGGACGGTTGCTTTAGACATATCTATCATACTTATGTATTGATTAAAGGCCGTTAGAGTGTTTTATGGGCCATTGAAAGAAAGTTCTCTCCAGTGTTACAACCGATAACCTGAACCCGACAATTGGGAAAATTTCAAACTGAAGATAAAATGTTTGCTTTGGTTCAGTTTTTTGGGTTGACTTGAATTTTAGACATTCCTCGGATGGAGAGATAGCTGCTTATAATTTATATTATTAAATAATCAATTATGTTAGGAAGGACGTCAATCAAAGTAATACCTAAGATTCACATACTGTTGTCTTTGATTTAACTTCATTCATTATATGCCATACATTTTTAGTTCTTTAGTGATTTATATGATAGTACACAATATTTTTTAATTAAGAGGAAACATGGATGACACTAATTTAAGAGGGGTTTACCTTAATTAAAAATGTAGAACTTGTTGAATATGACATCGAAGCCCTTTGCAATGTAGGTTTTAATTCCAGTCAGAAGCCTTGTCTGGCTCTTATTTCAGCTAAATCGATCTTCAGTAATAGCCAGATAAGTTCATAAATGAAGTGGATTCTCATTCTTTGAGAATGCCTAAAGAGGAAAAACGAAAATTGCAGCTGTTATTTTTTCTGAGAATATTTTTTCTGTGACTGTGATGTTGATTATATGCTATATTTGTAGTCTTATGAAAGTTGTTATCACAAAATTTCACTCTGCAGATCAGTAGTCATGCTATAAATATATTATCTAATTCTCAAAACAACGTATGCATCAAATGGTTGTCTATTTTTTAGTATCAGTAACCACCATCAGAAAATCTAATATCAATGAAGGAAGAACATTGGTAAGAAACAGAAGCCCTTGTGCAAGCCTCTTCTTCATTGTACTTGTCAGATTTAGGCTGGTAACTGGGTAATTTAACTGAGTTCTGTGAACATGCATGCCTATTTTGGCACTAGATGAAGCTCTGAAGTGTTTAACTGGCATCATGAAAGAGCTTCACAAATTTTTACTCAATTTAGTTGAACATTATTAGTTGTCTACTGGTAGCCTGCGTTTCTTTTTTTTGTGTGTCTGTGTGTATATATATACACACTTTTATTATTTTATATCTTCTCACTCTTGAATACTTTCTTTTATCAAATATTTTGGAAAAGTAATTCTGTAAAGTCTTATAGGTAATGCAGATTCTGTATCATTTCTACTGCACTAATTTTTTTTTCCCATTTTTCTGAAGTAGGTGAGGCTCTATCAAAGGAAGGATCTGCAATGAAATGCCGTTTATGCCTTAACCCATAGGAGTAAGTCATGTGCTTTTATTTGTTAATGTCATGATACTATAAGTTGTATGCATGACTTCTGGTGTTTTTTTATAAAATTTTTGGACCACTCGGCAGGTTAGAGAATCAGACAACTGGTCTCTTTCTAGGTTTCTCGCATAGAGTGCAAGTTGTACACGTTTTTTTTAGCTATGGATATCATTGAGATTGATTCATCAGATAGTGAAGATGAGTTCGGTACAGGCTCTTTATCATCAGAAGAATTCTGTGTTGATGATAGAGTGGACCAATTGGACAGTAATTCACAAAGGCATGTTGAGAATAATGATCCACAAGCAGTGTTTCCTACTCGTTCCAGTAATTACAATGATTATAGAGCATCAGCTCCTAGGTTTACATTAGACGCTGCATCATCGACTACAATATCTGGTGCAAGTTTGGGAAATAGTGCTACAAAAAATGTGATGCATGGTCCAAGACTTGGGGCTTATGAAACTATAGTTGATTTTGAAAGAGCAAAGTTTAAAAACAACCTTTCTCCTTCGAGGATGAGCAAGGGTTCTGAACTAAACTCTTTGACAAACCCCAAGTCTGAAGCAATATCAGCCAGATCAGGTATGGGTTTAAATTCTTCAACTCTTCTCAGCCAAGGAACTCCATTTTCAACTAGGAGCTAAGAGAAATGACTCTGAAGCTTGGGTAATGTAAAAGCAGCATACAATTCCAACTAGGAGCTTAAGAGAAATGACGGGAGGAAACACATCTTGAATATGGTATCTAATTTCAACTTACTATAACTCAACTTTGAAGACTATATAACGAAGGTTCCAATTGTACATAGTAGAAGAAATTAGTGGTTTCTATACTTTTATAACAAGTAAAATCATCAAGCAATGAGGATTTGCAACAAATAATTCCAAGTTATAAATGTGTAATTTCCTAGTCTGATATCTACTGCATTATACTACAAGGACAGTAAACATTGGTTAAGGTTAACAAACTACAGTACACAGCCTAATTTCTTTTGGATAAAATTATCCCAATATTTTTCAAAATTGGAAATCTCAGGCCCAGAGTTTTCGTGATTTCAAGCACAGGATTCACAAAAGAATATGGAATATGAATATCTCATACCCAAAAATCATATATATGTAAAACGGAAAAGGAAGAGATAACATACAGGCATAGTTTAGAGTGTAGGATAGACCATGCAGCCCCGAGATTTGATAGGCCGCTGCATCGGTCAGAGTCAGAGCCTGCTTACGAGCTACCGGGACGAGTGACGACCGTCTCCGCCACCGCCTTCAAGGCGGAAGACATGTTAAGTTGATTTTCTCAGCCAAGGAACTCCATTTTCAACTAGTATTCACCACCACGATCAGATTTGACGTTCTTATTAGGCTTGTTAAATTGATTTTCTACTTTAGCTTTAAACTTTTGAACATATCTAATGCCTATGACTTCTCATAAATAAGATAGAGCTAGCTTTATCTGGAGTAATTGTTTATGAATATAATGTAATATTGTTGACTATTCTAAGAAGCTGAAAGGAATAGATCACGGATTTCTATATGAATTAATTCTAAGATGTCTGAAGTTATGTTGGCTCCTTTTTTTTTATGTTTGTTTGTTTCCCCTTTAATTAATACAAATTTCAAAATTTATAAAATTAAGGTTCTCAAGAATTTAATGAGCACAAGTACTTCCAATCTCTATCTAGAGATGTGACCAAATCTTATGCCATGAAGAATTATCATTTGTTAATTTTCACTTTGTATCATATATATGCAGGGTTTCATTAAATGAAACAATTATATATAGCATATAAAGGTTATTATAAAAACTTAATAGACCAGTACTAATAAAATTTGAATCTTTAGACAAAGTAAATTTACTATTCCCAAATAAACATTAATATCCGAATTTGTTCAAAATAGGAATAGAAATTAAATTTTGTCTAAGAGACGGAACAACAAATGTCTCATTCAAATCTAAATAGTGATTAGTCTTACATAATAACCTAAATATGTCTATTGCAAGAACTTCAACTATTTTGCTATTGTTCACATAGATAAATCTTTTAGCATCAATTGGCTTTTAGCAATTTAGTAAAACTTGCATGAACACTTATGTGAGTAGTGACAACCAAATCCACCCACCAAATGTGCTTAGGTATATCAGCTCAATTAACTTTTTTAAAAAATAAACCAGAGTGAGAAGTGTACATAACTTTATATACACCAAGCATAATACTTGGTGCAGTCCTTTTAGTATGTCCAATACTTTTGTAGAAGAAACAGGTGGATACCTGAGTCTGTTTCTTCTTTTATTTCTTTTGTAGTGTGCATACTGCAGTTTTTTTATCCTTTATTTATTTATTTAATATGCTTTAAGGTAGAGGTCAAAAGAGCACTCATTGACTTGTCTTGCTTCAGTCACTCTTCCTCTTATATATAATGAGAAATTAACTCATTAAGAGTCTATTTCTCCCTTTACCAATTATAACTGATCTTAAATTGATTAAACTGTATAGGAAGAAATATGATAACCATATGCACGAGTGAGACTTTAGACAATTCTAACTTAAGTGTCTTTAACTTTGAAGTAAGACGAGACATATTTATAATGTGCTCTCTTATGTTTCCTTTACTCTTATACCTTAGAGAGATTGTTAGTAGTGTGCCCCCAAATGCTTTTAGTATGACACGCTTAATGATCATAAGACTCATACTATTTGAAAGGTCTTATCTTTCCCACTCCCTCTTATCATTAGAGGAACTTATAGTGTTTAGATCAGCAGAATGTTCTACCTTGAGCGCAAAGTTTAGATCCATGACTTCGAGAACAATAGTAACCTTCTCTTGCCATAATTTAAAGTATGTGTCATTAAGCATAGGTACAGAGTTAATATAAGCAGTAATACTAAAAGTAGAATTAATTATTAAATAAGTTCACATTGGTTCCAAATTATACTTAAATTAAAATGCAAGCATTAAACAATAATAAATTCAAACAATGATGGGTGCATAACAAGATACCTAGCACAACATTAATATTTCATCTTTGAACATAAATATTAACTTGTAAGTGGTACTCTCATTGTAGTAATCAAACACTGATAATAAGTCTATCTAACACTAAGTCTTTCTTTGGACCGACTTAATGTTGACAAGAATACTAAATAATCATCACATGTTATTACCACATGTGTGCACATAATTCGGCCAAGTATCAACCTTCCTTTGGGCTGATTAATACCCACATGAATTACATACACACCATCTTAACAATATAAAATAAATTAACCTACACAATACGCTACTTTGGTAGTCATATTGTTTCAATTAATATATTTTATAAGGTCAGATATTTATTATTGAAACAATAATAAAAAATAATTATGCCATTGTTTGAAATTATTAGAAAATTATTTTTTCGGGATTTTATAAAATTAACAACAAGCAACTGCTACACAGTTACCCAAACATCTCTCTACTGCTTCAACCCGCAGTAAAAAAACCTAGCCCAAACAGTAGAAACAACATAACAGCCTACTACTATTCACAATAGCATTGCTTCTGCACACAACACAGTAGAAGGGGACAGCCTAAGCCCAAGCCCAACAAGTCAGGCCCAGGTGCCAGACTTAGGAAGCAAGCCTAAAAATGGGCCCGAATCCAACCCAATAGATAGCAAGCCCCGAAACCCAAATCCATTAAGAAAACGGATCGAATCCAAAAATAATGGATCCAAAGACGGATCTGCTCTAAAGGACGTGCCAGATCCGGATCCGAACCTGATTCGGATGCTCGCGCGACCTCTACTGCCCTAACACCGCGTGCACCCATCTACACTAAATGCCGCACGACGGAGGCACTGCACGTAACCCACGTCACCAGTAGCCGATTGTCGCACGATGATAGAGCCAGCGAATGAAAACCGTCGTCGCCTTCACCCCCTTTGCTGAGAGCCGAAAACCGAATGCCTAACCGTCGATTCGCCAAACGGCGGAATCAACTCCAGCAGCAGCAGCAAGCTGCCTCTGCGCCGCCTAGAGCGGCGACCATTGTCGACGGCGACGAAGTTCGATGGATTAGGGGAAAACCCTGAGTTTGCCCTGTGATGAAACGCTGCACGAAACACCTACAGTCGCTGCTACATCCGCCTTCGCCTTCGCCTAAGTTTGGACGTTTGCACGCAGCAGCCGCCGGCATGCCGTATGGCAATGATGAGCGATGAAATCGCATGATCCGTCGTCGACTAGGATTGGGGCCGAAGCTCTTTCGCCCCATTGCTATCATCCCTGAAGTCGCCGCCGACCCAAAAATAGGGCAGAAGCCCTTTGATGCCAGACGGTGATATAGATCCAGTAACGAGCGACGAAGAACAATGGATTTCCATCGCCAGGATTAGGGTAGAAGCCCTCTGGTCGCCGGCCTTCACCAACAGCCACGAACCGCCCCACGCCCTCGCCTACACCAGATGGCAGAGACAGTGGCGGTAGGACTCAAGGGTGTGTGGGGGCAATATAAAAAAATATAATAATATAAATATATAAGTATAATATAATAAAAATAAAAATTATATTTTTTTTGCACACAACATTATAACAATGAAAATTGGAGTAAGAAGGACAAATGGCAAGTAAAAGGGGGCAAACAACATAACTATCAATGATGAGTGGGGGCAAATATGAGTATATGTATATAATATTTCAAACATATGTATATAGAGATGAAATATTAGATTCTAGTGGGGGCATTTGCCCACACTGAGGTGTATGTGGCTCCGCCATTGTCTCCAGCCCTCACCTGCGTCCGTTACATAGGCGGAAGCCTCTCGAAGATATTATTAAGAAGGTAGGTGTAGTTTTGTTTCGATATATTGCTGCTAATGTAATAGTATTGGATGTTAATAATTAGTGACTTGAATTGTTATCTTTGAGATGCTAATAATTAGTAATTACCTTAATTATTTTTTATACTAATATTATTTTTCATATATATATATATATATATATATATATATATATATATATATATATATATATATATATATATATATATATATATATATATATAATTTTTTGGTAAGATCTTATGATCTTATGATCCGATCCTACATTTTAATCTTATGAAGTCTCCATCGATCCTACGTAGGATCTCGATTCTGACAACCTTGTGTGTGTATATATATAATATCAGTATCGACCATGTACCATAATCAATTCATGGTTGGATTGGTGCATGCCAATATTTTAAACCATGTTGCAAATCACACCTTCCAAGCTAAGATACTAGTTTTTTAATATATAAAAGATCATAGGAGCAAAAATGTAAATCAAGCCAATCCCATCCAAACTAAGCACATTACTTGAGCTTTGATAATTATAACTTAGCTTGTGTTTAGATCATGAGTATTCTAAATTTTTACAAGTTAAGAGGATTTTGAAATGATATCACAGTTCTTAGTGGTATTTATGCTAGAGCTGTGAGAATACACACATTTGGTCAGTACTTTCCAAGCATAATAGATAAGAGCAATGTTGAAGCAACCTCCACACCCAGTGGCGGATCCAAGACCCAAAGAGATATGGGGGCAATAGACATATAGGGATAATATTAGTAAGATTAAAAAAAATTTAGTGGGGGCAAATTAAGATTTATATACATCCAATATTATAAATATGTATACAAACTTATGCATTTTAAAAGAACTGAGTGGGGGCAAGCATTTGCCCACACTCGGCTCCATGTGGCTCCGCCACTGGCCAGAGACACGGTGACACTCGAGCAACAGACAATGAAAAATGGCGGCTTGGACCACATTGTGCAACCGATAACCATATAGCGCAAACAGAAAGAAAACATGACGTTGGCAAAGACGTATGAAATCCAAATCACAAAATCAAAACAAAATATGATTCGATTTTGATTTTACTATAGATCAAAGAAATGTTTCATCAATGTGAAATCAAATACATCATGAAAAATATTCTAATAATTTCAATGAATAACATAAACTTGCCTCTGATACCACTAGTAGGATCGACTAAAGATTATGATTAAATCATAACAACATAATTTATGTTAATGCAATGAGAAAATAACGTCACGGAAGCGTACCTGAAGATTCCATAACAAAATTATGAGATTGAGAAGAGAAACCTGACGTGGTCTTCCACAGGCTTTGTGTTCCCCAGACTTAGAATGATAATCATCATCACGAGTCTTGGTGGGAGTATATATATATATATATATATATATATATATATATATATATATGAGAAGGAGAGAAAACTCCTTATTAATTAATTAAGGAAACATGCGCCTACAGGGACCACGACATTTTAAATATTATTTCTATTTCTAACCCATCACAAAAATAGAAATAAAACCTAAGTCTCTACATATAATAATATTCCATACAAATTTAAGATAATTAAGCTATAAATATTATTTCTTAATTGATCATTTAAGTATGACTAAAATATTTACGATAGTCATGTATAATTATTAATTAATATATGTGTCATCCACATTAATTAATCTGCCAACGACTTCATCTGTTTCTTGACTATGTGCTTCGGCTCTATAGCCCGGTCCTTCACCTGCGCCTCAAAGTTGCCCATCCTGATCTCTGCTTTCTCTTCCTCTCAAGAATATATCTCTCTGATTCCAACTTCCTCTACCACTTTCTTAAATACAACTCTCCTCTTATCTCTCTCTCTCTTACTTCCGGGGGAAGGATTTGGGGATTTGAAATCTTTGCTGCCACTCGTACGTGAGAATGTGTAACAGACGATGTTGATGATGATGGTGCTGCACAATCGCTAAGTAAAAGACAACAGTAGGGGTGAGCAAACGGTATCGGTACCGAAATACCATATCGAATTTTTTGGTACTTCGGTATTTTGGTACTTCTGTATTTCGGTACCGGTACCAAAATTTTATTCGGGAGTTCGGTATTGGTACCAGTACCTAAAAATTGATTTAGGATCGTTACAGCAAAGTCTTTACAATCTATTAAGTTTTTTTTTTCTCTCTCTCCTAATGTCTCTTTAGAAGTTTACATTTGAACTGTAGAACCATTTGGCATGTGATCTTAGTCTCAGTTACAATAACTTCATATTTGATGATGAAGCTAATAAAAGGGAAATTAACAAATGAGATTATGTTGGAGGGTTATAAATTTAACTAAAGAGTATTATCTACCAGAAAGGCAAGGGAAAAAAAAAGATAGATGCTTAGTGTCACGTCCAAAATTAGGGTAATATTTTTTTGAATATTTTACCCAAAGTCAATGCTTGACTCGAGCCTGAATCCACCCACACAGGGTTCATAATGGTCGGAACGACTGGACTGGGTGTGACCAATGGAGTCAATTCCTCAAACCGACCCCCAACTCGACTATAGACTCTACGGAAGATCGCTGTCGTTCCAACACGACTTAGATCGATGCAGATGATTCACCGATGATCGGTGTCGTTGAGTCGGACCAGGTTCACCCGAACCCAAAAGGGAGACACCTGTAACCGACTGCGTCAGACAGGGTCCACAGTAGTTTCCGAGCACGTTCATGCTCCACAGAGAGCCGAGGGGAGTAACCAGACGTCCCACTCCGGGGAGTCAGATTCGCCCACTCTTTCGTGGATCAAGCCGGCGCCCAGCGATCCTAACAATCGTCCACTCAGCGTCGCACGCCGGTGACGAGGGAGGTCTACTCGGCGTCGCACGCCGATGACGGGGAGGATTTGGCCGGTACCTTCACTCGCATGCAGGCGAGAAGGAACATCTGACCGAGAACCCTCCACACGTAGTCGAACGCACATACGTGTCGACAACGAACGGCCGGGCCGTCTGTGCACGCCTCACGTGCGTCCACCTGCCGGCCAAAGAGCCGGCCGTCTGTCCCTCACACGAAGGTGAGTTCGGGGATGGGGAGGAGTCGTGCTCCCGCGACTGGAAGGAGACGGCGCTGCTCGCACACCCGCGAGCACTAGAAAAGGAGAGTTGGACGTTGACGAAGGAGGGACGTCGAGGTGACTCTCGACCGCGCTGACGATGGTGGCGACCCCCAGCTTCTCTCCCACACTGCAACCGAGCTCGGAGAAGGCCGGCGTCACTTCCGAGCAGACGAGGGAGGCGCCGTCCACCAGGGAACCCTGCATGTTGTTGAAGACACCTCTCTGCCGCACGTCGGGCCGGTGAGGGACGTTGCCGCACGCAGGCGGCAGACACGGAGGAGACTCGCGCGCAGGTGAGAATGACTTCGGAAGTTCCCACACGTAGGTGGGCCGGCAGCCGAGGGAAGAGGGGAGAGAGCTCGCCGGAGGAGCGGGAGAGAAAGACGTGAATAACAAGTTAACAACCACCATCGGAGACGAAGGCGGAGAAGTTGCCGGGAGCCGCGAGCTCGACCGGAGAGAAAACAGGAAACAACGGCGAGGGAGATGAAGTTACCTCGGCGATCACTCAGGCAGCCCGCTCCTTCAGGTGGACGACATGGTGGCCGGCCACGCCTTCTAAGGCCGTCTGGCAATGGGAATTCCGGCAAGGTTGATGGCGAATAAGATCACCGCGACGACAATGAGTCAGAGAAGACGAGGAAGAGGTTGGGGTTCTCTGGGGGCCTCCGTCCAACTGCCCACACCACCGGAAGCTCAGAGAATAACCGCCGACGGCGGCGCCGATGAGATTAGTTGTCGGAGAGGGGAGAATCGAGAGAGAGAGACCGAGAGATTTTCGTTTCGAAAAGCTCGTGTCTCCCGACGAGGACGACTATTTATTTTTTTGTTCCAACACTCTCGCCTGAGTCAACGTGCCCATCACGTCAACCAGCTGCCCTCGTTGCGAAGCCGTCCTGTCAGCATCCATGCCACGCGATGAGTCACACGCCGAACGTCTGTCGGAGAAAATGGGTTCGGATATGGGCCGTGAACCGCCCGATCTGCCTAAGAGTAAAACTCGGCTGGGCATTGGGTTGGGCTTTGTGCTGGGTTTTGGTAAACCCAGCCTCAAGGCCTAACACAAGGGTCCATATCCAATAGAGAGAATTCATATATAGGAGAAGAACAAATACAATGAATCTGATAGCTTTTGCATGTAGATTTATTATATTTTTTCTTCTCCCCTATGTGGATTCTCTCCACCAAAACATGCTGTTCATTTTCCCTTTGATGCTTAACAGAGTTCATATTCCCTTTTTAAGGCTTAGGATCCTATATCATTTATTCTTGTAACTATATGCCAGATGATTGAAAGAGAAGAGCAACATTGGAACTTGGAAGCATGCAGCTCATTGAAGGAGAGATTTAAAGGGGAAAGTAACAGGTGGGCCTGTGTGGCTATCATCTTGCAAGAAAAATAAAAGTTGGAGACCACAGAATGAATCTGTGCATATTGTGCATGCTTCCAAGTAGAGAGTATGTATGAACCTGTGCATATTGTTGGACTGGGGAATTGAAGATTCAGATAAAACCAAAACAGATGATTGAAAGAGAAGAGCAACGTTGGTTTCTTGCTTCACTATCCACGATACACAGTTTCCTCCAAAAGGGGAGCTATGAAGCAATACAGAAAAAAGCATGCCGTTGTAGACAATGAACTTGCTGAAAGTATCTGCTTCAAAATTGGACTGTTGACATCCTGCAGGAAACCATAGTAATCAATATTCAACACTCACAAGCACATCAATAGAGGAACTTGCAGCAGATGCAACAAAGCAAAATTCTACGGTGAAATCAATAGAGGAACTTGCAGGTTTCAGAGTGTAACAGTTCAACAAACCTTGGGGCCAACCAGCAAGTCAGCAACAATCGATGTAAGAAGCATCAACCCTACCAAAGATCCAATCCCCGCAGCAGATGCTGTGATCCAGCTTCTTCCTTCCACAAGCGACTTCCCATGGAAGAATCTGCAAAGTCTAGATTGCGGCTTTGCATTATAATATAGCAATGCCGAAACTCCTACATACTCTGCAGTTTGCAACGCAATGAGAGACACAACCTGCATTGTATCAGACAAGGTGTTACAAGTTACAACATTTCTGTAGTTGTTCTATCAATAAAGAGAAGCTGACTCACCATGATCAGCGGATCGAGGTCAGGCTCATGAAGGATTTCTGCAACGACCGAGAGACCGCCAAAGCTCAAAGGTATGTGCAAGATGAAGAAATATGCTGCAAATATTGACCATATGTCACCATCATGCCACGGTATGTCGAAAGGAAGCGCAGAAAATCTCTGTTTCCGAGAATAGAGAGGCACCAAAAAAAAATCAAAATTTCCTACAATATTAAAGACGATTTGATGCTGGATGAGCTTGTTAAACCACAAAGATGCTGAAAAGAAGGTAACGAAAGCGTGGGCATTACGTCGAACAGTTCATCTGCGTGGTTCTTCTCAAAACAGAGTCGCCAGAAGAGTGATCTGGTGCTTGCGCTAGACTGGAGGGTTTGACTTCGGACCGAGATGCGTGAAGGAGAGTGGGAAAGGGAATAGAGTGTTGTGCACTTTGGAACGATCGAAGTCGGAGGAATTCGAGGGTACAGCGCAGCCGCTGAGATCATTCTGGGACTTCGTGTATATCTGGTTGGGTCAATTTACCTATTAAAGAACTCATTTTCCATGTTTCTTCCATGCAGGGATGGCCGCGGGCGTACACCCGAACCCAATGGGGTTTCAATTCTTTATCCCAAATCCGACCCCACGGCGACAAAGCAAGAAGTTGGATGCGAAGCAGTGAGGCGGTGACGCAAGGCAGAGAGGCGGCGGCTTGAGGAGGCAAGGCGGCGGCAATGTGAGGCGGCGATGCAAGGCAAAGAGGCGGCAGCTTGAAGAGGCGAGGCGGCGGCAACGTGAGGCGGCGAGGCGGTGCGAGAAGGAGAGACGACAGCACGAGGAGGCGAGGCGATGAGGCGGAGAAAACGAAGCAGCTAGCATTAATATATAATATAATATATAATATGATGATCTAAAATTTTTATCTAGACCTTTTTATTTAAATAAAAAATATAAACATAAATTATAAAACAATAAACTTATAAAAGATAATTAAAAAGAAGTTAGAATGATAAAATCCGGAGGTGTGATACGCAGTCCTTAGGTGAAAATCCGGGCTATCGTGCGAGTTAAATCCGGACTGAATACACAAGATACAACCGGTACTCCTCTTCTGTGGGCACGACCGTGGAAAGGTTGATCAGATGCCCTTTCAGTGATGAGCAGCAAAATCCAAGAAGAAACCAAGAAGATAAAATAAATAGAAGAAAAAAGAAGAAGGAAGAAGAAAAGGGGAAGAGGAACATCCAAACCATCTCATACTCTCGCATGAGAAATTATGCGTTTTTCTTAAGGCAAGGAATAACGTTAGCTGCTAACATTATAAACGTTAGCATTAAATGCTAACATTAAATATTTTTTTAATTTTCCCAACAATCCCCCATAAAATTAAAAAAATCTGAATATAATTAAACTTAACAAGATGATTAAATAAATTTAAATTGTTGCTCATGCTTATATCATGCGATCAGTAAAGTGCACTTAAAGACATAACCTTTACTTAGTAAAAATGTTTCCATCTGAAGGAAAGATAGCGAACTAGTCTTGAACTACTTCTCTTTGACTTAGACTTCAACAAATCTACACACAATACAAGGTTTGTCCAATTGCGGGGTTGCACATTTTTGGCAGTGCACGTGTATCTTCATGAGAGCTTCTGAGGATTGTCCATGTCCTCAGCCGCGGCTGTATACAGACTCTCTCATATAGGAAATTCCCTACAAGGGATGAGTGTAGAGGCTCATCTCATGGTAATTAACCACTTCGAAAAGTTTTCCTTACCTCTACAATAAGAAGCACAAAATATATCCTCAAGAATGAGAGTGTAGAGTATGAACTCTATCACATAAATATTTTTATACACCGTAGTGTTTTATAATTTTTATTTTTCAAAGTGTTTCTCAACCAATCAATCAGCTTGTTATTACCACATTGAACCTCCTTCAAGGGATCTCCTATCACAGAGGTTGGGTTCCCACCGTCGAGAGGCCTACTTTCAGACTAATCTCATTATTATCGATACTTCCAAGATTATAATCTTAGGCAAGCTTTGGTCTAGCCAATAGCTTTGTTGTGTTCAGTCTTTATAAAAGAAAGAGCTACAACTTTTTATGAGTCAAGCCATTATATAGACTTATGTCTAATTTTAATATGGCTACTCTCTTTTTTTAATAAGTCTATTGTTGCTTTATAATTTTATTTATTTTATTTTATTTTTTGTTATTGAATCCTTTACTCTTCATTTCAAATATTTCATTTTTAAATTTAGAGAAAGAAAGGATTTTAAAAGCAGCAATTAGACCTAATTATTTAATTAAGCTTTTGGTTGCTCTTATCATAAAGCAAAACCATTTTAAGGTTTTTTTCTGACTTTAAATTAATTTTTTAAGTCATTTTAATTTTTAAGAGAATTAAAATTTTTATTTACATAAAAAATTCTCTTTATACCCGTTGTTATAAATATTATTTATTTATAATTTATGCATATCAAGTTTTTTTTTCTTCATAATCAATATGATCATCAAAAGCATCATTATAAAGATGTATCTTATTTTAAAAGATATTTTACATGTAAATCATTTTTATATGTACATTAAGTGTATTTCCAAAATGTATATTATGACCATTATGTTTTATATTATGATTATATTTTGCATAATGACTATAAATATTTAGATTACACGTTATGTTCGTTCTTATTTGACCTAAGCTAAATTAATTAAATCAGATGATCAAATTTGATACAATTATAAGTTTTACTATAAACTAGGCAAACCCCCACATTTAGGATCATTAACCTAATCTATAAAATACATTACCATTTTAAAGTGAATTTAAAAATTTTGAGATATTGAAATTTAAATTAAATTACATATTATGCATATAAGATTCATTATGCACATTATAATTATGAACATAAGCATTAGTTTTATGAAAGTCAAATGTAAACCATAATTTGAACAATGATCATAAATATTATACAAATATTTAAATTATATATTGTGCTCATTTATCCAATATGTTCAAAATATTATCAACATTTTCAACATGAATATAAGCAAAAATAAACTACATTATATTCATGTAATTCTATTTGCAAAATAATCAAATAAAGCAATAAATAAATATTAGATAATCATATTCATCAAGAAAAATAAACAACAATTATATTGAAATCTACTTAAGAGTAGAAGATTAATGCATAAAAATGTATTTATTAAACAGTTTAAAGTATTTAAAAGCACATCCTCAATGATTCATTAATGCTCATAACCAAGAACTTATAGTTTCAAACAGGCTCAAAACTCACTGTTTTAAAATTTCCTATTTATATAAAATGTCAAAGTATTAAAGAGAACTCTAATGATGTCTCACTGTCTCAACACAAATTTAATTAAAATGTCACTAATTCAAAATCAATTGACCTTATTAATGTTTTCTCATAGCCACTAATTGTGGCAAATCTCATTAAATTGAGATTCTCTTTTCCGCACAAGATCTTGACAAGGGTTATGGATTTTTTAGAAGCCGCTGCTAATTGCTTTGGCAACTTTCCCTTGCTTTTTTTTAGTTCTTCTGTAGTAAAATTTTGTATTATAACAATTACTTGCAGAGAAATACTTCTTCAAATAAGGAATTAATTTATCCTATTGCAATGCACAAAAGATTTAACATGTCTGTCTTACAACAGTAAATCATAAATAGAAAGTAATTACACATGCAATTTAACTGGCAAAGCAGTAAACATAAATATCAATTCTATTATATGTATATGTATATTTAATTTTTAATTCTGTGTTGAAGTCTAACAAAACCAGAAGAATAATTTGATTGAACAGGATAACAGGTTACAGATTTAAAAATTAATGTGAGATACGTGCAGCCCAAGCTTATTATTTTTAATTATTTATAAACAGTAAACACTATATTACTAATTATATATATATATATATATATATACTGAAAGACAATGGAGATAATAATAACAGAATTTGGTAACAACAATCTAACCAAATCAAATTAAAATTACTAGTACACAGAAATGCGATAGGATAAGAAAATAAGGAAATGTGACTGGATCAGAAACGTACTTATAAAATTTTATACAAAAGCGACGTGGAAGGCTTAATTTAGAAACAACAATAAATTATTGTAAAAGATGAGATTACAAACCAGCAAGTTAGGGAAAGATTTTAAACCCAATTAAAATTTTCCTAATATCAATTATAAAACGGAAAAACTATAACAGGTCTAGGAAATAATTAAATCCCTAATATGGATTAGGTTACGGAATATGTAAAAATAATAAAAATTCTTAATTTGAATTAACAAATTCTAAATTTAATTTTGATCCCAGCAATTTGTACCTCTCGTCAAAAAGATTTGCTAGTTTAATAAAGTAAACTAGCATGCAAATTTCTACCTAATAATAAATAGTAAATTAGCATACGGATTTTTTAACTAATAAATAGTAAATTAGCATACGGATTTTTTAACTAAGATTGCTGGTCCAAAATTTTTATCTAGACCTTTTTATTTAAACAGAAAATATAAACATGAATTATAAGACAATAAATTTATAAAAGATAATTAAAAAAAAGTTAGAATGATAAAACGCGGAGGCGCGATACACTATCCTTAAGTGAAAATTCGGACTGAATACCCAGGATACAACCGGTACTCCTCTTCTGCGGCCACAACCATGGAGAGGTTGATCAGACGCCTTTTCAGCAATGAGCAGCAAAATCCAAGAAGAAACCAAGAAATAAAATAAACAGAAGAAAAAGGAAGAAAGAAGAAGAAAAGAGGAAGAGGAACCTCCAAACCATCTCATACTCTCGCATGAGATATTATGCCTTTTTCTTTAAGGCAAGAAATAACGTTAGCATTAAATGCTAATATTAAATATATTTTTAATTTTCCCAACATAATATAGCTATTATCGAGGCACGGAGGCAGATACAACATTAAGTAATAGTTTTGAAGATTTAAAATTATATTATATAATAATATATTATACTAACTATTATCGAGGCAAGGAAAATTTTTTAAAGTTAACTTGCCAAAAAATGGGGTCCCTCGTTTTTGGCCTAATTTTTTTTTATTTTTTTATTTTTTAGAAATTTTATACATCTTGTAAGCTATTTAATGATATTAATATTAGGATATTTTAGATTAGTAAATGCATGAAATACTTAATCAATATTATATATAAATAGTGTATTTTATTTTATATGTGATATTGATTAACATATTTTAGATTTGAAGTTATATATATTAAATATATTATATTATATATATTATATATATACTAACTATTGCCTATTAGCTTATTAGTCTATTAGCGAGGCAGAGGCGTTGTGACGTTCGGTGGAGATTTAACTTATATTATATGTAAAAAGTATTTTAATAAATTAAAAATTTGGGTCAAGTTCAGGGTCGAGTTCGGAGCGGATTTTTCATACCCCTGACCCATCCCCACCCCACCTTTTAAAATTCGGGTTTTACTCGAACCCGACCCCAACACGAGTCAACTTGGGTTTTTCCCATTGACTTCGGGTCAGGTCGGATCAGGTTAGGGTTATTTTGTCATCCCTGCTTCCATGGAATAAGTTTATAATATAAAAATAATTTTTGATATAAAACTTATTCAGAGAAAAATACCTTATTTTTCTTTATTTAGAGGGATATTAAAAATTGCTTAATAATATTTTCTAATATTTAGGTTAAAAGGCAAAATAAATTATCTTGTATGAAATCCAGGAATTGTAAGATTATCAATTAGAGTTCCATGGAAGCTTCTCAGCTCATGTTTCATGTTAGAATGAATTAAAATCAAATTATAAATCACGCATATATCAGGGACAATTATGCTCGATGGTGTAAGGTCTCAGTATGGTCTGTTTCAACTAGTTCATTGAGCTATTCGGTTCCATAATACTTGAAATAAACTCAAAATGAAGTAATAAGATGATTCTGTACCATCCTGAATGGGCATTACAGGAGTAAGATTCTGTACGAGCCGGGATTCAGAACTATCCATTGTATTGTATCCAAATTATGCAATCTTCATTACACAATCTTGCTAACTGAACAGTAAATAGGCCATTTAATTCAATATTAAAATATGTTTATTTCAAAAAAATAATTAAAATTATAAACATTACAGGCATGTATATAAAATAAAAAAACCTTGTACCGATGGATGTCGACTTTTGAAGATTCAATAGCATGATACCTTTGTGAGAATCATCATTTTTTTAAAATATCGCTAAATTACCAGTGCTCGCCTTCAGACAAACTGATGGCATTAGTAGGTTTCAACATCTACTGATAAAATGAAATGGCATCATAGATACGAGTAATACAATATACTTCGGATTGACACCATTAAACAACTGATAAATCATCATAAAAAGCAGTGTTACATGAGAACATATTATTTAAGGAAATTCTTCAACAGTACTCCAATCATAGTACTAAAATCATCCCAGGCAGTCGGGAAACACACTCCAGGACCACAAACATGTAGAGGATCGAGTCCACAGGTAAGCGCATGCAAAAGGTTAGATGAATTATGGCAAAGATCAACACAGCATAGGTAAGCGCATGCAAAAGGTTAGATGAATTCATGCCCATCTAAAATTTGAGAGCAGTTGTCCATGTTCCTTGAACACTAGGATTTTTTGTAACATGTCTTGTTCGCAGCTTCACGACCTTCCTCCCCAGTGCACGACCTTCCTCCCCAGTGCATTCCGTAGCCTAGTGGCATGAAGTAAAATCTCCTCTGGCGTCAAATTTTTCACGCAGACCACCCGCTCGTTGTGATTTTCTACATAGGAACAAAATATAGTTACTTGAGACAAAAATAAAATAGTTGATGCGCCAATGGCATATAATCAAAATAAAGAGTTTATCCTTAACTAGAAGCCCATTCCTTGAATTACTTCCGACTCTTGATCTTAGTTTGGTTGAGAGTTTTGAGCTGTGGGGACGGACGGGATTTTCTCAACAGCTACTGCTCACTTTAGTAAGGGCAACAAATTGATATTATTAAATATCTACAGCCCACAAACTAGGAAGATAAGAACTTTACAGGTGGTCCGGCAATTTGCACTCGTATGTATCCCTCAAACTAAATGGTTTCGTTTTATGCAAACTTATCCATGGTAGGCTACCTACTACTCATAGATTGCCTAGTATGAGTATGGGTGCTCTTGATGTAAAACTAGGAATTCTCCTAATCATATTTTTTTTTCCATGTCAATTTGAGTTAGGTATTTCAGATCTTCTCGAGGATACATCACATTTCAGCTTTCAATTTGGTCAGGATAATGGCTCTAGTGTTACTGGAGTTATGATCGTCAATATCCTTTCCATACCTGGCATGCTAGGAATTGTATGTGGCATTTTGGCAAGAGGTTCTCTAGAAGTTCCATTCTATAAGAGTATAAGAGCGCCTCTGAAGACCTTGCTCCAGTGTGTGAAAGCACGGAATAATCCAGGCTTAGGGGTTCTACTCATCTACTCCTAACTCGAGTAGGTAAGGAGAACTTCTACCGGATTTTTCTTGTGGATAGAGACTGAGCAGCTGCTGGTTTTATTTGCAGCAATGACACTGGCGCCGCTATAGTTGTAGGATACTGTTTTTTTTTTCTCGCAAAACCTGCTATGCTTGGTGAGGATACAATTTTAAGGAGGTTTTGAAATGGCATTAGATTGTTTACAAGTTTCCAATTGATCTGTGATGCTACTGCTAATGACACTCCCTGAGAACTGGATAATATTGTATGATATAAGTCTATAATCTCTAATAATAGTTTCATCTGTGATCATGTGTATAGTTAATCAGATATGGTGGCTATCTTGACTGCTAATTATGCTTTAAATTGTAATAGGACATGTCTGTGGTTTGTGGAGTGGCATGATCATTTGATGGTTATTTTGTGCTGCAAGTGTAGTTTAAGCTTTTACTGATAATTTCATTTTGATAAAAAAAACAAGTAAATAACAAACAGCTAAGCACGGTATGAAATGTTGCCACTGGTACAATATGACAATTGACAATTATCACAAGAATCGACCAGTCTATGCTTTTCCTACTAAGACATAAATTTTACAGCAATCAAATAGGTGGTACACAAAACAGCAACACTAACACGAGGAAATTCAAATGATTTTACAGATCATATTCATTTGAGTGTGAAAATTGTGCTGTAAACATTTTTTTACTTACTGTAGAAGGCCTTCAAGTGAGGATGCTGGCCTCGGATATCCTCTGTAACTAACTCTAGCTGAGGATTCTTTTCCTTGAAGGCTGGCAGATGAGTTTCCATGAAGGCCCTGCCATTAGGGTGTCTAATTAAAGAAAGATGTGTAATGACAGAACCTAGAACTAACAAATACCAAACTGATGAAACTTTACACCAGCAAAATGAGCGAGAGAAATTAGACAATGCAATGTCCAATGTGATGATGAAATTCATTTTCAATCATATCCAACCAGTTTCATAAACAACATTCCCAGCTGAGTAAGCATCCCAAGTATGAAATCTAAATATCCTCTAAACGAGTACAAAGTTAATTTATAATGATCTCATTTATTGAAAGAGATTGAACTATGAGTGGGGACAAAAAATATATTTACATGACACAAAATAACATAGGTGCACATATATTATGGTGCAACATAATTGAGCTGCATGCAATATTGCAATTGATACCTTATGGTGCACTATAATTGAGCTGCATGCAATTGATACCTTGATAGGATAGTTACAAATCGAAACGAATGAAAATGGATACATATTCTGAGTGTAACCACTTATTGTATAACAAATAGAACCACATCATTACTTCACTATCTGAATCAGCCAAAATCATAATTACATTTCAAAAAACAATCTTTCAGAATTCAAAAGTATATACTATCAAGCAACATGAGATTCACACCTGATTCCCCTACTACTTCCTCCCCAGTCACAGTAGCTCACTATCAGTTTTTGAAGTTGCCATACACCTCGCAGTGCCATCTTAAATCTAGACCACCACGCTCATACCTGAATCAGAGAAAAGGAAGCTTCATCATGTTTGCAGAGTAATTTGATGTGAATATTGACAGACAATCAAAGTATCTTGCAAAATTGTTGGGCGACATGCTTGTGGTGCAACTGGGTATTTGAATCTGTGTGTACAAATTAGATTATTACCAGTAAAAAAGTAAAACACAAGCTAGCATTAAAAAATTGGATATCTTCAAATTATTTCTAATTTCTAAATATTAGCAATACTCACAGGCTGCTAAAACCATCACATAATTAACTGACCAAGCATCTGACATCAGTTAGACAACCCTTTATGAAGGCTCAAACTTGATGTCTAATAAATAAGAAACTTGATATAGCACTTTCAGCCTCAGCAATGGAAATGTGCATGCAAATTAAACATTAGATAAAGAGAAGACAAGTTTATGCATATAGGATAAAGTTCATGTTACTCCAAGTCAATGGTAACAATATGATAGGTCACCATTCAGTCGAAAAACAACATCTTTCTCTTACAGTTTCATACAATTCACCCGTGTTTTCTCTAGATTGCAGCATTGTGCACTCAACAACCACAAGTATAATGTAATACGATTCTCCTGCCGATTGATTATACCTAATTCTTAAAGAAAATAAAATTTTAATTATGATATTAAATGGAGCGGATCTTGAGAAGAACCTTTCATATAACCCACATAGAGAGAGCCGAAATGATGATAGAGCAGCATCGGTTAGGCATTGCAGGACCACACAGAGACGGGGAAGGAAACAACGAAATGAATAAAATGAAACGTTGGGCAGGCTACGCATGACGTCTCTAGTTGAGAGAAAACATTACCGACCTAAAGCTTGAGAATAATTCGAATCTGGCAGGATAAGTTATTGCTTGTATCTTTTCTAATCTAAGTTCTACATAGAATTGGTAGTTTTGGAGGAAATTATCAAACATAAGTTGGGCAAACGGAGTAGGTGATGAGAAAAAGATCGAAGACTTGCTTGATCCATGGCTACTACAACCTTATAAGGAAAGGAAGCACATTGTGATTGCTCCTCTCAGTTAAGTGGATTAGATGCTACAATACATATACTTGGATTGTTCCTCAACCACAACTGCATCTAACTACATGCATTTATAGCACATTTTTTTACGGAACAGAAAGATAATTTCATATCGTCAAAAAAGAAAATCGAGATAATTTATAGCTTGTTCTCTTTTGAGATAATCTATTATCGCTATTGCCATCGAACCATAGAGGGCAGATGCAAAGGGCACATGCAAACAGAAACAAAGGGAACTCAAAGCCTGAAACAAAGGAAAGATCTAACCAAAAGTACAAAAAAGACAGGCGGCATAGTCCACCGACGTCAACTCAGCAACAATGATTTAGAATTCGGCAGTATAGCCAATAGTCTAACCCGAACACAACCCGTGACCCAAATAGTCTAACCTGAACATAATCAGTTTAATTAATTGGGTCAAGAGGTAGAACCCAAACACGACACACAGGTAAACCTAGCACAACTGAGTAACCCATTTAATAAACGGGTTAAGTATTAATTGTGATTTGACATGACCCAAATAACATATTTATGACGTCACTTGCAAACCCAACTCGACACGACCCAAAGAACTTAGATAAGTATCATCTTTTTCCATCAAAGTTCATTGCACTAAAGAAAAAAATATTATGCTCATTATTTCAGGTATGTCTGCACTTAACCTAACGTTCACATCAAAGGATACAAACCTAAGCTGTAATGTTCAAAATCACAACTATTTTGAACAATTCGATGTAAGATTCAAATTAGTTAATAACATATGCACGTCGAATACAAAGCGTTTGACATATCTGAACAAAGCCGAAAACCCTATTGAACACTACAAAAGCTACAGATCATTCCGTAACATCGATCACAAAAAGCTTGAATCAACTTGGGGTTATATCTTGGACCTTCTACGAAGCTTATAAATTTTGATGCAGGAGTGAAGCTTGAATCAACTGTTTAGAGGCCTAACCTTGTGGAACAGTAGGCGGCGAACAACTGGGAGCAAATGGCAGAGAAGCTGCGACTAGGTGAGGACGAATAGCAGGAGGAGGCGGCGAATGGCAGCAGGCTGCGAGTAGCAGACGGCAGGAGGAGGTGGCGGCAGGCGGAGCAAATGGAGGAGCAGGCGGCAAATGGCGAACAACAGTAGGCTGCGATTAGGTGAGGACGAAGGAGGCGTTGAGAGGCTGCGACTCAAGCTCGGGCGGCTGTGGAACAATTGAAAGTAAAAAAACAAAGCTTTTAGAAAGGGACAATTAGGTTAACTTAGATCTCACCGTCGATTAGAAATTAAATGAAGGAGATCAACATATGAAATAGTATTTTATATGAAATATATAAAATAAATATGTTAAATAAATTACTCCATTTATAATCTGACGTAATTTAAATATTTTTAGATCATAAAAAATTAATTTATTTATAATTTGAATACGATTATATTTTATTCAAACTCACTTAACTTTATATCGAATCCAACCGGGTTAACAACTCGTGTTAGTTTTTGCTAACCCTGTCTTCAGTTGAGCATGTCCAGATTTTTTAAATCATTAAATAGACGAAAATAACGCTAAGTGTAAATAAAATTTAATATCATTTCAGGGTTTGCAGTTTGCATTAGGTTTTTTTTTTGTAATTTCATTGTTTATGTTATATTTTATAACCGATGGGCTGATTTTACTGAGCATTGCGAATTGGGCTGTAGTTCGTAGAGTATAAATAGATTCTAGTCTATAAATAAAATATTACTTATATAAAATTTAATTTTATACTTTTTTACACATAGGCATATTAAAATAATGAGTGTGGGTTCGCCTCCAATACCATGTTATTACTAACTAAGGTCTTTAGTAATTAAATTAATTGACTATAAATTTAATATGGTTAAACTAAGTATATAATTTAAAATATTATATAATGTTAAGTAGTCTAAAAAAAATGTGAGCCCCAAAAATTATATATTTAAATTTTAATAACGTAATAAGGTAGCTTATTTTTATTATAAAAATTTATACTATTTTAATAAAATAAATAATTATCTTCTAATAGTAGTGAAATAATTAAAAGTTACATTCATAAATAAAAATAAAAATTATTATCAATAAAAATACCAAAATTTAAAATATTAATTTAAGTAAATTTCATCATAAAATAATATATTTTTAATTAAGAAAATATATAATAATTATATAAATTAAATAGTCATATTTTAAAAAAATAATTACAAATTAATTCTTTTTAAAAAATAATATAATTAATTAATATATGTAATAGTTTCATAGCATGTATATAATATTTTATTTATAAATAGTATTTTTACATAGCCTTCCTAAAACACCTAATGCTAGGGGCATTTTTTTTTTCTTTTATCTAGATAATTAATCTACAGTATAATTTCTTTCTAAGTCCAATACCTAATGCGCTATTCAACTAGTTAGAATCTTAAGTTGAGAGTAGAGATGATTTGACCTAACTTGACCCCTGATTTGATTGAAGAAAACTTGAGTTGACCGAGGCTCGGGTTGGGTTCGGGTACAACCCGACTTATATAAGTTGGGTCAAGATTAGGTATGGAATTTTCACTACCCCCACCCCAAAACCCAACCCCAAACTTGCCCCGCCTAAAAAAATATATAAGCATACCCTTAAATTAAAATAATAAAATTCTAACCCTAATCCTAACTTATTCCTTCCCCTCTCTCTCACCTCTCCCTTCTTTTCTCTCCCCTTCCAACTTCCATCTCCCTTCTCTCCCTCTCCACCTTGTGCGTTTTTCCCTTCTCTCCCTCTCCTCCTCACACCCTCCCTCTACTCCCCCCTACACTATTGTTGCTTTGCTCGCACTCACACTGGTCGCCGCCCCACTCATGCTCACACCGATCGCCCAATGTGCATCAGCCACTCATGCTCGTGTCACTCGGATTCTACTACAGGATTGGGTTTAGAATGGATTTTCTCAACTCTGGCAGTTTCGAGATAGGAATCGGAGATGGGTTTAACACTCCCAGTGCTCGCCCAGACCCTTTGTTATCCAAATGTAGAAGCTCCCAGGACGCTCGACAAAACCTCAACTCACACGAATGAGATGTTTAGTGAAACCACACCTCCACAATCTTGCTTACAATGTTACATCCCATACACTTGCGCCTAAGTGTAGGTGAGTCACCCAACACTCAATACCCACAAAAGTATAACCCTCAATTTGCACTCCTCATGATACAAAGATGGCTATTAAGGCATTGGCATAGCCTTACACATAACCACAAGAAGATGATGCTTTGACACCTTCAAAACTATCGACATGCATGTCCGAGAGCCAGCATGATTAAGTTGTGACTCTCGGACACCTTCAAGGGTATCGTCACAATTATGAATATGAACCTTCGAAGCACAAGTGCCCTACTAGACTGGCAACGGATCGGGTACCCAAAATTTTATCCTAAATCCAAACCCGACCCAGCACCCGAACCCGACCCAAACTTGGATCAGGTATTTAAACGGGTGCCCACGGGTGATCATTATTTATATTTTGTGTAGGAGCTTTGTGATGCGTGTACCAAGAGGAGGACAGCTCTGAGGAGGATTGTTCGGGCGATACTACGAACGAGTGGCGTATTGTGAGTATCCCTTCTCCTACGCTCTTATTCCTTGTTAATTGCATCGAGGACGATGTATTCTTTACGTAGGGGAGGATATTTTATTTCATGGTTATTATATTTGTCTTGACTCTTTGATTTATGATATGATGTCATGTGAATGTCTAAATGAATTTTTGGATCGTACTCAGATTATATGTATTTTCTGATGCATGATATTTTTGATGATGATATATGGTTTTATATTATTGATGATCGATTGGAAGAGAAATCAAAGAAAAAGGAGTCGCCGGCACTGTTCATCGACGGTTCTTGCAAATTACGGCTGTGAAATACTTCACAGCCGTGCTGTATTTTCTAAACTTCTCTTTTACTTGGATTTTCGATAATCTGAAACTATGATCTATTGTAATTCCTTCATGATGATAGCTTAAACTACTTTTGGGACATGGGGGAGTAATTCACTTGATTTCCAATGACTAGATGACTTCTGACACGTTGTCTCCTCCTTCAGACGAAGCTTCAGTATAAAAATTACAGCCGGAGAACGTCTGGATCGAGCGTGGCGGCGAAACCCTAAGGGGCAGCGTGGATCGCGATTTCTCCCTCGACAGTGAACGAAATTTAGGGCCTTTGGTCTCTCCGTCATCCACTCGTGAAAAGCTCTCTTTTGCTTCTTACGGTATCCAATTTATTGTTCTAGATCGCCCGCAATCCTCTCCGCAAAAATCAGGTGTTGAAGTTGACCTGGGTGTCGCGTTCAGAACAGGAATTACGACAGTGGAATTGTTTACGGCACTGCCGTAAAAAGAGAAAACTATTCTAAAAGCATCATATAAGATTCATAGCATAACTTCCAAAAGCAAATAACTAACCTATCTACCAAAAAGTAAAATAACACAAAAATAAAAACTGAGAATGAAAAAGAGAGATAGTGCTTGGGTTGCCTCCCAAGAAGCGCTAATTTTATCACTAGCTCGACCAAAATCAACCCTGATTAAGTAACGACTCCTTGAATCGTATCTGTATGCTTTCCTTATTTTGTTCTTTGATCTCTGAATATACAAGGTTTATCCCTAAAATAGTGTTTCACTTTAGCAAAAAAATTTCTTTGTTCCCTTATCTTCGTCAAACAATTTCAACCATTCCTTTCTTTTTCATCTCTTCCTCTGAATTTTATGCTTCTTCGAAAGTAAATTAGTCTCCTCCTCATTAAGCTGACATCCTTTATCATTAGAATTCACAATACAATCCACAAAAGTATAACTTTCAGAGTCAGAATGTTCAGCAAATAATTTATGCACATCAGTCAAAATATCATTCATAGTACTAATATCACAGCAAGATCCATTATAAGATGAGTTCTTTGTAGTTTGAGATGCCTCAAGATTTGCATTAATAAATACAGGAAAAGTAGAGTTCTCTCCAAGAAATTCATACATGAGGTTACTTGGGAGAGTTTTAAATTCATACCTCTTTCCTCCATCACTATCATCACCTTTGATAAAGCATACTTCAAGCAGATCTTTCTCTATCTTGGAATTAATAGTCATCGGTGAAGTGTCTTCCAAGACTTCTACACTACAACAAGATCCTGCAAAAGATGGCTTCTTTAGATTTTCTGTCAGATCAAAATCTACAGAATCCTCACCTATCTTAAAAGTTAGCTTCCCATTTTTGACATCAATATTTGCACTAGCAGTCGCCAAAAAGGGGTGACCTAAGATTATGGGAAGCCTAGAGTCTTCCTCCATCTCGAGGACAACAAAATCAACAGGAATAAAAAACTTACTGACCTTAATGGGCACATCCTCTAAAATACCTACTAGATGTCGTACAGAGCGGTTGGCTAACTGAAGTGAAACAGAAGTGGGCTTCAAATCTCCAATGTCCAGCTTTTTACAAACAGGGTGTGGCATTAAGCTGACACTAGCCCCTAAATCACACAGAGCACGGTCAATAGACATATTACCAATTAAACAAGGAATAGAAAAACTCCCTGGGTCCTTAAGCTTAGGTGGCAGCTTGTTCTGGATTATAGCACTGCACTCCTCTGTAAGTGCGATCGTTCCATGCTCCTCTAACTTTCTCTTGTTGGACAAAATCTCTTTCAAAAACTTGGCATAAGAAGGCATCTGTGACAAAGCATCAGTGAAAGGTATATTGATGTAAAGCTTTTTAAGTATCTCTAAAAATTTTCCAAACTGCTTGTTAATTTTTGCCTTTGCCAATCTTTGAGAGAAAGGTATCAGTGGTTTTGTAGGGAGGTGGTGGTACATAAACTGGCTTCGGCTCCCTTTCTTGCAAGGTTGTTTCTCCTTCTTTTCCCTCTTCCTCTGTAGATTCAACATTTTGCTCCTCTGAATCTTGTGTAACATCTGGTGCTCTAGGTTCTTCCAACTGTTTCCCACTGCGTGTGGTAATAGCATTGCAATACTCACGTGGGTTCACCTCTGGTTTTCCTGGTAATCTGCCTGTAGGCCTGCTTGAAGAGCTAGCCTGCTGAGCTATCTGAGTTTCCAACATCCTCTGATGAGTCTTCATAGACTCCATCTTGGAATTGATATTCTTAATAGACTCATTTACATATCTGAATTCCTGCCTAAAATTGTCATCTTGCTTCTCTAATTGCTGTAGGAATTTTTCATTCTGTTTTGCCTATGAGGCAATGAAGTTCTCCATCATGACCTCTAAGTTAGACTTATGGGGTGCTAGAGGTTGGTTATACTATCTTGATTGAAAATTAGAGGGTTGTCGATTGTTGTTCTGAGGTGCTTGACTTTGATTTTGATCACTCTTCCAAGAAAGATTGGGATGGTTCCTCCAACCAGGGTTGTAAGTACTCGAGTATGGGTCATTCTGAGGTCATCCATTATAGTTCCCAATTGCCTTAACTTGTTCAGAATTGCACTCCCCCTGTGTAGAAACTCCTAACTGACAATCCTTTTCATTATGTCCTGCATTGCCACAAATCTCACATGAGATAGCATTAACGGTGACAAAATTAACATTCAAAGAATTGATTTTATGGGTCAAAGAATCAACCTTGGCGGCAAGCGAAGCGATAACATCTAAATCATACTTACCTGACGCCTTAGCAGATGGTCCTCTCTCACTTACCCATTGACAATAGTTCAAAGCCATCTCCTCAAATAGATCAATCGCCTCATCCATGGTCTTATTCATGATTGCTCCACCAGCGGCAGCATCAACTGTCATACAAGTGTTATAATTGAGAGCATTATAGAAGGTATGGACTAATACCCACTTCTCAAGGCCGTGATGCGGACACATCCTCTGAAGCTCTTTAAATCAGTCTCATGCTTCGTATAATGATTCTCCTTCCCTCTGAACAAAATTCGTGATCTGGTTCCTTAGATGAGCAGTCTTACTCAGAGGAAAGTATTTTGCTAAAAAGGCATTAGAGAGCTCCTCCCAAGTTGTTATGGAACCTGGCGGTTTTGAATGTAGCCATGCACGAGCTCTATCCCTGAGAGAAAAGGGAAATAATCTTAGTCTCAAAGCATCACTAGAAACGCCATTCATTTTCAAAGTATCGTAGTATTTAGGAAATATTGAAAGGTGCATATTAGGGTCCTCAGAAGGTAGTCCTCCAAATTGGTTCTGCTGAACCATGGATAGCAGAGAAGGCTTGATTTCGAAGTTATTCGCCGCAATGTTGGGGCGAACAATACTAGAGCGAACTCCTTGATAGTTTGGATTTGCATATTCCTTAAGAGTTCTCGGTTGTGGGTTTATGTCACCCATCTTGGATTCTTCGGTCTTCTTTGCTAATTGTTTCCTGCGCAAGCGAAAAGTTCGTTCTGGTTTCGGATCTTCTTCAAATAGTTTTCTAGAACACCTGGGCATAAAAAATCAACCAAAGGTTATAAAGAAAATAGAAAGTATTCACTAAATGCAGAAAAGAAGAGAATTATAAAGAAAACAAAAGCCTAGTCTATCAATTCTTAGACTGAATCAATATTAGCGAAATTGGTCCCCGGCAACGACGCCAAAAACTTGATGTGATCCGCAAGTGTACGGATACGTCGAAGTAATAAAAATATCGATCCACAGGGACCAATGGCTAAGTACTGATTCTTACTAAAAATCATTAGCTAAACTAATCTGAGAGAAAATGAAGTTTATCACTACTGAACAAAAGCGACAAAAGGCAATTTGGGTTTTGCAATCAATTTATGGAAAGTTCATGATTTCGGGTTCACCACTCTATGCTTCATGACTTATTAAAATTAAAGAAATCTTAGGAAGGATTTACTATGTTGAAGGGGATTTATCCGCATATACAGATTGCCCCTTCTCAGTAGTACAATCCGGTGTTTATCTGACTTAATCCCCTACTCTCGTGGTTATTAACTCAAGATAAACCCAATGAGTTTTTGATAAATCTAAGATCCCTCAAGTCAATTCGAACTACTCTCGTGTTCAAATCGATTTGTCCAAATATTGTAGATCTGATGTCTCAATTCACTTCTCAGTACTTCTTGAGACGTCTAAAACATGAGAATCATGGCCAGTAATTATCATGTGATTAATGCAATAATAATTGAATCTAACAAGAATAAATAACTTCATAAGATGTATAAAGCAATCAAGTCATGAGAACAAAGAGGGCTACGCCCTTAATCATGAATAGGAGTTTATGATGACATGCTACACATGTTCACGTTTAAGAATTCCATGTTAATGATTACAATCGGCTAAAAAATATGAAAAAGATGAAGGAAGACAAGGATTAATGTTTCCTGATGAAGATCGTCGCCAATAATCCTTGGAATCGAAGCCTTTTCGTTGGTCGCCGCCCGATGCCCTAGATCTCGCCTCCTCCTTGGTTCTTGCCTTGAAAATTCACCAAAAGGTCCTCAAACTCGACCCAAAGCTCCCTTAAATAGTTCCCCATCCTTCTATTAGGTTTCCCCCAAAATTTGGCTCAAAAATGGGTCGAATCGAATGAGAAATGGAGTCAAAACCGAAACTGGCGAACAAAATTACGGCCATAAAAATTTTCACGGGCGGCTATATTTTCTTCTGTTCAATTCTGGGTTAAAAATACGGCTGTGAAAATTTTCACGGGCAGGCCATAAAACTCTCTGTGAAAAACGTCAAAAAGCACTGCATAAATTATTGCCGTAATTATTTTCACGGGCAAGGCGTATTTTTCAAACTTGCTCCTATTCTCATGAAATTTGGTAGGTGACTTTGTCTCGGCGTCTGGAATCTATTCGTGCACTTGGATCTTTCAAAATCCATCAAAATTTGGTCATTTTTACCTAAAATATGACAAAAGTGAAGAGAGGTGAAGATTCCGAACAAACAAAAGGATTTAAACCAAAATGAGTAAGAACATGATAGAAAAGAGAGATATTTTATAGTAAAAGCATAATAAAAATTCTATATAAATGCATGTCATTAACACGCATAACTCTTGATCCTCGAGTTGAGTCCCTGCATATCCACATGCAAAACTCTATGCTCAATGCTTTTTGCTTGACTCTTGACTTATAGACTCATGTCAATCTTAGTAACACTGACACCTTGTCCTCAACTCTAGGGGACTAAAAACCACCGCCACCTGTCATGACAAATCACGGCATGTCCACGTGCATAACTCTATGCTCAATACTTTTGGCTTGACCCTCGCCTTATGGACTCATGTCAACCTCAACTCTAGGGGACTAAGAAACACCATCATTTGTCATGCTTGGTCTGCATTAAAATTTTATTAAGTTCGGTGAGCTTACTTAGAGAGACTTTCCCATCTAATATGTTTATAATATTATATATTTATTTAAATAAAATTGGCATTTATTACTTTCAAACTATTTATTGCTTGAGTATAAAAATCAACATGGTATTGATTGTTCAGTTATATCTAAATTCCATGTGAACGCGTCCCTACCCCATGTGCACATGTCCCGACCTCACGGGAGGCAGAAGAAGTGCAACTCAGTCCTCCTTTTCTCTTTCCTTTCCACACCAGTGACACCCAATTAAATCAGAATTGTGAACCGAAACCCAGTCACAGGTACAACAGTCAACTATTACAGCTTGCCATTAAACTGAGGGATTAATCACACTAGGAGGAGGAAGTGACCTTTCTTATTCATGCACACCGGACTAATTCTTGGATCCCGTCCAATGTTTCTTCAAATGCGGTCCTAAAATTTTTATGAAGCGCTCTCTCTCCGCTTCGGAGAGGGCTACATGTGGCATTTACGCACTCTCACTCACCTCGAAACACACACAAACGCAAACATGCCTGTGAAGTCAATCAGAAGAAGTTGAGGCGCGAGGCGTAGGTGGCCTTGGGAGTCCAGTTTCTCGGAATCACATCCCGGGCCGAGAGAGTCTTCCCGGAGGTAAGAGTGGTGAGCTTCACTGAGAAGGGGCCGTGCAGGGGCCCCGCGACGATCACCCAATTGGCTCCCCACACGTGCTTCATCTCCTGCCACTGCGCAGAGTTCGCCTGCGACACCAATTATGAATGATTGAACGAATTGTCTCGTGCGGGGCCAGCCATCCAAAAGTGAGATTGTAATTAGGCTTAGGATTTGGAAGAGGAATAAAGTTGGAACGCCACTAGGATTACGATTTATTTCATTAGATACTAAACAAAAGTCAGAGGTGAGGTCAAGATCCCTGGCTTCTTTGAAGAATTGTGCAGATCTTAAAGTGGGAGGCAGGCACCTGACACTGGATCATGTGTCTCGGCTTTTATGCTTATAAAAATGTGAACTTTATGCCGATTAAATTTAGAAAAAAGGGGAAGAGAAAGCATGATAACTTAGAGCAGGATTGTGGTCTCATGCATGTTTGCTGGTTCATGCCGCTAGCAGCTTAATTGAAGCAATTGAGAGAGGAAGAGACGACGAATTGAATTAAGCTTTTACTTGTTTAATGTGCATCGATCCGATATCTCCATCATCATCCTCAAACTCCACGAGAAGCGACAGCCAGTAGTTGGTGGAGCCTTCATTGACATGGAAGGCGATGTTCTTGCCGGGGTACTTGCATGGAGTCCTGGACTTAAAATTAGTGCCGCTCCTACGTGATAATCTGTTGTATTGTTAATTGCCGGCCGTTGAGTAATTTTTTTACCTGTGGAAGATGACGTTGATCTCGCCGCGGTCACGCAGCCGGCCGCCCTCGCCGGCGACGGCCATGCGGCCGAAGGCGGCGCCACTGAGGTCGAAGTGCGTGCGGCCGGCGGCGCAGTACCCGCCGGGACACTCGTCGGTGACGATAACGGTGACGGCGCGGCGGGAGCAGATGGCGGCGTCGAGGCATCGCACCTTGTAGCACTTGCCGCAACCCACGCCGCCCTTGAACAGCACGGGGCTCACAGCGCCCACCCGCGCCCGCATCGGCCGCACGTCCACCAGCGACCCGTACCCGCACGCGCCACCCGCCAAACCCCCGCGGTTCACCCCGTCGGAGCTGCAACGGCACAAACGGAAAGCCTACGTATCCGAGAGAGATGATGGGGAGGCTTACCGTCGCTGCCGTCGCCCTCGGGGCTGCCGTACCACGTGGCCGTCGCAGGGTGCCAATGCGGGTCGAGGGCCGCGCCGGTGAGGCGGCAGATCAACAGGAGGAAGAAGAACGGGGGAGGAGCAAGGGAGAAGAAGCGAGAAGCCATTGAATTCGTTTCTTGTGCTTGCAAATTGATTGGATGCGAATGGAAACGGCCAGAGGAGTGTGGTTGCATTTTATAGAGTAAAATTTGCAGCCTCCAACTGACGCAGTACTCGGGCATTTCTACAGCGGGCACAAATTTTTGCAAGGGCTAGTGTTTTTTTTCATCCCTTCGATTGACATTTTGGCTCCTCATACTTTAAAATCGGCTGACAAGCTTGTCGGCCGGATTTTCATTATCTTATTAAATCGTATTAAAATTGTTTTTAAAAAATTATTATTTTAAGTTATAATATAAGGGTACGTTTCTTTGAGTAGAACGGGTGTTTAACTCTTATAAACTAGTTTATTTGAATATTTTCATAAATCTTAAAGTCAAAAATATCTTAATTCAAAATTTATATCAACAGTAAAAAAAATAGTTTAATATGTTTTTAACCGAGGATGAAAATTTAACCTGGCACCGTTAGGCTCAAGACCAAACTTATTATGTTTATAGTAAGTTTGAATACATAGATTCGGGCTTTGTATGTTAGTTTTAATCGAGTTTGAATTTATAAGCGTAAGTGCGCATATAAATTTATTTAATAATAAATTTTATATAAATATATTTATTATTATTTTAATTAATAAAATTATATTTTATAAAAACATTTTTAAAAAATAAAAAAATAGTTTTTATTTAATTGGTTCTCATTTAAATACCCATTTAGGTTATGTAATATGATAGTTGATTTAGGTTTAAGTATTGCCTAAAAAATTAGGCACTCCATTGTCATTTTTATTTTTAATGATATCCATTAAAATACAATTATAAAAGAAAAATTATACTTTAATCAATAATGAGTGCTCATTATGTACTCATTTAATAATTTTTTGCACTATTTTTTAATAAAAAATTATTTAATTGATGTGCCTTGCTATTGTCATCCACATGAACAATAAGCTCATTTTGTTTTTTTTTCAAAAATTATATAAATTATTTTTTCTACATTAATTTTATATTTATTGAAACATTTTAATTTGACCACTTGATATCCGTATGTAAGTTTTTTTTCCTTAATTGTGTAAATCAAACTTGATAGTTACATTCGCATACAAAAGATTTTGAATTATATCAATTTCACTTAACAATTATAAAAGAAAATTATACTTTAATCAATAATGATACTAGTAAGTGCTAAAATCCAACCTCTCATATGTCTCTGATTGGTAATATAATGGTGAAGATGTAGATGAGAAGCAAAAGATGGGGAACAATGTACACAAAATGAGAAAATTAACATGGAATAAGAGATGGACAAGTGCACTATAATACTATGATGAGCTTTATTAGAAGTTTGAGTCTTGTTGGAGTTATAAAAAAATATACTTACATGTATCTAAGGATATGTTTAGTTCCACTGTTATGCTACGATGTTAACATTTATAAAAATATATAGTAAATAATTTTTTATGTGTTATTAAAATTTTAAATAATAAATAAATATATTATTTAAAAATAATAATATATTATATTATTATTAAAAATTTAAATTATTTAAAATAATAATGTTTAAATTATACGAATTACTTTTTTACTGCTCTTAATTATTTAAAATAATAATATTTAAATAATATGCTTATATAGAAATCTAATTAAGATATTGATGCCATCTATGCTTGATCAAAACCAATTTGAAAGAGAGAGAGAGAAAAAAAGGTCAACGAAAAATGAAATGCCGGTGGGGGATAAAAAATTAAAAATGCTTTCGTTCGTGTGAATTATGGACGTTGACGGGAGTGATGGGCCCAATCATGTGCTCTGATCCGATCTGCTTTCATGCGCGTCACCCATGTGCTGCATCTCCTTCGAATTTACAGGACTGCCCCTGCAAGGAAAAAGTGCGGGGCTTTTAATTTAGTTAGTTACGTTGGCGGGGTCGGCCGTTTCGTTTAGTTATCAGCCTCAAAATTGAAATCGAAATAATTCGATTTGGCTTTAGCGCGCCCTACGCCTTCTTCTATATATATATAAAATAATAATTTGAGAGTATGCGTTAGTTGATGGGTCGATTTTGTTGGAGCTTTTTAATAGTGGATTATGGCATCACATCCAAAGCAGGACATGTTACATGATGAGCACACTCCGTGTCCGCTTTAGATTTCGAACGTGTATTGAGGATCTAAATCTTTTTGCTAATTAGTTTTTTAATAGGTGAGGATATTTTTTATATAATTAGAAAGAAAAAAAGAAAGTGTGAAAGAGATTGGACGATTCAGCACGTACAAGTGGAATGGCGTCAATGTTTTGTTTTTGGATCTGGAGACGCGAAACGGCCGTGGCAGTATGGGACAAGGAGGAGCGTATCGGACCGTTGGAGTCTCGGCTCGTGATTCGGGGTAAAATGAATTCGGGTCTGCCTGCCGCTGTTTGCGGGTCAAAATCTACTCCGGTCAGCGACAGTTTTGTCTGCGCGGTGTAAATTGGATGGAGTTAATGTGCTGTTGCGACGGCTAGGCGGGGGAAATAACGGGAGGACAGAGGACCACGCACGTGCATAATTACTTTTTTTTTTCCAGTGCATAATTACTTCATCCAGACATAAGTGTGAAAGGATTTTGTTTTATTTTATTATTATTTGGCACGTTGGCAGTCAAGGCATCTCTGCCGTCTGCACACTGGATGGTGTGAAACTGACAAATGTGGGATGGAATAGACAACGGTATGGCATCAAAATAACTTGAAACAGTATCTGATCTTACAAAGATTCATAACAATTATAGATCTGGAAGAAACCAGAGTCGAGGAAGACAAAGGCAGCAGCAGAAGATATGCAGAAACTAGCTTACTCGAGCTCCTTAACAAACAATGACAATATCAGACATGACGATATCAGAAAATAGCAGGGTCTCAACTCATCAAAAAACAGAACATTAACAGACAATGGCACTTGCAGTCGTAGAACATGTTCTTACTCGAGTAACAAGAGTTGGGAATCAAAGTTATCGTGTTTCCTCAGTCTCACATCGTTAACTAGATTTTTTTAAAAAAAAAATCACGATTGCCAAATAAAAGTTAAGAGGAAAAAAAGATTTCCGGTCCAATTTAACAACTAGAGAAGTTGCTCTACAACCAGACAGACGTGGAACACTTGCATTCTAGAGAATGAATAAGTTAACTGTTCTACCCGAATTGGTGAATCTTAAAGAAATGCAATAGAATCAAGCATCTGGAGATGGTGTTGGTGCTTTCTCTGGTTGCTCCTCTACCTTGTCTGGAGTTGCTAGTTGCTCTTCACTTGGTGGGGCATCGGTACCATTAGCTTTGGCATCCTTGGCCGGCGATGCTGCTTGCTTTCCAGCAGCGGCAGCACCATCTTTAGCATCCTTGGCCGGTGTTGCAGATTGTTTTCCTGCAGCAGCAGTGGCAGCGCCATCTTTGGAATCCTTGGCTGGTGGTGGAGGTACCATGTGCGGTGGGGGAGTATGTTTTAGCTTCACCAGTACCTGGCGCATCCGTGCAAGATCAGTGGGTTTCCCAGGTTTAGGACCTTGGATCACGGTGATTGAAGGTTTCTTCTCCTGATCCTTCTTTCCTCTCCTCTTCTCGATGCTAGCTATCTCATGGGGGATAAGCTCTGATATAGCTTTCCAGTATTGTTTATCTGCAGTTGCATGGAACTTCTCTTGGTTGGCTAGATAGAGCTGGTTATAAACAAAATAATAATGCTTTAAGACATGCAGATCGTCAATATATCAATTCACATGTTTCTTAACTAAACATAGAATCATGAGCAGCAGCAACAAGCACTAGTTTAGCCTTTTCCCTTTCTCTGTTCTGTGCTTTATTTGTTTCAGCGTTCAATTTCCTTTTCTCATAGAAAGCTTTCTTGAATTCCTCAGCTTCAGCTAGAATTTCATTTCGCCGCTCCTTCTCCCTTTTTTTCCTTCTCCTCAAGTTCAAGTGCATTTTTACTGCATGTTCAGTATAGTAAGCTAATATTTGAAGAAGCACCAACAAAAAATGCTCAAAGACGGATTATTAGAAATTGCATGAAGAACCCTTTGATTTTATTTGACTTGGAGAATAGGATAAAAGAATAGGATAAACTGCAACACCCCTGTGAACTTCAAAGTCGTGATGCTAAAGGGTGGTGGTTTAAGGAAAACGAATGTCATTACAGTTATCAACCCACAATTATTATCAGTTATTCATTCCATGCTTATCCAGATTAAAACACATTACAAGATTAATTTAGGCCCCGTTTGGCCTAGCTTTTGGGGCTGCTTATGGTGTTGCGGCTAGTAGAAATTAAGAAGCTGGGGTGGGGTGTTTGGCCTTTCAGCTTCTCTGTTCCAACCCACAAATAACTGCTTCTCTAAGAAGCAAGGGTGAAGCTGTTTCTCTAGCCCTCCACCTACTTATGCTCAATAACTCTTATATGTAATAATAATTTTTTAATAATATAACTTATAATATTTTTAATAAATATTTTAATTATACTTAACTATAAATTTAATCATATAATTTTTATCTTAGTAATTTTTTTAATAAAAATTTATTTATTATAAATAGAATAACCTAGTCATAAGCTGTGCATCCAAACACCTTCAAACTTCTTCGGTCATCACTTCTTCAACCAGTAAAAACTAGAAGCAGAAGCTAGGCCAAACAGAGCCTTAGCCTTTCTTAATCAAGGAGGTAGGTTAAACGCTTAAAACCTATAATAACCCTCAACAAAACTGTCAACCCCAACGAAGTACGGCAATGAAAAAGCCTCGTTTATATTGATTTCTAGTTCCTTTTTTTAAAATAATAAAAACAAGCAAACCAACTATGTACAGGAGTTCTAGCGAAAAGGCAGGATTGGAATTTATAAATAAGTTAAGAGAGTGGAGGAGAAACAATAGATATTTGGAAAATAACAATGATTTGCACAAGAAAATATTATTACCAATGTACTTAAAAATAATGGATAACATAAGGCCTCTATATATTGAGGCCCTTAGATACAATCCTAATAGTATTTGAATTATTATTTACAAGATAAGTGTTCTCCTAATTTGCCATTTTCCAATAATGTACCTTCCAATAATACATTTTCCAACAAAGTATATGAAGTTCCAAAGCAACATTGTTAGGGAATGAGGCGACTAGTATAATTTATACACTTAATTCTAGCATTTGTATATATTATATATAACACTAATTTACCATTGTCAAACACAGTGCGAGATAGTCCGATGACTCAATTTCTATGATGGAAGCAAAAAAAAAGTTGTGAAGCACTACGTGGCACACAAAGAATGTATAAAATCATCCTGCCAGGACCTTTTCTTGTCTTGAGCACATCTTAGACATTTCAACTTTTTCAGATAGTATCTAACGTGCAAGAAGTGCTAAATTAACTAAATCAAGTATTGGGCTTAGGTCTAGTTTAAAACTGGAGGTGCTACACTTTTTACCAATAGTTCCCTTGTGTGTGTTCCGGCTGTTTGTTCCTTTATAAAATGTATTCTTTCTATTTTTCAATGTGCCTCACTTTACGGAGTGTTCTATGGCATTTCATATTGTTCAAGCTCATATTGCTAATAATTTAGTACTACACACAAGTAGGTGTTTACTGCCAGGTTTAGGGTGGTTTGCACGAATCTTCCAAAGGGAAAAAAAAATCAAAGACCGTGATAGTTGGCATTTAGAGTAGGTCAATGACTTGAGAAACTTAAGGTGAACCAAAAAGTTACACTCATCAAGAAGGTATCATGGGATACAACATTGAAGTGATGAGAAGCCACCGACCGGACATAGAAGATACTGAGTCATAACTCCATGTGATAGAGGGGACAATTATAATGCTCTGCCTAAAGCACATCAAGAACATGGAGGTGTTGCAGGAGGGCACAATAAGTCATATCAACAGTTTAAGTGAGAAATCTCATAAAATTTTAAATATTTGTATAAAGAAAAATAAAAAAATGACATCGAGATTGTTGGTGCTCATAAAAGCTATCCATGTAAGTGAGGACATTTCAAATTATAAGCTTCAAATTGCTTTTCAACTTTAATAATACTTTTTAGATACTAAACTAAATTGAAATAGTATAAAGTGCCAGTAGCCACTTGGTATCTAGCAAGAAATGTCAAGTGATGATGGTGAAGGTGATATGATAATATATAAAAAGGGTTTGCACAATCAATACATGGACAAAGTTGAAAGAGATGAAGGTTCAATTCTTGCCTAAGAATGTGAGTTACATTATTCAGAGGAAGTTGATACAATTTCAATATAACTCTTGTAAGAAGATATGTGAAGCAATTGCATGTTGGATACCTAGCCATGATGAATAATAAGCTCTATTATTTTCGTGATTGTTTGGAACCAATGGGCACAACAACTATTGTATCAATGAAAATTTATGAAACTAGCATGTGTGTAAGAAGCGGTAGAGTGACTCACAAACTCTCCACCAACCAAGTAAAAAAACAAGAGTATGCAAACTTATAGCACTTGATCCTTTGAACATTCCAATGTGCAAAGATCTTCAAGAGTAGAAGGAATTGCCACAAAAAACTGTCTACCTAAATGAAAAAAGAATACTTTCTATGTTAAGGCAATAGCGGGTAAAGAATTATCTCTATAAACAAGTCATATCACACTATAGTGATAAACACCATGACTATGGGCCTCAAGAAAGGCAAGAATAAGCATAGACTGTTAGTGTATATGCCTTGTTCTACCATATTCATTCATTCTATTAAATAATAAAGACATTATCATTATTATGTTGATTGCCTCTGTAGATGTGTTAGATAACATAATTGATTTTACTCAATCTCATAACATTATCCCAAGTAAAAGTATCTTAGTGGATAAATGACAATTTTAGTGTATGTAAGACTAGCATGTAGGCTGATTGAGTGCGTGACATACACATGGGTGCATCTAGACATACTAGATCAATCCGCCGTGAAGCTATCACTAGAGTGCCACAAGTCAAATTCATAAGTAACTGATGGTGTATTAATCAATAGACTCGACGTTATACTTACATATGGTAAGTGATGTACTTTGATACAACCTACTTACTAAAAAAGTCAAAACAACTTTCATTAAATATGTCATAAGTTATATGTAAAGTACGAATAGTCAATAGAGAATTTGTTCTTCCTTCTAAAAAGAGTCTCATAATCCATTGCTCCTCCCATGTGTGTATGATTGAGAATGTACAGTCATACCCAGGAGATTGTATTTTCTTGCTGAAGTCATTCCCATATGATTGGAATAACAAGGGTGACACATTTGTCTATGGGATAATATTATATATATAAAAACTTTGGTGCTGGCTAAGAGTTGTTGACTAACAACACTTTCCTATGCCTTAAGTAGCAACAATGTGTTGCTAAATACCTCTCACTCTTTGGGATGCTCTGTTCAATTTATTGCCAATATCTTATGGAACCTCTAAAGCCGCACTCGCATCACATTTTGGTCGAGTAACCTTGGATGGAATTATGTGTTAATTCGAGTCGATTTGAGAAATTGGAGAGTCTAACACAAGATCAAAGTTGATTGAATGGACAATTTATATCAATTGATAAGCTGGACACACATTCTAAGTGATCTAAAGAATGGAGGCGCTTACTGAACCTGCAAGAGCCGCCCACTGGCACTAGGCAAAAGGCCCAAGCCATGCAAGGCAATGACACCTATAGTGGCTAACGCAGGGGCATATGACGCATCTACTAAGCCTAGCAGGGATGCTTGATACTGTTACAGACGGACCAGCCTAGGCCCAGTGGAGGATTTACATGAGGAGAGGGCCTAAGCCCAATAGTGAGGGAAAAGGGTGGTGGAAAACCAAGAGACATTCATGAATGAGGATTTAATGTGGAAACATTCATGAATGAGATTTAATGTGAAATACCAAGAGACATTCATGAATGAGAATTTAATGTGAAGACATTCATGAATGAGATTTAATGTGGAATACCAAGAGACATTCATGAATGGGGATTTAATGTGGAGACATTCATGAATGACATTGAATAGACTGAGAGGTTTTTATATGGGGAGTGAGGGATGGAGAGGATAGCTAAGGTTTTTGATTTGTGAGTTTTGGGCTCTTTCGAGAGATAACTCGTCACCATCGGGTGGCTTGAGGGAGGGTTCCATCTTGAATCCTATATGTGGTCCGACCTGCCGGATCGATCACCGGAAAACCGGTGGAACGGCAACGGATAAGGGCAGAAGAAATTCTGTTGTCGGTAATAGATCTACACGGCAGATCTACTATCGTGGGCAAGCCGTGAAACCATAGAACGAAGGAGAGGCGTTTTGAATTTTGGAAGAATCTTTTTCCACCAACATCTACAGCGACTTCGTGAGTCTTTAGTGAAGAGGGGCGTGCGTTTTTTGGGTGTCGGCTGTGGAGATTGAGCAGCGGCGAGGAAGAAGACCGCTGTCAGTGTGAGAACGGACGAGCACCATGACGACGACGAGATCCGACGCACGTTTTGAGGAGATTGAAAAAACCTTGCAAGATCTGTTAGCGAGAGAGGAGCGCCGGCGCATAGCGGAGGCAGCCAACGAGGAGCGATGCCGCGTGACGGACGCCGCCAACGAAGAGCGCCAGCGGATGATCAATAAGGAGAGCAAGACGATAAAGGAGGATTTGCTAGAGTTGAAGCGCCTGATGAAGGAAATCTTGAAGGGGACGCAGACTATGGGCGTTGAGGAACCAGCGCACAGCATCCACCGACCTAATTGGGCGGCGAACGAGCAAAAAGCGAGGAGGCGTTGGTTGAAGGGCTGGATGAGGTGGCTCACATGCCTGAAGAGGAGGCGTGGCTGCCGCCACGGGGCTGGCCGGCAACCTACGGGCTCGCACCAGTCGGGACGAGAGGCTTTCTGCATGAAGGAGATCTGGCGGGCCGAAGACGACGGGGAGCCCTGGGACCTAACCAGTAAGGTGCGGAGGCAGAAGGGGCATACGCCGAAGGGGAGATGGCAGGGCAAGCGCGTAGGGGAGTATTTGGCGCAGACCCTTACGGAGCCGAGAAGGAAGGCGAATGGGTTGGCGGCGTCAGGTGAAGAGACAAAGGCTGGCAGCCGCATCTGGGCCAGCGTGCAGCAATTGGGGCGAGGCGGGCAGCGCAAGCTCGCGGCGGGCTGCCACGAGACGGTATGCACAGCTACGCGCCACAGCAGCGTGCGTACCCTGGAGAAGTTGGATGGGCCAAGGGGCCTGAAGAGGAAGTTGACGTATGGGGGGATTGGGGCCCCACGGGAGGTGAGCAAAAAGCATGGTGCCGACGCGTCGGCTTGAGACTCATGATCCTAGCAGAAGATGAGGAGAAAGACCCTGCTAGAAGGAGACGCTCGAGCAACTTGGGACCCTGGAGAAGGCACAAGCTATAGTTTTCTTAAATAAATTTTGAGCAGCCTCTCACCGTGGAGGAGGCACAAGCTGTACCAAGGCCGGTTGGTGCTTCCGGCCAGCTCATCGTGGGTCCAGAAAATTCTTCGTATCGACTTGCTCTTCCACTAGATGGTTAGAATTCTACGAGGGAAGACGAGATAGTTGTCCGTACACAGTTCCCAACATTTATGACTAGTCTTGGGCACAAGACTTCTTCTGGTGGGGGACAAATTGTTACAGATGGACCAGCTTAGGCCCAGTGGAAGATTTACACGAGGAGAGGGTCCAAGCCCAATAGTGAGGGAAAAGGATGGTGGAATACCAAGAGACATTCATGAATGAGGATTTAATGTGGAGACATTCATGAATGAGATTTAATGTGGAATACCAAGAGACATTCATGAATAAGGATTTAATGTGAAGACGTTCATGAATGAGATTTAATGTGGAATACCAAGAGACATTCATGAATGAGGATTTAATGTGGAGACATTCATGAATGAGATTGAATAGACTAAGAGGTATTTATATGGGGAGTGAGGGATGGAGAGGATAGTTAAGGTTTTTGATTTGTGAGTTTTGGGTTCTTTCGAGAGATAACTCGTCACCATCTGGTGGCTTGAGGGAGGGTTCCATCTTGAATCCTATCAGATACTAAGAACAATGCCACCCATAATGAAGCCCTCTCTCAGATTATTTGCAACAACTCCAGCAGAAATTAATTGTGAAGGGGCAGTCCACCATGCTGTATAAGGAGAGGTGCCGGTACTTAGTATAAATAAGAACGCATCTCTTCTCCCCTCTTGCCGCTACCTCCCCTCCTCCGTGTGACTGTGAGCTCCAAGGAAGGCCAAGGCTTGATCCTTTCTCCTAGACTAGCACTAAGTGCAAAGCGAGGTGGTGTTCAAGGGGTCATTGTGTGGGATAAAGGGCAAAACACTCTATCAATCACTAACCTCACACCCTTCAAAAATAAAAATTTTATCCTCTAAAAAAGGAAAATCAATTTTAGACAACATTTCCACTGCGTTTATTATAGTTAAAAATCTATTTATTGGCGGTTTTCCCCAACATAGATCTATTTCGAACAGATACAAATAAATTGCAATAAATAGTACACAAAGCAACTAAAGCAACAAAAAGAGTCAATAGTTGCAAGCATGAGGATGCTTAGACTTCTTAATATAAAGCAAACAAGTCATCTAGGAAGGAGGAGTTATCAATGACAAATTGCAAGTATTTGTTTTTGGACATTGTCATATTTGGCTTAGCTGCAGCTAGTATCAATACCCGAAGTGCAAAGCCTGATGTACGCTGCACTTGTTGGACAGCATCATCTGAGATTTCATTTTCATAGACAAGAATCTAAGAGCATTTCCCTTGCTGTTTAATAAAAATTGTGATTGTTGATTGCTGACCTCTTGCCTCTTAAAGTAGCAACTTCTTCAATTATACCCTTGCTTAAATGTGAAATATTCTCTACTGGGCCAAGAGTAAACCATCAAGAAAAAAGGGGCAACTGATTTTGTCTTGTATAGTAACCAATCAGGTTAAGTATAATCTATTTCCATTGAATAATGAACTCTTGGTAAGTCCGCTAAGTGACACGGGCTATGCAAGGCCTAACAAAGAAACCTAACTTGAGAGATTAAGGTACCTTAGGTTCATTGATGGAGTTTTGACAAGATTTCCATAATTATATGCCTTTGGAGTACAGATATTAGTCTTCTCATATCTAAAAGATTTGAATGATGGAAACTAAAAGCACGAGTTTATGCTGCCTTTGCTAGAGCCTCTTTTGACTCTTCAAACTCAAACAATTTCATTTCAGACCTTTCCAGGAAGTGGTTGGAGCTCTTATGCCATGACATCTCTAGAACTAAGGAGGGTGAGGCAATACAACTCACCATTGAAAGAAACGAGAATGTTACAAAATTCATTCAAAGACCACACAAAATGACATTTATGATTAAGTAAGAAGAAGTTCATACTATATTATAAGTTGTTGTCAAAGAAACATTGTGCTAATTGCTACCGTACAAATAAATGCAAGAAAAAAGAACAACTGAAGGATCTAAACATCCTTGAATGGACCTCTTATAAATTTACAAGACCAAAAATAGCCAGGTAATTCTTCTAGAAGGATGGTTTCACACACTGATATGTGAGGAAGGGCATAAATTCTAAACTATAAATATGCGTACTTAATTTAAAATGCATTAATTATAGTAAAGTAGATATTTAATTAAAATGCAATATACTGAAGACTGTTTTGTGTATGATATAACATTTGTAATTTATATAATTAACTAAATGTTTGTTTTCCTGCATAACATTTCTAAGTACCATAAATTAATCACCTTTGACAGGAATCCAGAACATTGTACGAGAGAACAACACTGTAGAAAAGTAGTGTTACAAAGAACCGACTTACTGAAGCCATCCTAAGCAGATCACACATACATTTCAAGAAGCAGATAACAAATGAACTAGAAATTAAATTATCAACCCATTAGATATCTTGAGAAGCTCTAAAATCTGTATCCAGAATTTTTTTTTTACAGTATCCAGAAAATTTTGAAACTGATGTTCTTCGTTATTTTCCTTAGTTGTTCTTTTGGTAGAAAATATTCCTACACCATGCTTCAGCAAAAATAGGCAACAGAAACGGTAGGTATTGCCGTGAAGGTCACTTTCATAAAATGTTCTCAGCATTTTATGAATGAACAGCCTCCACCCAAATATGACATACTGCCAAATGGTGAACAGGACTAAGTAACTAAAACCGCCCCTATTGTTATGCTAAAAAGGGAAGTCTCCAACTGCTAAACTATAAAAAGGATGAATGAAAAATTAGGAAGTGATTATAGATCTAAATAAACAATGACAGCGACACTACCATCAATGACTTCTCCACATTCGCCTGCAAAAAGAGCACTTACCAAGTACACACGTAATATCCAGGTACAAAAATTTAGAGATGAAATAAAACATATAAATATATTTAAACTTTCATAAGAGAGTAAAAGTTCAAATCGACATAGCGAACAACAATAATAAATAACTCAAGGTAATAGCTGGTGATATCTCAGAGAGAGCAAAAGGGAGAATGAGATCATAGATCAAAACACCAACCAGAAGAAGCTAACCAACTATAGAGATCTTATAACCATCTATAGCACCGTAAACACCACTCAATCAGGTAAATCAATTCCGCAACCTCCGTTCTAGAAATTGTTAACGCAACGTAATCAAAAGATCAACAACGTAACAGAGCTTGGATCTAAAAGGAAAGACGCTAACCGGCGCCACTCGCGTCGAAGGAACCCTTCCTCCCGCATCTGATCCGGGTCGGGAAGCATCGGCCCGTCGGAGGTGAAGATCTCGCCATTCTGCTCCGGGACGAAGGCTTTTTCTTCGGCCTCCGGCGTCAAGAACGGCGATGGCGCGTGCGATAATCCGTACGCGTCCGGCGAGGCGGGCATGCTCCCGCCGCCGCCGTGTTGGTAATCGACGGAGATCTCCTCGGGGTGGAACCCGTACCCGCCGTCGGGGGCGGGAGGGAGATCGTACTCGGAGGGGTCTTTCGCGTGCTCGTCGGCGGAGAAGGAGTAGGCATCGTAGCGCTGGGAGGGGAGGCGGGGGTCATAACCGAGGTAGCCGTCGTCGAAAGGGCGGTCGGAGCCAGGCGGAGCGGCGGCGACCGTCTCCTCCTCGAGGTCGTGGCTGAATGCATCGAACTCAGACGACATCCCTTCGAGATTTCTTGTTTGCGATTTGGTTTACGCTGGTCTTCCGTGTGTTATTATTGTGTTTCTTCAACGGCGAGTGCGGTCGAAATGGACGGTAGAGTTTGGTGATGGTTTGACTGTAACATATGATTGTATGCTGAAATCACGAATTTGCCCTTACGCGAAGGAGGAGAAGGATCAACCATCGTGCCAGCGACAGGAAGAGACACTAATTAATAATTATATCAAAATTAAGTTAAATATTAATAAATCAGAGCCCTTAAGATAAATTTATTAAAAATGTAATAATGACTAATGAAATTCACATATAGGAGAAATTTATCTCTATATTTGTAATTTATAGTCCCTATAATTTTCAAAATATACATAACCCTTATACTTTTTCTTTCGTTTTTTTTTAAAATATATTTATCTATTATGAATTATGAAATACTTCACTTTTATTTGGTTAATATTATTAACATGTATAGCTTTAATCTTTTTTTTACTAATTAGAACTTTACTGTTTTAAAAATAATTTATATTTTTTCCAATTTTTTATAGTTCTCATGTCTACAAATCACTCTATTTAATTTAAATTATTATAAAACAGCTACTAATTTCTATAATTATTCTTGTTTTACTTAAAATTTTAAATTAATTGCACAAAGTTTTCATTATAATTTAATTTGGATCTAAGGTCATAAATAATTCATTTATGACTCATTATGACTATATTAATAAATTGATTTCACTATGCATAAGTGACTCATTTAATAAACGAGTTATATACTAACATGTAATTTGACAATGACTTAACAACATATTTATTAAATAGGTTATTTATAAACCTAACCTTATATGACCATGATAACTTGTTTTTAAATGTACCATTTGTATGAGATAAATTATGTCATATATTGACTTGACCTATCCTATGTATGAGATAAATTATCTACTAATCGTAATTAAAACAAATTAAATTATTTACAAACCACATGTCTCCAATAACTATAATGATTATAAATATCAACAAACCTATTGCGATTTAATAACATCATAATTATAATTTAAAATATATTAAAATCACATAATGACCTTAAATGCTATCAACATTCCAATATCAAAAAAATAACATCATAAGTTAAAATAATTTAAATTACATCATTATCTAAATTCAAAATATCATATTTGACATTTCATATAATAGTTTCGCTTACACATTAGTCAAATATTCACTCTATCTAAATAATTTGGGGATTCTTAAACTCATCCCGAATTCATACTCGAACCCAAACTAATTAAGTATATTTATTTAGTAATATGTTTACTATATTACTATAGTCCACTATAATACATACTTTCTTTTTATTTTCAACTTATTTAATTCTTTTATTTTAATTAAATATTTTTAATTTTTACATTTTAATACAAATGAAATTTTATCCTGGAGAACTGTTGAAAAATAAAAAGATTGGGAAAACAATAATAAAATAGAATACTGATTTTCAGTAATGTATAATGGAGTCGAAACAGTAGGGAAAAAAAAGACGTAAAGTGTTCAGTAACAGAAAAGATTTCAAAAAAAGAATGATAAAAATACTACTCATTTTCAGAAATCTAAATGGGAAACAAAAAAATTTTGAATAAAAAAAAATTTCAATGTTGAGAGTGGGATTTTAACCCACACCCTTTCGGACCAGAACCTTAATCTGGCGCCTTAGACCAACTCGGTCATCTCAACTATTTGTTTAGTTATGGAATGTACATTTTGTTCACCTGCATCAGGAAATGACTAGGGATAGCAAGAAAATCCATCCCCGACCTCGACCCGAAGTCAACAGGAAAACCCGATAAGATAAAGTCAGGTCGAGGTCAGGTATGAGAATTAAGGTACCCACTCCAAAAAAATATAATGATAAATTTATCCCTTTTTAATTATAATCTAATTACTAAATTTATAATAATTTGATGCTTTATTAATTATTATTATTATTATTTATGTATAAATGATTGCATAGTTTGTGTAAAATATTTTTATTTATATATTATGAATATATAATACAAATTATTTTTAAAATAATTATTTATAATATATAATTATTTTTTAGGTCGATCGAGGTCGAGTTTCCCTGCAGGGTTGGGTTTTCTATACCCATCGGGTTCGGGGTCGGGGTCGAGGTCAAGGTTGGGGTCGGGGTCGGGGTCAGGATCGAGTTTGGGGTTGGGGTCGAGGTCGAGGTCGGATTTGGGGTTGGGGTCGGGTCGGGGATGGATTTGGAAAAGTCGGGGCCGAATCAGAAATGACAAAACCCGACCCCGACCTGCCCCGTTATCATCCCTAAAATTACGCTCTACTACCAGGATTCATTTGCAGAAGATGCCGATTGCCGGAAAATGCTGAAAGTAGTGGCATTACCTACTCAATTAGGTGGTGAACTACCGGAAAATGCTAAAAGCAGTGGCATTACCTACTCAATTAGGCGGTGAACTGCTAAAATGCTTACACGTGTATCATCAAATTTGACCCCCCCTCTCTCTCTCTCTCTCTCTCTCTCGTCTCTCCACTCCTCTACTCAAGTTTGACTTTTCCTCTTTTGACTTTGCTCCGAGCTTTGACGACCGACTCTCGACTTTGGCGATTGGCTCCTAACTCCCAATTTCTGTCTCTTGGCTTCGCCCTTCGCTCTCTGCTCTGTTGTACTGTTTGATTCTATTAACTGAAAAATTTATAAATACATATAATTATAAATTACAATAAAAATAATTTTTTCTAATATGAAAGCATATATAAATTTTAGAATTATATAATTGTAAGATCCAAGGATCTTAAGTCCTGGTAAGTACGATTTTTGATTTAAATAGAATCATTGGCTGTGATATTTTATTCTGATTTAAATAAAATTATTGGTTGTTAATTCATAGTGTTAATTTGTAATTAATTAATTAGAGCTTATTGGTTGTTAATTTTAAGTTAATTAATTAGAGCTTATTGGTTGTTAATTTTAAGTTAATTAATTAGAGCTTATTGGTTGTTAATTTATAATTAATTAATTAGACCTTATTGGATGTTAATTTAATCCTTATTGGATTTTCGTTTAAATGAATAATTAACTATGGGTTATTGGGTTTATACTTAAATTAGATGGATTTGAATTAATTAGTTAGTGGATTAATTCATAAACCCTATTTGAATTAATTGGTTAATGGGTTTAAAATTTAAAAACTCAAAGTTTAAGTTAGTAATTTCGGCTAGGGTAGAGAATTGGCGTTTTTTTGGCTTGGAGGAAAACCTTGGGCGACGGCTTGAAGGCTTGGGCGATTCTTGAAGGCTTGGACGAATTTTCCTTTCTTTCTCTTCTTTTTTTCCCTTGGCTGGCGTCTTTGGTGTTTGGTGGCGTTTCTCTTCCATTGGTGGCGACATTGGTAGAACTTCAAGGCCTTAGACGAGTTTTTGGAGAGATCTTTATCTTGGTGTTCACGGTTCAAAATAAGAGGTGAGTGGAGTGTCTTATTCGAATTCTATCAATTTGGTTGTGTTTGTGTTAATTGATACATTTGATTTCTTGGAAACTTTACCATGCTAAAAACCGAAATTCAAGACTTCACCATGTTAAAAACCGAAATCTTGATATTACTTATGAAAACCGAAATCTTGATATTTCTTACATGGAATTTAGGTAGCTTTAAATCAGTGATTCTTGAGCATGAAACTCTTATTAATTATGGTTTTAAATTTTAAGTAGTTAACATGTTTACATGTGGATTGTAAAAATAAATACAAATTAATCCTATGTTGGTTTTTATGGATGCCCTGATAAATGCTAATAATGTTATAGGATTCATGTTTATTTATCTATGACCATGTATCCTTGTTTGAGAACCTTGGGTGATAACTTAGCAAGGTTATACTGAACTGATCAGCATGAAACCTAAGGACTACACTACATTATGTGGTTACGTGATTTTTGAATATTATGTGTTGTGGTCTGTGTATCCGCTATGGGATGGATAGGACTAAGGCTAAGTGTAACCGTGTACTCAAGGGGATAGTCTATATGTGATATGTTAAGGGTTTGAGATTTCAGCCCTGTGTATTGTGTGAGGGGGGTTGATGTTCAGCCTGCCTGTTGTGATTAGTGTGATGAAAGTGACTATCCTAGAGTCTGGTCGACACTTAGGAGTCCATGTTTGTGAAATAAGATATAAGATGTGTCTAGTGGTTGTCCAGGTAAGAAACCCTTTGGGAGAACGAGTGTTTGATGCAAAGTGCCATGTCTTGGTCGGACAGGGGCCACCTCTTGATATCCTCACTCTTAGACTTTTAGATTTTTGTGTTATGGGGTGGTGTAGATCAAGGTATCACATCTTGACCGGGTGGGGATTACCTCTTGAGTCTACACACTGTCCATGTTTTTTGTTGCATGTGATTTGCAGGCTTCTCCCAGTGCTTAGGCCAGAGCCGGGTTGGACCATAGTGGTCACTCTCGATTTATGCTGGACAACTAGGACAATTTAAGTGGTTGGTGTGTTTAGTTAGTTTAGAGTATGGCTCTAGAACTTTGGTTACTCTGTGGTGATAATTGTGTGATGCCTGTACATCTAATTGTTTATATGAGTTTTGTTTCTTATTTTCTGTTCTTTGTTTAGCTATATGTTGACATAATGTTTTGCTAAAGGTTTTTAAAATAATCTGCATGTATCTTTGAGTGTATGTTATGGATCGTCGATTGAGACTATCCACTCACTGGGCTGTGTAGCTCACTCCTCATTATTTTCAGGTATAGAGCAGGGGCGCATTACCAGTTAGTATTTTATATGGATATGGTGATTCTCTCTATAGTTATGCCAGTTGGATGTATGAGACTTTTGTGCTTAATTAACTGGGGCCGGTTGTGGCCGAACTATGTGAACTTGTGTTGCTGGTTGTGGCCGAACTATGTGAACTTGTGTTGCCGGTTGTGGCAGTTTTAAGATTTTGATTTATGTGTCACCGAGGGCTTTGGCCTGTTTTCGGTGTTTAGTATCATTGATGTTAGTTCCATGAGTTTATAGAATCGACATTGTGGTTTTGTTTCGAATTTCAAGTCGATTTGTATTTTGCGATCAGATTTGATATAAATGCGAACTTGCATATGTCTAGTGCAAGTATTGCCTGGTGGCAGGTACCCTTATGTGATTTATGGATTTTACGGATTTATACGGCTTTGATATAACTGTTGCCTTGCATATGTCTAGTGCAAGGATTGCGTGGTGGCAGGTACATTTATGAAATTGTGTTTCGTGGAAATTTTATGTATGGATTCTCGAAAATTTTCAGATCGGGTTTTCCTGAACTTGGTTTTACCTAGCATGTGCATCGATCTTGTATGATAACATCCTGTTCCTCTATGACTTGTGTTGCTTGTTTGGGGTTAAGATAACGGGATGTGACAATAATACAATAATATATATATTTTTTAAGCTATTACATGTGTGAATTTCATCTTTAAGGTGACTAATCCTAAATTTTTTTACAATAGTTCCCCTTATATTATATACATTATTATATATATATATATATATATATATATATATATATATATATATATATATATATATAACAACATAATATATAGTAACCATAATACATCACAAGTATAGAACAATATGAACTTTTCAAGTATAAAATTGAAAAGTAAATCCAAACTCATATAATTTATAACTGTACCATCTAACCAAAATAATAAATTATATATTACATATCAAAAAGATGTTGCACTTTATTACAACAGCATTCATACTAATAACAAACCATTGTAAATGTGTTTAAATCACACATATTATGCCATTAGACTTAGAGCAATCTGATTACGCTGCATATCTATTTGAATAATATTTATTTGCTCTTTAACAACTTTCTCACTAACTTCTAGATCAGCCTCAATACTGAAATCAATATTAGTATCACAGTCTTGAAAAATCTCATCATATGTCGTTGTTTACCTAATATAATTATGTAGTATCATTAATGCAACTACAATTTTAAATTGAGTCTCAAATGCAAACGACGATATATCGCGGAAAATATTCCACCTCTTCTGTCACACTTCAAAAGTCTGTTCAATACAACTTCTAAGAAAAGAATGTGTTTTATTAAATACTTCTTTAAGGCCTCATAGTGAATGCCCTTGTTGATATTCTTGAAAATAATATCTCACTCCTCTATATAGGCCAAGATACCCACTTATTTGTGAGTATCTGACATCAAACAAATAATATTTTCCTATAAATTTCAAATAAAAATATAATTAGCAATTGTAGTCTTTCATAGAAAAAGAATAAAAGTTAAAATTTTGTATCGTACCTGGAGGAGGTTTTGGAAAATTTAAAGTCAATGCTTTGGAATGAACATGTGCATCATGAGTTGTACCTTCATACCCAGCTAGTATATATGTAAATTTCATATCAAAGGAACATATAGCTACCATGTTTTGGGTTGGTCGACCATTTCTTCCTATAAAATCGCAACTGATCATGCATGGAATGACTGCATCTATATGTGTTCCATCAATAACCCTAATGTAATCCTATTAAAAAAACACGAGGATTTGTATAAAATAATATCAAACATATAAAATTTGAATGTGATAACATAATTTACCTTAAAATGAGTCATATAACAATTGTCATAAAATATTTCTTGTGAAGTATTTCTAAATTCTCTATCAGTGGGCTCTATCATAACCTTTACAAGTTACACACTGATTTCAACACCTCATGGAAGATTTTACTTATAGTTTCACCCCGAATGTTAAAATCTTTCTTGTGCTTGCCTATTCGATGCCCCCTTGCTAATATATAGAGAAAAAGCCCAACTTTTTCATAAATAGATATGTGCTTTGACAGGTTCAAATTATATGAGTTCTCTAAAAAATGACACAATTGTACAAATTTATTTTGCTCCATCCACATCATTTTTCAACACCTTTCTAAGTGTCCTTGTATTATTTCTCTCATCCATCCTATACCTGAATGGGATGATACCATACAAGTGGACTTATGTACATATGATAAGTAATACTCATTCATAGCAAGTACAATATAATTAATCACATTCCACAATGGGTTTGTTTCATCATAAGATCCTCCAAATCACCAAACCCTTGTGTAGCATCACTATAACTATTGTGACCATCCATATCTATACAAATAACAACATAACATAAGTAATCAATAATAAATATTAAATAATGGATATACTCTTAGGCCCTGTTTTTTTGGATGGAATCCACAGGGAAAAGAAAGGAAACTATATTGAATTTAGTAGCATTTCCTACTAGATTCAATGTGTTTTTTTTCTTTTTTCCTATGGATTCCATCCAAGAAAACAGGGCCTTAACAAACAAATAAAACATTACAAGTTCAACAAATATTAAACATCATAGCTTCAATAAATATAACATATCACATGGACAACAAATATAAAATATTACATAATATATTATATGAAACATAACATAAGTCACAAGTTCATCAAATATAACACATCACATTTCTCTCACTTGGAAAGTACGAAGAATCAGCCATCGAGTATGAATAGAACAAGACTCAGGGAAGAACATATTATATTTGTTTAAGTTAATGTAAGACCAAAAATTTGGAAGAAAACAGAGAGGCAGTGTTTGATGTGCCAGCAAGATTTAGGATTGGCATGGAAGGAGAGGATGAGATCGTCAACATACAACAAGTGAGAGATCTTAGCCCCACCTCTTATATTAAAAGGAGTGATCATTTTTTGGTCCACCTTCTCCTTAATCATAATACTCAACAAATAGTAACAATGACGAATAAATACAGAGAGAGCGGGTCCCCTTGCCTGATACCACACTTACTAGAGAAATAAGGAGACTGAGTTCCATTGACAACACAATAAAACTTAGGAGACTCAACACAAGCCTTAATCCAATTGATAAAGGGAAGAGGGAAATTTAAGACTCTAAGCCCATTATATATAGCATTCCAAAAAACTTTGCTAAAAGCTTTCTCCAGGTCAATTTTGAGTAAAGTGTGGGGATATTTGCCCTTAGAGTTATGCATGGTGTGAGCAAGTTCCTGAAGAGTGAGGATACTATCATGGATATTTCTGCCCATCACAAATGCAGTTTGTTCAATGTTAATGATAGAGTGGAGAAAAGGTTTGATCCTATTAGCTAAAACCTTAGCTAGAATACTATAAGAGACATTGCAAAGCGAAATGGGCCTATAATCTTTAACAACCTTAGGGCTAAGGATTTTGGGAATAAAAATGATATGAGTGTGGCCCCAAGTGGGAGGGATGTAGTTAGTTCTGTGGAAGTTAAGCATAAGGGCAATGAAATCTGGCTCCGCAGTATTCCAAAAATGCTTATAGAAATCCCCAGTGAAGCCATCATGCCCCGGGCTTTTACCTTTCGGCAGAGAAGAAACTACAAGCTTGAGTTTAGAAGACATAAAGGGGGCCAAAAGAGTGGCCCCAACATTCTGATCAATATGAAAACAGTGTCTATATCTAGCACAAGATTGAAGAGTTTGAGCAGTATTCGGAACAATTAACCTCCTAGGATTCCAAAGATCAAAATAGTAGTCAGTAAACATATTGAGAATGGACTGAACCTCAGTAAGAGGGGGGCCATACTCATTCAGAAGGAAGAGAATAGTATTGGTTCTAGCTATTAAAGTGACAAGACGATGAAAGAACCTGGTATTACCATCCCCCTCTTTTAACCACTTAGCTTTAGCAAGAGTCCACCACTTTAAATTGATTTGCCTAGATAGAGTAATGGCTTTGTTTGTAAGAGAGAACAGGTTAGTTTCCTCATGAGTAGTCAAATGTCTAGCGGACTCAACAATTTGCCAATTGCGGATCTCCTCCCAAGTGTTATTTAAACACTTGGTTAGGTTCCCCACATTTGACTGTTGGTGTATATGCCCTAGGACCTAGTTTTGGTCTACTCATGTACTTCTTAACATTGATATTTATATATCATTCTGGCATTGTCGTTATCATTGTTTGCTTACACCTGCGATTGTGTACCTACATGATAATGTCCCTGGAGACAGATTAGATCTGTGCTCAAACTGTAATCCCAGTCGATGTGCCTTAGTAGATATGGGACAGCTATGGTACTTATGAGACTGATATGTGGGCTGGTTAGGCACGTGGTGCTAATGCAGACACATGGGTATATCATGGAGGATATACTGGATAGACCCGCTATGAGGCTATGACTTGGTGTCATGAGTTATCCTCATAAGTGATAGGAGATGCATTGATCTTTTGACTTGAGGTCATTGATCATTCTATATGGTTAGGGACTTGCTTTGATGCAACCTAACACCTCACCGAAGTTGGGAGGTCATAACGGTTGTCATTGGGCATGTCACGACCCATATGAGAAGGTCAATGGACAGACATAGGATTTGCCCCTTCCTTAGGGAAGCTTGATATCCATGGAGCTCCTCTATGGCTCTATGACTGAAAGTGTATGGCCATACCCAGGTGAAGACCTGTTCTAGTCATAGCCATGTGATTGGATGAAAACAAGTGGTGACACACTTGACCAATCGGATATCAGTTCGGCAAAGAGACTGAAATGCATCTGTACCTAGTTGCGATGATGGGGATGTCGATGTCGATATCCATTCCAATGACCTGGGTAGCAGCGATGCACTGCTAGGTGCCACTCACTGCTTGTGATGACCTTTGGTCAGCATTGCCAGCGTCAGAGGAACCTACAGGGTCGCACACCTTGATACTTGAGTTCTCGTATTGATCGGGAAGCCTTATGATCGAGTTATTGGATGACTCGGATCTAATTGGGAGATTTCATCAGCGCCAATGGGCCTGATGAGATGGAAGAATGTTATTGGAGCCAAACTTCATTTTTGGCAGGTTGACCCGTATTTGACCATGGTTGGTCAAAATCGGATTAGGGTTGCATTGGATTGGATCCAATTGCTTAATCAACCTATGCAATGAAGCTTGAGCTAGCTCATTATCCAATGAGGCCCAATAACAAGTTCTCATGAAGAGGAGAAAGGCTAAAAGGGTATAATGGGGTTAAAACTTCTCCCCTAGGCGCCTATGGGCATAATGGGGAGAAGTGACACAATTTGCTCTACATGGAAGCAATTGGCGCCTCCCCCCTTTAACCCTTATGGAATGCATGCCTCTATGGCATGTTTGAGGCGCAAGGCAAGGCCTTGGCGCACAAGGAAGGGTATGGAAGAATATGGAAGGGTTGAATGAGAGTTATGGAAATGTCTTGGAGACTTTCCTTATCTCAAACCTCCTCATCCTAGCCCTACACTTGTCATGATCCTAGCCTTTGCTCCAACCGCCTATTGCCCTATATAAGTGACCCTTGTCGCCTCTTCTTGTGAGAGCAATCAATCCTTGGAGGCGTGAACACAATAAGAGGGCGAGAGCAAGGAACTTTGGCGCAAGCATCCTCTTCATCAAACCCTAGCCGCAACCTTCCTCCCTTCTTGCTTCTTTGGCGCAAGAGAAGTGAAGGGTTGGCGGCATTCTCCTTTCTCCACTTCATCCTTTGGCGCTTCTACCTTGGAGGTGGCGCAACCTTGAAGTTCAAGAAAGAGTGAGGCTTAGATCTTCTTCCCGAGGCTAGCACCGAGCGAGGAAGAAGAGAACTCAAGAGATCCGTTTGTGCGAGACTGCAGAGGGCGCACACTTGGACGCCTACATCGGCATCGCTCAATATTGCTCCTAAGGTATTTCCTAACTCATCGTGTCGACTCCCTTGCATGCGATCTTCACTGGGTTTTTGGGACCGGCCTGTTTCTGGGACATTCTTCCGCAGTGCAAAAATGTGTATCCATAACTCTGAAAAATTGTAAAATGTCCCCGGGGTTTCCCAACAGTGGTATCAGAGGGACTTGCAAGACTCGAATGATGTTTTATGCTTTTCTTCCATGCTCACATGCCATATCTCTATTTTCGTAAATAGCATGATGCATGGCAAACGATTTTTCTAAATTAGAAAAATTAGGGTTTCTTGTTTCTATCATCCTCTCAATCTCTTTTGGATTTTTGGATTATTTTTCTTGTTTGATTTAAAGATTAAAGGCGCACGTAGTTTTGTCAAGTAGGACGGGCATTGTGTCTTCGGACTGGCCAAGTCTCTTGATTTGACAAAATTGCCAGCCGAAAGGATCTCTGAAATCATCATGAAAAATGAATCGCAATTAACCAAAAGATTTGTGAGAAGAAGATGAGAAAAAGAGACTAGTTTTATGAAAAAGTAAAATTTCAGATTTTATGTTTTTCATGAGCATGTAGAAATGCATGAGTAAATACCTTGATTGTGCATGATGTTGTGATCATTAGTCAAGCCCCCCTTTGCATGCCTGTGATGTATCAATGTTAGGCCTGCGTGCCGCTTTTCCTTTTCTTTTACCTGGTGGGAAGATTAGGGCAAGCGCATGGCGCATGAAGCTTGCGCACCTTGGATGATGGCGCAACAAGCAAGAGACGCATGCCTGCTCAGTGGCGCATCTTACCTGAAGCAACGACCATGGCATTGGCCGAACCTTTGGGGCCTGCCCCTAGGGTTTGTGAGCTGAACCATGAGAGAAGGGACCTTGGAGCCAACCTTGATGTTCAAGCTAGAGGTCGGCTAGGCTAGGTCTAGTTTTGGGGCTTGAGTTCTAGGACAAGAGTTGAACCTATTTCATGGCATGAATTGGTTCAGTGTCTTGTATAGGATATGATCACATCATCTTTACTGCTTTCATCTAGCATGCCTGAAATGTTTTATCTTTATGTTATCACTATAGGACTGCATGCCTGTATTGGTAGACATAAGACAAAATTGATGAGACCTTAAAAACACTCAATTAAAATATCAAGTCTGGTAGCCTTCTAACGCGTAGCCCTCACTAAGCTATCGATCAGTAGAGTTGTGAACTGTTTCCCACCCTCGTGGGACACACCCACTTATCTTTAGAAAGTGCGTGGTGGCAATGGTTTCCCCAGTCCAGTTTTAACCTGGGCGTGCCTTCGCAAGGAAACTCGTTGGCCCTGGGCATAACGGTTAGGAATGGACTTGACTAAGAAGTTCACATGTGCTGGGCACATAGTGAAAGTCTAGAGGCATCATTGAGAGGTAAGGGTTTCATGTTGTATCCAGCCCTCGCTGGACATGAAATGCCTGGACTGTCTCAATAAGGGGAATTGTTTGGAGCAATCAGCCGGCGCGCCCACCTTAGGAAACATGGGTTACTTTGTGCATCTCATCCCACCCTCGTGGGACGGAAAGCCTCATGTGAAATAAGGATCCCATCTCACTAGGAAGTCTTAAACTTCCCGATTGACTTTGTGGGTTGTCAATTCGAATATAAAATAGTGGGAGCTATGATCATTTAAAACAAGTCCAGTTTAAATGATTCAAAGTAGTACTAATCTGTTTTTCTTGGGTGTTGTAGAACAATGGCTACGAACACTAGCGGATTATCACTGCAATCTTTCCTTGAAAAGGACAAGTTAGTCGGAACTAACTTTATGGACTGGCATCGGAACTTGAGGATAGTCCTCAAACTCGAAAAGAAGCTGTATGTCCTTGAACAGCCTCTTCCCACGGCTCCTGCGCCTAATGCCAGAACGGCAGATAGAGATGCTTATAGGAAGCATCAGGATGACTCTTTGGAGGTAACATGTCTTATGCTAGCCAGCATGGCACCTGAACTGCAGGTGCAATATGAGGAGCAGAATGCTTTTCAGATGATCACTCATCTGAAACAGATGTTCGAAGCTCAGGCTAGGACAGAAAGATTTGATACCGCCAAAGCAGTTTTTCGGTGTAAGTTGTCTGAGGGTGCACCAGTGAGACCCCACGTTCTCAAACTCATTGGGAATGTGGATCATCTCAGGAGACTGGGACACACCATAGACAATGAGCTGGTTGTGGATCTTATTCTACATTCCCTGCCCCCTAGCTTCAGTCCGTTTATTATTAATTTCAATATGAACCGGATTGAATGCACACGGGAGGAATTGATGAATATGCTCCAAACAGCCGAGCGAGAGATGGGCAAGATCAAACCCAATTCTGTTCTTTTGGTCCCTGCGACCAAGAAGATAAAGAAGAAGGGCAAGGCACGTGCTAAGGACAGTGCCAAGGGTCCCATCAAAACACTGAAGAAAAGGGCGAAGATGTCAAAGGATCAGAGGTGTTTCCATTGTGGCGAGCAGGGTCACTGGAGAAGGGACTGCAGGCAGCTTCAGAGTGAGGAGAAGAAAGGCTTGGCCTTAACTTCTAACTCAGGTATTTATGTTACTGAGGTCAATCTTTCTACTTCTATGTCATGGGTATTGGATACCGCATGTGGAGCTCATATTTGTACAAATATGCAGGGGCTCAAGAAAAGTAGATCGGTGCGGCCTGGAGAGATTGACCTACGCGTTGGAAATGGGGCACAGGTTGCCGCTATTACTGTAGGCGTTTTGACTCTCTCCTTGCCTTCCGGACTTCAACTAGAACTAGATAATTGCTTTTATGTACCTTCGCTGACAAAGAACATTGTATCCATTCCTTGCTTAGCAAGGAAAGGATTTATATTTGAAATAAATAAGAACTCTTGTTCTTTTTCATTTGCAAGTGTGTTCTATGGGAAGGGTACTTTATGCAATGGTCTGTATATCTTAGATATGGAAAGTTCTATATGTAACATAAGTAATAAAAGGACCAAACTGAGTGGTTCAGTTGGTGCTTTCTTATGGCATTGTCGATTAGCCCATATAAACAAGAATCGCATCCAACAACTCCATGCAAATGGGTTGTTAGATTCAAGTTCCTTGGAGGAATTTGATACTTGTGAACCTTGCTTGTTAGGGAAAATGACAAAAGCGCCATTCACCAAGATTGGTGAGAGGGCAGGAGGTTTATTGGATCTCATACATACTGATGTGTGTGGGCCCTTCAATAAACAAGCCAGAGGAGGGTACAGCTACTTCATTATCTTCACTGATGACTTCAGTAGGTATGGTTATGTCTACTTGATGAGACATAAATCTGAATCCTTTGAGAAATTCAAGGAGTTTAAGAATGAAGTAGAGAACCAGCTTGGAAGATCCATTAAAGCTCTTCGATCAGATCGAGGTGGAGAATACCTGAGCGGTGAGTTCTTTGACTATCTGAGAGAGTGTGGGATCATAGCCCAACTCACTCCTCCTGGAACACCTCAATGGAATGGTGTGTCTGAAAGAAGAAATCGGACTTTATTGGATATGGTTCGATCTATGATGAGTCATGCAACTCTACCTCCCTCATTCTGGGGGCATGCACTAGAAACAGCTTCTCTGATACTGAATAATGTTCCATCTAAGAGCGTCTCCAAAATACCATACGAGGTGTGGAGTGGGAGACGCCCTAATCTCTCTTTTATCAAGATCTGGGGATGTGAGGCCTATGTCAAACGTCAGGATTCTAGTAAACTAGAACCTAGATCTGATAAGTGTGTGTTTGTGGGGTATCTTAAGGAAACTAAAGGATACTACTTCTATGTCCCAACCGAGAACAAAGTTTTTGTTGCTCGGGGTGCTGTCTTTCTAGAGAAAGAATTTCTTATGAAAGAAGTTAGTGGGAGGAAGTTTGACTTGGATGAGGTCCAAGTGCAAACACAAGACAAAGAGATGGAATCTGAGCCACCTGCACCAGTTGCTAGGCAACCTGTGTTGGGGTATGCCCTTAAGGCTAATGTTTGAGGCCTAAGGATTGTATCAGTATCATGTAATAAACTTTTATGTTTATAAAGGCAATGGTTGTTATTCAGCTTGTTACATTATCTACTGCAATAAGTGTACTTCTGAATAATGTCTCAATGCTGTTCAGCTAGGCTGACATGCTATTAAGTCCTTAGTCGATATATCTTGGTGAACATGAGACAGCCTTGATATGGTTAAGACTAATTTGTGTTCTAATCTTATAGGATGCTTCGAGCATGGAATAAGATGTAGACTCATGGGTACATTGGATGTACTGGACAGACCCTACTTGAATATTCAATTGTTTGTCACAATGTGAATAATCATTGTTTGCAACAAGTGGCACATTTCCTTTGACTTGAGATCACTTGTGTTTCCTAAATGATGATTGTCATTGTTTTGAGGTAGTTCAATATCATTTGAAACATAATGATTATAGACTATCTTGGATAATGATCTTAAGTCAGGTTAGGGCACTAGTGATAGATATAGGATTGCCGTCTCCTTGTTTAAGGAGTGTGATGTTCTAAAGGGGCCCCCTGGATGAGATGATTGAGAAAAGAGTATGGCCATACCCAGGTGACTATGTTCATCTGATCTAATCATGCTCATCATATTGGAGCTACAGGCTTGACATGCTTGTCCAATAAGAACATCCAGTGGCAAAGGAAATATGTATGCCTAGTGAGTTGGATTCACACTTGTGCTGTAGTTTGGGTGTAGTCTTGGAAGACTCTTTCCTTTATATCGGAAGACAGTGATGTGTTGCTAGATACCCCTCACTGATCGTGATAACGTAAGTTATCGTTACCGACATTTAAAGGAAACCCTCAGGGTCGCACAATTTGATGATATGGCTTACTTAAGTCAGATCGTGTGGACTGAATTGTTTGGGTTCAGTTTAAAGGGATTTAATCTCTGATTGTAAGTGAGATCTAGTCTGATCATGTTTGATTGATTAGGGCTTTAGATTGGTAAGCTTCGATCGAGAGAATGGATGCTAGATCAGTGAGATCAGGAGCATCAAGAGATGAACGGTCAGATCAAGTACCTTAGGGTTTAATGTGATCTGGACTTATGGCTTGGGGTGTTTGGTCATTGAACCAAACCAAAATGAACCGGCTCATGGATGAGCGCGTGGTTCAAAGGTGAAGTGGAGTTTGCGATTGGGGTAAACCCAAGATCGCATGTGGAGAAGTGGCATGCTATTTTTGGATAGCACTTCTCAACGTGACCACGCTTCACGTTTTCCCTCTTCAGGCCTTGTCGCCATTTTGGCTTTCGGTCTTGAGGCATTCTTGCGTGAAGGAGAGGAATAGACGACAAGAGAAAAATCGCCAAGCCAAGAAGTTCTCTTCCCTTTCACTCGACAAGGACTCCTTGGGACCTTGCTAGCACAAGGATCGCCAAAGGGAGTAGGCGACATCAATTGTGTGCGTCACCTCTGGAGAAGATCCATTTCGATCTTTGTTTCCAAGGCGCCATCTAGAAATGGCTATGGTATGATCCTTCTCTATTTGCAATCGGGTCATTTTTGTTGATCATATAGCATGCAAGATCTAGAAAACCCCTTTCCGCTGCTTTCATCCTTCATATGCGCCTATGCTTTAGGGTTTCGCCCCCCTTTGTGGGGACTTACAATTGGTATCAGAGGCATTTTCCCTGGTAGGCGCATTTTCCCTGGTAGGCGCACCTGAGCTGCAGATGGCGCTTGGGCCCTGGTTTGGGCCAGATGAGCAGCAAAAGTCCTATTAAGAAAAGCAAGTGAAGACTTAAGTTTAATTAAGGTCTTACTAGGGCTATGGGCTTTTTCCACATAAGATCCATGCTTTCTTTTATTGTTTAATTAAGTAGAACAGCATGATTTTTTTATCTTCTGCTATCACCATAGGAATTGCATGATAGTGAAGAAGATAAAAGACCGTTAAAATCCAACGATAAAATATCAAGCTCGTAAGCCTTCTGACGCGAAACCTCACTGTTCTGACTATCGTTGGAGCCGTGTTGTACCCACTCAGTGGGCACGTCCATCTATCTTCAGACGGTGCGGGATTACACCTGCGTGTTACAGAGAAGGGATTTATCGCTTCTCGTTGCTCAGCATAGCACGTGGTGGTCCAGGGAGTAGGTCGGGTCAGCTTGACCATGTAGGCTACATATGTGGCGCATATGGTAGCGCATGGAGGCAGCCATCTGTGGGGGTCAGAGACTGTGTTGTACCAACTCAGTTGGCACAGTCTGCTGGATTGCCCAGATGAAGGGGAATCGCACGGGTTGGCGATTGGCTGGGACAGCCTACCAGAGATTAGTGCTTGTACTCTCTGTGCATCTTATCTCGCCTGAGCGGGACGCGGAGACCAAGTATGAAATCTGGATCCCATCTCACTAAAAGAGTGATACTCTTTCGGACTGTTTAATGGATTTTTCAGTCAGCTAAAAATAGTGAGAAAAGAATCTTTCTTAAGTCCTGGATTGATTCTGAACATTGATACTGACCTTGCTGTTCTTGCATTGTTTGTAGATTCCTGCAGCAACGAACACCATGAACTTCAATGTGCGATCCCTACTGGAAAGGGAGAAGTTTGCTGGGCCGAACTTCTCAGACTGGTTCGGACACCTTAAGATTGTTCTTAAGGCAGAGAGGAAACTGTATGTCCTCGAGACGGCTATACCGCCTCAACCCGCTCCGAACGCCGCAAGGGCGGTTCGGGAAGCCTATGAAAAGCACGTCAATGATAGCATTGATGTCGCTTGCCTGATGCTAGCGTCTATGACGCCACCGCTGCAGCGTCAGCATGAGGATATGTCGGCTATAGAGATTATAGCGAACCTCAAGATGCTGTATGCTGCACAGGCGAGGACAGAACGCTATAATCTGACAAAGCTTTTCTTTCAGAGCAAACTGGCTGAAGGGAGCCCAGTGGGAGCTCACGTGCTCAAGATGATTGGGCACAAGGAAGCTCTAGAGAAACTGGGGCATACCATCAATCAGGAGCTTGCTGTAGACATTATTCTGCAGTCTCTCCCGCCCTCATTCGATGCGTTCATTATTAACTTTAATATGAACAAAATCGATTGTACTCCGGCAGAGCTGCTGAATATGCTCTTGACTACTGAGGAGACTCTGAAGGGAAAGCCTTCAACCTCTGTCTTAATGTTTCCTTCCAGGAACAAGAAGAAGGGGAAGAAGGGCAAAGCCCCAGTCAAGAGTTACAGCAAGGCTCTGAAACAGAAGGTTAAGCGGTCGAAGGAATACAGATGTTTCCACTATGGCCAGCTGGGTCACTGGAAAAAGGACTGTAAAGCGCTCCAAGGAGACAAGAAGGGAAGCATCGCTTCTGGCTCAGGTATATTTGTGACTGAAGTCATGATATCTTCTTCTTCTATATCATGGGTGTTGGACACTGCATGTGGAGTTCACATTTGTTCAAATGTACAGGAACTCAAGAGAAGAAGACAGGTGGGACAGCATGAGGTGGACCTACTAGTAGGAAACGGGGCACGGGTTGCTGCTGTTGCTGTAGGGACTTATTTCATCTCTTTGCCATCTGGGCTTGTATTGGAACTAGACAATTGTTACTTTGTTCCCAGCATTACTAAAAATATTATCTCCATTCCTGCTCTTGTCAGGAAGGGATTTTCCTTTGAATGCAATATTTCAAAGTGTGTTCTTTCTTATGATAATATTGTTTATGCAACTGGTTCAATTAACAATGGGTTATTCATGTTGGACATGGAATGTTCTATACAAAATATTGATATTAAGAAAGCCAAGTATGCTGATGACAGCACCTTGCTATGGCATAGTCGTTTAGGCCATATTAACAAGAAGCGCATTAAGCGGTTGCATGATCATGGACTGCTGGGATCATTCTCCTATGAGGAGATTGATACATGCAAGGCTTGTTTAATGGGTAAAATGACGAAGTCACCTTTTTCTAATAAAGGTCAAAGGGCTTCAGGTTTACTTGACCTTATACACAGTGATGTGTGTGGGCCATTTAGTAAACATGCCAAAGGTGGCTATCAGTACTTCATAACCTTTACTGATGATTTCAGTAGGTATGGGTATGTCTATTTAATGAGACATAAAAGTGAATCTTTTGACAAGTTCAAAGAGTTCAAGAATGAAGTACAGAATCAGCTAGGCCGAAATATCAAGGCACTTCGTTCTGATCGAGGTGGAGAATACCTAAGTCATGCGTTTACTGACTATCTAAAGGAGTGTGGGATTATCTCACAGCTCACTCCGCCAGGAACACCACAATGGAATGGTGTGTCCGAGAGGAGAAATAGAACGTTACTAGATATGGTTTGTTCTATGATGAGTCAGGCTACTCTACCTTACTCCTTTTGGGGATTTGCACTGGAGACAGCTGCAAAGATACTAAACCGAGTGCCATCCAAGGCAGTTTCAAAGACTCCATATGAGTTATGGTATGGGAAACAGCCGAGCTTGACATTTATCAGGATCTGGGGCTGCGAGGCTTATGTCAAAAAGCTCGCCTCTGGGAAACTAGAGAGCAGATCTGACAAATGCATCTTTGTCGGTTACCCTAAGGAAACTAAGGGTTATTATTTCTACGATCCCAAAGAGAACAAGGTATTTGTTGCTCGGACGGCCATATTTCTTGAGAAAGAGTTTCTTCTGCAAGAGGCCAGTGGGAGAGAAATAAAACTAGATGAGAATCCAGAGGAAGGACAAAGTAGTCAAGCACAGTTGGATGAGCCTGAGCCGGTAGATCAGATTATTGAACAACCTGAGGCTCAGATATCACGGGAACCGCGAAGATCGGGAAGGATTCGTCGACAGCCTGAGCGCTATGACGGAGTCTACGTCATTGATAATGATGAACCCCTCACTTATGCGGATGCGGTCAGTGGACCGGAGTCAGCGAGATGGCTTGAAGCTATGCGCGCCGAGATGGACTCCATGTCAGATAACCAAGTTTGGGATTTGGTTGATCCGCCTCCGGGAGTAATCCCTATAGGCTGCAAATGGATCTTCAAGAAGAAGATTGACATGGATGGTAACGTGGTTACCTATAAAGGCAGGCTAGTTGCGAAAGGTTTCAAACAAATCTACGGGATAGATTATGATGAAACTTTCTCACCTGTAGCCATGTTTAAGTCTATTCGGATTCTTTTCGCGATAGCAGCATATTACGATTATGAGATCTGGCAGATGGATGTGAAGACCGCTTTCCTTAATGGAAATCTGGATGAGGATGTGTATATGACACAACCTGAAGGTGTCACTAATCCATCAGATCGTCATAAAATATGCAAGTTAAAGAAGTCCATTTATGGACTTAAACAAGCGTCAAGAAGCTGGAATATTCGTTTTGATGAATCAGTCAGTGAATTTGGTTTCATCAAGAACGAGGATGACCTGTGTGTATATAAGAGGTTTAGTGGGAGCGTGATTACTTTCCTAATCCTCTACGTCGATGATATCTTAATCATTGGAAACGATATTCCTGAGATGCATGCGGTTAAGGCATGGTTAAGGAAATGTTTCCAGATGAAAGATCTAGGAGAAGCAGCCTATGTATTAGGTGTGAAGATCTACAGGGATAGATCTAAGAGGCTTCTCGGGTTGTGCCAGAGTACTTACATCGATAAAGTCCTGGAGAGATTTCATTTAGAGAATTCTAAAAGAGGATATCTTCCAGTCAGACATGGTCTGAATCTTTCGAAGAGTCAGTGTCCACAAACACAGACTGAGAAAGATGAGATGGACAATACGCCTTATGCTTCGGCTATTGGGTCCATTATGTATGCGATGTTGTGTACTCGCCCAGACGTCGCTTACGGGTTAAGCGTGACCAGTCGGTTCCAAAGTAATCCAGGGAAGGCACACTGGATTGCAGTCAAGAATATTTTAAAATATCTGCGGAGGACCAAAGATATGTTCTTGGTGTATGGTGGTCAGGAAGAACTCAGTATTGAAGGATATACTGACGCTTCGTTCCAGTCTGACCAGGATGATTTCCGATCGCAATCAGGATATGTTTTTAGCTTGAATGGAGGAGCGGTGGTGTGGAAGAGTTTCAAACAGTCAATTGTTGCTGATTCCACAACAGAAGCCGAGTATGTTGCAGCCTCGGAAGCATCCAAGGAGGCAGTGTGGATTCGTAAGTTCATTCAGGAACTTGGTGTTGTTCCTTCGAGTGCAGATCCTTTGGTTATCTTCTGTGATATCACTGGAGCAATCGCACAAGCAAAGGAACCACGGTCGCACCAGAAGTCCAAGCACATACAGAGGCGGTTTCACTTGATCAGGGAGATCATTGATCGTGGCGAGATCAAAGTCTGCAAGGTACATACAGATGACAATCTGGCTGACCCGCTTACCAAGCCTCTGGCGCAGCAGAAGCATGAGAAGCACTGTAATAATATGGGCTCGAGATTTCTCAACCATTAGATTAAGTGCAAGTGGGAGATTGTTGGGGTATGCCCTTAAGGCTAATGTTTGAGGCCTAAGGATTGTATCAGTATCATGTAATAAACTTTTATGTTTATAAAGGCAATGGTTGTTATTCAGCTTGTTACATTATCTGCTGCAATAAGTGTACTTCTGAATAATGTCTCAATGCTGTTCAGCTAGGCTGACATGCTATTAAGTCCTTAGTCGATATATCTTGGTGAACATGAGACAGCCTTGATATGGTTAAGACTAATTTGTGTTCTAATCTTATAGGATGCTTCGAGCATGGAATAAGATGTAGACTCATGGGTACATTGGATGTACTGGACAGACCCTACTTGAATATTCAATTGTTTGTCACAATGTGAATAATCATTGTTTGCAACAAGTGGCACATTTCCTTTGACTTGAGATCACTTGTGTTTCCTAAATGATGATTGTCATTGTTTTGAGGTAGTTCAATATCATTTGAAACATAATGATTATAGACTATCTTGGATAATGATCTTAAGTCAGGTTAGGGCACTAGTGATAGATATAGGATTGCCGTCTCCTTGTTTAAGGAGTGTGATGTTCTAAAGGGGCCCCCTGGATGAGATGATTGAGAAAAGAGTATGGCCATACCCAGGTGACTATGTTCATCTGATCTAATCATGCTCATCATATTGGAGCTACAGGCTTGACATGCTTGTCCAATAAGAACATCCAGTGGCAAAGGAAATATGTATGCCTAGTGAGTTGGATTCACACTTGTGCTGTAGTTTGGGTGTAGTCTTGGAAGACTCTTTCCTTTATATCGGAAGACAGTGATGTGTTGCTAGATACCCCTCACTGATCGTGATAACGTAAGTTATCGTTACCGACATTTAAAGGAAACCCTCAGGGTCGCACAATTTGATGATATGGCTTACTTAAGTCAGATCGTGTGGACTGAATTGTTTGGGTTCAGTTTAAAGGGATTTAATCTCTGATTGTAAGTGAGATCTAGTCTGATCATGTTTGATTGATTAGGGCTTTAGATTGGTAAGCTTCGATCGAGAGAATGGATGCTAGATCAGTGAGATCAGGAGCATCAAGAGATGAACGGTCAGATCAAGTACCTTAGGGTTTAATGTGATCTGGACTTATGGCTTGGGGTGTTTGGTCATTGAACCAAACCAAAATGAACCGGCTCATGGATGAGCGCGTGGTTCAAAGGTGAAGTGGAGTTTGCGATTGGGGTAAACCCAAGATCGCATGTGGAGAAGTGGCATGCTATTTTTGGATAGCACTTCTCAACGTGACCACGCTTCACGTTTTCCCTCTTCAGGCCTTGTCGCCATTTTGGCTTTCGGTCTTGAGGCATTCTTGCGTGAAGGAGAGGAATAGACGACAAGAGAAAAATCGCCAAGCCAAGAAGTTCTCTTCCCTTTCACTCGACAAGGACTCCTTGGGACCTTGCTAGCACAAGGATCGCCAAAGGGAGTAGGCGACATCAATTGTGTGCGTCACCTCTGGAGAAGATCCATTTCGATCTTTGTTTCCAAGGCGCCATCTAGAAATGGCTATGGTATGATCCTTCTCTATTTGCAATCGGGTCATTTTTGTTGATCATATAGCATGCAAGATCTAGAAAACCCCTTTCCGCTGCTTTCATCCTTCATATGCGCCTATGCTTTAGGGTTTCGCCCCCCTTTGTGGGGACTTACAACCTGAGGCTCAGACACAGGTCCCACGTAGGTCTGGGAGAATTCGTCGTGCACCTGAAAGGTATGGGTCATTACCGACCCAACACGATGGGATCTTCATCATTGAGGATGAACCTAGAACCTATGATGAGGCGGTCAGTGGACCGGACTCCGAGAGATGGCTTGATGCCATGCGATCCGAGATGGATTCCATGTCAGCTAACCAAGTCTGGGATTTAGTTGAGCTGCCTGATGGGGTAAAACCCATAGGGTGTAAATGGGTCTTCAAAAGGAAGACGGACATGGATGGCAATATAGTTACCTATAAGGGTAGACTAGTGGCTAAAGGATTTAAACAAGTCCATGGTGTTGACTATGATGAAACCTTCTCGCCAGTTGCCATGTTCAAATCCATTCGGATTCTGCTTGCTATAGCTGCATATCATGATTATGAGATATGGCAGATGGATGTAAAGACAGCGTTCCTTAATGGGAAGCTGACTGAGGATGTATATATGACACAACCTGATGGGTTCATCCATCCTGCAGAGACTAACAAAGTCTGCAGGCTAAAGAGATCCATTTATGGATTGAAGCAAGCATCTCGAAGTTGGAATCTTCGATTTGATGAAGCTGTAAGAGATTATGGTTTTATCAAGAGTGAGGATGACGCCTGTGTATACAGAAAATTCAGTGGGAGTTTGGTGATTTTTCTGGTCTTGTATGTGGATGACATACTACTCATTGGAAACGATATTCCTAGTCTTCAAGCTGTGAAGACATGGTTAGGGAAATGTTTCGAGATGAAAGACTTAGGGGAAGCCGCCTATATTCTAGGCGTGAGGATCTACCGGGATAGATCCAAGAGGCTTCTAGCCCTTAGTCAGAGTACTTACATTGATAAGGTACTGGAGAGGTTCTACATGGAGCAATCCAAGAAAGGATACCTTCCAGTAAGACATGGCCTTACTCTCTCAAGGAGCCAGTGTCCTACAACACAGGCTGAGAGGGATGACATGAGTCGAATTCCTTATGCTTCGGCAGTCGGATCGATCATGTATGCAATGTTATGTACTAGACCAGATGTGGCATATGCTGTGAGCATAACCAGCCGATACCAATCCAATCTAGGTCTACAGCACTGGGTGGCTGTAAAGAACATCCTGAAGTATCTGAGAAGAACTAAGGATTTGTTCTAGGTCTATGGGGGACAGGAAGAGCTCAGTATTCAGGGCTATACTGACGCATCGTTCCAGTCTGACCCTGACGACTTCAGATCGCAGGCCGGCTATGTGTTCAAGATAAATGGAGGCGCTGTATGTTGGAAGAGCTTCAAGCAATCCACCATAGCAGATTCTACAACCGAAGCTGAGTATGTGGCTGCTTCTGAAGCAGCCAAGGAAGCTGTTTGGATAAGGAAGTTCTTAGTTGATCTTCAAGTGGTACCTAGTGCAATGGATCCCATTGAACTCTACTGTGACAACAATGGAGCAATTGCACAAGCCAAGGAACCACGGTCTCATCAAAGATCCAAACACATACTTAGAAGATTTCACCTGATCAGAGAGATCATTGACAGAGGTGATGTCAAGATTAGCAGAGTAGACACAAAGAACAATCTGGCAGACCCATTGACCAAGGCTTTGGCGCAGCAGAAGCATGTTGGTCACACTAGAGATATGGGGTTGAAATTCCTAAACTTCTAGGTCTTAGTGCAAGTGGGAGATTGTTGGTGTATATGCCCTAGGACCTAGTTTTGGTCTACTCATGTACTTCTTAACATTGATATTTATATATCATTCTGGCATTGTCGTTATCATTGTTTGCTTACACCTGCGATTGTGTACCTATATGATAATGTCCCTGGAGACAGATTAGATCTGTGATCAAACTGTAATCCCAGTCGATGTGCCTTAGTAGATATGGGACAGCTATGGTACTTGTGAGACTGATATGTGGGCTGGTTAGGCACGTGGTGCTAACGCAGACACATGGGTATATCATGGAGGATATACTAGATAGACCCGCTACGAGGCTATGACTTGGTGTCATGAGTTATCCTCATAAGTGACAGGAGATGCATTGATCTTTTGACTTGAGGTCATTGATCATTCTATATGGTTAGGGACTTGCTTTGATGCAACCTAACACCTCACCGTAGTTGGGAGGTCATAACGGTTGTCATTGGGCATGTCACGACCCATATGAGAAGGTCAATGGACAGACATAGGATTTGCCCCTTCCTTAGGGAAGCTTGATATCCATGGAGCTCCTCTATGGCTCTATGACTGAAAGTGTATGGCCATACCCAGGTGAAGACCCGTTCTAGTCATAGCCATGTGATTGGATGAAAACAAGTGGTTACACACTTGACCAATCGGATATCAGTTCGGCAAAGAGACTGAAATGCATCTGTACCTAGTTGCGATGATGGGGATGTCGATGTCGATATCCATTCCAATGACCTGGGTAGCAGCGATGCACTGCTAGGTGCCACTCACTGCTTGTGATGACCTTTGGTCAGCACTGCCAGCGTCAGAGGAACCTACAGGGTCGCACACCTTGATACTTGAGTTCTCGTATTGATCGGGAAGCCTTATGATCAGTTATTGGATGACTCGGATCTAATTGGGAGATTTCATCAGCGCCAATGGGCCTGATGAGATGGAAGAATGTTATTGGAACCAAACTTCATTTTTGGCAGGTTGACCCGTATTTGACCATGGTTGGTCAAAATCGGATTAGGGTTGCATTGGATTGGATCCAAGTGCTTAATCAACCTATGCAATGAAGCTTGGGCTAGCTCATTATCCAATGAGGCCCAATAACAAGTTCTCATGAAGAGGAGAAAGGCTAAAAGGGTATAATGGGGTTAAAACTTCTCCCCTAGGCGCCTATGGGCATAATGGGGAGAAGTGGCACAATTTGCTCTACATGGAAGCAATTGGCGCCTCCCCCCTTTAACCCTTATGGAATGCGTGCCTCTATGGCATGCTTAAGGCGCAAGGCAAGGCCTTGGCGCACAAGGAAGGGCGTGGGAGAATATGGAAGGGTTGAATGAGAGTTATGGAAATGTCTTGGAGACTTTCCTTATCTCAAACCTCCTCATCCTAGCCTTACACTTGTCATGATCCTAGCCTTTGCTCCAACCGCCTATTGCCCTATATAAGTGACCCTTGTCGCCTCTTCTTGCGTGAGCAATCAATCCTTGGAGGCGTGAACACAATAAGAGGGCGAGAGCAAGGAACTTTGGCGCAAGCATCCTCTTCATCAAACCCTAGCCGCAACCTTCCTCCCTTCTTGCTTCTTTGGCGCAAGAGAAGTGAAGGGTTGGCGGCATTCTCCTTTCTCCACTTCATCCTTTGGCGCTTCTACCTTGGAGGTGGCGCAACCTTGAAGTTCAAGAAAGAGTGAGGCTTGGATCTTCTTCCCGAGGCTAGCACCGAGCGAGGAAGAAGAGAACTCAAGAGATCCGTGTGTACGAGACTGCAGAGGGCGCACACTTGGATGCCTACATCGGCATCGCTCAGCATTGCTCCTAAGGTATTTCCTAACTCATCGTGTCGACTCCCTTGCATGCGATCTTCACTGGGTTTTTGGGACCGGCCTGTTTCGGGGACATTCTTCCGCTGTGCAAAATGTGTATCCATAACTCTGAAAAAATTGTAAAATGTCCCCGGGGTTTCCCAACAGTGGTATCAGAGGGACTTGCAAGACTCGAATGATGTTTTATGCTTTTCTTCCATGCTCACATGCCATATCTCTATTTTCGTAAATAGCATGATGCATGGCAAACAATTTTTCTAAATTAGAAAAATTAGGGTTTCTTGTTTCTATCATCCTCTCAATCTCTTTTGGATTTTTGGATTATTTTTCTTGTTTGATTTAAAGATTAAAGGCGCACGTAGTTTTGTCAAGTAGGACGGGCATTGTGTCTTCGGACTGGCCAAGTCTCTTGATCTGACAAAATTGCCAGCCGAAAGGATCTCTGAAATCATCATGAAAAATGAATCGCAATTAACCAAAAGATTTGTGAGAAGAAGATGAGAAAAAGAGACTAGTTTTATGAAAAAGTAAAATTTTAGATTTTATGTTTTTCATGAGCATGTAGAAATGCATGAGTAAATACCTTGATTGTGCATGATGTTGTGATCATTAATCAAGCCCCCTTTTGCATGCCTGTGATGTACCGTTGTGAGGCCTGTGTGCCGCTTTTCCTTTTCGTTTACCTGTTGGGAAGATTAGGGCAAGCGCATGTGCTTGGCGCATGAAGCTTGCGCACCTTGGATGATGGCGCAACAAGCAAGAGACGCATGCCTGCTCAGTGGCGCATCTTACCTGAAGCAACGACCATGGCATTGGCCGAACCTTTGGGGCCTGCCCCTAGGGTTTGTGAGCTGAACCATGAGAGAAGGGACCTTGGAGCCAACCTTGATGTTCAAACTAGAGGTCGGCTAGGCTAGGTCTAGTTTTGGGGCTTGAGTTCTAGGACAAGAGTTGAACCTATTTCATGGCATGAATTGGTTCAGTGTCTTGTATAGGATATGATCACATCATCTTTACTGCTTTCATCCAGCATGCCTGAAATGTTTTATCTTTATGCTATCACTATAGGACTGCATGCCTGTATTGCTAGACATAAGACAAAATTGATGAGACCTTAAAAACCCTCAATTAAAATATCAAGTCTAGTAGCCTTCTAACGCGTAGCCCTCACTAAGCTATCGATCAGTGGAGTTGTGAACTGTTTCCCACCCTCGTGGGACACACCCACTTATCTTTAGAAAGTGCGTGGTGGCAATGGTTTCCCCAGTCCAGTTTTAACCTGGGCGTGCCTTCGCAAGGAAACTCGTTGGCCCTGGGCATAACGGTTAGGAATGGACTTGACTAAGAAGTTCACATGTGCTGGGCACATGGTGAAAGTCTAGAGGCATCATTGAGAGGTAAGGGTTTCATGTTGTATCCAGCCCTCGCTGGACATGAAATGCCTGGACTGTCTCAATAAGGGGAATTGCTTGGAGCAATCGGCCGGCGCGCCCACCTTAGGAAACATGGGTTACTTTGTGCATCTCATCCCACCCTCGTGGGACGCAAAGCCTCATGTGAAATAAGGATCCCATCTCACTAGGAAGTCTTAAACTTCCCGATTGACTTTGTGGGTTGTCAATTCGAATTTAAAATAGTGAGAGCCATGATCATTTAAAACAAGTCCAGTTTAAATGATTCGAAGTAGTACTAATCTGTTCTTCTTGGGTGTTGTAGAACAATGACTACGAACACTGGCGGATTATCACTGCGATCACTCCTTGATAAGGATAAGTTAGTTGGAACTAACTTTATGGATTGGCATCGGAACTTGAGGATAGTCCTCAAGCTCGAGAAGAAGCTGTATGTCCTTGAACAGCCTCTTCCTGCGGCTCCTACGCCTAATGCCCGAACGGCAGACAGAGATGCTTATAGAAAGCATCAGGATGACTCTTTGGAGGTTGCATGTCTTATGCTAGCCAGTATGGCACCTGAACTGCAGGTGCAATATGAGGAGCAGAACGCTTTTCAGATGATCACTCGTCTGAAACAAATGTTCGAGGCTCAGGCTAGAACTGAGAGATTTGACACCGCCAAAGCAGTCTTTCGGTGCAAGTTGTCTGAAGGTGCACCAGTGAGACCCCATGTTCTCAAACTCATTGGGAATGTGGATCATCTCAGGAGACTGGGACACACCATAGACAACGAGCTGGTTGTGGATCTTATTCTTCATTCCCTGCCCCCTAGCTTCAGTCCATTTATCATTAATTTCAACATGAACCGGATTGAGTGCACACGGGAGGAATTGATGAATATGCTCCAAACAGCCGAGCGAGAGATGGGTAAGACCAAACCCAATTCTGTTCTTTTGGTCCCTGCGACCAAGAAGATAAAGAAGAAGGGTAAGGCACGTGCTAAGAGCAGTGTCAGAGGTCATACCAAAGCACTGAAAAGAATGGCGAAGAAGTGAAAGGACCAGAGGTGTTTTCACTGTGGCGAGCAGGGCCACTGGAGAAAGGACTGCAAGCAGCTTCATAATGAGGGGAAGAAAGGCTTGGCCTTAACTTCTAGCTCAGGTATCTATGTTACAAAAGTCAATCTTTCTACTTCCATGTCATGGGTATTGGATACCGCATGTGGAGCTCATATTTGTACAAATATGCAGGGGCTCAAGAAAAGTAGATCGGTGCGGCTTGGAGAGATTGACCTACGCGTTGGAAACGGAGCACAGGTTGCTGCTGTTGCTGTAGGCGTTTTGACTCTCTCCTTGCCTTCTGGACTTCAATTAGAACTGGACAATTGCTTTTGTGTACCTTCACTAACTAAGAACATTGTATCCATTCCTTGCTTGGCAAGGAAAGGATTTAAATTTGAAATAAATAAGAACTCCTGTTCTTTTTCATTTGCAAATATGTTCTATGGGAAGGGTACTTTGTGCAATGGTCTGTATATCCTGGATATAGAAAGTTCTATTTGTAACATAAGCAATAAGAGGACCAAACTGAGTGGTTCAGTTGGTGCTTTCCTATGGCACTGTCGATTAGCCCATATAAACAGGAATCGCATCCAACAACTCCATGCAAATGGATTGTTAGATTCAAGTTCCTTGGAGGAATTTGATACTTGTGAACCCTGTTTGTTAGGGAAAATGACAAAGGCACCCCTCACCAAGATTGGTGAGAGGGCAAAAGGTTTATTGGATCTCATACATATTGATGTGTGTGGGCCCTTCAATAAACAAGCCAGAGGAGGGTACAACTACTTCATTACCTTCACTGATGACTTCAGTAGGTATGGTTATGTCTACTTAATGAGACATAAATCTGAATCCTTTGAGAAATTCAAGGAGTTCAAGAATGAAGTAGAGAACCAGCTTGGAAGATCCATTAAAGCTCTTCGATCAGATCGAGGTGGAGAATACCTGAGTGGTGAGTTCTTTGACTATCTGAGAGAGTGTGGGATCATATCCCAACTCACTCCTCCTGGAACACCTCAATGTAATGGTGTGTCTGAAAGGAGAAATCGAACTTTATTGGATATGGTTCGATCTATGATGAGTCATGCAACTCTACCTTCATCATTCTGGTGGCATGCACTAGAAATAGCTTCTCTGATACTGAATAATGTTCCATCTAAGAGTGTCTCCAAAATACCATACGAGGTGTGGAGTGGGAGACGCCCTAATCTCACGTTTATCAGGATCTGGGGATGTGAGGCTTATGTCAAACGTCAGGATTCTAGCAAGCTAGAACCTAGATCTGATCAGTGTGTGTTTGTGGGGTATCCTAAGGAAACTAAAGGATACTACTTCTATGTCCCAACCGAGAACAAAGTTTTTGTTGCTCGGGGTGCTGTCTTTCTAGAGAAAGAATTTCTTATGAAAGAAGTTAGTAGGAGGAAGTTTGACTTGGATGAGGTCCAAGTGCAAGCACAAGACAAAGAGATGGAATCTGAGCCACCTGCACAGGTCCCGCATAGGTCTGGGAGAATTCGTCGTGCACCTGAAAGGTATGGGTCCCTACCGACCCAACACGATGGGATCTTCATCATTGAGGATGAACCTAGAACCTATGATGAGGTGGTCAGTGGACCGGACTCCGAGAAATGGCTTGACGCCATGCGATCCGAGATGGATTCCATGTCGGCTAACCAAGTCTGGGATTTGGTTGAGCTGCCTGATGGGGTAAAACCCATAGGGTGTAAATGGGTTTTCAAAAGGAAGACAGACATGGATGACAATATAGTTACCTAAAAGGGTAGACTAGTGGCTAAAGGATTTAAACAAGTCCACGGGGTGGACTATGATGAAACCTTCTCGCCAGTTGCCATGATTAAATCCATTCGGATTCTGCTTGCTATAGCTGCATATCATGACTATGAGATATGGCAGATGGATGTGAACACAGCGTTCCTTAACGGGAAGCTAACTGAGGATGTGTATATGTCACAACCTGATGGCTTCATCCATCCTGCAGAGGCTAATAAGGTCTGCAGGCTAAAGAGGTCCATTTATGGATTAAAACAAGCATCTCGAAGTTGGAATCTTCGATTTGATGAAGCCGTGAGAGATTATGGCTTTATCAAAAGCGAAGATGACGCCTGTGTATACAGAAAATTGAGTGGGAGTTTGGTGATTTTTCTGGTCTTGTATGTGGATGACATACTACTCATTGGAAACGATATTCCTAGTCTTCAAGCTGTGAAGACATGGTTAGGGAAATGTTTCGAGATGAAAGACTTAGGGGAAGCCGCCTATATTCTAGGCGTGCGGATCTACCGGGATAGATCCAAGAGGCTTCTAGCCCTTAGTCAGAGTACTTACATTGATAAGGTACTGGAGAGGTTCTGCATGGAGCAATCCAAGAAAGGATACCTTCCAGTAAGACATGGCCTTACTCTCTCAAGGAGCCAGTGTCCTACAACACAGGCTGAGAGGGATGACATGAGTCGAATTCCTTATGCTTCGGCAGTCGGATCGATCATGTATGCAATGTTATGTACTGGACCAGATGTGGCATATGCTGTGAGCATAACCAGCCGATACCAATCCAATCCAGGTCTACAGCACTGGGTGGCTGTAAAGAACATCCTGAAGTATCTGAGAAGAACTAAGGATTTGTTCTTGGTCTATGGGGGACAGGAAGAGCTCAGTATTCAGGGCTATACTGACGCATCGTTCCAGTCTGACCCTGACGACTTCAGATCGCAGGCCGGCTATGTGTTCAAGATAAATGGAGGCGCTGTATGTTGGAAGAGCTTCAAGCAATCCACCATAGCAGATTCTACAACTGAAGCTGAGTATGTGGCTGCTTCTGAAGCAGCCAAGGAAGCTGTTTGGATAAGGAAGTTCTTAGATGATCTTCAAGTGGTACCTAGTGCAATGGATCCCATTGAACTCTACTGTGACAGCAATGGAGCAATTGCACAAGCCAAGGAACCACGGTCTCATCAAAGATCCAAACACATACTTAGAAGATTTCACCTGATCAGAGAGATCATTGACAGGGGTGATGTCAAGATTAGCAGAGTAGACACAGAGAACAATCTGGCAGACCCATTGACCAAGGCTTTGGCGCAGCAGAAGCATGATGGTCACACTAGAGATATGGGGTTGAAATTACTCAACTTCTAGGTCTTAGTGCAAGTGGGAGATTGTTGGTGTATATGCCCTAGGACCTAGTTTTGGTCTACTCATGTACTACTTAACATTGATATTTATATATCATTCTGGCATTGTCGTTATCATTGTTTGCTTACACCTGCGATTGTGTACCTACATGATAATGTCCCTGGAGACAGATTAGATCTGTGCTCAAACTGTAATCCCAGTCGATGTGCCTTAGTAGATATGGGACAGCTATGGTACTTGTGAGACTGATATGTGGGCTGGTTAGGCACGTGGTGCTAACGCAGACACATGGGTATATCATGGAGGATATACTGGATAGACCCGCTATGAGGCTATGACTTGGTGTTATGAGTTATCCTCATAAGTGACAGGAGATGCATTGATCTTTTGACTTGAGGTCATTGATCATTCTATATGGTTAGGGACTTGCTTTGATGCAACCTAACACCTCACCGTAGTTGGGAGGTCATAACGGTTGTCATTGGGCATGTCACGACCCATATGAGAAGGTCAATGGACAGACATAGGATTTGCCCCTTCCTTAGGGAAGCTTGATATCCATGGAGCTCCTCTATGGCTCTATGACTGAAAGTGTATGGCCATACCCAGGTGAAGACCTGTTCTAGTCATAGCCATGTGATTGGATGAAAACAAGTGGTGACACACTTGACCAATCGGATATCAGTTCGGCAAAGAGACTGAAATGCATCTGTACCTAGTTGCGATGATGGGGATGTCGATGTCGATATCCATTCCAATGACCTGGGTAGCAGCGATGCACTGCTAGGTGCCACTCACTGCTTGCGATGACCTTTGGTCAGCACGGCCAGCGTCAGAGGAACCTACAGGGTCGCACACCTTGATACTTGAGTTCTCGTATTGATCGGGAAGCCTTATGATCGAGTTATTGGATGACTCGGATCTAATTGGGAGATTTCATCAGTGCCAATGGGCCTGATGAGATGGAAGAATGTTATTGGAACCAAACTTCATTTTTGGCAGGTTGACCCGTATTTGACCATGGTTGGTCAAAATCGGATTAGGGTTGCATTGGATTGGATCCAAGTGCTTAATCAACCTATGCAATGAAGCTTGGGCTAGCTCATTATCCAATGAGGCCCAATAACAAGTTCTCATGAAGAGGAGAAAGGCTAAAAGGGTATAATGGGGTTAAAACTTCTCCCCTAGGCGCCTATGGGCATAATGGGGAGAAGTGGCACAATTTGCATTGTTGGTGTATATGCCCTAGGACCTAGTTTTGGTGTACTCATGTACTACTTAACATTGATATTTATATATCATTCTAGCATTGTCGTTATCATTGTTTGCTTACACCTGCGATTGTGTACCTACATGATAATGTCCCTGGAGACAGATTAGATCTGTGCTCAAACTGTAATCCCAGTCGATGTGCCTTAGTAGATATGGGACAGCTATGGTACTTGTGAGACTGATATGTGGGCTGGTTAGGCACGTGGTGCTAACGCAGACACATGGGTATATCATGGAGGATATACTGGATAGACCCGCTATGAGGCTATGACTTGGTGTCATGAGTTATCCTCATAAGTGACTGTAAGATCCAAGGATCTTAAGTCCTGGTAAGTACGATTTTTTTTTGATTTAAATAGAATCATTGGCTGTGATATTTTATTCTGATTTAAATAAAATTATGGGTTGTTAATTCATAGTGTTAATTTGTAATTAATTAATTAGAATTTATTGGTTGTTAATTTTATGTTAATTAATTAGAGCTTATTGGTTAATTAATTAGACCTTATTGGATGTTAATTAAATCCTTATTGGATTTTCGTTTAAGTGAATGGTTAATTGTTAGTTAATGGTTAAATTAATTAGTTAACTATGGGTTATTGGGTTTAAAATTCGAATTAATTAGTTAGTGGGTTAAACCCTATTTGGATTAATTGGTTAGCGGGTTTAAAAGTTAAAAATCGAAAATCTAAGAGGTGGACGGCTAGGGCAAAGAAGTTGGCGATTTTCTTGAAGGCTTGGGCGATTCTTGGAGGCTTGGGCGAAATTTCCTTTCTTCCTTCTCCCTTGGCCGGCGTTCTTGGGTGATTGGTGGCGTTTCTTCTTCTATTGGTGGCGTCTTTCAAGGCCTTAGACGAGTTTGTAAGAGAGATTTTTTTCATCTTGGTGTTCACGGTTGATGTGAGTGGGGTGTCTTATTCGAATTCTATCAATGTGGTTGTGCTAAATAATAAATTTGATTGCTTGAAAAATTACCATGTTTAAAACCGAAATTTTGCAAGGTGTACTTATCATGAAAACCGAATTTAAGATGTTTATTTATGAAAAACCGAATTCAAGATGTTTATTCATGGAAACCGAAATTAAGATAATTCTTCATGAAAACCGAATTTAAGATATTTTTATAGGGAATTTAGGAAGCTTTAAATCAGTGATTTTGAGCATGACATTCTTGTTAAATAGGGTTTTAAATTTTAAGTAGATAATATGCTAGAAACCGTGGGCTACATGTGATGTTTTGTGAAGTAGATTGTAAGAATATGAATTTTGATTTTATGTCGATTTTATGGATGCTTGATAAATGCTAATAATGTTATAGAATCCATGATTGTTTCTTTATGTGTGTAGCATGTTATATATTTATGGCTATGTATCTTTGTTTGAGAAACTTGGGTGATAATTTAGCAAGATTATACTGAACTGATCAGCATGAAACATAAGGACTACACTATATTATGTGGTTATATGATTTTCGAATATTATGTGTTGTGGTCTGTGTACCCGTTATGGGATGGATATGACTAAGGCTAAGTGTAACCGTGTACTCAAGGGGATAGTCTATATGTGATATGTTAAGGGTTTGAGATTTCAGCCCTGTATATTGTGATATGTGAGGGGGTTGATGTTCAGCCTGCCTGATATGATTATTGTGATAAAAATGACTATCCTAGAGTCTAGTTGACACTTAGGAGTCCACTTTTGTGAAATAAGATATAAGATGTGTCTAGTGTTGTCCAGTTAAGGAACCCTTTGGGAGAACGAGTGATTGATGCAAAGTGCCATGTCTTGGTCGGACAGGGGCCACCTCTTGATATCATCATTCTTAGACGCTTAGATTTTTGTGTTATGGGGTGGTGTAGATCAAGGTATCACATCTTGACCGGGTGGGGATTACCTCTTGAGTCTACTCACTGTCCATGTATATGTTGCATGTGATTTGCAGGCTTCTCCCAGCGCTTAGGCCAAAGCCGGGTTGGACCATAATGGTCACTATTGATTATGCTGGACAACTAGGTTAATTAAGTGGTTGGTGTGTTTAGTTGGTTTAGAGTATAGCTCTAGAACCTTGGTTACTCTGTGGTGATAATTGTGTGATGTCTGTGTACATCTGACTGTTTTATATGAGTTCTGTTCTTTAATTTTGTTGAGTTCTGTTCTTTAATTTTGTTATATGTTGACATGATATTCTGTTAAATGTCTTTAAAATAATCTGCATGTATTTTTGAGTGTATATTATGGATGGTCGATTGAGACTATCCACTCACTGGGCTGTGTAGCTCACCCCTCAATATTTTCAGGTGTAGAGCAGGGGCGCATTACCAGTTAGCATTTTATATGGATATTGTGATAAGACTTTTGTGCTTAATTATCTGGGGCCGGTTGTGGCCGAACTATGTGAACTATGTGAACTTGTGTTGCCGGTTGTGGCAGTTTTAAGACTTTGATTTTTGTGCCACCGCGGGCTTTAGCCCGGTTTCGGTGTTTGGTAACATTGATGTTGGTTATGAAATTATAGAATCGACATTGTGGTTTTTGTTTTGAATTTCAAGTCGATTTGTATTTGTGCAATCGGATTTGATATAAATGTGAACTTGCATATGTCTAGTGCAAGTATTGCCTGGTGGCAGGTACCCTTATGAGATTTATGGATTTTATGGATTTTAGACAGATTTGATATAACTGTTGCCTTGAATATGTCTAGTGCAAGGATTGCGTGGTGGCAGGTACATTTATGAAATTTGTGTTTCGTGGTGTTTTTATGTATGGATTCTCAAAAATTTTCAGATCGGGTTTTCCTGAACTTGGTTTTACCTAGTGTGTGCATCGATCTTGTATGAAAACATCCTGTTCCTCTATGACTTGTGTTATTTGTTTGGGGTTAAGATAACGGGATGTGACAGAATGGTATCAGAGGAGTTGGCTAGCTAAAACTTAGTTCGGGGGAAAACATGTTTGTGTATTGCTAGACACCTGATAGGTTTATGTTTGTCTTCCTGACTATGGTATGTGTGTGTAGGAATTTAAGATGGTGCGAACCAGAGGAAATGCTAGCGGCGAGGATGAGCAGCCCTCGAATCTCTCGAGAGCTATTGAGGCTCTGACAGGCATGGTACAGCAACAGGGTGCCATGATAGAGAGGCAAGCTCAGATGTTGCAGCAGCAACAGACTCAGCATCAAGAAGCGCAACAGCAGCTCTTGCAGCAATTGACTCAGGAGAGATCCCAGACTACTACTCGAGGGGTGGGGACTGACTCTCAGGAGGACGCTCACAGGCGCTATGCCTCACTTGTGAGTGAATTCCAGAAACTGGGTCCTAGCTCTTTTTATGGGGGCTCAGAATCAAGTACTACGGAGAACTGGCAGTTGGTCTTGGAAAAGATTTTTCAAGTCATGCGTTGCTCAGATGAGGATAAGCTGTGTCTAACCACCTATATGATGCGTGGTGACGCAGATGAGTGGTGGAAGGGCGTGGTGAGGCTTGCTGAAGAAAGGCATGAAACAGTAAATTGGCCCTATTTCTTGTCACGATTTAACGAGAAGTACTTCCCCGATAGCTTGGTGGAGGACCGAGAGGTGGAATTTATTCACCTGGAGCAGGGTGATATGACGGTGGACAAGTATGAGTTGCAGTTCACTAAGTTGGGAAAGTATGCCCCTCATCTGATAAACACTGAAAAGAGGAGGGCTACCAAGTTTCTCAGAGGTCTCAGATGGGACATTAGGGAGCAGGTTGGTGCTCAGCACTTGGAGACTTATGTTGAGACTGTTGGGCGAGCACGCACTATCGAGAGATACATATCTGAGAGGAGTTCTAGTGCTGCTATGACCGTGGTTCCTGCAGTTGAGGCGGCGGCTCCTCAGCATGGTGATGGCGGCAAGGGTAAGAAGTACCCTAAGCATAAGGACTACAAGAAGAGCAGGTATAAGCCTTACTCTCACAAGGCACCGCAACAGTCCAGGGATGCCAGGGATGCAAAGAACAGTAACACTGAGGACCGGAATTGTCATTACTGTGGACTTAAGGGACATCTGATGAAGGACTGTTATAAGAAGAATGGTGTGTGCTTCAGGTGTAAGAAACCTGGGCACCTGGTCAAGGACTGCAAAGAGCCTGAGATGCAGCAGAGAGGCACAGATAAGCCTATAGTCCAGACCCGAGTTTATGCTGTGGCTGAGAAGGATACACGAGCTTCCCGATCCGTCATGGAAGGTACCTTATTTGTATTCGATCAGTTAGCTCGCATCTTATTTGACCCTGGTGCAAATTTATCTTTTGTATCTGTTAGATTTGCTGCATGTTTACCTGTATTACCTAAGGTGCTAGATTATGTTGTGTCTGTAAGTACTCCCCTAGGAAAATCATTATCCACAGACACTGTTTGTGTTGATTGTGTAGTGCATGTAGAGGGTTATGAATTTCTTGTAGATCTAATCCTGTTGGATATGCAAGACTATGATGTTATCCTAGGTATGGATTGGTTATCCTCACATCATGCCACTGTGGATTGCTTTGAGAAAGTAATCACCTTGAATCTGCTTGATGGGAGTCGGCTGTTTGTGAGAGGTCTAGTGTCAGACCAAGGACCACATGTGATATCTTTCCTGCAGGCCAGAAAGTTACTTGCTAGTGGGTGTAAGGGTTACCTTGCACATGTTAAGGTGCAGGATGATTCTACTTCTGATTTGACTCAGATGGCGGTGGTGCAAGAGTTTCCTGATGTGTTCTCTGAAGAATTTTCAGGCTTGCCACCAATTCGAGAGGTAGAGTTTGGCATTGAGTTGGCGCCAGGTACTGCGCCTATCTCCAGAGCTCCGTACCGTATGGCTACCTCAGAGTTGACCGAGCTTAAGAAACAACTGGAGGAATTGCTGGAGAAAGGTTACATTCGGCCTAGTGCTTCTCCCTGGGGAGCGCCAGTGCTGTTCGTAAAGAAGAAGGATGGAACCCTGAGGATGTGTATAGACTACAGGCAGCTGAACCAAGTAACTATCAAGAATAAGTATCCTCTTCCCAGAATTGATGATCTATTTGATCAATTACAGGGAGCTACAGTGTTCTCTAAGATTGATCTGAGATCAGGGTATTACCAGCTTAGGGTCAAGGATGAGGATATATTTAAGACTGCTTTCAGGACCAGGTATGGGCATTTTGAATTTCTAGTTATGCCTTTTGGACTGACGAATGCACCTGCTGTCTTCATGGATTTGATGAACAGGGTATTTCATGAACTGCTTGACTCTTGTGTGGTAGTCTTCATAGATGATATCTTGGTGTACTCTCGGAATACTTCGGATCATGTCAGTGACTTGCGCAGAGTGCTGGAGATCCTGAGGAAGAACCGATTATATGCCAAAGCCAGTAAGTGTGAGTTTTGGCTAGAAAAGATCAGTTTCCTTGGGCATGTGATTTCTGGTCAGGGGGTGTCTGTGGATCCAGTTAAAGTGCAAGCCATCCTTAATTGGGGAAGACCGACTAGTGCTACTGAGATCAGAAGTTTCTTGGGTCTAGCAGGTTACTATCGGAGATTTGTTGAGGGATTTTCCAAGTTGGCGGGTCCTTTAACTAAATTGACCAGAAAGGAGGCCAAGTTTAATTGGGATGACAAGTGTGAAAAGAGCTTTCAGGAGCTGAAGAGAAGGTTGACTAGTACACCGATCCTCGTTATTCCTAGTGATGGGGAAAGGTTTACTGTTTATACGGATGCTTCAGGCAAAGGGTTGGGTTGTGTCTTGATGCAGAAGGGTTCTGTGGTAGCGTATGCTTCGAGACAACTGAAGGAGTATGAGTCGAACTACCCTACTCATGACTTAGAGTTGGCGGCCGTAGTCTTTGCTCTGAAGATATGGCGTCACTATTTGTTGGGTCAAGAGTTTGATTTGTTCACTGACCACCAGAGTCTCAAGTACATCTTCACTCAAAAGGAGTTAAACATGAGACAGAGAAGATGGATGGAGTTAATCAAAGACTATGACTTCGCTATTCAGTATCAGGCTGGAAAGGCTAATGTAGTGGCGGATGCACTGAGTAGACATCCAGTTACTTCAGTAGCGGCACTACAGGTCAGTGAGTGGCAGCTACTGCAGGAGTTCAGAGATCTCAGGATCAGTGTTTCTCCTAGAGTTCAGTCGGGTTATGTGGCTTTCCTCAGAGTACAGTCTGCTTTGTTGCAGAAGATCAGAGATCAGCAGTCTGTGGATCCGAGATTAGTTCAGATCAGGGATAGTTTGGTTGCGGGTACAGTTCAGGATTTTAGCTTGTCGGATGATGGTATTCTTCGGTTCCGTGGAAGGGTGTGTGTCCCTGAGGAACCAAGCTTGAGGAAAGAGATATTGGAGGATAGCCATAACTCCAAATATTCTCTACATCCTGGTGTGACTAAGATGTATCAAGACCTCAAGAAGAGTTTTTGGTGGCCGGGCATGAAGAAAGAGGTATATGATTTTGTCTCTAGGTGTTTAACCTGTCAGACGGTAAAGGCTGAACACCAGAAGCCTGGTGGTTTGTTGCAGCCCCTTCCTATTCCTGAGTGGAAGTGGGAATGCATCAGTATGGACTTTGTGTGTGGTTTGCCCAGAACCAGATTGGGTCATGACGCTATTTGGGTGATTGTTGATAGACTCACTAAATCAGCCCACTTTCTCCCGATCAAGATGACTTATCCTTTAGAGAGGCTGGCTAGATTGTACATTGATGAGATAGTCAGACTGCATGGAGTGCCCGTTGATATCGTGTCTGATAGGGACTCTCGATTTTTGTCCAGATTTTGGAAGAGCTTACAGGAGGGTTTGGGTACTAAGTTGAGTTTTAGTACAGCATACCATCCTCAGTCTGATGGCCAGACGGAGCGTACTATACAGACTCTAGAAGACTTGTTGAGAGCTTATGTGGTTGATTGGAGTTCTGAGTGGAACCGGGATCTATCTTTGATAGAGTTCACCTATAATAATAGCTTCCACTCCAGTATTCAGATGGCTCCTTATGAGGCTTTGTATGGGAGAAGGTGTAGGACTCCCTTGTGTTGGGAGGAGACTGGTGATAGATTGATTTTGAGATCTGATGCAGTATAGGAGACTACTGATAAGGTCAGAGAGATCCAGGATAAACTGAAGATTGCTCGGGACAGACAGAAGAGTTATGCTGATGACCGTCGTCGTTCCCTGGAGTTTATGGTAGGGGATCATGTTTTCTTAAAAGTGTCACCTACTAAGGGTGTAATGAGGTTTGGCAAAAAGGGCAAGCTGAGCCCTAGGTTTGTAGGCCCTTTTGACATTATTGAGAGAGTTGGTCCAGTGGCTTACAGGTTAGCTTTACCTCCTGCTATGGATCATGTGCATAATGTGTTCCATGTTTCTGCTTTGAGGAAATATCATCCTGATCCATCTCATGTATTGGAGTTGGAACCTCTTCAGATTCAGAGTGATTTGACCTTTGAGGAAAGACCTCTTCGGATTGTGGATAGAAAGGATAAAGTTCTGAGGAACAAGTCTATACCTTTGGTAAAGGTTATCTGGGGAAATCAGTCGGTTGAGGAAGCGACATGGGAGACTGAAGCTGATATGAGGAAGTTTTATGCTTATCTTTTTGATGATATGAATGTTGAGCTTTAGAGGACTAAAGCTTTATAAGGAGGGAGGGATGTAAGATCCAAGGATCTTAAGTCCTGGTAAGTATGATTTTTTTTTGATTTAAATAGAATCATTGGCTGTGATATTTTATTCTGATTTAAATAAAATTATGGGTTGTTAATTCATAGTGTTAATTTGTAATTAATTAATTAGAATTTATTGGTTGTTAATTTTAAGTTAATTAATTAGAGCTTATTGGTTAATTAATTAGACCTTATTGGATGTTAATTAAATCCTTATTGGATTTTCGTTTAAGTGAATGGTTAATTGTTAGTTAATGGTTAAATTAATTAGTTAACTATGGGTTATTGGGTTTAAAATTCGAATTAATTAGTTAGTGGGTTAAACCCTATTTGGATTAATTGGTTAGCGGGTTTAAAAGTTAAAAATCGAAAATCTAAGAGGTGGACGGCTAGGGCAAAGAAGTTGGCGATTTTCTTGAAGGCTTGGGCGATTCTTGGAGTCTTGGGCGAAATTTCCTTTCTTCCTTCTCCCTTGGCCGGCGTTCTTGGGTGATTGGTGGCGTTTCTTCTTCTATTGGTGGCGTCTTTCAAGGCCTTAGACGAGTTTGTAAGAGAGATTTTTTTCATCTTGGTGTTCACGGTTGAGGTGAGTGGGGTGTCTTATTCGAATTCTATCAATGTGGTTGTGCTAAATAATAAATTTGATTGCTTGAAAAATTACCATGTTTAAAACCGAAATTTTGCAAGGTGTACTTATCATGAAAACCGAATTTAAGATGTTTATTTATGAAAAACCGAATTCAAGATGTTTATTCATGGAAACCAAAATTAAGATAATTCTTCATGAAAACCGAATTTAAGATATTTTTATAGGGAATTTAGGAAGCTTTAAATCAGTGATTTTGAGCATGACATTCTTGTTAAATAGGGTTTTAAATTTTAAGTAGATAATATGCTAGAAACCGTGGGCTACATGTGATGTTTTGTGAAGTAGATTGTAAGAATATGAATTTTGATTTTATGTCGATTTTATGGATGCTTGATAAATGCTAATAATGTTATAGAATCCATGATTGTTTCTTTATGTGTGTAGCATGTTATATATTTATGGCTATGTATCTTTGTTTGAGAAACTTGGGTGATAATTTAGCAAGATTATACTGAACTGATCAGCATGAAACCTAAGGACTACACTATATTATGTGGTTATATGATTTTCGAATATTATGTGTTGTGGTCTGTGTACCCGTTATGGGATGGATAGGACTAAGGCTAAGTGTAACCGTGTACTCAAGGGGATAGTCTATATGTGATATGTTAAGGGTTTGAGATTTCAGCCATGTATATTGTGATATGTGAGGGGGTTGATGTTCAGCCTGCCTGATATGATTATTGTGATAAAAATGACTATCCTAGAGTCTAGTTGACACTTAGGAGTCCACTTTTGTGAAATAAGATATAAGATGTGTCTAGTGTTGTCCAGTTAAGGAACCCTTTGGGAGAACGAGTGATTGATGCAAAGTGCCATGTCTTGGTCGGACAGGGGCCACCTCTTGATATCATCATTCTTAGACGCTTAGATTTTTGTGTTATGGGGTGGTGTAGATCAAGGTATCACATCTTGACCGGGTGGGGATTACCTCTTGAGTCTACTCACTGTCCATGTATATGTTGCATGTGATTTGCAGGCTTCTCCCAGCCCTTAGGCCAAAGCCGGGTTGGACCATAATGGTCACTATTGATTATGCTGGACAACTAGGTTAATTAAGTGGTTGGTGTGTTTAGTTGGTTTAGAGTATAGCTCTAGAACCTTGGTTACTCTGTGGTGATAATTGTGTGATGTCTGTGTACATCTGACTGTTTTATATGAGTTCTGTTCTTTAATTTTGTTGAGTTCTGTTCTTTAATTTTGTTATATGTTGACATGATATTCTGTTAAATGTCTTTAAAATAATCTGCATGTATTTTTGAGTGTATATTATGGATGGTCGATTGAGACTATCCACTCACTGGGCTGTGTAGCTCACCCCTCAATATTTTCAGGTGTAGAGCAGGGGCGCATTACCAGTTAGCATTTTATATGGATATTGTGATAAGACTTTTGTGCTTAATTATCTGGGGCCGGTTGTGGCCGAACTATGTGAACTATGTGAACTTGTGTTGCCGGTTGTGGCAGTTTTAAGACTTTGATTTTTGTGCCACCGCGGGCTTTAGCCTGGTTTCGGTGTTTGGTAACATTGATGTTGGTTATGAAATTATAGAATCGACATTGTGGTTTTTGTTTTGAATTTCAAGTCGATTTGTATTTGTGCAATCGGATTTGATATAAATGTGAACTTGCATATGTCTAGTGCAAGTATTGCCTGGTGGCAGGTACCCTTATGAGATTTATGGATTTTATGGATTTTAGACGGATTTGATATAACTGTTGCCTTGCATATGTCTAGTGCAAGGATTGCGTGGTGGCAGGTACATTTATGAAATTTGTGTTTCGTGGTGTTTTTATGTATGGATTCTCGAAAATTTTCAGATCGGGTTTTCCTGAACTTGGTTTTACCTAGTGTGTGCATCGATCTTGTATGAAAACATCCTGTTCCTCTATGACTTGTGTTATTTGTTTGGGGTTAAGATAACGGGATCGGCCTGTTTCGGGGACATTCTTGGTTTTTCCAAGCCGCATTCATTGGGTTTTTGGGATCGGCCTGTTTCGGGGACATTCTTCCGCTGTGCAAAATGTGTATCCATAACTCTGAAAAAATTGTAAAATGTCCCCGGGGTTTCCCAACAGTGGTATCAGAGGGACTTGCAAGACTTGAACGATGTTTTATGCTTTTCTTCCATGCTCACATGCCATATCTCTATTTTCGTAAATAGCATGATGCATGGCAAACAATTTTTCTAAATTAGAAAAATTAGGGTTTCTTGTTTCTATCATCCTCTCAATCTCTTTTGGATTTTTGGATTATTTTTCTTGTTTGATTTAAAGATTAAAGGCGCACGTAGTTTTGTCAAGTAGGACGGGCATTGTGTCTTCGGACTGGCCAAGTCTCTTGATCTGACAAAATTGCTAGCCGAAAGGATCTCTGAAATCATCATGAAAAATGAATCACAATTAACCAAAAGATTTGTGAGAAGAAGATGAGAAAAAGAGACTAGTTTTATGAAAAAGTAAAATTTTAGATTTTATGTTTTTCATGAGCATGTAGAAATGCATGAGTAAATACCTTGATTGTGCATGATGTTGTGATCATTAGTCAAGCCCCCCTTTGCATGCCTGTGATGTACCGTTGTGAGGCCTGCGTGCCGCTTTTCCTTTTCTTTTACCTGGTGGGAAGATTAGGGCAAGCGCATGTGCTTGGCGCATGAAGCTTGCGCACCTTGGATGATGGCACAACAAGCAAGAGACGCATGCCTGCTCAGTGGCGCATCTTACCTGAAGCAACGACCATGGCATTGGCCGAACCTTTGGGGCCTGCCCCTAGGGTTTGTGAGCTGAACCATGAGAGAAGGGACCTTGGAGCCAACCTTGATGTTCAAACTAGAGGTCGGCTAGGCTAGGTCTAGTTTTGGGGCTTGAGTTCTAGGACAAGAGTTGAACCTATTTCATGGCATGAATTGGTTCAGTGTCTTGTATAGGATATGATCACATCATCTTTACTGCTTTCATCCAGCATGCCTGAAATGTTTTATCTTTATGCTATCACTATAGGACTGCATGCCTGTATTGCTAGACATAAGACAAAATTGATGAGACCTTGAAAACCCTCAATTAAAATATCAAGTCTAGTAGCCTTCTAACGCGTAGCCCTCACTAAGCTATCGATCAGTGGAGTTGTGAACTGTTTCCCACCCTCGTGGGACACACCCACTTATCTTTAGAAAGTGCGTGGTGGCAATGGTTTCCCCAGTCCAGTTTTAACCTGGGTGTGCCTTCGCAAGGAAACTCGTTGGCCCTGGGCATAACGGTTAGGAATGGACTTGACTAAGAAGTTCACATGTGCTGGGCACATGGTGAAAGTCTAGAGGCATCATTGAGAGGTAAGGGTTTCATGTTGTATCCAGCCCTCGTTGGACATGAAATGCCTGGACTGTCTCAATAAGGGGAATTGCTTGGAGCAATCGGCCGGTGCGCCCACCTTAGGAAACATGGGTTACTTTGTGCATCTCATCCCACCCTCGTGGGACGCAAAGCCTTTTGTGAAATAAGGATCCCATCTCACTAGGAAGTCTTAAACTTCCCGATTGACTTTGTGGGTTGTCAATTCGAATTTAAAATAGTGAGAGCCATGATCATTTAAAACAAGTCCAGTTTAAATGATTCGAAGTAGTACTAATCTGTTCTTCTTGGGTGTTGTAGAACAATGGCTACGAACACTAGCGGATTATCACTGCGATCCTTCCTTGAGAAGGACAAGTTAGTCGGAACTAACTTTATGGACTGGCATCGGAACTTGAGGATAGTCCTCAAACTCGAAAAGAAGCTGTATGTCCTTGAACAGCCTCTTCCTACGGCTCCTGCGCCTAATGCCAGAACGGCAGATAGAGATGCTTATAGGAAGCATCAGGATGACTCTTTGGAGGTAACATGTCTTATGCTAGCCAGCATGGCACCTGAACTGCAGGTGCAATATGAGGAGCAGAATGCTTTTCAGATGATCACTCATCTGAAACAGATGTTCGAAGCTCAGGCTAGGACAGAAAGATTTGATACCGCCAAAGCAGTTTTTCGGTGTAAGTTGTCTGAGGGTGCACCAGTGAGACCCCACATTCTCAAACTCATTGGGAATGTGGATCATCTCAGGAGACTGGGACACACCATAGACAATGAGCTGGTTGTGGATCTTATTCTGCATTCCCTGCCCCCTAGCTTCAGTCCGTTTATTATTAATTTCAATATGAACCAGATTGAATGCACACGGGAGGAATTGATGAATATGCTCCAAACAGCCGAGCGAGAGATGGGCAAGATCAAACCCAATTCTGTTCTTTTGGTCCCTGCGACCAAGAAGATAAAGAAGAAGGGCAAGGCACGTGCTAAGGGCAGTGCCAAGGGTCCCATCAAAACACTGAAGAAAAGGGCGAAGAGGTCAAAGGATCAGAGGTGTTTCCATTGTGGCGAGCAGGGTCACTGGAGAAGGGACTGCAGGCAGCTTCAGAGTGAGGAGAAGAAAGGCTTGGCCTTAACTTCTAACTCAGGTATTTATGTTACTGAGGTCAATCTTTCTACTTCTATGTCATGGGTATTGGATACCGCATGTGGAGCTCATATTTGTACAAATATGCAGGGGCTCAAGAAAAGTAGATCGGTGCGGCCTGGAGAGGTTGACCTACGCATTGGAAATGGGGCACAGGTTGCCGCTATTACTGTAGGCGTTTTGACTCTCTCCTTGCCTTCCGGACTTCAACTAGAACTAGATAATTGCTTTTATGTACCTTCGCTGACAAAGAACATTGTATCCTTTCCTTGCTTAGCAAGGAAAGGATTTATATTTGAAATAAATAAGAACTCTTGTTCTTTTTCATTTGCAAGTGTGTTCTATGGGAAGGGTACTTTATGCAATGGTCTGTATATCTTAGATATGGAAAGTGTTGGTGTATATGCCCTACAGACCAATGTATGGACATGGTCAGGCATTGTTTGAATGTACTTTGATAGAACAATTACTCATTATGTGGGCATGGTCGTTATTATGCAGACCTCTCTACCTGCGTTGATGTATTGAGTTGCATAAATAATGTCCCAGGAGTTTGGATTGGATCCATTCTCATAACTAATCCCCGGTCAAGGTGCCTTAGCCGATATGGGACAGCTTTGGTGCATGTGAGACTGGTGTATGGGCTGGTTAGGTGCGGGGCACAGTAACGCAGACATACAGGTGCATTGGATGCACAGGAGTGATCCACCGTGAGGATTGACTTGTCTAGTCAACAAGTCAATCTCACATGCAAGAGGTTTGCATTGATCCTTAGACTTGAGGTATTCATGTCTAGATTTGATGATGGGTATGCTTTGATACAGTCTTACGTCTCTCCATAACTGGGAGATCAAAACGACTGTCATTGGGCATGTCATAAGTCATGTAGAGACATGGATGACCAATAGTAGGATTTGCCCCTTCTTTCCGAGGAAGTATGATATCCACCCCGGGGCGCCCCACATTATTGGTGCATGACAGGAGAGTGTGGCCACACTTGTTGAGTCATGACCAATGCATTGGATAATAAACTTGAGACTAATCCAATGGCAGGATATCAGTTCAGGCAAAGGGATCTAGAATGCATGGGAATCCTCGTTGCTTGTTAGGGAGTTGTTGCCATAATGACTTAAGTCCTATGACATGGGTAGTAGTGATGTGTTGCTAGATACCCCTCACTACTTATGATGTTTACATCATTGCCATCGTCATATGGATCCTACCGGGTCACACGCAATAGACTCTTGACGTTGCTTTATTCAGAAGCCTTAGGATCAAGTTATTGGATAACTTGGATCCATTTGGAAGATTTCATCAGCGCCAATGGGCCTGATGAGTTGGAAGAAAGTTATTGGAGCCAAACTTCATTTTTGGCAGGTTGACCCGAAATTGACCTAGATTGGTCACATTTGAATTAGGGTCGCATTGGATTGGATCCAATGGCTTAATCAACCCATACCATGAAGTTTGGGCTAGCTCATTATCCAATGAGGCCCAATAATTAGTTGTCATGAAGAGGAATTGGGATAAAAGGGTATAATGGGGAGAAATCTCACCCCATTGGCGCCTAGGGGCATAATGGGGTGAGGGAGGCGCCTTTGCTTCATTATGGAAGTAAAGGGCGCCTAGCCCCTCTTCCTTGGATGGAATACTTGCCTCTAAGGCAAGTCTTGGGGCTGATATGGCTTGGTGGCTCTTTTGGAAAGAGCTTGGGCGCATATGGATATAGGGAAGAGGTATATGGTAATGTCTTGGAGACTTACCTTACCTCAAACTCTAATTTCTCCCATGACACCACCTTTGGACGAATTCTTCATGCCTGTTGCGCCTAGCCCTTCTCCTTGGATGGAAAGAATGCCTCTAAGGCATGTCTTGGGCTAATATGGCCATTGGGCAAATTAGGAAAGGTTGAATGAGGTTTATGGTAAAGTCTTGTAGACTTTCCTTACCTCAAGACTCCTTTATCTCAACCGCCCACTTGGCATGATCCTAGCCATTGCTTTAGCCGCCCCTTGTCCTATTTATAGGACCCTTGCCGCCCCTCTTAGAGGTTGATTGATCGTGCACAACAATTTGAGGGGGCAACATATCTCTTGGAGAGAATTGGAGGGCAAGTGGCGAGAGCAATATAGGGTTGGCGCAAGCTTCTTCCAAGTGGCCGCAACTTCTTCTTCATCTCCCTCTCTTCTTGGCGCAAGGACTCTTAGTGCTTGGTGGCATCTCCTTGCCACAAGCTCTCTCCTTTTCTTGGCCATAGGCGCACCTTGGAGGTGGCGCAAGCAAAGAAGAAGAAGGAAGCAACTTGGCGGCATCATCTTCTTCCTCATCTCTTCTTGGCGCTTCTACCTTGGAGGTGGCGCAAGATTTGAAGAGAGTGACAAAGGCTTGATTCTCTTCCCGAGGCTAGCACCAAGCGTGGAAGGGAGCAACGTTGAGAAGGTCGACGCGTGGATACTTGTAGAGGACGAACACTTGGGCGTCTTCAACTTGGCACTTTCATCCTAACAAGCAATAGAGGTACTAACCCTAACACATCCTTGTGTTCTCTCTCTCGCATGGATCCTTGGGAAAGGAATGTGTTTCGGGTGTAATGCTTCTTCCGCTGCGTCCTGGGACTGCAAAAATTTTAAATTACACCCGGCATTCCCCAACAGAAAGTTCTATATGTAACATAAGTAATAAAAGGACCAAACTGAGTGGTTCAGTTGGTGCTTTCTTATGGCATTGTCGATTAGCCCATATAAACAAGAATCGCATCCAACAACTCCATGCAAATGGGTTGTTAGATTCAAGTTCCTTGGAGGAATTTGATACTTGTGAACCTTGCTTGTTAGGGAAAATGACAAAAGCGCCCTTCACCAAGATTGGTGAGAGGGCAGGAGGTTTATTGGATCTCATACATACTGATGTGTGTGGGCCCTTCAATAAACAAGCCAGAGGAGGGTACAGCTACTTCATTACCTTCACTGATGACTTCAGTAAGTATGGTTATGTCTACTTGATGAGATATAAATCTGAATCCTTTGAGAAATTCAAGGAGTTTAAGAATGAAGTAGAGAACCAGCTTGGAAGATCCATTAAAGCTCTTCGATCAGATCGAGGTGGAGAATACCTGAGCGGTGAGTTCTTTGACTATCTGAGAGAGTGTGGGATCATATCCCAACTCACTCCTCCTGGAACACCTCAATGGAATGGTGTGTCTGAAAGGAGAAATCAGACTTTATTGGATATTGTTCGATCTATGATGAGTCATGCAACTCTACCTCCCTCATTCTGGGGGCATGCACTAGAAACAGCTTCTCTGATACTGAATAATGTTCCATCTAAGAGCGTCTCCAAAATACCATACGAGGTGTGGAGTGGGAGACGCCCTAATCTCTCTTTTATCAAGATCTGGGGATGTGAGGCCTATGTCAAATGTCAGGATTCTAGCAAGCTAGAACCTAGATCTGATAAGTGTGTGTTTGTGGGGTATCCTAGGGAAACTAAAGGATACTACTTCTATGTCCCAACCGAGAACAAAGTTTTTGTTGCTCGGGGTGCTGTCTTTCTAGAGAAAGAATTTCTTATGAAAGAAGTTAGTGGGAGGAAGTTTGACTTGGATGAGGTCCAAGAGAAAACACAAGACAAAGAGATGGAATCTGAGCCACCTGCACCAGTTGCTAGGCAACCTGAGGCTCAGACACAGGTCCCACGTAGGTCTGGGAGAATTCGTCGTGAACCTGAAAGGTATGGGTCATTACCGACCCAACACGATGGGATCTTCATCATTGAGGATGAACCTAGAACCTATGATGAGGCGGTCAATGGACCGGACTCCGAGAGATGGCTTGATGCCATGCGATCCGAGATGGATTCCAAGTCAGCTAACCAAGTCTGGGATTTAGTTGAGCTGCCTGATGGGGTAAAACCCATAGGGTGTAAATGGGTCTTCAAAAGGAAGACGGACATGGATGGCAATATAGTTACCTATAAGGGTAGACTAGTGGCTAAAGGATTTAAACAAGTCCATGGTGTGGACTATGATGAAACCTTCTCGCCAGTTGCCATGTTCAAATCCATTCGGATTCTGCTTGCTATAGCTGCATATCATGATTATGAGATATGGCAGATGGATGTAAAGACAGCGTTCCTTAATGGGAAGCTGACTGAGGATGTATATATGACACAACCTGATGGGTTCATCCATCCTGCAGAGACTAACAAAGTCTGCAGGCTAAAGAGATCCATTTATAGATTGAAGCAAGCATCTCGAAGTTGGAATCTTCGATTTGATGAAGCTGTAAGAGATTATGGTTTTATCAAGAGTGAGGATGACGCCTGTGTATACAGAAAATTCAGTGGGAGTTTGGTGATTTTTCTGGTCTTGTATGTGGATGACATACTACTCATTGGAAACGATATTCCTAGTCTTCAAGCTGTGAAGACATGGTTAGGGAAATGTTTCGAGATGAAAGACTTAGGGGAAGCCGCCTATATTCTAGGCGTGAGGATCTACCGGGATAGATCCAAGAGGCTTCTAGCCCTTAGTCAGAGTACTTACATTGATAAGGTACTGGAGAGGTTCTGCATGGAGCAATCTAAGAAAGGATACCTTCCAGTAAGACATGGCCTTACTCTCTCAAGGAGCCAGTGTCCTACAACACAGGCTGAGAGGGATGACATGAGTCGAATTCCTTATGCTTCGACAGTTGGATCGATCATGTATGCAATGTTATGTACTAGACCAGATGTGGCATATGCTGTGAGCATAACCAGCCGATACCAATCCAATCCAGGTCTACAGCACTGGGTGGCTGTAAAGAACATCCTGAAGTATCTGAGAAGAACTAAGGATTTGTTCTTGGTCTATGGGGGACAGGAAGAGCTCAGTATTCAGGGCTATACTGACGCATCATTCCAGTCTGACCCTGACGACTTCAGATCGCAGGCCGGCTATGTGTTCAAGATAAATGGAGGCACTGTATGTTGGAAGAGCTTCAAGCAATCCACCATAGCAGATTCTACAACCGAAGCTGAGTATGTGGCTGCTTCTGAAGCAGCCAAGGAAGCTGTTTGGATAAGGAAGTTCTTAGTTGATCTTCAAGTGGTACCTAGTGCAATGGATCCCATTGAACTCTACTGTGACAACAATGGAGCAATTGCACAAGCCAAGGAACCACGGTCTCATCAAAGATCCAAACACATACTTAGAAGATTTCACCTGATCAGAGAGATCATTGACAGAGGTGATGTCAAGATTAGCAGAGTAGACACAGAGAACAATCTGGCAGACCCATTGACCAAGGCTTTGGCGCAGCAGAAGCATGTTGGTCACACTTGAGATATGGGGTTGAAATTCCTCAACTTCTAGGTCTTAGTGCAAGTGGGAGATTGTTGGTGTATATGCCCTAGGACCTAGTTTTGGTCTACTCATGTACTTCTTAACATTGATATTTATATATCATTCTGGCATTGTCGTTATCATTGTTTGCTTACACCTGCGATTGTGTACCTACATGGTAATGTCCCTGGAGACAGAGTAGATCTGTGCTCAAACTGTAATCCCAGTCGATGTGCCTTAGTAGATATGGGACAGCTATGGTACTTGTGAGACTGATATGTGGGCTGGTTAGGCACGTGGTGCTAACGCAGACACATGGGTATATCATGGAGGATATACTGGATAGACCCGCTATGAGGCTATGACTTGGTGTTATGAGTTATCCTCATAAGTGACAGGAGATGCATTGATCTTTTGACTTGAGGTCATTGATCATTCTATATGGTTAGGGACTTGCTTTGATGCAACCTAACACCTCACCGTAGTTGGGAGGTCATAACGGTTGTCATTGGGCATGTCACGACCCATATGAGAAGGTCAATGGACAGACATAGGATTTGCCCCTTCCTTAGGGAAGCTTGATATCCATGGAGCTCCTCTATGGCTCTATGACTGAAAGTGTATGGCCATACCCAGGTGAAGACCTGTTCTAGTCATAGCCATGTGATTGGATGAAAACAAGTGGTGACACACTTGACCAATCGGATATCAGTTCGGCAAAGAGACTGAAATGCATCTGTACCTAGTTGCGATGATGGGGATGTCGATGTCGATATCCATTCCAATGACCTGGGTAGCAGCGATGCACTGCTAGGTGCCACTCACTGCTTGTGATGACCTTTGGTCAGCACTGCCAGCGTCAGAGGAACCTACAGGGTCGCACACCTTGATACTTGAGTTCTCGTATTGATCGGGAAGCCTTATGATCGAGTTATTGGATGACTCGGATCTAATTGGGAGATTTCATCAGCGCCAATGGGCCTGATGAGATGGAAGAATGTTATTGGAGCCAAACTTCATTTTTGGCAGGTTGACCCGTATTTGACCATGGTTGGTCAAAATCGGATTAGGGTTGCATTGGATTGGATCCAATTGCTTAATCAACCTATGCAATGAAGCTTGAGCTAGCTCATTATCCAATGAGGCCCAATAACAAGTTCTCATGAAGAGGAGAAAGGCTAAAAGGGTATAATGGGGTTAAAACTTCTCCCCTAGGCGCCTATGGGCATAATGGGGAGAAGTGGCACAATTTGCTCTACATGGAAGCAATTGGCGCCTCCCCCCTTTAACCCTTATGGAATGCATGCCTCTATGGCATGTTTGAGGCGCAAGGCAAGGCCTTGGCGCACAAGGAAGGGTATGGAAGAATATGGAAGGGTTGAATGAGAGTTATGGAAATGTCCTGGAGACTTTCCTTATCTCAAACCTCCTCATCCTAGCCCTACACTTGTCATGATCCTAGCCTTTGCTCCAACCGCCTATTGCCCTAGATAAGTGACCCTTGTCGCCTCTTCTTGTGAGAGCAATCAATCCTTGGAGGCGTGAACACAATAAGAGGGCGAGAGCAAGGAACTTTGGCGCAAGCATCCTCTTCATCAAACCCTAGCCGCAACCTTCCTCCCTTCTTGCTTCTTTGGCGCAAGAGAAGTGAAGGGTTGGCGGCATTCTCCTTTCTCCACTTCATCCTTTGGCGCTTCTACCTTGGAGGTGGCGCAACCTTGAAGTTCAAGAAAGAGTGAGGCTTGGATCTTCTTCCCAAGGCTAGCACCGAGCGAGGAAGAAGAGAACTCAAGAGATCCGTGTGTGCGAGACTGCAGAGGGCGCACACTTGGACGCCTACATCGGCATCGCTCAATATTGCTCCTAAGGTATTTCCTAACTCATCGTGTCGACTCCCTTGCATGCGATCTTCACTGGGTTTTTGGGACCGGCCTGTTTCGGAGACATTCTTCCGCTGTGCAAAATGTGTATCCATAACTCTGAAAAATTGTAAAATGTCCCCGGGGTTTCCCAACACTCGGCTAGGTGCTCTTTTATAGGGCAAGAGGCGACATATGAAAGGCTAGGATTAAGACAAGTGTAGGGCTAGGTTTGAGACAAGGAAAGTCTCCAAGACATTTCCATAATTCTCATTCAACCCTTCCTTTTGCTCCCACACTTTCCCTTATGCGCCAAGGCCTTGCCTTGCGCCCCAAGCAATGCCATATTGGCATTCATACCTTAATGGATCAAGAGGGGAGGCGCCAATTGCTTCCTTATAAAGCAAATTGCGCCACTTCTCCCCATTATGCCCATAGGCGCCTAGGGGAGAAGATTTGTCCCCATTATACCCTTTTAGCCTTTCTCCTCTTCATGAGAACTTGTTATTGGGCCTTATTGGATAATGAGCTAGCCCAAACATCATTGCATGGGTTGATTAAGCACTTGGATCCAATCCAATGCAACCCTAATTCAAATGTGGCCATCTAAGGTCAAATACGGATCAACCTGCCATAAATGAAGTTTGGCTCCAATAATATTCTTCCATCTCATCAGGCCCATTGGCGTTGATGAAATCTCCCAATTAGATCCGAGTTATCCAATAACTCGATCATAAGGCTTCCCGATCAATACGAGAACTCAAGTATCAAGGTGTGCGACCTTGTAGGTTCCTCTGACGCTGGCAGTGTCGACTAAATGTCACCACAAGCAGTGAGTGGCACCTAGCAGTGCATCGCTGCTACCCAGGTCATTGGAATGGATATCAACATCGACATCCCCATCATCGCAACTAGGTACAGATGCATTACAGTCTCTTTGCTGAACTGATATCCGATTGGACAAGTGTGTCACCACTTGTTTTAACCCAATCTCATGGCTATGACTAGAACAGGTTCTCACCTGGGTATGGCCATACACTCTCAGTCATAGAACCATAGAGGAGCTCCATGGATATCATGCTTCCCTAAGGAAGGGGCAAATCCTATGTCTGTCCATTGGCCTTCTCATATGGGTCGTGACATGCTCAATGACAACCGTTATGACCTCCCAACTACGGCGATGTGTTAGGTTGTATCAAAGCAAGTCCCTAACCATACAGAATGATCAATGACCTCAAGTCAAGGGATCAATACATCTCCTATCACTTGTGAGGATAACTTATGACACCAAGTTATAGCCTCACAGCGGGTCTATCCGGTACATCCTCCAATGATATACCCATGTGTCTGCGTTAGCACCACGTGCCTAACCAGCCCACATATCAGTCTCTCAAGTACCATAGCTGTCCCATATATACTAAGGTACATCGACTGGGATTAAGTTCGAGCATAGATCTAATCTGTCTCCAGGGACATTATCATGTAAGTACACAATCGCAGGTGTAGACAAACAATGATAATGACAATGCCAGAATGATATATAAATATCAATGTCAAGTAGTACATAAGTGGACCAAAACTAGGTCCTAGGGCATATACACCAACAATCTCCCACTTGCACTAAGACCTAGAAGTTGAGAAATCTCAACCCCATATCTCTAGCGTGACCATCATGCTTCTGCTGCGCCAAAGCCTTGGTCGATGGGTCTGCCAGATTATTCTCTGTGTCAACACATAGCCGGCCTGCGATCTAAAGTCGTCAGGATCAGACTAGAACGATGCATCAGTATAGCCCTGCATACTGAGCTCATCCTGTCCCCCATAGACTAAGAACAAATCCTTAGTTCTTCTCAGATACTTCAGGACGTTCTTTACAGCCACCCAGTGCTGCAGACCTGGATTGGATTGGTATCGGCTGGTTATGCTTACAGCATATGCCACATCTGGTCTAGTACACAACATTGCATACATGATCGATCCTACTGCCGAAGCATAAGGAATTCGACTCATGTCATCCCTCTCAGCCTGTGTTGTAGGACACACTGGCTCTTTGAGAGAGTAAGGCTATGTCTTACTAGAAGGTATCCTTTCTTGGACTGCTCCAAGTTGAACCTCTCCAGGACCTTATCAATGTAGGTACTTTGACTAAGGGCCAGAAGCCTCTTGGATCTATCCCGGTAGATCCTTACGCCTAGAATATAGGCGGCCTCCCCTAAGTCTTTTATCTCGAAACACTTCCCCAACCATGTCTTCACAGCTTGAAGACTAGGGATGTCGTTTCCGATGAGCAGTATGTCATCGACATACAAGACCAGAAAAATCACTAAGCTCCCACTGAATTTTCTGTATACACAGGCGTCATCTTCTCTTTTGATGAAGCCATAATCTCTCACAGCTTCATCAAATCGAAGATTCCAACTTCGAGATGCTTGCTTTAATCCATAAATGGATCTCTTTAGCCTGCAGACCTTATTAGCCTCTGCAGGATGGATGAAGCCATCAGGTTGTGACATATACACATCTTCAGTCAGCTTCCCGTTAAGGAACGCTGTCTTCACATCCATCTGCCATATCTCATAGTCATGATATGCAGCTATAGCAGGTAGAATCCGAATGGATTTGATCATGGCAACTGGCGAGAAGGTTTCATCATAATCCACCCCGTGGACTTGTTTAAATCCTTTAGCCACTAGTCTACCCTTATAGGTAACTATATTGCCATCCATGTCTGTCTTCTTCTTGAAGACCCATTTACACCCTATGGGTTTTACCCCATCAGGCAGCTCAACCAAATCCCAGACTTGGTTAGCCGACATGGAATCCATCTCGGATCGCATGGCGTTAAGCCATCTCTCGGAGTCCGGTCCACTGACCGCCTCATCATAGGTTCTGGGTTCATCCTCAATGATGAAGATCCCATCGTGTTGGGTCGGCAGCGACCCGTACCTTTCAGGTGCACGACGAATTCTCCCAGATCTACGCGGGACCTATGTCTGAGCCTCAGGTTGGCTGGCAACCGGTGCAGGTGGCTCAGATTCCATCTCTTTATCTTGTGCTTGCACTTGGACCTCATCCACGTCAAACTTCCTCCCACTGACTTCTTTCATGAGAAATTCTTTCTCTAGAAAGACAGCACCCCGAGCAACAAAAACTTTGTTCTCGGTTGGGACATAGAAGTAGTATCCTTTAGTTTCCTTAGGATACCCCACAAACACACACTTATCAGATCTAGGTTCTAGCTTGCTAGAATCCTGACGTTTGACATAAGCCTCACATCCCCAGATCCTGATAAATGTGAGATTAGGGCGTCTCCCACTCCATACCTCGTATGGTATTTTGGAGACACTTTTAGATGGAACATTATTCAGTATCAGAGAAGCTGTTTCTAGTGCATACCCCCAGAATGAGGGAGGTAGAGTTGCATGACTCATCATAGATCGAACCATATCCAATAAAGTTTGATTTCTCCTTTCAGACACACCATTCCATTGAGGTGTTCCAGGAGGAGTGAGTTGGGATATGATCCCACACTCTCTCAGATAGTCAAAGAACTCACCACTCAGGTACTCTCCACCTCGATCTGATCGAAGAGCTTTAATGGATCTTCCAAGCTGGTTCTCTACTTCATTCTTGAACTCCTTGAATTTCTCAAAGGACTCAGATTTATGTCTCATTAAGTAGACATAGCCATACTTACTGAAGTCATCAGTAAAGGTTATGAAGTAGTTGTACCCTCCTCTGGCTTGTTTATTGAAAGGCCCACACACATCAGTATGTATGAGATCTAATAAACCTCCTGCCCTCTCGCCAATCTTGGTGAAGGGCGCCTTTGTCATTTTCCCTAATAAGCAAGGTTCACAAGTATCAAATTCCTCCAAGGAACTTGAATCTAACAATCCATTTGCATGGAGTTGTTGGATGCGATTCTTGTTTATATGGGCTAACCGACAGTGCCATAGGAAAGCACCAACTGAACCACTCAGTTTGGTCCTTTTATTACTTATGTTACATATAGAACTTTTCATATCCAAGATATATAGACCATTGCATAAAGTACCCTTCCCATAGAACATATTTGCAAATGAAAAAGAACAAGAGTTCTTATTTATTTCAAATTTAAATCCTTTCTTTGCCAAGCAAGGAATGGATACAATGTTCTTTGTTAGCAAAGGTACATAAAAGCAATTATCTAGTTCCAGTTGAAGTCCGGAAGGCAAGGAGAGAGTTAAAACACCTACAGCAACAGCAGCAACCTCCTGTGCCCCGTTTCCAACGCGTAGGTCAATCTCCCCAGGCCGCACCGATCTACTTTTCTTGAGCCCCTGCATATTTGTACAAATATGAGCTCCACATGCGGTATCCAATACCCATGACATAGAAGTAGAAAGATTGACTTCAGTAACATAGATACTTGAGCTAGAAGTTAAGGCCAAGCCTTTCTTCTCCTCATTCTGAAGCTGCTTGCAGTCCCTTCTCTAGTGGCCCTGCTCGCCACAGTGAAAACACCTCTAGTCCTTTGACTTCTTCGCCTTTTTCTTCAGTGCCTTGGTAAGACCTCTGGCACTGCTCTTGGCACGTGCCTTACCCTTTTTCTTTATCTTCTTGGTCGCAGGGACCAAAAGAACATAATTGGGTTTGGTCTTACCCATCTCTCGCTCGGCTGTTTGGAGCATATTCATCAATTCCTCCCGTGTGCACTCAATCCGGTTCATGTTGAAGTTAATGATAAACGGACTGAAGCTAGGGGGCAGAGAATGAAGAATAAGATCCACTACTAGCTCGTTGTCTATGGTGTGTCCCAGTCTCCTGAGATGATCCACATTCCCAATGAGTTTGAGAACATGGGGTCTCACTGGTGCACCCTCAGACAACTTACACCGAAAAACTGCTTTGGCGGTATCAAATCTTTCTGTTCTAGCCTGAGCCTCGAACATCTGTTTCAGATGAGTGATCATCTGAAAAGCATTCTGCTCCTCATATTGCACCTGCAGTTCAGGTGCCATGCTGGCTAGCATAAGACATGTAACCTCCAAAGAGTCATCCTGATGCTTTCTATAAGCATCTCTGTCTGCCGTTCGGGCATTAGGCGGAGGAGCTGCAGGAAGAGCCTGTTCAAGGACATACAACTTCTTCTCGAGCTTGAGGACTATCCTCAAGTTCCGATGCCAGTCCATAAAGTTAGTTCCAACTAACTTATCCTTATCAAGGAAGGATCGCAGTGATAATCCGCTAGTGTTCGTAGCCATTGTTCTACAACACCCAAGAAAAATAGATTAGTACTACTTTGAATCATTTAAACTGGACTTGTTTTAAATGATTACAGCTCCCACTATTTTGTATTCGAATTGACAACCCACAAAGTCAATCGGGAAGTTTAAGACTTCCTAGTGAGATGAGATCCTTATTCCACATGAGGCTTCGCGTCCCACGAGGGTGGGATGAGATGCACAAAGTAACCCATGTTTCCTAAGGTGGGCGTGCCGGCCGGTTGCTCCAAGCAACTCCCCTTGCTGAGACAGTCTAGGCATTTCATGTCCAGCGAGGGCTGGATACAACATGAAACCCTAACCTCTCAACGATGCCTCTAGACTTTCACCATATGCCCAGCACATGTGAATTTCTAGTCAAGTCCATTCCTAACCGTTATGCCCAGGGCCAACGAGTTTCCTTGCGAAGGCACGCCCAGGTTAAAACTGGACTGGGGAAACCATTGTCACCACACACTTTCTAAAGATAAGTGGGTGTGTCCCACGAGGGTGGGAATCAGTTCACAACTCCACTGATCGATAGCTTAGTGAGGGCTACGCGTTAGAAGGCTACTAGACTTGATATTTTATTATGAGGGTTTTTTAGGTCTCATCAGTTTTATCTTATGTCTAACAACACAGGCATTGTTGGTGTATATGCCCTGCAGACCAATGTATGGACATGGTCAGGCATTGTTCGAATGTACTTTGATAGAATTAATGGAATTGATATAATCAATAAAGGCATGGTCGTTATTATGCGGATTGCTTTACCTGCGTTGATGCATTGAATTGCATAGATAATGTCCCAGGAGTTTGGATTGGATCCATTCTCATAAGCTATCCCCAGACAAGGTACCTTAGTAGATATGGGACAGCTTTGGTACATGTGAGACTGGTGTATGGGCTGGTTAGGTGCAGGGCACAGTAACGCAGACATACAGGTGCATTGGATGCACAGGAGTGATCCACCGTGAGGATTGACTTGTCTAGTCAACAAGTCAATCTCACATGCAAGAGGTTTTGCATTGATCCTTAGAATTGAGGTATTCATGTCTAGATTTGATGATGGATATGCTTTGATACAGTCTTACGTCTCTCCGTAACTGGGAGATCAAAACGACTGTCATTGGGCATGTCATAAGTCATGTAGAGACATGGATGACCAATAGTAGGATTTGCCCCTTCCTTATTGGAAGCGTGATATCCACCTCGGGGCGCCCCACCTTATTGGTGCATGACAGGAAAGTGTGGCCACACTTGTTGAGTCATGACCAAAGCATTGGATAATAAACTTGAGACTAATCCAATGGCAGGATATCAGTTTAGGCAAAGAGATCTGTAATGCAATAGGAATCCTTGTTGCTTGTTAGGAGTTGTTGCCACAATGACTTAAGTCCTATGACATGGGTAGTAGTGATGTGTTGCTAGATACCTCTCACTACTTATGATGTTTACATCATTGCCATCGTCATATGGATCCTATGGGGTCACACGCAATAGACTCTTGACGTTGTTTTATTCAGAAGCATTAGGATCAAGTTATTGGATAACTTGGATCCATTTGGAAGATTTCATCAGCACCAATGGGCCTGATGAGTTGGAAGAAAGTTATTGGAGCCAAACTTCATTTTTGGCAGGTTGACCCGAAATTGACCTAGATTGGTCACATTTGGATTAGGGTTGCATTGGATTGGATCCAATGGCTTAATCAACCCATGCCATGAATTTTGGGCTAGCTCATTATCCAATGAGGCCCAATGATTAGTTGTCATGAAGAGGTATAAGCAAATAAGGGTATAATGGGGAAGAGTTTCACCCCATTGGCGCCAAGGGCATAATGGGGTGAAGTGGGCGCATGTTGCTTCATAAGGAAGCATTAGGCGCCTCCCCCTTTCATCCATTGATGGTATCTTGCCTCTATGGTAAGTGTTGGGGCTGATATGGCTTGATGGCTCTTTTGGAAAGAGAATAGGCGCATATATCAAGTGGGATGAGATTTATGGTAAAGTTTTAGAGACTTTCCTTATCTAAACCCTAATTCCCCTCAAACCTTTGCTTAACCGAAACTCTTCATGCTTGTTGCGCCTAGCCCTTCTCCTTGGATGGAAAGTGTGCCTCTAAGGCATGTCTTGGGCTGATATGACAATTGGGCAAATTAGGAAAGGTTGAATGAGGTCTATGGAAAAGTCTTGGAGACTTTCCTTACCACAAACCCCTCTCATCCTAACCGCCCACTTGGCATGATCCAAGCCATTGCTCAAACCACCCCTTGTCCTATTAATAGGACCCTAGTCACCTCATTGAGAGGTTGATTCGTGTGGAGGACTTCTAGGAGGCGTGAGCAAGGGCAAAGGGCGACAACCATAGACTTGGCGCAACCCTTCTTCCAAGTGGCCGAAACCATCCCTTCTTCTTCTCCTCTTCTTGGTGCAAAGAGAGATTAGGCTTGGTGACTTCTCCTTCCATTGTCGCAAGCCCCTTTCACTCTTATTGTCATTGGCGCATCTTGCTTTCAAGTGGCGCAAGCAAGGAAGAAGAAGAAACCAAGTTGGCGGCATCATCTTCCTCATCTCCCTTCTTGGCGCTTTCATCTTGGAGGTGGCGCAAGAGAAGTGGAGTGTAGTTCTGATTCTCTTCCCGAGGCTAGCACCAAGCGTGGAAGGGAGCAACGATCAAGGAGTCGACGCGTGGATACTTGTAGAGGACGAACACTTGGGCGTCTTCAACATGGCTTCGACATCTAGACAAGCAAAAGAGGTACATCTCTATCACATCCTTGTGTCTTCTCTCTCGCATGGATCCTTGGGACCGGAATGTGTTTCGGGTGTAATGCTTCTTCCGCTGCGTCCTGGGACTGCAAAAATTTTAAATTACACCCGGCATTCCCAACAGTGGTATCAGAGGTACTTGCGAGAAACACAAGGTGTACATGTGCTTGTGTGAAAAATTTTGAAAATTTTTCTTCTATCCATGCGCGTTTAACCTAGAAGGCGCTTTCATCCAATCTTCTCTTCTCAACTCTATGGCCGAAAATTGGATTGTGCTCATGCTTGATTTAAGACCAAAGGCGCACGTAGGTTTTGTCAAGTAGGACCGGCATTGTGTCTTCGGACTGGCCAGGTCTCTTGATCTGACAAAACTGCCAGCCGATAGGGTCTATGAAATCATCATGAAACTTGATCTGAATTTTGGCATGGATTTGATTAAGAGAGTGATTTGGATGATGTTGGCGCATAAGGTGCTAAAATTTGACTTATCCGGATTTTTCAAATTTTACATGCGCCACTTGATTGGGTTGATAAGGTCATAGCGAGTGCCCTCCTGTGTTGTGATGTGGAAGCATGTTTCCACCTGTGATGAATGCTTGTAAAATCCCTTTCCACCTGCGTGTGGTTCTGTCCCTATCTTATTGTAATAAATTTTTATCTTGAATAGATATAGAATTATATGATAGGTTAAGGCTTCATCTTGACAACAAGGAGTCTTCTTCAATCGGAGTCAGAAGTGGCGCCAGCTTTGGAAGCATGGTGATGGACTTGCGGCTGAAGGAAGGACACTTGCTTTCGGCTTTTGGTATGGGCTGATTTGCTTCAGGGACTCGCAACCCTTGGATGCACGATAACATGTCACATGGCTCGTGACAAGTTATGTGTATGAAAAGGGCTATGACCATATCGACCATACTAGCATGCCTGTGATGGTTTATTATTTTGTCCATAGCATGCCTGTGATGCTTTTCCTTTGCTGCCATAACTATAGGAAAACTGCATGCTAGAAAAGAATAAAACATGCAAAAACTCTCAATACAATATCAAGTCGATAGCCTTCTAACGCGTAGCCCTCATCAAGCTATCGATCGGTGGTGTTGTGAACTGTTTCCCACCCTCGTGGGACACACCCACTTATCTTTAGAAGGTGTGTGGTGACAATGATTTCCCCAGTCCAGTTTTAACCTGGGCGTGCCTTCGCAAGGAAATTCGTTGGCCCTGGGCATAACAGTTAGGTTTAGACTTGACTAGTTTTTCATATGTCACTGACATGATGAATTACTAGAGGCAGCTGTTGAGAGGATAGGGTTCTATGTTGTATCCATCCCTCGCTGGACATAGGGCGCCTAGTCTGTCTTAACTAAGAGGAATTGTGCGCGGCACAATTGGCTGGCATGCCTACCTAAGGAAACATGGGACTCTCTGTGCATCTCAACTCACCCTCGTGAGTCGCGGAGACCTTATGTGAAATTAGGATCCTACTCACCTATTTCCATGTTGAGTTAGAGAGTTCTCAACTTGTTTTGGAAATAGTGGGAGCGTAGCATTTAAGTTAAAGCCCTTGTTAAATGCTATATCATAGTACTTATTTTACTTGTTTTATTTTTGTAGATGGCATATCCTGATCTCAGAATGAAACTTTATAAAAACAAACTGGATGGGACAAATTGGACAAACTGGTTCAAAACTTTGTCCAAAATACTAGAACAGGAAAATAAGATGCATCTTCTTGAAAGACCTCCATCCTAGCCCAGTGTGTATTTCACTACTGAGTGGGAGTGGAATATGTATCTTGAACACTGTGAAGATAATGAACAGTACACTGCTCTTGTCTTAGAGTGCATGACCCTAGAGGTCAAGGTAGAGTGTGATGAGATGAAGATTTATGATCTTATCATACATCTCAAAGGTCTCTTCACACCATACTCTATAGACAATGATCAGAAGAGTTCTGTTGGATCTTCAGAAAGTGTGCCTAAATCTGAGTATGACCATGGTTCAGTATCTTTGAGGCTTATACTTCGAAAGACTGGAAATGCATGGGCATTTCGAAGAGGATTGATGGCCAAGAAGAACATGGCAAAGAAGAAGGGATGTAATCCATCCGCTTCAGGTATTGTGTTACTAAGGTCTTTATGTCTACTTCTCATTCATGGGTACTGGGTGCCGCATATGAGACTCACATATGTTTTACATGTGCAGGAGCTCATAAGAAGTAGGACGAAGAGGCTTGATGGGATCGACTCTCGGGTCAGGGACGGAGCATTGGATGCTGCTGTTATCATCTCACTGCCTTGAAGACTTTATATATAGAACTTTATCAGCTTATGTATTAGAACATCATTCCTTTTGGAAAGGACTTCAGTTTGAAATAATAGAAAATATTTTCTTTAATCTGAGATGTTCTATTGAAGTGATACAATTGACAATAGTTTATGTTTCTATATGTAACACAAGATTAGGTCTAATGATTCAATAAAATTCCTCTTATAGCATTGTCTCTTGAACCATAGAACAATGGTCACATCCAAAAGTCCATGGACTATTGGGATCATTATCCTTTCAGAATTATGATACATGTGAGCCTAGTTCAAAGGAACAATATGACAAATGCTGCCTTCACCATAAAGGGTGGAAGGGTTAGTGGCTTGTTGGATCTATTACACAGAAATGTGTATGGACCCATGGAAACTAGCACTATGAGGTATTATATACTTCATCAGGTATGGGTATACCTTAGAACTTTTGGAAAAATCCAAGAAGTTTACAAATGAAGTATTGAGTCAAATTGAAGGATCTAATAAAGCATCTTGATTGGATCAAGATGATCAAGTGGAGAATTTGATGACTGTCCTAAGAAGTGTGGAGTTATCACACAGCTTACTTAGCACAACACTGAGTTGTGAATTTCAAAGAAAGAAAAGGAACACATTGGATGTGGTTCCATCTTTGAATGGTCATGCAAATATACTACTGTGATGCCATGCAAACAGATGTATTGTCACTCCATAAGAATGTGTCTAAGTTAGCTTTTGAGTTGCAAACTGCAAATATCCCATTTCTTCAATGGAATTGGGAATGTAATGTGCAGTGATTCAAAAGAATGTATTTGTGGTGCACTATAGAGTGCTAATTCTATCCCATGGAGAACAAAATATTTGTTGCTCAAAATGCTGTCTCTCTTGAGAAAGTATTTCTTTTGAAAGAAGCTAGTGGGAGTAGTCTTGATTTGGACAAGGTCCAGAATCAACCACAATATAATTAGACACACATGGAGAGAAAAATCTCACTTACAGGTTGAAAGTCAACCTGAGGTTCAAGTAACACAGGAATAACATAAGTCTGGACCGATTCGATATGCTGGGCATGACGAATTGTTCATCAAAAGACTTGTGAGGAAATGGAAGCGGTCGTTGGACCAGATTCCAAGAAATGACTAAGGGCCATGAAAAATCATAATGGACTCCATGTCTGCTAGTCAAGTCTGGGACTTGAATAAGCTGCCAAAGGGGTAACTCCCACAGGCTGTAAAATAAATCTTCTGGGAAGATAGACATGGAAGATAATCTTGTTACCTTGAAAGTCAAGCTAGTGAACAGAAATTTCAGGTAAATCCACTAGGTGGATAATAATGAAAATTTTCACCAATAGCTGAGTTTTAAGTCCATTAGGGATCTGCATAATTGCATGATCAGTTATGGCATGTTGTTATGAAAAACTGTCTTTCTTATATGGACGTCTGAAAGGATATCTGTAAGGAAATAGACAAAGGTTTTCATATCAAGGCCATAAAGACATGCATGGTATTATGCAAGCATGATTGAGAAGGCCTGTGTTCACAAGAAGATCAGTGGGAGCACCTTAATAGTATTTCTTATTCTAAATGATTGATGATATTCTTCTCACATGGAATAACATCTCAGCTCTTCACATGATGAAGAAAAGGTTTGATATGTATTTCAAGAAGAATGGTATAGGGAATGGTGCCTACATCCGAGGCATGAGGATCTATGAAGATCCAAGAAAGTCATTGCCCTTTAGTCAATCTATGTTCATCCAAGAGTTTCTTGAAAGGTTTATATTAGATATTGAAACCTTCCAGGAAGATATGGTCTGACTCTCTCTAAGATGTTGTGTCCGGTGACACAGCTGGAGAGTAATAACATGGGTCTAAAATCCTGATTCATGGTATGTAGGATGGATCATGTTTTGAAGACCATTTGTAGCAAATGCTTGGAGCATAGCCAGTAAATTTCAATCAGATCTTAGTGTTTAGCACTAGATAGCTGTGAAAGCAATCCTTGTATATATACTTGGGAAGTATAAGGGATTGGAGTCTAGTCTATGATAGACAGGAAATGAATTTTGTACAGGAGTACACTGACACTTCGTTCCAGTCTAATGACTATTGATCACAGCCAGGATTTGCACTTTGCCTTGTTATGGTGTTGTGTGTTGAAAGAGCATTATGCAAACCAAAGTGGCAAGATTCTACAAATAAGGCTGAGTACATTGCAGCTCCTTGTGGCAGCCAAGGAGGCAGCTTCATTCATTTGAAATTGATTTAGTTCCTGGTGCTTGATAGTCCAGTATAGTTCTTACTGGGGCCGTGAGCATGTGTAAAGGAACTTAGCATTCAAATATGTACTGCAGCGATATCATCTGATCTTGGAGATCGTGAATAAAGATGATGATTCAAACTTGTTAAAATAAACACGGATAGCAATCTGGGAAAACCCACTGACATAGCCTCTGGCGCAGCGGAAGCTAAATGGGTCATACTAGAGACGTTGGAACTGACTGAACATCAGTTGTCCTTGGTCTTAGTGCAAGTGGGAGATTGTTGGTGTATATGCCCTGCAAACCAATGTATGGACATGGTCAGGCATTGTTCGAATGTACTTTGATAGAATTAATGGAATTGATATAATCAATAAAGGCATGGTCGTTATTATGCGGATTGCTTTACCTGCGTTGATGCATTGAATTGCATAGATAATGTCCCAGGAGTTTGGATTGGATCCATTCTCATAAGCTATCCCCAGACAAGGTACCTTAGCAGATATGGGACAACTTTGGTACATGTGAGACTGGTGTATGGGCTGGTTAGGTGCAGGGCACAGTAACGCAGACATACAGGTGCATTGGATGCACTGGAGTGATCCACCGTGAGGATTGACTTGTCTAGTCAACAAGTCAATCTCACATGCAAGAGGTTTTGCATTGATCCTTAGACTTGAGGTATTCATGTCTAGATTTGATGATGGATATGCTTTGATACAGTCTTACGTCTCTCCGTAACTGGGAGATCAAAATGACTGTCATTGGGCATGTCATAAGTCATGTAGAGACATGGATGACCAATAGTAGGATTTGCCCCTTCCTTATTGGAAGCGTGATATCCACCTCGGGGCGCCCCACCTTATTGGTGCATGATAGGAAAGTGTGGCCACACTTGTTGAGTCATGACCAAAGCATTGGGTAATAAACTTGAGACTAATCCAATGACAGGATATCAGTTTAGGCAAAGAGATCTGTAATGCAATAGGAATCCTTGTTGCTTGTTAGGAGTTGTAGCCACAATGACTTAAGTCCTATGACATGGGTAGTAGTGATGTGTTGCTAGATACCTCTCACTACTTATGATGTTTACATCATTGCCATCGTCATATGGATCCTACGGGGTCACACGCAATAGACTCTTGACGTTGTTTTATTCAGAAGCATTAGGATCAAGTTATTGGATAACTTGGATCCATTTGGAAGATTTCATCAGCACCAATGGGCCTGATGAGTTGGAAGAAAGTTATTGGAGCCAAACTTCATTTTTGGCAGGTTGACCCGAAATTGACCTAGATTGGTCACATTTGGATTAGGGTTGCATTGGATTGGATCCAATGGCTTAATCAACCCATGCCATGAATTTTGGGCTAGCTCATTATCCAATGAGGCCCAATGATTAGTTGTCATGAAGAGGTATAAGCAAATAAGGGTATAATGGGGAAGAGTTTCACCCCATTGGCGCCAAGGGCATAATGGGGTGAAGTGGGCGCATGTTGCTTCATAAGGAAGCATTAGGCGCCTCCCCCTTTCATCCATTAATGGTATCTTGCCTCTATGGTAAGTGTTGGGGCTGATATGGCTTGATGGCTCTTTTGGAAAGAGCATAGGCGCATATATCAAGTGGGATGAGATTTATGGTAAAGTTTTAGAGACTTTCCTTATCTAAACCCTAATTCCCCTCAAACCTTTGCTTAACCGAAACTCTTCATGCTTGTTGCGCCTAGCCCTTCTCCTTGGATGGAAAGTGTGCCTCTAAGGCATGTCTTGGGCTGATATGACAATTGGGCAAATTAGGAAAGGTTGAATGAGGTCTATGGAAAAGTCTTGGAGACTTTCCTTACCACAAACCACTCTCATCCTAACCGCCCACTTGGCATGATCCAAGCCATTGCTCAAACCGCCCCTTGTCCTATTAATAGGACCCTAGTCGCCTCATTGAGAGGTTGATTTGTGTGGAGGACTTCTAGGAGGCGTGAGCAAGGGCAAAGGGCGACAACCATAGACTTGGCGCAACCCTTCTTCCAAGTGGCCGAAACCATCCCTTCTTCTTCTCCTCTTCTTGGCGCAAAGAGAGATTAGGCTTGGTGACTTCTCCTTCCATTGTCGCAAGCCCCTTTCACTCTTATTGTCATTGGCGCATCTTGCTTTCAAGTGGCGCAAGCAAGGAAGAAGAAGAAACCAAGTTGGCGGCATCATCTTCCTCATCTCCCTTCTTGGCGCTTTCATCTTGGAGGTGGCGCAAGAGAAGTGGAGTGTAGTTCTGATTCTCTTCCCGAGGCTAGCACCAAGCGTGGAAGGGAGCAACGATCAAGGAGTCGACACGTGGATACTTGTAGAGGATGAACACTTGGGCGTCTTCAACATGGCTTCGACATCTAGACAAGCAAAAGAGGTACATCTCTATCACATCCTTGTGTCTTCTCTCTCGCATGGATCCTTGGGACCGGAATGTGTTTCGGGTGTAATGCTTCTTCCGCTGCGTCCTGGGACTGCAAAAATTTTAAATTACACCCGGCATTCCCAACAGGCATGCAATCCTATAGTGATAACATAAGCATAAAACATTACAGGCATGCTTTTAGCAGATAAGGAAAGCAGTAAAGGATGATGTGATCAAAGCCCTTTCAAGACATTGAACCAACCCATGCCATAAGGAGGTTCAACTCTTGACATAGGACTCAAGCCCCTAAGATGGACCTAACCTAGCCGCCCTCTATCTGGAACTTCAAGGTTGGCTTCAAGGTCCTTCTCTCATGGTTTAGCTCTCAAACCTTAAGGGTAGACCCCCAAAAGTTCGGCCAATGCCATGGTCTTGCTCCAAGTAAGATGCGCCACTAAGCAAGCTTGGATCTCTTTCTTTGATGCTTGTTGCGCCACCATCCAAGGTGCGCAAGCTTCATTCATGCGCCAAGCTATGAGCACATGCGCCACCCTAATCTTCCTTCTTGTCAAAAGAAAAGGAAAAACGGCACGCAGGCCTCACAAGGGTACATCACAAGCATGCAAAGGGGGCTTGACTAATGATCACAACATCATGCACAAACAAGGTATTTACTCATGCAATTCTACATGCTCATGAAAAATATAAAATCTGAAATTTTATTTTTTTCATAAAACTAGTCTCTTTTTCTCATCTTCTTCTCACAAATCATTTGGTTTATTGCGATTTATTTTTCATGATGATTTCAGAGATCCTTTCGGCTGGCAATTTTGTCAGATCAAGAGACTTGGCCAGTCCGAAGACACAATGCCCGTCCTACTTGACAAAACTACGTGCGCCTTTAATCTTTAAATCAAACAAGAAAAATAGTCCAAAAATCCAAAAGAGATTGAGATGATGATAGAAACAAGAAACCCTAATTTTTCCTACTTAGAAAAATTGTTTGCCATGCATCATACTATTTACGAAAATAGAGATCTGGCATGTGAGCATGAAAGAAAAGCAAAAACATCGTTCGAGTCTTGCAAGTTCCTCTGATACCACTGTTGGGAAACCCCGGGGACATTTTACAATTTTTCAGAGACATGGACATACAAACATACATTGCACAGCGGAAGAATGTCCCCGAAACAGGCTGGTCCCAAAAACCCAGTGAAGATCGCAAGCAAGGGAGTCGACACGACGAGTTAAGAAATACCTTAAGAGCAATGTGGAGCGATGCCGATGTAGGCGTCCAAGTGTGCGCCCTCTGCAGTCTCACACACACGGATCTCTTGAGTTCTCTTCTTCCACGCCCGGTGCTAGCCTCGGGAAGAAGATCCAAGCCAAAGGTAGATGCTTCTACTTCTCTTTGCGCCACCACCAAGAGAGGATGCACCAAAGAGGAGGAAGAGGAGAGGAAGCCGTCAAGAGCTTTCTTCACTTGCGCCAAGAAGAACAAAGGAAGAATACTTGCGGCTACTTGATGGAAGACAAAGAGTTTGCACCCTTACACCTAGCTCTCGCCCCTCTCTTTATGCTCACGCCTCCAAGGATTGATTACCATCAAGAGGGCTCGGCTAGGTGCTCTTTTATAGGGCAAGAGGCGACATATGAAAGGCTAGGATTAAGACAAGTGCAGGGCTAAGATGAGGAGGTTTGAGATAAGGAAAGTCTCCAAGACATTTCCATAATTCTCATTCAACCCTTCCTTTTGCTCCCACGCTTTCCCTTGTGAGCCAAGGCCTTGCCTTGCGCCCCAAGCAATGCCATATTGGCATTCATACCTTAAGGGATCAAGAGGGGAGGCGCCAATTGCTTCCTTATAGAGCAAATTGCGCCACTTCTCCCCATTATGCCCATAGGCGCCTAGGGGAGAAGATTTGTCCCCATTATACCCTTTTAGCCTTTCTCCTCTTCATGAGAACTTGTTATTGGGCCTCATTGGATAATGAGCTAGCCCAAACATCATTGCATGGGTTGATTAAGCACTTGGATCCAATCCAATGCAACCCTAATTCAAATGCGACCAACTAAGGTCAAATATGGGTCAACCTGCCATAAATGAAGTTTGGCTCCAATAATATTCTTCCATCTCATCAGGCCCATTGGCGTTGATGAAATCTCCCAATTAGATCTGAGTTATCCAATAACTCGATCATAAGGCTTCCCGATCAATACGAGAACTCAAGTATCAAGGTGTGCGACCCTGTAGGTTCCTCTGACGCTGGCAGTGTCGACCAAATGTCACCACAAGCAGTGAGTGGCACCTAGCAGTGCATCGCTGCTACCCAGGTCATTGGAATGGATATCGACATCGACATCCCCATCATCGCAACTAGGTACAGATGCATTACAGTCTCTTTGCCGAACTGATATCCGATTAGACAAGTGTGTCACCACTTGTTTTAACCCAATCTCATGGCTGTGACTAGAATAGGTTCTCACCTGGGTATGGCCATACACTCTCAGTCATAGAACCATAGAGGAGCTCCATGGATATCATGCTTCCCTAAGGAAGGGGCAAATCCTATGTCTGTCCATTGGCCTTCTCATATGGGTCGTGACATGCTCAATGACAACCGTTATGACCTCCCAACTACGGCGAGGTGTTAGGTTGTATCAAAGCAAGTCCCTAACCATACAGAATGATCAATGACCTCAAGTCAAGGGATCAATGCATCTCCTATCACTTGTGAGGATAACTTATGACACCAAGTTATAGCCTCACAGCGGGTCTATCCGGTACATCCTCCAATGATATACCCATGTGTCTGCGTTAGCACCACGTGCCTAACCAGCCCACATATCAGTCTCACAAGTACCATAGCTGTCCCATATCTACTAAGGTACATCGACTGGGATTAAGTTCGAGCACAGATCTAATCTGTCTCCAGGGACATTATCATGTAAGTACACAATCGCAGGTGTAGACAAACAATGATAATGACAATGCCAGAATGATATATAAATATCAATGTCAAGTAGTACATAAGTGGACCAAAACTAGGTCCTAGGGCATATACACCAACACCCACTTCCGCGCAGCCGCGAGGACGACGAAGTCCGCCGGCTCATGCCCATCGACCCACCCATCTTAAACGGTAGCCTTAACCCCCGCGTGTTCCTTGATTGGGTCGTGGCTGTCGATAACTATTTTGAGTGGAGTGCCATGTTATAACACCAAAAGGTTAGCTATGTTCGTCTCTTACTTACCGGCCCCGCTCGGTTGCATTAGACGAACGTAGAGCGCTAGCTTGTTGACCAGCGTTTCCCCCCCATTATTCGGTGGGAGGAGATGAGCTATTGCCTTAAGGAGAAGTATGTGCCTCCCACCTATAGACAACAGCTCCTCAACTCGTATTATGCCATAACCCAAGGCTCCGACTCCGTCGACGAGTACCACACTCGCTTCGACGAGCTTAGCATTAGGTGCAACCTTAAGGAAGACCCGACTTTCACCTTGTCCCGCTTCAAGCGCAGCCTCCGCGATGACATTCGTCGTATGTTGCCCTCCCATGGCCTCGATTCAGTTATCCTGAACCTTCACCATGCTCGCAATATCGAGCAGGATCTGCAATCTACGCTCTCGCGCTTGAAGCCGGGTCCTCCGCGTCGTGCCTCCTATGCGCCTCTGGCGCCAGCCCCGCCTCCTCATCTCGAGGCGCCCCCTCGTCCAAACCACCTGGGTCCCCGTCGACCCCCACGCGACGCTCCATGCGACGTGTGTTGGTGCATATGCCCTAGGACCTAGTTTTGGTCAATCTTTGTACTACATAAGTCTGATATTTATATATCTTTCTAGCATTGTTATTATCAATGTTTGTCTACATCTGCGATTATGTACTTACATGATAATGTCCGTAGAGACAGATTGAATCTGTGCTCAAATGATTGTCCCTAGTCGATGTACCTAAGTGGATATGGGACATCTTTGGTACTTGTGAGACTGGTATATGGGCTAGTTAGGCACGAGGTGCTAACGCAAGCATATGAGTATATTAGTGGTGGATATACTGGATAGACTCACTGTGAGACTTGGTGTCACAAGTTATCCTCACAAGTGACAGGAGATACATTGATCCCTTGACTTGAGGTCATTGGCCATTCTATATGGATAGGGACATGCTTTGATACAACCTAACACTTCTCCGTAGTTGGGAGGTAATAACGGTTGTCATTGAGCATGTCACGACCCATATGAGAAGGTCAATGGACAGACAAAGGATTTGCCCCTTACTGAGGGATGCTTGATATCCAAGGAGCTCCTCTATGGTTCTATGACTGAAAGTGTATGGCCTTACCCAGGTGAGAACCTGATTTAGTCATAGCCATGTGATTGGGTGAAAACAAGTGGTGACACACTTGTCCAATCAGATATCAGTTCGGCAAAGAGACTGTAATGCATCTGTACCTAGTCGCGATGATGGGGATGTCGATATCGATATCCATTCCAATGACTTGGGTAGCAGCGATGCACTGATAGGTGCCACTCACTACTTGTGATGACCTTAGGTCAGCATTGCCAACATCAGAGGAACCAACAGGGTCGCACACCTTGATAATCGAGTTCTCGTATTGATCGGGAAGCCTTATGATCGAGTTATTGGATAGATCGGATCTATTTGGGAGATTTCATCAGCGCCAATGGGCCTGATGAGATGGAAGAATGTTATTGGAGCCAAACTTCAATTTTGGCAGGTTGACCCGTATTTGACCATGGTTGGTCATATTTGGATTATGGTTGCATTGGATTGGATCCAATTGCTTAATCAAACCTTGTAGTAAAGCTTGGGTTTGCTCATTATCCAATGAGGCCCAATAACAAGTTATCATGATAAGAGAATTGGGCTAAAAGGGTATAATGGGGATAAGTCTCCACCCCATTAGCGCTTTGGGGCATAATGGGGTGGAGTGGGCGATTTTGCTTCATAAGGAAGCTTTAGACACCTCCCCCTTCTACCTTGGATGGTATGCTTGCCTCTAAGGCAAGTCTTGGGGCCGATATGGTTGCATAGACTTCTTTGGAAGGTATTTGGCACATATGGCTAATAGGAAAAGGTTTATGGAAAGCTCTTGGAGAGTTTCCTTAACCCTAACCCTAATTGCCACCCTTCTCATACCCTAGCCGCATACTGTTAGGGAATGCCGGGTGTAATTTAAAATTTTGCAGTCCCAGGATGCAACGGAAGAAGCATTACACCCGAAACACATTCCGGTCCCAAGGATCCATGCGAGAGAGAAGACACAAGGATGTGATAGAGATATACCTCTTTTGCTTGTCTAGTTGTCGAAGCCATGTTGAAGGCGCCCAATTGTTCGCCCTCCACAAGTATCCACGCGTCGACTCCTTGATCGTTGCTCCCTTCCACGCTTGGTGCTAGCCTCGGGAAGAGAATCGAGCCTTAGGGTTCCTTCACTCTCCTTGCGCCACCTCCAAGGTTCATGCGCCAAGTGCAAGGAAGATGCCGCCAACTCCTTATCCTCTTTACTCCAAGAAAAGAGGAAGAATAAGAGCTTCGGCTTTGAGGAAGATTGAGAGGAGGTCACGCCACCAAGTTCTTCTTCAAGTCACGCCAAGAGGAGAGGGAGAAGAAGACTTGCGGCTACTTGTAGGAAGAAGGGTTGCACCACTTTGTTTTTGTCGCCCCTTGCCCCTCTATGCTTGTTCACGTCTCCAAGTGATCATCTTCAAGAGAGGGCGACAATGAGTCCTATAAACAGGACTAGAGACGGCTTGAGCAATGGCTAAGATCATGCCAAGTGTATGGCTAGGATAAGGTGTCTTGAGGTAAGGAAAGTCTCCAAGACTTTGCCATAAACCTCATTCAACTTATCCATATTTGTCTAAGCACTATATTAGCCCAAGACTTGCCTCAAATGCATTCTTACCATCAAAGGATAAGTGGCTAGGCGCAACATGCATGAAGAATTTCGACCAAGCAAGGGTTTGGGGTGAATTAGGGTTTGGTGTTAAGGAAAGTCTCCAAGACTTTTCCATGAATCTCACCCCACTTAACATATGCGCCTAAGCTCTTTCCAAAAGAGCCATCAAGCCATATCAGCCCCAATACTTACCATAGAGGTAAGATACCATCAATGGATGAAAGGGGGAGGCGCCTAATGCTTCCTTATGAAGCAACATGCGCCCACTTCACCCCATTATGCCCTTGGCGCCAATGGGGTGAAACTCTTCCCCATTATGCCCTTATTTGCTTATACCTCTTCTTCACAACTAGTTATTGGACCTCATTGGATAATGAGCTAGCCCAAACTTCATGGTATGGGTTGATTAAGCCATTGGATCCAATCCAATGCAACCCTAATCCAAATGTGACCAATCTAGGTCAATTTCGGGTCAACCTGCCAAAAATGAAGTTTGGCTCCAATAACTTTCTTCCAACTAATCAGGCCCATTGGCGCTGATGAAATCTTCCAAATTGATCCAAGTTATCCAATAACTTTTGTTAGGGTATGCCCTTAAGGCTAATGTTTGAGGCCTTGGGATTCTTTCAGTATCATGTATAAACTCTGATGTTTATAAAGGCAATGGTTGTTATTCAGGTTGTTACATTATCTGCAGCAATATGTGTACTTCTGAATAATGTCTCAATGCTGTTCAGCTTGGCTGACATGCAGTATTGTCCTTAGTCGAGATATCTTGGTGAACATGAGACAACCTTGATATGATTGAGACTAATATGTGTTCTAATCTTATAGGATGCTTCGAGCATGGAATAAGATGTAGACTCATAGGTACATTGGATGTACTGGACAGACCCTACTAGGATATTCAATTGGTTGTCTTAATGTGAATAATCCTTGTATGCAACAAATGGCATATTTTCCTCTGACTTGAGATCACTTGTGTTTCTAAATGATGATTGGCATTGTTTTGAGGTAGTTCAATATCATTTGAAACATAATGGTTATAGACTATCTTGGATAATGAGCATGAGTCATGTTAGGGCACTAGTGATAGATATAGGATTGCCGTCTCCTTGTTTAGGAGTGTGATGTTCTAAAGGGGCCCCCTTGGATGAGATGATTGAGAAAGTGTATGGCCATACCCAGATGACTATGTTCATCTGATCTAATCATTCTCATCATATTGGAGTTACAGGCTTGACACGCTTGTCCAATAAGAACATCAAGTGGCAAAGGAAACATGTATGCCTTGTGAAGCGGATTCACACTTGTGCTATGGTTTGGGTGTAGTCTTGGAAGACTCTTTCCTTTATATCGGGAGACAGTGATGTGTTGCTAGATACCCCTCACTGATCGTGATAACGTAAGTTATCGTTACCGACATTTAAAGGAAACCCTTAGGGTCACACAATTTGATGATATGGCTTACTTAAGTCAGATCGTGTGGACTGAATTGTTTTGGTTCAGTTTAAAGGGATTTAAACTCTGATTGTAAGTGAGATCTGGTCTGATCATGTTTGATTGATTAGGGCATGAGATCGGTAAGCTTCGATCGAGAGATTTGATGCTAGATCGGTGAGATCAAGAGCATCAAGAGATCAACGGTTAGATCTTGAACCATTTGGTTCAGAGAGATCTAGACCATGGCTTGGGCTGATTTGATTTGGTCTTTATACCAAATTGAATTGAACCAAATTCACTAGAACCAAACCAAATGGAACCGGTTCACTTTGGTGAACGCATGGTTCGAATGGTTTGATGAAGTGATGGTAACGTGGGAGTTGAAGTGGAGTTATTGCTTTCTAAAATTAGAAAGTCGTTTTCCTTGGTTGAAAATGCCAAGCATTTTCGAACGTGAAGGATACTCTTCACTCTCTCGCCGACGTGATCTTCTTCCTCTCGTCTAAGGTGGCCTTCACGCCTTGGAGATTTTGGACAAGCCAAGAGATCTCAATTCCCTTCACAAGATCAGGACACCTTGAAGAGCTTTGCTAGCACAAGGTTCACGCCAAGGGAGAAAGCCATCTTCTTCTTGTGTGCGCACCTTTTGGAGGAGATCAACTTTGTTCTCTACTTCCAAGTCGCCATCCACGCAATGGCTATGGTATGATCTCTTTAGATCTATACAATATGTTAAGTTGATCATATGCTCTTACTTGCGATCCTATGAAACCCTTGCTTCCGCTACAAATTTTCTATATGCGCCACCTATTAGGGTTTCGGCCCCCTCCTTTTAGGGGACTTTCAATTGGTATCAGAGCGAGGTTTCGTATGTTCATATGATTGCTTCATGACTTTGTGATCCTTGTTTGCGCTTGCTAAGTAGATCTTGAAGTTATCATCTTGCGCATCTACATGTTAACTTGCGAAAATACATGCTGTTAATAGATGTATGTTTACTCACTTGCGCATGTATGATGAATGTTGTTTTTAGCAAAACTTATCATATCTTGCGTGCTCCATCTAGGTCTATAAGCGCCTACTATAAACCCTTAAACGGGTTGATAGGGTTGAAGTCATCGTCTAGTTAAGATCCAAACAGTCTGATCAGACCATCTGACAGCCTAGATGGGTCGACCAGATGGCACCTGTGCGCAAGCACGAGGTGGCTATAGGTCGACTGCAGACAGGCGTGTAGCGATGTCTGGTTGAGACAACCAGTGAACGCGCATGAGTTAGGCCCGGGATCACACCCGCTTGCCAGAACTCATGAGGGTCGTTCAACCCATCGCATGCATTGTTGACCACTTGGGTCGACTCAAGTCAGTTAGGACTTGGTGCATGCAAGGGCAGTGGGTCTGACTAGGTATGATGAGTGGATCCCTATTAATGGACCGTTGTAAGGTAGTAGGGCACATAAGAAAAATAAAATTGAAGCCAATGGGTTTTTTGAAAATTTTTCTTATTATTGGATCACATGATGATTGTATACCATGATGTATGTCTATTTCATCTTATGTGGGTTGCCCTTTTATTGTGTGCTGTGCTGGGGCCTGTGTGCCTGGATTAATATTGTAAATTATATTTGTGATCTGCGCATCACATTTTAATTAATTTATAAAGTGTAATTGACCTGCGTGTCAATCATGTCTAGATAGATTAAATTGTAATTTTAATCAGACATGAGCACAAAGCACACATGGCAGAGGCGCATGCAGCTAGTGGCTTGACCAGTGGGAGGTCTAGGGTGGAAGGGTCCCCTTCAAGGGGGAGCGAGAAACCCTAAGGTGGCGCAAGTGACCTTTCTTTGTTTTAGCAGCAGAATTAGGGTTTCATATTTGATCGCATGCTATACATTCATATGATCAACTTAAACATCAAGTGAAAGATGCGTTACCATGGCCATGAGAAGGAGGCGGCTTGGAAGCAAAGACCAAGAGAGATCTTCTCCACAAGTGACGCACACAAGAAGAGAGATGGCTTCTTCTTGTTGATCTTTGTGCTAGCAAAGATCTTCAAGTGTCCTTGCCGAATGGAAGGGATGGGAGACGAAATCTTGCTTGGGCGAGAGCTCCACTTGTTCGTCCACCTCTTCTCCACCCGCAAATTGCAAGAAGCCAAGTGAAGTGAAGTCAAGTGGTAAACGGCTTGGCGTTAGGCGTTTTGAAGAAGAGGCCTTGATGACTTACCATAAATGGAAGCATGCACTCATAAACAACCAAAACGCCATCACCCTTTCGAACCATGCATTCACATAAGTGAACCGGTTCTCTTTTGGTTCAATTGCATTTGGTTCAACAAACCAAATCAAATAAGCCCAAGCCCCTTGGTCTAGATCATATCAAACCCTAAGGTTCAAGATCTAACCGTTCATCTCCTGATGCTCCTGATCTCACCGATCTAGCATCACCTCTCTCGATCGAAGCTTACCAATCTCGAGCCCTAATCAATCAAACATGATCAGACCAGATCTCACTTACAATCAGAGATTAAATCCCTTTAAACTGAACCCAAACAATTCAGTCCACACGATCTGACTCAAGTAAGCCATATCATCAAATTGTGCGACCCTGAGGGTTTCCTTTAAATGTCGGTAACGATAACTTTCGTTATCACGATCAGTGAGGGGTATCTAGCAACACATCACTGTCTCCCGATATAAAGGAAAGAGTCTTCCAAGACTACTCCTAAACCACAGCACAAGGGTGAATGCACTTCACTAGGCATACATGTTTCCTTTGCCACTGGATGTTCTTATTGGACAAGCGTGTCAAGCCTGTGACTCCAATATGATGAGCATGATTAGATCAGATGAACATAGTCACCTGGGTATGGCCATACACTTTCTCAATCATCTCATTCAGGGGGGGGGCCCCTTTAGAACATCACACTCCTTGAACAAGGAGACGACAATCCTTTATCTATCACTAGTGTCCTAACCTGACTCATGATCATTATCCAAGATAGTCTATAATCATTATGTTTCAAATGATATTGAACTACCTCAAAACAATGACAATCATCATCTAGAAACACAAGTGATCTCAAGTCAGAGGACATGTGCCACTTGATGCAAACAAGGATTATTCACATTGTGACAAGCAATTGAATATCCTAGTAGGGTCTGTCCAGTACATCCAATGTACCCATGAGTCTACATCTTATTCCATGCTCGAAGCATCCTATAAGATTAGAACACATATTAGTCTCAATCATATCAAGGCTGTCTCATGTTCACCAAGATATCTCGACTAAGGACATATGCATGTCAGCCTAGCTGAACAGCATTGAGACATTATTCAGAAGCATAGTTATTGCAGCAGACAATGTAACAAACTGAATAATAACCATTGCCTTTATAAACATAAGAGTTTATACATGATACTTTTACAATCCCAAGGCCTCAAACATTAGCCTTAAGGGCATACCCCAACAATTTCCCACTTGCACTTAATCTAATGGTTGAGAAATCTCAAACCCATATTATTACAGTGCTTCTCATGCTTCTGCTGCGCCAGAGGCTTGGTAAGCGGGTCTGCCAGATTGTCATCTATATGAACCTTGCAAATTTTGATCTCGCCTCGATCAATGATCTCCCGGATCAAGTGAAACCGTCTCTGTATGTGCTTGGACTTCTGGTGCGACCGAGGTTCCTTTGCTTGTGCGATGGCTCCAGTGTTATCACAGAAGATAACCAAAGGATCGACACTCGAAGGAACAACACCAAGTTCTCTCACGAACTTACGAATCCACACTGCCTCCTTCGATGCTTCCGAGGCTGCAACATACTCGGCTTCTGTTGTGGAATCAGCAACAGTTGACTGTTTGAAACTCTTCCACACCACTGCTCCACCATTCAAGCTAAAAACATAGCCTGATTGCGATCGGAAATCATCCTGGTCCGACTGGAACGAAGCGTCAGTATATCCTTCTATACTGAGTTCTTCCTGACCACCATATATCAAGAACATATCTTTGGTCCTCCGCAGATATTTTAAAATGTTCTTGACTGCAATCCAGTGCGCCATACCTGGATTACTTTGGAACCGACTGGTCACGCTTAACCCGTAAGCGACGTCTGGGCGAGTACACAACATCGCATACATAATGGACCCAATAGCCGAAGCATAAGGCGTATTGTCCATTTCATCTTTCTCAGTCTGTGTTTGCGGACACTGACTCTTTGAAAGATTCAGACCATGTCTGACTAGAAGATATCCTCTTTTAGAATTCTCTAAATGGAATCTCTCCAGGACTTTATCGATGTAAGTACTCTGGCACAGCCCGAGAAGCCTCTTAGATCTATCCCTGTAGATCTTCACACCTAATACATAGGCTGCTTCTCCTAGATCTTTCATCTGGAAACATTTCCTTAGCCATGCTTTAACAGCATGCATTTCAGGAATATCGTTTCCAATGATTAAGATATCATCGACGTAGAGGACTAGGAAAGTAATCACGCTCCCACTAAACCTCTTATATACACACGGGTCATCTTCGTTCTTGATGAAACCAAACTCAGAGATTGATTCATCAAAACGAATATTCCAGTTTCTAAATGCTTGTTTCAATCCATAAATGGACTTCTTTAACTTGCATATTTTATGACGATCTGATGGATTAGTGAAACCTTCAGGTTGTGTCATATACACATCCTCATCCAGTTTTCCATTAAGGAAAGCCGTCTTCACATCCATCTGCCAGATCTCATAATCATAATATGCTGCTATCGCGAAAAGAATCCGAATAGACTTAAACATGGCTACAGGTGAGAAAGTTTCATCATAATCTATCCCGTAGATTTGTTTGAAACCTTTCGCAACTAGTCTGCCTTTATAGGTAACCACGTTACCATCCATGTCAATCTTCTTCTTGAAGATCCATTTACAGCCTATAGGGATTACTCCCGGAGGCGGATCAACCAAATCCCAGACTTGGTTATCTGACATGGAGTCCATCTCGGCTCGCATAGCTTCAAGCCATCTAGCTGACTCCGGTCCACTGACCGCATCCGCATAAGTGAGGGGTTCATCATTATCAATGATGTAGACTCCGTCATAGCGCTCAGGCTGTCGACAGATCCTTCCCGATCTTCGCGGTTCCCGTGATATCTGAGCCTCAGGTTGTTCAGTAACCTGTTCTACCGGCTCAGGCACATCCAACTGTGCTTGACAACTTTGTCCTTCCTCTGGATTCTCATCCAGCTGTATTTCTCTCCCACTGGCCTCTTGCAGAAGAAATTCCTTCTCAAGAAATACTGCCGTCCGAGCAACAAATACTTTGTTCTCTTTGGGATCGTAGAAATAATAACCCTTAGTTTCCTTAGGGTAACCGACAAAGATACATTTCTCAGATCTGCTCTCCAGTTTCCCAGAGGGGAGCTTTTTGACATAAGCCTCGCAACCCCAGATCCTGATAAATTTCAAGCTCGGCTGTTTCCCATACCATAACTCGTATGGAGTCTTTGAAACTGCCTTGGATGGCACTCGGTTTAGTACCTTTGCAGCTGTTTCCAGTGCAAATCCCCAAAAGGAGTAAGGAAGAGTAGCCTGACTCATCATAGAACGAACCATATCAAGTAACGTTCTATTTCTCCTCTCGGACACACCATTCCATTGCGGTGTTCCTGGTGGAGTGAGCTGTGAGATAATCCCACACTCCTTCAGATAGTCAGTAAACGCATGACTCAAGTATTCTCCACCTCGATCAGAACGAAGTGCCTTGATATTTCGGCCTAGCTGATTTTGTACTTCATTCTTGAACTCTTTGAACTTGTCAAAAGATTCACTCTTATGTCCCATCAGATAGACATAACCATATCTACTGAAATCATCAGTAAATGTAATGAAGTACTGATAGCCACCTCTGGCATGTTTACTAAATGGCCCACACACATCACTGTGTATGAGGTCAAGTAAACCTGAAGCCCTTTGACCTTTATTAGGAAAAGGAGACTTCGTCATTTTACCCATTAAACAAGCTTTGCATGTATCAATCTCCTCATAGGAGAATGATCCCAGCAGTCCATGATCATGCAACCGCTTAATGCGCTTCTTGTTAATATGGCCTAAACGACTATGCCATAGCAAGGTGCTGTCATCAGCATACTTGGCTTTCTTATTATCAATGTTTTGTATAGAATATTCCATGTCCAACATGAATAACCCATTGTTAATTGAACCAGTAGCATAAACAATATTATCAAGAGTAAGATAACACTTTGAAATCTTGCATTCAAAGGAAAACCCTTTCCTGACAAGAGCAGGAATAGAGATAATATTTTTGGTAATACTGGGTACAAAGTAACAATTGTTTAATTTTAATACAATGCCAGATGGTAATGAGATGTAATAATCCCCTACAGCAACAGCAGCAACCCGTGCCCCGTTTCCAACTCGTAGGTCCACCTCATGTTGTCCCACCTGTCTTCTTCTCTTGAGTTCCTGTACATTTGAACAAATGTGAACTCCACATGCAGTGTCCAACACCCATGAAATAGAAGAAGAAGATAACATGACCTCAATCACATAAATACCTGAGCCAGAAGCAATGCTTCCCCTCTTGTCTCCTTGGAGCGCTTTACAGTCCTTTTTCCAGTGACCCAGCTGGCCACAGTGGAAACACCTGTTGTCCTTCGACCGCTTCACCTTTTGTTTCAGAGCCTTACTGTAGTTCTTGACAGGGGCTTTGCCCTTCTTCCCCTTCTTCTTGTTCCTGGAAGGAACCATTAAGACAGAGGTTGAAGGCTTTCCCTTCAGAGTTTCCTCAGTAGTCAAGAGCATATTCAGCAGCTCTGCCGGAGTACAATCGATTTTGTTCATATTAAAGTTAATAATGAACGCATCGAAAGAGGACGGTAGAGACTGTAGAATAATGTCTACAGCAAGCTCCTGATTGATGGTATGCCCCAGTTTCTCTAGAGCCTCCTTGTGCCTAATCATCTTGAGCACGTGAGCTCCCACTGGGCTCCCTTCAGCCAGTTTGCTCTGAAAGAAAAGCTTTGTCAGATTATAGCGTTCTGTCCTCGCCTGTGCAGCATACAGCATCTTGAGGTTCGCTATAATCTCTATAGCCGACATATCCTCATGCTGACGCTGCAGCGGTGGCGTCATAGACGCTAGCATCAGGCAAGCGACATCAATGCTATCATTGACATGCTTTTCATAGGCATCACGAACCGCCCTTGCGGCGTTCGCAGCGGGTTGAGGCGGCACAGCCGTCTCGAGGACATACAGTTTCCTCTCTGCCTTAAGAACGATCTTAAGGTGTCCGAACCAGTCTGAGAAGTTTGGCCCAGCAAACTTCTCCCTTTCCAGTAGGGATCGCACATTGAAGCTCATGGTGTTCGTTGCTGTAGGAATCTACAACAATGCAAGAACAGCAAGGTCAGTATCAATGTTAAGAATCAATCAGGACTTAAGAATGATTCTTTTTCTCACTATTTTATCTGGCTGAAAAATCCAGCAAAACAGCCCGAAAGAGTAGAACTCTTTTAGTGAGATGGGATCCAGATTTCATACTTGGTCTCCGCGTCCCGCTCAGGCGAGATAAGATGCACAGAGATGACAAGCACTAATTTCTGGTAGGTTGTCCCAGCCAATCGCCAACCCGTGCGATTCCCCTTCACCTGGGCAATCCAGCAGACTGTGCCAACTGAGTTGGTACAACACAGTCTCTGATCCCACAGATGGCTACCTCCATGCGCTACCATATGCCCCACATATGTAGCCTACATGGTCAAGCTGACCCGACCTACTCCCTGGACCACCACGTGCTATGCTGAGCAACGAGAAGCGATAAATCCCTTCTCTGTAACACGCAGGTGTAATCCCGCACCGTCTGAAGATAGATGGACGTGCCCACTGAGTGGGTACAACACGGCTCCAACGATAGTCAGAACAGTGAGGTTTCGCGTCAGAAGGCATTACGTGCTTGATATTTTAGCGTTTGGATTTTAACGGTCTTTTATCTTCTTACTATCAGGCAAATCCTATGGCTATAGCAGAAGATAAATAACTCATGCAATTCTAATTATTAAACAATAAAAGAAAGCATGGATCTTATGTGGTAAAAGCCCATAGCCTAAGTAAGACCTTAATTAACTTAAGTCTTCACTTGCTTTTCTTGGGTCTTTTGCATCTCATCTGGTCCAACCCAGGGCCCTAGCGCTCAATGCAGCTCAGGTGCGCCCACTAGCTGAATGCGCCTCTGCGATGTGTGCTTTTGTGCTCTTGTCTAATCAAAATACATTTTGATCTATCTAGACAAGCTTGACTCGCAGGTCAATTATACAATAAATTAATTAAAAATGTGATTCGCAGATCACAATAAAAATTAATTTACAAGTTTAATTCCAGGCTCGCAGGCCCCAGTACAGCACACATTAAATTGGGCATCCCACATAAGATTAAATAAACAAGCATCATGGCATCATTCAATCAACATGTGATCCATTACAAAGAAAATAAAATTTTGAAAACCCATTGGCATCAATTTTAATTTTCTTATGTGCCCTACAACCTTACAACGGTCCATTGATAGGGATCCACTCATCAATCTAGTTAGATCCATGCCCTTGCATGCACCAAGTCCTAACTGACTCGAGTTGACCTAATGGTCAACCATGCATGCGCCAAGGGCAGAACAACCAACATGAGTTCTGGCAAGCGGGTGTGACCCCGGGCCTAACTCATGTGTGTTCACTGGTTGTCTCAACCAGACCTCGCTACACGCCTGTGATGCAATCGACCTATAGCCACCTCGTGCTTGTGCACAGGTGCCATCTGGTCGATCCATCTAGGCTGTCAGATGGTCTGATCAGACTATTTGGATCTAACCTAGAGGGTGACTTCAACCCCATCAACCCGTCTAAGGGTTTATAGTAAGTGCATATAGATCTAAATGTTTGCGCGCAAGTAGATATAAGTTTTGATGAAATACCATTCAACATTCTTAACATGCGCCAACAAGAACATGCATAAACATGAACATCACACATGCGCCAAACACCTAAAACCTAGCATGTGGTTGCGCATGTGAAATAGATCTATACTAACAAGGATCACAAAACAAACAAAGCAATCATATGAACATATATTAACTCCTCTGATACCAATTGGAAGGGTCCCCTTCAAGGGGGAGCGAGAAACCCTAAGGTGGCGCAAGTGACCTTTCTTTGTTTTAGCAGCGGAATTAGGGTTTCATATTTGATCGCATGCTATACATTCATATGATCAACTTAAACATCAAGTGAAAGATGCGTTACCATGGCCATGAGAAGGAGGCGGCTTGGAAGCAAAGACCAAGAGAGATCTTCTCCACAAGTGACGCACATAAGAAGAGAGATGGCTTCTTCTTGTTGATCTTTGTGCTAGCAAAGATCTTCAAGTGTCCTTGCCGAATGGAAGGGATGGGAGACGTGATCTTGCTTGGACGAGAGCTCCACTTGTTCGTCCACCTCTTCTCCACCCGCAAATTGCAAGAAGCCAAGTGAAGTGAAGTCAAGTGGTGAACGGCTTGGCGTTAGGCGTTTTGAAGAAGAGGCCTTGATGACTTACCATAAATGGAAGCATGCACTCATAAACGACCAAAACGCCATCACCCTTTCGAACCATGCGTTCACATAAGTGAACCGGTTCTCTTTTGGTTCAATTGCATTTGGTTCAACAAACCAAATCAAATAAGCCCAAGCCCCTTGGTCTAGATCATATCAAACCCTAAGGTTCAAGATCTAACCGTTCATCTCCTGATGCTCCTGATCTCACCGATCTAGCATCACCTCTCTCGATCGAAGCTTACCAATCTCGAGCCCTAATCAATCAAACATGATCAGACCAGATCTCACTTACAATCAGAGATTAAATCCCTTTAAACTGAACCCAAACAATTCAGTCCACACGATCTGACTCAAGTAAGCCATATCATCAAATTGTGCGACCCTGAGGATTTCCTTTAAATGTCGGTAACGATAACTTTCGTTATCACGATCAGTGAGGGGTATCTAGCAACACATCACTGTCTCCCGATATAAAGGAAAGAGTCTTCCAAGACTACTCCCAAACCACAGCACAAGGGTGAATGCACTTCACTAGGCATACATGTTTCCTTTGCCACTGGATGTTCTTATTGGACAAGCGTGTCAAGCCTGTGACTCCAATATGATGAGCATGATTAGATCAGATGAACATAGTCACCTGGGTATGGCCATACACTTTCTCAATCATCTCATTCAGGGGGGCCCCTTTAGAACATCACACTCCTTGAACAAGGAGACGGCAATCCTTTATCTATCACTAGTGTCCTAACCTGACTCATGATCATTATCCAAGATAGTCTATAATCATTATGTTTCAAATGATATTGAACTACCTCAAAACAATGACAATCATCATCTAGAAACACAAGTGATCTCAAGTCAGAGGACATGTGCCACTTGATGCAAACAAGGATTATTCACATTGTGACAAGCAATTGAATATCCTAGTAGGGTCTGTCCAGTACATCCAATGTACCCATGAGTCTACATCTTATTCCATGCTCGAAGCATCCTATAAGATTAGAACACATATTAGTCTCAATCATATCAAGGCTGTCTCATGTTCACCAAGATATCTCGACTAAGGACATATGCATGTCAGCCTAGCTGAACAGCATTGAGACATTATTCAGAAGCACAGTTATTGCAGCAGACAATGTAACAAACTGAATAATAACCATTGCCTTTATAAACATAAGAGTTTATACATGATACTTTTACAATCCCAAGGCCTCAAACATTAGCCTTAAGGGCATACCCCAACATAGGGTTCGACCCTATGACAGGCGCATTTACCTGGTGGGCGCACCTGAGCTGCATTGGGCGCTTGGGCCCTGGGTTGGGCCAGATGAGATGCAAAAGACCCATGAAGAGCTGAAGTGAAGACTTAAGTTAAATTAAGGTCTTACCTAGGCTTAATGGGCTTTTACCTCATAAGATCTGTAAGATCCAAGGATCTTAAGTCTTGGTAAGTATTATTTTGATTTAATTAAAACCATTGGTTGTGATATTTTGTTTTGGTTTAAATAAAATCATTGACTGTGGATGTTAATGTTAATTAATTAACTAGCTTATTGGATGTTAATTTTCAGTTAATTAATTAGAGTTTATTGCTTGTTAATTTAAGTTATTTAATTGTTAATTAATTAGAGTTTATTGGTTGTTAATTAAATAGACCTTATTGGATTTTCGTTAAGTGGATGGTTAATTATTAGTTAATGGTTAAATCAATTAGTTATTGGGTTTGCAATGAATTAGATGGATATTAGATTTAAAATTCGAATTAGTTAGTTAAATGGGTTAAACCCTATTTGAATTATGATTAACGGGTTTAAAATTGGAAAACCGAAATTTTAGGTGGGTAATCTCGGTTAGGGTAGGAAATTGGTGTTTTTGGCTTGGGAGAAAATTTTGGGCGACGGCTTGAGAAGAAGTGGCGATTCTTGAAGAGTTCTTGAGGCGATTTTCTCCATCTTCTTTCCCCTTGGCGAATTTTCCTTGAGGTGAAGAAACTTCCTTGGCGAGTTCTTGGAGATTCTTTGGGTGGTTTAAAGGCTTTAGACGATTTTTTTGTAGAGGATTTTCACCTTGGTGTTCACGGTTAAGAGGTGAGTGGAATGTCTTATTTGATCTATCAAATGATACACTTGAATTCTTGGAAAATTTATCATGTTAAAACCGAAATTATGTTAAGTGTATTTATCGTGAAAACCGAATTTAGGGTATGAAAACCGAAATTAAGATGTTCTTCATGATAACCGAATTTAGGGTATTTTTCTATGAAAATCGGAATTAAGATGTTCTTCATGAAAACCGAATTTAGAGTATTTTCCATGAAAACCTAAAAACCGAAATCTTGATAATATGTATGAGAACCGAAATCTTGATAATTGTTTATGAAAACCGAAATCTTGATATTTGTAGTTAACATGTTTACTTGTGGCAAATTGTAAAGTAGTTTATAAGAATACATGTTTTAATTTTATGTTGATATTATAGATGCTTGTTAAATGCAATTTATGAATGTTTATTCATGAGTGTAGCATGTTATATGTTTATGGTTATATATTTTTGACTATGTACCCTTGTTTGAGAAATTTGGGTGATAACATAGCAAGGTTAGACTGAACTAATCAGCATGAAACCTAAGGACTACACTACTATGTGATTTTTGAATATTATGTGATTTTTGGATATTATGTGACCTTTGGAATATTATGTGGTTATGGGATTTTCGAATATTGTGTTGTGATCATGGAATGGTTAGGACTGAGGCTAAGTGTAACTGTGTACTCAAGGGGATAGTCTATATGTGATATGTTAAGGGTTTGAATTTCAGCCCTGTATTGTAATATGTGAGGGGGGTTGTTGTTCAGCCTGCCTGATGTGATTATTGTGATAAAAGAGGGGGTTGTTGTTCAGCCTGCCTGTTGTGATTATTGTGATGACTATCCTAGAGTCTAGTTGACACTTAGGAGTCCACCGTTGTGAAATAAATAAGATATAAGATGTGTCTATTGTTGTCCAGTAGGAACCCTTTGGGAGAACGAGTGATATAAGACGCAAAGTGCCATGTCTTGGTCGGATAGGGGCCACCTCTTGATGTCGTCACACTTAGAACGCTTAGATTTTTGTGTTATGGGGTGATCGTAGAGCAAAGTGCCACATCGTGACCTGGCGGGGGCCACCTCTTGAATCTACACACCGTCCATCTATATGTTGCATGTGATTTGCAGGCTTCTCCCAGTGCTTAGGCCAAAGCCGGGTTAGACCATAATGGTCACTACTGAATATGCTGGACAACTAGGTTAATTAAGTGGTTGGTGTGTTTAGTTGGTTTAGAGTATAACTCTAGAACCTTGGTTACTCTGTAGTGATAATTGTGTGATGTCTTAGCAGTGTACATCTGACTGTTTTATATGAATTCTGTTCTTTAATTGTGTTATATATTGACCTGATATTCTGTTAAATGTTTTTAAAATAATCTGCATATATTTTTGTGTGTATGTTATGGATGGTCGTTTGAGACTATCCACTCACTGGGCTGTGTAGCTCACCCCTCATTTTTTTCAGGTGTAGAGCAGGGGCGCATTTCCAGTTAGCATTTTATATGAATATCGTGATATGCCAGTTGAATGAATAAGACTTTTGTGCTTAATTACTGGGGCCGGTTGTGGCCGAATTATATGAACTTGTGTTGCTAGTTGTGGTCAAACTATGTGAACTTGTGTTGCCGGTTATGGCAGTTTGATATTCTGATTTTTTGTGTCACCGCGGGCTTTAGCCTGGTTTCGGTGTTTGGTAACATTGATATTGGTTATAAAATTATAGAATCGACATTGTGGTTTTTGTTTTGAATTTGTAGTCGATTTATATTTGTGTAATCGGATTTGATATAAATGTGAACTTGCATATGTCTAGTGCGAGTATTGCCTGGTGGCAGGTACCTTTATGTGATTATGGATTTTATGGATTTTATACGGATTTGATATAACTGTTGCCTTGCATATGTCTAGTGCAAGGATTGCGTGGTGGCAGGTACATTTATGAAATTTGTGTATTCGTGTGTTTTATGTATGGATTCTTGAAAATTTTCAGATCGGGTTTTCCTGAACTTGGTTTTACCTAGCATGTGCATCGATCTTGTATGATAACATCCTGTTTCTCTGTGATTTGTGATCCTTGATTGGGGTTAAGATAACGGGATGTTACAAGATCAGCATGCTTTCTATTTATTGTTTATATAATTAGAATTGCATGATTTAATCTTCTGCTATCACCATAGGGTTTGCATGATAGTTAAGAAGATAAAAGACCGTTAAAATCCAACGTTAAATATCAAGCACGATAGCCTTCTGACGCGAAACCTCACTGTTCTGACTATCGTTGGTGCCGTGTTGTACCCACTCAGTGGGCACGCCCATCTATCTTCAGACGGTGTGTGATTACACCTGCGTGTTACAGAGAAGGGATTTATCGCTTCTCGTTGCTCAGCATAGCACGTGGTGGTCCAGGGAGTAGGTCAGGTCAGCTTGACCATGTAGGCTACATACTGAGCATATGTGAGCTATATGGAGGCAGCCATCTGAGGGATCAGAGACTGTGTTGTACCAACTCAGTTGGCACAGTCTGCTGGATTGCCCAGATGAAGGGGAATCGCACGGGTTGGCGATTGGCAGGGATTGCCTACCAGAAACTAGTGCTTGTACTCTCTGTGCATCTTATCTCGCCTGAGCGGGACGCGGAGACCAAGTATGAAATCTGGATCCCATCTCACTAAAAGAGTGTTACTCTTTCGGACTGTTTACTGGATTTTTCAGTCAGATAAAATAGTGAGAAAAGAATCTTTCTTAAGTCCTGGATTGATTCTAAACATTGATACTGACCTTGCTGTTCTTGCAATGTTGTAGATTTCTGCAGCAACGAACACCACGAATTTCAATGTGCGATCCCTACTGGAAAGGGAGAAGTTTGCTGGGCCAAACTTCTCGGACTGGTACGGACACCTTAAGATTGTTCTTAAGGCTGAGAGGAAACTGTATGTCCTCGAGACGGCTATACCGCCTCAACCCGCTGCGAATGCCGCAAGGGCGGTTCGCGATGCTTATGAAAAACATGTCAATGATAGCATTGATGTTGCTTGCCTGATGCTGGCGTCTATGACGCCAGAGCTGCAGCGTCAACATGAGGATCTATCTGCTATACAGATTATAGCAAACCTCAAGATGCTGTATGCTGAACAGGCTAGGACTGAACGCTACAATTTGACTAAGCTTTTCTTTCAGAGCAAACTGACTGAAGGGAGTCCAGTGGGAGCTCACGTCTCAAGATGATTGGGTACAAGGAGGCTCTAGAGAAACTGGGACACACCATCAATCAGGAGCTTGCTGTAGACATCATTCTTCAGTCTCTCCCGGCTACTTTCGATCCGTTCATCATTAATTTTAATATGAACAAGATCGACTGTACCCCGGCAGAGTTACTGAACATGCTCTTGACTATAGAGTTGACTCTAAAGGGAAAGCCTTCAACCTCTGTCTTGATGGTTCCTTCCAGGAACAAGAAGAAGGGGAAGAAGGGCAAAGCCCCTGTCAAGAGCTACAACAAGGCTCTGAAACAAAAGGTTAAGCGGTCAAAGGAATACAGATGTTTCCATTGTGGCCAGCTGGGTCACTGGAAAAAGGACTGTAAAGCGCTCCAAGGAGACAAGAAGGGAAGCATCGCTTCTGGCTCAGGTATTTTTGTGACTAAAGTCATGATATCTTCTTCTTCTATTTCATGGGTGTTGGACACTGCATGTGGAGTTCACATTTGTTCAAATGTACAGGAACTCAAGAGAAGAAGACAGGTGGGACAGCATGAGGTGGACCTACGAGTTGGAAACGGGGCATGGGTTGCTGCTGTTGCTGTAGGAGAATATCACATCTCATTACCATCTGGACTTGTATTAGAACTGAACAATTGTTATTTTGTACCAAGCATAACCAAAAATATTATCTCTATTCCTGCTCTTGTCAGGAAAGGGTTTTCCTTTGAATGCAAGATTTCAAAGTGTGTTATTTCTTATGATAATATTGTTTATGCTACTGGATCAATTAACAATGGGTTATTCATGTTGGACATGGAATGTTCTATACAAAATATTGATAATAAGAAAGCCAAGTATGCTGATGACAGCACCTTGCTACGGCATAGTCGTTTAGGCCATATAAACAATAAGCACATTAAGCGGTTGCATGATCATGGACTGCTGGGATCATTCTCCTATGAGGAAATTGATACATGCAAAGCTTGTTTAATGGGTAAAATGACGAAGTCTCCTTTTCGTCACAAAGGTCAAAGGGCTTCAGGTTTACTTGACCTTATTCACAGTGATGTGTGTGGGCCATTTAGTAAACATGCCAGAGGTGGCTATTCATACTTCATTACCTTTACTGATGATTTCAGTAGGTATGGTTATGTCTATCTTATGAGACATAAAGTGAATCTTTTGACAAGTTCAAAGAGTTCAAAAATGAAGTACAGAATCAGCTAGGCCGAAATATCAAGGCACTTCGTTCTGATCGAGGTGGAGAATACCTAAGTCGAGAGTTTACTGACTATCTGAAGGAGTGTGGGATTATCTCACAGCTCACTCCGCCAGGAACACCGCAGTGGAATGGTGGGTCCGAGAGGAGAAATAGAACCTTATTGGATATGGTTCGTTCAATGATGTGTCAGGCTACTCTACCTTACTCCTTTTGGGGATTTGCACTGGAAACAGCTGCAAAGGTACTAAACCGAGTGCCATCCAAGGTAGTTTCAAAGACTCCATATGAGTTATGGTATGAGAAACAGCCGAGCTTGACATTTATTAAGATCTGGGGTTGCGAGGCTTATGTCAAAAAGCTCGCCTATGGGAAACTATAGAGCAGATCTGAGAAATGCATCTTTGTCGGTTACCCTAAGGAAACTAAGGGTTATTATTTCTACGATCCCAAAGAGAACAAAGTATTTGTTGCTCGGACGGCAATTTTTCTTGAAACTTACTGGCTATGCTCCAAGCATTTGCCACAAATGGCCTTGTGATATTACTCAAAACATGATTCATCCTATACACCATGTATCAGGATTTTAGATCCATGTTATTACTCTCTAGCTCTGTCATAGGACACAACATCCTTGAGAGAGTCAGACCATATCTTTCTGGAAGGTATCAATATTTGGATTCATCCAATATAAACCTCTCCAAAAACTCTTGGATGAACATAGATTGACTAAAGGGCAATGGCTTTCATGGATCTCTATGCATGGATCCTCATGCCTAAAATGTAGGCATCATTCCCTAGATCATTCTCCCTGAAATACTTCTCAAGCCTTTTCTTCACCCTGTGAAGAGCTGAGATGTCATCCCATGTGAGGAGAATATCATCAATTTTCTAGAACAAGAAATATTATTAAGGTGCTCCCACTGATCTCCTTGTAAACACAGGATACTTGCATAACACCATGCATATCTTTATGGCGATTCTATGAAAATATCTAAGCTATATCCATCTAGACATCCTCTCCCAGACGTCCATTAAGAAAAGCAATTTTCATAATAACACACTATAACAGGATATGCAATTATAACAAGTAGATACCCAATGGACTCAAACAAAGCTATCGGTGAAAAATTTCATCACTATCCACCCAGTGGACTTATGTGAAATTCCATTCACTAACTTGTCATCATTGGTAACAATGTTACCTTCCATGTCTATCTTCCAAGAAGATCCATATACAGCCTCTGGGTGTTACCCTTTTCGGTGGCATAATCAAGTCCCATACTTGATTAGCAGACATGGAGTCCATTACGGTTCTTATGACACTCTGCCAATTCTTAGAATCTGGTCCACTGACCGCTTCCATTTCCTCATAAGTCTTTGGATTCATCCCAGATGAAAAATTCGTTATGCCTAGCATATCGAATTGATCCAGACTTATGTGGTTCCTGTTTTACTTGAACCTTAGGTTGACTTTCAACCTATATGTGAGATTTTGCTCTCCATCTGTGTCTAATTTTATTGTGGTTGATTCTGGACCTTGTCCCAATCAAATCTACTCCCATTAGCTTCTTTCAAAAATTAAGAAAGACAGCAGTATGAGCAACAAACATTCTTATTCTCATCGGGATAGAATTAGCACTCTCAGTGCACCACAAATACATTCTCTTGAATCACTGCACATTACATTCCCAATTCCATTGAAGGAATGAGATATTTGCAGTTCGCAACTCAAAAGTTAACTTTAGAAACTTTCTTATGGAGTGACAGTACATCTGTTTGCATGGCATCACAGTAGTATATTTGCATGACTATTTAAAGATAGAACCACATCCAATGTGTTCCTTTTTCTTTCTTCAAAAATCACCACACAGTGGTGTTCCAAGTAAGCTGTGAGATAACCCCACACTCCTTAGGATAGTCATCAAATTTTTCACTGATCACCTTGATCCAATCAAAGTGTTTCAATAGGTCCTCTGAGTTGACTCAATACTTCATTTGTGAACTTCTTGGATTTCTCCAAGGTTCTTAGGTTGCGTAAGGCATACCTAATGAAGTATATATAACTCCTCTTAGTACTTGTTTACATGGGTCCACTTACACATTGCTGTGTAATAGATCCAACAAGTCACTAACCCTTTTCACCCCTTTTGGTGAAGGCAGCATCTGTCATATTGTTCCTTTGAACTAGGCTCACATGTATCATAATCCTGAAAGGATAATGATCCCAACAGTCCATGGACTTTTGGATGTGACCATTGTTTTATGGTTCAAGAGACAATGCTATAAGAGTAATTGAATCAATAGACCTGATCTTTTGTTACGTATAGAACCATAAACTATTGTAAATTGCATCACTTCAATAGAACATCTCAAAAATATTATCTATTATTTCAAACTGAAGTCCTTTCCAAAAGGAATGATGTTCTAATACATAAGCTGATACATAATAGCAAAGTTCTATATAAGGTTTTCAAGGCAGTGAGATGATAACAGCAGCATCCAATGCTCCGTCCTTGACCCGAGAGTCGATCCCACCAAGCCTCATCGTCCTACTTCTTCTGAGCTCCTGCACATGTAAAACATATGTGAGCCTCATATGCGGTACCCAGTACCCATGAATAAGAAGTAGACATAAAGACCATAGTAACATAATACCTGAAGCGGATGGATTACATCCCTTCTTCTTTGCCATGCTCTTCTTGGCCATTAACCCTCTTCGAAATACCCATGCATTCCCAGTTCTCCGAAGTATTAGCTTCGAAGATACAGAATCATGGTCATTCTCAGATTTAGGCACATACTCTGAAGATCCAACAGAACTCTCCTGATCATTGTCTTTAGAGCATGGTGTGAAGAGACCTTTGAGATGTATGATTAGATCATAGATCCCCATCTCATTACACTCAACCTTGACCTCTGGGGTCATACACTCTAAGACAAGAGCAGTGTACTGTTCGTTATCTTCACAGTGTTTAAGATAGACATTCCACTCCCACTCAGTAGTGAAAAACACACTGGGCTGGGATGGAGGTCTTTCAAGAAGATGCACCTTATTTTCTTATTCTAGTATCTTGGACAAAATCTTGAACCACTTTGTCCAATTTGTCCCATCCAGTTTGTTATTATAAAGTTTCAATCTTAGATCAGGAAGTGTCATCTACAACAAGCAAATAAGTAAAATAAGTACTATGATAAAGCATTTAACAAGGACTTTAAATTAAATGCTATACTCCCACTATTTCCTTAACAAGTTGATAACTCTCAAAACTCTACTTGGAAATACGTGAGTAGGATCCTAATTTCACACAAGGTCTCCGCGACTCACGAGGGTGAGTTGAGATGCACAGAGAGTCCCATGCTTCCTTAGGTAGGCATGCCAGCCAATTGTGCCGCGCACAATTCCTCTTAGTTAAGACAGACTAGGCGCCCTGTGTCCAGCGAGGGCTGGATACAACACAGAACCCTATCCTCTCAACAGCTGCCTCTAGTGATTCATCATGTCAGTGACATATGAAAAACTAGTCAAGTCTGGTCCTAACCGTTATGCCCAGGGCCAACGATTTCCTTGCGAAGGCACGACCAGGTTAAAACTGGACTGGGGAAATCATTGTCACCACACACCTCCTAAAGATAAGTGGGTGTGTCCCACGAGGGTGGGAAATAGTTCACAACACCACCGATCGATAGTTTGATGAGGGCTACGCGTTAGAAGGCTTATTGACTTGATATTGTATTGAGAGTTTTTGCATGTTAATTTTATTCTTTTCTAGCATGCAGTTTTCCTATGGTTATGGCAGCAAAGGAAAAACATCACAGGCATGCTATGGACAAAATAATAAACCATTACAGGCATGCTAGTTTGGTCGATATGGTCATAGCCCTCTTCATACATATAACTTGTCACGAGCCATGTGACATGTTATCATGCATCCAAGGGTTGCGAGTCCCTTTCGCAGATCAGCCCATGCCAGAAGCTGAAAGCAAGCATTCCTTCCTCCAACCGCAAATCCATCACCATGCTTCCAAAGCTGGCGCCACTCTGATATCAGTTGAAGAAGACACCTTGTTGTCTTTGATGAACCTTAACCTATCTTATGTAAACAATTCTACATCTATTGTAAAGAAAGATGAAAATTTTTACATCAAGAAAAGGGGAGAACCACACGCAGGTGGAAAGGAATTTTACAAGCATTCATCACAAGTGGAAACATGCTTCCACATCACAACACAGGAGGGCACTCGCTATGACCATATCAACCCATGGAAGAGACAAGTGGCGCATACATAAAATTTGAAAAACTGGAATAATCAAATTTTAGCACCTTATGCGCCAACATCATCCAAAGCACTCTCTTGACCAAATTTATGCCAAAATTTAGATCAAGTTCCATGATGATTTCATAGACCCTATCGGCTGGCAGTTTTGTTAGATCAAGAGACCCGGCCAGTCCGGAGACACAATGCCCGTCCTACTTGACAAAACCTACGTGCGCCTTTGGTCTTAAATCAATCATGAACACAATCAAAATTCGGCCATAAAGTTGTGAAGAGAAGATTGGATGAAAAACGCTTTCTAAGTAAAACGCGCATGGATAGAAGAAAAATTTTCCAAAAATTTTTCACACAAGCAAATGTACACCTTGTGTTTCTCGCAAGTACCTCTGATACCACTGTTAGGGAATGCCGGGTGTAATTTAAAATTTTGCAGTCCCAGGACGCAGCGGAAAAGGCATTACACCCGAAACACATTCCGGTCCCAAGGATCCATGAGAGGGAGTACACACAAGGATGTGATAGAGATGTACCTCTTTTGCTTGTCTAGATGTCGAAGCCATGTTGAAGGGCCCAAGTGTTCGCCCTCTACAAGTATCCACGCGTCGACTCCTTGATCGTTGCTCCCTTCCACGCTTGGTGCTAGCCTCGGGAAGAGAATCAAACCTTCATCTCACTTGCGCCACCTTCAAAAGAAATTGCGCCAAGGAGAGATGAGGAGGAAGATGATGCCGCCAAGTTGCTTCCTTCTTCTTCTTTGCTTGCGCCACCTCCAAGGTGCGCCTATGGCCAAGGAAGAGAGAGAGCTTGTAGCAAGGAGATGCCACCAAGCACTAAGAGTCCTTGCACCAAGAGGATAGGGAGAAGAAGAACTTGCGGCTCCAAGGAAGAAGATTGCGCCAAGCCAATGTTGCTTTCGCCCCTTGCACTCCAAGTCTCTCCAAGAGATATGTTACCCCCTCAAGATGTTGTACACACGATCAACCTTTAAGAGGGGCGGCAAGGGTCCTATTTATAGGACAAGGGGCGGCTAAAGCAATGGCTAGGATCATGCCAAGTGGGCGGTTGAGATAAAGGAGTCTTGAGGTAAGGAAAGTCCACAAGACTTTACCATAAGCCTCATTCAACCTTTCCTAATTTGCCCAATGGCCATATCAGCCCAAGATATGCCTTAGAGGCATTCTTTCCATCCAAGGAGAAGGGCTAGGCGCAACAATCAAGAAGAATTCGTTTAGGGTGGTGTCATGGGAGAAATTAGGGTTTGAGGTAAGGTAAGTCTCCAAGACATTACCATATACCTTTTCCCTATATCCATATGTGCCCAAGCTCTTTCCAAAAGAGCCACCCAAGCCATATCAGCCCCAAGACTTGCCTTAGAGGCAAGTATTCCATCCAAGGAAGAGGGGCTAGGCGCCCTTTACTTCCATAATGAAGCAAAGGCGCCTCCCTCACCCCATTATGCCCCTAGGCGCCAATGGGGTGAGATTTCTCCCCATTATACCCTTTTATCCCAATTCCTTCTTCATGACAACTAATTATTGGGCCTCATTGGATAATGAGCTAGCCCAAACTTCATGGCATGGGTTGATTAAGCCATTGGATCCAATCCAATGCAACCCTAATTCAAATGTGACCAATCTAGGTCAATTTCGGGTCAACCTGCCAAAAATGAAGTTTGTGTGAGGGTCCCCTTCAAGGGGGAGCGAGAAACCCTAAGGTAAGTACCCCTTTCAAGAGGGGGGCGCAAGTGACCTTTCTTTGTTTTTCGCAGCGGAATTAGGGTTTCACATTTGATCGCATGCTATACATTCATATGATCAACTTAAACATCAAGTGAAAGATGCGTTACCATGGCCATGAGAAGGAGGCGGCTTGGAAGCAAAGACCAAGAGAGATCTTCTCCACAAGTGACGCACACAAGAAGAGAGATGGCTTCTTCTTGTTGATCTTTGTGCTAGCAAAGATCTTCAAGTGTCCTTGCCGAATGGAAGGGATGAGGAGATGATAGCTTGGCCGAGAGTTCTTGTTTTCGTCAACACCTTCTCCCTTCGAGAGTGCAAGCAAAACTCGTCTCTCTTGTCTTCGAAACCGTGAGGGAGATAGAGCTCATCAAATGAAAGAAACGGTTACCATTAATGTGTAACCCCCTTCATTAATGCCTCCTTAATTCCATGCGTTCACCCTATGTGAACCAACCGAAACCCCTCTAAATTGAACCAAGCGTTCACCCTTGTGAACCGGTTCAATTAGGTTTGGTTCAAAGACCAATTAACCCAAGCCACTTGGTCTAGATCATATTAAACCCTAAGGTTCCAGATCTAACCGTTCATCTCCTGATGCTCCTGATCTCACCGATCTAGCATCACCTCTCTCGATCGAAGCTTACCGATCTCAAGCCCTAATCAATCAAACATGATTAGACCAGATCTCACTTACAATCAGAGATTAAATCCCGTTAAACTGAACCCAAATAATTCAGTCCACACGATCTGACTTAAAGAAGCCATATCATCAAATTGTGCGACCCTGAGGGTTTCCTTTGAATGTCGGTAACGATAACTTTCGTTATCACGATCAGTGAGGGGTATCTAGCAACACATCACTGTCTCCCGATATCAAGGAAAGAGTCTTCCAAGACTACTCCCAAAACACAGCACAAGGGTGAATGCACTTCACTAGGCATACATGTTTCCTTTGCCACTGGATGTTCTTTATTGGACAAGCGTGTCAAGCCTGTGTCTCCAATATGATGAGTATGATTAGATCAGATGAACATTGTCACCTGGGTATGGCCATACACTTTCTCAATCATCTCCTTCAGGGGGCCCCTTTAGAACACCACACTCCTTGAACAAGGAGACGGCAATCCTTTATCTATCACTAGTGTCCTAACCTGACTCATGATCATTATCCAAGATAGTCTATAATCATTATGTTTCAAATGATATTGAACTACCTCAAAACAATGACAATCATCATCTAGAAACACAAGTGATCTCAAGTCAGAGGACATGTGCCACTTGATGCAAACAAGGATTATTCACATTGTGACAAGCAATTGAATATCCTACTAGGGTCTGTCCAGTACATCCAATGTACACATGAGTCTACATCTTATTCCATGCTCGAAGCATCCTATAAGATTAGAACACGTATTAGTCTCAATCATATCAAGGCTGTCTCATGTTCACCAAGATATCTCGACTAAGGACTTTACAGCATGTCAGCCTAGCTGAACAGCTTTGAGACATTATTCAGTAGTACACTTATTACAGCAGACAAGGTAACAACCTGAATAATAACCATGCCTTTATAAACATAAGAGTTTATTACATGATACTTTTACAATCCCAAGGCCTCAAACATTAGCCTTATGGGCATACCCTAACAATCTCCCACTTGCACTTAATCTAATGGTTGAGAAATCTCAAACCCATATTATTACAGTGCTTCTCATGCTTCTGCTGCGCCAGAGGCTTGGTAAGCGGGTCAGCCAGATTGTCATCTGTATGAACCTTGCATATTTTGATCTCGCCCCGATCAATGATCTCCCGGATCAAGTGAAACCGTCTCTGTATGTGCTTGGACTTCTGGTGCGACCGTGGTTCCTTTGCTTGTGCGATTGCTCCAGTGTTATCACAGAAGATAACCAAAGGATCTGCACTTGAAGGAACAACACCAAGTTCTCTCACGAACTTACGAATCCACACTGCCTCCTTGGATGCTTCCGAGGCTGCAACATACTCGTCTTCTGTTGTGGAATCAGCAACAGTTGACTGTTTGAAACTCTTCCACACCACTGCTCCACCATTCAAGCTAAAAACATAGCTTGATTGCGATCGGAAATCATCCTGGTCCGACTGGAACGAAGCGTCAGTATATCCTTCTATACTGAGTTCTTCCTGACCACCATATATCAAGAACATATCTTTGGTCCTCCGCAGATATTTTAAAATGTTCTTGACTGCAATCCAGTGCGCCAAACCTGGATTACTTTGGAACCGACTGGTCACGCTTAACCCGTAAGCGACGTCTGGGCGAGTACACAACATCGCATACATTATGGACCCAATAGCCGAAGCATAAGGCGTATTGTCCATTTCATCTTTCTCAGTCTGTGTTTGTGGACACTGACTCTTTGAAAGATTCAGACCATGTCTGACTGGAAGATATCCTCTTTTAGAATTCTCTAAATGGAATCTCTCCAGGACCTTATCGATGTAAGTACTCTGGCACAGCCCGAGAAGCCTCTTAGATCTATCCCTGTAGATCTTCACACCTAATACATAGGCTGCTTCTCCTAGATCTTTCATCTGAAAACATTTCCTTAGCCATGCCTTAACCGCATGCATTTCAGGAATATCATTTCCAATGATCAAGATGTCATCGACGTAGAGGACTAGGAATGTAATCACGCTCCCACTAAACCTCTTATATACACACGGGTCATTCTCGTTCTTGATGAAACCAAACTCAGAGATTGATTCATCAAAACGAATATTCCAGCTTCTAGATGCTTGTTTAAGTCCATAAATGGACTTCTTTAACTTGCATATTTTATGACGATCTGATGGATTAGTGAAACCTTCAGGTTGTGTCATATACACATCCTCATCCAGTTTTCCATTAAGGAAAGCCGTCTTCACATCCATCTGCCAGATCTCATAATCGTAATATGCAGCTATCGCAAAAAGAATCCGAATAGACTTAAACATGGCTACAGGTGAGAAAGTTTCATCATAATCTATCCCGTAGATTTGTTTGAAACCTTTCGCAACTAGCCTACCTTTATAGGTAACCACGTTACCATCCATGTCAATCTTCTTCTTGAAGATCCATTTACAGCCTATGGGGATTACTCCCGGAGGCGGATCAACCAAATCCCAGACTTGGTTATCTGACATGGAGTCCATCTCGGCTCGCATAGCTTCAAGCCATCTAGCTGACTCCGGTCCACTAACCGCATCCGCATAAGTGAGGGGTTCATCATTATCAATGATGTAGACTCCGTCATAGCGCTCAGGCTGACGACGGATCCTTCCCGATCTTCGCGGTTCCTGTGATATCTGAGCCTCAGGTTGTTCAGTAACCTGTTCTACCGGCTCAGGCTCATCCAACTGTGCATGACTACTTTGTCCTTCCTCTGGATTCTCATCCAGCTTTATTTCTCTCCCACTGGCCTCTTGCAGAAGAAATTCCTTCTCAAGAAATATTGCCGTCCGAGCAACAAATACTTTGTTCTCTTTGGGATCGTAGAAATAATAACCCCTAGTTTCCTTAGGGTAACCGACAAAGATACATTTCTCAGATCTGCTCTCCAGTTTCCCAGAGGCGAGCTTTTTGACATAAGCCTCGCAACCCCAGATCCTGATAAATGTCAAGCTCGGCTGTTTCCCATACCATAACTCATATGGCGTCTTTGAAACTGCCTTGGATGGCACTCGGTTTAGTACCTTTGCAGCTGTTTCCAGTGCAAATCCCCAAAAAGAGTATGGAAGAGTAGCCTGACTCATCATAGAACGAACCATATCAAGTAACGTTCTATTTCTCCTCTCGGACACACCATTCCATTGCGGTGTTCCTGGCGGAGTGAGCTGTGAGATAATCCCACACTCCTTCAGATAGTCAGTAAACGCATGACTCAGGTATTCTCCACCTCGATCAGAATGAAGTGCCTTGATATTTCGGCCTAGCTGATTCTGTACTTCATTTTTGAACTCTTTGAACTTGTCAAAAGATTCACTTTTATGTCTCATCAAATAGACATAACCATATCTACTGAAATCATCAGTAAATGTAATGAAGTACTGATAGCCACCTCTGGCATGTTTACTAAATGGCCCACACACATCACTGTGTATAAGGTCAAGTAAACCTGAAGCCCTTTGACCTTTGTTAAGAAAAGGAGACTTCGTCATTTTACCCAATAAACAAGCTTTGCATGTAAAAATCTCCTCATAGGAGAATGATCCCAGCAGTCCATGATCATGCAACCGCTTAATGCGCTTCTTGTTAATATGGCCTAAACGACTATGCCATAACAAGGTGCTGTCATCAGCATACTTGGCTTTCTTATTATCAATGTTTTGTATAGAATATTCCATGTCCAACATGAATAACCCATTGTTGATTGAACCAGTTGCATAAACAATATTATCATAAGATAAAACACACTTTGAAGTCTTGCATTCAAAGGAAAACCCTTTCCTGACAAGAGCAGGAATGGAGATAATATTTTTAGTGATACTGGGAACAAAGTAACAATTGTTTAATTCTAATACAATGCCAGATGGTAATGAGATGAAATAGTCTCCTACAGCAACAGCAGCAACCCGTGCCCCGTTTCCAACGCGTAGGTCTACTTCATGCTGTCCCACCTGCCTTCTTCTCTTGAGTTCCTGCACATTTGAACAAATGTGAACTCCACATGCAGTGTCCAACACCCATGAAATAGAAGAAGAAGATAATATGACCTCAGTCACATATATACCTGAGCCAGAAGCGATGCTTCCCCTCTTATCTCCTTGGAGCGCTTTACAGTCCTTTTTCCAGTGACCCAGCTGGCCACAGTGGAAACACCTGTTGTCCTTCGACCGCTTCAACTTTTGTTTCAGCGCCTTACTGTAGTTCTTGACAGGGGCTTTGCCCTTCTTCCCCTTCTTCTTGTTCCTGGAAGGAACCATTAAGACAGAGGTTGAAGGCTTTCCCTTCAGAGTCTCCTCAGTAGTCAAGAGCATATTCAGCAGCTCTGCCGGAGTACAATCGATTTTGTTCATATTAAAGTTAATAATGAACGCATCGAAAGAAGGCGGGAGAGACTGCAGAATAATATCTACAGCAAGCTCCTGGTTGATGGTATGCCCCAGTTTCTCCAGAGCCTCCTTGTGCCCAATCATCTTGAGCACGTGAGCTCCCACTGGGCTCCCTTCAGCCAGTTTGCTCTGAAAGAAAAGCTTTGTCAGATTATAGCGTTCTGTCCTCGCCTGTGCAGCATACAGCATCTTGAGGTTCGCTATAATCTCTATAGCCGACATATCCTCATGCTGACACTGCAGCGGTGGCGTCATAGACGCTGGCATCAGGCAAGCGACATCAATGCTATCGTTGACGTGCTTTTCATAGGCATCACGAACCGCCCTTGCGGCGTTCGCAGCGGGTTGAGGCGGCACAGCCGTCTCGAGGACATACAGTTTCCTCTCTGCCTTAAGAACGATCTTAAGGTGTCCGAACCAGTCTGAGAAGTTTGGCCCAGCAAACTTCTCCCTTTCCAGTAGGGATCGCACATTGAAGCTCATGGTGTTCGTTGCTGCAGGAATCTACAACAATGCAAGAACAGCAAGGTCAGTATCAATGTATAGAATCAATCCAGGACTTAAGAAAGATTCTTTTTCTCACTATTTTATCTGGCTGAAAAATCCAGCAAAACAGCCCGAAAGAGTAGAACTCTTTTAGTGAGATGGGATCCAGATTTCATACTTGGTCTCCGCGTCCCGCTCAGGCGAGATAAGATGCACAGAGAGTACAAGCACTAATTTCTGGTAGGCAGTCCCTGCCAATCGCCAACCCGTGCGATTCCCCTTCATCTGGGCAATCCAGCAGACTGTGCCAACTAAGTTGGTACAACACAATCTCTGACCCCACAGATGGCTGCCTCCATGTGCTACCATATGCGCCACATATGTAGACTACATGGTCAAGCTGACCCGACCTACTCCCTGGACCACCACGTGCTATGCTGAGCAATGAGAAGCGATAAATCCCTTCTCTGTAACACGCAGGTGTAATCCAGCACCGTCTGAAGATAGATGGACGTGCCCACTGAGTGGGTACAACACGGCTCCAACGATAGTCAGAACAGTGAGGTTTCGCGTCAGAAGGCATTACGTGCTTGATATTTTAGCGTTTGGATTTTAACGGTCTTTTATCTTCTTACTATCAGGCAAATCCTATGGCTATAGCAGAAGATAAATAAATCATGCTGTTCTACTTATATAAACAATAACAGAAAGCATGGATCTTATGTGGTAAAAGCCCATAGCCTAAGTTAGACCTTAAGATACTTAAGTCTTCACTTGCTCTTCTTGGGTCTTTAGCATCTCATCTGGTCCAACCCAGGGCCCTTGCGCCAAGAGCACCTCAGGTGTGCCACCAGCTGAATGCCCCACTGGGATGTGTGCCTTTGTGCTCTTGTCTAATCAAAATACATTTTGATCTATCTAGACAAGTTTGACTCGCAGGTCAATTATACAATAAATTAATTAAAAAGTGATTCGCAGATCACAATAATATTAATTTACAGGTTTAATTCCAGGCACGCAGGCCCCAGCACAGCACACATTAAATTGGGCACCCACATAAGAATAAATAAACAAGCATAGGCATCAATCAACATGTGATCCAATTAAAAGAAAATAAAATTTTGAAAACCCCATTGGCATCAATTTTAATTTTCTTATGTGCCCTACAACCTTACAACGGTCCATTGATAGGGATCCACTCATCCATCTAGTTAGATCCATGCCCTTGCATGCACCAAGTCTTAACTGACTCGAGTTGACCTAATGGTCAACCATGCATGTGCCAAGGGCTGAACAACCTTCAAGAGTTCTGGCAAGCGGGTGTGACCCCGGGCCTAACTCAAGAGTGTTCACTGGTTGTCTCAACCAGACCTCGCTACACGCCTGTGATGCAATCGACCTATAGCCACCTCGTGCTTGCGCACAGGTGCCATCTGGTCGATCCATCTAGGCTGTCAGATGGTCTGATCAGACTATGTGGATCTAACCTAGAGGGTGACTTCAACCCCATCAACCCGTCTAAGGGTTTATAGTAAGTGCATATAGATCTAAATGTTTGCGCGCAAGTAGATATAAGTTTTGATGAAATACCATTCAACATACTTAACATGCGCCAACAAGAACATGCATAAACATGAACATCACACATGCGCCAAAACACTTAAAACCTAGCATGTGGTTGCGCATGTGAAATAGATCTATACTAACAAGGATCACAAAACAAACCAAGCAAGCATATGAACATATATTAACCGCTCTGATACCAATTGTGAGGGTCCCCTTCAAGGGGGAGCGAGAAACCCTAAGGTAAGTACCCCTTTCAAGAGGGGGGCGCAAGTGACCTTTCTTTGTTTTTCGCAGCGGAATTAGGGTTTCACATTTGATCGCATGCTATACATTCATATGATCAACTTAAACATCAAGTGAAAGATGCGTTACCATGGCCATGAGAAGGAGGCGGCTTGGAAGCAAAGACCAAGAGAGATCTTCTCCACAAGTGACGCACACAAGAAGAGAGATGGCTTCTTCTTGTTGATCTTTGTGCTAGCAAAGATCTTCAAGTGTCCTTGCCGAATGGAAGGGATGAGGAGATGATAGCTTGGCCGAGAGTTCTTATTTTCGTCAACACCTTCTCCCTTCGAGAGTGCAAGCAAAACTCGTCTCTCTTGTCTTCGAAACCGTGAGGGAGATAGAGCTCATCAAATGAAAGAAACGGTTACCATTAATGTGTAACCCCCTTCATTAATGCCTCCTTAATTCCATGCGTTCACCCTATGTGAACCAACCGAAACCCCTCTAAATTGAACCAAGCGTTCACCCTTGTGAACCGGTTCAATTAGGTTTGGTTCAAAGACCAATTAACCCAAGCCACTTGGTCTAGATCATATTAAACCCTAAGGTTCCAGATCTAACCGTTCATCTCCTGATGCTCCTGATCTCACCGATCTAGCATCACCTCTCTCGATCGAAGCTTACCGATCTCAAGCCCTAATCAATCAAACATGATTAGACCAGATCTCACTTACAATCAGAGATTAAATCCCATTAAACTGAACCCAAATAATTCAGTCCACACGATCTGACTTAAAGAAGCCATATCATCAAATTGTGCGACCCTGAGGGTTTCCTTTGAATGTCGGTAACGATAACTTTCGTTATCACGATCAGTGAGGGGTATCTAGCAACACATCACTGTCTCCCGATATCAAGGAAAGAGTCTTCCAAGACTACTCCCAAAACACAGCACAAGGGTGAATGCACTTCACTAGGCATACATGTTTCCCCTTGCCACTGGATGTTCTTTATTGGACAAGCGTGTCAAGCCTGTGTCTCCAATATGATGAGTATGATTAGATCAGATGAACATTGTCACCTGGGTATGGCCTTACACTTTCTCAATCATCTCCTTCAGGGGGCCCCTTTAGAACACCACACTCCTTGAACAAGGAGACGGCAATCCTTTATCTATCACTAGTGTCCTAACCTGACTCATGATCATTATCCAAGATAGTCTATAATCATTATGTTTCAAATGATATTGAACTACCTCAAAACAATGACAATCATCATCTAGAAACACAAGTGATCTCAAGTCAGAGGACATGTGCCACTTGATGCAAACAAGGATTATTCACATTGTGACAAGCAATTGAATATCCTACTAGGGTCTGTCCAGTACATCCAATGTACCCATGAGTCTACATCTTATTCCATGCTCGAAGCATCCTATAAGATTAGAACACATATTAGTCTCAATCATATCAAGGCTGTCTCATGTTCACCAAGATATCTCGACTAAGGACTTTACAGCATGTCAGCCTAGCTGAACAGCTTTGAGACATTATTCAGTAGTACACTTATTACAGCAGACAAGGTAACAACCTGAATAATAACCATGCCTTTATAAACATAAGAGTTTATTACATGATACTTTTACAATCCCAAGGCCTCAAACATTAGCCTTAAGGGCATACCCTAACAGTTTGGCTCCAATAACTTTCTTCCAACTCATCTGGCCCATTGGCGCAGATGAAATCTTCCAAATGGATCCAAGTTATCCAATAACTTGATCCTAAGGCTTCTGATTAAAGCAACGTCAAGAGTCTATTGCGTGTGACCCTGTAGGATCCATATGACGATGGCAATGATGTAAACATCATAAGTAGTGAGGGGTATCTAGCAACACATCACTACTACCCATGTCATAGGACTAAAGTCATTATGGCAACAACTTCCTAACAAGCAACGAGGATTCCCATTGCATCATAGATCCCTTTGTTGGGGTATGCCCTTAAAGCTAATGTTTGAGGCCTTGGGATTGTAAAAGTATCATGTATAAACTCTTATGTTTATAAAGGCAATGGTTATTATTCAGTTTGTTACATTGTCTGCTGCAATAACTGTGCTTCTGAATAATGTCTCAATGCTGTTCAGCTAGGCTGACATGCATATGTCCTTAGTCGAGATATCTTGGTGAACATGAGACAGCCTTGATATGATTGAGACTAATATGTGTTCTAATCTTATAGGATGCTTCGAGCATGGAATAAGATATAGACTCATGGGTACATTGGATGTACTGGACAGACCCTACTAGGATATTCAATTGCTTGTCACAATGTGAATAATCCTTGTTTGCATCAAGTGGCACATGTCCTCTGACTTGAGATCACTTGTGTTTCTAGATGATGATTGTCATTGTTTTGAGGTAGTTCAATATCATTTGAAACATAATGATTATAGACTATCTTGGATAATGATCATGAGTCAGGTTAGGACACTAGTGATAGATAAAGGATTGCCGTCTCCTTGTTCAAGGAGTGTGATGTTCTAAAGGGGCCCCCCTGAATGAGATGATTGAGAAAGTGTATGGCCATACCCAGGTGACTATGTTCATCTGATCTAATCATGCTCATCATATTGGAGTCACAGGCTTGACACGCTTGTCCAATAAGAACATCCAGTGGCAAAGGAAACATGTATGCCTAGTGAAGTGCATTCACCCTTGTGCTGTGGTTTGGGAGTAGTCTTGGAAGACTCTTTCCTTTATATCGGGAGACAGTGATGTGTTGCTAGATACCCCTCACTGATCGTGATAACGAAAGTTATCATTACCGACATTTAAAGGAAACCCTTAGGGTCGCACAATTTGATGATATGGCTTACTTGAGTCAGATCGTGTGGACTGAATTGTTTGGGTTCAGTTTAAAGGGATTTAATCTCTGATTGTAAGTGAGATCTGGTCTGATCATGTTTGATTGATTAGGGCTTGAGATCGGTAAGCTTTGATCGAGAGAGGTGATGCTAGATCGGTGAGATCAGGAGCATCAGGAGATGAACGGTTAGATCTGGAACCTTAGGGTTTACTATGGTCTAGACCAATTGGCTTGGGCTATTTTGATTTGGTTTATGAACCAAATTCGATTGGGACGTTTTGGCTTGAACCGGTTCACAAAGTTGAACGCTTGGTTCAATGCTAGTATGCGTTTTTGGGTTGGCATGAGCGCATGGCTTAATGATGTTCCATTTTTGGAATATCTTGAATGCCGATTCCTCTCAACGCCAAAAGTTACATGCATGTTTTACTTTGTGATCCATGTTTTAGTTGTATAGATCTAGGGTTATGATCATGCGAAAGAGTTACATGCATGTTTATCTACGCAAGTATGAAGTATGTCACTCTTGGCGCATGTTTGTTGGCGCTTCTTACATGTTGTTTTTGCTAAAACAAAAGATCATGCGCGCCTATCTAGATCTAAGGCCCTACTTTAAACCCTTAGATGGGTTGATGGGGTTGAAGTCACCTCTAGGTTAGATCCAAATAGTCTGATCAGACCATCTGACAGCCTAGATGGGTTGACCAGGTAGCACCTGTGCGCAAGCACGAGGTGGCTATAGGTCGACTGCATCAAGGGCGTGTAGCGAGGTCTGGTTGAGACAACCTGTGAACGCACATGAGTTAGGCCCGGGGTCACACCCGCTTGCTAGAACTCATGAGGTCGTTCAGCCCTTTGCGCATGCATGGTTGACCATTAGGTCAACTCAAGTCAGTTAGGACTTGGTGCATGCAAGGGCAGTGGATCTGACTAGATGGATGAGTGGATCCCTATCAATGGACCATTGTAAGGTTGTAGGGCACATAAGAAAATTAAAATTGATGCCAATGGGTTTTCAAAATTTTATTTTCTTTGTATTGGATCACATGTTGATTGAATGATGCCATGATGCATGTTTATTTATTCTTATGTGGGCTGCCCATGTTAAATGTGTGCTGTGCTGGGGCCTGCGAGCCTGGAATTAAACTTGTAAATTAATTTTTATTGTGATCTGCGAATCACATTTTTAATTAATTTATTGTATAATTGACCTGCGAGTCAAGCTTGTCTAGATAGATCAAAATGTATTTTGATTAGACAAGAGCACAAAAGCACACATCGCAGAGGCGCATTCAGCTGGTGGGCGCACCTGAGCTGCATTGAGCGCTAGGGCCCTGGGTTGGACCAGATAAGATACAAAAGACCCAAGAAAAGCAAGTGAAGACTTAAGTTAATTAAGGTCTTACTTAGGCTATGGGCTTTTACCACATAAGATCCATGCTTTCTTTTATTGTTTAATAATTAGAATTGCATGAGTTATTTATCTTCTGTTATAGCCATAGGATTTGCCTGATAGTAAGAAGATAAAAGACCGGTAAAATCCAACGCTAAAATATCAAGCTCGTAAGCCTTCTGACGCGAAACCTCACTGTTCTGACTATCGTTGGAGCCGTGTTGTACCCACTCAGTGGGCACGTCCATCTATCTTCAGACGGTGCGGGATTACACCTGCGTGTTACAGAGAAGGGATTTATCGCTTCTCGTTGCTCAGCATAGCACGTGGTGGTCCAGGGAGTAGGTCGGGTCAGCTTGACCATGTAGGCTACATATGTGGCGCATATGGTAGCGCATGGAGGCAGCCATCTGAGGGATCAGAGACTGTGTTGTACCAACTCAGTTGGCACAGTCTGCTGGATTGCCCAGGTGAAGGGGAATCGCACGGGTTGGCGATTGGCTGGGACAGCCTACCAGAAATTAGTGCTTGTCATCTCTGTGCATCTTATCTCGCCTGAGCGGGACGCGGAGACCAAGTATGAAATCTGGATCCCATCTCACTAAAAGAGTTCTACTCTTTCGGGCTGTTTTGCTGGATTTTTCAGCCAGATAAAATAGTGAAAAAAAGAATCATTCTTAAGTCCTGATTGATTCTTAACATTGATACTGACCTTGCTGTTCTTGCATTGTTGTAGATTCCTGCAGCAACGAACACCATGAGCTTCAATGTGCGATCCCTACTGGAAAGGGAGAAGTTTGCTGGGCCAAACTTCTCAGACTGGTTCGGACACCATAAGATCGTTCTTAAGGCAGAGAGGAAACTGTATGTCCTCGAGACGGCTGTGCCGCCTCAACCCACTGCGAACGCCGCAAGGGCGGTTCGTGATGCCTATGAAAAGCATGTCAATGATAGCATTGATGTCGCTTGCCTGATGCTAGCGTCTATGACGCCACCGCTGCAGCGTCAGCATGAGGATATGTCGGCTATAGAGATTATAGCGAACCTCAAGATGCTGTATGCTGCACAGGCGAGGACAGAACGCTATAATCTGACAAAGCTTTTCTTTCAGAGCAAACTGGCTGAAGGGAGCCCAGTGGGAGCTCACGTGCTCAAGATGATTGGGCACAAGGAGGCTCTAGAGAAATTGGGGCATACCATCAATCAGGAGCTTGCTGTAGACATTATTCTACAGTCTCTACCGCCCTCTTTCGATGCGTTCATTATTAACTTTAATATGAACAAAATCGATTGTACTCCGGCAGAGCTGCTGAATATGCTCTTGACTACTGAGGAAACTCTGAAGGGAAAGCCTTCAACCTCTGTCTTAATGGTTCCTTCCAGGAACAAGAAGAAGGGGAAGAAGGGCAAAGCCCCTGTCAAGAACTACAGTAAGGCTCTGAAACAAAAGGTGAAGCGGTCGAAGGACAACAGGTGTTTCCACTGTGGCCAGCTGGGTCACTGGAAAAAGGACTGTAAAGCGCTCCAAGGAGACAAGAGGGGAAGCATTGCTTTTGGCTCAGGTATTTATGTGACTGAGGTCATGTTATCTTCTTCTTCTATTTCATGGGTGTTGGACACTGCATGTGGAGTTCACATTTGTTCAAATGTACAGGAACTCAAGAGAAGAAGACAGGTGGGACAGCATGAGGTGGACCTACGAGTTGGAAACGGGGCACGGGTTGCTGCTGTTGCTTTAGGGGATTATTACATCTCATTACCATCTGGCATTGTATTAGAATTAAACAATTGTTACTTTGTACCCAGTATTACCAAAAATATTATCTCTATTCCTGCTCTTGTCAGGAAAGGGTTTTCCTTTGAATGCAAGATTTCAAAGTGATATCTTACTCTTGATAATATTGTTTATGCTACTGGTTCAATTAACAATGGGTTATTCATGTTGGACATGGAATATTCTATACAAAACATTGATAATAAGAAAGCCAAGTATGCTGATGACAGCACCTTGCTATGGCATAGTCGTTTAGGCCATATTAACAAGAAGCGCATTTAGCGGTTGCATGATCATGGACTGCTGGGATCATTCTCCTATGAGGAGATTGATACATGCAAAGCTTGTTTAATGGGTAAAATGACGAAGTCTCCTTTTCCTAATAAAGGTCAAAGGGCTTCAGGTTTACTTGACCTCATACACAGTGATGTGTGTGGGCCATTTAGTAAACATGCCAGAGGTGGCTATCAGTACTTCATTACATTTACTGATGATTTCAGTAGATATGGTTATGTCTATCTGATGAGACATAAGAGTGAATCTTTTGACAAGTTCAAGAATGAAGTACAAAATCAGCTAGGCCGAAATATCAAGGCACTTCATTCTGATCGAGGTGGAGAATACTTGAGTCATGCGTTTACTGACTATCTGAAGGAGTGTGGGATTATCTCACAGCTCACTCCACCAGGAACACCGCAATGGAATGGTGTGTCCGAGAGGAGAAATAGAACGTTACTTGATATGGTTCGTTCTATGATGAGTCAGGCTACTCTTCCTTACTCCTTTTGGGGATTTGCACTGGAAACAGCTGCAAAGGTACTAAACCGAGTGCCATCCAAGGCAGTTTCAAAGACTCCATACAAGTTATGGTATGGGAAACAGCCGAGCTTGACATTTATCAGGATCTGGGGTTGCGAGGCTTATGTCAAAAAGCTCGCCTCTGGGAAACTGGAGAGCAGATCTGAGAAATGTATCTTTGTCGGTTACCCTAAGGAAACTAAGGGTTATTATTTCTACGATCCCAAAGAGAACAAAGTATTTGTTGCTCGGACGGCAGTATTTCTTGAGAAGGAATTTCTTCTGCAAGAGGCCAGTGGGAGAGAAATAAAGCTGGATGAGAATCCAGAGGAAGGACAAAGTAGTCAAGCACAGTTGGATGTGCCTGAGCCGGTAGAACAGGTTACTGAACAACCTGAGGCTCAGATATCACGGGAACCGCGAAGATCGGGAAGGATCCGTCGATAGCCTGAGCGCTATGACGGAGTCTACATCATTGATAATGATGAACCCCTTACTTATGCGGATGCGGTCAGTGGACCGGAGTCAGCTAGATGGCTTGAAGCTATGCGAGCCGAGATGGACTCCATGTCAGATAACCAAGTCTGGGATTTGGTTGATCCGCCTCCGGGAGTAATCCCTATAGGCTGTAAATGGATCTTCAAGAAGAAGATTGACATGGATGGTAACATGGTTACCTATAAAGGCAGGCTAGTTGCGAAAGGTTTCAAACAAATCTACGGGATAGATTATGATGAAACTTTCTCTCCTGTAGCCATGTTTAAGTCTATTCGGATTCTTTTCGCAATAGCTGCATATTATGATTATGAGATCTGGCAGATGGATGTGAAGACGGCTTTCCTTAGTGGAAAACTGGATGAGGATGTGTATATGACACAACCTGAAGGTTTCACTAATCCATCAGATTGTCATAAAATATGCAAGTTAAAGAAGTCCATTTATGGACTGAAACAAGCATCTAGAAGCTGGAATATTCGTTTTGATGAATCAATCTCTGAGTTTGGTTTCATCAAGAACGAAGATGACCCATGTGTATATAAGAGGTTTAGTGGGAGCGTGATTACTTTCCTAGTCCTCTACGTCGATGATATCTTAATCATTGGAAACGATATTCCTGAAATGCATGCTGTTAAAGCATGGCTAAGGAAATGTTTCCAGATGAAAGATCTAGGAGAAGCAGCCTATGTATTAGGTGTGAAGATCTACAGGGATAGATCTAAGAGGCTTCTTGGGCTGTGCCAGAGTACTTACATCGATAAAGTCCTGGAGAGATTCCATTTAGAGAATTCTAAAAGAGGATATCTTCCAGTCAGACATGGTCTGAATCTTTCAAAGAGTCAGTGTCCGCAAACACAGACTGAGAAAGATGAAATGGACAATACGCCTTATGCTTCGGCTATTGGGTCCATTATGTATGCGATGTTGTGTACTCGCCCAGACGTCGCTTACGGGTTAAGCGTGACCAGTCGGTTCCAAAGTAATCCAGGTATGGCGCACTGGATTGCAGTCAAGAACATTTTAAAATATCTGCGGAGGACCAAAGATATGTTCTTGATATATGGTGGTCAGGAAGAACTCAGTATAGAAGGATATACTGCCGCTTCGTTCCAGTCGGACCAGGATGATTTCCGATCGCAATCAGGCTATGTTTTTAGCTTGAATGGAGGAGCAGTGGTGTGGAAGAGTTTCAAACAGTCAACTGTTGCTGATTCCACAACAGAAGCCGAGTATGTTGCAGCCTCGGAAGCATCCAAGGAGGCAGTGTGGATTCGTAAGTTCATGAGAGAACTTGGTGTTGTTCCTTCGAGTGTTGATCCTTTGGTTATCTTCTGTGATAACACTGGAGCCATCGCACAAGCAAAGGAACCACGGTCGCACCAGAAGTCCAAGCACATACAGAGACGGTTTCACTTGATCCGGGAGATCATTGATCGAGGCGAGATCAAAATTTGCAAGGTTCATACAGATGACAATCTGGCAGACCCGCTTACCAAGCCTCTGGCGCAGCAGAAGCATGAGAAGCACTGTAATAATATGGGTTTGAGATTTCTCAACCATTAGATTAAGTGCAAGTGGGAGATTGTTGGGATATGCCCTTAAGGCTAATGTTTGAGGCCTTGGGATTGTAAAAGTATCATGTATAAACTCTTATGTTTATAAAGGCAATGGTTATTATTCAGTTTGTTACATTGTCTGCTGCAATAACTGTGCTTCTGAATAATGTCTCAATGCTGTTCAGCTAGGCTGACATGCATATGTCCTTAGTCGAGATATCTTGTGAACATGAGACAGCCTTGATATGTATGTGTTCTAATCTTATAGGATGCTTCGAGCATGGAATAAGATGTAGACTCATGGGTACATTGGATGTACTGGACAGACCCTACTAGGATATTCAATTGCTTGTCACAATGTGAATAATCCTTGTTTGCATCAAGTGGCACATGTCCTCTGACTTGAGATCACTTGTGTTTCTAGATGATGATTGTCATTGTTTTGAGGTAGTTCAATATCATTTGAAACATAATGATTATAGACTATCTTGGATAATGATCATGAGTCAGGTTAGGACACTAGTGATAGATAAAGGATTGCCGTCTCCTTGTTCAAGGAGTGTGATGTTCTAAAGGGGCCCCCCTGAATGAGATGATTGAGAAAGTGTATGGCCATACCCAGGTGACTATGTTCATCTGATCTAATCATGCTCATCATATTGGAGTCACAGGCTTGACACGCTTGTCCAATAAGAACATCCAGTGGCAAAGGAAACATGTATGCCTAGTGAAGTGCATTCACCCTTGTGCTGTGGTTTGGGAGTAGTCTTGGAAGACTCTTTCCTTTATATCGGGAGACAGTGATGTGTTGCTAGATACCCCTCACTGATCGTGATAACGAAAGTTATCATTACCGACATTTAAAGGAAACCCTCAGGGTCGCACAATTTGATGATATGGCTTACTTGAGTCAGATCGTGTGGACTGAATTGTTTGGGTTCAGTTTAAAGGGATTTAATCTCTGATTGTAAGTGAGATCTGGTCTGATCATGTTTGATTGATTAGGGCTTGAGATCGGTAAGCTTCGATCGAGAGAGGTGATGCTAGATCGGTGAGATCAGGAGCATCAGGAGATGAACGGTTAGATCTGGAACCTTAGGGTTTACTATGGTCTAGACCAATTGGCTTGGGCTATTTTGATTTGGTTTATGAACCAAATTCGATTGGGACGTTTTGGCTTGAACCGGTTCACAAAGGTGAACGCTTGGTTCAATGCTAGTATGCGTTTTTGGGTTGGCATGAGTGCATGGCTTAATGATGTTCCATTTTTGGAATATCTTGAATGCCGATTCCTCTCAATGCCAAAAACGCAAATACGTTCCCCTCTTCTCGTGTGGAAAGCTTGCACTCTCGGGTAGAGGAAGTTGACGAGGAAGAGAGGCTTTGGACAAGGAGCTCTCGGCCAACAAGGAGACATCTCATCCCTTCTATACGACAAGTACCTTTGAAGAACCTTGCTAGCACAAGGATCTCAAAGAGTGGCCGACTTCATCTTGTGTGCGCGCCGTTTGGAGGAGATCTATTTTGTTCTCTTGCTTCCAAGTCGCCACCCACACAATGGCTATGGTATGATCTTATTTGGTTAAGTTGATCATATGCTCTTACTTGCGATCCTATGAAACCCTTGCATCCGCTGCAAAATTTCAATGTGCCCCCATTTAGGGTTTCACCCCCTTTGCGCTCCCCCTTGAAGGGGACTCTTTCACCCTTTGCCTAAACTGATATCCTGCCATTGGACTAGTCTCAAGTTTATTATCCAATGCATTGGTCATGACTCAACAAGTGTGGCCACACTCTCCTGTCATGCACCAATTAGGTGGGGCGCCCCGAGGTGGATATCATGCTTCCTCGGAAGGTAGGGGCAAATCCTACTATTGGTCATTCATGTCTCTATATGACTTATGACATGCCCAATGACAGTCGTTTTGATCTCCCAGTTACGGAGAGACGTAAGACTGTATTAAAGCATATCCATCATCAAATCTAGACATGAATACCTCAAGTCTAAGGATCAATGCAAAACCTCTTGCATGTGAGATTGACTTGTTGACTAGACAAGTCAATCCTCACGGTGGATCACTCCAGTGCATCCAATGCACCTGTATGTCTGCGTTACTGTGCCCTGCACCTAACCAGCCCATACACCAGTCTCACATGTACCAAAGCTATCCCATATCTGCTAAGGTACCTTGTTTGGGGATAGCTTATGAGAATGGATCCAATCCAAATTCCTGGGACATTATCTATGCAATTCAATACATCAACGCAGGTAAAGCAATCTGCATAATAATGACCATGCCTTTATTGATTATATCAATTTCATTAATTCTATCATAGTACATTCAAACAATGCCTGACCATGTCCATACATTGGTCTGTAGGGCATATACACCAACAATCTCCCACTTGCACTAAGACCAAGGACAACTGGTGTTTAGTCAGTTCCAATATCTCTAGTATGACCCATTTAGCTTCTGCTGCGCCAGAGGCTGGGTCAGTGGGTTTTCTAGATTGCTATCTGTGTTTATTTTAACAAGTTTGAATCATCATCTTTATCCATGATCTCCAAGATCAGATCATATTGCTGTAGTACATACTTGAGTGCTAAGTTCCTTTACACATGCTTACAGTCCCAGTAAGAACTATACTGGACCATCAAGCACCAGGGACTAAATCAAGTTGAAATGAATGAAGCTGCTCCCTTGGCTGCCACAAGAAGCTGCAATGTACTCAGCCTTAATTGTAGATTTTGCCACTATGGTTTGCATAAAGCTCTTTCAGCTCACAACACCACATCAGCACAAATCCTCGCTGTGAATGATAGTCATTAGACTGGAACGAAGTGTCAGTGTACCCCATGTACACAAAATTCTTCCTGTCTATTACAGACTAAAATTCAATCCTTTATACTTCCCAAGTATAAGGATTACTTTCATAGCTATCCAGTGTCAAACACTGGGATCTGATTGAAACTTACTGGCTATGCTCCAAGCATTTGCCACAAATGGCCTTGTGATATTACTCAAAACATGATTCATCCTATACACCATGTATCAGGATTTTAGATCCATGTTATTACTCTCTAGCTCTGTCATAGGACACAACATCCTTGAGAGAGTCAGACCATATCTTTCTGGAAGGTATCAATATTTGGATTCATCCAATATAAACCTCTCCAAAAACTCTTGGATGAACATAGATTGACTAAAGGGCAATGGCTTTCATGGATCTCTATGCATGGATCCTCATGCCTAAAATGTAGGCATCATTCCCTAGATCATTCTCCCTGAAATACTTCTCAAGCCTTTTCTTCACCCTGTGAAGAGCTGAGATGTCATCCCATGTGAGGAGAATATCATCAATTTTCTAGAACAAGAAATATTATTAAGGTGCTCCCACTGATCTCCTTGTAAACACAGGATACTTGCATAACACCATGCATATCTTTATGGCGATTCTATGAAAATATCTAAGCTATATCCATCTAGACATCCTCTCCCAGACGTCCATTAAGAAAAGCAATTTTCATAATAACACACTATAACAGGATATGCAATTATAACAAGTAGATACCCAATGGACTCAAACAAAGCTATCGGTGAAAAATTTCATCACTATCCACCCAGTGGACTTATGTGAAATTCCATTCACTAACTTGTCATCATTGGTAACAATGTTACCTTCCATGTCTATCTTCCAAGAAGATCCATATACAGCCTCTGGGTGTTACCCTTTTCGGCGGCATAATCAAGTCCCATACTTGATTAGCAGACATGGAGTCCATTACGGTTCTTATGGCACTCTGCCAATTCTTAGAATCTGGTCCACTAACCGCTTCCATTTCCTCATAAGTCTTTGGATTCATCCCAGATGAAAAATTCGTTATGCCTAGCATATCGAATTGATCCAGACTTATGTGGTTCCTGTTTTACTTGAACCTTAGGTTGACTTTCAACCTATATGTGAGATTTTGCTCTCCATCTGTGTCTAATTTTATTGTGGTTGATTCTGGACCTTGTCCCAATCAAATCTACTCCCATTAGCTTCTTTCAAAAATTAAGAAAGACAGCAGTATGAGCAACAAACATTCTTATTCTCATCGGGATAGAATTAGCACTCTTAGTGCACCACAAATACATTCTCTTGAATCACTGCACATTACATTCCCAATTCCATTGAAGGAATGAGATATTTGCAGTTCGCAACTCAAAAGTTAACTTTAGACACTTTCTTATGGAGTGACAGTACATCTGTTTGCATGGCATCATAGTAGTATATTTGCATGACTATTTAAAGATAGAACCACATCCAATGTGTTCCTTTTTCTTTCTTCAAAAATCACCACACAGTGGTGTTCCAAGTAAGCTGTGAGATAACCCCACACTCCTTAGGATAGTCATCAAATTTTCCACTGATCACCTTGATCCAATCAAAGTGTTTCAATAGGTCCTCCGAGTTGACTCAATACTTCATTTGTGAACTTCTTGGATTTCTCCAAGGTTCTTAGGTTGCGTAAGGCATACCTAATGAAGTATATATAACTCCTCTTAGTACTTGTTTACATGGGTCCACTTACACATTGCTGTGTAATAGATCCAACAAGTCACTAACCCTTTTCACCCCTTTTGGTGAAGGCAGCATCTGTCATATTGTTCCTTTGAACTAGGCTCACATGTATCATAATCCTGAAAGGATAATGATCCCAACAGTCCATGGACTTTTGGATGTGACCATTGTTTTATGGTTCAAGAGACAATGCTATAAGAGTAATTGAATCAATAGACCTGATCTTTTGTTACGTATAGAACCATAAACTATTGTAAATTGCATCACTTCAATAGAACATCTCAAAAATATTATCTATTATTTCAAACTGAAGTCCTTTCCAAAAGGAATGATGTTCTAATACATAAGCTGATACATAATAGCAAAGTTCTATATAAGGTTTTCAAGGCAGTGAGATGATAACAGCAGCATCCAATGCTCCGTCCCTGACCCGAGAGTCGATCCCACCAAGCCTCATCGTCCTACTTCTTCTGAGCTCCTGCACATGTAAAACATATGTGAGCCTCATATGCGGTACCCAGTACCCATGAATAAGAAGTAGACATAAAGACCATAGTAACATAATACCTGAAGCGGATGGATTACATCCCTTCTTCTTAGCCATGCTCTTCTTGGCCATTAACCCTCTTCGAAATACCCATGCATTCCCAGTTCTCCGAAGTATTAGCTTCGAAGATACAGAATCATGGTCATTCTCAGATTTAGGCACATACTCTGAAGATCCAACAGAACTCTCCTGATCATTGTCTTTAGAGCATGGTGTGAAGAGACCTTTGAGATGTATGATTAGATCATAGATCCCCATCTCATCACACTCAACCTTGACCTCTGGGGTCATACACTCTAAGACAAGAGCAGTGTACTGTTCGTTATCTTCACAGTGTTTAAGATAGACATTCCACTCCCACTCAGTAGTGAAAAACACACTGGGCTGGGATGGAGGTCTTTCAAGAAGATGCACCTTATTTTCTTGTTCTAGTATCTTGGACAAAATCTTGAACCACTTTGTCCAATTTGTCTCATCTAGTTTGTTATTATAAAGTTTCAATCTTAGATCAGGAAGTGTCATCTACAACAAGCAAATAAGTAAAATAAGTACTATGATAAAGCATTTAACAAGGACTTTAAATTAAATGCTATACTCCCACTATTTCCTTAACAAGTTGATAACTCTCAAAACTCTACTTGGAAATACGTGAGTAGGATCCTAATTTCACACGAGGTCTCCGCGACTCACGAGGGTGAGTTGAGATGCACAGAGAGTCCCATGCTTCCTTAGGTAGGCATGCCAGCCAATTGTGCCGCGCACAATTCCTCTTAGTTAAGACAGACTAGGCGCCCTATGTCTAGCGAGGGCTGGATACAACACAGAACCCTATCCTCTCAACAGCTGCCTCTAGTGATTCATCATGTCAGTGACATATGAAAAACTAGTCAAGTCTGGTCCTAACCGTTATGCCCAGGGCCAACGATTTCCTTGCGAAGGCACGACCAGGTTAAAACTAGACTGGGGAAATCATTGTCACCACACACCTAAAGATAAGTGGGTGTGTCCCACGAGGGTGGGAAACAGTTCACAACACCACCGATCAATAGTTTGATGAGGGCTACGCGTTAGAAGGCTTATTGACTTGATATTGTATTGAGAGTTTTTGCATGTTTATTTTATTCTTTTCTAGCATGCAGTTTTCCTATGGTTATGGCAGCAAAGGAAAAACATCACAGGCATGCTATGGACAAAATAATAAACCATTACAGGCATGCTAGTTTGGTCGATATGGTCATAGCCCTCTTCATACATATAACTTGTCACGAGCCATGTGACATGTTATCATGCATCCAAGGGTTGCGAGTCCCTTTAGCAGATCAGCCCATGCCAGAAGCTGAAAGCAAGCATTCCTTCCTCCAACCGCAAATCCATCACCATGCTTCCAAAGCTGGCGCCACTCTAATATCGGTTGAAGAAGACACCTTGTTGTCTTTGATGAACCTTAACCTATCTTATGTAAACAATTCTACATCTATTGTAAAGAAAGATGAAAATTTTTACATCAAGAAAAGGGGAGAACCACACGTAGGTGGAAAGGAATTTTACAAGCATTCATCACAAGTGGAAACATGCTTCCACATCACAACACAGGAGGGCACTCGCTATGACCATATCAACCCATGGAAGAGACAAGTGGCGCATACATAAAATTTGAAAAACTGGAATAATCAAATTTTAGCACCTTATGCGCCAACATCATCCAAAGCACTCTCTTGACCAAATTTATGCCAAAATTTAGATCAAGTTCCATGATGATTTCATAGACCCTATCGGCTGGCAGTTTTGTCAGATCAAGAGACCCGGCCAGTCCGGAGACACAATGCCCGTCCTACTTGACAAAACCTACGTGCGCCTTTGGTCTTAAATCAATCATGAACACAATCAAAATTCGGCCATAAAGTTGTGAAGAGAAGATTGGATGAAAAATGCTTTCTAAGTGAAACGCGCATGGATAGAAGAAAAATTTTCCAAAAATTTTTCACACAAGCAAATGTACCCCTTGTGTTTCTCGCAAGTACCTCTGATACCACTGTTAGGGAATGCCGGGTGTAATTTAAAATTTTGCAGTCCCAGGACGCAGCGGAAAAGGCATTACACCCGAAACACATTCCGGTCCCAAGGATCCATGCGAGGGAGTACACACAAGGATGTGATAGAGATGTACCTCTTTTGCTTGTCTAGATGTCGAAGCCATGTTGAAGGGCCCAAGTGTTCGCCCTCTACAAGTATCCACGCGTCGACTCCTTGATCGTTGCTCCCTTCCACGCTTGGTGCTAGCCTCGGGAAGAGAATCAAACCTTCATCTCACTTGGGCCACCTTCAAAAGAAATTGCGCCAAGGAGAGATGAGGAGGAAGATGATGCCGCCAAGTTGCTTCCTTCTTCTTCTTTGCTTGCGCCACCTCCAAGGTGCGCCTATGGCCAAGGAAGAGAGAGAGCTTGTAGCAAGGAGATGCCACCAAGCACTAAGAGTCCTTGCGCCAAGAGGATAGGGAGAAGAAGAACTTGCGGCTCCAAGGAAGAAGATTGCGCCAAGCCAATGTTGCTTTCGCCCCTTGCACTCCAAGTCTCTCCAAGAGATATGTTACCCCCTCAAGATGTTGTACACACGATCAACCTTTAAGAGGGGCGGCAAGGGTCCTATTTATAGGACAAGGGGCGGCTAAAGCAATGGCTAGGATCATGCCAAGTGGGCGGTTGAGATAAAGGAGTCTTGAGGTAAGGAAAGTCCACAAGACTTTACCATAAGCCTCATTCAACCTTTCCTAATTTGCCCAATGGCCATATCAGCCCAAGATATGCCTTAGAGGCATTCTTTCCATCCAAGGAGAAGGGCTAGGCGCAACAATCAAGAAGAATTCGTTTAGGGTGGTGTCATGGGAGAAATTAGGGTTTGAGGTAAGGTAAGTCTCCAAGACATTACCATATACCTTTTCCCTATATCCATATGTGCCCAAGCTCTTTCCAAAAGAGCCACCAAGCCATATCAGCCCCAAGACTTGCCTTAGAGGCAAGTATTCCATCCAAGGAAGAGGGGCTAGGCGCCCTTTACTTCCATAATGAAGCAAAGGCGCCTCCCTCACCCCATTATGCCCCTAGGGGCCAATGGGGTGAGATTTCTCCCCATTATACCCTTTTATCCCAATTCCTTCTTCATGACAACTAATTATTGGGCCTCATTGGATAATGAGCTAGCCCAAACTTCATGGCATGGGTTGATTAAGCCATTGGATCCAATCCAATGCAACCCTAATTCAAATGTGACCAATCTAGGTCAATTTCGGGTCAACCTGCCAAAAATGAAGTTTGGCTCCAATAACTTTCTTCCAACTCATCAGGCCCATTGGCGCTGATGAAATCTTCCAAATGGATCCAAGTTATCCAATAACTTGATCCTAAGGCTTCTGATTAAAGCAACGTCAAGAGTCTATTGCGTGTGACCCCGTAGGATCCATATGACGATGGCAATGATGTAAACATCATAAGTAGTGAGGGGTATCTAGCAACACATCACTACTACCCATGTCATAGGACTAAAGTCATTATGGCAACAACTTCCTAACAAGCAACGAGGATTCCCATTGCATCATAGATCCCTTTGCCTAAACTGATATCCTGCCATTGGACTAGTCTCAAGTTTATTATCCAATGCATTGGTCATGACTCAACAAGTGTGGCCACACTCTCCTGTCATGCACCAATTAGGTGGAGCGCCCCGAGGTGGATATCATGCTTCCTCGGAAGGAAGGGGCAAATCCTACTATTGGTCATTCATGTCTCTACATGACTTATGACATGCCCAATGACAGTCGTTTTGATCTCCCAGTTACGGAGAGACGTAAGACTGTATTAAAGCATATCCATCATCAAATCTAGACATGAATACCTCAAGTCTAAGGATCAATGCAAAACCTCTTGCATGTGAGATTGACTTGTTGACTAGACAAGTCAATCCTCACGGTGGATCACTCCAGTGCATCCAATGCACCTGTATGTCTGCGTTACTGTGCCCTGCACCTAACCAGCCCATACACCAGTCTCACATGTACCAAAGCTGTCCCATATCTGCTAAGGTACCTTGTCTGGGGATAGCTTATGAGAATGGATCCAATCCAAACTCCTGGGACATTATCTATGCAATTCAATACATCAACGCAGGTAAAGCAATCTGCATAATAACGACCATGCCTTTATTGATTATATCAATTTCATTAATTCTATCATAGTACATTCAAACAATGCCTGACCATGTCCATACATTGGTCTGTAGGGCATATACACCAACAGAGACATAAGTCTAAATCCTTTGAGAAATTTAAGGAGTTCATATATGAAGTAGAGAACCAGCTTGGTAGATCCATTAAGGCTCTTCGATCAGATCGTGGTGGAGAGTACCTGAGTGGTGAGTTCTTTGACTATCTGAGAGAGTGTGGGATCCTATCCCAACTCACTCCTCCTAGAACACCTCAATGGAATGGTGTGTCTGAAAGGAGAAATCGAACCTTGTTAGACATAGTTCGGTCTATGATGATTCATGCAACTCTACCTTCCTCATTCTGGGGGCATGCACTTGAGACAACTTCTCTGATACAGAATAATGTTCCATCTAAGAGTGTCTCAAAGATTCCATATGAGGTATGGAGTGGGAGATGCCCTACTCTGTCATTTATTAAGATCTGGGATGTGAGGCTTATGTCAAATGTCAGGATTCTAGCAAGCTAGAACCCAGATATGATAAATGTGTGTTTGTGAGGTACCCTAAGGAAACTAAGGGTTACTACTTCTATGTTCCCACCGAGAACAAAGTTTTTGTTTCTCGGGGTACTATTTTTCTAGAGAAAGAATTTCTCATGAAAGAAGTCAGTGGGAGGAAGTTTGACTTGGACGAGGTCCAAGTGCAACCACAAGACATAGAGATGGAACCTGAGCCACCTGCACTGGTTGCTAAGCACCCTGAGGCTCAGACACAGGCTCCACGTAGGTCTGGGAGGATTCGTCGTGCACCTGAGAGGTATGGGTCGCTACCAACCCAACACGACGGATTCTTCATCATTAAGGATGAACCCAGGACTTATGATGAGGCAGTCAGTGGACCAGACTCTGTGAGATGACTTTAGGTCATGCGATCCGAGATGGATTCCATGTCAGCTAATCAAGTCTGGGATTTGGTTGAGCTACCTGATGGGGTAAAACCCATAGGGTGTAAATGGGTCTTCAAGAGGAAGACAGACATGGATGGCAACATAGTTACCCATAAAGGTAGACTAGTGGCTAAAGAATTCACACAAGTCCACAGGGTGGACTATGATGAAACCTTCTCGCTAGTTGCCATGATCAAATCTATTCGGATTCTGCATGCTATAGCTGCATTGTTGGGAAACCTCAGGGACATTTTATAATTTTTCAGAGTTATAAGCATACATACATACATTGCACAGCGGAAGAATGTCCCCGAAACAGACCGGTCCCAAAAACCCAGTGAAGATCGCAAGCAAGAGAGTCAACACGATGAGTTAGGAAATACCTTAAGAGCGGTTTGGAGTGATGTTGATGCAGGCGCCCAAGTGTGCGCCCTCTGCAGTCTCACACACACGGATCTCTTGAGTCCTCTTCTTCCACACCTGGCGCTAGCCTCGGGAAGAAGATCCAAGCCTTAGGGAGATGCTCCAATCACCTTGCGCCACCACCAAGGAGGGATGCGCCAAAGAAGATGAAGAGGAGAGGAAACCGTCAAGAGCTTTCTTCACTTGCGCCAATAAGAAGAAAAGAAGAAGACTTGCGGCCACTTGATGGAAGAGGAAGAGGTTGCGCCACCTTTGTTCCTTGCTCTCGCCCCTCTTGATGTGTTCACGCCTCCAAGGATGAATACTTGTAAGAGGGGGCGGCTAGGGTCACATATATAGGGCAAGAGGCGGTTAGGGCAAGGGCTAGGATCATGACAAGTGTAGGGCTAGGATGAGGAGGTTTGAGGCAAGGAAAGTCTCCAAGACTTTACCATAAATCTCATTCAACCTATCCATAATTGCCTAAGCACCATATCAGCCCAAGACATGCCTTAAAGGCATTCATACCATCAATGGGAGAGGGCTAGGCGCATATTACTTCTTAATGAATCAATTTTTGCCACCCAAACACCATTATGCCCCTTAGGCGCCAATGGGGTTGGGTCTCTCCCCATTATACCCTTTTAGCCTATTTCCTCTTCATGACAACTTGTTATTGGGCCTCATTGGATAATGAGCTAGCCCAAACTTCATCACATAGGTTGATTAAACATTTGGATCCAATCCAATGCAACCCTAATTCAAATGTGACCAATCATGGTCAAATACGGGTCAACCTGCCAAAAATGAAGTTTGGCTCCAATAACATTCTTCCATCTCATTAGGCCCATTGGCGCTGATGAAATCTCCCAATTAGATCCGAGTTATCCAATAACTCGATCATAAGGCTTCCCGATCAATACGTGAACTCAAGTATCAAGGTATGCGACCCTGTAGGTTCCTCTGACGCTGGTAGTGCTGACCAAAGGTCACAACAAGCAGTGAGTGGCACCTAGCAGTGCATCGCTACTACCCAGGTCATTGGAATGGATATCGACATCGACATCCCCATCATCGCAACTAGGTACAGATGCATTACAGTCTCTTTGCCGAACTGATATCCGATTGGACAAGTGTGTCACCACTTGTTTTCATCCAATCACATGGCTATGACTAAAACAGGTTCTCACCTGGGTATGGCCATACACTCTCTGTCATAGAACCATAGAGGAGCAAATCCTATGTCTGTCCATTGACCTTCTCATATGGGTCGTGACATGCTCAATGAGAACCGTTATGACCTCCCAACTACGGCGAGGTGTTAGGTTGTATCAAAGCAAATCCCTAACCATATAGAATGACTAATGACATCAAGTCAAGGGATCAATGCATCTCTTATTACTTGTGAGGATAACTCATGACACTAAGTCATAGCCTCACAGCGGGTCTATCCAGTATATCCTCCAATGATATACCCATGTGTCTGCGTTAGCACCACGTGCCTAACCAGCCCACATACCAGTCTCACAAGTACCATAGCTGTCCCATATCCACTAAGGTACATCGACTGGGGACTATAGTTCGAGCACAGATCTAATCTGTCTCTAGGGACATTATCATGTTAGTACATATGAGCAGATGTAAGCAAACATAGATAACGACAATGCCAGAATGATATAAATATCAAAGTCATGTAGTACATAAGTGGACCAAAACTAGGTCCTAGGGCATATACACCAACATGCATAGCATGATTATGAGATATGGCAAATAGATGTGAAGACAGCATTCCTTAACGGGAAACTGACTGAGGATGTGTATATGACACAACCTGATGGCTTCATCCATCATGCAGATGCCAGTAAGGTCTGCAGCTTAAAGAAATCCATTTATGGATTAAAGCACGCATCTCGAAGTTAGAATCTTCGGTTTGATGAAGCTGTAAGAGATTAAGACTTTATCAAAAGCGAAGATGATGCTGTGTATACAGAAAATTCTGTGGGAGCTTGGTGACTTTTCTGGTCTTGTATGTCAATGACATACTGCTCATCGGAAATGACATCCCTAGTCTTCAAGTTGTAAAGACATGGTTAGGGAAGTGTTTCGAGATGAAGGACTTAGGGGAGGTTGCCTACATCCTAGGCATGAGGATCTACGGGATAGATCCAAGATGTTCCTGGCCCTTAGTCAGAGTATCTACATTGATAAGGTCCTAGAGAGGTTCAACTTGGAGCAATCCAAGAACGGATACCTTCCAGTGAGACATGACCTTACTCTCTCAAAGAGCTAGTGTCCCACCACACAGGCTGAGAGGGATGACTGTTGGTGTATATGCCCTAGGACGTAGTATTGGTCCATTATTGTACTACTTGACTTTGATATTTATATATCTTTCTGGCATTGTCATTATCTATGTTTGTTTACATCTGCGATTATGTACTTATATGATAATGTCCCTGGAGACAGATTGGATCTGTGCTCAAATGATTGTCCACAGTCAATGTACCTGAGTGGATAAGAGAAAGCTCTGGTACTTGTGAGACTGGTATATGGGATGGTTAGGCACGAGGTGCTAACGCAGACATATGGGTATATCAGTGGTGTATATACTGGACCGACCCGCTATGAGGCAATGACTTGATGTCATGAGTTATCCTCACAAGTGATAGGAGATGCATTGATCCCTTGACTTGAGGTCATTGGCCATTCTATATGGTTAGGGGCATGCTTTGATACAACCTAACACCTCGCCATAGTTGGGAGGTAATAACAGTTGTCATTGAGCATGTCACGACCCATATGAGAAGGTCAATGGACAGACATAGGATTTGCCCCTTCCTGAGGGAAGCTTGATATCCATGGAGCTCCTCTATGGTTCAACGACTGAAAGTGTATGGCCATACCCAGGTGAGAACCTGATTTAGGCATAACCATGTGATTGGATGAAAACATGTGGTGACACACTTGTCCAATCGGATATCAGTTTAGCAAAGAGACTATAATGCATCTGTACCTAGTTGTGATGATGGGGATGTCGATGTCGATATCCATTCTGATGACTTGGGTAGCAGCGATGCACTGCTAGGTGCCACTCACTACTTGTGGTGACTTTAGGTCAGCATTGCCAACGTCAGAGGAACCTACTGATGACTCTAAATTTCATAGTGTTTTTCATACTTATTTAGTAGTCTTTTGAGCCATGATCTTACTCTTTTGCTTTGTTTTTATACCTTTTTTATCATATACTTCGGAATCTACACCGTCTTCAGTTTTTGATCAATTTCAGGTAAAAAGGAATCATTATCATCGATTTTTGAGCAATCTTAATGCATGAAAGAGTTCTAACCATGAAGAGGAGTCTACCCATAAAATTTCAACTCAAAAGGGTTCTTCTAGCAAAAATATGGCACTGCCGTATTTTGGAACAAAACCGTCACGGTACCGTATTTCACAGGGGACGGGACGTTTTGGGTGAAATACGGCACTGCCGTATGAAACTGCACGCCACCATATTATTTGGCGTTTTCAACTAGAGAGTTTCGACAAGAATATGGCACTGTCGTATGAAATCGCACGGTGCCGTATTACTCAACGTTTTCAACCAGAAGGTTTCAGCAGAAATACGGCACTACCGTATGATCTTACACGGCGCCATATTACTCAACAATTTTGACCAGAAAGTTTCGGCAGGAATACGGCATTGCCGTATATTCAGACAACATTGTCACGGTACCGTATTTTTGCCCGGATCTTGCAGAAAGGAAATACGGCACTACCGTGGTCAGATTACGGTACCGTATTTTGAAGCCCAGAACTCTGAGTTTTCGACCGCAAAATTAAAAACGTGATTTCTCAAAACTTAGGGCACCAATTGAAGATCCGAAAAAAGGGGAAGATTCAGGATAAGAAGATGAAGAGTTGCGAAGGAAAAGGACCAATTTTCATCCATGATCGAAAGAGAATTTGGAGAATTCGCCGCCGCGCTAGGGTTCGCCGCCATTCACTACTCCGATCATCTTCGGCCTTGATTTTTGGAAGGAAGCTAGACCTAAGGAAGAAGAACACGCCACTGGAGTTTCAGACTGAAAGGAAGCTGATCGAGGGAGAAATCATCAAAAAATACACTCGCGACACTGTTCATCGCTATTGTGAAAGCAATTTCAGGTTGCAAATTCTGTTGCAGCCCTGTTTTGTAATTCTTACTCCTTCTTTACTGCCTCTAATCATTCAAAAACTATGTTTTGCTGTGAATCTTCCATCATGCTAGCTTAATTTCCTCTAGGGACATGGGGTGTTATTCTCTTGATATTTCAATGACTAAATAACTTTTCATACATAAATATATCTTTGCTATGGTTATTTTACTCAAGTGATTTATGTCTTTAATCGTTTTTAGCATCATGCACTAACATGTTTTGGAGTTCTATGCTATGGACTGAGAAGATGATATCATAGAACTTGAAACCCTATAATTTATAATAAGAACCCATCGCAAGAGATTGGGTGTGTTCTTATCCTTAGATTTTAGATGCTTGTTTCTTGTTAATGTTATGAACTAGAAATTATTGTTGCTACAGACATGACAACATGTGTAACATCCCGTTATCTTAACCCCAAACAAGCAACACAAATCACAGAAGAAACAGGATGTGTCATACAAGATCGATTCACATGCTAGGTAAAACCGAGTTCAAGAAACACGATCTGAAAATTTCCAAAAATCCATACATACAATCTCCAAGAAACACAATTCATAAAGGTACCTGCCACCACGCAATACTTGCACTAGACATATGCAAGTTACATGTATATCAAAACCGATTGCAAAAATACACATCAAATTGAAATTCAAAACAAAATCACAACGTCGATTCCATAAAGTTTCACAGTGATACCAAACACCGAAACCAGGCCAAAGCCCGCGGTGACACAAAAATCATAATATCAAAACCGCCACAACCGGCAACACAAGTTCACACATAGTTTGGCCACAACTGGCAACCCAAGTTCATATAATTCGGCCACATCCGGCCTCAGTTAATTAAGCACAAAAGTTATACATCCAACCAACATGGAGAATCACAATATCCGTATAACATGCTAACTCATGCAGTGCGCCCCTGTTCTACACCTGAAAACATTGAGGGGTGAGCTACACAGCCCAGTGAGTGGATAGTCTCAAACGACCATCCATAGCATACATTCAAAAATACAGGCAGATTATTTTAAAAATCTTTAACAGATTATCATATCAACATATAACAAAATTAAAGAACAAAACACATATGAACAATCAAGTATACACTGCCAAGACATCACATAACTGTCCCCATAGAGTAACTAAGGTTCTAGAGCTACACTCTAAACCACTGTACACATTAACCACTTAGTTAACCTAGTTGTCCAGCATATTCAGTAGTGACCATCATGGTCTAACCCGGCTTTGGCCTAAGCACTGGGAGAAGCCTGCATGCAACATATAGATGGACAGTGTATAGAATCAAGAGGTGGCCCCCGCCAGGTCACGACGTGGCACTTTGCTCTACTACACCCCATAACACAAAAAGATGTGTAGATTCAACAGGTGGCCCCCGCCAGATCATGACGTGGCACTTTGCTCTACGACACCCCATAACACAAAAGAGTGATGACATCAAGAGGTGGCCCCCTGTCCGACCAAGACATGGCACTTTGCGTCAAAACTCATTCTCCCAAAGGGTTCCTACTGGACAACAGACACATCTTATATCTTATATCACAAAGGTGGACTCCTAAGTGTCAACTAGACTCTAGGATAGTCATCACAATAATCATATCGGGCAGGCTGAACATCAACCCCCATCACAATAATCATAACAGGCAAGCTGAACATCAACCCCCTTCACATATCACAATACAGGGCTGAAATATCCAACCCTTAACATATCACATATCAACTATCCCATTGAGCACACAGTTACACTTAGCCTTAGTCCTAACCATTCCATGATCACAACATATAATATTTGAAATCACATAACCACATAATATTCAAAATCACATAACCGCATAATATTCAAAATCACATAATCACATAACATTCAAAAAATCACATAATGTAGGGTAGTCCTTAGGTTTCATGCTGATCAATTCAGTGCAGCCTTGCTAAGTTATCACCCAAATTTCTCAAACAAAGATTCATGGTCATAAATAAACAAACATGACTCTTATAATATTATTAGCATTTATTAGGGCATCCATAAAAATCAACATAAGATTAAAATCCATGCTCTTACAATCTGGTTCACAAAACATCACATCTAGCCCACGGTTTCAAACATAATATCTATTTAAAACAAGATTCTCATGCTACCAAAAATCAATGATTTAATATTACCAAAATTCCCTATAAAATACCTAGTTAACAAGAATTTCATACTCCCAATTCAATGGTTTAATGCTACCAAAATTCCCTATAAAAATACCTTAAATTTCAAGCTACAAGTTTCGGTTTTCATGAGATATACACCGATACAAATTTTCGGTTTTCATGAAGATACATCATAATTTGGTTTTTAGCATGATAAAATTTCCAACTTAAATAAAACCTTAGTTAACAAGGAGTCTTGAGTTTTCATGATAATTATACCATTGTAACTTCCGGTTTATAACAAAGAGAAGTCTTGAGTTTTCGGTTTTTAACATGGTAAAATTTCTAATCAATCTAATGCATCAATTAACACAACCAAATTGCTAGAAATCAATTAAGACACCCCACTCACCTCTTAAACCGAAAATCCTCCACACAAAAAATCGTCTAAAGCCTTGATGTCGCCCAAAGGATCTCCAAGAACTCGCCAAGGAAGCTTCTTCACCTCAAGGAAATTCGCCAAGGGAAGAAGATGAAGAAAATCACCTCAATAATTCCAAGAACACCAAGATCGCCTTCTTCCTCCTAGCCGTCGCCCAAGGTTTCTTCCAAGCCAACAATTTCGCCAAAAACTCTACCCTAGCCGAAAATTCCCACTTAACATTTCGGTTTTTAATTTTTAACCCATTAACCAATTAATTCAAATAGGGTTTAATCCATTTAACTAACTAATTCGAATTTTAAATCTAATATCCATCTAACCCAATAACCCATAGTTTAAGTGAAAGTCCAATAAGAATTTAAATTAACATCCATTTAATGAATTCACTTAAACGCAAATCCAATAAGGATTTAATTAATATCCAATAAGCTAGTTAATTAACCAATAAGGTCTAATTAATTAACCAATAAACTCTAATTAATTAACTAAAAATTAACATCCAATAAGTTAGTTAATTAATTAACATTAACATCCAAAAATCTCTAATTTAATTAACTATAAGTTAACAACCAAAATCTCTAGTTAATTAACTATAATTTATCAACCAAAAATCTCTAGTTAATTAACTATTAACAACCAATACATAGAAAAATATCACAGTCAATAATTTTATTTAAATCATGAACACAATATCACAGCCAACGAGTTTATTTAAATCAAAAATAATGCTTACCAGGACTTAAGATCCTTGGATCTTACATCCCTCCCTCCTTATAAAGCTTTAGTCCTCTAAAGCTCAGCATCCATATCATCAAAAAGATAAGCATAAAACTTCCTCATATCAGCTTCAGTCTCCCAAGTTGCCTCCTCAACCGACTGATTTCCCCAGATAACCTTTACCAAAGGTATAGTCTTGTTTCTCAGAACTTTATCCTTTCTATCCACAATCCGGAGAGGTCTTTCCTCAAAAGTCAAATCACTCTGAATCTGAAGAGGTTCCAATTCCAATACATGAGATGGATCAGGATGATATTTCCTCAAAACAGAAACATGGAACACATTATGCACATGATCCATAGCAGGAGGTAAAGCTAACCGGTAAGCCACTGGACCAATTCTCTCAATAATGTCAAAAGGGCCTACAAACCTAGGGCTCAATTTGCCCTTTTTGCCAAACCTCATAACACCCTTAGTAGGTGATACCTTTAAGAAAACATGATCCCCTACCATAAACTCCAGGGAACGACGACGGTCATCAGCATAACTCTTCTGTCTGTCCCGAGCAATCTTCAATTTATCCTGAATCTCTCTGACCTTATCAGTAGTCTCCTGTACTGCATCAGATCTCAAAATCATTCTGTCACCAGTTTCCTCCCAACACAAGGGAGTCCTACACCTTCTCCCATACAAAGCTTCATAAGGAGCCATCTGAATACTGGAGTGGAAACTATTATTATAAGTGAACTCTATCAAAGATAGATCCCGGTTCCACTCAGAACTCCAATCAACCACATAAGCTCTCAACAAGTCTTCTAGAGTCTGTATAGTACGCTCCGTCTGGCCATCAGACTGAGGATGGTATGCTGTACTAAAACTCAACTTAGTACCCAAACCCTCCTGTAAGCTCTTCCAAAATCTGGACAAAAACCGAGAGTCCCTATCAGACACAATATCAACAGGCACTCCATGCAGTCTGACTATCTCATCAATGTATAATCTAGCCAGCCTCTCTAAAGGATAAGTCATCTTGATCGGGAGAAAATGGGCTGATTTAGTGAGTCTATCAATGATCACCCAAATAGCATCATGACCCAATCTGGTTCTAGGCAAACCACACACAAAATCCATACTGATGCATTCCCACTTCCACTCAGGACTAGGAAGGGGCTGCAACAAACCACCAGGCTTCTGGTGTTCAGCCTTTACAGTCTGACAAGTTAAACACTTAGAGACAAAATTGATTACCTCTTTCTTCATACCCGGCCACCAAAAATTTTTCTTGAGGTCCTGATACATCTTAGTCACGCTAGGATGTAGAGAATATTTGGAGTTATGGCTGTCCTCCAATATTTCTTTCCTCAAGCTCGGTTCCTCAGGGACACATACCCTTCCACGAAACCGAAGAATACCATCTTCAGACAAGCTAAAATCCTGAACTGCTCCATCAACCAAACTATCCCTGATCTGAACTAATCTCGGATCGACAGACTGCTGATCTCTGATCTTCTGCAACAAAGCAGACTGTACTCTGAGAAAGGCCACATAACCCGACTGAACTCTAGGAGAAACACTGATCCTGAGATCGCTGAACTCCTGCAGTAACCGCCACTCACTGACTCGTAGTGCCGCTACTGAAGTAACTGGATGTCTGCTCAGTGCATCAGCCACCACATTGGCCTTTCCAGCCTGATACTGAATGGAGAAGTCATAGTCTTTGATCAACTCCATCCATCTTCTCTGTCTCATGTTCAACTCCTTCTGAGTGAAGATATACTTGAGACTCTGGTGATCAGTGAACAGATCGAACTCCTGACCCAGTAAATAGTGGCGCCATATCTTCAAAGCAAAGACTACGGCCGCCAACTCTAAATCATGAGTAGGGTAGTTCAATTCATACTCCTTCAGTTGTCTCGATGCATAGGCTACTACAGAACCCTTCTGCATCAAGACACAACCCAACCCCTTGCCTGAAGCATCTGTATAGACAGTAAACCTTTCCCCATCACTAGGAATAATGAGGATCGGTGTACTAGTCAACCTCCTCTTCAGCTCCTGAAAGCTCTCTTCACACTTGTCATCCCAAATAAACTTAGCCTCCTTTCTGGTTAATTTAGTTAAAGGACCCGCCAGCTTGGAGAATCCCTCAACAAATCTCCGGTAGTAACCTGCTAAACCCAAGAAACTTCTGATCTCAGTAGCGCTAGTCGGTCTTCCCCAATTAAGAATGGCTTGCACTTTAACTGGATCCACCGACACCCCTTGACCAGAAATCACATGCCCAAGGAAACTGATCTTCTCTAGCCAGAACTCACACTTACTAGCCTTGGCATATAATCGGTTCTTCCTCAGAACCTCCAGCACTCTGCGCAAGTCACTGACATGATCTGAAGTAGTCCGTGAGTATACCAAAATATTGTCTATAAAGACTACCACACAAGAGTCAAGCAATTCATGGAATACCCTGTTCATCAAATCCATGAAGACAGCAGGTGCATTCGTCAGTCCAAAAGGCATAACTAAAAATTCAAAATGCCCATACCTGGTCCTGAAAGCAGTCTTAAATATATCCTCATCCTTGACCCTAAGCTGATAATACCCTGATCTCAGATCAATCTTAGAGAACACTATAGCTCCCTGTAATTGATCAAACAGATCATCAATTCTGGGAAGAGGATACTTATTCTTGATAGTCACTTGGTTCAGTTGCCTGTAGTCTATACACATCCTCAGGGTTCCATCTTTCTTCTTTACAAACAGCACTGGCGCTCCCCAGGGAGAAGCACTAGGCCGAATGTACCCTTTCTCTAGCAATTCCTCCAGTTGTTTCTTAAGCTCAGCCAGCTCTGAGGTAGCCATGCGATAAGGAGCTCTGGAGATAGGTGCCGTACCTGGCGCCAACTCAATGCCAAACTCCACTTCTCTAATTGGTGGCAAGCCTGAAAATTCCTCAGAGAACACATCAGGAAACTCTTTCACTACCGCCATCTGAGTCAAATCAGAAGTAGAATCATCCTGCACCTTAACATGCGCAAGGTAACCCTTACACCCACTAACAAGTAACTTTCTGGCCTGCAGAAAAGATATTACATGTGGTCCTTGGTCTGACACTAGACCTCTCACAAAAATCCGATTCCCATCTAGCAGATTTAAAGTGATTACTTTCTCAAAGCAATCCACAGTGGCATGATGTGAAGACAACCAATCCATTCCTAAGATGACATCATAATCTTGCATGTCTAAGAGGATTAGATCTACCAGAAACTCATAACCCTCTACATGCACTACACAATTAGCACAAACAGTATCTGTAGATAATGACTTTCCTAAGGGAGTACTGACAGACACAACATAATCTAGCATCTTAGGTACAACAGGTAAACATGCAGCAAATCTAACAGATACAAAAGACAGATTTGCACCAGGGTCAAATAAGATACGAGCTAACTGATCAAATACAAATAAGGTACCTTCCACGACGGATCGGGAAGCTCGTGTGTCCTTCTCAGCCACAGCATAAACTCGTGTCTGGACTGTAGGCTTTTCTGCGCCTCTATTCTGTATCTCAGGCTCTTTGCAGTCTTTGACCATGTGCCCTGGTTTCTTACATCTGAAGCATACACCATTCTTCTTATAACAATCCTTCACCAGATGTCCCTTGATCCCACAATAATTACAAGTCCTATCCTCTGTGATACTGTTCTTTACATCTCTGACATCCCTGAACTGCTTGCGGTGCATCCCTGGACTGCTGCGGTGCCTTGTAAGAGTAAGGCTTATACCTGCTCTTCTTGTAATCCTTATGCTTGGGGTACTTCTTACCCTTGCTGCCAATGCCATACTGAGGAGCTGCCGTCTCAGCTGCAGGAACCACGGTCACGGCAACATGAGAACTCCTCTCAGATATGTATCTCTCAATGGTGCGTGCTCGCCCAACAGTCTCAACATAAGTCTCCAAATGCTGAGCACCAACCTGCTCCCGAATGTCCCATCTGAGACCTCTAAGAAACTTAGTAGCCCTTCTCTTTTCAGTGTTTATCAGGTGAGGGGCATACTTTCCCAACTTAGTGAACTGCAATTCATACTGGTCTACTGTCATATCACCCTGCTCCAGGTGAATAAATGCCACCTCTCGGTCCTCCACCAAGCTATCAGGGAAGTACTTCTCATTAAATTGAGACAAGAAATAGGGCCAATCTACTGTCTCATGTTTTTCCTCAGCAAGTCTCACCACGCCCTTCCACCACTCATCTGCGTCACCACGCATCATATAGGTGGTCAGACATAACTTGTCTTCGTCCGAGCACCGCATGACTTGGAAAATCTTTTCCAAGCACAACTACCAGTTCTCGGCAGTACTGGATTCTGAGCCCCCATAAAAAGAGCTGGGACCCAGTTTCTGGAATTCACTCACAAGTGAGGCATAGCGCCTGTGAGCGCCCTCCTGAGAGTCATCCCCCACCGCTCGAGTAGTAGTCTGGGGTCTCTCTTGAGTCAGCTACTACAAAAGCTGCTGTTGTGCCTCTTAATGCTGAGTCTGTTGTTGCTGCAGCATCTGAGCTTGCCTCTCTATCATGGCACCTTGTTGCTGTACCATGCCAGTCAGAGCCTCAATAATTCTCGAGAGATTCGAAGGCTGCTCATCCTCGCCACTAGCATTTCCTCTGGTTCGCACCATCTTAAATTCCTACACACACATGCCATAGTCAGGAAAACAAACATAAACCTATCAGGTGTCTAGCAATACACAAACATGTTTTCCCCCAAACTAAGTTTTAGCTAGCCAACTCCTCTGATACCATTCTGTAATATCCCGTTATCTTAACCCCAAACAAGCAACACAAATCACAGAAGAAACAGGATGTGTCATACAAGATCGATTCACATGCTAGGTAAAACCGAGTTCAAGAAACACGATCTGAAAATTTCCAAAAATCCATACATACAATCTCCAAGAAACACAATTCATAAAGGTACCTGCCACCACGCAATACTTGCACTAGACATATGCAAGTTACATGTATATCAAAACCGATTGCAAAAATACACATCAAATTGAAATTCAAAACAAAATCACAACGTCGATTCCATAAAGTTTCACAGTGATACCAAACACCGAAACCAGGCCAAAGCCCGCGGTGACACAAAAATCATAATTTCAAAACCGCCACAACCGGCAACACAAGTTCACACATAGTTTGGCCACAACTGGCAACCCAAGTTCATATAATTCGGCCACATCCGGCCTCAGTTAATTAAGCACAAAAGTTATACATCCAACCAGCATGGAGAATCACAATATCCGTATAACATGCTAACTCATGCAGTGCGCCCCTGTTCTACACCTGAAAACATTGAGGGGTGAGCTACACAGCCCAGTGAGTGGATAGTCTCAAACGACCATCCATAGCATACATTCAAAAATACAGGCAGATTATTTTAAAAATCTTTAACAGATTATCATATCAACATATAACAAAATTAAAGAACAAAACACATATGAACAATCAAGTATACACTGCCAAGACATCACACAACTGTCCCCATAGAGTAACTAAGGTTCTAGAGCTACACTCTAAACCACTGTACACATTAACCACTTAGTTAACCTAGTTGTCCAGCATATTCAGTAGTGACCATCATGGTCTAACCCGGCTTTGGCCTAAGCACTGGGAGAAGCCTGCATGCAACATATAGATGGACAGTGTATAGAATCAAGAGGTGGCCCCCGCCAGGTCACGACGTGGCACTTTGCTCTACTACACCCCATAACACAAAAAGATGTGTAGATTCAACAGGTGGCCCCCGCCAGGTCATGACGTGGCACTTTGCTCTACGACACCCCATAACACAAAAGAGTGATGACATCAAGAGGTGGCCCCCTGTCCGACCAAGACATGGCACTTTGCGTCAAAACTCATTCTCCCAAAGGGTTCCTACTGGACAACAGACACATCTTATATCTTATATCACAAAGGTGGACTCCTAAGTGTCAACTAGACTCTAGGATAGTCATCACAATAATCATATCGGGCAGGCTGAACATCAACCCCCATCACAATAATCATAACAGGCAGGCTGAACATCAACCCCCTTCACATATCACAATACAGGGCTGAAATATCCAACCCTTAACATATCACATATCAACTATCCCATTGAGCACACAGTTACACTTAGCCTTAGTCCTAACCATTCCATGATCACAACATATAATATTTGAAATCACATAACCACATAATATTCAAAATCACATAACCGCATAATATTCAAAATCACATAATCACATAACATTCAAAAAATCACATAATGTAGGGTAGTCCTTAGGTTTCATGCTGATCAATTCAGTGCAGCCTTGCTAAGTTATCACCCAAATTTCTCAAACAAAGATTCATGGTCATAAATAAACAAACATGACTCTTATAATATTATTAGCATTTATTAGGGCATCCATAAAAATCAACATAAGATTAAAATCCATGCTCTTACAATCTGGTTCACAAAACATCACATCTAGCCCACGGTTTCAAACATAATATCTATTTAAAACAAGATTCTCATGCTACCAAAAATCAATGATTTAATATTACCAAAATTCCCTATAAAATACCTAGTTAACAAGAATTTCATACTCCCAATTCAATGGTTTAATGCTACCAAAATTCCCTATAAAAATACCTTAAATTTCAAGCTACAAGTTTCGGTTTTCATGAGATATACACCTATACAAATTTTCGGTTTTCATGAAGATACATCATAATTTGGTTTTTAGCATGATAAAATTTCCAACTTAAATAAAACCTTAGCTAACAAGGAGTCTTGAGTTTTCATGATAATTATACCATTGTAACTTCCGATTTATAACAAAGAGAAGTCTTGAGTTTTCGGTTTTTAACATGGTAAAATTTCTAATCAATCTAATGCATCAATTAACACAACCAAATTGCTAGAAATCAATTAAGACACCCCACTCACCTCTTAAACCGAAAATCCTCCACACAAAAAATCGTCTAAAGCCTTGATGTCGCCCAAAGGATCTCCAAGAACTCGCCAAGGAAGCTTCTTCACCAAAAGGAAATTCGCCAAGGGAAGAAGATGAAGAAAATCACCTCAATAATTCCAAGAACACCAAGATCGCCTTCTTCCTCCTAGCCGTCGCCCAAGGTTTCTTCCAAGCCAACAATTTCGCCAAAAACTCTACCCTAGCCGAAAATTCCCACTTAACATTTCGGTTTTTAATTTTTAACCCATTAACCAATTAATTCAAAAAGGGTTTAATCCATTTAACTAACTAATTCAAATTTTAAATCTAATATCCATCTAACCCAATAACCCATAGTTTAAGTGAAAGTCCAATAAGAATTTAAATTAACATCCATTTAATGAATTCACTTAAACGCAAATCCAATAAGGATTTAATTAATATCCAATAAGCTAGTTAATTAACCAATAAGGTCTAATTAATTAACCAATAAACTCTAATTAATTAACTGAAAATTAACATCCAATAAGTTAGTTAATTAATTAACATTAACATCCAAAAATCTCTAATTTAATTAACTATAAGTTAACAACCAAAATCTCTAGTTAATTAACTATAATTTATCAACCAAAAATCTCTAGTTAATTAACTATTAACAACCAATACATAGAAAAATATCACAGTCAATAATTTTATTTAAATCATGAACACAATATCACAGCCAACGAGTTTATTTAAATCAAAAATAATGCTTACCAGGACTTAAGATCCTTGGATCTTACAACATGCTAGAGATAGGTGTTAGACTGTTAGAAAGCCTTGAGTAAAACCTGTGAAGCTAAGGTGCGAGAGTGCTTAGTTTTGCTTGAGATCTTGGTATTGAGATGGAATGCACGAGAGTGATTCCCAATCTCTTTAACCAAAGTTCACTTATATTTAGCATTGAATAGATCTTGCACTAGAGTGAGGATTACTCTTTGTAAATTAACTACATGAGAGTGAGTTAGTTTGTCTATTAAGTGAATTATATCTTGACTGTAACAAAGGTAGATTGATGAATCTTTAATCATAACTAGTCATGAATATTAAGGTGAATGAACCCTTAGTCCCGTTTCTCTCATTCTGATATTTCTTCATACTGTATACTGTTCGATCGCTAATTTCACGATTCTCGATTTGCTTAGCTAGTGAAAACTCAATTAGTCAGTACTTAACAACAATGTCTCTGTGGTTCGATATCTTTCTTTATTACTTCAAGTATCCGTGCACTTGCGGACACAACACCTACATGGTTGCACACCTTGATACTCGAGTTCTTGTATTGATCGAGAAACCTTATGATCAAGTTATTGGATAACTCGGATCTATTTTGGAGATTTCCTCAGAGCCGATGGGCCTGATGAGATGGACAAGAGTTATTGGAGTCAAACTTTATTGCTGGCAGGTTGACCCAAAATTGACCAAGATTGGTCACATTTGGATTAGGGTTGCATTGGATTGGATCCAATGGCTTAGTTAACCCATACAATGAAGTTTGGGCTTGCTCATTACCCAATGAGGCCCAATAACAAGTTGTTATGAAGAGAGAATGGGCTAAAGGGGTATAATGGAGAGAAAACTTCTCCCTTAGGCGCCTATGGGCATAATGGGGAGAAGTTGCGCAATTTGCTTCATAAGGAAGCAATTGGCGCCTCCCTCCTTGATTCTTTAATGGAAAGCATGCCTCTATGGCATTGCTTGGGGCGCAAGGCAAGCTCTTGGCGCATATGTTAAGGGTGTAGAGGTTTTTGGTAAGGTCTTGGAGACTTTCCAAAACCACAAAACCCTAATTGAACCAAGCTGTATACCCTAGCTGCATACCCTCTTGATTATTGGCGCAACACCCCTCTTGCCACCGCCTCATGCCTCTATAGATATAGAGGCATGCGCGAGGCTCAAAAGACGATCAAGAGGCATGAGCAAAAGAAGGGGCGATTGCAATAAGGCATTGGCGCTTCTCTTCCTCAATTAGGCCGCAAGTCATCGTGTTCTTCATCTCTTCTTGGCGCTAGGAGACTTGAAGTTGGTGACTTCCTCTTAGCAGCCGCAAGTCTTCTCCATCTCCTCCTCTTGGCGCAAGAATTGGAGTAAGACTTGGCGGCACCATCTCCCTTTCTCTTCACCATGGCGCACTAACCTTGGAGGTGGCACAAGGCTTGAAGAAAGTAAAGAAAGGCTTGGATCTTCTTCCCGAGGCTAGCACCAGGCGAGGAAGAAGAGAGCTTGAGGCATCTGTGTGTGTGAGACTGCAGAGGGTGAATGCTTGGGCGCCTACCTCGACATCAATCTCCTCGCTTACTCTAGGTATTTTCTATCACATCGTGTCGACCCCCTCGCATGCGATCTTCACTAGGTTTTTGGGACTAGCCTATTTCAGGGATATTCTTCCACTGTGCAATGTATTATGTAATGTCTATCTCTAAAAAATTATAAAATATCCCCGGGGTTTCCCAACAGTGGTATCAGAGGGACTTGCGAACCTCGAATGATGTATTTTCATGCTCACATGCCATGTTTTTATTTTCTTTAATAGCATGTTCACATGGCGCATGTTTTTCATTAATTAGAAAAAGTATAGTTTCTTGTTCCCATCATCTATTCAATCTCTTTTGGATTTTTGGATTATTTTTGTGATTGATTTAAGATCAAAAGGCGCATGTAGTTTTGTCAAGTAGGACGGGCATTGTGTCTTTGGACTGGCCGGGTCTCTTGATCTAACAAAAACTGCCTACTGATAGGGTCTATAAAATCATCATGAAAATTAATCGCAAATAACCAAAAGTTTTGTGATTAGAAGATGAGGAAAAGAACCTTATTTTATGAAAAAGTAAAATTTCAGATTTTATGTTTTTCATGAGCATGTAAAATTGCATGGGTAAATACCTTGATTGTGCATGATGTTGTGATCATGAGTCAAGCCCCTTAGCATGCCTGTGATGTATCCTTGTGAGGCCTGCGTGCCGCTTTTCTTTTTGCTTTTAACTAAGAAGAATATTAGGGTGGTGCATCTACTTGGAGCATGGCTCATGCATGAAGCTTGCGCACCTTGCTTGGTAGCGCAACAAGCTTCATCAAAGATGGCGAATCCTTGCATGGGGGCGCAAGTATGGGTTTGGCCGAGCCTTGTGCTTATGTGCTAACCCTCTTGTGGCTCGCAGGGTGGCACATCTTCCTTGGAGGAGGACCCATGGCATTGGCTGAACCATGGAGAGTGCTTCTAGGGTTTGAGAGCTAAACCATGGTGAGAAGGACCTTGGAGCCAACCTTGAAGATTCAAGCTAGAGGTCGGCTAGGCTAGGTCTTGTCTTGGGACTTGAGTCCTAGGTCAAGAGTTGAACCTCCTTTTGGCATGGGTTGGTTCAATGTCTTGAATAGGCTATGATCACATCATCCCTTTACTACTTTATCTGCTAAAGCTAAAAGCATGCCTGTGATGTTTTATCGTTATGTGATCATTATAGGATTGCATGCTTGTAATATTAGACATAAGATAAAACTGAGTTGATGAGACCTCAAAAAACCCTCACTTAAATGTCAAATCTAGTAGCCTTCTAACGCGTAGCCCTCACTAAACTATCAATCAGTGGAGTTGTGAACTGTTTCCCACCCTCATGGGACACACCCACTTATCTTTAGAAAGTGCGTGGTGGCAATGATTTCCCCAGTCCGTTTTAATCGGGCGCACCTTCGCAAGTAAACTCGTTGGCCCTGGGCATAACGGTTAGGAATGGACTTGACTAGATTTTGATGTAGGACGGAAGCGTGTGACAATGCTACTAATTAAGTACATGAAATTTAACTAATTAAAATACTACTAATTAAAAAAATCAATTTATTTATTCATCAAAACTTCATAAAGCAACCAGAATTTCAGGACTATGAAAATAATAAGTTAAGAAAAGTAGTCCTGCCAAATAATGGGTTCCAATTATCCAATATTCAAACTAAATAAACCGCATTGTAGAAGTAAATTAGTTCTTTGAAATCAATGAAAATTTGGGATTCCGGTCTTTCATGCAAGTAAGATCTCTGCAACAAAAATAGTTATTCTGATCAGACAATAAATCAGTGTAGGAATTGTATTAGACATCAATGTTTGCTAGGCTTCCTAAGTTGATCTGTTGGTTCTTTAATGGAGCCAAGTTATCTGATCTACAGAGTGAAACCTGTTCTTCATGATCATATCAGAGATCAGGGGTTCTGTCATGTCCAAGCACGATGAATACCTGCAAGAAGAAGCTTGATCAGTTAAGTTTTAAAGCAAGCAGATAAACAGGAGATAAGGGAGTTTGGAAAACAGAGGGATGGAGGCAAGCGCCGATCAATGGCGCTGGGACTTGGATCGTCTGTCGGCGGCGTAGAGTCGAGATGGAATGATATTGAAGACGTCGGAGCACCGACGAGAGGTGGCAGAGGAGGCGAGGACGGCGTCGGAGTACAGGCGGAAGCGGAGAAGCGGATGTTCAACCGAACAGGGGAAGTGCGGGATCGGAGCAGAGTTCGTCGCCGGACAACCGGTGGTGCACGAACTCCGAACCTGCTACTACTGGAGGATTCTGTGGCGGACGAGAGGACGTGGCCGGAGTTTGGAGACGAATGGTGGCCGGACGGAGGAGGGCGACGATGAAAGGCGGAACTGAGGCGGGAGTATGGCGGAAGCAGGGGAAACACGAGCGCAGAGTAGAGTTGGCCGGCGTTCGTCCGGTGGTCCACGATCGCCGGACCTGTTACGGTTGGAGGTCCCTCTGACGATGGCGAAGTGATGGCCAGAGTTTGAGAGCGATTGGTGGCTGGTCGGAGGAGAACGGTGCTGGAAGACGGAACTAGGGCGGAAAGCCTGGCGAGAACAGAGGATTCGAACAGAAGTTTGATTCTGGTGATCGGAGAGTCGGATGGATGGATGCCGGTGTCTGTGGCTTCGTCTTTGTGAGGAAGAGTGGTGGCCGAAGTCTCGTGGAGATCCGGCCGGTGGATCGTCGGCGACGAACTCAGAAAATTCTGAAAATCTGGAACTATTGCGGCTGGAAGATTGAACTTGTGAGGAAAAGAGAATGGAGGAGAGGGGAAGAGAAGGGAAGAGGGCTCGGCCCTAGAAGGAGAAGGAGAAGGAGAACATCCGATAGAAGAGGAAGATTACTAGAAGACTATTTCACTACTCAAATTCGTCAAATCTCTATATGTCGTAACAAGGCTGTAAACGTGATACAAATAGGGTGAAGCTTGGAAACAAATGTTGCTTGGTGAACGTTGCAATTTCCTTCTTCGTCAGCAAAGAGACGTTGGAGCAGTTTCCTTGTGGGCTGAGCGAAGGTGGCTAGAGACGTTGGTGTTTCCATTCTTTGGAGCATTGAAGTCTAGCGTTGATTTGGCTGCAAGGAGATCCTTAATTGGCTGATTTGAATGTTATTGCTTGCGTTGTTTCCTTTGGCGTGGATGCAGGTCACGACTGGAGTATGCAGCAACTTGTTATTTTGGAAAGTGTCTTGAGCCTCACTTGAAGTATTTGATGGTTGTTCTTTCCCCATTATTGTGCTAGCATTAGGATTGAGCTTGCTAGCTTATTTGAGAGCTTCCGAGCCTTTGACTAGGGTAGTCGTAGGCTCCACTTGTATCTTCGAGGCCTATGATCCCTGCCTCCATCAGATTTTCACATATGCTGGGCATATGGTGGAACTCCAGAGGCATCATTGAGAGGTTAGCGGTTCATGCTGTATTCAACCCTCGCTGGGCATGAAATGCCTAGACTGTCTCAATAAGGGGAATTGCTTGGAGCAATCGGCCGGCGTGCCCACCTTAGGAAGCATGAGTCACTTTGTGCATCTCATCCCACCCTCGTGGGACGCGAAGCCTCGTGTGAAATAAGGATCTTATCTCACTAGGAAATCTTAAATTTCCTAATTGACTTTGTGGGTTGTCAATTAGATTAAAATAGTGGGAGCCATGTGTTGGTGTATATGCCCTAGGACCTAGTTTTGGTCCGTTACTTGTACTACCTAACATTGATATTTATATCATTACTGGCATTGTCGTTATCAATGTTTGTCTACATCTGCGTTTATGTACCTACATGATAATGTCCCTGGAGACAGATTGGATCTATGCTCAGAATGATTGTCCCCAATCAATGTACCTGAATATATACGGGACAACTCTGGTGCTTATGAGACTGGTATATGGGCTGGTTAGGCACGAGGTGCTAATGCAGACATATGGGTATATCAGTGGTGGATATACTGGACCGACCCGTTGTGAGGCAAAAACTTGGTGTCACGAGTTATTCTCACAAGTGATATGAGATGCATTGATCCCTTGACTTGAGGTCATTGGCCATTCTATATGGTTAGGGATATGGTTTGATACAACCTAACGCCTGGCTGTAGTTGGGAGGTAATAACGGTTGTCATTGGGCATGTCACGACCCATATGAGAAAGTCAATGCACAGACATAGGATTTGCCCCTTCCTAAGGGAAGCTTGATATCCATGTAGCTCCTCTATGTTGCTATGACTGAAAGTGTATAGCCATACCCAGGTTAGACCTGATTTAGTCATAGCCATGAGATTGGATAGAAACAAGTGGTGACACACTTGGCCACTCGGATATTAGTTCGGTAAAGAGGCTGTAATGCATCTGTACCTAGTTGCGATGATGGGGATGTCGATGTCGATATCCATTCCGATGACTTGGGTAGCAGCGATGCACTGCTAGGTGCCACTCACTGCTTGTGATGACCTTGGGTCAGCACTGCCAACGTCAAAGTGTTGGGAAACCCCGGGGATATTTTACAATTTTCAGAGATAGAGATTACAGGCCGGTCCCAAGCGTGCGCCCTCTGCAGTCTCACACACACGGATCCCTTGAGTCCTCTTCTTCCACGCCCGGTGCTTGCCTCGGGAAGAAGATCTAAGCCTTGTGCTCCTTCTTCAAAATATGCGCCACCTCCATGGTAGATGCGCCAAAGATGAAGAAGGATGAGGGAGAGGGAAACCGCCAAGCACCAAGTTCCTTGCGTCAAGAGAGAAGGAAGAGGCTTGCGGCTAGGGTTTGGAAGGAAGAAGAAGATGCGCCACTTCTTGGTGTTGTCGCCCTTCAAGCCCTTGCTTTCGCCCCTCCTCTTGTTGTCATGCCTCTAAGGATTGTGCATCATCACAAGAGGGGGCGGCTAGGGTCACTTATAAAGAGCTAGAGGCGGTTAAGGCAAGGGTTGAGATCATGACAAGTGTATGGCTTGGATGAGAAGGTTTGAGGTAAGGAAAGTCTCGAAGACTTTACCATAAACCTCATTCAACCATTCCATAAGCTACCAAGCCCTGCCTTGTGCGCCAAGACCTAGCCTTGCGCCCCAAGCAATGCCTTAATGCATTTACACTATCAATGGGAGAGGGCTAGGCGCATAAAGCTTCCTTAATGAAGCAAATTTGCCATCCAAACCCCATTATGCCCCTTAGGCGCCAATGGGCTTGGGTTCCTCCCCATTATACCCTTTTAGCCTATTGCCTCTTCATGACAACTTATTATTGGGCCTTATTGGATAATGAGCTAGCCTAAACTTCATTACATGGCTTGATTAAGCACTTGGATCCAATCCAATGCAACCCTAATCCAAATGTGGCCAACCATGGTCAATTTCGGGTCAACCTACCATAAATGGAGTTTGGCTCCAATAACATCCTTCCATCTCATCAGGCCCATTGGCGCTGATGAAATCTCCAAAATAGATCTGAGTTATCCAATAACTCGATCATAAGGCTTCCTAATCAATATGAGTACTCGAATATCAAGGTGTACGACCTTGTAGGTCCCTCTGATGTTGGCAGTGCTGACCAAATGTCACCACAAGCAATGAGTGGCACCTAGTAGTGCATCGCTGCTACCCAAGTCATCGGAATGAATATCAACATCGACATCTGAAAGTCCCCTAAACAAGGGGGGGCGAAACCCTAATAGGCGCATATGGAGGTTTTAATACAGCGGAAGGGGTTTCTAAGGGATCGTTGCATGAGATATGATCAACTTTTAAACGATTGCAAACAAGAATCAAGGAATCGATTCTTACCAAAGCCATTGCTTGGATGGCGTCTAGGAAGAAGAGACTCAAGCGCTTCTCCTCCAAATGGTACGCACACAAATGATGTCGCCTACTCCCTTAGTGCTCCTTGTGCTAGCAAGGTTCTAAGGGGTTCTTGTCGAGTGAAAGGGAAGAGAGGATCCTTTGCTTGGCGAGACCTCCTTGTCGTCTAAGCCTCTCCACACGAGAATGCCAGCCATGAGAGAGAGGAGCGAGGGGCGACAATAGGCGTGAAGAGGTGAGCAACGTGAGGCGTGGTCACGTAAGTGATCATGCTTTCTAAAAATAGAAAGCCACTCCTCAACATGCGACCATGGGTTTACCCCAATCGCAAATTCCTCTTCACTTGAACCATGCGCTCACATGATGAGCTGGTTCAATTTGGTTTGGTTCAAAGACCAATTAACCCAAGCAATTTGGTCTAGATCACATTAAACCCTAAGGTTCCAGATCTAACCGTTCATCTCTTGATGCTCCTGATCTCACCGATCTAGCATCCATTCTCTCGATCGAAGCTTACCGATCTCAAGCCCTAATCAATCAAACATGATCAGACCAGATCTCACTTACAATCAGAGATTAAATCCCTTTAAACTGAACCCAAACAATTCAGTCCACACGATCTGACTTAAGTAAGCCATATCATCAAATTGTGCGACCCTAAGGGTTTCCTTAAATGTCGGTAACGATAACTTACGTTATCACGATCAGTGAGGGGTATCTAGCAACACATCACTGTCTCCCGATATAAAGAAAAGAGTCTTCCAAGACTACACCCAAACCACAGCACAAGTGTGAATCCAATTCACAAGGCATACATGCTTCCTTTGCCACTGGATGTTCTTATTGGACAAGCGTGTCAAGCCTGTAGCTCCAATATGATGAGCATGATTAGATCAGACGAACACAGTCATCTGGGTATGGCCATACACTTTCTCAATCATCTCATCCAGGGGGCCCCTTTAGAACATCACACTCCAATTAAGGAGACGGCAATCCTATATCTATCACTAATACCCTAACATGACTCATGTTCACCATCCAAGATAGTCTATAACCATTATGTTTCAAATGATATCGAACTAACTCAAAACAATGGCAATCATCATTTAGAAACACAAGTGATCTCAAGTCAGAGGAAGTATGCCACTTGTTCGCATACAAGGATTATTCACATTGTGACAAGCAATTGAATATCCTAGTAGGGTCTGTCCAGTACATCCAATGTACCCATGAGTCTACATCTTATTCCATGCTCGAAGCATCCTATAAGATTAGAGCACATATTAGTCTCAATCATATCAAGGCTGTCTCATGTTCACCAAGATATCTCGACTAAGGACTTTACTGTATGTCAGCCAAGCTGAACAGCATTTGAGACATTATTCAGAAGTATACATATGACAGCAGATAATGTAACAACCTGAATAATAACCATTGCCTTTATAAACATAGAGTTTATACATGATACTGTTACAATCCCAAGGCCTCAAACATTAGCCTTAAGGGCATACCCCAACAACATCCCCATCATTGCAACAAGGTACAGATGCATTACAGTCTCTTTGCCGAACTGATATCCGATTGGACAAGTGTGTCACCACTTGTTTTCATCCAATCACATGGTTATGACTAAATCAGGTTCTCACCTGGGTATGGCCATACACCTTCAGTCATAGAACCATAGAGGAGCTCCATGGATATCATACTTCCCTTAGGAAGGGGCAAATCCTGTGTCTGTCCATTGACCTTCTCATATGGGTCGTGACATGCTCAATGACAACCGTTATTACCTCCCAACTACGGCGAGGTGTTAGGTTGTATCAAAGCAAGTCCCTAACCATATAGAATGGTCAATGACCTCAAGTCAAGGGATCAATGCATCTCCTGTCACTTGTGAGGATAACTCATGACACCAAGTCATAGCGTCACAGCCGGTCGGTCCAGTATATCCACCACTGATATACCAATATGTCTGCGTTAGCACCTCATGCCTAACCAGCCCATATACTAGTCTCACAAGTACCAGAGCTGTCCCATATCCACTCAGGTACATCGACTGGGGACAATCATTTGAGAACAGATCCAATTTGTCTCTAGGGACATTATCATTTAAGCACACAATCGCAGGTGTAGACAAACAATGATAACGACAATGCCAGAAAGATATATATATGAATATCAAAGTCAAGTAGTACAAAGATGGGCCAAAACTAGGTCCTAGGGTATATACACCAACACAAAGGAACCTACAGGGTCGCACACCTTGATACTCGAGTTCTCGTATTGATCGGGAAGCCTTATGATCAAGTTATTGAATAACTCGGATCTTTTTTGGAGATTCCATCAGCGCCAATGGGCCTGATGAGATGGAAGAAATTTATTGGGGCCAACTTCCATTTAAGGCATATTAACCATGGTTAGCCTAATTTGACCTTGGGTTAAATTGGATTGGATCCAAGGGCTTAGTTGACATGGATGATGGACCTTGCACTGGGCCCATTGTAAAGTTGGGCTTACTGGGCTTAAGGAGAAGGAGATAATAGGCGTGTGCTTAACCCTGGTTAAACTAGGGTTAATGCCTATGATTTGAAATTAATCGTATAAAAGTTAATTAATTAATTAATTATAATCCTAATTGGATTAGGACTAATTATTTAATTAATTAATTAGAATCCTAATTGGATTAGGATTTGATTATTTAATTATTAATTAGAGTCCTAATTGGATTAGAACTTGATTGTTTAAATAATTAATTTGAGTCCTAATTGGATTAGGACTTGGTTAATTGTTAAAATAATGCAAAATCCGACTTCTTCTCCTAGCCACCCACTTTGGTTTAATTGTGGCCACTCATAACCGCCCAAGGTCTCTATAAAAAGAGACCCAAGCCGCCCCCTCATATACATACAATCTCTTGTAGGCGTGAACATCAAGAGGGGAGAGTGCTAAGGAGAGTTGGCGTACACTTATTCCATCAAGCCGCAAGGTGTTTCTTCCTCTTCTCTTGGCGCAAGAGAGACTTCACCTTGGCGCCTTCTCCTTCTCCTCATCTTCTTCGTTGGCGCTTCATCCTTGGAGGTGGTGCAAGGCTTGAAGAAGGTAACAAAGGCTTGGATCTTCTTCCCGAGGCTAGCACCGGGCATGGAAGAAGAGGACTCGAGGTGATCCGTGTGTGTGAGACTGCAGAGGGCGCACGCTTGGGCGCCTCTACGACATCAGCCTCATCTTGCTCAAGGTATTTTCTATCTCATTGTTTCGACTCTTTCGCATGCGATCTTCACTGGGTTTTTGGGACTAGCCTGTTTTGGGGATATTAGTTCCGCTGCGCAATGTTTTGTGTAATCTCTATCTATGAAAATTATAAAATATCCCCGGGGTTTCCTAACAGTTGGATTAGAGCGACTTGCGAAACTCGAATGATGTATTTTCATGCTTTTCATGCTCACATGCCATATTTCAATTTTCGAAAATTGCATGATGTATGGCAAACGATTTTTCTAAGTAGGAAAAATTTAGGGTTTCTTGTTTCTATCATCTTTTCAATCTCTTTTGGATTTTTGGGTTATTTTTCTTTCATGATTTAAGGATCAAAGGCGCACGTGGTTTTGTCAAGTAGGACGGGCATTGTCTCTTCAGACTGGTCGGGTCTCTTGATCTGACAAAATTACTAGCCGAAAGGATCTTTGAAATCATCATGAAAATTAATCACGAATAACTAAAAGATTTGTGAGAAGAATATGAGGAAAAGAAACTGGTTTTATGAAAAAGTAAAATTTTAGATTTTATGTTTTTCCTGAGCATGTAGAATTGCATGAGTAATACCTTGATTGTGCATGGTTTTGTGATCATGAGTCAAGCCTCAGTGCATGCCTGTGATGTATCTCTGTGCAGCCCGTATGCCATCTTTTTCTTTTATTTTTGTAAAATTCAAGATGAAGATTAGGGGGTGCATCCAACATGATACTTGGCGCATGCATGCTTGGTGGCGCATCCATGCTTGATGGCGCAACAAGCATCAATGGTGGCGCATGCTTGTTTGGAGCACAAGTTAGGGTTTGGCCGAGCCTAGGGCTTGTGAGCTATCCCTCTTGTGGCTTGCAAGGTGGCGATTCACCCTTGGAAGACCTTGGAGTCGAGTTTGAAGACCAAGTTAGTAGTCGGCTAGGTTAGGTCTTTGAGGCTTGAGTCCTAGGTCAAGAGTTGAACCTCTTCTGGCATGGGTTGGTTCAATGTCTTGAATAGGTTATGATCACATCATCTCTTTACTGCTTTCCATATCTGTCAAGCATGCCTGTGATGTTTTATTATTATGTTATCACATCATCTCTTGAATAGGTTATGATCACATCATGCCTGTAATGCTAGACATAAGATAAAACTGAGTAGTCTTCTAACGCGTAGCCCTCACTAAGCTATTGATCTGTGGTATTGTGAACTGTTTCCCACCATCGTGGGACACACCCACTTATCTTTAGAAAGTGTGTGGTGGCAATGGTTTCCCCAGTCCGTTTTAATCGGGCGCGCCTTCGCAAGGAAACTCGTTGGCCCTGGGCATAACGGTTTGGAATGGACTTGACTAGAGTTCTATATGTGTTGGGCACATAATGAAACTCTAGAGGCATCGTTGAGAGGTTAGGGTTTCATGCTATATCCAGCCCTCACTGGACATGAAATGCCTAGACTATCTCAATAAGGGGAATTGCTTGGAGCAATCGGCTAGCGTGCCCACCTTAAGAAGCATGGGTCACTTTGTGCATCTCATCCAACCCTCGTGGGACGCGAAGCCTTATGTGGAAAAGGGTTCCTATCTCACTATGAAGTCTTAAACTTCCCGATTGACTTTATGGGTTGTCAATTCGATTAAAATAGTGGGAGTCATAATCATTTAAAACAAGTCCAGTTTAAATGATTTGAAGTAGTACTAATCTGCTATTTCTTGACTGTTGTAGAACAATGGCAACGAACAATAGCGGTTGGTCACTGCGATCTATCCTTGAGAAGGACAAGTTGGTTGGATCCAACTTGATGAATTGGTATATGAACTTGAGAATTGTGCTCAAGCTTGAGAGAAAGCTCTATGTCCTTGAGCAGCCCATTCCTGAACCACTTCCATGCTCGGCCTCAACGGCTGAGAGGGATGCTTATGATGAGCATCAGGCTGATACTTTGGAGGTTGCACAATTGATGCTAACCAACATGTGGCCCGAGCTTCAAGGGCAATATGAATTGAAGAGTGCCTCTCATATTATTACTAATCTAAGACAGCTCTTTAATGAATTAGTTAGGCTCAATCCTCCTAAAGTTAATATCCAGTGTGTTGAGCCGAAAGGTTTGACCAAGGAACTGAAATTAAAGATGGAATGGATCAGGAACAATAAGTGTTATTCATGTGGAGGGCCACCTCACATGTTGAAGGACATAGTCCGACTTCAGAATGAGAAGAAGAGAGGCAAGGCTTCGTCTTCATACTCAGGTATTTATGTTACAGAAGTCAACCTTTCTACTTCTATGACATGGGTATTGGATACCGCATGTGGAGCTCATATTTGTACAAATATGCAGGGGCTCAGGAAAAGTAGATCGGTATGTGATGCAGGAGCATATCACATGATATTTGATCTAATTTTGACTTAGTCAATTTTTGTATAATTATCGTAGATCTTGATTGAATGTAGATTTTGATGGGCATGTCATTCTAAATTTAATGTGGCACTAATCCTTATTATTTCATTTGCCATGTAATCAACATGAGATCAAGACAATTGAAGTCAACATCTCAAGAAGATCCAAGCTCAAATCCACAACAAGTTCCAGTCGACATCCAATTCCAGCTTTCAATCTTCATCCACTCTCAACAATTTGGGAGCTCTTAACCTTCAAAACAAATTGCAATCAACATTTATTCACTCATCCAAAGCTTCAAAGATTACGTGCCAATCAACTTCTCAGCCTGAGCAATACTTGCAATTCTCGCTAATGCCATGCACCAAATCCTGCAAGATCTTCAACAAATGCGGCCACAGATTTTGAGAGTCAAAATTCAACCGTTGGAGCTTACAGCCAACGGCTATAATTCCTGCTATGTTTCCAACCATCACCTATAAGATGGTCTCTCCTCTTTTGTAATCAGCAGAGATTTTAGACAAAGATTTTAACAATGAATGGAAATGGTTTTTGTTTCTCTCTATCGGATGTTTCTTCCTCTCTTCCTTTGGTAGCTGAAGGTTCCATGGATTTGGAACTCCTTCACTATCTTCTTCTCTAATCTCCCATGGACTTGGAAGCTCTACGACATCCACCTTCCACCTCTGCCACGCTTAAACGACCTTCCGCCGCTGTCGCATTCCACACCCAGTTTCCAGCCGAGTCCAGCCTTGGACTCTCCGTTCGCTTCGCCGCCAGCGACGATCCAACCGACGGATCGTCCTCAAATTTCAACCACGCCTTCTAAAGTTCTAGTCAAACCCTCAACCGGAGGGATCGCCCCATCCGACATCTGGATCGCCGGAATCGGAAGATTTCCGGTGACGCCTCAGCTCACGCCCCTGTTTCCGCCCTTCTCCACTGATCGCCGTCGATCTCCTCCGACTAGCCCCCGTTCAACCCCAAACTCCGGCCACGCCTTGTCCAGCATCACAAGGATCCCCAACTGTAGCAGGTCCGGCGATCGTGCACCACCGGACGACCGCCTATCAACTCTGCTCCACACTCGTTTTCCCCTGTTTCCGCCCAGCTTCCGCCTCAGATCCGCCTTTCATCGTTGATCTCCCCCGTCCGGCCATCTTTCATCTCCAAGCTCCGGCCACGTCCTCTCGTCAGCCACACCATCCTCCAGCAGTAGCAGGTTCCGAGTTCGTGCACCACCGGTTGTCCGCCGACGAACTCTACTCCATAGCGCGACGTCCCCTGTTTTCAGACTCCCGTGTCCACGGTTCTTCTGTTCTTCTTTAAAACTAATATGTTTAACCTTCTTTGTGCAGGTATCTAAAATACTTGGACGTGCTGGAACCCTGAACTCTGAAACGATTTGGAAGAGCATGTTACATCCCACTTGTGGTACCACCTGGTTCCATGGAAGAATCACCAGATCAATCTAGTAGACCTAACAAATTTTGAAGACTGAAACAATTTCTATGCTATTTTGATTTGCTAATCTGATTAGGCATTCTATCGCACATGTTCTTATTGTCTAATAGTTCTTCACACTCTAATTCCTATACGGTTGAAAGAACTAGTTTTTCTCTACATCTTGGCTTAATCAGTTCAAATTTTGGATCTTTGGAACCTACATAGCTACCTTTCTTAAATGATATATTTCTATAGCATTGAATTATGGTAAAAATACTCTTTGTTCTGGTTTGCACAACACGTGTCTCCCTCCTACATCAGTTTGGTATCAGAGGGAGGTTGTAAGCAACTCTTGTCTGCTCACACGATCCTTGTTTTGCTCTTTGCAATTTAAAAAAAAAAAAACATTCTTAGTTTTTGCTTTCATGTTTAGTTGTTTACTGCTTTTGCATCTTAGTAAGTTGTTTGTTCTTTATTGATTAAAAAGAAAAAAAAATTGCTTGCATTGAACAATTTGCCAAAGAAAACTGCATTTGAATTTTTGAAAAGTTCTAATCAATTCTGCACACTACTACATCTTCTCGCAAGTTTTGATCAGCCTTTCTGCACAACTAAGATATCTGAGTTGATTCAAAATTCTGGATATTGTTGAATGACTTTTGAATTTGCAGCTAGTATCAATGTTTAATCTGCTTAGAACCTTTAAGTGTTGAGTTTTGGTTCTCAGATTTTATTTCCTGCATGCTGAATTCTGCACCTTGACTTCTTGGTTCTGATAAAACCTCTGACGCATAGCTTGTGACCCTTAATCTGATTAGGTGTCATAAGTCCTAAGAACAATTCTAATTCAGGTTTATCACAAGAATCAATAGATCTTTGTTCCTTATTGCTAAATTGCAAAATCTGATTTAGGATGGTAAGCACTGTTGCTTACCATTCTGCAGTTCTTGAAATCTGCCGATTCTGTGCTGTGTTTGTCTGCCTGCTTTACATTGAGCTGTGTCTTGTTGTTCTAAACCTGGAATTTATAAGCTGGATTTGAATATTTACTGCTGAACATTACTGCACGTGAATACTCGTCTGATCACTTATATACCTGCATAATAACTTACATTAGCAGCAACACTCGTGCACATCACTGCATCCATATAGGGAATCTACTGCACTTTTATTTTGCTATCAGCCCTGATAACTTTATTGTTGCTGGAACCTATTGCTGCACATTATCCTGTGTGGTTTGCAAGTTTCAAAATCCCATCTTATCTCAGTTTTTTCTGACTATTTCTTCTGCACTTATCTCTTGCACTTAAACAATAGTCATTTCCAGCTTATTGAGTTTATCTTGAAAATAAGTATATCTTAATTCAGTAGATTTGCATGCTTACTCCCTAGTTGTACCATAAACTTTTATCATGCGTCACTTTACTCAAAGGGAAGTTATAGCTAGAACAGAATTAATAACTATTAGGGAACACTATAGGACTCTTATACATAGGCCTAATAGTTCTATAAAACAAAAATGTAGGGTTCTCACACATGGGCCTAATAGTTTTACTACACATATTTGGTGCAATGGTTTTAAATGTAAAACTATTATTGATCATTTTGTCAAGTACAATATCATATCTCCTAGATCCCTTGAAAAATTTGGCCTTACCATAGAAAAAAATCCTAACCCTTATTGCATAACTTGGGATGATTTGACTTCAACTTTAGTTGACTTTCAATGCTTAGTTCCTATTCAATTAGGCAATATGAAAACTGAAATTTGGTGTGATGTAATGAGTTTAGAGGGATTTGACATCTTATTAGGGAATGAATTCATGCGTGATTATCAAGGACATTATTTTCACAACCCTTGGAGTTATAGTTTTATTCATAAAGGGTTGCCACACATAATTCACCCTTATGATGAGTTAAGGGAGCAAACTAAAAAGTTGCAACATGAGTTCAAGGAGCATATGAAAAAGTTGCAACAATCAATAGAGAAATTAAGAAAGCCCCACTTACAAGTTAAACAAGAGAGTCCTAATCCTCTAGAGTTCAACCAAACCTTAGAGCCTACTTTAGAACCTAAACCATGTCTTGATGAAACCACTAAATTTGAAGAAATAAATCATGAAGTACCATTACCTTCAATTTTAGGACCCATACCCATAGGTTCTTTAGAATACATGCCTCAACTTGACTCTAGCACATCTATTCCAACTAAGGAACCCATTATTAACACATGTGAGAATCAATTGCCTATAGAGATTCCATTAGGCATAGCACAACTTAAGTTTGGAACATTTATCATTGATGACTTAGATAGCCAAGTTGAATCCACATCCATAGATCATGATGAACCACACTTTGAACCAATGTTAGATCCTTTTGCCATTGACCTAGACCCCAAGTCTCAATCATTAAGAGAACCACATCTTGAAGGCTTAGAAGACTTGACCCATGATCCCATGATCCTTGAGTCATGCCTCTTAGATCCAACTACCCACGCTCCTAAGCCACCTGTAAGGTCAATCAAACAAAGTGAAAACATGAGTGCTTTACCTCTTTTGCAAGTTGAATATATTGATTTTATCTTCCCTTCTCTTAGATCCTATAATGGACTACTTGAGCTTGCTAATATGTCTTGTTTAAATCTGAATTTTCTTTCACCTAGCTTCTTGATTGTGAGAAGTACATTAGGGGTTAAAACAAGACAACCCACTCAACTTATGCATGATCAACTTCTCTTCCTACCTATCCTCAAAGATGAATACACTTATAGGCCTCCACCTAAGCGTGATAAATTGTTTACTTCCATGCTAGTAGTTTAATTGTTGTTTTTTTTACTTACCCTAAGTTTCTCCAGGAGTAGAAACACTTGAACCAGGGGTGTCTGATGCAGGAGCATATCACATGATATTTGATCTAATTTTGACTTAGTCAATTTTTGTATAATTATCGTAGATCTTGATTGAATGTAGATTTTGATGGGCATGTCATTCTAAATTTAATGTGGCACTAATCCTTATTATTTCATTTGCCATGTAATCAACATGAGATCAAGACAATTGAAGTCAACATCTCAAGAAGATCCAAGCTCAAATCCACAACAAGTTCCAGTCGACATCCAATTCCAGCTTTCAATCTTCATCCACTCTCAACAATTTGGGAGCTCTTAACCTTCAAAACAAATTGCAATCAACATTTATTCACTCATCCAAAGCTTCAAAGATTACGTGCCAATCAACTTCTCAGCCTGAGCAATACTTGCAATTCTCGCTAATGCCATGCACCAAATCCTGCAAGATCTTCAACAAATGCGGCCACAGATTTTGAGAGTCAAAATTCAACCGTTGGAGCTTACAGCCAACGGCTATAATTCCTGCTATGTTTACAACCATCACCTATAAGATGGTCTCTCCTCTTTTGTAATCAGCAGAGATTTTAGACAAAGATTTTAACAATGAATGGAAATGGTTTTTGTTTCTCTCTATCGGATGTTTCTTCCTCTCTTCCTTTGGTAGCTGAAGGTTTCATGGATTTGGAACTCCTTCACTATCTTCTTCTCTAATCTCCCATGGACTTGGAAGCTCTACGACATCCACCTTCCACCTCTGCCACGCTTAAACGACCTTCCGCCGCTGTCGCATTCCACACCCAGTTTCCAGCCGAGTCCAGCCTTGGACTCTCCGTTCGCTTCGCCGCCAGCGACGATCCAACCGACGGATCGTCCTCAAATTTCAACCACGCCTTCTAAAGTTCTAGTCGAACCCTCAACCGGAGGGATCGCCCCATCCGACGTCTGGATCGCCGGAATCGGAAGATTTCCGGTGACGCCTTAGCTCACGCCCCTGTTTCCGCCCTTCTCCACTGATCGCCGTCGATCTCCTCCGACAAGCCCCCGTTCGACCCCAAACTCCGGCCACGCCTTGTCCAGCATCACAAGGATCCCCAACTGTAGCAGGTCCGGCGATCGTGCACCACCGGACGACCGCCTATCAACTCTGCTCCACACTCGTTTTCCCCTGTTTCCGCCCAGCTTCCGCCTCAGATCCGCCTTTCATCGTTGATCTCCCCCGTCCGGCCATCTTTCATCTCCAAGCTCCCGCCACGTCCTCTCGTCAGCCACACCATCCTCCAGCAGCAGCAGGTTCCGAGTTCGTGCACCACCGGTTGTCCGCCGACGAACTCTACTCCATCGCGCGACGTCCCCTGTTTTCAGACTCCCGTGTCCACGGTTCTTCTGTTCTTCTTTAAAACTAATATGTTTAACCTTCTTTGTGCAGGTATCTAAAATACTTGGACGTGCTGGAACCCTGAACTCTGAAACGATTTGGAAGAGCATGTTACATCCCACTTGTGGTACCACCTGGTTCCATGGAAGAATCACCAGATCAATCTAGTAGACCTAACAAATTTTGAAGACTGAAACAATTTCTATGCTATTTTGATTTGCTAATCTGATTAGGCATTCTATCGCACATGTTCTTATTGTCTGATAGTTCTTCACACTCTAATTCCTATACGGTTGAAAGAACTAGTTTTTCTCTACATCTTGGCTTAATCAGTTCAAATTTTGGATCTTTGGAACCTACATAGCTACCTTTCTTAAATGATATATTTCTATAGCATTGAATTATGGTAAAAATACTCTTTGTTCTGGTTTGCACAACACGTGTCTCCCTCCTACATCAGTATGGGCTGGAGAGATTGACCTATGAGTTAGAAACGGGGCACTGGTTGCTGCTGTTACTATAAGAGTTTTGACTCTCTCCCTGCCATTTGGACTTCAGTTAGAGTTAGATAATTGCTATTATGTACCTTCGCTTACTAAGAACATTGTATCCATTCCTTGCTTGGCAAAGAAAGGATTTAAGTTTGAAATAAATAAGAACTCTTGTTCTTTTTCATTTGCAAATATGTTCTATGGGAAGGGTACTTTGTGCAATGGTCTATATGTGTTAGACATGGATAACTCTATTTGTAACATAAATAGTAAAAGGACCAAACTGAGTGGTTTAGTTGGTGCTTTCCTATGGCATTGTCGATTAGCCCATATAAACAAGAATCGCATTCAACAACTCCATGCAAATGGGTTGATAAATTCAAGTTCCTTGGAGGAATTTGATACATATGAGCCTTGTTTGTTAGGGAAAACGACAAAGGCGCCTTTCACCAAGACTGGTGAAAGGGCAGGAGGTTTGTTGGATCTCATACATAGCGATGTGTGTGGACCATTCAATAAGCAAGTCAGAGGAGGCCACAACTACTTCATCACATTTACTGATGATTTCAGTAGATATGGTTATGTTTACCTAATAAGACATAAGTCTGAATCGTTTGAGAAATTCAAAGAGTTCAGACATGAAGTAGAGAACCAACTTGGTAGATCCATTAAGACTCTTCGATCAGATCGTGGTGGAGAGTACCTGAGTGGTGAGTTTCTTGACTATTTGAGAGAGTGTGAGATTTTATCCCAACTTACTCCACCTGGAACACCCCAATGGAATGGTGTGTCTGAAAGGAGAAATCGAACTTTGTTGGACATGGTTCGAAGTATGATGAGTCATGAAACTCTACCTCCCTCATTCTGAGGGCATGCACTTGAAACAGCTTCCCTAATACTGAATAATGTTCCATCTAAGAGTATCTCAAAGATTCCATACGAGGTATGGAGTGGGAGACGCCCTAATCTCACTTTTATCAGGATCTAGGGATGTGAGGCTTATGTCAAACGTCAGGATTCTAGCAAGCTAGAACCTAGATCTGATAAATGCGTGTTTGTGGGGTACCCTAAGGAAACTAAGGGTTACTACTTCTATGTTCCCACTGAGAACAAAGTTCTTGTTGCTCGGGGTGCTGTCTTTCTAGAGAAAGAATTTCTCATGAAACAAGTTAGTGGGAGGAAGTTTGACTTGGATGAGATTCAAGTGCAACCACAAGACATAGAGATGGAACCTGAGCCACCTGCACTCGTTGCTAGGCAACCTGAGGCTCAGACACAGGCTCCACGTAGGTCTGAGAGGATTCTTCATTCTCCTGAGAGGTATGGGTCACTGCTGACCCAACATGACGGGATCTTCATCATTGAGGATGAACCTAGGACTTATGATGAGGCGGTCAGTGGACCAGACTCCGAGAGATTGCTTGACGCCATGTGATCCGAGATGGATTTCATGTTAGCTAACCAAGTCTGGGATTTGGTTGAGCTACCTGATGGGGTAAAGCCCATAGGGTGTAAATAGGTCTTCAAGAGGAAGACAGACATGGATGGCAACATGGCTACCTATAAAGGTAGACTAGTGGCTAAGGGATTCAAGCAAATCCATGGGGTGGATTATGATGAAACCTTTTCGCCCGTTGCCATGTTCAAATCCATTCGGATTCTGCTTGCTATAGCTGCATATCATGATTACGAGATATGATAGATGGATGTAAAAACAGCTTTCCTTAATGGGATGCTAACTAAGGATGTGTATATGACACAACCTGATGGCTTCATCCATCCTGCAGAGGCCAATAAGGTCTGCAGGCTAAAGAGATCAATCTATGGATTAAAGCAAGCATCTCAAAGTTAGAATCTTCGATTTAATGAAGCTGTGAGAGATTATGGCTTTATCAAAAGCGAATATGACGCCTGTGTATATAGAAAATTCAGTGGGAGCTTGGTGACTTTTCTGGTCTTGTATGTTGATGACATACTGCTCATCGGGAACGACATCCCTAGTCTTCAAGCTGTGAAGATATGGTTAGGGAAGTATTTTGAGATGAAAGACTCAGGAGAGGACGCCTATATCCTAGGCGTGAGGATCTATAGGGATAGTGTAACATCCCGTTATCTTAACCCCAAACAAATGGCACAATTCATGAACGATACAGGATGTTTCATATAAAATCGATTCATATGCTAGGTAAAACCGAGTTCAAGAAAACACGATCTGAAAATTTCCACAAACCCATACATAAATATCCACAAAACACAAATCTCATAAATCACATAAGGGTACCTGCCACCACGCAATCCTTGCACTAGACATATGCAAGGCAATAGTTATATCAAATCCGATGGCATAAATACAATTCGATTCGAAATTCAAAGCAAAGCCACAAAGTCGATTTTATAAACTCATACCAAACACCGAAACCAGGCTGAAGCCCGCGGTGACACAAAAATCAAACTCATTAATTTGGCATCACAAGTTCACATAGTTCACATGGTTCACATAGCTCATATCATTCATATTAAGGCCACATCCGGCCCCAGATAATTAAGCACAAAAGTTCTTAACCAAACTAGCATAATATCCACGCCAATGCTAACTCAAGAAATGCGCCCCTGCTCTATGCCTGAAAATAGTGAGGGGTGAGCTACACAGCCCAGTGAGTGGATAGTCTAAATCGACCATCCATAACATACACTCAAAAATATAGGCAGATTATTTTAAAAATCTTTAGCAGAACATTATGTCAATATACAACAAGATTAAATACAGAAGTCATATAAACAGTCAGATGTACACACCAACATATAACAAACTCAGGTTCTAAACAAACTCAGGTTCTAGAGTTATACTCTAAACCAACTAAACACATCAATACTTAGTTAACCTAGTTGTCCAGCATATTCAGTAGTGACCAATATGGTCTAACCCGGCTTTGGCCTAAGCACTGGGAGCTGCAAAATCTCGTGCAACACATAAACATGGACAGTGAGTAGAATCAAGAGGTGGCCCCCGCCAGGTCACGACGTGGCACTTTGCTCTAAAACACCCCATAAACACATCGATGGCTTGTGTGTAGATTCAAGAGGTGGCCCCCGCCGGGTCACGACGTGGCACTTTGCTCTACGACACCCCATATCACAAAAAGAGAGTGATGACATCAAGAGGTGGCCCCTGTCCGACCAAGACATGGCACTTTGCGTCAAAACTCGTTCTCCCAAAAGGTTCCTACTGGACAACAAACACATCTTATATCATATATCACAAAGGTGGACTCCTAAGTGTCAACTAGACTCTAGGATAGTCATCACAAAAATCATATCGGGCAGGCTGAACATCAACCCCCATCACAATAATCATAATAGGCAGGCTATGTTGGGGTATGCCCTTAAGGCTAATGTTTGAGGCCTTGGGATTGTAAAAGTATCATGTAATAAACTTTGATGTTTATAAAAGGCATGGTTGTTATTCAGGTTGTTACCTTGTCTGCTGTAATAAGTGTACTTCTGAATAATGTCTCTAAGCTGTTCAGCTGGGCTGACATGCTCTTTGTCCTTAGTCGAGATATCTTGGTGAACATGAGACAGCCTTGATATGATTGAGACTGATATGAGTGCTAATCTTATAGGATGCTTCGAGCATGGAATAAGATGTAGACTCATGGGTACATTGGATGTACTGGACAGACCCTACTCGGATATTCCATTGCTTGTCACAATGTGAATGATCCTTGTAAGCACTAAGTGGCACATGTCCTTTGACTTGAGATTACTTGTGTTTCTAAATGATGATTGTCATTGTTTTGAGGTAGTTCAATATCATTTGAAATATAATGATTATAGACTATCTTGGATGGTGAGCTTGAGTCAGGTTAGGGCACTTGTGATAGACATAGGATTGCCGTCTCCTTGTTTAAGGAGTGAGATGTTCTAAAGGGCCCCCCTATATGAGATGATTGAGATAGTGTATGGCCATACCCAGATGACTATGTGCATCTGATCTAATCATGCTCATCGTATTGGAGTTACAAGCTTGACATGCTTGTCCAATAAGAACATCCAGTGGCAAAGGATACATGCATGCCTCGTGAGTTTGATTCACACTTGTGCCATGGTTTGGGTGGAGTCTTGGAAGACTCTTTCCTTTATATCGGGAGACAGTGATGTGTTGCTAGATACCCCTCACTGATCGTGATAACGTAAGTTATCGTTACCGACATTTAAAGGAAACCCTTAGGGTCGCACAATTTGATGATATGGCTACTTAAGTCAGATCGTGTGGACTGAATTGTTCGAGTTCAGTTTAAAGGAGATTAAACTCTGATTGTAAGTGAGATCCAGTCTGATCATGTTTGATTGATTAGGGCTTGAGATCGGTAAGCTTCGATCGAGAGTGTGGATGCTAGATCGAAGAGATCAAGAGCATCAAAAGGATGAATGGTCAGATTTTGAACCTTAGGGTTTAATTTGGTCTGAACCGATTCTTGGGCTGATTTGGTTTGGTCATTGGACCAATTGAATTGAACCGGCTCACATGTGAGCGCTTGGTTCATTTGAGAGGAGAGCTATGCGTTTGGTTCACTTCATGTGAACGCATAACGCAAGCTTTGATGACTTGCCATTTATGGCATTTCGGTTTGACAATTGTGATGAATGTCTCCACATTCGATCACAAGTTCGGCTAACGCTTCTCTCCATTATCTTGCTCTCGACAACACACACCTTCTTGCGTGGTGAAAGTGACGAGAAGAAGGATCGGCCAAGAGTTCATCATCTCCTTCATGCAACAAGACCCCTTGAAGCTTTTGCTAGCACAAAGGTGAGAAGGGAGTAGTCTTTGTCTTCTTGTGTGCGCACCTTTTGGAGGAGATCAACCTTGTTTTCTTCTTCCAAGCCGCCATCTATCCATGGCTATGGTGAGATTATAACTTGATCTTAAGTTTAATTAAAGTTGATCATATAGCTATACCATTTGCGATCCTATGCAAACCCTAATTCCGCCCATGCAAAGTCTTATGTTGCGCATGCTTAGGGTTTCACCCCCCTTTTTAGGGACCCTTTAATTGGTATCAGAGCCTTAGGCTTTCGGTATAGTCTATATGGTTGCTTTGAAATGTTTGTGATCCATGCTTGTTGCGCTTACTTCATGCTTTGTTTACATAGTCATAGTTTGCGCTTGTATCATGCTAACATGAAGATTGCGCTTGTGTCATGGCTATGTATGCGCTCCCCCTTGAAGGGGACCCCCTAAAGTTTGCGCTCCCCCTTGAAGGGGACCCCCTTAGATCTAAGGGTTATCAACTTTGTTTGAATGTTTGCGCATGTTCTAAAAGTTTTCTAAAACTTACATCTTGCGCGCTTGATTAGATCTAAGGTGCCACTACATTAAACCCTTAGATGGGTTGATGGGGTTGAAGTCACCACTAGGTTAGATCCAAGTCTGATCAGACCATCTGACAGCTCAGATGGGTTGACCCGATAGCACCTATGCGCAAGCACAAGGTGGCTATAGGTTGACTGCATCTAGGGCGTGTAGCGAGGTCTGGTTGAGACAATTACTGAACACACTTGAGTTAGGCCCGGGGTCACACCCGCTTGCCAAAAACTCATGAGGGTTGTTCAGCCCTTGGCGCATGCATGGTTGACCATTAGGTCAACTCGGGTCAGTTAGGACTCGGTGCATGCAAGGGCAAAGGATCTAACTAGATGGATGAGTGGATCCCCAATTATGGACCATTGTAAGGTTGTAGGGCTCATAAGGAAATTAAATTGATACCATGGGGTTTTTCAAACTTTAATTTCTTGAATGGATCACATGTTGATTGAACCATATGCTTGTTTATTTAGTCTTATGTGGGTTGCCCAATTGTGTGCTGTGCTGGGGCCTGCGTGCCTGGATTTAAAAAAAATTGTAAATTAATTTGTGATCTGCGAATCACATTGTACTTAATTTATAATATGATTGTTGACCTGCGAGTCAACCTTGTCTAGATAGATCAAATGTATTTTGATTAGACAAGAACAAAGGCACACATCCAAGAGGGGCATTCACCTGGTGGTGCACCTGAGGTGCTCTTGGCGCTAGGGCACTGGGTTGGACCAGATGAGATGCAATGAAGCTCAAGTGAAGACTTAAGTAAAATTAAGGTCTTACTAGGGTTCATGGGCTTTTACCACATAAGATCATGCTTTCTACTTATTGCTAATAATTAGAATTGCATGTTTAAATGTATCTTCTGCTATAGCCATAGGACATGCCTGATAGTAAGAAGATAAAAGACCGTTAAAATCCAACGCTAACATATCAAGCTCGTAAGCCTTCTGACGCGAAACCTCACCTTTCTGACTATCGTTGGAGCCGTGTTGAACCCACTCAGTGGGCACGTCCATCTATCTTCAGACGGTGCTGGATTTCACCTGCGTGTTACAGAGTTGGGATTTATCCCCTCTCGTTGCTCAGCATAGCACGTGGTGGTCCAGGGAGTAGGTCAGGTCAGCTTGACCATGTAGACTACATATGTGGCGCATATGGTAGCACATGGAGGCAGCCATCTCTGGGATCAGAGACTGTGTTGTACCAACTCAGTTGGCACAGTCTGCTGGATTGCCAAGATGAAGGGGAATCGCACGGGTTGGCGATTGGCTGGGACAGCCTACCAGAAACTAGTGCTTGTCATCTCTGTGCATCTTATCTCGCCTGAGCGGGACGCGGAGACCAAGTATGAAATTTGGATCCCATCTCACTAAAAGAGTGTTACTCTTTCGGACTGTTTACTGGATTTTTCAGTCAGACAAAATAGTGAGAAAAGAATCTTTCTTAAGTCCTGGATTGATTCTGAACATTGATACTGACCTTGCTGTTCTTGCTTGTTGTAGATTCCTGCAGCAACGAACACCATGAGCTTCAATGTGCGATCCCTACTGGAAAGGGAGAAGTTTGCTGGGCCGAACTTCTCTGACTGGTTCGGACACCTTAAGATTGTTCTTAAGGCAGAGAGGAAACTGTATGTCCTCGAGACGGCGATACCGCCGCAGCCCGCTCCGAACGCCGCAAGGGCGGTTCGGGATGCCTACGAAAAGCACGTCAATGATAGCATTGATGTCGCTTGCCTGATGCTAGCGTCTATGACGCCACCGCTGCAGCGTCAGCATGAGGATATGTCGGCTATAGAAATTATAGCGAACCTCAAGATGCTGTATGCTGCACAGGCGAGGACTGAGCGCTATAATCTGACGAAGCTCTTCTTTCAGAGCAAACTGGCTGAGGGGAGCCCAGTGGGAGCTCACGTGCTCAAGATGATTGGGCACAAGGAGGCTCTGGAGAAACTGGGGCATACCATCAACCAAGAGCTTGCTGTGGACATTATTCTGCAATCTCTCCCGCCTTCTTTCGATGCGTTCATCATTAACTTTAATATGAACAAAATCGATTGTACGCCGGCAGAGCTGCTGAATATGCTCTTGACAACTGAGGAAACTCTGAAGGGTAAGCCTTCAACCTCTGTCTTGATGGTTCCTTCTAGGAACAAGAAGAAGGGGAAGAAGGGCAAGGCCCCTGTCAAGAATTACAGCAAGGCCCTGAAACAGAAGGTGAAGCGGTCGAAGGATAACAGGTGTTTCCACTGTGGCCAGCTGGGTCACTGGAAAAAGGACTGTAAAGCGCTCCAAGGAGATAAGAGGGGAAGCATTGCTTCTGGCTCAGGTATATACGTGACGGAAGTCATGGTTTCATCTTCTTCTATATCATGGGTGTTGGACACTGCATGTGGAGTTCACATTTGTTCAAATGTGCAGGAACTCAAGAGAAGAAGGCAGGTGGGACAGCATGAGGTAGACCTACGAGTTGGAAACGGGGCACGGGTTGCTGCTGTTGCTGTGGGAGACTATTTCATTACTTTACCATCTGGCATTGTATTAGAATTAAACAATTGTTATTTTGTACCCAGTATTACCAAGAATATTATCTCTATTCCTGCTCTTGTCAGGAAAGGATTTGCCTTTGAATGCAATATTTCAAAGTGTGTTTTGTCTCATGATAATATTGTGTATGCGACTGGTTCAATTAACAATGGGTTGTACATGTTGGACATGGAAAATTCTATACAAAACATTGATAATAAGAAAGCCAAGTATGCTGATGACAGCACCTTGCTATGGCATAGTCGTTTAGGCCATATAAACGAGAAGCGCATTAAGCGGTTGCATGAACATGGACTGCTGGGATCATTCTCCTATGGGGAGATTGATACATGCAAAGCTTGTTTGATGGGTAAAATGACGAAGTCACCTTTTTCAAACAAAGGTCAAAGGACTTCAGGTTTACTGGACCTTATACACAGTGATGTGTGTGGGCCTTTTGGTAAACATGCCAGAGGTGGCTATCAGTACTTCATTACCTTTACTGATGATTTCAGTAGGTATGGGTATGTCTATTTAATGAGACATAAAAGTGAATCTTTTGACAAGTTCAAAGAGTTCAAAAATGAAGTACAAAATCAGTTAGGCCGAAATATCAAGGCACTTCGCTCTGATCGAGGTGGTGAATACCTGAGTCATGCATTTACTGACTATCTGAAGGAGTGTGGGATTATCTCACAGCTCACTCCGCCAGGAACACCGCAATGGAATGGTGTGTCCGAGAGGAGAAATAGAACGCTACTTGATATGGTTCGTTCTATGATGAGTCAGGCCACTCTTCCATACTCCTTTTGGGGTTTTGCACTGGAAACAGCTGCAAAGGTACTAAACCGAGTGCCATCCAAAGCAGTTTCAAAGACGCCATATGAGTTATGGTATGGGAAACAGCCTAGCTTGACATTTATCAGGATCTGGGGTTGCGAGGCTTATGTCAAAAAGCTCGCCTCTGGGAAACTAGAGAGCAGATCTGAGAAATGTATCTTTGTCGGTTACCCTAAGGAAACTAAGGGTTATTATTTCTACGATCCCAAAGAGAACAAGGTTTTTGTTGCTCGGACGGCCATATTTCTTGAGAAGGAGTTTCTTCTGCAAGAGGCCAGTGGGAGAGAAATAAAGCTGGATGAGATTCCAGAGGAAGGACAAAGTAGTCAAGCAGAGTTGGATGTGCCTGAGCCAGTAGATCAGGTTACTGAACAACCTGAGGCTCAGATATCACGGGAACCGCGAAGATCGGGTAGGATCCGTCGACAGCCTGAGCGCTATGACGGAGTCTACATCAATGATAATGATGAACCCCTCACTTATGCGGATGCGGTCAGTGGACCGGAGTCAGCTAGATGGCTTGAAGCTATGCGAGCCGAGATGGACTCCATGTCAGATAACCAAGTCTGGGATTTGGTTGATCCGCCTCCGGGAGTAATCCCTATAGGCTGTAAATGGATCTTCAAGAAGAAGATTGACATGGATGGTAACGTAGTTACCTATAAAGGCAGGCTAGTTGCGAAAGGTTTCAAACAAATCTACGGGATAGATTATGATGAAACTTTCTCACCTGTAGCCATGTTTAAGTCTATTCGGATTCTTTTTGCGATAGCAGCATATTACGACTATGAGATCTGGCAAATGGATGTGAAGACAGCTTTCCTTAATGGAAATCTGGATGAGGATGTGTATATGACACAACCGGAAGGTTTCACTAATCCATCAGATCGTCATAAAATATGCAAGTTAAAGAAGTCCCTTTATGGACTTAAACAAGCATCAAGAAGCTGGAACATTCGTTTTGATGAATCAATCTCTGAGTTTGGTTTCATCAAGAACGAGGATGACCCGTGTGTATATAAGAGGTTTAGTGGGAGCGTGATTACATTCCTAATCCTCTACGTCGATGATATCTTAATCATTGGAAATGATATTCCTGAACTGCATGCTGTTAAAGCATGGTTAGGAAAATGTTTCCAGATGAAAGATCTAGGAGAAGCAGCCTATGTATTAGGTGTGAAGATCTACCGGGATAGATCTAAGAGGCTTCTCGGGCTGTGCCAGAGTACTTACATCGATAAAGTCCTGGAGAGATTCCATTTAGAGAATTCTAAACGTGGATATCTTCCAGTCAGACATGGTCTGAATCTTTCGAAGAGTCAGTGTCCACAAACACAGACTGAGAAAGATGAAATGGACAATACGCCTTATGCTTCGGCTATTGGGTCCATAATGTATGCGATGTTGTGTACTCGCCCAGACGTCGCTTACGGGTTAAGCGTGACCAGTCGATTCCAAAGTAATCCAGGTATGGCGCACTGGATTGCAGTCAAGAACATCTTAAAATATCTGCGGAGGACCAAAGATATGTTCTTGATATATGGTGGTCAGGAAGAACTCAGTATAGAGGGATATACTGACGCTTCATTCCAGTCGGACCAGGATGATTTCCGATCGCAATCAGGCTATGTTTTTAGCTTGAATGGTGGAGCAGTGGTGTGGAAAAGCTTCAAACAGTCAACTGTTGCTGATTCCACAACAGAAGCCGAGTATGTTGCAGCCTCGGAAGCATCTAAGGAGGCAGTGTGGATTCGTAAGTTCGTGAGAGAACTTGGTGTCGTTCCTTCGAGTGCAGATCCTTTGGTTATCTTTTGTGATAACACTGGAGCAATCGCACAAGCAAAGGAACCACGGTCGCACCAGAAGTCCAAGCACATACAGAGACGGTTTCACTTGATCCGGGATATCATTGATCGTGGCGAGATCAAGATTTGCAAGGTTCATACAGATGACAATCTGGCAGACCCGCTTACCAAGCCTCTGGCGCAGCAGAAGCATGAGAAGCACTGTAATAATATGGGTTTGAGATTTCTCAACCATTAGATTAAGTGCAAGTGGGAGATTGTTGGGGTATGCCCTTAAGGCTAATGTTTGAGGCCTTGGGATTGTAAAAGTATCATGTAATAAACTTTGATGTTTATAAAAGGCATGGTTGTTATTCAGGTTGTTACCTTGTCTGCTGTAATAAGTGTACTTCTGAATAATGTCTCTAAGCTGTTCAGCTGGGCTGACATGCTCTTTGTCCTTAGTCGAGATATCTTGGTGAACATGAGACAGCCTTGATATGATTGAGACTGATATGAGTGCTAATCTTATAGGATGCTTCGAGCATGGAATAAGATGTAGACTCATGGGTACATTGGATGTACTGGACAGACCCTACTCGGATATTCCATTGCTTGTCACAATGTGAATGATCCTTGTAAGCACTAAGTGGCACATGTCCTTTGACTTGAGATTACTTGTGTTTCTAAATGATGATTGTCATTGTTTTGAGGTAGTTCAATATCATTTGAAATATAATGATTATAGACTATCTTGGATGGTGAGCTTGAGTCAGGTTAGGGCACTTGTGATAGACATAGGATTGCCGTCTCCTTGTTTAAGGAGTGAGATGTTCTAAAGGGCCCCCCTATATGAGATGATTGAGATAGTGTATGGCCATACCCAGATGACTATGTGCATCTGATCTAATCATGCTCATCGTATTGGAGTTACAAGCTTGACATGCTTGTCCAATAAGAACATCCAGTGGCAAAGGATACATGCATGCCTCGTGAGTTTGATTCACACTTGTGCCATGGTTTGGGTGGAGTCTTGGAAGACTCTTTCCTTTATATCGGGAGACAGTGATGTGTTGCTAGATACCCCTCACTGATCGTGATAACGTAAGTTATCGTTACCGACATTTAAAGGAAACCCTTAGGGTCGCACAATTTGATGATATGGCTACTTAAGTCAGATCGTGTGGACTGAATTGTTCGAGTTCAGTTTAAAGGAGATTAAACTCTGATTGTAAGTGAGATCCAGTCTGATCATGTTTGATTGATTAGGGCTTGAGATCGGTAAGCTTCGATCGAGAGTGTGGATGCTAGATCGAAGAGATCAAGAGCATCAAAAGGATGAACGGTCAGATTTTGAACCTTAGGGTTTAATTTGGTCTGAACCGATTCTTGGGCTGATTTGGTTTGGTCATTGGACCAATTGAATTGAACCGGCTCACATGTGAGCGCTTGGTTCATTTGAGAGGAGAGCTATGCGTTTGGTTCACTTCATGTGAACGCATAACGCAAGCTTTGATGACTTGCCATTTATGGCATTTCGGTTTGACAATTGTGATGAATGTCTCCACATTCGATCACAAGTTCGGCTAACGCTTCTCTCCATTATCTTGCTCTCGACAACACACACCTTCTTGCGTGGTGAAAGTGACGAGAAGAAGGATCGGCCAAGAGTTCATCATCTCCTTCATGCAACAAGACCCCTTGAAGCTTTTGCTAGCACAAAGGTGAGAAGGGAGTAGTCTTTGTCTTCTTGTGTGCGCACCTTTTGGAGGAGATCAACCTTGTTTTCTTCTTCCAAGCCGCCATCTATCCATGGCTATGGTGAGATTATAACTTGATCTTAAGTTTAATTAAAGTTGATCATATAGCTATACCATTTGCGATCCTATGCAAACCCTAATTCCGCCCATGCAAAGTCTTATGTTGCGCATGCTTAGGGTTTCACCCCCCTTTTTAGGGACCCTTCAGGCTGAACATCAACCCCCTCACATATCAAATACAGGGCTGAAATTCAAACCCTTAACATATCACATAACGACTACCCCCTTGAGTACACAGTTACACTTAGCCTTAGTTCTAACATCACATAACACATAATATCCGAAATCACATAACCACATAATTTCCAAAAATTACGTAACCACATAATGTTCAAAGATCACATAATCCCATAATATTCAAAAATCACATAATTACATAATATTAACAATCACATAATGTAGTGTAGTCCTTAGGTTTCATGCTGATTAGTTCAGTCTTAACCTTGCTATGTTATCACCCAATTTTTCTCAAACAAGGATACATGCTACACTCATAAAGAAACATAAAATTACAATAAGCATCCATAAAATCAACATAAAATGTAAAACATGTATTCTTACTAACGGAATAAAATCACTGATTTAATACTCAAAATTCATACTAAAAAAAATATCTAGTTAACAAGAATTTCATACTCAAAATTCAATAATTTAATGCTACCAAAATTCCCTATAAAAACACCTTAAATTTCATTCAAATTTTCGGTTAAATAATCATCAAGATTTCGGTTTTCATAATTAAATCAAAATTTTAGTTTTCATAACAATTATCAAGATTATTTCGGTTTTCATAATTAACATCAAAATTCAGTTTTCATAACAACTATCAAGATCATTTCGGTTTACATGGAAATTTAGGTTTTCATGGAGAAATACAATTCGGTTCTCATGAATAACAATACCCTAAATTCGGTTTTCATACCTTCATACACTTTACATAATTACGGTTTTAACATGGTAAAATTTCCAAAATTTCCAATCCATCCAATATATCAATTAACACAACTAAGTTGATAGAACTCGATTAAGACACCCCACTCACCTCTTAATCGTGAACACAAGGTGAAAATTCTCCAAAAATTGTCTAAAGCCTTGTCACCACCAATGGAAGAAAACGCCACCCAAACCAAAGATGCTGGCCAATGGAAGAAAGGAAGAGGAAGAAAGGATTTTCGCCTCCAAGCCTCCAAGCAGTCGCCCAAGATTTCTTCCAAGCAAAAATATCGCCAACTCTCCTACCCTAACCGAATTTACCACTTAAACTTTGGGTTTTTAAATTTTAAACCCATTAACCAATTAATTCGAATAGGGTTTAACCCATTTAACTAACAATTTCGAATTTTTAAACCCAATAATCCAAAGTTAACTAATTAATTTAATTAACTGACAAATAACCAATCACTTAACCGAAATCCAATAAGGATTTAATTAATATCCAATAAGGTCTAATTACTTAACCAATAAGGTCTAATTAATTAACTAACAATTTACAACCCATAAATCCTAATTAATTTATCATGAACAACCAATGATAATTTATCATAAATTAACAACCAATAATCAAATAAATAATCTCTAATTAATTTACAATAAATTAACAACCAAATAGACTCAAATCAATTAATTACAATTTAACAATCAATAAGCCAGTTAATTAGCATCCAATAATTTTATTTAAATCATAATAAAATATCACAGCTAATGATTTTATTTAAATCCAAATAATGCTTACCAGGACTTAAGATCCTTGGATCTTACAGATAGATCCAAGAAGCTCCTAGCCCTTAGTCAAAGTACTTACATTGATAAGGTCCTGGAGAGGTTTAGCTTGGAGCAATCCAAGAAAGGGTACCTTCCAGTGAGACATGGCCTCACTCTCTCAAAGAGTCAGTGTCCCACCACAAAGACTGAGAGGGATGACATGAGTCGAGTACCCTATGCTTCGGCAGTAGGTTCGATCATGTATGCAATGTTGTGTACTAGACCAGATGTGGCTTATGCTGTGAGCATAACCAGCCGATACCAATCCAATCCTGGAGTGCAGCACTGGGTGGCTGTAAAGAACATCCTAAAGTATCTGAGAAGAACTAAGGATTTGTTCCTAGTCTATGGGGGACAGGAAGAGCTCAGTATGCAGGGCTACACTGATGCGTCATTCCAGTCTGACCCTGACAACTTTAGATCGCAGGCCGGCTATGTGTTCAAGATGAATGGACGCGCTGTATGCTGGAAGAGCTTCAAAAACTCCACCATAGTTGATTCTACAGCTGAGGCTGAGTATGTGGCCGCTTTTGAGGCAGCCAAAGAAGCCGTTTGGATCAGGAAGTTCATTTCTGAACTTTAGGTGGTTCCCAGTACAGTGGATCCCATTGAAATCTACTATGATAACAATGGAGCAATTGCACAAGCCAAGGAACCACGGTCTCATCAAAATTCCAAACACATACTCAGGAGATTTCACCTGATCAGAGAGATCAACGATAGAGGTGATGTCAAGATTAGCAGAGTTGACATAGAGAACAATCTGGCAGACCCATTGACCAAGGCTTTGGCGCAGCAGAAGCATGATGGTCACACTAGAGATATGGGGTTGAGATTTCTCAACCTCTAGGTCTTAGTGCAAGTGGGAGATTGTTGGTGTATATGCCCTAGGACCTAGTTTTGGTCTGTTACTTGTACTACTTAACATTGATATTTATATCATTACTGGCATTGTCGTTATCATTGTTTGTCTACATCTGCGTTAATGTACCTACATGATAATGTCCCTGGAGACAGATTGGATTTGTGCTCAAAATGATTGTCCCCAGTCAATGTACCTGAGTAGATACGGGACAACTCTGGTACTTGTGAGACTAGTATATGGGCTGGTTAGGCACGAGGTGCTAATGCAAGCATATGGGTATATCAATAGTGGATATACTGGACCGACCCGCTGTGAGGCAATAACTTGGTGTCACGAGTTATTCTCACAAGTGATAGGAGATGCATTGATCCCTTGACTTGAGGTCATAGGTCATTCTATATGGTTAGGGATATGCTTTGATACAACCTAACGCCTGACCGTAGTTGGGAGGTAATAACAGTTGTCATTGGGCATGTCACGACCCATATGAGAAGGTCAATGCACAGACATAGGATTTGCCCCTTCCTAAGGGAAGCATGATATCCATGGAGCTCCTCTATGGTTCTATGACCGAAAGTGTATGGCCATACCCAGGTTAGACCTGATTTAGTCATAGCCATGAGATTGGATAGAAACAAGTGGTGACACACTTGGCCAATCGGATATCAGTTCGGCAAAGAGGCTGTAATGCATCTGTACCTGGTTGCGATGATGGGGATGTTGATGTCGATATCCATTCTGATGACTTGGGTAGCAGCGATGCACTGCTAGTTGCCACTCACTGCTTGTGATGACCTTGGGTCAGCACTGCCAACGTCAAAGGAACCTACAGGGTCGCACACAATGATACTCGAGTTCTCGTATTGATCGGTAAGTGATGGAGGGCCTAACACAGCTCTTAGAAGATCCACTAGGGCTCGGAGGAAACCCATCAGGTATGGCTTCACTTAGAGTCCACTTTCCTTTTCAGTACTTTCCTTATTTGCATTGCATAGCATGATAGGTTAGTTCCACCCCAAAGTCTATCATGTAGTTTACTTTTATAAATGTTGTTGGTAGGTTGTGCATTGTAATGTCATGGTAGGTTAGTGCATGTAGTTTGGATACATTAATATTCAGCTCAAGGGATACAAATCAGCTAGCTCACTACACTTCAAGAAGCTAGCTCCCATTTTGGAAGGTTCACTTCAAAGTAGTTCAAAGAGAGACTTCCAACTCAACTCAACATCAAGCTCCACTTCAATTATTCCCTTCCAATTGAAGAGAGGCCATCCCATGGAATTATTTGCGCCATCTACAACAACAAGGCTCATCTAGATCCACAATTGAAGGAGGCGCCCATCTAGATCCACAAATCAAGGAGTTGCGTCTTCAAGATCCACAATTAGGGGAGTTGCGCCATCAAGATCCACAATTAGGGGAAGGCTTATTTCCTACTTCTCATTGTCGCCCAAGACAACAAGGAAGGTTTTCAAAATTCAAACTCTCCCTCATATGTGTCAACACCTCCAAGGAAGTTAGCCATTTCGAATTCAAGACTTACCATTTCAGCCATCCAAAGAAGGCAACAAGATCAACCCACTTAAATGCCTTGTCTCCATTTTCGAATTTTCTCCATCTATGTAAGGGGCGCAAGGGGCCAATGACCACCTTGCCCTCATCTTATCCTCATCCCTAAGCTGCCTATAAATGTATCCCCATTGCATCATGTGCATAGCATTGTTGAATAATATTGTTGACTAGTTTCCTAGCCAAAGAATGGGTGCTTGTGTCGCCTAGGGTGCTTGTGTCGCCCAAGTCCCCCTCCTCTTCCCCTCTCTTCTTTCAAGAGCCGAGCCTCTCTTCTTCTTCTCCTCGTCCTCACTTCATCAAAGCAAGGCCGAGAGTCACCACCATCAAGGCAAGAGCACCAAAGAGAACAAGAACTCAAGATGGCGCAAAGGACATGGATGCATCTCTTGGCCTCCTTCATGGCGATTCTCTAAGTTAAGTATTCCATCCTCTTGTGTTTTCTCTTCATACATTTTAAAGAACATCTTACTACACATCTCTTGGGGTTTGTAGGAATTGGCGCAAGGAAAGGAAGCTTGGCACATCCATCTTCCCTTCTTCCCCCCCCCCCCCCCCTTTTAATTAGTCCAATGTTTATGTTAGCAAGAGAACTTGGAGGATTAGCCTCCCTCTTGACTTTAAGCATTGTTAAGTTTTAATCTGCTTTATAACTCACCCATGCCTATGTGGGGTTGCTGAATGCCCTGTGTGTAACCTGCACCTTCCATCAGAGTAGGACCGGTGAAGAACGGGAAGGACGGTCCTTCTATTCTCAAGGACCGCAAGGTGAGTCTTCTTTAAGTTATTGTCATTTACTTTGAAACAAGTAGTATAAACTCTATTTTCTGGCAAGTAGCATAAGTTCGGTTTTCTTATCTATAAAATACAAAAAAAAACAAACATTATTTTCTAACTTCGTTAGTCTAATTCGGTTTTCTCTAGTTTATGAAAATACAAAAAAACTATTTTCGAAATTCGTTGTTTGCATGCTTGTGATCTACCCCTACATCATCTTGGTATCAGAGCCTAGGCTCCTAAATTAGAATTTTTAAGCCTTCAAAACTTAATTTTCTAACTTCTAGGCGATTTTGGAACTAGGTTGTTTGAGACAAAAGGATTTTCATAATTGGCTATTATATCTTATCTAGTAGCCCTATATTTTTTCTATAAATCCTTTTCAAAATCAACCATGCAAACCCGATCTATGGCTCAAAGCACCCAACCCATGACCTTGGAAACCTTAGCTGAGATGATTGCAGCTTTAACTCAAAGGACGGACAATGTAGACACAAACCTAAATCAACTCAACGATAAGGTGCAAGAAATAGAAGAGTCTAATAGGAGTAGATCTCCTAGCCGCCCACCTAGTGAACACCACTCTAGAGATCCTTTAGAACCTATGCAAAGGCATCAAACCCCAAGGAACAACCCTAGGAACAGTCCCCAAAACTTTGATTGGGAAGGACACCATGTCCAAAACCATCACAATCCTCGACCTAGGGATGACTACACACATGCTGTGAAGCTAAACCCGTCCACTTTTAATGGATCCCTTGATCCTAGAAAATACTTAGACTGGGCAACCAAACTCGAGCAATACTTCGAATGGAGTATGATGCCCGAGCACTCTAAGGTTAGGTTTACCAAATGCCTTCTTGAAGGTTCTGCTAGACTCTATTGGAGCAATGTAGAAAGAAGCCTGCAGAGATCTAGACAAACCCCCATTACAAGATGGGAAGAGATGAACACTAGACTGAGAGAAAAGTATGTTCCTCTAAACTTTCACAATAAGCTTCTCGACCAAACTAGTAGCCTTACGCAAGGAAACTCAACTGTAGAAGAGTACATGGTAGAGTTTGATGAACTTTTGTTGAGAAGTGAAATGGATGAAGACCCAATGTTTACCCTGAGTAGGTTAAAAAATGGCCTTAAGCCAGAGATCAAGAGAGGACTTGCCTATTACCAAATAGACACCATAGAGGAAGCTTACCAAAGAGCCCTTGAGGTACAACACCAACTTAAGATTAGGAAGGAAACCATGACCTCAAAGTCAACCTATAGGCCCTCTCCTAGCAGTTCACACCCCAACTCTTCAACCCCTAAACCCAAGCCAATCCAAACTTTGGTTGTCTGCCATAACTGTAAACAACCAGGTCACCTTATAAGGAACTGTCCTAAAAAGGTAATGGTTATGACTGAGGAACATGTAGAACCAGAAGCTGAACCAGAAGAAACCTTAGGGCAAGATCCCAACTGCTGCAATGTTGAGCTAATGACTGTGATAGTGAAGAGGATTTTTTCCTCAACACTCTGGGAGTAGTCAAGTGCACCCTGATCAACCCCACCCCTACTGAAGACTGGCGTAGAACCAGCATCTTCCACACTTATTCAAAATGCCATGGTCACATGTGCAAAGTAGTAATTGATGGAGGAAGCAGTTTGAATGCCGTCTCTCAGGTAGCAGTCACTAAACTCAATCTAAAGGCAGAACCTCACCCTAAGCCTTATAGTATTTCCTGGGTCAACCAGACTAGCGTTCCTGTCTCTCATAGGTGCCTTGTCCCACTCCAATTTGGTGCCTACCAAGGAGCAATATGGTGTTATATCATCACAATGGATGTCGCCCAAGTTCTCCTAGGTTGCCCTTGGATTTTTGACATGGATGTTGTCCACTACGGTAGGACCAACACTTATGTCTTCAGTCACAATGGACCAAAAATCAGGCTTAAGCCCTCCTTACCTAAGGAACTTAGAGCCTCCACTAGCAAAGGTAAGATAGAAGAACCCAAACAACCAAAACCAACCATCCAACTTATCCAACCCCAAACCTTTGCTAAGGAATGCTTAGAAGACCAACCTCTCTATACCCTTATCATTAAAGAGGCCACACCTGAGACTGAAACCAAAACCCCTCCTGAGGTAGAAAACATCCTAGAAGACTATAGTGAGCTTATCCCAGAAGACTTACCCAATGGCCTACCTCCACTTAGGGATATCCAACATGTTGGTGTATATGCCCTGAAGACCAATGTATGGACATGGTCAGGGATTGTTTGAATGTACTTTGATAAAATTAATGGAATTGATATAATCAATAAAGGCATGGTCGTTATTATGTAGATTACTTTACCTGCGTTGATGTATTGAATTGCATAAATAATGTCCCAGGAGATTGGATTGGATCCATTCTCATAAGCTATCCCCAGACAAGGTACCATAGCGGACATGGGACAGCTTTGGTACATGTGAGACTGGTGTATGGGCTGGTTAGGTGCGGGGCACAGTAACGCAGACATACAGGTGCATTGGATGCACTGGAGTGATCCACCGTGAGGATTGACTTGTCTAGTCAACAGGTCAATCTCACATGCAAGAGGTTTGCATTGATCCTTAGACTTGAGGTATTCATGTCTAGATTTGATGATGGGTATGCTTTGATACAGTCTTACGTCTCTCCGTAATTGGGAGATCAAAACGACTGTCATTGGGCATGTCATAAGTCACATAGAGACATGGATGACCAATAGTGGAATTTGCCCCTTCCTTCAGAAGAAGTATGATATCCACTCAGGGGCGCCCCACCTTATTGGTGCATGACAGGAATGTGTGGCCACACTAGTTGAGTCATGACCAGTGCATTGGATTGATAAACTTGAGACTAATCCAATGGCAGGATATCAGTTTAGGCAAAGGGATCTATAATGCAATGGGAATCCTAGTTGCTTGTTAGGAGTTGTTGCCATAATGACTTAAGTCCTATGACATGGGTAGTAGTGATGTGTTGCTAGATACCCCTCACTGCTTATGATGTTTACATCATTGCCATCGTCATATGGATCCTACGTGGTCACACGCAATAGACTCTTGACGTTGCTTTAATCAGAAGCCTTATGATCAAGTTATTGGATTACTTGGATCAATTTGGAAGATTTCATCAGCGCCAATGGGCCTGATGAGTTGGAAGAAAGTTATTGGAGCCAAACTTCATTTTTGGCAGGTTGACCCGAAATTGACCTAGATTGGTCACATTTGGATTAGGGTTGCATTGGATTGGATCCAATGGCTTAATCAACCCATACCATGAAGTTTGGGCTAGTTCATTATCCAATGAGGCCCAATAACTAGTTGTGAAGAAGAGGTATAAGCAAATAAGGGTATAATGGAGAAGAATTTCACCCCATTGGCGCCAAGGGCATAATGGGGTGAAGTGGGCGCATGTTGCTTCATAAGGAAGCATTAGGCGCCTCCCCCCTTTCACCCATTGATGGTATCTTGCCTCTATGGTAAGTATTAGGGCTGATATGGCTTGATGGCTCTTTTGGAAAGAGCTTAGGCGCATATGTTAAGTGGGATGAGATTTATGGAAGAGTCTTGGAGACTTTCCTTAACCCCAAACCCTAATTCACCTCAAACTCTTGCTTGGCCGAATGAACCTTACATGTTGCGCCTAGCCCTTCTCTTTGGATGGAAAGAATGCCTCTAAGGCATGTCTTGGGCTGATATGGCTATTGGGCAAATAAAGATAGGTTGAATGAGGTTTATGGCAAAGTCTTGGAGACTTTCCTTACCACAAACCCCTCTCATCCTAGCCGCCCACTTGGCATGATCTTGGCCCTTAATAAACCGCCCCTTGTCTTATAAAAGGGACCCTAGCTGCCCCCTCTCAATGGTTCGATTCCTTGGAGGTGTGAATATACATTGAAGAGGCGTGAGTAAGGTTAGAGTGCGATAACATCAAAGGTGCAACCCTTCTTCCTTCAAGTGGCCGAAACTCCTCTCCTTCCTCTTCTCTTAGCGTGACTTGGAGGACTTGGAGGCGCCACTTCTTCATCTTCCTAAGGGCTGAAACTCCTATTTTCCTTCTTCTCTTGGAGTGAAGAGGACAAGGAGTTGGCGGCTAACATCTTGCACTTGGCGCAACTTCTCTTGAAGGTGGCGCAAGCAAGGTGAAGGCTCGATTCTCTTCCCGAGGCTAGCACCGAGCATGGAAGGGAGCAACGATCAAGGAGTCGACGCGTAGATACTTGTAGAGGGCGAACACTTGGGCGCCTTCAACATGGCTTCGACATCTAGACAAGCAAAAGAGGTACAACTCTAAAACATCCTTGTGTCCTCTCTCTCGCATGGATCCTTGGGATTGGAATGTGTTTCGGGTGTAATGCTTCTTCCGCTGCGTCCTGGGACTGTAAAAATTTAAAATTACACCCGGCATTCCCTAACAGTGGTATCAGAGCTACTTGCGAGAAACACAAGGTGTACATATGCTTGTGTGAAAAATTTTTGAAAATTTTTCTATCCATGCGCGTTTTCACATAGAAAGCCCTTCTCATCCAAATTTTCTTTTATCACTCTTATGGCCGAAATTTGGATTGTTTTTCATGGAAGATTTAAGACCAAAGGCGCACGTAGTTTTGTCAAGTAGGACGGGCATTGTGTCTTCGGACTGGCCGGGTCCCTTGATCTGACAGAATTGCCAGCCGATAGGGTCCACAAAATCATCATGAAACTTAATCCCAATTTTAGCATAAATTTGGTTAAGAGAGTGCTTTGGATGATGTTGGCGCATAAGGTGCTAAAATTTGATTTTTTCGGATTTTCAAATTTTACATGCGCCACTTGATTGGGTTGATATGGTCATAGCGAGTGCCCTCCTGTGTTGTGATGTGGAAGCATGTTTCCACTTGTGATGAATACTTGTAAAAACTCTTTCCACCTGCGTGTGGATCTCTCCCTATCTTGTTGTAAAGAATTCTTCATCTCACTTAGAATAGATGTAGAATTATAAGTTAGGTTAAGGCTTCATCTTGACAACAAGGAGTCTTCTTCAATCGAAGTCAAAAGTGGCGCCAGCTTTGGAAGTGTGGTGATGAACTTGCGACTGAAGGAAGGACAGATGCTTTCGGCTTCTGGCATGGGCTGATCTACTTTAGGGACTCGCAACCCTTGGATGCACGATAACATGTCACATGGCTCGTGACAAGTTATGTGTATGAAAAGGGCTATGACCATATAAACCAAACTAGCATGCCTGTGATGGTTTATTATTTTGTCCATAGCATGCCTGTGATGTTTTTCCTTTGCTGCCTGAACCATAGGAAAACTGCATGCTAGAAAAGAATAAAATAAACATGCAAAACTCTCAATACAATATCAAGTCGATAGCCTTCTAACGCGTAGCCCTCATCAAACTATCGATCAGTGGTGTTGTGAAATGTTTCCCACCCTCGTGGGACACACCCACTTATCTTTAGAAGGTGTGAGGTGACAATGATTTCCCCAGTCCAATTTTAACCTGGGCATGCCTTCGCAAGGAAATTCGTTGGCCCTGGGCATAACGGTTAGGACCAGACTTGACTAGTTTATATATGTCACTGACATGATGAATCACTAGAGGCAGTTGTTAAGAGGATAGGGTTCTGTGTTGTATCCAGCCCTCGCTGGACACAGGACGCCTAGTCTGTCTTAACTAAGAGGAGTTGTGCACGGCACAATTGGCCGGCATGCTTACCTAAGGAAGCATGGGACTCTCTGTGCATCCCAACTCACCCTCGTGAGTCGCAGAGACCTCATGTGAAATTAGGATCCTACTCACTAATTTCTATGTTGAGTTAGGGAGTTCTCAACTTGTTTTGGAAGTAGTGGGAGCTTAGCATTTAATTAAAAGTCCTTGTTAAATGCTTTATCATTGTACTTACTTTACTTATTTGCTTATTGTAGAAGGCATCTCCTGATCTAAGATTGAAACTTTATAAACATAAACTGGATGGGACAAATTGGACAAAATGGTTCAAGATTTTGTCCAAGATACTGGAACAAGAAAATAAGATGCATCTTCTTGAAAGACCTCCATCCCAACCCAGTGTGTATTTTACTACTGAGTGGGAGTGGAATGTCTATCTTGAACATTGTGAAGATAACGAACAGTACACTGCTCTTGTCTTAGAGTGTATGACCCTAGAGGTCAAGGTTGAATGTGATGAGATGGGGATCTATGATCTAATCATACATCTCAAAGGTCTCTTCACACCATGCTCTAAAGACAATGATCAGGAGAGTTCTGTTGGATCTTCAGAGTATGTGCCTAAATCTGAGAATGACCATGATTCTGTATCTTCGAAGCTAATACTTCGGAGAACTGGGAATGCATGGGTATTTCGAAGAGGATTAATGGCCAAGAAGAGCATGGCAAAGAAGAAGGGATGTAATCCATCCGCTTCAGGTATTATGTTACTAAGGTCTTTATGTCTACTTCTTATTCATGGGTACTGGGTACCGCATATGAGGCTCACATATGTTTTACATGTGCAGGAGCTCAGAAGAAGTAGAACGATGAGGCTTGGTGGGATCGACTCTCTGGTCAGGGACGGAGCATTGGATGCTGCTGTTGATATCGTCTCACTGCCTTGAAGACTCTATCTAGAATTTTGCTATTATGTGTCAGCTTATGTATTAGAACATCATTCCTTTTGGAAAGGATTTCAGTTTGAAATAATATATGATATTTTCTTTAAATCTGAGATGTTCTATTGAAGTGATACAGTTTATGGTTCTATATGTAACACAAGATCAGATCCAATGATTCAATAAACACCTTCTTATAGCATTGTCTCTTGAACCATAGAACAATGGTCACATCCAAAGGTCCATAGACTATTGGGATCATTATCCTTTTACAATTATGATACATGTGAGCCTAGTTCGAAGGAACAATGTGACAGATGCTGCCTTCACCATAAAGGGTTAAAGGACTATTGGCTTGTTGGATCTATTACACAGTAATGTATGTGGACCCATGTAAACAAGCACTAAGAGGTGTTATATGCTTCATAAGGTGTGGGTATGCCTTATCCAACCTAAGAACTTTGGAGAAATCCAAGAAGTTCACAAATGAAGTATTGAGACAAATTGGAGGATCTATTAAAGCACTTTGATTGGATCAAGGTGATTAGTGGAAAATTTGATGACTATCCTAAGGAGTGTGGGGGTTATCTCACAGCTTACTTGGAACACCACTGTGTGGTGAAATTCAAAGAAAGAAAGAGGAACACATTGGATGTGGTTCCATCTTTGAATAGTCATGCACATACACCACTATGATGCCATGCAAATAGATGTACTGCCACTCCATAAGAAAGAGTCTAAAGTTAGCTTTTGAGTTGCGAACTGCAAATATCCCATTTCTTCAATGGAATTGGAAATGTAATATGCAGTGATCTCAAAAGTATATGTTTGTGGGGCACTGAAAGGTGCTATTTCTATCCCAAGAAGAACAAAATATTTGTTGCTCGATACTGCTATCTTTCTTGAGGAGATACTTCATTGAAAGAAGCTAGTGGGAGTAGATTTGATTGGGACAAGGTCCAGAATCAACCACAATAAAATTAGACACAGATGCAGAGCAAAATCTCACATATAGGTTGAAAGTCAACCTAAGGTTCAAGTAACACAGGAACCACATAAGTCTGGATCGATTCGATATGCTGGGCATGACGAATTTTTCATCAAGGATAAAAGACTTATGAGGAAAGCGGTCGGTTGACCAGATTCCAAGAAATGGCTAAGGGCCATAAGAACCATAATGGACTCCATGTCTGCTAATCAAGTCTAGGACTTGGATGAGCTGCCTAAGGGGTAATTCACACAGGTTGTAAATAAATCTTCTAGGAAGATAGACATGGTAGGTAACATGGTTACCTTGAAAGGTAAGCTAGTGAACAGAAATTTCAGGCAAATCCACTGGGTGGATAATGATGAAATTTTTTACCAATAGCTGTTTTTAAGTCCATTAGGAATCTGCTTGTTATAATTGCATGATCAATTATGGCATCTTGTTATGATAACTGTTTTTCTTACATGGACATCTGAAAAGATATCTATAAAGAAATAACTAGAAGGTTTTCATATCAAGGCCATATAGATATGCATGATGTTATGCAAGCATGTTTGATATAGACTGTGTTTATAAGAAGATCAGTGGGAGCACCATAATAGTTCTTATTCTAGAAGATTGATGATATTCTCTTCACATGGAATGACATCTCAGCTCTTCATATGGTGAAGAAAAGGCTCGAGATGTATTTCGAGAAGAATGATCTAGGGAATGATGCCTACATCTTAGGCATGAGGATCTATAGATAAAGATCCAAGAAAGTCATTGCCCTTTAGTCAATCTATGTTCATCAAAGAGTTTCTGGAGAGGTTGATATTGGATGATTCCAAATATTGATACCTTCCAGAGAGATATGGTCTGACTCTCATGAGGATGTTGTGTCATATGACACAGCTGGAGAGTAATAACATGGATCTAAAATCCTGATACATGGTGTATAGGATAAATCATGTTTTGAATAACGTACACAAGACCATTTGTGGCAAATGCTTGGAGCATCGCTAGTAAGTTTCAATCAGATCCTAGTGTTTGACACTTGATAGCTGTGAAAGCAATCCTTATACTTGGGAAGTATAAAAGATTGAAGTCTAGTCTATGATAGACAGGAAGAATTTTGTGTACAAGAGTACACTGATACTTCATTCCAGTCTTATGACCACAGCCAGGATTTGCGCTTTACCTTGATGTGGTGTTGTAGGCTGAAAGAGCTTTATGCAAACCATGGTGGCAAGTTCTACAATTAAGGCTGAGTGCATTGCAGCTTCTTGTGGCAGCCAAGAAAGCAGCTTCATTCATTTGAACTTGATTTAGTCCCTGGTGCTTCATGGTCCAGTATAGTTCTTACTAGGGCCGTAAGCATGTGTAAAGGAACTTAGCACTCAAGTATGTACTGCAGCGTTATCATCTGATCTTGGAGATCATGGATAAAGATGATGATTCAAACTTATTAAAATAAACACAGATAGCAATCTGGAAAAACCCACTGACATAGCGTCTGGCGCAGCGGAAGCTAAATGGGTCATACTAGAGACATTGGAACTGACTAAGCATCAGTTGCCCTTGGTCTTAGTGCAAGTGGGAGATTGTTGGTGTATATGCCCTGAAGACCAATGTATGGACATGGTCAGGGATTGTTTGAATGTACTTTGATAAAATTAATGGAATTGATATAATCAATAAAGGCATGGTCGTTATTATGCAGATTACTTTACCTGCGTTGATGTATTGAATTGCATAAATAATGTCCCAGGAGATTGGATTGGATCCATTCTCATAAGCTATCCCCAGACAAGGTACCATAGCGGACATGGGATAGCTTTGGTACATGTGAGACTAGTGTATGGGCTGGTTAGGTGCGGGGCACAGTAACGCAGACATACAGGTGCATTGGATGCACTGGAGTGATCCACCGTGAGGATTGACTTGTCTAGTCAACAGGTCAATCTCACATGCAAGAGGTTTGCATTGATCCTTAGACTTGAGGTATTCATGTCTAGATTTGATGATGGGTATGCTTTGATACAGTCTTATGTCTCTCCGTAATTGGGAGATCAAAACGACTGTCATTGGGCATGTCATAAGTCACATAGAGACATGGATGACCAATAGTGGAATTTGCCCCTTCCTTCAGAGGAAGTATGATATCCACTCGGGGGCGCCCCACCTTATTGGTGCATGACAGGAATGCGTGGCCACACAAGTTGAGTCATGACCAGTGCATTGGATTGATAAACTTGAGACTAATCCAATGCCAGGATATCAGTTTAGGCAAAGGGATCTATAATGCAATGGGAATCCTGGTTGCTTGTTAGGAGTTGTTGCCATAATGACTTAAGTCCTATGACATGGGTAGTAGTGATGTGTTGCTAGATACCCCTCACTGCTTATGATGTTTACATCATTGCCATCGTCATATGGATCCTACGGGGTCACACGCAATAGACTCTTGACGTTGCTTTAATCAGAAGCCTTATGATCAAGTTATTGGATTACTTGGATCAATTTGGAAGATTTCATCAGCGCCAATGGGCCTGATGAGTTGGAAGAAAGTTATTGGAGCCAAACTTCATTTTTGGCAGGTTGACCTGAAATTGACCTAGATTGGTCACATTTGGATTAGGGTTGCATTGGATTAGATCCAATGGCTTAATCAACCCATACCATGAAGTTTGGGCTAGTTCATTATCCAATGAGGCCCAATAACTAGTTGTGAAGAAGAGGTATAAGCAAATAAGGGTATAATGGAGAAGAATTTCACCCCATTGGCGCCAAGGGCATAATGGGGTGAAGTGGGCGCATGTTGCTTCATAAGGAAGCATTAGGCGCCTCCCCCCTTTCACCCATTGATGGTATCTTGCCTCTATGGTAAGTATTAGGGCTGATATGGCTTGATGGCTCTTTTGGAAAGAGCTTAGGCGCATATGTTAAGTGGGATGAGATTTATGGAAGAGTCTTGGAGACTTTCCTTAACCCCAAACCCTAATTCACCTCAAACTCTTGCTTGGCTGAATGAACCTTACATGTTGCGCCTAGCCCTTCTCTTTGGATGGAAAGAATGCCTCTAAGGCATGTCTTGGGCTGATATGGCTATTGAGCAAATAAAGATAGGTTGAATGAGGTTTATGGCAAAGTCTTGGAGACTTTCCTTACCACAAACCCCTCTCATCCTAGCCGCCCACTTGGCATGATCTTGGCCCTTAATAATCCGCCCCTTGTCTTATAAAAGGGACCCTAGCTGCCCCCTCTCAATGGTTCGATTCCTTGGAGGTGTGAATATACATTGAAGAGGCGTGAGTAAGGCTAGAGTGCGATAACATCAAAGGTGCAACCCTTCTTCCTGTTGGTGTATATGCCCTGCAGACCAATGTATGGACATGGTCAGGCATTGTTTGGATGTACTTTGATAGAATCAATGAAATTGATATAATCAATAAAGGATTGGTCGTTATTATGCAGATTGCTTTACCTGCGTTGATGTATTGAATTGCATAAATAATGTCCCAGGAGTTTGGATTGGATCCATTCTCATAAGCAATCCCCAGACAAGGTACCTTAGCAGATATGGGACAGCTTTGGTACATGTGAGACTGGTGTATGGGCTGGTTAGGTGCAGGGCACAGTAACGCAGACATACAGGTGCATTGGATGCACTGGAGTGATCCACCGTGAGGATTGACTTGTCTAGTCAACAAGTCAATCTCACATGCAAGAGGTTTTGCATTGATCCTTAGACTTGAGGTATTCATGTCTAGATTTGATGATGGATATGCTTTGATACAGTCTTACGTCTCTCCGTAACTGGGAGATCAAAACGACTGTCATTGGGCATGTCATAAGTCATGTAGAGACATGGATGACCAATAGTAGGATTTGCCCCTTCCTTATTGGAAGCGTGATATCCACCTCGGGGCGCCCCACCTTATTGGTGCATGACAGGAAAGTGTGGCCACACTTGTTGAGTCATGACCAAAGCATTGGATAATAAACTTAAGACTAATCCAATGGCAGGATATCAGTTTAGGCAAAGAGATCTATAATGCAATAGGAATCCTTGTTGCTTGTTAGGAGTTGTTGCCACAATGACTTAAGTCCTATGATATGGGTAGTAGTGATGTGTTGCTAGATACCTCTCACTACTTATGATGTTTACATCATTGCCATTGTCATATGGATCCTACGGGGTCACACGCAATAGACTCTTGACGTTGTTTTATTCAGAAGCCTTAGGATCAAGTTATTGGATAACTTGGATCCATTTGGAAGATTTCATCAACGCCAATGGGCCTGATGAGTTGGAAGAAAGTTATTGGAGCCAAACTTCATTTTTGCCAGGTTGACCCGAAATTGACCTAGATTGGTCACATTTGGATTAGGGTTGCATTGGATTGGATCCAATGGCTTAATCAACCCATGCCATGAATTTTGGGCTAGCTCATTATCCAATGAGGCCCAATAATTAGTTGTCATGAAGAGGTATAAGCAAATAAGGGTATAATGGGGAAGAGTTTCACCCCATTGGCGCCAAGGGCATAATGGGGTGAAGTGGGCGCATGTTGCTTCATAAGGAAGCATTAGGCGCCTCCCCCTTTCATCCATTGATGGTATCTTGCCTCTATGGTAAGTGTTGGGGCTGATATGGCTTGATAGCTCTTTTGGAAAGAGCATAGGCGCATATATCAAGTGGGATAAGATTTATGGTAAAGTCTTAGAGACTTTCCTTATCTCTAAACCCTAATTCCCCTCAAACCTTTGCTTAACCGAAACTCCTCATGCTTGTTGCGCCTAGCCTTTCTCCTTGGATGGAAAGAATGCCTCTAAAGCATGTCTTGGGCTGATATGACAATTGGGCAAATTAGGAAAGGTTGAATGAGGTTTATGGAAAAGTCTTAGAGACTTTCCTTACCACAAACACCTCTCTTCCTAGCCGCCCACTTGGCATGATCTTAGCCCTTAATAAACCATCCCTTGGCTTATAAAAGGGACCCTAGTCGCCTCACTAAGAGGTTGATTCGTGTGGAGGACTTCTAGGAGGCGTGAGCAAGGGCAAAGGGCGACAACCATAGACTTGGCGCAACCCTTCTTCCAAGTGGCCGAAAACATCCTTTCTTCTTCTCCTCTTCTTGGCGCAAAGAGAGATTAGGCTTGGTGACTTCTCCTTCTATTGTCGCAAGCCCCTTTCACTCTTATAGTCATTGGCACATCTTGCATCCAAGTGGCGCAAGCAAGGAAGAAGAAGAAAACAAGTTGGCGGCATCATCTTCCTCATCTCCCCTTCTTGGCGCTTTCATCTTGGAGGTGGCGCAAGAGAAGTGGAGTGAAGTTCTAATTCTCTTCCCGAGGCTAGCACCAAGCATGGAAGGGAGCAACGATCAAGGAGTCGACGCGTGTATACTTGTAGAGGGCGAACACGTGGGCGCCTTCAACATGGCTTCGACATCTAGACAAGCAAAAGAGGTACATCTCTATCACATCCTTGTGTGTACTCCCTCGCATGGATCCTTGGGACCGGAATGTGTTTCGGGTGTAATGCTTCTTCCGCTGCGTCCTGGGACTGCAAAAAATTTAAATTACACCCGGCATTCCCCAACAGTGGTATCAGAGCTACTTGCGAGAAACACAAGGTGTACATGTGCTTGTGTGAAAATTTTTGAAAATTTTTCTTCTATCCATGCGCGTTTAACCTAGAAGGCGCTTTCATCCAATCTTCTCTTCTCAACTCTATGGCCGAAAATTGGATTGTGCTCATGCTTGATTTAAGACCAAAGGCGCACGTAGGTTTTGTCAAGTAGGACCGGCATTGTGTCTTCGGACTGGCCAGGTCTCTTGATCTGACAAAACTGCCAGCCGATAGGGTCTATGAAATCATCATGAAACTTGATCTGAATTTTGGCATGGATTTGGTTAAGAGAGTGCCTTGGATGATGTTGGCGCATAAGGTGCTAAAATTTGACTTTTCCGGATTTTCAAATTTTACATGCGCCACTTGATTGGGTTGATAAGGGCATAGCGAGTGCCCTCCTGTGTTGTGATGTGGAAGCATGTTTCCACGTGTGATGAATGCTTGTAAAATCCCTTTCCACCTGCGTGTGGTTCTGTCCCTATCTTATTGTAATGAATTTTATCTTGTTTAGAATAGATATAGAATTATATGATAGGTTAAGGCTTCGTCTTGACAACAAGGAGTCTTCTTCAATCGGAGTCAGAAGTGGCGCCAGCTTTGGAAGCATGGTGATGGACTTGCGGCTGAAGGAAGGACACTTGCTTTCGGCTTTTGGCATGGGCTGATTTGCTTCAGGGACTTGCAACCCTTGGATGCACGATAACATGTCACATGGCTCGTGACAAGTTATGTGTATGAAAAGGGCTATGACCATATCGACCATACTAGCATGCCTGTGATGGTTTATTATTTTGTCCATTGCATGCCTGTGATGTTTTTCCTTTGCTGCCATAACTATAGGAAAACTGCATGCTAGAAAAGAATAAAACATGCAAAAACTCTCAATACAATATCAAGTCGATAGCCTTCTAACGCGTAGCCCTCATCAAGCTATCGATCGATGGTGTTGTGAACTGTTTCCCACCCTCGTGGGACACACCCACTTATCTTTAGGAGGTGTGTGGTGACAATGATTTCCCCAGTCCAGTTTTAACCTGGGCGTGCCTTCGCAAGGAAATTCGTTGGCCCTGGGCATAACGGTTAGGTTTAGACTTGACTAGTTTTTCATATGTCACTGACATGATGAATTACTAGAGGCAGCTGTTGAGAGGATAGGGTTCTATGTTGTTGTAGGAGTCCCCTTCAAGGGGGAGCGAAACCCTAAGGTGGCGCAAGTGACCTTGTCTTTGTTTTAGCAGCGGAATTAGGGTTTCATAATGATCATCGCATGCAATATGATCAACTTCAACAACATGATAAGGAATTCAAGAGGAAGATCATACCAACGCCATAAGATTGGATGCGGCTTGGAAGCTAGAGAACGATAGGGTTCTCCTCCAAAGTGTGCCACACACAAGATGAAGTTGGCTCACTCCTTGTCGTCCTTGTGCTAGCAAGGCTTCAAGGCTCTTGTCGTATGATGGAGATGGAAAAACACTTTCGGCTAGGGCGATGAAGCTCTTCTTCTTGTCGTCAAGACCAACCTCCTCTCGAATGGATAGACGACCAAGCAAGAAGACAACATGCGTTGAGGCGTTTTCTTAGATGAGGCGTTACATGATTTCCCAATATGGAAAGTCATGAAGCTTTCGCCCACTCAAAGCAAACCGCCCTAAAACGCTTCCACCTTGAACCAACCGTTCAGACATGTGAGAACCGGTTCAATGGAATTCGGTCCAACGCTTTTGGTTCAAAGACCAAACCAAAACAACCCAAGCCATGGTCTAGATCTCTCTCTGAACCAAATGGTTCAAGATCTAACCGTTGATCTCTTGATGCTTCTGATCTCACTGATCTAGCATCACTTCTCTCGATCGAAGCTTACCGATCTCAAGCCCTAATCAATCAAACATGATCAGACCAGATCTCACTTACAATCAGAGTCTAAACTCCTTTAAACTGAATCCAAACAATTCAGTCCACACGATCTGACTTAAGCAAGCCATATCATCAAATTGTGCGACCCTAAGGGTTTCCTTTAAATGTCGGTAACGATAACTTACATTATCACAATCAGTGAGGGGTATCTAGCAACACATCACTGTCTCCCGATATAAAGGAAAGAGTCTTCCAAGACTACACCCAAACCACAGCACAAGTGTGAATCTTCTTCACAAGGCATACATGTTTCCTTTGCCACTGGATGTTCTTATTGGACAAACGTGTTAAGCCTGTGACTCCAATATGATGAGCATGATTAGATCAGATGATCATAGTCATCTGGGTATGGCCATACACTTCCTCAATCATCTCATATAGGGGGGCCCCTTTAGAACATCACACACCTTAAACAAGGAGACGGCAATCCTATATCTATCACTAGTGCCCTAACCTGACTCATGAACAATATCCAAGATAGTCTATAACCATTATGTTTCAAATGATATTGAACTACCTCAAAATAATGCCAATCATCATTTAGAAACACAAGTGATCTCAAGTCAGAGGACATGTGCCACTTGCAGCAAACAAGGAATATTCACATTGTGACAAACAACTGAATATCCTAGTAGGGTCTGTCCAGTACATCCAATGTACCCATGAGTCTACATCTTATTCCATGCTCGAAGCATCCTATAAGATTAGAACACATATTAGTCTCAATCATATCAAGGTTGTCTGATGTTCACCAAGATATCTCGACTAAGGACATATGCATGTCAGCCTAGCTGAACAGCTTTGAGACATTATTCAGAAGTACACTTATTACAGCAGACAAGGTAACAAACTGAATAACAACCATTGCCTTTATAAACATAAGAGTTTATACATGATACTGTTACAATCCTAAGGCCTCAAACATTAGCCTTAAGGGCATACCCCAACAATCTCCCACTTGCACTTAATCTAATGGTTGAGAAATCTCAAACCCATATTATTACAGTGCTTCTCATGCTTCTGCTGCGCCAGAGGCTTGGTAAGCGGGTCAGCCAGATTGTCATCTGTATGAACCTTGCAGATTTTGATCTCGCCCCGATCAATGATCTCCCGGATCAAGTGAAACCGTCTCTGTATGTGCTTGGACTTCTGGTGCGACCGTGGTTCCTTTGCTTGTGCGATTGCTCCAGTGTTATCACAGAAGATAACCAAAGGATCGACACTCGAAGGAACAACACCAAGTTCTCTCACGAACTTACGAATCCACACTGCCTCCTTGGATGCTTCCGAGGCTGTAACATACTCGGCTTCTGTTGTGGAATCAGCAACAGTTGACTGTTTGAAACTCTTCCACACCACCGCTCCTCCATTCAAGCTAAAAACATAGCCTGATTGCGATCGGAAATCATCCTGGTCCGACTGGAACGAAGCGTCAGTATATCCTTCTATACTGAGTTCTTACTGACCACCATATATCAAGAATATATCTTTGGTCCTCCGCAGATATTTTAAAATGTTCTTGACCGTAATCCAGTGCGCCATACCTGGATTACTTTGGAACCGACTGGTCACGCTTAACCCGTAAGCGACGTCTGGGCGAGTACACAACATCGCATACATAATGGACCCAATAGCCGAAGCATATGGCGTATTGTCCATTTCATCTTTCTCAGTCTGTGTTTGCGGACACTGACTCTTCGAAAGATTCAGACCATGTCTGACTGGAAGATATCCACGTTTAGAATTCTCTAAATGAAATCTCTCCAGGACTTTATCGATGTAAGTACTCTGGCACAGCCCGAGAAGCCTCTTAGATCTATCCCTGTAGATCTTCACACCTAATACATAGGCTGCTTCTCCTAGATCTTTCATCTGGAAACATTTCCTTAGCCATGCTTTAACAGCATGCATTTCAGGAATGTCGTTTCCAATGATTAAGATATCATCGACGTAGAGGACTAGGAAAGTAATCACGCTCCCACTAAACCTCTTATATACACACGGGTCATCCTCGTTCTTGATGAAACCAAACTCAGAGATTGATTCATCAAAACGAATATTCCAGCTTCTCGATGCTTGTTTGAGTCCATAAATGGACTTCTTTAACTTGCATATTTTATGACGATCTGATGGATTAGTGAAACCTTCAGGTTGTGTCATATACACATCCTCATCTAGATTTCCATTAAGGAAAGCCGTCTTCACATCCATCTGCCAGATCTCATAATCGTAATATGCAGCTATCACGAAGAGAATCCGAATAGACTTAAACATGGCTACAGGTGAGAAAGTTTCATCATAATCTATCCCGTAGATTTGTTTGAAACCTTTCGCAACTAGCCTGCCTTTATAGGTAACCACGTTACCATCCATGTCAATCTTCTTCTTGAAGATCCACTTACAGCCTATAGGGATTACTCCCGGAGGCGGATCAACCAAATCCCAGACTTGGTTATCTGACATGGAGTCCATCTCGGCTCGCATAGCTTCAAGCCATCTCGCTGAGTCCGGTCCACTGACCGCATCCGCATAAGTAAGGGGTTCATCATTATCAATGACGTAGACTCCGTCATAGCGCTCAGGCTGTCGACGGATCCTTCCCGATCTTCGCGGTTCCCGTGATATCTAAGCCTCAGGTTGTTCAATAACCTGTTCTACCGGCTCAGGCTCATCCAACTGTGCTTGACTACTTTGTCCTTCCTCTGGATTCTCATCCAGCTTTATTTTTCTCCCACTGGCTTCTTGCAGAAGAAATTCCTTCTCAAGAAATACTGCCGTCCGAGCAACAAATACTTTGTTCTCTTTGGGATCGTAGAAATAATAACCCTTAGTTTCCTTAGGGTAACCGACAAAGATACATTTCTCAGATCTGCTCTCCAGTTTTCCAGAGGCGAGCTTTTTGACATAAGCCTCGCAATCCCAGATCCTGATAAATGTCAAGCTTGGCTGTTTCCCATACCATAGCTCATATGGCGTCTTTGAAACTGCCTTGGATGGCACTCGGTTTAGTACCTTTGCAGCTGTTTCCAGTGCAAATCCCCAAAAGGAGTAAGGAAGAGTAGCCTGACTCATCATAGAACGAACCATATCAAGTAACGTTCTATTTCTCCTCTCGGACACACCATTCCATTGCGGTGTTCCTAGTGGAGTGAGCTGTGAGATAATCCCACACTCCTTCAGATAGTCAGTAAACTCTCGACTTAGGTATTCTCCACCTCGATCAGAACGAAGTGCCATGATATTTCGGCCTAGCTGATTTTGTACTTCATTTTTGAACTCTTTGAACTTGTCAAAAGATTCACTTTTATGTCTCATTAGATAGACATATCCATACCTACTGAAATCATCAATAAAGGTAATGAAGTACTGATAGCCACCTCTGGCATGTTTACTAAATGGCCCACACACATCACTGTGTATAAGGTCAAGTAAACCTGAAGCCCTTTGACCTTTGTTAGGAAAAGGTGACTTCGTCATTTTACCCATTAAACAAGCTTTGCATGTATCAATCTCCTCACAGGAGAATGATCCCAGCAGTCCATGATCATGCAACCGCTTAATGCGCTTCTTGTTAATATGGCCTAAACGACTATGTCATAACAAGGTGCTGTCATCAGCATACTTGGCTTTCTTATTATCAATGTTTTGTATAGAATATTCCATGTCCAACATGAATAACCCATTGTTAATTGAACCAGTAGCATAAACAATATTATCAAGAGTAAGATAACACTTTGAAATCTTGCATTCAAAGGAAAACCCTTTCCTGACAAGAGCAGGAATAGAGATAATATTTTTGGTAATACTGGGTACAAAGTAACAATTGTTTAATTCTAATACAATGCCAGATGGTAATGAGATGTAATAATCCCCTACAGCAACAGCAGCAACCCGTGCTCCGTTTCCAACTCGTAGGTCCACCTCATGCTGTCCCACCTGTCTTCTTCTCTTGAGTTCCTGTACATTTGAACAAATGTGAACTCCACATGCAGTGTCGAACACCCATGAAATAGAAGAAGAAGATAACATGACCTTAGTCACATAAATACCTGAGCCAGAAGCAATGCTTCCCCTCTTGTCTCCTTGGAGCGCTTTACAGTCCTTTTTCCAGTGACCCAGCTGGCCACAGTGGAAACACCTGTTGTCCTTCGACCGCTTCACCTTTTGTTTCAGAGCCTTGCTGTAGCTCTTGACAGGGGCCTTGCCCTTCTTCCCCTTCTTCTTGTTCCTAGAAGGAACCATTAAGACAGAGGTTGAAGGCTTTCCCTTCAGAGTCTCCTCAGTAGTCAAGAGCATATTCAGCAGCTCTGCCGGAGTACAATCGATTTTGTTCATATTAAAGTTAATAATGAACGCATCGAAAGAGGGCGGGAGAGACTGCAGAATAATGTCTACAGCAAGCTCCTGATTGATGGTATGCCCCAGTTTCTCTAGAGCCTCCTTGTGCCCAATCATCTTGAGCACGTGAGCTCCCACTGGGCTCCCTTCAGCCAGTTTGCTCTGAAAGAAAAGCTTTGTCAGATTATAGCGTTCTGTCCTCGCCTGTGCAGCATACAGCATCTTGAGGTTCGCTATAATCTCTATAGCCGACATATCCTCATGCTGACGCTGCAGCGGTGGCGTCATAGACGCTAGCATCAGGCAAGCAACATCAATGCTATCATTGACATGCTTTTCAAAGGCATCGCGAACCGCCCTTGCGGCGTTCGCAGCGGGTTGAGGCGGCACAGCCGTCTCGAGGACATACAGTTTCCTCTCTGCCTTAAGAACAATCTTAAGGTGTCCGAACCAGTCTGAGAAGTTTGGCCCAGCAAACTTCTCCCTTTCCAGTAGGGATCGCACATTGAAGCTCATGGTGTTCGTTGCTGCAGGAATCTACAACAATGCAAGAACAGCAAGGTCAGTATCAATGTTAAGAATCAATCAGGACTTAAGAATGATTCTTTTTCTCACTATTTTATCTGGCTGAAAAATCCAGCAAAACAGCCCGAAAGAGTAACACTCTTTTAGTGAGATGGGATACAGATTTCATACTTGGTCTCCGCGTCCCGCTCAGGCGAGATAAGATGCACAGAGAGTACAAGCACTAATTTCTGGTAGGCAGTCCCTGCCAATCGCCCACCCGTGCGATTCCCCTTCATATCGGCAATCCAGCAGACTGTGCCAACTGAGTAGGTACAACACAGTCTCTGATCCCACAGATGGCTGCCTCCATGTGCTACCATATGCGCCACATATGTAGCCAACATGGTCAAGCTGACCTGACCTACTCCCTGGACCACCACGTGCTATGCAGAGCAACGAGAAGCGATAAATCCCTTCTCTGTAACACGCAGGTGAAATCACACACCGTCTGAAGATAGATGGGCGTGCCCACTGAGTGGGTACAACACGGCCCCAACGATAGTCAGAACAGTGAGGTTTCGCATTTGAACGCATTACGTGCTTGGTATGTTAGCGTTTGGATTTTAACGGTCTTTTATCTTCTTACTATCAGGCAAATCCTATGGCTATAGCAGAAGATAAATAACTCATGCAATTCTAATTATTAAACAATAAAAGAAAGCATGGATCTTATGTGGTAAAAGCCCATAAACCCTAAGTAAGACCTTAAGTTAACTTAAGTCTTCACTTTAGCTCTCCTTGGGTCTTTTGCCTCTCATCTGGCCTAGACCAGGGCCAAAGCGCCTTCTGCAGCTCAGGTGTACCCACCAGGTAGATGCGCCTGTCATAGGGTCGAACCCTAGACCTCCCACCTGGTCAAGCCTCTGCTACATGCGCCTCTGCCAACTGTGCTCATGTGCTCATGTCTGATTAAACTTACAATTTAATCTATCTAGACATGAATGACTCGCAGGTCAATTACACATTATAAATTAAATAAAAGTGATGCGCAGATCACAATATAAATTAATTTACAATTTTAATCCAGGCTCGCAGGCCCCAGCACAGCAGACAATTAAAAGGGCAACCCACATAAGATGAAATAAACAAGCACATGGTATCCACTCAACATGTGATCCATATAACAAGAAAATAAAAATTTTGAAAAACCCATTGTTATCAATTTTAATTTTCTTATCTGCCCTACAACCTTACAATGGTCCATTGATAGGGATCCACTCATCATATCTAGTTAGATTCATGCCCTTGCATGCACCAAGTCCTAACTGACTCAAGTTGACCTAATGGTCAACCATGCATGCGCCAAGGGCTGAACAACCATCATGAGTTCTGGCAAAAGGGTGTGACCCCGGGCCTAACTCATGTGTGTTCACTGGTTGTCTCAACCAGACCTCGCTACACGCCTGTGATGCAGTCGACCTATAGCCACCTTGTGCTTGCGCACAGGTGCCATCTGGTCGACTCATCTAGGCTGTCAGATGGTCTGATCAGACTAGTTTGATCCATTCTAGATGATGCTTTCAACCCCATCAACCCATCTAAGGGATCATAGTAGGCGCATTAGATCTAATGGGCGCGCAAGATAAGTTTTTCTTTACAAAACATTAACAAGCGCCAACCAAGACATCATACATGCGCAACATGAGAATAAAACATATATAATCATTTTCGCATGTAACCTAACTTATAGATCTAAGCATGTTGCGCAAACATGGATCATAAAACATGGTGTAGCAATCATAAAACATGCATCAACCGCCTCTGATACCAATTGTAGGAGTCCCCTTCAAGGGGGAGCGAAACCCTAAGGTGGCGCAAGTGACCTTGTCTTTGTTTTAGCAGCGGAATTAGGGTTTCATAATGATCATCGCATGCAATATGATCAACTTCAACAACATGATAAGGAATTCAAGAGGAAGATCATACCAACGCCATAAGATTGGATGCAGCTTGGAAGCTAGAGAACGATAGGGTTCTCCTCCAAAGTGTGCCACACACAAGATGAAGTTGGCTCACTCCTTGTCGTCCTTGTGCTAGCAAGGCTTCAAGGCTCTTGTCGTATGAAGGAGATGGAAAAACACTTTCGGCTAGGGCGATGAAGCTCTTCTTCTTGTCGTCAAGACCAACCTCCTCTCGAATGGATAGACGACCAAGCAAGAAGACAACATGCGTTGAGGCGTTTTCTTAGATGAGGCGTTACATGATTTCCCAATATGGAAAGTCATGAAGCTTTCGCCCACTCAAAGCAAACCGCCCTAAAACGCTTCCACCTTGAACCAACCGTTCACACATGTGTGAACCGGTTCAATGGAATTCGGTCCAACGCTTTTGGTTCAAAGACCAAACCAAAACAACCCAAGCCATGGTCTAGATCTCTCTCTGAACCAAATGGTTCAAGATCTAACCGTTGATCTCTTGATGCTTCTGATCTCACTGATCTAGCATCACTTCTCTCGATCGAAGCTTACCGATCTCAAGCCCTAATCAATCAAACATGATCAGACCAGATCTCACTTACAATCAGAGTCTAAACTCCTTTAAACTGAATCCAAACAATTCAGTCCACACGATCTGACTTAAGCAAGCCATATCATCAAATTGTGCGACCCTAAGGGTTTCCTTTAAATGTCGGTAACGATAACTTACGTTATCACGATCAGTGAGGGGTATCTAGCAACACATCACTGTCTCCCGATATAAAGGAAAGAGTCTTCCAAGACTACACACAAACCACAGCACAAGTGTGAATCTTCTTCACAAGGCATACATGTTTCCTTTGCCACTGGATGTTCTTATTGGACAAGCGTGTTAAGCCTGTGACTCCAATATGATGAGCATGATTAGACCAGATGATCATAGTCATCTGGGTATGGCCATACACTTCCTCAATCATCTCATATAGGGGGGCCCCTTTAGAACATCACACTCCTTAAACAAGGAGACGACAATCCTATATCTATCACTAGTGCCCTAACCTGACTCATGAACAATATCCAAGATAGTCTATAACCATTATGTTTCAAATGATATTGAACTACCTCAAAATAATACCAATCATCATTTAGAAACACAAGTGATCTCAAGTTAGAGGACATGTGCCACTTGCAGCAAACAAGGAATATTCACATTGTGACAAGCAACTGAATATCCTAGTAGGGTCTGTCCAGTACATCCAATGTACCCATGAGTCTACATCTTATTCCATGCTCGAAGCATCCTATAAGATTAGAACACATATTAGTCTCAATCATATCAAGGCTGTCTCATGTTCACCAAGATATCTCGACTAAGGACATATGCATGTCAGCCTAGCTGAACAGCTTTGAGACATTATTCAGAAGTACACTTATTACAGCAGACAAGGTAACAAACTGAATAACAACCATTGCCTTTATAAACATAAGAGTTTATACATGATACTGTTACAATCCTAAGGACTCAAACATTAGCCTTAAGGGCATACCGCAACAGTTGTATCCAGCCCTCGCTGGACATAGGGCGCCTAGTCTGTCTTAACTAAGAGGAATTGTGCGCGGCACAATTGGCTGGCATGCCTACCTAAGGAAACATGGGACTCTCTGTGCATCTCAACTCACCCTCGTGAGTCGCGGAGACCTCGTGTGAAATTAGGATCCTACTCACGTATTTCCAAGTTGAATTTTGAGAGTTATCAACTTGTTTTGGAAATAGTGGGAGCGTAGCATTAAATGCTATATCATAGTACTTATTTTACTTGTTTTATTTTTGTAGATGGCATATCCTGATCTCAGAATGAAACTTTATAAAAACAAACTGGATGGGACAAATTGGACAAACTGGTTCAAAATTTTGTCCAAGATACTAGAACAGGAAAATAAGATGCATCTTCTTGAAAGACCTCCATCCCAGCCCAGTGTGTATTTCACTACTGAGTGGGAGTGGAATATGTATTTTGAACACTGTGAAGATAATGAATAGTACACTGCTCTTGTCTTAGAGTGCATGACCCCAGAGGTCAAGGTAGAGTGTGATGAGATGAAGATTTATGATCTTATCATACATCTCAAAGGGCTCTTCACACCATACTCTATAGACAATGATCAGGAGAGTTCTGTTGGATCTTCAGAAAGTGTGCCTAAATCTGAGTATGACCATGGTTCAGTATCTTCGAGGCTTATACTTCGAAAGACTGGAAATGCATGGGCATTTCGAAGAGGATTGATGGCCAAGAAGAGCATGGCAAAGAAGAAGGGATGTGATCCATCCGCTTCAGGTATTGTGTTACTAAGGTCTTTGTGTCTGCTTCTCATTCATGGGTACTGGGTACCGCATATGAGACTCACATATGTTTTACATGTGCAGGAGCTCATAAGAAGTAGGACGAAGAGGCTTGATGGGTTAGACTCTCGGGTCAGGGACGGAGCATTGGATGCTGCTGTTATCATCTCACTGCCTTGAAGACTTTATATAGAACTTTGCTATTATGTATCAACTTATGTATTAGAACATCATTCCTTTTGGAAAGGACTTCAGTTTGAAATAATAGAAAATATTTTTCTTTAATCTGAGATGTTCTATTGAAGTGATACAATTGACAATAGTTTATGGTTCTATATGTAACACAAGATCAGGTCTAATGATTCAATAAAATCCTCTTATAGCATTGTCTCTTGAACCATAGAACAATGGTCACATCCAAAAGTCCATGGACTATTGGGATCATTATCCTTTCAGGATTATGATACATGTGAGCCTAGTTCAAAGGAACAATGTGACAGATGCTGCCTTCACCATAAAGGGTGGAAGGGTTAGTGGCTTGTTGGATCTATTACACAGCAATGTGTATGGACCCATGAAAACTAGCACTAAGAGGTGTTATATACTTCATCAGGTGTGGGTATACCTTATCCAACCCAAGAACTTTGGAAAAATCCAAGAAGTTTACAAATGAAATATTGAGTCAAATTGAAGGATCTATTAAAGCATCTTGATTGGATCAAGATGATCAGTGGAGAATTTGATGACTGTCCTAAGAAGTGTAGAGTTATCTCACAGCTTACTTAGTACAACACTGTGTTGTGAATTTCAAAGAAAGAAAAGGAACATATTGGATGTGGTTCCATCTTTGAATAGTCATGCAAATATACTACTGTGATGCCATGCAAACAGATGTACTATCACTCCATAAGAATGTGTCTAAGTTAGCTTTTGAGTTGCAAACTGCAAAAATCCCATTTCTTCAATGGAATTGGGAATGTAATATGCAGTGATTCAAAAGAATGTATTTGTGGTGCACTATAGAGTGCTAATTCTATCCCATGGAGAACAAAATATTTGTTGCTCAAAATGCTGTCTCTCTTGAGAAAATATTTCTTTTTGAAAGAAGCTAGTGGGAGTAGTCTTGATTTGGACAAGGTCCAGAATCAACCACAATATAATTAGACACACATGGAGAGAAAAATCTCACTTACAGGTTGAAAGTCAACCTGAGGTTCAAGTAACACAGGAATAACATAAGTATGGACCGATTCGATATGCTGGGCATGACGAATTGTTCATCAAAGCATGAACCTAAGACTTGTCAGGAAATGGAAGCGGTCGGTGGACCAGATTCCAAGAAATGGCTAAGGGCCATGAAAAATCATAATGGACTCCATGTCTGCTAGTCAAGTCTGGGACTTGAATAAGCTGCCAAAGGGGTAACTCCCACAGGCTGTAAAATAAATCTTCTGGGAAGATGACATGGAAGGTAACCTTGTTACCTTAAGAGGCCAGCTAGTGAACACAAATTTCAGGCAAATCCACTGGGTGGATAATAATGAAATTTTTCACCAATAGCTGAGCTTTAAGTCCATTAGGGATCTGCTTGTCATAATTGCATGATCAATTTTGGCATGTTGTTATGATAACTGCTTTTCTTGCATGGACATCTGAAAAGATATCTATAAAGAAATAGCCAGAAGGTTCTCATATCAAGGCCATATAGATATGCATGGTGTTATGTAAGCATGGTTGAAAAGGCCTGTGTTCACAAGAAGATCAGTGGGAGCACCTTAATAGTATTTCTTGTTCTAGATGATTGATGATATTCTTCTCACATGGAATAACATCTCAGCTCTTCACATGGTGAAGAAAAGGTTTGATATGTATTTCAAGAAGAATGGTATAGGGAATGATGCCTACATCCGAGGCATGAGGATCTATGAAGATCCAAGAAAGTCATTGCCCTTTAGTCAATCTATGTTCATCCAAGAGTTTCTTGAAAGGTTTATATTAGATGATTCCCAATATTGAAACCTTCCAGGAAGATATGGTCTGATTCTCTCTAAGATGTTGTGTCCGGTGACACAGCTGGAGAGTAATAACATGGGTCTAAAATCCTGATACATGGTGTGTAGGATGGATCATGTTTTGAAGACCATTTGTGGCAAATGCTTGGAGCATAGCCAACAAGTTTCAATCAGATCTTAGTGTTTAGCACTAGATAGCTGTGAAAACAATCCTTATATATATACTTGGGAAGTATAAAGGATTGGAGTCTAGTCTATGATAGACAGGAAAGAATTTTGTGTACAGGGTACACTGACACTTCGTTCCAGTCTAATGACTATTGATCACAGCCAGGATTTGCGCTTTGCCTTGTTATGGTATTGTGTAAGAGCATTATGCAAACCAAAGTGGCAAGATTCGACAAATAAGGCTGAGTACATTGCAGCTCCTTGTGGCAGCCAAGGAGGCAGCTTCATTGATTTAGTCCCTGGTGCTTGATAGTCCAGTATAGTTCTTACTGGGGCCGTGAGCATGTGTAAAGGAACTTAACACTCAAATATGTACTGCAGCGATATCATCTGATCTTGGAGACCGTGAATAAAGATGATAATTCAAACTTGTTAAAATAAACACGGATAGCAATCTGGAAAAACCCACTGACATAGCCTCTGGCGCAGCGGAAGCTAAATGGGTCATACTAGAGACGTTGGAACTGACTGAACATCAGTTGTCCTTGGTCTTAGTGCAAGTGGGAGATTGTTGGTGTATATGCCCTACAGACCAATGTATGGACATGGTCAGGCATTGTTTGGATGTACTTTGATAGAATCAATGAAATTGATATAATCAATAAAGGATTGGTCGTTATTATGCAGATTGCTTTACCTGCGTTGATGTATTGAATTGCATAAATAATGTCCCAGGAGTTTGGATTGGATCCATTCTCATAAGCAATCCCCAGACAAGGTACCTTAGCAGATATGGGACAGCTTTGGTACATGTGAGACTGGTGTATGGGCTGGTTAGGTGCAGGGCACAGTAACGCAGACATACAGGTGCATTGGATGCACTGGAGTGATCCACCGTGAGGATTGACTTGTCTAGTCAACAAGTCAATCTCACATGCAAGAGGTTTTGCATTGATCCTTAGACTTGAGGTATTCATGTCTAGATTTGATGATGGATATGTTTTGATACAGTCTTACGTCTCTCCGTAACTGGGAGATCAAAACGACTGTCATTGGGCATGTCATAAGTCATGTAGAGACATGGATGACCAATAGTAGGATTTGCCCCTTCCTCATTGGAAGCGTGATATCCACCTCGGGGCGCCCCACCTTATTGGTGCATGACAGGAAAGTGTGGCCACACTTGTTGAGTCATGACCAAAGCATTGGATAATAAACTTAAGACTAATCCAATGGCAGGATATCAGTTTAGGCAAAGAGATCTATAATGCAATAGGAATCCTTGTTGCTTGTTAGGAGTTGTTGCCACAATGACTTAAGTCCTATGACATGGGTAGTAGTGATGTGTTGCTAGATACCTCTCACTACTTATGATGTTTACATCATTGCCATCGTCATATGGATCCTACGGGGTCACACGCAATAGACTCTTGACGTTGTTTTATTCAGAAGCCTTAGGATCAAGTTATTGGATAACTTGGATCCATTTGGAAGATTTCATCAGCGCCAATGGGCCTGATGAGTTGGAAGAAAGTTATTGGAGCCAAACTTCATTTTTGGCAGGTTGACCCGAAATTGACCTAGATTGGTCACATTTGGATTAGGCTTGCATTGGATTGGATCCAATGGCTTAATCAACCCATGCCATGAATTTTGGGCTAGCTCATTATCCAATGAGGCCCAATAATTAGTTGTCATGAAGAGGTATAAGCAAATAAGGGTATAATGGGGAAGAGTTTCACCCCATTGGCGCCAAGGGCATAATGGGGTGAAGTGGGCGCATGTTGCTTCATAAGGAAGCATTAGGCGCCTCCCCCTTTCATCCATTGATGGTATCTTGCCTCTATGGTAAGTGTTGGGGCTGATATGGCTTGATAGCTCTTTTGGAAAGAGCATAGGCGCATATATCAAGTGGGATAAGATTTATGGTAAAGTCTTAGAGACTTTCCTTATCTCTAAACCCTAATTCCCCTCAAACCTTTGCTTAACCGAAACTCCTCATGCTTGTTGCGCCTAGCCCTTCTCCTTGGATGGAAAGAATGCCTCTAAAGCATGTCTTGGGCTGATTTGACAATTGGGAAAATTAGGAAAGGCTGAATGAGGTTTATGGAAAAGTCTTGGAGACTTTCCTTACCACAAACCCCTCTCATCCTAGCCGCCCACTTGGCATGATCTTAGCCCTTAATAAACTGCCCCTTGGCTTATAAAAGGGACCCTAGTTGCCTCACTAAGAGGTTGATTCGTGTGGAGGACTTCTAGGAGGCGTGAGCAAGGGCAAAGGGCGACAACCATAGACTTGGCGCAACCCTTCTTCCAAGTGGCCGAAAACATCCTTTCTTCTTCTCCTCTTCTTGGCGCAAAGAGAGATTAGGCTTGGTGACTTCTCCTTCTATTGTCGCAAGCCCCTTTCACTCTTATAGTCATTGGCGCATCTTGCATCCAAGTGGCGCAAGCAAGGAAGAAGAAGAAAACAAGTTGGCGGCATCATCTTCCTCATCTCCCCTTCTTGGCGCTTTCATCTTGGAGGTGGCGCAAGAGAAGTGGAGTGAAGTTCTGATTCTCTTCCCGAGGCTAGCACCAAGTGTAACATCCCGTTATCTTAACCCCAAACAAGCAACACAAATCATAGAGAAACAGGATGTTATCATACAAGATCGATTCACATGCTAGGTAAAACCAAGTTCAAGAAAGCACGATTTGAAAATTTTCAAGAATCCATACATAGAATCTCAGCGAAAACACAATGTCAGAAATGTACCTGCCACCACGCAATCCTTGCACTAGACATATGCAAGGCAACAGTTATATTAAATCCGATTGCAAAAATACCAATCGACTCAAATTGAAAACCAAAGTCACAATATCGATTTTATAAATTCATAACTAACATCAATGATACCAAACACCGAAACCAGGCCAAAGCCCGCGATGACACAAAAATCAATTAACTGAAAACTGCCACAACTGGCAACACAAGTTCACATAATTCCCATAGTTCACATAGTTCGGCCACAACCGGCCCCAGATAATTAAGCACAAAAGTCTTATCACAACATCCATATAAAATGCTAACTCAAGAAATGCGCCCCTGCTCTACACCTGAAAATAGTGATGGAGTGAGCTACACAGCCCAGTGAGTGGATAGTCTCAAACGACCATCCATAACATACACTCAAAAATACATGCAGATTATTTTAAAAATATTTAACAGAATATCATGTCAACATATAACAAAATTAAAGGACAGAACTCATATAAAACAATCAGGTGTAAACTGCTAAGACATCATTGTCACCAAAGAGTAACCAGGGTTCTAGAGCTATACTCTAAACCAACTAATGACTTAATTAACCTAGTTGTCCAGCATATTCAATAGTGACCATTATGGTCCAACCCGGCTTTGGCCTAAGCACTGGGAGAAGCCTGCAAATCACATGCAACATATATACATGGACAGTGAGTAGACTCAAGAGGTAATCCCCACCCGGTCAAGATGTGATACCTTGATCTACACCACCCCATAATCACAAAAATCTAAGCGTCTAAGAGTGATGACATCAAGAGGTGGCCCCTGTCCGACCAAGACATGGCACTTTGCGTCTTATATCACTCGTTCTCCCAAAGGGTTCCTTAACTGGACAACACCAGACACATCTTATATCTTATTTCACAAAAGTGGACTCCTAAGTGTCAACTAAACTCTAGGATAGTCATTTTTATCACAATAATCACATCAGGCAGGCTGAACAACAACCCCCTCACATATCACCAGGCAGGCTGAACAACAACCCCCTCACATATCACAGTACAGGGCTGAAATCTCCAACCCTTAACATATCACATATAGACTATCCCCTTGAGTACACAGTTACACTTAGCCTTAGTCCTAACCATTCCATGACCACAACACATATTATTCGAAAATCACATAACCACATAATATTCGAAAATCACATAACCACATAATATTCAAAAATCACATAATCACATAATATTCAAAAATCACATAATCACATAATATTCAAAAATCACATAATCACATAGTAGTGTAGTCCTTAGGTTTCATGCTGATTAGTTCAGTCTAACCTTGCTATGTTATCACCCAAATTTCTCAAACAAAGATACATGGCCAATATATAACCAAAAATATATAACAGGCTACACACAAAAAGAAACATTCATGGATTGCATTTAACAAGCATCCATAAAATCAACATAAAATTAAAAATTCATATTCTTACAATCTACTTCACAAAACATCACATGTAGCCCACAGTATCTAGCATATTGTCTACTTAAAATTTAAAACCCTAATTAACAAGAATGTCATGCTCAAAATCACTGATTTAAAGCTTCCTAAATTCCCTATAAAAAATATCTTAAATTCGGTTTTCATGAAGAATTATCTTAATTTCGGTTTCCATGAATAAACATCTTGAATTCGGTTATAAACATCTTAAATTCGGTTTTCATGATAAATAATATCAAGATTTCGGTTTTCAACATGGTAAAGTTTCCAAGAAATCAAATGTATCATATAACACAAACATAACCAAATTGATAGATCTAATAAGACACTCCACTCACCTCAACCGAGAATACCAAGATGAAGATCTCTCCAAAATTTTCGTCTAAGCCTTGAAGTTCCACCAAATATCGCCACCAATGGAAGAGAAATACCACCAAACACCAAAGACGCCGGCCAAGGGAAGAAAGGAAGAAGAAGAAAGGAATTTCGCCTCCAAGCCTCCAAGAATCGCCCAAGCCTTCAAGCCGTCGCCCTAAGGTTTCTTCCAAGCCAAAAAAACGCCAATTCTCCTACCCTAACCGAAATTACCCACTTGAATTTTTGGTTTTTAAATTTTAAACCCGCTAACGAATTAATTCAAATAGGGTTTAACCCACTAACTAATTAATTCGAATTTTAAACCCAAAACCCATAGTTAACTAATTTTAACCATTAACTAACAATTAACCATTCACTTAAACGAAAATCCAATAAGGATTTAATTAATATCCAATAAGGTCTAATTAATTAACCAACAAGCTCTAGTTAATTAACTTAAAATTAACAACCAATAAATTCTAATCAATTAATTACAAATTAACAATCAATAAGCCAGTTAATTAACATCCAATAAGCTAGTCAATTAACATCCAATACTGCTTAACGTAATATCCAAGTCAATGATTTTATTTAAATCAAAAATAATACTTACCAGGGCTTAAGATCCTTGGATCTTACATCCCTCCCTCCTTATAAAGCTTTAGTCCTCTAAAGCTCAGCATTCATATCATCAAAAAGATAAGCATAAAACTTTCTCATATCAGCTTCAGTCTCCCAAGTCGCCTCCTCAACCGACTGATTTCCCAAGATAACCTTTACCAAAGGTATAGACTTATTCCTCAGAACCTTATCCTTTCTATCAACAATCCGGAGAGGTCTTTCTTCAAAGGTCAAATCACTCTGAATCTGAAGAGGTTCCAACTCCAATACATGAGATGGATCAGGATGATATTTCCTCAAAGCAGAAACATGGAACACATTATGCACATGATCCATAGCAGGAGGTAAAGCTAACCTGTAAGCCACTGGACCAACTCTCTCAATAATGTCAAACGGGCCTACAAACCTAGGGCTCAAATTGCCCTTTTTGCCAAACCTCATAACACCCTTAGTAGGTGACACCTTTAAGAAAACATGATCCCCTACCATAAACTCCAAGGGACGACGACGGTCATCAGCATAACTCTTCTGTCTGTCCCGAGAAATCTTTAGTTTATTCTGTATCTCTCTGACCTTATCAGTAGTCTCCTGAACTGCATCAGATCTCAAAATCATTCTGTCACCAGTTTCCTCCCAACACAAGGGAGTCCTACACCTTCTCCCATACAAAGCCTCATAAGGAGCCATCTGAATACTGGAGTGGAAACTATTATTATAAGTGAACTCTATCAAAGATAGATCCCGGTTCCACTCAGAACTCCAATCAACCACATAAGCTCTCAACAGGTCTTCTAGAGTCTGTATAGTACGCTCCGTCTGGCCATCAGACTGAGGATGGTATGCTGTACTAAAACTCAACTTAGTACCCAAACCTTCCTGTAAGCTCTTCCAAAACCTGGACAGAAATCGAGAGTCCCTATCAGACACAATATCAACAGGCACTCCGTGCAGTCTGACTATCTCATCAATATACAATCTAGCCAGTCTCTCTAAAGGATAAGTCATCTTGATCGGAAGAAAGTGGGCTGATTTAGTGAGTCTATCAACAATCACCCAAATAGCATCATGACCCAATCTGGTTCTGGGCAAACCACACACAAAATCCATACTGATGCATTCCCACTTCCACTCAGGAATAGGAAGGGGCTGCAACAAACCACCAGGCTTCTGGTGTTCAGCCTTTACCGTCTGACAGGTTAAACACCTAGAGACAAAATCAAATACTTCTTTCTTCATACCCGGCCACCAAAAGCTCTTCTTGAGGTCCTGATACATCTTAGTTACACCAGGATGTAGAGAATATTTGGAGTTATGGCTGCCCTCCAATATTTCTTTCCTCAAGCTCGGTTCCTCAGGGACACACACCCTTCCACGAAACCGAAGAACACCATCATCAGACAAGCTAAAATCCTGAACTGCGCCTGTAACCAAACTATCCCTGATCTGAACTAATTTCGGATCCACTGACTGCTGATCTCTGATTTTCTGCAACAAAGCAGACTGTACTCTGAGGAAAGCCACATAACCCGACTGAACTTTAGGAGAAACACTGATCCTGAGATCGCTGAACTCCTGTAGTAACTGCCACTCACTGACCCGTAGTGCTGCTACTGAAGTAACTGGATGTCTGCTCAGTGCATCAGCCACTACATTGGCCTTTCCAGCCTGATACTGAATAGAGAAGTCATAGTCTTTGATCAACTCCATCCATCTTCTCTGTCTCATGTTCAACTCCTTCTGAGTGAAGATGTACTTGAGACTCTGGTGGTCAGTGAACAGATCAAACTCTTGACCCAACAAATAGTGACGCCATATCTTCAGAGCAAAGAGTACGGCCGCCAACTCTAAGTCATGAGTAGGGTAATTCAACTCATACTCCTTCAGCTGTCTCAAAGCATAGGCTACCACAGAACCCTTCTGCATCAAGACACAACCCAACCCTTTGCCCGAAGCATCCGTATAGATAGTAAACCTTTCCCCATCACTAGGAATAATGAGGATCGGCGTACTAGTCAACCTCCTCTTCAGTTCCTGAAAGCTCTCTTCACACTTGTCATCCCAATTAAACTTGGCCTCCTTCCTGGTCAATTTAGTTAAAGGACCCGCCAGCTTGGAGAATCCCTCAACAAACCTCCGGTAGTAACCTGCTAAACCCAGGAAACTTCTGATCTCAGTAGCACTAGTCGGTCTTCCCCAATCAAGGATAGCTTGCACTTTAACTGGATCCACAGACACCCCCTGACCAGAAATCACATGCCCAAGGAAACTGATCTTTTCTAGCCAAAACTCACACTTACTGGCCTTGGCATATAATCGGTTCTTCCTCAGGATCTCCAGCACTCTGCGCAAGTCACTGACATGATCCGAAGTAGTCCGAGAGTACACCAAGATATCATCTATGAAGACTACCACACATGAATCAAGTAATTCATGAAATACCCTGTTCATCAAATCCATGAAGACAGCAAGTGCATTCGTCAGTCCAAAAGGCATAACAAGAAATTCAAAATGCCCATACCTGGTCCTGAAAGCAGTCTTAAATATATCCTCATCCTTGACCCTAAGCTGATAATACCCTGATCTCAGGTCAATCTTAGAGAACACTGTCGCTCCCTGTAATTGATCAAATAGATCATCAATTCTGGGGAGAGGATACTTATTCTTGATAGTCGCTTGGTTCAGTTGCCTGTAGTCTATACACATCCTCAGGGTTCCATCTTTCTTCTTTACAAACAGCACTGGCGCTCCCCAGGGAGAAGCACTAGGCCGGATGTAACCTTTCTCCAGCAATTCCACCAATTGCTTCTTAAGTTCAGCCAACTCTGAGGTAGCAATGCGGTAGGGAGCTCTGGAGATAGGTGCCGTACCTGGCGCCAACTCAATGCCAAACTCTACCTCTCGAATTGGTGGCAAGCCTGAAAATTCCTCAGAGAACACATCAGGAAACTCTTTCACCACCGCCATCTGAGTCAAATCAGGAGTAGAATCATCCTGCACCTTAACATGCGCAAGATAACCCTTGCACCCACTAGCAAGTAACTTCCTGGCCTGCAGGAAAGATATCACATGCGGTCCTTGGTCTGACACTAGACCTCTCACAAAAATTCGATTCCCATCTAGCAGATTCAAGGTGATTACTTTCTCAAAGCAATCCACAATGGCATGATGTGAGGATAACCAATCCATACCTAGGATGACATCATAGTCTTGCATGTCTAAGAGGATTAGATCTACAAGAAACTCATAACCCTCTACATGCACTACACAATCAGCACAAACAGTGTCTGCAGATAATGATTATCCTAAGGGAGTACTCACAGACACAATATAATCTAGCACCTTAGGTATTACAGGTAAACATGCAGCAAATCTAACAGATACAAAAGACAAATTTGCACCAGGGTCAAATAAGATGCGAGCTAACTGATCAAATACAAATAAGGTACCTTCCACGACGGATCGGGAAGCCCGTGTATCCTTCTCAGCCACAGCATAAACTCGAGTTTGGACTGTAGGCTTATCTGCGCCTCTCTGCTGCATCTCAGGTTCTTTGCAGTCCTTGACCATATGCCCAGGTTTCTTACACCTGAAGCAAACACCATTCTTCTTATAACAGTCCCTCATCAAATGTCCCTTGAGCCCACAATGATGACAAGTCCGGTCCTCGGTGATACTGTTCTTTACATCCCTGGTATCCCTGAACTGCTGCGGTGCATCCCTGGACTGCTGCGGTGCCTTGTAAGAGTAAGGCTTATACCTGCTCTTCTTGTAGTCCTTATGCCTAGGGTACTTCTTACCCTTGCCGCCATTACCATACTGAGGAGCTGCCGCCTCAGCTGCAGGAACCACCGTCACGGCCACACTAGAACTCCTCTCAGATATGTACCTCTCAATGGTGCGTGCTCGTCCAACAGTCTCAACGTAAGTCTCCAAGTGCTGAGCACCAACCTGCTCCCGAATGTCCCATCTGAGACCTCTGAGAAACTTGGTAGCCCTCCTCTTTTCAGTGTTTATCAGGTGAGGGGCATACTTTCCCAACTTAGTGAACCGTAACTCGTACTAGTCCACAGTCATATCACCCTGCTCCAGATGAATAAATTCCACCTCTCGGTCCTCCACCAAGCTATCGGGGAAGTACTTCTCATTAAATTGAGACAAGAAATAGGGCCAATCTACTGTTTCATGTCTTTCTTCAGCAAGCCTCACCACGCCCTTCCACCACTCATCTGCGTCACCACGCATCATATAGGTGGTCAGACACAGCTTGTCCTCATCTGTGCAACGCATGACTTGAAAAATCTTGTCCAAAACCAACTGCCAGTTCTCTGCAGTACTTGATTCTGAGCCCCCCATAAAAAGAGCTAGGACCCAGTTTCTGGAATTCACTCACAAGTGAGGCATAGCGCCTGTGAGTGTCCTCCTGAGAGTCAGTCCCCACTCCTCGCGTAGTAGTCTGGGATCTCTCCTGTGTCAATTGCTGCAAGAGCTGCTGTTGCGCTTCTTGATGCTGAGTCTGTTGCTGCTGCAGCACCTGAGCCTGCCTCTCTATCATGGCACCCTGTTGCTGTACCATGCCTGTTAGAGTCGCAATGGCTCTCGTGAGATCCGAGGTCTGCTCGCCTTCACTACTAGCATTTCCTCTGGATCGCACCATCTTAAATTCCTACACACACATACCAAAGTCAGGAATGCAAACATAAACCTATCAGATGTCTAGCAATACACAAACATGTTTTCCCCCGAACTAAGTTTTAGCTAGCCAACTGCCTCTGATACCATTCTGTAACATCCCGTTATCTTAACCCCAAACAAGCAACACAAATCATAGAGAAACAGGATGTTATCATACAAGATCGATTCACATGCTAGGTAAAACCAAGTTCAAGAAATCACGATTTGAAAATTTTCAAGAATCCATACATAGAATCTCAGCGAAAACACAATGTCAGAAATGTACCTGCCACCACGCAATCCTTGCACTAGACATATGCAAGGCAACAGTTATATTAAATCCGATTGCAAAAATACCAATCGACTCAAATTGAAAACCAAAGTCACAATATCGATTTTATAAATTCATAACTAACATCAATGATACCAAACACCGAAACCAGGCCAAAGCCCGCGGTGACACAAAAATCAATTAACTGAAAACTGCCACAACCGGCAACACAAGTTCACATAATTCCCATAGTTCACATAGTTCACATAGTTCGGCCACAACCGGCCCCAGATAATTAAGCACAAAAGTCTTATCACAACATCCATATAAAATGCTAACTCAAGAAATGCGCCCCTGCTCTACACCTGAAAATAGTGAGGGAGTGAGCTACACAGCCCAGTGAGTGGATAGTCTCAAATGACCATCCATAACATACACTCAAAAATACATGCAGATTATTTTAAAAATATTTAACAGAATATCATGTCAACATATAACAAAATTAAAGGACAGAACTCATATAAAACAATCAGGTGTAAACTGCTAAGACATCATTGTCACCAAAGAGTAACCAGGGTTCTAGAGCTATACTCTAAACCAACTAATGACTTAATTAACCTAGTTGTCCAGCATATTCAATAGTGACCATTATGGTCCAACCCGGCTTTGGCCTAAGCACTGGGAGAAGCCTGCAAATCACATGCAACATATATACATGGACAGTGAGTAGACTCAAGAGGTAATCCCCACCCGGTCAAGATGTGATACCTTGATCTACACCACCCCATAATCACAAAAATCTAAGCGTCTAAGAGTGATGACATCAAGAGGTGGCCCCTGTCCGACCAAGACATGGCACTTTGCGTCTTATATCACTCGTTCTCCCAAAGGGTTCCTTAACTGGACAACACCAGACACATCTTATATCTTATTTCACAAAAGTGGACTCCTAAGTGTCAACTAAACTCTAGGATAGTCATTTTTATCACAATAATCACATCAGGCAGGCTGAACAACAACCCCCTCACATATCACCAGGCAGGCTGAACAACAACCCCCTCACATATCACAGTACAGGGCTGAAATCTCCAACCCTTAACATATCACATATAGACTATCCCCTTGAGTACACAGTTACACTTAGCCTTAGTCCTAACCATTCCATGACCACAACACATATTATTCGAAAATCACATAACCACATAATATTCGAAAATCACATAACCACATAATATTCAAAAATCACATAATCACATAATATTCAAAAATCACATAATCACATAATATTCAAAAATCACATAATCACATAGTAGTGTAGTCCTTAGGTTTCATGCTGATTAGTTCAGTCTAACCTTGCTATGTTATCACCCAAATTTCTCAAACAAAGATACATGGCCAATATATAACCAAAAATATATAACAGGCTACACACAAAAAGAAACATTCATGGATTGCATTTAACAAGCATCCATAAAATCAACATAAAATTAAAAATTCATATTCTTACAATCTACTTCACAAAACATCACATGTAGCCCACAGTATCTAGCATATTGTCTACTTAAAATTTAAAACCCTAATTAACAAGAATGTCATGCTCAAAATCACTGATTTAAAGCTTCCTAAATTCCCTATAAAAAATATCTTAAATTCGGTTTTCATGAAGAATTATCTTAATTTCGGTTTCCATGAATAAACATCTTGAATTCGGTTATAAACATCTTAAATTCGGTTTTCATGATAAATAATATCAAGATTTCGGTTTTCAACATGGTAAAGTTTCCAAGAAATCAAATGTATCATATAACACAAACATAACCAAATTGATAGATCTAATAAGACACTCCACTCACCTCAACCGAGAATACCAAGATGAAGATCTCTCCAAAATTTTCGTCTAAGCCTTGAAGTTCCACCAAATATCGCCACCAATGGAAGAGAAATACCACCAAACACCAAAGACGCCGGCCAAGGGAAGAAAGGAAGAAGAAGAAAGGAATTTCGCCTCCAAGCCTCCAAGAATCGCCCAAGCCTTCAAGCCGTCGCCCTAAGGTTTCTTCCAAGCCAAAAAAACGCATTGATAGATCTAATAAGACACTCCACTCACCTCAACCGAGAATACCAAGATGAAGATCTCTCCAAAATTTTCGTCTAAGCCTTGAAGTTCCACCAAATATCGCCACCAATGGAAGAGAAATACCACCAAACACCAAAGACGCCGGCCAAGGGAAGAAAGGAAGAAGAAGAAAGGAATTTCGCCTCCAAGCCTCCAAGAATCGCCCAAGCCTTCAAGCCGTCGCCCTAAGGTTTCTTCCAAGCCAAAAAAACGCCAATTCTCCTACCCTAACCGAAATTACCCACTTGAATTTTTGGTTTTTAAATTTTAAACCCGCTAACCAATTAATTCAAATAGGGTTTAACCCACTAACTAATTAATTCGAATTTTAAACCCAAAACCCATAGTTAACTAATTTTAACCATTAACTAACAATTAACCATTCACTTAAACGAAAATCCAATAAGGATTTAATTAATATCCAATAAGGTCTAATTAATTAACCAACAAGCTCTAGTTAATTAACTTAAAATTAACAACCAATAAATTCTAATCAATTAATTACAAATTAACAATCAATAAGCCAGTTAATTAACATCCAATAAGCTAGTTAATTAACATCCAATACTGCTTAACGTAATATCCAAGTCAATGATTTTATTTAAATCAAAAATAATACTTACCAGGGCTTAAGATCCTTGGATCTTACACCAAGCGTGGAAGGGAGCAACGATCAAGGAGTCGACGCATAGATACTTGTAGAGGGCGAACACGTGGGCGCCTTCAACATGGCTTCGACATCTAGACAAGCAAAAGAGGTACATCTCTATCACATCCTTGTGTGTACTCCCTCGCATGGATCCTTGGGACCGGAATGTGTTTCGGGTGTAATGCTTCTTCCGCTGCGTCCTGGGACTGCAAAAATTTTAAATTACACCCGGCATTCCCCAACACTTCCTTCAAGTGGCCGAAACTCCTCTCCTTCCTCTTCTCTTAGCGTGACTTGGAGGACTTGGAGGCGCCACTTCTTCATCTTCCTAAGGGCCGAAACTCCTATTCTCCTTCTTCTCTTGGAGTGAAGAGGACAAGGAGTTGGCGGCTAACATCTTGCACTTGGCGCAACTTCTCTTGAAGGTGGCGCAAGCAAGGTGAAGGCTCGATTCTCTTCCCGAGGCTAGCACCGAGCGTGGAAGGGAGCAACGATCAAGGAGTCGACGCGTGGATACTTGTAGAGGGCGAACACTTGGGCGCCTTCAACATGGCTTCGACATCTAGACAAGCAAAAGAGGTACAACTCTAACACATCCTTGTGTCCTCTCTCTCGCATGGATCCTTGGGATTGGAATGTGTTTCGGGTGTAATGCTTCTTCCGCTGCGTCTTGGGACTGCAAAAATTTAAAATTACACCCGGCATTCTCTAACACAACATGTTATAGACCTTGTCCCTGGGTCCACTTTTCCCAACCTTCCTCATTATAGGATGAACCCTACTGAGCACACCAAACTTAAAAGACAGGTAGATGATCTCTTAGCCAAGGGTTACATTAGGGAAAGCCTTAGCCCATGTGCCGTTCCAGCCCTCTTGATCCCCAAGAAGGATGGCAGTTGGCGCATGTGTATAGACTGCCGTGCCATAAACAAGATAACTGTGAAGTATAGATTCCCTATCCCAAGGTTAGATGATATGTTAGACATGCTAGTTGGGTCTAGATGGTTCACCAAACTTGATCTTAGGAGTGGATACCATCAAGTTAGAGTTAGAGAAGGAGATGAATGGAAAACCGCTTTCAAAACGAAAGATGGTTTATATGAGTGGTTAGTGATGCCCTTTGGCTTAACTAACGCCCCTTCCACTTTTATGAGGCTCATGACACAGGTCCTGAAACCTTATATATGTAGATTCCTAGTTGTTTACTTTGATGACATCTTAATTTTTAGCAAAACTAAGGAAGCTCACCTAGACCATCTCAGAAGAACCCTTGACTTACTTAGGAAAGAGAAGCTTTACATTAACTTGAAGAAATGTTCTTTCCTCTCTAGCAGTGTTGTCTTTCTAGGGTTCATAGTGTCTGAGCATGGCCTTCAAGCTGACCCATCTAAGGTCCAAGCTACCCTAGACTAGCCAGAACCCAAAACTCTCACTGAAGTTAGGAGCTTCCATGGCTTAGCTACCTTCTACCGAAGGTTTATTAGAAACTTCAGTACTATTGTTGCCCCTATTACTAGTTGCTTAAAACTAGGAGATTTTACTTGGAATAAACCTGCTAGCCGAGCCTTTAGTGAACTCAAAGTTAGAATGACCACAGCCCTAGTCCTCAAACTCCCTGACTTCAGCAAAGTCTTTGAGGTTGACTGTGATGCCTCTGGGATTGGCATAGGAGGGACCCTCAGTCAAGAAAGTCACCCTGTTGCCTTTTTCAGTGAAACACTCAATGAGGCAAAACATAAGTATTCAACTTATGACTGAGAGTTCTATGCTGTAGTTCAATCTCTTAGATATTGGAGGCATTACCTGATCCATAATGAGTTTATCCTTAATAGTGACCATCAGGCTTTGTCCTACCTTAGTGCTCAAAAGAAGTTGAACTTTAGGCATGCCAAGTGGGTAGAGTATATCCAGCAATACACTTTTGTTTTAAAACACAAATCAGGAAAGGAAAACAAAGTAGCTGATGCTTTAAGTAGGGTTACTTTACTTATGCAAAAATTACGTGTTCAAGTTACTGGCTTTGAAAATATGAAAACTGCCTATATTGATTGTCCTGACTTTGCTTCTATACATGCCGCGCTTAGTGTTGATCCCCTAAGTCATCCTTTGTACACCCTTAGGGATGGGTTCTTATTTCTTGGACCTATACTTTGTGTCCCTAAGACCTCAATCCGAGAATTCCTCATTTGGGAATTGCACGGAGGAGGGTCTGCAGGTCACCATGGTCGGGATAAAACCCAAACCTTGGTTGAGGAGAGGTTCTTTTGGCCGAACCTCAACATGGATGTTGCTAAGGTGGTTAGCCACTGTAGGACATGCCAGATAACTAAGACCCATAAGCATAGTGCTGGACTCTACACCCCGCTACCCATTCCTCAAGCTCCATGGCAAGACCTAAGCATGGATTTTATCCTAGGACTGCCCAGAACATGTAGCAAGAATGACTCCATCTTTGTAGTCGTAGATAGATTCACTAAGATGGCCCATTTCATTCCTTTCTATAAAACCTCTGATGCCTCTCACATAGCCAAATTATTTTTTAAGGAGGTTGTTAGGCTACATGGTACCCCCTTACCATAGTTTCTGATGGGGACACCCGATTCGTTAGTTATTTTTGGAAGACTTTGTGGACCTTACTAGGCACCAAACTGAAGTTCTCTACAGCCTATCATCCCCAAACGGATGGTCAGACTGAGGTGGTCAACCGATCACTAGGGAACATCCTTAGAAGCCTTGTAGGTGAACACCCCGGCACTTGGGACAAACTTTTGCCCACCGCCGAGTTCTCCTACAATAGTGTTGTGAATAGGACTACAGGTCTCTCCCCTTTTCAGGCCAACTTAGGGTATCAGCCTAAGAAACCCATTGATCTGATTGCCTTACCCAAAAATTTAAAACCTTCTTTATCAGCTCGTGATTATGCGTTTAATATTTCACAATTGCACCATGAGATTCTTAGCAAAATTCTAGACTCTACTGTTTCATATTGCGAAGCTGCTAACAAGAAACACCGAGAAAGGTTATTCAATATAGGTGATCATGTGATTCTGTGAGTCCGTGAGGAGCGTATCTAAGGACACGGACGCAAGCTGGATGCAAAGGGTTTGGGACCCTTCACCATAATGGGCAAGATCAACAACAACGCATACGTGCTTGATCTGCCTCCAGAATTGGGGATCCCCACCACTGCTAACGTGGAGGATCTCACAGCTCACAAGGAGCCTCTCTCACTCCAAGAATCGGAGGCCCCCTTCGATCCAGAGATAGTGGATATCCTTGAGCACCAGACTCGACTCACTCCTGACGAGGTACAACTATTTTACTGCGTTAACTTTTCTAATGGTGAGGAGGCATGGCTCCCCGAGGTAGAGCTAGCCCTGGCTGCTCCAGATTTGCTCCAAGGATTCAAGGATAATTCTCCTGAGGAGAATTTTTCCTACCCGGGGGGAAATGATGGAGGGCCTAACACAGCTCTTAGAAGATCCACTAGGGCTCAGAGGAAGCCCATCAGGTATGGCTTCACTTAGAGCCCACTTTACTTTTCAGTACTTTCCTTATTTGCATTGCATAGCATGATAGGTTAGTTCCACCCCAAAGTCTATCATGTAGTTTACTTTTATAAATGTTGTTGGTAGGTTGTGCATTGTAATGTCATAGTAGGTTAGTGCATGTAGTTTGGTTACATTAATATTCATCTCAAGGTATACAAATCAGCTAGCTCACCACACTTCAAGAAGCTAGCTCCCATTTTGGAAGGTTCACTTCAAAGTAGTTCAAAGAGAGACTTCCAACTCAACTCAACATCAAGCTCCACTTCAATTATTCCCTTCCAATTGAAGAGAGGCCATCCCATGGAATTATTTGCGCCATCTACAACAACAAGGCTCATCTAGATCCACAATTGAAGGAGGCGCCCATCTAGATCCACAAATCAAGGAGTTGCGCCTTCAAGATCCACAATTAGGGGAGTTGCGCCATCAAGATCCACAATTAGGGGAAGGCTTATTTCCTACTTCTCATTGCCGCCCAAGACAACAAGGAAGGTTTTCAAAATTCAAACTCTCCCTCATATGTGAAAGGGGGCGAAACCCTAATATGGCGCATATAAAATTTTGCAAAGGCGGAATCTAGGGTTTCCTAGGATCGCATGCATGAATATATGATCAACTTGAAGATTGTATAGATCAAAACAAAAGGATCATACCATAGCCATGATTGGATGGCGACTTGGAAGCAAGAGAACGATGGGGCTCTCCTCCAAAGTGGACGCACACAAGGTGAAGACGGCTACTCCCTTGTCTTCTTTGTGCTAGCAAAGCTTCAAGGTGTCCTAGTTGTATGGAGGAGATGAGATGAATTCCTTTTTGCTGGCCGAATCCCCTTCTTGGCGTGAAGACCACCCAAGACGAGAGCAAGAAGATGCAAGTCGGCGAGAGAGTGAGGAGCCTTCTCACGTTCGAAAACGTTGAGCGTTTTCAACAAGGGAAAACGTCTTTCTAAAAATAGAAAGCACTAACTCCTCATTCAACTCCCACGTTACCATCTCTTAATCGAACCATTCGAACCATACGTTCACCAAAGTGAACCGGTTCCATTCGATTTGGTTTAATTGAATTTGGTTCAAAGACCAAATCAAACCAAGCCTTGGTCTAGATCTTATATGAACCAAAAGGTTCAAGATCTAACCGTACATCTCTTGATGCTCTTGATCTCATCGATCTAGCATCAATTCTCTCGATCGAAGCTTACCGATATCAAGCCCTAATCAATCAAACATGATCAGACTAGATCTCACTTACAATCAGAGTTTAAACTCCTTTAAACTGAACCTGAACAATTCAGTCCACATGATCTGACATAAGTAAGCCATATCATCAAATTGTGCGACCCTAAGGGTTTCCTTTAAATGTTGGTAACGATAACTTACGTTATCACGATCAGAGAGGGGTATCTAGCAACACATCACTGTCTCCCGATATAAAGGAAAGAGTCTTCCAAGACTTGTAAGATCCAAGGATCTTAAGTCCTGGTAAGTACGATTTTTGATTTAAATAGAATCATTGGCTGTGATATTTTATTCTGATTTAAATAAAATTATTGGTTGTTAATTCATAGTGTTAATTTGTAATTAATTAATTAGAGCTTATTGGTTGTTAATTTTAAGTTAATTAATTAGAGCTTATTGGTTGTTAATTTTAAGTTAATTAATTAGAGCTTATTGGTTGTTAATTTTAAGTTAATTAATTAGAGCTTATTGGTTGTTAATTTATAATTAATTAATTAGACCTTATTGGATGTTAATTTAATCCTTATTGGATTTTCGTTTAAATGAATAATTAACTATGGGTTATTGGATTTACACTTAAATTAGATGGATTTGAATTAATTAGTTAGTGGATTAATTCATAAACCCTATTTGAATTAATTGGTTAACAGGTTTAAAATTTAAAAACCCAAAGTTTAAGTTAGTAATTTCGGCTAGGGTAGAGAATTGGCCTTTTTTTGGCTTGGAGGAAAACCTTGGGCGACGGCTTGAAGGCTTGGGCGATTCTTGAAGGCTTGGACGAATTTTCCTTTCTTTCTCTTCTTTTTTTCCCTTGGCTGGCGTCTTTGGTGTTTGGTGGCGTTTCTCTTCCATTGGTGGCGACATTGGTAGAACTTCAAGGCCTTAGACGAGTTTTTGGAGAGATCTTTATCTTGGTGTTCACGGTTCAAAATAAGAGGTGAGTGGAGTGTCTTATTCGAATTCTATCAATTTGGTTGTGTTTGTGTTAATTGATACATTTGATTTCTTGGAAACTTTACCATGCTAAAAACCGAAATTCAAGACTTCACCATGTTAAAAACCGAAATCTTGATATTACTTATGAAAACCGAAATCTTGATATTTCTTACATGGAATTTAGGTAGCTTTAAATCAGTGATTCTTGAGCATGAAACTCTTATTAATTATGGTTTTAAATTTTAAGTAGTTAACATGTTTACATGTGGATTGTAAAAATAAATACAAATTAATCCTATGTTGGTTTTTATGGATGCCCTGATAAATGCTAATAATGTTATAGGATTCATGTTTATTTATCTATGACCATTTATCCTTGTTTGAGAACCTTGGGTGATAACTTAGCAAGGTTATACTGAACTGATCAGCATGAAACCTAAGGACTACACTACATTATGTGGTTACGTGATTTTTGAATATTATGTGTTGTGGTCTGTGTATCCGCTATGGGATGGATAGGACTAAGGCTAAGTGTAACCGTGTACTCAAGGGGATAGTCTATATGTGATATGTTAAGGGTTTGAGATTTCAGCCCTGTGTATTGTGTGAGGGGGGTTGATGTTCAGCCTGCCTGTTGTGATTAGTGTGATGAAAGTGACTATCCTAGAGTCTGGTCGACACTTAGGAGTCCATGTTTGTGAAATAAGATATAAGATGTGTCTAGTGGTTGTCCAGGTAAGAAACCCTTTGGGAGAACGAGTGTTTGATGCAAAGTGCCATGTCTTGGTCGGACAGGGGCCACCTCTTGATATCCTCACTCTTAGACTTTTAGATTTTTGTGTTATGGGGTGGTGTAGATCAAGGTATCACATCTTGACCGGGTGGGGATTACCTCTTGAGTCTACACACTGTCCATGTTTTTTGTTACATGTGATTTGCAGGCTTCTCCCAGTGCTTAGGCCAGAGCCGGGTTGGACCATAGTGGTCACTCTCGATTTATGCTGGACAACGAGGACAATTTAAGTGGTTGGTGTGTTTAGTTAGTTTAGAGTATGGCTCTAGAACTTTGGTTACTCTGTGGTGATAATTGTGTGATGCCTGTACATCTAATTGTTTATATGAGTTCTGTTTCTTATTTTCTGTTCTTTGTTTAGCTATCTGTTGACATAATGTTTTGCTAAAGGTTTTAAAAATAATCTACATGTATCTTTGAGTGTATGTTATGGATGGTCGATTGAGACTATCCACTCACTGGGCTGTGTAGCTCACTCCTCATTATTTTCAGGTGTAGAGCAGGGGCGCATTACCAGTTAGTATTTTATATGGATATGGTGATTCTCTCTATAGTTATGCCAGTTGGATGTATGAGACTTTTGTGCTTAATTAACTGGGGCCGGTTGTGGCCGAACTATGTGAACTTGTGTTGCCGGTTGTGGCAGTTTTAAGATTTTGATTTATGTGTCACCGAGGGCTTTGGCATGTTTTCGGTGTTTAGTATCATTGATGTTAGTTCCATGAGTTTATAGAATCGACATTGTGGTTTTGTTTCGAATTTCAAGTCGATTTGTATTTTGCGATCAGATTTGATATAAATGCGAACTTGCATATGTCTAGTGCAAGTATTGCCTGGTGGCAGGTACCCTTATGTCATTTATGGATTTTACGGATTTATACGGCTTTGATATAACTGTTGCCTTGCATATGTCTAGTGCAAGGATTGTGTGGTGGCAGGTACATTTATGAAATTGTGTTTCGTGGAAATTTTATGTATGGATTCTCGAAAATTTTCAGATCGGGTTTTCCTGAACTTGGTTTTACCTAGCGTGTGCATCGATCTTGTATGATAACATCCTGTTCCTCTATGACTTATGTTGCTTGTTTGGGGTTAAGATAACGGGATGTGACAGAATGGTATCAGAGCGGTTGGCTAGCTAAAACTTAGTTCGGGGGAAAACATGTTTGTGTATTGCTAGACACCTGATAGGTTTATGTTTGCTTTCCTTACTATGGTATGTGTGTGTAGGAATTTAAGATGGTGCGATCCAGAGGAAATGCTAGTGGTGAGGGCGAGCAGACCTCGGATCTCACGAGAGCCATTGCGACTCTGACAGACATGGTACAGCAACAGGGTGCCATGATAGAGAGGCAAACTCAGATGCTGCAGCAGCAACAGACTCAGCATCAAGAGGCGCAACAGCAGCTTTTGCAGCAGTTGACTCAGGAGAGGTCCCAGACTACTACTCGGGGGTGGGGAATGATTCTCAGGAGAACGCTCACAGGCACTATGCCTCGCTTGTGAGTGAATTCCAGAAACTGGGTCCTAGCTCTTTTTATGGGGGCCCAGAAGCAAGTACTGCAGAGAACTGGTAGTTGGTCTTGGAGAAGATTTTTCAAGTCATGCGTTGCTCAGATGAGGATAAGCTGTGTCTGACCACCTATATGATGCGTGGTGACGCAGATGAGTGGTGGAAGGGCGTGGTGAGGCTAGCTGCAGAAAGACATGAAACAGTAAATTGGCCCTACTTCTTGTCTCGATTTAACGAGAAGTACTTCCCCGATAGCTTGGTGGAGGACCGATGTAACATCCCTCAGAATCACACCCCACACGCATACAAGTAAAATACGGGGTTTCAAAAAATTTTTACTCTTCCATTAAAACACAAGAAGAAAGCGGCATCGAAGGACATTACTACGGAACAGAAAACCGCACAGAACTGAATAGGATCGATTACTAGGAAATAGAAATCCGGAAATCCAGAAAAAAATCCGGCAGCAAGTATTCTAAACTACTGCTGCACAGACACACATATCTTGTAACAACAACAAACGTCCACACTACACATATGTGGAATTTCAGAAATATACAGAACTGATTATTCAGATACTAAAATAAACAACACAAATTCGGTTACACATCTCAAATCGGACATTTCAAAATAAGAACCAATTCAATAAAAGAATCCAAGACTTGTATCCAATAATTTAAACGAAACAACTATAATATAATATCCTGAAAACAGGCATAAGCCCTCAGGAGATAAAACATGTCATATAGGTCATAATAAATTAGGCACGCAGGCCTGATAAATCATTAGAAGACTATTCTTAGAAATGACATCAAACATTAGCGTCATATTAGCTGTAGCAATTACTGTCTTGATGTCTCACCTGAAAACACTTAAACAACGGAGGTGAGCTAAAAAGCTCAGTGAGTAAAAGACACTAAAAGTCATCCATAGTACACATCAAAAATATCATGCTTAAGTTGAAATTCTTTTTATTTAACAGATAAGATAAATCAACTTAACATGCATGCTCATATCAGAAACAAACACAATCAAATACAGATACTTGTAACAATAGGCATCAAACAGGTAGGATATGAATATACCAACCCATACCAACTAACCACACCGCCTAATACATCTAAATACAGATCGAAACAGAACTACAGAAATCAGAACTGACAGACAGAAAATCAGAATTTTCAGAGTCCAAACGGATAGTCTACATCGGAAACAAAAAGGCCACAGAAGGCCTAATGACCCCAGAAGGTCTGACCCCACCTCTGCCGAGGACGAGACAATGCATGCATATCAGAAACAGAATGGTAGAGGAGATATCAGTGGGTGGCCCCCGTCTTGTCAGGACGTGGCACTCTGGTCTCCAATACCCAGAACAGAATGGTAGAGGAGGTATCAGTGGGTGGCCCCCGTCTTGTTAGGACGTGGCACTCTGGCCTCCAATACCCATAACTGAATGGTAGAGGAGGTATTAGTGGGTGGCCCCCGTCTTGTTAGGACGTGGCACTCTGGCCTCCAATACCCATAACTGAATGGTAGAGGAGGTATCAGTGGGTGGCCCCCGTCTTGTTAGGACGTGGCACTCTGGCCTCCAATACCCAGAACTGAATGGTAGAGGAGGTATCAGTGGGTGGCCCCCGTCTTGTTAGGACGTGGCACTCTGGCCTCCAATACCCAGAACTGAATGGTAGAGGAGGTATCAGTGGGTGGCCCCCGTCTTGTTAGGACGTGGCACTCTGGCCTCCTATACCTATAACGGAACAGAAATAGTGTCTCAAGGGTCGTAGTAGACTATCAGCACCATTACAGCGCCACAGAAGGAGGGTAAGGACACGGAAGAGTGCTACACTAGGGCATAATTTTTACAGAACAGATCATGCTGAAACGGAGGAGTAGGACTAACCACTACTAAATTCTTACATCATGCCCAAAGTCTAACAAACCAGAAAATGACACACCCCAATATCCAGTCCTTAAACACAGAACAGAAATTATATGAGTGAATTCCTTACAACTAACCTTAATTCATGTCAAACCATTCTATGTTCTCACAAATGTTTTAACACATTCAAGGTTTTCAGAAAATTCACAACATATAAACAGAACAGGAAATATCCACATAACAAACAATTAAATACAGAACAGAAATTATTCATATAACAAACATTTAAACACAGAACAGAAATTATTCATGAAATAATCTCCTCAAAATTCCTAAAACCGTGAGCTATAAAATTACTGTAAGGGCGCCACTTTCAGAACCTTAACAGAACGTACAAATTTCATGTAAATAATTTCAGTCCCCCACTACAGATAATTTTAATTACACGTTCGTGAAGAAAATTGACAAAAGCCCCAAAATTGGCTCGAACTATATTTTCGAAAATTCCTAAGTTCTTAGTTAAATCCCCAATTTTGTTTTCTCTAAAATTTCTCATCAAGCAAATAAATTTTAGAAGAACTACAGACCACAATTTAAGAGGTTAAACCATACAATGTAAATTTTTCTCACAAAGGAATATTCGTTTAACCAAAACATAGCAGATTTATATTGTCAATTTGCAAAATATATTTTTGGTCCAATTTCGAACCAAAGCTAGTCAATATTGTATTCAAAATGAAGCTCTCTGAATCTAGTTTCCAATAAAACTGGTTTCACAAGATTTAGAATTTTAGGCAGGAAGATATAAGGGTTCGAACATAGGAAGGTCAGAATTTCAGATTTCAAGAAAACAGATTCATATATCAGAATTGCGACATCTATTTTAGATCCAATAACTAATCGAAAATAGGCGTTATGGGAGTCAAAATAAAGCTCTTCGAGCCTACGGTCTAATAAAACTGATTTGACAAGATTTCGAGCTATACCTAGGGAGATATGATGGTTCGAACATATAAAGGTCGAAATCCAGATTTCCAGAAAACTGATTTTGTACAGCTAGATTGCAATACAGATTGAAATACGAATACAGCTCGGATATGGTCGATATCAGATTCACATTAAAGCCGAATGTATCTAGTTTCATACAAAATTTATTTCGTGCGATTTGGATCTATAGACCATGAGATATTGGTTATAGTACACAAAGGTCAGATTAACGAATGCAGATTTCAGCAGAACAGGATTTTAAAACCCTATAATTATTTGAATTCAACCCCATACGAATAATCATGGCAAATAACGAATTTTAATTCGGATTAGACTCCTTAGGATCGAATTACTCACCAGAAAAATCGCCCACAGAGAAAACGCCAAAACAGAGGGTCAGGGATCTCCAGAAAGTTCGTCCACCACCAGTCTGCCACCACCAGCGTCAGAAGTTTGCAGGAGGCGCCAAGCACAGTGAGGGGCGACAACACAGGCGGCTAGGGCAAGAAACAAACCAAAAATCGTGAGGGAGAGGAGCTCTCACGAATTTCCCCTTTTTTTTTCCACCCCAAACGGATCCAAGATCCAATAGCCCAATTAACTTAAGTGACAATCGGTTTTATGGGCTTACCTGGGCTTAACCACCACGCGCCACTCAAATAATATCAGAAATATGTGCCATCACGGTGGAAGAATTCCAGGAACAAAGACTCAAGGTCGAGGGTTCAAATCCCCAACCAAAATAATTATTTTTGCCCTGTAGGAAAAAATTCCTACATTTAGGCAAAAATCCCAAAATTTTAACAGATAAAATACAGAAACAGAATTTCTAACCTTAAATCAAAATTCAGAAAATCAAAGGCGTTACATCCTCCCCCCCTTATAGAGCTTTAGTCCTCCAAAGCTGACCAAGCCCATCACTGAACAGGTGAGGATGCTCCTTTCTCATATCTGCTTCAACCTCCCAAGAGGCTTCTTCAACAGACTGATTTCCCCAGATGACTTTCACAAGTGGAATAACCTTATTCCTCAGCACTTTCTCTTTTCTATCTTCAATTCTGAGAGGTTTCACCACAAAAGTCATGTTCTCTTCAAGCTGGAGAGGTTCCAACTCCAGAACATGAGAAGGATCAGAACAATATTTTCTGAGTGCAGAAACATGGAACACATTATGGAGGTGTTCCAGTGATGGGGGCAGAGCAAGTCGATATGCCACAGGTCCAACCCTCTCAATGATATCAAAGGGACCAATGTACCTGAGACTCAATTTTCCCCTCTTCCCAAATCTCATCACCCCTTTCATAGGTGAGACCTTTAGGAAAACATGCTCTCCCACCAAAAACTCAAGAGGACGCCGCCTCACATCAGCATAACTCTTCTGTCTATCCTGTGCAATCTTCATTTTTTTCTGAATTTCTCTGATCTTCTCAGTGGCTTCCTGAACAGCATCAGACTTTAGCACTGTTCTATCCCCAGTTTCCTCCCAGCATATAGGTGTTCTGCATTTCCTCCCATATAGGGCCTCATACGGAGCCATCTGTATGCTAGAGTGGAAGCTATTGTTGTAGGTGAACTCTATCAGTGATAAGTCCAGATCCCACTCAACAGACCAGTCAATCACATAAGATCTCAGAAGATCCTCAAGTGTCTGAATAGTTCTCTCTGTCTGACCATCAGATTGAGGATGATATGCAGTGCTGAAACTCAGATTAGTTCCCAAATCTTCCTGTAATTTCTTCCAAAACCTGGATAGAAATCGAGGATCACGATCAGAGACAATGTCCAAGGGAACTCCATGTAATCTGACAATCTCATCGATGTACAGTTTTGCTAACCGATCCAAACTGTAAGTCATTTTGATCGGTAAGAAGTGAGCTGACTTCGTGAGTCTGTCCACAATCACCCATACGGCATCATGATTCCTTCTGGTATTGGGCAGTCCACACACAAAGTCCATACTGATATGCTCCCACTTCCACTGAGGAATAGGGAGAGACTGCATCAAACCGCCCGGCCTCTGATGCTCAGCCTTCACGGTTTGGCAAGTCAAACATCTGGACACAAACAAATGCACATCCTTCTTCATACCGTGCCACCAGAAAGTCTTTTTCAGATCCTGATACATCTTGGTACTACCAGGATGAACGGTATACTTAGTGCAATGACTTTCCTTAAGAATTTCATTTCTCAACTCAGGGTCCTCAGGGACACAGACCCTTCCACGAAATCTGAGGAGACCATCATCCGACATACTGAAATTCTCATCCCAGTCTTGCTCAGACCTCTCTTTCCACCGTAGAATATCCTGATCTGACTGCTGCCCTGATCTCAGTCTCTGCAGTAAGTCTGACTGAACCCTGAGAGAAGCCAGAAGACCGCCTCTCTCACCCGGAGTCACACTCAGATGCATGTCACTGAACTCCTGCAATAGTCGCCACTCCTGGACTCGCAATGCAGCTATCTGAGTCACAGGATACCGACTAAGAGCATCAGCCACCACATTGGCTTTACCAGACTGATATTGGATGGTGAAGTCATAATCCTTTATCAATTCAAGCCATCGCCTCTGTCTCATATTCAGCTCTTTCTGAGTGAAGATATACTTCAAACTCTGGTGATCTGTAAACAATTCAAATGTCTGTCCAAACAGATAGTGCCTCCAGATTTTCAAGGCAAAAACTACAGCTGCCAACTCCAGATCATGAGTGGGGTAGTTTACTTCGTAATCTTTGAGTTGCCTTGAAGCATAAGCGACTACTTTTCCTTGCTGCATCAGTACAGCACCCAGACCCTTACCAGAGGCATCAGTGTAAACAATGAACTTCTCTCCATCACAGGGAATGATGAGGATAGGAGCACTGGTCAGTCTCTTTTTCAGTTCCTGAAAACTAGACTCACAATCATCAGACCACTCAAACTTCAAATTCTTTTTAGTTAACTTAGTCAGAGGACCAGCCAACTTGGAAAAACCTTCCACAAAATGGCGGTAGTATCCAGCTAAGCCCAGAAAACTTCTGACCTCAGTCGCTGTAGTTGGTCTTCCCCAGTGAAGAATGGCCTCCACCTTCACTGGATCCACAGACACACCCTGGCTAGAAATAATGTGCCCCAGAAAACCAATCTGATCTAGCCAGAACTCACATTTGCTGGCCTTAGCATATAGCCGCTTCAGCCGCAGAATCTCCAGCACCTTGCGCAAATCCTGAGAGTGGTCTTGCGCATTCTTGGAGTAGATCAGAATATCATCTATGAAGACGACCACACATTTGTCCAGAAGTTCATGAAATACTCTGTTCATCAGATCCATAAACACTGCAGGGGCATTTGTCTGTCCAAAAGGCATAACAAGAAACTCATAGTGCCCATCCTGAATGCAGTTTTAGGTACATCCTCCTCCTGAACTCTCAACTGATGATAGCCAGACCTCAGGTCAATTTTAGAGAATACAGTAGCACCCTGCAACTGATCAAAGAGATCATCAATACGGGGTAATGGGTACTTATTCCTAACAGTCACTTGATTGAGTTGACGGTAATCGATGCACATGCGCAAAGTACCATCCTTCTTCTTCACAAATAACACAGGTGCTCCCCATGGAGAAACACTGGGTCGAATGTATCCTTTCTCTAATAGTTCTTCCAGTTGCTTCTTCAGCTCTGTCAGTTCTGAAGTTGCCATCCTATAAGGAGCTTTAGATATCGGTGCCGTGCCTGGCAACAACTCGATACCAAACTCAACTTCTCTGCTGGGTGGTAACCCAGATAAATCATCAGAGAAGACGTCAGCAAATTCTCTTACCACAGGAATTTTAGCCAGATCCAATTTAGGCTCAGTCTGCACCTTGACATGCGCCAGGTACCCTTTGCAGCCCTGGGCTAAAAGCTTCCTGGCCTGCAGATGAGATATCACCAAAGGCTCCTGTTCTGAAATCCGGCCTTGGATAACCAGTTGCTGTCCATCACTTAGATGCAGAGTAATTAACTTTTCAAAACAATCTAAAGTAGCATGATAGGCAGACAGCCAATCCATGCCCAGAATGATGTCATAGTCTTTCATAGGAAGACTAATCAAATCAATAGGTAAATCATATCCTTCAACCTTAATCAAACAGTCAGGATATGCTATGTCTGTAGATACGGCCTCACCCATAGGCGTATGAACAGAAATACAGAAATCAAGTATCCTTCCACCACAGACTTCAAAACCGAAGCATCCCTCTCCGCGATGGCATACACGTGACATGAAGACAGACAAACATAGCTTGTCTGCATCATCACAGCGCAAAATCTGGAAAATCTTTTCCAGTGTCAAAAGCCAATCCTCAGCTGCTCTGGGCCCCGGACTACCATAAAATGCAATCGGGTTCAGGTGCTGAAACTCTCGAACCAACCGAGCATATCGTTGATGTGCGCCATCACCCAGAGAAGAACCAGCCGGTTGTGCCTGTGACTGAGACTGTGTCTGCGACAGCCGCTGCAATAACTGTTGCTGAACCTCCATGTGCTGCGCCTGCTGCTGCTGCATCATCTGAGTTTGCTGCTGGATGAATGCGTTTTGTTGTTGCATCATAGCAGTCATAGCCTCCATGGTCTGCCTCAGGTCAGACTGTTGATCACCGTTGCTACTGCTAGCTCTTGGTCGCACCATTTTTACCGACATCACATAACACAGTAGAATAACAACCAATATTCAATCACAAATCAGATCCTAACTTGGTTTCTAGCAATACACAAACAGAGTTTTCCTTCCCCGGAGTTTCTAATTGCTAGTAAAAATGGCTCTGATACCATCTGTAACATCCCTCAGAATCACACCCCACACGCATACAAGTAAAATACGGGGTTTCAAAAATTTTTTACTCTTCCATTAAAACACAAGAAGAAAGCGGCATCGAAGGACATTACTACGGAATAGAAAACCACACAAAACTGAATAGGATCGATTACTAGGAAATAGAAATCCGGAAATCCAGAAAAAAATCCGGCAGCAAGTATTCTAAACTACTGCTGCACAGACACACATATCTTGTAACAACAACAAACGTCCACACTACACATATGTGGAATTTTAGAAATATACAGAACTGATTATTCAGATACTAAAATAAACAACACAAATTCGGTTACACATCTCAAATCGGACATTTCAAAATAAGAACCAATTCAATAAAAGAATCTAAGACTTGTATCCAATAATTTAAACGAAACAACTATAATATAATATCCTGAAAACAGGCATAAGCCCTCAGGAGATAAAACATGTCATATAGGTCATAATAAATTAGGCACGCAGGCCTGATAAATCATTAGAAGACTATTCTTAGAAATGACATCAAACATTAGCGTCATATTAGCTGTAGCAATTACTGTCTTGATGTCTCACCTGAAAACACTTAAACAACGGAGGTGAGCTAAAAAGCTCAGTGAGTAAAAGACACTAAAAGTCATCCATAGTACACATCAAAAATATCATGCTTAAGTTGAAATTCTTTTTATTTAACAGATAAGATAAATCAACTTAACATGCATGCTCATATCAGAAACAAACACAATCAAATACAGATACTTGTAACAATAGGCATCAAACAGGTAGGATATGAATATACCAACCCATACCAACTAACCACACCGCCTAATACATCTAAATACAGATCGAAACAGAACTACAGAAATCAGAACTGACAGACAGAAAATCAGAATTTTCAGAGTCCAAACGGATAGTCTACATCGGAAACAAAAAGGCCACAGAAGGCCTAATGACCCCAGAAGGTCTGACCCCACCTCTGCCGAGGATGAGACAATGCATGCATATCAGAAACAGAATGGTAGAGGAGATATCAGTGGGTGGCCCCCGTCTTGTCAGGACGTGGCACTCTGGTCTCCAATACCCAGAACAGAATGGTAGAGGAGGTATCAGTGGGTGGCCCCCGTCTTGTTAGGACGTGGCACTCTGGCCTCCAATACCCATAACTGAATGGTAGAGGAGGTATTAGTGGGTGGCCCCCGTCTTGTTAGGACGTGGCACTCTGGCCTCCAATACCCATAACTGAATGGTAGAGGAGGTATCAGTGGGTGGCCCCCGTCTTGTTAGGACGTGGCACTCTGGCCTCCAATACCCAGAACTGAATGGTAGAGGAGGTATCAGTGGGTGGCCCCCGTCTTGTTAGGACGTGGCACTCTGGCCTCCAATACCCAGAACTGAATGGTAGAGGAGGTATCAGTGGGTGGCCCCCGTCTTGTTAGGACGTGGCACTCTGGCCTCCTATACCTATAACGGAACAGAAATAGTGTCTCAAGGGTCGTAGTAGACTATCAGCACCATTACAGCGCCACAGAAGGAGGGTAAGGACACGGAAGAGTGCTACACTAGGGCATAATTTTTACAGAACAGATCATGCTGAAACGGAGGAGTAGGACTAACCACTACTAAATTCTTACATCATGCCCAAAGTCTAACAAACCAGAAAATGACACACCCCAATATCCAGTCCTTAAACACAGAACAGAAATTATATGAGTGAATTCCTTACAACTAACCTTAATTCATGTCAAACCATTCTATGTTCTCACAAATGTTTTAACACATTCAAGGTTTTCAGAAAATTCACAACATATAAACAGAACAGGAAATATCCACATAACAAACAATTAAATACAGAACAGAAATTATTCATATAACAAACATTTAAACACAGAACAGAAATTATTCATGAAATAATCTCCTCAAAATTCCTAAAACCGTGAGCTATAAAATTACTGTAAGGGCGCCACTTTCAGAACCTTAACAGAACGTACAAATTTCATGTAAATAATTTCAGTCCCCCACTACAGATAATTTTAATTACACGTTCGTGAAGAAAATTGACAAAAGCCCCAAAATTGGCTCGAACTATATTTTCGAAAATTCCTAAGTTCTTAGTTAAATCCCCAATTTTGTTTTCTCTAAAATTTCTCATCAAGCAAATAAATTTTAGAAGAACTACAGACCACAATTTAAGAGGTTAAACCATACAATGTAAATTTTTCTCACAAAGGAATATTCGTTTAACCAAAACATAGCAGATTTATATTGTCAATTTGCAAAATATATTTTTGGTCCAATTTCGAACCAAAGCTAGTCAATATTGTATTCAAAATGAAGCTCTCTGAATCTAGTTTCCAATAAAACTGGTTTCACAAGATTTCGAATTTTAGGCAGGAAGATATAAGGGTTCGAACATAGGAAGGTCAGAATTTCAGATTTCAAGAAAACAGATTCATATATCAGAATTGCGACATCTATTTCAGATCCAATAACTAATCGAAAATAGGCTTTATGGGAGTCAAAATAAAGCTCTTCGAGCCTACGGTCTAATAAAACTGATTTGATAAGATTTCGAGCTATACCTAGGGAGATATGATGGTTCGAACATATAAAGGTCGAAATCCAGATTTCCAGAAAACTGATTTTGTACAGCTAGATTGCAATACAGATTGAAATACGAATACAGCTCGGATATGGTCGATATCAGATTCAAATTAAAGCCGAATGTATCTAGTTTCATACAAAATTTATTTCGTGCGATTTGGATCTATAGACCATGAGATATTGGGGTTATAGTACACAAAGGTCAGATTAACGAATGCAGATTTCAGCAGAACAGGATTTTAAAACCCTATAATTATTTGAATTCAACCCCATACGAATAATCATGGCAAATAACGAATTTTAATTCGGATTAGACTCCTTAGGATCGAATTACTCACCAGAAAAATCGCCCACAGAGAAAACGCCAAAACAGAGGGTCAGGGATCTCCAGAAAGTTCGTCCACCACCAGTCTGCCACCACCAGCGTCAGAAGTTTGCAGGAGGCGCCAAGCACAGTGAGGGGCGACAACACAGGCGGCTAGGGCAAGAAACAAACCAAAAATCGTGAGGGAGAGGAGCTCTCACGAATTTCCCCTTTTTTTTTTCCACCCCAAACGGATCCAAGATCCAATAGCCCAATTAACTTAAGTGACAATCGGTTTTATGGGCTTACCTGGGCTTAACCACCACGCGCCACTCAAATAATATCAGAAATATGTGCCATCACGGTGGAAGAATTCCAGGAACAAAGACTCAAGGTCGAGGGTTCAAATCCCCAACCAAAATAATTATTTTTGCCCTGTAGGAAAAAATTCCTACATTTAGGCAAAAATCCCAAAATTTTAACAGATAAAATACAGAAACAGAATTTCTAACCTTAAATCAAAATTCAGAAAATCAAAGGCGTTACAACCGAGAGGTGGAATTTATTCACCTGGAGCAGGGTGATATGACTGTAGACCAGTATGAGTTGCAGTTCACTAAGTTGGGAAAGTATGCTCCTCACCTGATAAACACTGAAAAGAGGAGGGATACCAAGTTTCTCAGAGGTCTCAGATGGGACATTCGAGAACAGGTTGGTGCTCAGCACTTGGAGACTTATGTTGAGACTGTTGGGCGAGCACGCACTATCGAGAGATACATATCTGAGAGGAGTTCTAGTGCTGCTATGACCGTGGTTCCTGCAGTTGAGGCGACTCCTCAGCATGGTGATGGCGGCAAGGGTAAGAGGTACCCTAAGCATAAGGACTATAAGAAGAGCAGGTATAAGCCTTACTCTCACAAGGCACCGCAGCAGTCCAGGGATGCCAGGGATGCAAAGAACAGTAACAATGAGGACCGAAATTGTCATTATTGTGGGCTCAAGGGACATCTGATGAAGGACTGTTTTAAGAAGAATGGTGTATGCTTCAGGTGTAAGAAACCTGGACACATGATCAAGGACTGCAAAGAGCCTGAGATGCAGCATAGAGGCACAGATAAGCCTACAGTCCAGACACGAGTTTATGCCGTGGCTGAGAAGGATACACGGGCTTCCCGATCCGTCGTGGAAGGTACCTTATTTGTATCTGATCAGTTAGCTCGCATCTTATTTGACCCTGGTGCAAATTTATCTTTTGTATCTGTTAGATTTGCTGCATGTTTACCTGTATTGCCTAAGGTGCTAGATTATGTTGTGTCTGTAAGTACTCACTTAGGAAAATCATTATCTACAGACACTGTTTGTGCTGATTGTGTAGTACATGTAGAGGGTTATGAGTTTCTTGTAGATCTAATCCTCTTAGACATGCAAGACTATGATGTCATCCTAGGTATGGATTGGTTATCCTCACATCATGCCACTGTGGATTGTTTTGAGAAAGTAATCACCTTGAATCTGCTAGATGGGAGTCGACTTTTTGTGAGAGGTCTAGTATCAGACCAAGGACCACAAGTGATATCTTTCCTGCAGGCCAGAAAGTTACTTGCTAGTGGGTGCAAGGGTTATCTTGCACATGTTAAGGTGCAGGATGATTCTACTCCTGATTTGACTTAGATGGCGGTGGTACAAGAGTTTCCAGATGTGTTCTCTGAGGAATTTTCAGGCTTGCCACCAATACGAGAGGTAAAGTTTGGCATTGACTTGGTGCCAGGTACTGCACCTATCTCCAGAGCTCCTTACCGCATGGCTACCTCAGAGTTGGCCGAGCTTAAGAAGCAACTGGAGGAATTGCTGGAGAAAGGTTACATCCGGCCTAGTGCTTCTCCCTGGGGAGCACCAGTGCTGTTCGTAAAGAAGAAGGATGGAACCCTGAGGATGTGTATAGACTACAGGCAACTGAACTAAGTGACTATCAAGAATAGGTATCCTCTCCCCAGAATTGATGACCTATTTGATCAATTACAGGGAGCTACAGTGTTCTCTAAAATTGATCTGAGATCAGGGTATTACCAGCTTAGGGTCAAGGATGAGGATATATTTAAGACTGCTTTCAGGACCAGGTATGGGCATTTTGAATTTCTAGTTATGCCTTTTGGACTGACGAATGCACCTACTGTCTTCATGGATTTGATGAATAGGGTATTTCATGAATTGCTCGATTCTTGTGTGGTAGTCTTCATAGATGATATCTTGGTGTACTCTCGGACTACTTCGGATCATGTCAGTGACTTGCGCAGAGAGCTGGAAATCCTGAGGAAGAACCAATTATATGCCAAGGCTAGTAAGTGTGAGTTTTGGCTAGAAAAGATCAGTTTCCTTGGGCATGTGATTTCTGGTCAGGGGGTGTCTGTGGATCCAGTTAAAGTGCAAGCCATCCTTAGTTGGGGAGGACCGACTAGTGCTACTGAGATCAGAAGTTTCCTGGGTCTAGCAGGTTATTACCGGAGATTTGTTGAGGGATTCTCCAAGCTGGCGGGTCCTTTAACTAAATTGACCAGAAAGGAGGCCAAGTTTAATTGGGATGACAAGTGTGAAGAATGCTTTCAAGAGCTGAAGAGAAGGTGGACTAGTACACCGATCCTCATTATACCTAGTGATGGGGAAAGGTTTACTGTCTATACGGATGCTTCAGGCAAGGGGTTGGGTTGTGTCTTGATGCAGAAGGGTTCTGTGGTAGCCTATGCTTCGAGACAACTGAAGGAGTATGAGTTGAACTACCCTACTCATGACTTAGAGTTGGCGGCCGTAGTCTTTGCTCTGAAGATATGGCGTCACTATTTGTTGGGTCAGGAGTTTGATCTGTTCACTGACCACCAGAGTCTCAAGTACATCTTCACTCAGAAGGAGTTGAACATGAGACAGAGAAGATGGATGGAGTTGATCAAAGACTATGACTTCGCTATTCAGTATCAGGCTGGAAAGGCCAATGTAGTGGCTGATGCACTGAGCAGACATCCAGTTACTTCGGTAGCGGCACTACAGGTCAGTGAGTGGCAGTTACTGCAGGAGTTCAGAGATCTCAGGATCAGTGTTTCTCCTAGAGTTCAGTTGGGTTATGTGGCTTTCCTCAGAGTACAGTCTGCTCTGTTGCAGAAGATCAGAGATCAGCAGTCTGTGGATCCGAAATTAGTTCAGATCAGGGATAGTTTGGTTACAGGCGCAGTTCAGGATTTTAGCTTGTCTGATGATGGTGTTCTTCGGTTCCGTGTAAGGGTGTGTGTCCCTGAGGAACCAAGCTTGAGGAAAGAAATATTGGAGGATAGCCATAACTCCAAATATTCTCTACATCCTAGTGTGACTAAGATGTATCAGGACCTCAAGAAGAGCTTTTGGTGGCCGGGTATGAAGAAAGAGGTAACTGATTTTGTCTCTAGGTGTTTAACCTGCCAGACTGTAAAGGGTGAACACCAGAAACCTGGTGGTTTGTTGCAGCCTCTTCCTATTCCTGAGTGGAAGTGGGAATGCATCAGTATGGACTTTGTGTGTGGTTTGCCCAGAACCAGATTGGGTCATGATGCTGTTTGGGTGATTGTTGATAGACTCACTAAATCAGCCCATTTTTTTCCGATCAAGATGACTTATCCTTTAGAGAGGCTGGCTAGATTGTACATTGATGAGATAGTCAGACTGCATGGAGTGCCTGTTGATATCGTGTCTGATAGGGACTCTCGGTTTCTGTCCAGGTTTTGGAAGAGCTTACAGAAGGGTTTGGGTACTAAGTTGAGTTTTAGTACAGCATACCATCCTCAGTCTGATGGCCAGACGGAGCGTACTATTCAAACTCTAGAAGACCTGTTGAGAGCTTATGTGGTTGATTGGAGTTCTGAGTGGGACCGGGATCTATCTTTGATAGAGTTCACCTATAATAATAGCTTCCACTCCAGTATTCAGATGGCTCCTTATGAGGCTTTGTATGGGAGAAGGTGTAGGACTCCCTTGTGTTGGGAGGAAACCGGTGATAGATTGATTTTGAGATCTGATGCAGTTCAGGAGACTACTGATAAGGTCAGAGAGATACAGAATAACTGAAGATTTCTCGGGACAGACAGAAGAGTTATGCTGATGACCGTCGTCGTTCCCTGGAGTTTGTGGTAGGGGATCATGTTTTCTTAAAGGTGTCACCTACTAAGGGTGTTATGAGGTTTGGCAAAAAGGGCAAGCTGAGCCCTAGGTTTGTAGGCCCTTTTGACATTATTGAGAGAGTTGGTCCAGTGGCTTACAGGTTAGCTTTACCTCCTGCTTTGGAACATGTGCATAATGTGTTCCATGTTTCTGCTTTGAGGAAATATCATCCTGATCCATCTCATGTATTGGAGTTGGAACCTCTTCAGATTCAGAGTGATTTGACCTTTGAGGAAAGACCTCTCCGGATTGTGGATAGAAAGGATAAAGTTCTGAGGAACAAGTCTATACCTTTGGTAAAGGTTATCTGGGGAAATCAGTCGGTTGAGGAGGCGACCTGGGAGACTGAAGCTGATATGAGGAAGTTTTATGCTTATCTTTTTGATGATATGAATGTTGAGCTTTAGAGGACTAAAGCTTTATAAGGAGGGAGGGATGTAAGATCCAAGGATCTTAAGTCCTGGTAAGTACGATTTTTGATTTAAATAGAATCATTGGCTGTGATATTTTATTCTGATTTAAATAAAATTATTGGTTGTTAATTCATAGTGTTAATTTGTAATTAATTAATTAGAGCTTATTGGTTGTTAATTTTAAGTTAATTAATTAGAGCTTATTGGTTGTTAATTTTAAGTTAATTAATTAGAGCTTATTGGTTGTTAATTTATAATTAATTAATTAGACCTTATTGGATGTTAATTTAATCCTTATTAGATTTTTGTTTAAATGAATAATTAACTATGGGTTATTGGGTTTACACTTAAATTAGATGGATTTGAATTAATTAGTTAGTGGATTAATTCATAAACCCTATTTGAATTAATTGGTTAACGGGTTTAAAATTTAAAAACCCAAAGTTTAAGTTAGTAATTTCGGCTAGGGTAGAGAATTGGCGTTTTTTTGGCTTGGAGGAAAACCTTGGGCGACGGCTTGAAGGCTTGGGCGATTCTTGAAGGCTTGGACGAATTTTCCTTTCTTTCTCTTCTTTTTTTCCCTTGGCCGGCGTCTTTGGTGTTTGGTGGCGTTTCTCTTCCATTGGTGGCGACATTGGTAGAACTTCAAGGCCTTAGACGAGTTTTTGGAGAGATCTTTATCTTGGTGTTCACGGTTCAAAATAAGAGGTGAGTGGAGTGTCTTATTCGAATTCTATCAATTTGGTTGTGTTTGTGTTAATTGATACATTTGATTTCTTGGAAACTTTACCATGCTAAAAACCGAAATTCAAGACTTCACCATGTTAAAAACCGAAATCTTGATATTACTTATGAAAACCGAAATCTTGATATTTCTTACATGGAATTTAGGTAGCTTTAAATCAGTGATTCTTGAGCATGAAACTCTTATTAATTATGGTTTTAAATTTTAAGTAGTTAACATGTTTACATGTGGATTGTAAAAATAAATAAAAATTAATCCTATGTTGGTTTTTATGGATAGCCTGATAAATGCTAATAATGTTATAGGATTCATGTTTATTTATCTATGACCATGTATCCTTGTTTGAGAACCTTGGGTGATAACTTAGCAAGGTTATATTGAACTGATCAGCATGAAACCTAAGGACTACACTACATTATGTGGTTACATGATTTTTGAATATTATGTGTTGTGGTCTGTGTATCCGCTATGGGATGGATAGGACTAAGGCTAAGTGTAACCGTGTACTCAAGGGGATAGTCTATATGTGATATGTTAAGGGTTTGAGATTTCAGCCCTGTGTATTGTGTGAGGGGGCTTGATGTTCAGCCTGCCTGTTGTGATTAGTGTGATGAAAGTGACTATCCTAGAGTCTGGTCGACACTTAGGAGTCCATGTTTGTGAAATAAGATATAAGATGTGTCTAGTGGTTGTCCAGGTAAGAAACCCTTTGGGAGAACGAGTGTTTGATGCAAAGTGCCATGTCTTGGTCGGACAGGGGCCACCTCTTGATATCCTCACTCTTAGACTTTTAGATTTTTGTGTTATGGGGTGGTGTTGATCAAGGTATCACATCTTGACCGGGTGGGGATTACCTCTTGAGTCTACACACTGTCCATGTTTTTTGTTGCATGTGATTTGCAGGCTTCTCCCAGTGCTTAGGCCAGAGCCGGGTTGGACCATAGTGGTCACTCTCGATTTATGCTGGACAACTATGACAATTTAAGTGGTTGGTGTGTTTAGTTAGTTTAGAGTATGGCTCTAGAACTTTGGTTACTCTATGGTGATAATTGTGTGATGCCTGCACATCTCATTGTTTATATGAGTTCTGTTTCTTATTTTCTGTTCTTTGTTTGGCTATCTGTTGACATAACGTTTTGCTAAAGGTTTTTAAAATAATCTGCATGTATCTTTGAGTGTATGTTATGGATGGTCGATTGAGACTATCCACTCACTGGGCTGTGTAGCTTACTCCTCATTATTTTCAGGTGTAGAGCAGGGGCGCATTACCAGTTAGTATTTTATATGGATATGGTGATTCTCTCTATAGTTATGCCAGTTGGATGTATGAGACTTTTGTGCTTAATTAACTGGGGCCGGTTGTGGCCGAACTATGTGAACTTGTGTTGCCGGTTGTGGCCGAACTATGTGAACTTGTGTTGCCGGTTGTGGCAGTTTTAAGATTTTGATTTATGTGTCACCGAGGGCTTTGGCCTGTTTTCGGTGTTTAGTATCATTGATGTTAGTTCCATGAGTTTATAGAATCGACATTGTGGTTTTGTTTCGAATTTCAAGTCGATTTGTATTTTGCGATCAGATTTGATATAAATGTGAACTTGCATATGTCAAGTGCAAGTATTACCTGGTGGCAGGTACCCTTATGTGATTTATGGATTTTACGGATTTATACGGCTTTGATATAACTGTTGCCTTGCATATGTCTAGTGCAAGGATTGCGTGGTGGCAGGTACATTTATGAAATTGTGTTTCGTGGAAATTTTATGTATGGATTCTCGAAAATTTTCAGATCGGGTTTTCCTGAACTTGGTTTTACCTAGCGTGTGCATCGATCTTGTATGATAACATCCTGTTCCTCTATGACTTGTGTTGCTTGTTTGGGGTTAAGATAACGGGATGTGACAAGACTACACCCAAATCTTAGCACAAGTGTGAACTCAAGTCACTTGACATATGTGTTTCCTTTGACACTGGATGTTCTTATTGGACAAGCGTGTCAAGCCTATAATTCCAATATGATAAGAATGATTAGATCAGATGAACATAGTCATCTGGGTATGGCCATACACTTTCTCAACCATCTCATCCAGGGGGCCCCTTTAGAACATCACACTCCAAACAAGGAGAAGGCAATCCTATATCTATCACTAGTGCCCTAACATGACTCATGATCATTATCCAAGATAGTCTATAACCATTATGTTTCAAATGATATTGAACTACCTCAAGACAATGCCAATCATCATTTAGAAACACAAGTGAACTCAAGTCAGAGGAAATATGCCACTTGTTTGCAAATAAGGATTATTCACATTGTGACAAGCAATTGAATATCCTAAGTAGGGTCTGTCCAGTACATCCAATGTACCTATGAGTCTACATCATATTCCATGCTCGAAGCATCCTATAAGATTAGAACACATATTAGTCTCAATCATATCAAGGCTGTCTCATGTTCACCAAGATATCTCGACTAAGGACAATATTGCATGTCAGCCAAGTTGAACACCATTGAGACATTATTCAGAAGTATACATATTGCAGCAGATAATGTAACAACCTGAATAACAACCATTGCCTTATAAACATGGAGTTTATACATGATACTGATAACAACCCAAGGCCTCAAACATTAGCCTTAAGGGCATACCCCAACAATCTCCCACTTGCACTTAATCTAATGGTTGAGAAATCTCAAACCCATATTATTACAGTGCTTCTCATGCTTCTGCTACGCCAGAGGCTTTGTAAGCGGGTCAGCCGACAAAGATACATTTATCAGATCTGCTCTCCAGTTTCCCAGAGGCGAGCTTTTTGACATAAGCCTCGCAACCCCAGATTTTGATAAATGCCAAGCTCGGCTGTTTCCCATACCATAACTCATATGGAGTCTTTGAAACGGCCTTGGATGGCACTCGGTTTAGCACCTTTGCAGCTGTTTCCAGTGCAAATCCCCAAAAGGAGTAAGGTAGAGTAGCCTGACTCATCATAGAACGAACCATATCCAATAAGGTTCTATTTCTCCTCTCGGACACACCATTCCATTGCGGTGTTCCTGGCGGAGTGAGCTGTGAGATAATCCCACACTCCTTCAGATAGTCAGCAAACTCTCGACTCAAGTATTCTCCACCTCGATCTGAACGAAGTGCCTTGATATTTCGGCCTAACTGATTCTGTACTTCATTTTTGAACTCTTTGAACTTGTCAAAAGATTCACTCTTATGTCTCATCAGATAGACATAACCATACCTACTGAAATCATCAGTGAAGGTAATGAAGTATAAATAGCCACCTCTGGCATGTTTACTAAATGGCCCACACACATCACTATGAATGAGGTCAAGTAAACCTGAAGCCCTTTGACCTTTATTAGAAAAAGGGGACTTCGTCATTTTACCCATTAAACAAGCTTTGCATGTATCAAGCTCCTCATAGGAGAATGATCCCAGCAGTCCATGGTCATGCAACCGCTTAATGCGCTTCTTGTTAATATGGCCTAAACGACTATGCCATAGCAAGGTGCTGTCATCAGCATACTTGGCTTTCTTATTATCAATTTGTTGTACAGAACATTCCATGTCCAACATGAATAACCCATTGTTAATCAACCCAGTAGCATAAACAATATTATCAAATGAAATATAACACTTTGAAGTTTTGCATTCAAAGGAAAACCCTTTCCTGACAAGAGCAGGAATAGAGATAATATTCTTAGTTATGCTCGGTACAAAATAACAATTGTCCAATTCTAATACAAGACCAGATGGTAAAGAGATGTGATATTCTCCTACAGCAACAGCAGCAACCCGTGCCCCGTTTCCAACTCGTAGGTCCACCTCATGCTGTCCCACCTGTCTTCTTCTCTTGAGTTCCTGTACATTTGAACAAATGTGAACTCCACATGCAGTGTCCAACACCCATGAAATAGAAGAAGATGATACCATGACTTCAGTCACAAAAATACCTGAGCCAGAAGCGAAAGGCTTGCTTCCCTTCTTATCTCCTTGGAGCGCTTTACAGTCCTTCTTCCAGTGACCCAGCTGGCCACAATGGAAGCATCTGTATTCCTTTGACCGCTTCATCTTTTGTTTCAGAGCCTTGTTGTAGCTCTTGATAGGGGCTTTGCCCTTCTTCCCCTTCTTCTTGTTCCTGGAAGGAACCATCAAGACAGAGGATGAAGGCTTTCCTTTCTCAAGAGTCTGCTCTGTAGTATAGAGCATGTTCAGTAACTCCGCCGGCGTACAGTCGATCTTGTTCATATTAAAGTTAATGATGAACGGATCGAAAGAGGCCGGGAGAGACTGCAGGATGATGTCTACAACAAGCTCCTGATTGATGGTGTGTCCCAGCTTCTCTAGAGCCTCCTTGTACCCAATCATCTTGAGTACGTGAGCTCCCACTGGACTCCCTTCAGTCAGTTTGCTATGAAAGAAAAGTTTAGTCAAATTATAGCGTTAGTCCTTGCCTGTGCAGCATACAGCAACTTGAGATTTGCTATAATTTCAATAGCTGATAAATCCTCATGCTGACGTTGTAGCTCTGGCGTCATAGACGCAAGCATAAGGCAAGCAACATCAATGCTATCATTGACATGCTTCTCATAAGCATCCCGAACCGCCCTTGCGGCGTTCGGAGCGGGTTGAGGCGGTATTGCCGTCTCAAGGACATACAGCTTCCTCTCAGCCTTAAGAACAATCTTAAGGTGTCCGTACCAGTCTGAGAAGTTTGGCCCAGCAAACTTCTCCCTTTCCAGTAAGGATCGCACATTGAATGCTGTGGTGTTCGTTGCTGCAGTAATCTACAACATTGCAAGAACAACAAGGTCAGTATCAATGTTAGAATCAAACCAGGACTTAAGAATGATTCTTTTCTCACTATTTTATCTGACTGAAAAATCCATTAAAACAGTCCGAAAGAGTAACACTCTTTTAGTGAGATGGGATCCAGATTTCATACTTGGTCTCCGCGTCCCGCTCAGGCGAGATAAGTTGCACAGAGAGTACAAGCACTAATCACCGGTAGGCAATCCATGCCAATCGCCAACTCGTGCGATTCCCCTTCATCTGGGCAATCTAGCAGACTGTGCCAACTGAGTTGGTACAACACAGTCTCTGATTCCACAGATGGCTGCCTCCATATAGCTAACATATGCTCAATTTGTAGCCTACATGGTCAAGCTGACCTGACCTACTCCCTGGACCACCACGTGCTATGCTGAGCAACGAGAAGCGATAAATCCCTTCTCTGTAACACGCAGGTGTAATCACACACCGTCTGAAGATAGATGGGCGTGCCCACTGAGTGGGTACAACACGGCCCCAACGATAGTCAGAACAGTGAGGTTTCGCGTCAGAAGGCTTTCGTGCTTGATATTTAACGTTGGATTTTCACGGTCCTTTTATCTTCTTACTATCATGCAAATCCTATGGTGATAGTAGAAAGATAAATCATGCAGTTACTAATATTACTTAAACAGTAAATCGAAAGCATGATTATCTTATGTGGTAAACGCCCATTAAGCCTAAGTAAGACCATAGTTTTACACAAGTCTTCACTTGAGCTCTTCATGGGTCTCTTGATCCTTCATCTGGCCCAGCCCAGGGTCCAAGCGCCCTCTGCAGCTCAGATGCACCGACCAGATAGCATGCGCCTGTCCTAGAGTCGAACTCTAGACCTCCCACTGGTGAAGCCACTTGTTGCATGCGCCTCTGCCATGTGTGCTCTGTGCTCATGTCTGATTAATTTACATTTTAATCTATCTAGACATGATTTGACTCGCAGGTCAATTACACATTATTATAAATTGAAATGTGATTCGCAGATAACAAAAATAATTTACAATTTCAATCCCAGGCACGTAGGCCCCAGCACAGCACACAAATTAGGGCAACCCACATAAGATGAAATAAACACCCAACATGGTTAAACAAGCAACATGTGATCCAAACAAGAAAATAAAATTTTTGAAATTCCCCATAGCATCAATTTTATTTCCTTATGTGCCCTACTACCTTACAACGGTCCATTAATAGGGATCCACTCATCAGACCTAGTCAGACCCACTGCCCTTGCATGCACCAAGTCATAACCGACTTGTGTCAACCTCATGGTCAACAATGCATGCCTTAAGGGCTGAACGTCCCACATGATTTCTGGCAAGCGGGTGTGACCCCGGGCCTTAATCATGATCGTTCACTGGTTGCCTCGATCAGACATCGCTACACGCCCTTCTGCAGTCGACCTATAGCCACCTGATGCTTGCGCATAGGTGCTATCTGGTCGACCCATCTAGGCTGTCAGATGGTCTGATCAGGTTGTTGGGTCCAGACTAGATAGATGACTTCAACCCTATCAACCCGTCTAAGTTTTTCAAGTAGGCGCTAATAGATCTAAGTGGATGCGCGCAATATGTTAAGTTTTGGTAAAAACAACTTCAACAAGCGCCAACATGAAACATGAAACATGCAAGTCGGCGAGAGAGTGAGGAGCCTTCTCACGTTCGAAAACGTTGAGCGTTTTCAACAAGGGAAAATGTCTTTCTAAAAATAGAAAGCACTAACTCCTCATTCAACTCCCACGTTACCATCTCTTAATCGAACCATTCGAACCATACGTTCACCAAAGTGAACCGGTTCCATTCGATTTGGTTTAATTGAATTTGGTACAAAGACAAAATCAAACCAAGCCTTGGTCTAGATCTTATATGAAACAAAAGGTTCAAGATCTAACCGTACATCTCTTGATGCTCTTGATCTCATCGATCTAGCATCAATTCTCTCGATCGAAGCTTACCGATCTCAAGCCCTAATCAATCAAACATGATCAGACCAGATCTCACTTACAATCAGAGTTTAAACTCCTTTAAACTGAACCTGAACAATTCAGTCCACACGATCTGACATAAGTAAGCCATATCATCAAATTGTGCGACCCTAAGGGTTTCCTTTAAATGTCGGTAACGATAACTTACATTATCACGATCAGAGAGGGGTATCTAGCAACACATCACTGTCTCCCGATATAAAGGAAAGAGTCTTCCAAGACTACACCCAAATCATAGCACAAGTGTGAACTCAAGTCACTTGACATATGTGTTTCCTTTGCCACTGGATGTTCTTATTGGACAAGCGTGTCAAGCCTGTAATTCCAATATGATGAGAATGATTAGATCAGATGAACATAGTCATCTGGGTATGGCCATACACTTTCTCAACCATCTCATCCAGGGGGCCCCTTTAGAACATCACACTCCAAACAAGGAGAAGGCAATCCTATATCTATCACTAGTGCCCTAACATGACTCATGATCATTATCCAAGATAGTCTATAACCATTATGTTTCAAATGATATTGAACTACCTCAAGACAATGCCAATCATCATTTAGAAACACAAGTGAACTAAAGTCAGAGGAAATATGCCACTTGTTTTCATATAAGGATTATTCACATTGTGACAAGCAATTGAATATCCTAAGTAGGGTCTGTCCAGTACATCCAATGTACCTATGAGTCTACATCTTATTCCATGCTCGAAGCATCCTATAAGATTAGAACACATATTAGTCTCAATCATATCAAGGCTGTCTCATGTTCACCAAGATATCTCGACTAAGGACAATATTGCATGTCAGCCAAGCTGAACACCATTGAGACATTATTCAGAAGTATACATATTGCAGCAGATAATGTAACAACCTGAATAACAACCATTGCCTTATAAACATAGAGTTTATACATGATGCTGATAACAACCCAAGGCCTCAAACATTAGCCTTAAGGGCATACCCCAACAATATGTGCCAACACCTCCAAGGAAGTTAGCCATTTCGAATTTAAGACTTACCATTTCAGCCATCCAAAGAAGGCAACAAGATCAGCCCACTTAAATGCCTTGTCTCCATTTTCGAATTTTCTCCAACTATGTAAGGGGCGCAAGGGGCCAATGACCACCTTGCCCTCATCTTATCCTCATCCCTAAGCTGCCTACAAATGTATCCCCATCGCATCATGTGCATAGCATTGTTGAATAATATTGTTGACTAGTTTCCTAGCCAAAGAATGGGTGCTTGTGTCGCCTAGGGTGCTTGTGTCGCCCAAGTCCCCCTCCTCTTCCCCTCTCTTCCTTCAAGAGCCGAGCCTCTCTTCTTCTTCTCCTCGTCCTCACTTCATCAAAGCAAGGCCGAGAGTCACCACCATCAAGGCAAGAGCACCAAAGAGAACAAGAACTCAAGATGGCGCAAAGGACATGGATGCATCTCTTGGCCTCCTTCATGGCGATTCTCTAAGTTAAGTATTCCATCCTCTTGTGTTTTCTCTTCATACATTTTAAAGAACATCTTACTACACATCTCTTGGGTTTGTAGGAATTGGCGCAAGGAAAGGAAGCTTGGCGCATCCATCTTCCCTTCTTCCCCCCCTTTTAGTTAGTCCAATGTTTATGTTAGCAAGAGAACTTGGAGGATTAGCCTCCCTCTTGACTTTAAGCATTGTTAAGTTTTAATCTGCTTTATAACTCACCCACGCCTGTGTGGGGTTGCTGAATGCCCTGTGTGTAACCTGCACCTTCTATCAGAGTAGGACCGGTGAAGAACGGGAAGGACGGTCCTTCTATTCTCAAGGACCGCAAGGTGAGTCTTCTTTAAGTTATTGTCATTTACTTTGAAGCAAGTAGTATAAACTCTATTTTCTGGCAAGTAGCATAAGTTCGGTTTTCTTATCTATAAAATGCAAAAAAAAAACAAACATTATTTTCTAACTTCGTTAGTCTAATTCGGTTTTCTCTAGTTTATGAAAATACAAAAAAACTATTTTCGAAATTCGTTGTTTGCATGCTTGTGATCTACCCCTACATCAGGAAGCCTTATGATCGAGTTATTGGATAACTCAGATCTGTTTTGGAGATTCCATCAACGCCAATGGGCCTAATGAGATGGAAGAAATTTATTGGGGCCAACTTCCATTTGCATGAGAATAGAAGCATGCGCATCATGTAGATCTACCCAAAACACAAATCAAACATGGATCACAAGATGGCAATCATATGTATCAGGCCAAAACCTGCGCTCTGATACCACTAAAAGGAAACCTAGTATCATTCAAAAACTATGTCGCAGCGGAAATACAAGGTACCAAGATCGCATGACTTAAAACTATGATCAACCTTGAAAACTTGTAAAAACAAGTAAGAGTGTTACCATTGCCATGATGTGAGTGGCGGCTTGGAAGATGAAAGGGGCGAGTGCCTCTTCTCCAAAGGTATCACACACAAGATGATGTCGGCGGCTTGGAAGATGAAAGGGGCGAGTGCCTCTTCTCCAAAGGTATCACACACAAGATGATGTCGGCTTCTTCCTTGTGCTCCTTGTGCTAGCAAAGACACTAAGGAGTCTTTGATCGTGTCTTGGAGAGGAGATGTGCACCCTTGGCTAGTTGACTTTCTACCCCTTTCGTGAAGATGATGAAGATCCGAAAGGAGGAAGCGCTAGGGGAGTTTCGAAAACGTGAGGGAGCGCCCAAGAAGGAAATGTTCGGTTACCACATATGGTAAGAACCAAACATGTAACTCCCTCTTAACTCCCATGCGTTCACTCATTGAACCAACCGAAACTTCCCTCTTTATTGAACCATGCGTTCACACTAAGTGAACCAGTTCAATCCCAATTTGGTTTAAGCACCAAATCGAACCAGCCCTGGTTATGATCTCATTGAACCAAATGGCTCAAGATCTAACCACACATCTCATTGAACCTCTTGATCTTTACGATCAAGCATCAATTCTCCCGATCGAAGCTTACCGATCATATGCCCTAATCAATCAAACATGATTAGACTAGATCTCACTTCCAATCGGAGCTTAAATTGTTTTAAACTGAACTAGAATAATTCCAGTCCACACGATCTGACATAAGTAAGCCATATCATCAAATTGTGCGACCCTAAGGGTTTCCTTCAATGTCGGTAATGATAACTTACGTTATCACGATCAGAGAGGGGTATCTAGCAACACATCACTGTCTCCCGATATGAAGGAAAGAGTCTTCTAAGACTACTCCCAAACCATAGCACAAGTGTGAATCTAATTCACTTGGCATACATGTTACCCTTTGCCACTGGATGTTCTCGTTGGACAAGCGTGTCAAGCCTGTGACTCCAACATGATGAAAATGGTTAGATCAGATGAACATAGTCATCTGGGTATGGCCATACACATTCTCAACCATTTCATCCAGGGGGCCCCTTAGAACATCACACTCCAACTAGGAGAGGCAATCCTATATCTTTCACAAGTGCCCTAACATGACTCATGCCCACTATCCAAGATAATCCTTAACCATTATCTTTCAAATGATATTGAACTACCTCAAGACAATGCCAATCATCATTTAGAAACACAAGTGATCTCAAGTCAGAGGGAATATGCCACTTGTTTGCATATAAGGATTATTCACATTGTGACAAACAATTGAATATCCTAAGTAGGGTCAGTCCAGTACATCCAATGCACCTATGTGTCTAAAGCTTATTCCATGCTCGAAGCATCTTACAAGATTAGAACACATATTAGTCTCAATCATATCAAGGCTGTCTCATGTTCACCGAGATATCTCGACTAAGGACAACACTGAAAGTCAGCTAAGCTGAACATCATTGAGACATTACTCAGAAGTATACACACAGGAGCAGATAATGTAACAATCTGAATAACAACAATTGCCTTTATAAAACTTATACATAGTTTATACATGATACTGAAAATAACCTAAGGCCTCAAACATTAGCCTTAAGGGCATACCCCAACAATCTCCCACTTGCACTTAAACTAATGGTTGAGAAATCTCAAACCCATATTATTACAGTGCTTCTCATGCTTCTGCTGCGCCAGAGGCTTTGTAAGCGGGTCAGCTAGATTGTCATCTGTATGAACCTTGCAGATCTTGATCTCTCCTCGATCTATGATCTCACGGATCAGATGAAACCTTCTCTGTATGTGCTTGGACTTCTAGTGTGACCATGGTTCCTTTGCTTGTGCAATCGCTCCAGTGTTATCACAGAAGATAACCAATGGATCTGCACTCGAAGGAACAACACCAAGTTCCTGAACGAACTTACGAATCCAGACTGCCTCCTTTGATGCTTATGAGGCTGCAACATACTCGGCTTCTGTTGTGGAATCAGCAACAATTGATTGTTTGAAACTCTTCCACACCACTGCTCCTCCATTCAAGCTAAAAACATAGCCTGATTGCGATCGGAAATCGTCTTGGTCAGATTGGAATGAAGCGTCAGTATATCCTTCAATACTGAGTTCTTCTTGACCTCCATAAATCAAGAACATATCTTTGGTTCTCCGAAGATATTTCAAAATGTTCTTGACTGCAATCCAGTGTGCCTTCCCTGGATTACCTTGGAACCGACTGGTCACGCTTAACCCGTAAGCGACGTCTAGGCGATTACACAACATCGCATACATGATGGACCCAATAGCCGAAGCATAAGGCGTATTGTCCATCTCATCTTTCTCAGACTGTGTTTGAGGACACTGGCTCTTTGAAAGATTTAGACCATGTCTGACTGGAAGATATCCTCTTTTAGAATTTTCTAAATGGAATCTCTCTAGGACCTTATCGATGTAAGTACTCTGGCATAGCCCGAGAAGCCTATTAGATCTATCTCTATAGATCTCCACACCTAATACATAGGCTGCTTCTCCCAAATCCTTCATCTGGAAACATTTTCTTAACCATGCCTTGACTGCATGTAGTTCAGGAATATCGTTTCCAATGATTAAAATATCATCGACGTAGAGGACTAGGAAAGTAATCACGCTCCCACTAAACCTTTTGTATACACACGGGTCATATTCATTTTTGATGAAACCAAATTCAGAAACTGATTCATCAAAACGAATATTCTCGCTTCTCGATGCTTGTTTTAGTCCATAAATGGACCTCTTTTAATTTGCATATTTTATGGCGTTCTGATGGATTGATGAAACCTTCAGGTTGTGTCATATACACATCCTCTTCCAATTTTCCATTAAGGAAAGCGGTCTTCACATCCATTTGCCAGATCTCATAATCATAATATGCTGCTATCGCGAGAATAATTCGAATGGACTTGAACACGGCTACAGGAGAGAAAGTTTCATCATAATCTATCCCGTAGATTTGTTTGAAACCTTTCGCAACTAGCCTGCCCTTATAGGTAACCACGTTACCATTCATGTCTTTCTTCCTTTTGAAGATCCATTTACAGCATATAGGGATTACTCCCGGAGGCGGATCAACCAAATTCCAGACTTGGTTATCTGACATGGAGTCCATTTCAGCTCGCATAGCTTCAAGCCATCTTGCTGACTCCGGTCCACTGACCGCATCCGCATAAGTGAGGGGTTCATCATTAATGATGTAGACTCCGTCATAGCGCTCAGGCTGACGACGAATCCTTCCCGATCTACGCGGTTCCCGTGACGTCTGAGCCTCAGGTTGAACATTAACCTGATCTATTGGCTCAGGCTCATCCAACTGAGCTTGACTATTTTGTCCCTCTTCTGGAATTTCATCCAGCTTTATTTCTCTCCCACTGGCCTCTTGCAGAAGAAATTCCTTCTCAAGAAAAATAGCCGTTCGAGCAACAAATACTTTATTCTCTTTGGGATCGTAGAAATAATAACCCTTAGTTTCTTTAGGGTATCCGACAAATATATATTTATCTGATCTGCTCTCCAGTTTCCCAGAGGCGAGCTTTTTGACATAAGCCTCGCAACCCCAGATTCTGATAAATGTCAAGCTCAGCTGTTTTCCATACCACAACTCATATGGTGTCTTCGAAATAGCCTTGGATGGTACTCGGTTTAGCACCTTTGCAGCTGTTTCCAGTGCAAATCTCCAAAAGGAGTAAGGTAGAGTAGCCTGACTCATCATAGAGCGAACCATATCCAATAAGGTTCTATTCCTCCTCTCGGACACACCATTCCATTGCGGTGTTCCTAGCGGAGTGAGCTGTGAGATGATCCCACACTCCTTTAGATAGTCAGTAAACTCACGACTCAATTATTCTCCACCTCGATCTGATCGAAGTGCCTTGATATTTCGGCCTAACTGATTTTGTACTTCATTTTTGAACTCTTTGAACTTGTCAAAAGATTCACTCTTATGTCTCATTAAATAGACATAACCATACCTACTGAAATCATCAGTAAAAGTAATGAAGTATGAATAGCCACCTCTGGCATGTTTACTAAATGGCCCACACACATCACTGTGAATAAGGTCAAGTAAACCTGAAGCCCTTTCACCTTTATGTTGGTGTATATGCCCTACAGACCAATGTATGGACATGGTCAGGCATTGTTTGAATGTACTTTGATAGAATTAATTGATAAAGGCATAGTCGTTATTATGCAGACTTCTCTACCTGCGTAGATGTATTGAGTTGCATATATGATGTCCCAGGAGTTTGGATTGGATCCATTCTCACAAGCTATCCCCAGTCAAGGTACCTTAGCAGATATGGGACAGCTTTGGTACATGTGAGACTGGTGTATGGGCTGGTTAGGTGCAGGGCACAGTAACGCAGACATACAGGTGCATTGGATGCACTGGAGTGATCCATCGTGAGGATTGATTTGTCTAGTCAACAAGTCAATCTCACATGCAAGAGGTTTGCATTGATCCTTAGACTTGAGGTATTCGTGTCTAGATTTGATGATGGGTATGCTTTAATACAGTCTTACGTCTCTCCGTAATTGGGAGATCAAAACGACTGTCATTGGGCATGTCATAAGTCATGTAGAGACATGGATGACCAATAGTAGGATTTGCCCCTTCCTTCAGAGGGAGCATGATATCCACTCGGGGCGCCCCACCTTATTGGTGCATGACAGGAATGTGTGGCCACACTAGTTAAGTCATGACCAATGCATTGGATAATAAACTTGAGACTAATCCAATGGCAGGATATCAGTTTAGGCAAAGGGATCTAGAATGCATGGGAATCCTCGTTGCTTGTTAGGAGTCGTTGCCATAATGACTTAAGTCCTATGACATGGGTAGTAGTGATGTGTTGCTAGATACCCCTCACTACTTATGATGTTTACATCATTGCTATCGTCATTAGGATCCTACTGGGTCACACGCAATAGACTCTTGACGTTGTTTTATGATCTGGAAATCTTGGAATATATTTGAGTTCATTATTCTGAGTCCAAGACAGATTCATGGTTGAATCTGAGTCCAATTGGGATTCATGAGTTTGTATATGTATCCTAGTCAAGTTGGACTTGAACAAAGGATTATATACCATGTTGGATTCGAATCCTAATCTAATTAGGAGTTGGAATCCTAATCCTATTAGGAATTGGAATTCTAATCCAACTAGGAGTTGGAATCCTAATTTAATTAGGAGTTAGAATCCTAACCCTATTGGGAAATAGAGTCCTATTCCAACTAGGAGTTGGAATCCTAATTCAATTAGGAGTTGGAATTCTAATTCTACTAGAAATGAGAATCCTAATCTAATTAGGATTCAAATCCTAATGAGAATTAGATTTGGATAAGGCCCATAGTGGTTGGGCGCATATTCTAATCCAACTAGGATTCAAATCCTAAAGAGAATTGGATTTGGATAAGGCTCATTGTGTTGGGCGCAAATCCTAATCCAATAAGGATTTATTTCCATGGGCCTAATTAGTGTTGAGATCCAAATCCAATTAGGGATTGTGGATTAATTCTAATTGAGGCAAGTTTGAATCCTAATAGGAGTTGGAAATACACTTGGCGCATGGGATAATTCCATATATGGAATTTGCGCCAATTGGGGTGTATGAATCCTTTTGGAAAGTTGTTTCCTCAATTGGAAACTATCTTGGACGTGTGGGGCTGGTATGTTGGCAAGTATGGCTTGATTTATTCAAGCAATGATTTGGCCAATCATATATGGAAAGTCCTAATTGAATTGGAACTCAAATTACCTCTCTTGACAAGGCAAGAAGCTAGATTCTTTCCATGCTTCATGTTGCGCCAATTCAAGAGAGGATGTGGCTGAACTCTTATGGCAATTCCTTGGAGGAATTGCGCCAAGAGCATAGAAGGAAAGAGAGGTGGCGGTTTGGCTTGGTTGGTTATAAAAGAAGGGGTATGCGCCCCCTCTTGTGATGATCATTGGATGAACATCAAGTGCAGAATTCTTCTTGAGGAAAAGGCAACTTGGAGTTGCGCAAGCCCTAGAATTCAAGCCGCCCTCTTCTTCTTGTGGAGCGCCACCATCTCTTCTCTTCCTCTTGTCTTTGGCCGAGAGTCTCCAAGCAAGGAGACAAGTTGGCGTGAAGAGCAAGGAGGAAGGAGAAGGAGATTCCAAGAGGTGATCTTCTCTTCCCGAGGCTAGCACCAAGCATGGAAGGGAGCAACGTTGAGAAGGTCGACGCGTGGATACTTGTAGAGGACGAACACTTGGGCGTCTTCAACTTGGCACCTTCATCCTAACAAGCAATAAAGGTACTAACCCTAACACATCCTTGTGTTCTCTCCCTCGCATGGATCCTTGGGACCGGAATGTGTTTCGGGTGTAATGCTTCTTCCGCTGCGTCCTGGGACTGCAAAAATTTTAAATTACACCCGGCATTCCCTAACAGTGGTATCAGAGGTACTTGCGAGAAACACAAGGTGTACGTTTGCTTGTGTGAAAAATTTTTGGAAAATTTTTCTTTTATCCATGCGCGTTTCACCTAGAAGGCGCTTTCATCCAAACTTCTTTTATCATTTTTATGGCCGAAATTTGGATTGTGTTTATGATGGATTTAAGACCAAAGGCGCACGTAGTTTTGTCAAGTAGGACGGGCATTGTGTCTTCGGACTGGCCGGGTCTCTTGATCTGACAAAATTGCCAGCCGATAGGGTCCATGAAATCATCATGAAACTTGATCCCAATTTTAGCATAAATTTGATTGAGAGAATGCTTTGGATGGAGTTGGCGCATAAGGGGATAAAATTTGATTATTCCGGTTTTTCAAATTTTATATATGCGCCACTTGTCTCTTCCATGGGTTGATATGGTCATAGCGAGTGCCCTCCTGTGTTGTGATGTGGAAGCATATTTCCACTTGTGATGAATGCTTGTAAAATCTTTCTACCACCTGCGTGTGGTTCTCCCCCTTCTTGATGTAAAATTTTCATCTTTCTTAAAATAGATATAGAATCGTTTACATAAGATAGGTTAAGGTTCATCAAAGACAACAAGGAGTCTTCTTCAATCGAAGTCAGAAGTGGCGCCAGCTTTGGAAGCATGGTGATGGACTTGCGGCTGAAGGAAGGACACGTGCTTTCAGCTTCTGGCATGGGCTGATCTGCTCAAGGGACTCGCAACCCTTGGATGCACGATAACATGTCACATGGCTCGTGACAAGTTATGTGTATGAAAAGGGCTATGACCATATCGACCAAAATAGCATGCCTGTGATGGTTTATTATTTTGTCCATAGCATGCCTGTGATGTTTTTCCCTTTGCTGCCATAACCATAGGGAAACTGCATGCTAGAAAAGAATAAAAATAAACATGAAAAAACTCTCATTGAAATATCAAGTCAAATAGCCTTCTAACGCGTAGCCCTCATCAAACTATCGATCGGTGGTGTTGTGAACTGTTTCCCACCCTCGTGGGACACACCCACTTATCTTTAGGAGGTGTGCAGTGACAATGATTTCCCCAGTCCAGTTTTTAACCTAGGCGTGCCTTCGCAAGGAAATTCATTGGCCCTAGGCATAACGGTTAGGACCAGACTTGACTAGTTTTTCATATGTCACTGACATGATGAATCACTAGAGGCAGCTATTGAGAGGATAGGGTTCTGTGTTGTATCCAGCCCTCGCTGGACACAGGGCGCCTAGTCTGTCTTAACTAAGAGGAATTGTGCGCGACACAATTGGCTGGCATGCCTACCTAAGGAAGCATGGGACTCTCTGTGCATCTCAACTCACCCTCGTGAGTCGCGGAGACCTCGTGTGAAATTAGGATCCTACTCACATATTTCCAAGTTGAGTTTTGGGAGTTATCAACTTGTTAAGGAAATAGTGGGAGTATAGCATTTAATTTAAAGTCCTTGTTAAATGCTTTATCATAGTACTTATTTTGCTTGTTTGCTTATTGTAGATGATTCCATCTCCTGAACCTAGATTGAAACTTCTTAAAAATAAACTGGATGGAACAAATTGGACAAGATGGTTCAGACTTTTGTCCAAACTTCTAGAACATGAGAATATGGTCTATCTTCTTGAAAGACCTCCAACCCAGCCCTGTATATATTTTTGTACAGAGTGGGAGTGGAATGTCTATCTTGAACATTGTGTGGATAGTGAACATTGCACTGCTCTTATTTTGAGGTGCATGACCCCTGAGGTCCAGGTTGAGTGTGATGAGATGGGGATTTATGATATGATCATACATCTTCGACGTCTCTTCACACCGGGCACTTCAAATAGTAATCAAGAGAGTGTTGTTGGATCTTCTGGGTGTTTGCTTGAATCCAAGAATGACTATGGTTCCGTATCTTCGAAGCTAAAACTTCGGAAGACTGGGAATGCATGGAAATTTCAGGATGGATTAAGGCCCAGAAAGAGCATGGCACAAAAGAAGGGATGTTATCCATCTGCTTCAGGTATTGTGTTACTGAGGTCTTTATGTCTACTTCTTATTCATGGGTACTGGGTACCGCATGAGGAGCTTACATATGCTTTTCATATGCAGGAGCTCAAAAGAAGTAGGACAATAAGGCTTGGTGGGATCGACTTTCGAGTCAGGGACGGAGCATTGGATGCTGCTGTTGATGTCATCTCACTACCTTTAAAGACTTCGAACCAGAACTTTGCTATTATGTACTAGCTTCTGTATTAGAACATTATGTCCATTATTTTGAATGGATTTTCAGTTTGAAATAAATTGGTATTTCCTTAAATCTGGAATGTTCTATAGTAGTGGTACAATTGATGATAGCTTGTAGTTCTGTATGTAACACTGAATAGATCAAGTCCAATGATTCATTCAATACCATCTCTTTGCATTGTCTCTTGGACCATAAGACATAAGTCACATCCAAAAGTCCATGGACTATTGGGATCATTGTCCTTTCAAAGCCTTGTTGTAGCTCTTGATAGAGGTTTTTCCCTTCTTCCCCTTCTTCTTATTCCGTGAAGGAACCATCAAGACAGAGGATGAAGGCTTTCCCTTCTCAAGAGTCTGCTCTGTGGTGCAGAGCATGTTCAGTAATTCTGCCGGAGTGCAGTCAATTTTGTTCATATTAAAATTAATAATGAACGCATCGAAAGAAGCCGGGAGAGACTGCAAGATGATGTCTACAACAAGTTCTTGATTGATGGTATGTCCCAGTTTCTCTAGAGCTTCTTTGTACCCAATCATCTTGAGTACGTGAGCTCCCACTGGACTCCCTTCAGTCAGTTTGCTATGAAAGAAAAGTTTTGTCAAGTTATAGCATTCTGTCCTTGCCTGTGCAGCATACAGCATTTTGAGATTTGCTATAATATCAATAGCAGACAAATCCTCATGCTGACGCTGGAGCTCGGGCGTCATTGACGCAAGCATAAGGCAAGCGACATCAGTACTATCACTGACGTGCTTCTCATAAGCATCTCGAACCGCCCTTGCGGCATTCGCAGCAGGCTGAGCCAGTATTGCCGACTCAAGGACATACAGCTTCCTCTCAGCTTTGAGGACAATTTTCAGCTGTCTGTACCAGTCTGAGAAGTTTGGCCCAGCAAACTTCTCCTTTTCCAATATGGATCGCAAGTTGAGCCCTGTGGTGTTCGTTGCTGCAGGAATCTACAACATAGCAAGAACAACAAGGTCAGTATCCATGTTAGAATCATTCCAGGACTTAAGAGTGATTCTTTTCTCACTATTTTATCTGACTGAAAATCCAATAAAACAGCCCGAAAGAGTGAAACTCCTTTAGTGAGATGGGATCCAGATTTCACACTTGATCTCCGCGTCCCGCTCAGGCGAGATAAGATGCACAGAGAGTTCAAGCACTAATCATTGGTAGGCAATCCATGCCAATCGCCAACCCGTGCGATTCCCCTTCATCTAGGCAATCCAGAAGACTGTGCCAACTGAGTTGGTACAACACAGTCTCTGATTCCTCAGATGGCTGCCTCCATATAGCTATCATATGCTCAACATGTAGCCTATATGGTCAAGCTGACCTGACCTACTTCCTGGACCACCACGTGCTATGCTGAGCAATGAGAAGCGACAAATCCCTTCTCTATAGCATGTAGGAGTAATCGCGCACCGTCTGAAGATAGCTGGGCGTGCCCACTGAGTGGGTACAACACGGCCCCAACGATAGTCAGAACAGTGAGGTTTCACGTCAGAAGGTAATCGAGCTTGATATTGACGTTGGATTTTAACGGTCTTTTATCTTCTTACTATCATGCAAATTCTATAGTGATAGCAGAAGAATAAAACATGCTCGTGCTAATATTACTTAAAATAGTAAATGAAAGCACCATTATCTTATGTGGTAAATGCCCATAAAAACTTAAGTAAAACCCTAGTTTGACAAAAGTCTTCACTTGAGCTCTTTATGGGACTCTTGTACTTCATCTGGCCCAGCCCGGGCCTAAATGCCATCTGCAGCCCAAATGCGCCTGTTCTAGAGTCGACCTCTAGACCACCCATCTAGTGAAGCCAATTGCTGCATGCGCTTCTGCCATTTGTGCTGTGTGCTCATGTCTGATCAAATTACATTTTAAAACTATCTAGACATGGTTTGACACACAGGTCAATTATACATTTTCACAAATCAAAATGTGATTCGCAGATCACACCAAATGTATTTAATTTCAGGCACGCAGGCCCCAGCACAGCACACAAAATAAGGGCAGCCCACATAAGATTAAATAAACACCCAATGAACATGTTAAACATGCATACATGTGATCCAAACAGAAATAAAAATTTTTGAAAAAACCCATGGCATCAATTTTATTTCCTTATGTGCCCTACTACCTTACAACGGTCCATTAACAGGTATCCACTCGTCAGTACAAGTCAGACCCACTGCCCTTGCATGCACCCAGTCATAACTAACTTGCGTCGACCTCATGGTCAACTATGCATGCCTTAAGGGCTGAACATCCCACATGATTTCTAGCAAGCGGGTGTGACCCCGGGCCATAATCATGATCGTTCACTAGGCGCCTCAATCAGACATCGCTACACGCCCTTCTGCAGTCGGCTTATAGCCACCTGTATAGCTTGCGCACAGGTGCTATCCGGCCGCCCCATCCAGGCTGTCAGATGGTCTGATTAGGCTGTTGGGTCTAGACCTGACTAATGACTTCAACACTGTTAACCCGTCTAAGTATTTGAAGTAGGCGCATAGATAGATCTAGTGAGGGTCGCGCTTGAAGATAATTTTTGACTGAAAACATCTATGAAATGCGCAAACCAACATCACATGCGCAAGCTTGAATGTAAAAATACATCTAACATATGGTATGAACAACATGGCATGTATTTTCGCATGAGAATAGAAGCATGCGCATCATGTAGATCTACCCAAAACACAAATCAAACATGGATCACAAGATGGCAATCATATGTATCAGGCCAAAACCTGCGCTCTGATACCACTAAAAGGAAACCTAGTATCATTCAAAAACAATGTCGCAGCGGAAATACAAGGTACCAAGATCGCATGACTTAAAACTATGATCAACCTTGAAAACTTGTAAAAACAAGTAAGAGTGTTACCATTGTCATGATGTGAGTGGCGGCTTGGAAGATGAAAGGGGCGAGTGCCTCTTCTCCAAAGGTATCACACACAAGATGATGTCGGCTTCTTCCTTGTGCTCCTTGTGCTAGCAAAGACACTAAGGAGTCTTTGATCGTGTCTCAGAGAGGAGATGTGCACCCTTGGCTAGTTGACTTTCTTCCCCTTTCATGAAGATGATGAAGATCCGAAAGGAGGAAGCGCTAGGGGAGTTTCGAAAACGTGAGGGAGCGCCCAAGAAGGAAATGTTCGGTTACCACATATGGTAAGAACCAAACATGTAACTCCCTCTTAACTCCCATGCGTTCACTCATTGAACCAACCAAAACTTCCCTCTTTATTGAACCATGCATTCACACTAAGTGAACCGGTTCAATCCCAATTTGGTTCAAGCACCAAATCGAACCAGCCCTGGTTATGATCTCATTGAACCAAATGGCACAAGATCTAACCACACATCTCATTGAACCTCTTGATCTTTACGATCAAGCATCAATTCTCCCGATCGAAGTGTTGGGTCCCCTTCAAGGGGGAGCGAAACCCTAAGGTGGCGCAAGCAACCTTATTCTTATGTTTTAGCAGCGGAAGTAGGGTTTCATGAGGATCGGATGCTATACATTCATATGATCAACTTTTAAGAAGCATGAAGATCGAAAGAAGATCATACCGAAGCCATGTGTTGGATGGCGTCAAGGAAGAAGAGATTCGAATGAAACTCCTCCAAAAGGTGCGCACACAAGGTGATGCCGCCTACTCCTTGAGATCCTTGTGCTAGCAAGGTGCTTCAAGGGTCTTTGATCGAATCAAAGGGATGAGATGTCTTCTCCCACTTGGCCGAGACCTCTCCAAGACGTGAAGGAAGTTTTTCACCAAGAGAGAGCGTCGAGAAGCGTCAAAAACGTATTGGCGTTCACAAGAGGTGGCGCATGAAGACTTACCAAAAATAGCAAGCCATGAAGAGCATGCGCCCACATCTTCATAACCGACAATAACGCTTCAAGATTGAACCATGCGTTCATTGTCTTGAACCGGTTCAATCTAATTGACCCAACTCAATTTGGTTCAAAGACCAAATCAAAACAGCCCAAGCCATGGTCTAGATTTCTCTGAACCAAATGGTTCAAAATCTAACCGTTCATCTCTGGATGCTCCCGATCTCACCGATCTAGCATCAATACTCTCGATCGAAGCTTACCGATCTCAAGCCCTAATCAATCAAACATGATCAGACCAGATCTCACTTACAATCAGAGTTTAAATCCCTTTAAACTGAACTCAAACAATTCAGTCCACACGATCTGACTTAAGTAAGCCATATCATCAAATTGTGCGACCATAAGGGTTTCCTTTAAAAGTCGGTAACGATAACTCACGTTATCACGATCAGTGAGGGGTATCTAGCAACACATCACTGTCTCCCGATATAAAGGAAAGAGTCTTCCAAGACTACACCCAAACCACAGCACAAGTGTGAATCCACTTCACAAGGCATACATGTTTCCTTTGCCACTGGATGTTCTTATTGGATAAGCATGTCAAGCCTGTAACTCCAATACGATGAGCATGATTAGATCAGATGAACACAGTCATCTGGGTATGGCCATACACTTTCTCAATCATCTCATCAAGGGGGGCCCTTTAGAACATCACACTCCTTAAACAGGGAGACGACAATCCTTTATCTATCACTAGTGCCCTAACCTGACTCAAGCTCACCATCCAAGATAGTCTATAATCATTATGTTTCAAATGATATTGAACTACCTCAAAACAATGACAATCATCATTTAGAAACACAAGTGATCTCAAGTCAGAGGACATGTGCCACTTGGTGCAAACAAGGATTATTCACATTGTGACAAGCAATTGAATATCCTAGTAGGGTCTGTCCAGTACATCCAATGTACCCATGAGTCTACATCTTATTCCATGCTCGAAGCATCCTATAAGATTAGAACACATATTAGTCTTAACCATATCAAGGCTGTCTCATATTCACCAAGATACATCGACTAAAGACATATAGCATGTCCGCCTAGCTGAACAGCTTTGAGACATTATTCAGAAGTACACTTATTACAGCAGACAAGGTAACAAACTGAATAACAACCATGCCTTTATAAACACAAGAGTTTATTACATGATACTGATACAATCCCAAGGCCTCAAACATTAGACTTAAGGGCATACCCCAACAATCTCCCACTTGCACTTAATCTAATGGTTGAGAAATCTCAAACCCATATTATTACAGTGCTTCTCATGCTTCTGCTGCGCCAGAGGCTTGGTAAGTGGGTCTGCCAGATTGTCATCTGTATGAACCTTGCAGATTTTGATCTCGCCACGATCTATGATCTCCCTGATCAAGTGAAACCGTCTCTGTGTGTGCTTGGACTTCTGGTGCGACCGTGGTTCCTTTGCTTGTGCGATTGCTCCAGTGTTATCACAGAAGATAACCAAAGGATCTGCACTCGAAGGAACGACACCAAGTTCTCTCAAGAACTTACGAATCCACACTGCCTCCTTGGATGCTTCCGAGGCTGCAACATACTCGGCTTCTGTTGTGGAATCAGCAACAGTTGACTGTTTGAAACTCTTCCACACCACTGCTCCACCATTCAAGCTAAAAACATAGCCTGATTGCGATCGAAAATCATCCTGGTCAGACTGGAACGAAGCGTCAGTATATCCTTCAATACTGAGTTCTTCCTGACCACCATATATCAAGAACATATCTTTGGTCCTCCGCAGATATTTTAAAATGTTCTTGACTGCAATCCAGTGCGCCATACCTGGATTACTTTGGAAACGACTGGTCACGCTTAACCCGTATGCGACGTCTGGGCGAGTACATAACATCGCATACATAATGGACCCAATAGCCGAAGCATAAGGCGTATTGTCCATTTCATCTTTCTTAGTCTGTGTTTGTGGACACTGACTCTTCGAAAGATTCAGACCATGTCTGACTGGAAGATATCCTCTTTTAGAATTTTATAAATGAAATCTCTCCAGGACTTTATCGATGTAAGTACTCTGGCACAACCCGAGAAGCCTCTTAGATCTATCCCTGTAGATCTTTACACCTAATACATAGGCTGCTTCTCCTAGATCTTTCATCTGGAAACATTTCCTTAACCATACTTTAACAGCATGCATTTCAGCAATATCGTTTCCAATGATTAAGATATCATCGACGTAGAGGACTAGGAAAGTAATTACGCTCCCACTAAACCTCTTATATACACACGGGTCATCCTCGTTCTTGATGAAACCAAACTCAGAGATTGATTCATCAAAATGAATATTCCAGCTTCTTGATGCTTGTTTAAGTCCATAAATAGACTTCGTTAACTTGCATATTTTATGACGATCTGATGGATTAGTGAAACCTTCAGGTTGTGTCATATACACATCCTCATCCAGATTTCCATTAAGGAAAGCTGTCTTCACATCCATCTGCCAGATCTCATAATCGTAATATGCAGCTATCGCGAAAAGAATCCGAATAGACTTAAACATGGCTACAGGTGAGAAAGTTTCATCATAATCTATCCCGTAGATTTGTTTGAAACCTTTCGCAACTAGCCTGCCTTTATAGGTAACCACGTTACCATCCATGTCAATCTTCCTTTTGAAGATCCATTTACAGCCTATAGGGATTACTCCCAGAGGCGGATCAACCAAATCCCAGACTTGGTTATCTGACATGGAGTCCATCTCGGCTCGCATAGCTTCAAGCCATCTAGCTGACTCCGGTCCACTGACCGCATCCGCATAAGTAAGGGGTTCATCATTATCAATGATGTAGACTCCGTCATAGCGCTCAGGCTGTCGACGGATCCTTCCCGATCTACGCAGTTCCCGTGATATCTGAGCCTCAGGTTGTCCAGTAACCTGTTCAACCGGCTCAGGCTCATCCAACTGTGCTTGACCACTTTGTCCTTCCTCTGGATTCTCATCCAGCTTTATTTCTCTCCCACTGGCCTCTTGCAGAAGAAACTCCTTCTCAAGAAAAATTGCCGTCCGAGCAACAAACACCTTGTTCTCTTTGGGATCGTAGAAATAATAACCCTTAGTTTCCTTAGGGTAACCGACAAAGATGCATTTCTCAGATCTGCTCTCTAGTTTCCCAGAGGCGAGCTTTTTGACATAAGTCTCGCAACCCCAGATCCTGATAAATGTCAAGCTCGGCTGTTTCCCATACCATAACTCATATGGAGTCTTAGAAACGGCCTTGGATGGCACTCGGTTTAGTACCTTTGCAGCTGTCTCCAGTGCAAATCCCCAAAAGGAGTAAGGTAGAGTAGCCTGACTCATCATAGAACGAACCATATCAAGTAGGGTTCTGTTCCTCCTCTCGGACACACCATTCCATTGCGGTGTTCCTGGCGGAGTGAGCTGTGAGATAATCCCACACTCCTTCAGATAGTCAGTAAACTCTCGACTTAGGTATTCTCCACCTCGATCAGAACGAAGTGCCTTGATATTTCGGCCTAGCTGATTTTGTACCTCATTCTTGAACTCTTTGAACTTGTCAAAAGATTCACATTTGTGTCTCATTAAATAGACATACCCATATCTACTGAAATCATCAGTAAAGGTAATGAAGTACTGATAGCCACCTCTGGCATGTTTACTGAATGGCCCACACACATCACTGTGTATAAGGTCAAGTAAACCTGAAGCCCTTTGACCTTTGTTGGGAAAAGGTGACTTCGTCATTTTACCCATTAAACAAGCTTTGCATGTATCAATCCCCTCACAGGAGAATGATCCCAGCAGTCCATGATCATGCAACCGCTTAATGCGTTTCTCGTTAATATGGCCTAAACGACTATGCCATAGCAAGGTGCTGTTATCAGCATACTTGGCTTTCTTATTATCAATAGTTTGTACAGAATATTCCATGTCCAACATGAATAATCCATTGTTAATTGAACCAGTAGCATAAACAATATTATCAAGAGTAAGATAACACTTTGAAATCTTGCATTCAAAGGAAAACCCCTTCCTGACAAGAGCAGGAATAGAGATAATATTTTTAGTAATACTGGTAACAAAGTAACAACTGTTTAATTCTAATACAATGCCAGATGGTAATGAGATGTAATAATCCCCTACAGCAACAGCAGCAACCCGTGCCCCGTTTCCAACTCGTAGGTCCACCTCATGCTGTCCCACCTATCTTCTTCTCTTGAGTTCATGTACATTTGAACAAATGTGAACTCCACATGCAGTGTCCAACACCCATGAAATAGAAGAAGAAGATAACATGACCTCAGTCACATAAATACCTGAGCCAGAAGCAATGCTTCCCTTCTTATCTCCTTGGAGCGCTTTACAGTCCTTTTTCCAGTGACCCAGCTGGCCACAGTGGAAACACCTGTATTCCTTCGACCGCTTTACCTTTTGTTTCAGAGCCTTACTGTAGTTCTTGACAGGGGCTTTGCCCTTCTTCCCCTTCTTCTTGTTCCTAGAAGGAACCATTAAGACAGAGGTTGAAGGCTTTCCCTTCAGAGTTTCCTCAGTAGTCAAGAGCATATTCAGCAGCTCTGCCGGAGTACAATCGATTTTGTTCATATTAAAGTTAATTATGAACGCATCGAAAGAGGGCGGGAGAGACTGCAGAATAATGTCTACAGCAAGCTCCTGATTGATGGTATGCCCCAGTTTCTCTAGAGCCTCCTTGTGCCCAATCATCTTGAGCACGTGAGCTCCCACTGGGCTCCCTTCAGCCAGTTTGCTCTGAAAGAAAAGCTTTGTCAGATTATAGCGTTCTGTCCTTGCCTGTGCAGCATACAGCATCTTGAGGTTCGCTATAATCTCTAAAGCCGACATATCCTCATGCTGACGCTGCAGCGGTGGCGTCATAGACGCTAGCATCAGGCAAGCGACATCAATGCTATCATTGACATACTTTTCATGGGCATCACGAACCGCCCTTGCGGCGTTCGCAGCGGGTTGAGGCGGCACAGCCGTCTCGAGGACATACAGTTTCCTCTCTGCCTTAAGAACAATCTTAAGGTGTCCGTGCCAGTCTGAGAAGTTTGGCCCAGCAAACTTCTCCCTTTCCAGTAGGGATCGCACATTGAAGCTCATGGTGTTCGTTGCTGCAGGAATCTACAACAATGCAAGAACAGCAAGGTCAGTATCAATGTTAAGAATCAATCAGGACTTAAGAATGATTCTTTTTCTCACTATTTTATCTGGCTGAAAAATCCAGCAAAACAGCCCGAAAGAGTAGAACTCTTTTAGTGAGATGGGATCCAGATTTCATACTTGGTCTCCGCATCCCGCTCAGGCGAGATAAGATGCACAGAGAGTACAAGCACTAATCTCTAGTAGGCAATCCCTGCCAATCGCCAACCCGTGCGATTCCCCTTCATCTGGGCAATCCAGCAGACTGTGCCAACTGAGTTGGTACAACACAGTCTCTGATCCCTCAGATGGCTGCCTCCATGCGCTACCATATGCGCCACATATGTAGCCTACATGGTCAAGCTGACCCGACCTACTCCCTGGACCACCACGTGCTATGCTGAGCAACGAGAAGCGATAAATCCCTTCTCTGTAACACGCAGGTGTAATCCCGCACCGTCTGAAGATAGATGGACATGCCCACTGAGTGGGTACAACACGGCTCCAACGATAGTCAGAACAGTGAGGTTTCGCGTCAGAAGGCTTACGAGCTTGATATTTTAGCGTTGGATTTTACCGGTCTTTTATCTTCTTCACTATCATGCAATTCCTATGGTGATAGCAGAAGATAAATAAATCATGCTGTTCTACTTATATAAACAATAAAAGAAAGCATGGATCTTATGTGGTAAAAGCCCATAGCCTAAGTAAGACCTTAATTAACTTAAGTCTTCACTTGCTTTTCTTCATGGGGCTTTAGCTGCTCATTTGGCCCAAACCAGGGCCCAAGCGCCATCTGCAGCTCAGGTGCGCCCGCCAGGGAAAATGCGCCTGGTCCCAGAGTCGAACCCTGGACCTCCCACCTGGTCCAGCCACTGCTGCATGCGCCTCTGCCAAGTGTGTTCTGTGCTCTTGTCTGATTAACTTACAAATTAATCTATCTAGACAAGATTGACACGCAGGTCAATTACACTTTATAAATTAAATACAATGTGATACGCAGATCACAATAATTAATTTACAACTTTAATACAGGCACGCAGGCCCCAGCACAGCACACATTTAACATGGGCAGCCCACATAAGAATAAATAAACAGGCATATGCAACAATCAAACATGTGATCCAACATAGGAAGATAAAATTTCGAAAACCCCATTGGCATCAATTTTAATTTTCCTTATGTGCCCTACTACCTTACAACGGTCCATTACTAGGGATCCACTCATCAGACCTAGTCAGATCCACTGCCCTTACATGCACCAAGTCCTAACTGACTTGAGTCGACCAAATGGTCAACCATGCATGCGCCAGGGCTGAACAACCCTCATGAGTTCTGGCAAGCGGGTGTGACCCCGGGCCTAACTCATGTGTGTTCACTAGTCGTCTCAACCAGACATCGCTACACGCCTGTCTGCAGTCGACCTATAGCCACCAAGTGCTTGCGCACAGGTGCTATCTGGTCAACCCATCAAGGCTGTCAGATGGTCTGATCAGACTGTCTGGATCTAACCTAGGGGATGACTTCAACCCTAATAACCCGTCTAAGGGTTTACAGCAGGCGCCTCTTAGATCTAGTGAGGTCGCGCAAGTGATATATTTTGAGCAAAACTACATCATGCGCCAACATACATGCGCAAAAAGAAAATATGCAATTTCGCCAACTAACACATACTAGAAATTTCGCATGTAACCCTAGATCTAGAGATATGCGTAAGCAATGGATCACACAAGGCTAAAGCAATCATAATAACAATGCATAGAACCTCTCTGATACCAATTGTTGGGTCCCCTTCAAGGGGGAGCGAAACCCTAAGGTGGCGCAAGCAACCTTATTCTTATGTTTTAGCAGCGGAAGTAGGGTTTCATGAGGATCGGATGCTATACATTCATATGATCAACTTTTAAGAAGCATGAAGATCGAAAGAAGATCATACCGAAGCCATGTGTTGGATGGCGTCAAGGAAGAAGAGATTCGAATGAAACTCCTCCAAAAGGTGCGCACACAAGGTGATGCCGCCTACTCCTTGAGATCCTTGTGCTAGCAAGGTGCTTCAAGGGTCTTTGATCGAATCAAAGGGATGAGATGTCTTCTCCCACTTGGCCGAGACCTCTCCAAGACGTGAAGGAAGTTTTTCACCAAGAGAGAGCGTCGAGAGTAAGCGTCAAAAACGTATTGGCGTTCACAAGAGGTGGCGCATGAAGACTTACCAAAAATAGCAAGCCATGAAGAGCATGCGCCCACATCTTCATAACCGACAATAACACTTCAAGATTGAACCATGCGTTCATTGTCTTGAACCAGTTCAATCTAATTGACCCAACTCAATTTGGTTCAAAGACCAAATCAAAACAGCCCAAGCCATGGTCTAGATTTCTCTGAACCAAATGGTTCAAGATCTAACCGTTCATCTCTGGATGCTCCCGATCTCACCGATCTAGCATCAATACTCTCGATCGAAGCTTACCGATCTCAAGCCCTAATCAATCAAACATGATCAGACCAGATCTCACTTACAATCAGAGTTTAAATCCCTTTAAACTGAACTCAAACAATTCAGTCCACACGATCTGACTTAAGTAAGCCATATCATCAAATTGTGCGACCCTAAGGGTTTCCTTTAAATGTCGGTAACGATAACTCACGTTATCACGATCAGTGAGGGGTATCTAGCAACACATCACTGTCTCCCGATATAAAGGAAAGAGTCTTCCAAGACTACACCCAAACCACAGCACAAGTGTGAATCCACTTCACAAGGCATACATGTTTCCTTTTCCACTGGATGTTCTTATTGGATAAGCATGTCAAGCCTGTAACTCCAATACGATGAGCATGATTAGATCAGATGAACACAGTCATCTGGGTATGGCCATACACTTTCTCAATCATCTCATCAAGGGGGGCCCTTTAGAACATCACACTCCTTAAACAAGAAGACGGCAATCATTTATCTATCACTAGTGCCCTAACCTGACTCAAGCTCACCATCCAAGATAGTCTATAATCATTATGTTTCAAATGATATTGAACTACCTCAAAACAATGACAATCATCATTTAGAAACACAAGTGATCTCAAGTCAGAGGACATGTGCCACTTGGTGCAAACAAGGATTATTCACATTGTGACAAGCAATTGAATATCCTAGTAGGGTCTGTCCAGTACATCCAATGTACCCATGAGTCTACATCTTATTCCATGCTCGAAGCATCCTATAAGATTAGAACACATATTAGTCTTAACCATATCAAGGGTGTCTCATGTTCACCAAGATACATCGACTAAGGACATATAGCATGTCACCCTAGCTGAACAGCTTTGAGACATTATTCAGAAGTACACTTATTACAGCAGACAAGGTAACAAACTGAATAACAACCATGCCTTTATAAACACAAGAGTTTATTACATGATACTGATACAATCCCAAGGCCTCAAACATTAGGCTTAAGGGCATACCCCAACACGAAGCTTACCGATCATATGCCCTAATCAATCAAACATGATTAGACTAGATCTCACTTCCAATCGGAGCTTAAATTGCTTTAAACTGAACTAGAATAATTCCAGTCCACACGATCTGACATAAGTAAGCCATATCATCAAATTGTGCGACCCTAAGGGTTTCCTTCAATGTCGGTAACGATAACTTACGTTATCACAATTAGAGAGGGGTATCTAGCAACACATCACTGTCTCCCAATATGAAGGAAAGAGTTTTCCAAGACTACTCCCAAACCATAGCACAAGTGTGAATCTAATTCACTTGGCATACATTTTACCCTTTGCCACTGGATGTTCTCGTTGGACAAGCGTGTCAAGCCTGTGACTCCAACATGATGAAAATGGTTAGATCAGATGAACATAGTCATCTGGGTATGGCCATACACATTCTCAACCATTTCATCCAGGGGGCCCCTTAGAACATCACACTCCAACTAGGAGAGGCAATCCTATATCTATCACAAGTGCCCTAACATGACTCATGCCCACTATCCAAGATAATCCTTAACCATTATCTTTCAAATGATATTGAACTACCTCAAGACAATGCCAATCATCATTTAGAAACACAAGTGATCTCAAGTCAGAGGGAATATGCCACTTGTTTGCATATAAGGATTATTCACATTGTGATAAACAATTGAATATCCTAAGTAGGGTCAGTCCAGTACATCCAATGCACCTATGTGTCTAAATCTTATTCCATGCTCGAAGCATCCTACAAGATTAGAACACATATTAGTCTCAATCATATCAAGGCTGTCTCATGTTCACCGAGATATCTCGACTAAGGACAACACTGAAAGTCAGCTAAGCTGAACATCATTTAGACATTACTCAGAAGTATACACACAGGAGCAGATAATGTAACAATCTGAATAACAACAATTGCCTTTATAAAACTTATACATAGTTTATACATGATACTGAAAATAACCTAAGGCCTCAAACATTAGCCTTAAGGGCATACCCCAATATACCCCACATAAGAACTTCCTTATCCAAACGGCTTCCTTGGCTGCCTCAGAAGCGGCCACATACTCAGCCTCGGTTGTAGAATCTGCTATGGTGGATTGCTTGAAGCTCTTCCAGCATACAGCGCCTCCATTTATCTTGAACACATAGCCGGCCTGCGATCTAAAGTCGTCAGGGTCAGACTGGAACGATGCATCAGTATAGCCCTGCATACTGAGCTCTTCCTGTCCTCCATAGACCAAGAACAAATCCTTAGTTCTTCTCAGATACTTTAGGATGTTCTTTACAGTCACCCAGTGCTGCAGAGCTGGATTGGATTGGTATCGGCTGGTTATGCTTACAGCATATGCCACATCTGGTCTAGTACACAACATTGCATACATGATCGATCCTACTGCCGAAGCATAAGGAATTTGACTCATGTCATCCCTCTCAGCCTGTGTTGTAGGACACTGGCTTTTTGAGAGAGTAAGGCCATGTCTTACTAGAAGGTATCCTTTCTTGGATTGCTCCAAGTTGAACCTCTCCAGGACCTTATCAATGTAGGTACTCTAACTAAGGGTCAGGAGCTTCTTGGATAACTAGAGGGTTTGGGTTTAGGAGTACTAGAGCTTTGAGGTTGGTTTGGTCTAGGACTTGGTCTAGAGGCACTAAACTCTTTCCTAAAAGCAGCCTTAAGTTCTTGCTCAATCTCCTTGGCTCTAAGATGGGCAACCTCTATGGAGTCTATCTGGTAGTAGGTAAGGCCCTTTCTAATTTCAGATCGGAGACCATTTTTATACCTGCTAAGGGTGAATAGAGGGTTTTCTCCTGGGTTTCCCCTAAGGAGGAATTCCTCAAAGGTAGCAGTGTATTGATCAACAGTCATAGATCCTTGGGTTAGGCTAGAGGCTTGGTCAAATAACTTACTCTAAAAATATGAGGAGACATATTTCAGTTTAAGTTGTTGGCGCATTTTTTAGCCAAGTGTCTATGGGGGGTAGGTTGAGTCTTTCTTGGTTGTTCTCTATATTGGTCCAATACAACCTAGCATTTCCCTCAAGAAGGCACTTTGCAAGTCGGACCTTGCTGTGCTCAGGGATCATGCTCCACTTGAAATATTGTTCGAGCTTGGTTGTCCAGTCCAAGAAGTCTTGGGGTTCTAAAGAGCCATTGAAGGTTGGAGGATTGAGTTTGATGGCATGGTGCACATCATCCTCCCTGAATCTGGGTTGAGGTGGGGTTTGAATAGGAGGTCCATTCCACATAGTGGGTTGGTGGGTTCCCGCATGGTTTGGATTGGGGTATCCATTCCATGTTGGTTGAGGATGGGTTCCTACATGGTTTGGATTAAGATATCCATTCCACATAGGTTGGGTGCCTGCACGGGTTGGGGTTTGATGCCCATTCCACGCAGGTGGATGTTGGGTGTCTACATGATGAGGGCTAGGCGGTTCACTAGCATGATTAGAAGACCTCTCCCTAAAATCATGGAACTCAGTGGTAAGTTGGTTAAGGATTCGAGTAAGGGTCCCTATTTGCTCAATCAAAAACTCAAACTTCTCATTCATGGCAGTATGATCCATTGTGGGATTTTGTTCCTGTTGTTGGGTTTTGGACCGAGTTTGCATGGGTGTTTTGAAAAATACAGGTTTTGAAAATGGAGCGTATTCCAAAGACCGCTTAGAAGTAGAAAAATAAGTTTTTGTGACTTAAAAATCTAGTCTAAGAGCCTACGCTCTGATACCAAGCTGATGTAGGAGGGGGAACTAAAGCAGTCAAACAACGCCTTTGAAAACTGGTTTTGATAAATAGCTTAATAATAAGGGAAAAACTGAGATTATGCTAACGAGGTTTAGGAAACTAATTTTTTTTGTATTTTAAATATATAGGAAAACCCGATTTTAAACTAAGAGCAGTAGCTAAGATTTACACTAGAAAACAGTAACTGCAGGAAATACACTTATAGTGCAGCACTTGAGAATTGAAGGGTTGTGTTTCCCGTTCTTCACCGGTCCTACTTGTTGGGGTATGCCCTTAAGGCTAATGTTTGAGGCCTTGGGATTGTAACAGTATCATGTATAAACTCTTATGTTTATAAAAGGCAATGGTTGTTATTCAGGTTGTTACATTGTCTGCTGCAATAAGTGTTCTTCTGAATAATGTCTCAATGCTGTTCAGCTTGGCTGACATGCTGTAATGTCCTTAGTCGATATATCTTGGTGAACTTGAGATAGCCTTGATATGATTGAGACTAATATGTGTTCTAATCTTATAGGATGCTTCGAGCATGGAATAAGATGTAGACTCATGGGTACATTGGATGTACTGGACAGACCCTACTAGGATATTCAGTTGCTTGTCACAATGTGAATATTCCTTGTTTGCAACAAGTGGCACATGTCCTCTGACTTGAGATCACTTGTGTTTCTAAATGATGATTGTCATTGTTTTGAGGTAGTTCAATATCATTTGAAACATAATGGTTATAGATTATCTTGGATAATGATCATGAGTCAGGTTAGGGCACTAGTGATAGATAAAGGATTGCCGTCTCCTTGTTTAAGGAGTGTGATGTTCTGAAGGGGCCCCCCCTTGCATGAGATGATTGAGAAAGTGTATGGCTATACCCAGGTGACTATGTTCATCTGATCTAATCATGCTCATCATATTGGAGCTACAAGCTTGACACACTTGTCCAATAAGAACATCTAGTGGCAAAGGATGCTTGTATGCCTGGTGAAGTGGATTCACACTTGAGCTGTGTTGTGGGTGTAGTCTTGGAAGACTCTTTCCTCTATATCGGGAGACAGTGATGTGTTGCTAGATACCCCTCACTGATCGTGATAACGCAAGTTATCGTTACCGACATTTAAAGGAAACCCTTAGGGTCGCACAATTTGATGATATGGCTTGCTTAAGTCAGATCGTGTGGACTGAATTGCTTTAGTTCAGTTAAAAGGAGTTTAGACTCTGATTGTAAGTGAGATCTGGTCTGATCATGTTTGATTGATTAGGGCTTGAGATCGGTAAGCTTCGATCGAGAGTGTGGATGCTAGATCGGTGAGATCAAGAGCATCAAGAGATGATCGGTTAGATCTTGAACCATTTGGTTCAAGGGAGATCTAGACCATGTCTTGGTTTGGTCTTGGTTTGATTTGGTCGTTGAACCAAAGTCAATTGAACCGGTTCACTTATGTGAACGCATGGTTCATGTATTTGGGCGTTTTGATTAGTTCACTAAGCGTGAACGTGTGGAGTGAAGACTTACCATATTTGGAAGCCTCAACGCCAAAACGCCAAAAGACCAAGTAAACGCCTTAGTGCTTGAATGCTTCTCTCTTGCAAAGATAGCTCTTGAGTGTATCTCCTCTCCGAGCGCAAGAGTGATTCGGGAAAGCCAAGAAGACATCAAAACTCTCCTTCATGCGATAAGGACTCTTGAAGCCCTTTGCTAGCACAAAGGTCGACAAGGAGTAAGCCAACTTCATCTTGTGTGTGGCACACTTTGGAGGAGAACTCTATCGTTTTCTTGCTCCCAAGGCTCCTTCCACTCATGGCTTTGGTAAGATCTTCTCATGATCTTTCGAATAGTACAAAGTTAATATATAGACATACTACATGCGATCCTATAGAAACCCTAATTCCGCCCATGCAAGTACTTTGATTTGCGCATGCTTAGGGTTTCACCCCCTTACTGTAGGGACCTTCACTACTCTGATGGAAGGTGTAGGGTGGGGCTTACAAGCAATCACAGAAGATCCATACAAGTCACGGATTTTAATACAGAATCAAATCAAGGGGTGAGGTTAAGCCTCACAAGTTCCCTTGCTAACCTAACTAAAGAGACGGGGAGAAGAGAAGGAAGGGGGGAAGACGGCCCTCCTAGGCCTACTCCAAGCGCAAGCTACAAGTTATGTAATCAAGAATTAGTGTAGAGATGTAAGATCCAAGGATCTTAAGTCCTGGTAAGTATTATTTTTGATTTAAATAAAATCATTGAATGTGGATATTACGTTAAGCAGTATTGGATGTTAATTAACTGGCTTATTGATTGTTAATTTGTAATTAATTGATTAGAATTTATTGGTTGTTAAATTGTAATTAATTAAATAGACCTTATTGGATGTTAATTTAATCCTTATTGGATTTTCGTTTAAGTGAATGGTTAATTGTTAGTTAATGGTTAAATTAATTAGTTAACTATGGGTTATTGGGTTTACACTTAAATTAGATGGATTCGAATTAATTAGTTAGTGGATTAAGTCTTCTCACCTAATTGGATCATCACTTGGCGACATGGACTTGGATCCTCTACTTGGCGGTTAGGATGCTTGGCGACTTGAAGATCCAATCCGTTAATTCAAATATGGCGTGAAGAGGACTTTTGGCGGCTGATCGTTCATGCAACCCTAGAGCTTGATGCCACCTTGGAGGAAGAAGGCGATCTTGGTGTTCTTGGAGTTATTGAGGCGAATTCTCCATCTTCTTCCCCTTGGCGAATTTCCTTGAGGTGAAGAAACTTTCTTGGCGAGTTCTTGGAGATTCTTTGGGCGGCTTAAAGGCTTTAGACGAGTTTTGTGGGGGAAGATTTCACCTTAGTGTTCACGATTAAGAGGTGAGTGGAGTGTCTATTCGATCCTATCTATTTGGTTGTGTTAGATGATACATGTAATTGTTTGAAAACTTTACCATGTTAAAACCGAAACTCAAGACCTCACCATGTTGAAAACCGAATTTTGCAAAGGTGAATATATCATGAAAAACCGAAATTTTGCATGGGTGTATATATCATGAAAAACCGAAATTTAAGGTATTCTTATATGGAATTTAGGAAGCTTTAAATCAATGATTTTTAGCATGAAATTCTTGTTAACTAAGGTTTAAAATTTAAATAGATAATATGTTGTAGAAACCGTGGGTTACATGTGGTAATTTGTAAAGTAGTTTGTAAGAATACATGTTTTAATTTTATGTTGATTTTATGGATGCTTGATAAATGCTAATAATGTTATAGAATCCATGATTGTTTCTTTGTGTGTGTAGCATGTTATATATTTATGGTTATATACTTATGGCTATGTATCTTTGTTGAGAAACTTGAGTGGTAATTTAGCAAGGTTAGAATGAACTAATCAGCATGAAACCTAAGGACTACACTACTATGTGGTTATGTGATTTTTGAATATTATGTGGTTATGTGATTTTTGAATATTATGTGGTTATGTGATTTTTGAATATTATGTGGTTATGTGATTTTCGAATATTATGTGGTTATGTGATTTTCGAATATTATGTGTTGTGGTCATGGAATGGTTAGGACTAAGGCTAAGTGTAACTGTGTACTCAAGGGGATAGTCTATATGTGATATGTTAAGGGTTGGAGATTTCAGCCCTGTATTGTGATATGTGAGGGGGTTGTTGTTCAGCCTGCCTGATGTGATTATTGTGATAAAAATGACTATCCTAGAGTCTAGTTGACACTTAGGAGTCCACTTTTGTGAAATAAGATATAAGATGTGTCTGGTGTTGTCCAGTTAAGGAACCCTTTGGGAGAACGAGTGATATAAGACGCAAAGTGCCATGTCTTGGTCGGACAGGGGCCACCTCTTGATGTCATCACTCTTAGACGCTTAGATTTTTGTGATTATGGGGTGGTGTAGATCAAGGTATCACATCTTGACCGGGTGGGGATTACCTCTTGAGTCTACACACTGTCCATGTATATATGTTGCATGTGATTTGCAGGCTTCTCCCAGTGCTTAGGCCAAAGCCGGGTTGGACCATAATGGTCACTATTGATTATGCTGGACAACTAGGTCAATTAAGTCATTAGTTGGTTTAGAGTATAGCTCTAGAACCCTGGTTACTCTTTGGTGACAATGATGTCTTAGCAGTTTGCACCTGATTGTTTTATATGAGTTCTGTCCTTTAATTTTGTTATATGTTGACATGATATTCTGTTAAATGTTTTTAAAATAATCTGCATGTATTTTTGAGTGTATGTTATGGATGGTCGTTTGAGACTATCCACTCACTGGGCTGTGTAGCTCACTCCCTCACTATTTTCAGGTGTATAGCAGGGGCGCAATTCTTGAGTTAGCATTTTATATGGATATTGTGATAAGACTTTTGTGCTTAGTTATCTAGGGCCGGTTGTGGCCGAACTATGTGAACTATGTGAACTTGTGATGCCAGTTGTGGCCGAATTATGTGAACTATGTGAACTATGTGAACTTGTGATGCCAGCTGTGGCCGAATTATGTGAACTATGTGAACTGGTGTTGCCGGTTGTGGCAGTTTTAAGAGTTTTGATTTTTTGTGTCACCGCGGGCTTTGGCCTGGTTTCGGTGTTTGGTATTATTAATGTTAGTTTCATGAGTTTATAGAATCGATTTTGTGGCTTTGCTTTGAATTTCGAGTCGACTTATGTTTTGCAATCGGATTTGATATAAATGTGAACTTGCATATGTCTAGTGCAAGTATTGCCTGGTGGCAGGTACCCTTATGTGATTTATGGATTTTATGGATTTTATACGGATTTGATATAACTGTTGCCTTGCATATGTCTAGTGCAAGGATTGCGTGGTGGCAGGTACATTTATGAAATTTATGTTTCGTGGGGTTTCTATGTATGGATTCTCGAAAATTTTTAGATCGTGTTTTCTTGAACTTGGTTTTACCTAGCATGTGAATCGATCTTGTATGATAACATCTTGTTTCACTTTGACTTGTGTTGCTTGTTTGGGGTTAAGATAACGGGATGTGACAAGAGAAGAGTTCTCAAAATCAAATGAGGAGATTAAGAGAGGAGACTTAGCCGAATAGGATGAAGACTCCTTGAGGCCGAGGGGTGATCTCCTTCTTGTTCCAAACCGAGGATGAAGAAGTTCTCCTTGTGGTTGCGCACTTGAACAAAGAGGAGAGCTTCTTTGGGTTTCGGTGGAGGAGTTAGAAGAAGGGGAAGAACTCGGCTAAAGAAGAACTCTATCACTAACACAAGCAATTAACCTAGGCAACTAATAGACAATATTATTTCATCAAAAGGTAGTCGAAATACAAAGGGGAGACCATGCTTTTATAGGCGAGATGGGGCTAGGGCAGGATAGTCATTAGCTTCCATGCGCCTATTACAAAGATGGATAGAGTTTGAATTTCAAAATCAAGGTGATGTTGGCGCAAATCCTCTTTGGGAGCTTCCTTCTTGGTGATCTTCTTTTGGCAATTCTTTAAGTGCTTGAGAAAGGTGTCTTCTTATCCTTGGTGAAATGCTTGTTGGCGCATGGATAAGGGATTCAAAATTTGAATCCTTTCCATGAGGGCATGGGCGGCAACAAGAGATGGTAACTCCTCATAAATGTCTTCATAAATGCTCTCCTTTAATTGTGGATCTTGATGGATAATCCCTTTGATTTTGGATCTTAATGGATGAGGGATTTGAATTCATTCCTTGCTTGGATTAAGTGTGGGCGCATATCTCTTGGATGGAGGATGAGGTGGCTGATTGCTCTATGGGAGAGGCGCCTCAACAAATATAGTAAGTGAGTTATTGCATGGCTTGAAGTGAGCTTGGACTTTGAAGTCTTCTTTTCCTTTTCTGGAGCTGAACTTGATGAGTGGTCCTTGAGTGACGTTGAGCTGGAACTTGAGCTGCTCCTTTCTTGAATGACCTGCCAAAATGGTTCTAATGCATGCATGCACTACTCTACTATGATGCAAGAATACATAAAGTTTCATGAATTACAATGCACTACCTACTACAAGTGGACTTGCCATAAATGTCTACATGATGCATGGTTTTATTGAAAAGCAAATTATCCTAAATGCCATGCAAGAAATGGAACCCTAAGAGAACCCATATCGAATAGGTACCCTACGAGTCCGAGCAGATCTCCTCAGAGCAGGGCTACTGCCTCCATCAGCTCGCCCCGGGTTGAAAGGATTCTCCTCTAGAGAATTATCCTTGTACCCTTGGAGTAACTCAGGGGCGGCTATAGCTAGCTCAGACTCAGGAAGCCATACCTCTTCACCATTAATGAGTCTAACTCAATAAAACATTTGTACCTCATTAGTGGTGAATTTGATTTGGTCTTCGAGAATAGCCTCAATCTCCATCTTGTAGGTGTCATCTGGATCTGGTATGGAGAGGGGCTCATGATAGAGGGTGAGATCCTCCATGTTGACGGTGGTGGGGATCCCCAGCTCAGGTGGCAGGTTGAGGACATAGGCATTGTCGTTGATTTTGTCTACAATGGTGAAGGGGCCTAGTCCTTTTACTTCCAACTTGTGCCCAATCCCGTGGATGCGCTCTTCACGTGCTCGTAGGATAACTTTATCACCTGTGGAAAATAACCTTTCTCAGCGATGTTTGTTAGCAGCTTCGCGATATTGATTAACAGATTCTAGCATTTTAGAAAATATTTCAGCATGCATTTGCGAAGTATGTAAAGCAAAGTCATGAGTAGGTAAAGAGGTCCTAAAGTGTCAGGGTAGAGGGAAGAGATCTATAGGTTTGTTAGGTTGATATCCTAAGTTGGCTTGGAAAGGGGAGAGACCTGTGGTCTTGTTGACTGTACTGTTGTAGGGGAACTCGGCAGTGGGTAAGAGTTTATCCCAGTTGCCAGGATGCTCACTTACCAAACTCCTAAGGATACTCCCAAGTGATCGATTGACCACTTCAGTCTGCCTATCCGTCTAGGGATGGTAGGTTGTGGAGAACTTGAGTTTTGTTCCTAGAAGGGTCCAAAGGGTTCTCCAAAAATGGCTTACAAACCTAGGGTCTCTATCAGACACTATAGTTAAGGGTGTCCCACGTAGCCTGACAACTTCTCTGAAGAATAGTTTAGCAACATGGGAGGCATCAGTGGTTTTGGTGCAAGCTATGAAATGGGCCATCTTAGTAAATCTATCAACTACCACAAATATAGAATCATGCTTAGCTGAAGTTCGGGGTAGTCCTAAAATGAAATCCATACTAAGGTCTTGCCAAGGGGCTTGGGGAATAGGTAAGGGAGTGTACAGGCCGGGACTATGCTTGTGGACTTTGGTGAGCTGACAAGTCCTACAATGCCGCACAACCTTAGCTACATCTTGGTAAAGGTTCGGCCAGTAGAACCATTCCTTTACAAGGGTTTGGGTCTTATCTCGCCCGTGGTGCCCGGCAGACCCGCCTCCGTGCAATTCCCAAACAAGGAATTCTCTGATGGAAGTCTTGGGCACACAAAGGGTTGGTCCAAGAAAGAGATACCCATCCCTAAGGGTGTAGAGGGGGTGACTTAATGGGTCTTGACTAAGGTCAGCATATAAGGTAGAAAAATCAAGACATTCAAGATAAGCATCTTTCATGGAATCAAAGCAAGTAACTTCAACATGCATTTTATTCAAGAGTAAAGTTACTATACAGAGGGCATCTGCTACTTTATTCTCAGATCCTGATTTATGTCTAAGCACAAAAGTGTATTGTTGTGAAAGTCCCCTAAAGCAAGGGGGGGGGGGGGGGGGGGCGAAACCCTAATAGGGGGCGCATGCAATATTTATAGGGTTTCAACAACAAGATCGCATATATGATAATATGATCAACTTGTATAGATTGAATAGATCAAGAAGAAGATCATACCAATGCCATTGCTTTGGATGGCCACTTGGAAGATAAAGATGCAAGCGCTTCTTCTCCAAAGGCACCGCACACAAGAGGATGATGACTACTCCTTGTGTTCCTTGTGCTAGCAAGGATCTTCAAGAGCCCTTGTCGTGTGAAGGGAATTGAGATGAGATCTCTCTCTTGTCCAAGACCTTTCCACGGCGTGAAGAAGAACTCAACCCAAAGTGGAGAGACGACAAGAGGATGAGAGGCAAATGCGTTGAGGCGTTGTGGAAAATGTGGCGTTACATGACTTCCAAATATGGAAAGTCATGAAGCCATGTGCCCATGCAATGATGACCGCCCAAAACGCCATCAAGCTTTGAACCATGCGTTCACACATGTGAACCGGTTCAAGCCAAATCGACTCAACTCAATTTGGTTCAAAAACCAAATCAAATCAGCCCAAGCCATGGTCTATATCTCTCTGAACCAAATGGTTCAAGATCTAACCATTCATCTCTTGATGCTCTTGATCTCACCGATCTAGCATCAACTCTCTCGATCGAAACTTACCGATCTCAAGCCCTAATCAATCAAACATGATCAGACCAGATCTCACTTACAATCAGAGTTTAAATCCCTTTAAACTGAACCAAAACAATTCAGTCCACACGATCTGACTTAAGTAGCCATATCATCAAATTGCGCGACCCTAAGGGTTTCCTTTAAATGTCGGTAACGATAAATTACGTTATCACGACCAGTGAGGGGTATCTAGCAACACATCACTGTCTCCCGATATAAAGGAAAGAGTCTTCAAAGACTACACCCAAACCACAGCACAAGTGTGAATCCACTTCACTAGGCATACATGTTTCCTTTGCCACTGGATGTTCTTATTGGACAAGCGTGTCAAGCTTGTAACTCCAATATGATGAGAATGATTAGATCAGATGAACATTGTCATCTGGGTATGGCCATACACTTTCTCAATCATCTCATCCAGGGGGGCCCCTATAGAACATCACACTCCAAACAAGGAGACGGCAATCCTATATCTATCACTAGTGCCCTAACATGACTCATGCTCATTATCCAAGATAGTCTATAACCATTATGTTTCAAATGATATTGAACTACCTCAAAACAATGCCAATCATCATTTAGAAACACAAGTGATCTCAAGTCAGAGGAAATTATGCCACTTGTTGCATACAAGGATTATTCACATTGTGACAAGCAATTGAATATCCTAGTAGGGTCTGTACAGTACATCCAATGTACCCATGAGTCTACATCTTATTCCATGCTCGAAGCATCCTATAAGATTAGAACACATATTAGTCTCAATCATATCAAGGCTGTCTCATGTTCACCAAGATATCTCGACTAAGGACAGAACTGCATGTCAGCCAAGCTGAACAGCATTGAGACATTATTCAGAAGTACACATATTGCAGCAGACAATGTAACAACCTGAATAACAACTATTGCCTTTATAAACATCAGAGTTTATACATGATACTGATAAAATCCCAAGGCCTCAAACATTAGCCTTAAGGGCATACCCCAACAATCTCCCACTTGCACTTAATCTAATGGTTGAGAAATCTCAAACCCATATTATTACAGTGCTTCTCATGCTTCTGCTGCGCCAGAGGCTTTGTAAGCGGGTCAGCCAGATTGTCATCTGTATGAACCTTGTAGATTTTGATCTCGCCTCGATCAATGATCTCCCGGATCAAGTGAAACCGTCTCTGTATGAGCTTGGACTTCTGGTGCGACCGTGGTTCCTTTGCATGTGCGATTGCTCCAGTGTTATCACAGAAGATAACCAAATGATCTGCACACAAAGGAACAACACCAAGTGAAAGTCCCCTAAACAAAGGGGGGGCGAAACCCTAATGGTGCATATGGAGATTTTGATGCAGCGGAAGGGGTTTCTAGATCGATGCATGCAGTATGATCAACTTTAACATTGTATACAGGAGAATCGATTCTTACCAGTGCCATTGGTTGGATGGCGTCTAGGAAGAAGAGAGTCGAATGCTTCTCCTCCAAACGGTGCGCACACAAGATGGATCTTGGCTTCTCCTTGTCGCTCCTTGTGCTAGCAAGGATCTCCAAGTGTTCTTGTCGAATGGAAGGGAAGTTGAGATGATGTCTCGCTTGAGCAAACTCTCACCAAGGCATGAAGAAGATCTTCCACGAGAGGAGGCGACGAGAATAGGAGAGGGGCGACAAGAGATGCGTTCCACTCAAAACGTGGAGGCGTGGCTACTAAAAATAGCTAGCCTTACTCTCTCATGCGATCATGCGTTCATGTGCCCATGAACCAATCGCATTTTTCTCTCCTCTTTGAACCAAGCGCTCACATGATGAGCTAGTTCAATTTGGTTTGGTTCAAAAACCAAATATGCCAAGCAACTAGTCCAGATCACAATAAACCCCTAAGGCTTATGATCTGACCGTTCATCTCTTGATGCTCCTGATCTCACTGATCTAGCATCCATTCTCTCAATCGAAGCTTACCGATCTCAAGCCCTAATCAATCAAACATGATCAGACCAGATCTCACTTACAATTAGAGATTAAATCCCTTTAAACTGAACCTAAACAATTCAGTCCACACGATCTGACTTAAGTAAGTCATATCATCAAATTGTGCAACCCTAAGGGTTTCCTTTAAATGTCGGTAACGATAACTCACGTTATCACGATCAGTGAGGGGTATCTAGCAACACATCACTGTCTCCCGATATAAAGAAAAGAGTCTTCCAAGACTACACCCAAACCACAGCACAAGTGTGAATCCAATTCACTAGGCAAACAAGCTTCCTTTGCCACTGGATGTTCTTATTGGACAAGCGTGTCAAGCTTGTAGCTCCAATATGATGAGCATGATTAGATCAGATGAACATAGTCACCTGGGTGTGGCCATACACTTTCTCAATCATCTCATCCAGGGGGGCCCCTTTTAGAACACCACACTCCTTAAACAAGGAGACGGCAATCCTATATCTATCAGTAGCGCCCTAACATGACTCAAGCTCACCATCCAAGATAGTCTATAATCATTATGTTTCAAATGATATTGAACTACCTCAAAATAATGACAATCATCATTTAGAAACACAAGTGATCTCAAGTCAGAGGAAATGTGCCACTTGTTCACATTCAAGGATTATACACATTGTGACAAGCAATTGAATATCCTAGTAGGGTCTGTCCAGTACATCCAATGTACCCATGAGTCTACATCTTATTCCATGCTCGAAGCATCCTATAAGATCAGAACACATATTAGTCTCAATCATATTAAGGCTGTCTCATGTTCACCAAGATATCTCGACTAAGGACTTCATAGTATGTCAGCCTAGCTGAACACCATTGAGACATTATTCAGAAGTACACTTATTGCTGCAGATAATGTAACAAGCTGAATAACAACCATTGCCTTTATAAACTTAAGAGTTTATACATGATACTGATACAATCCCAAGGCCTCAAACATTAGCCTTAAGGGCATACCCCAACAATCTCCCACTTGCACTTAATCTAATGGTTGAGAAATCTCAAACCCATATTATTACAGTGCTTCTCATGCTTCTGCTGCGCTAGAGGCTTTGTAAGCGGGTCTGCCAGATTGTCATCTGTATGAACCTTGCAGATTTTGATCTCACCACGATCTATGATCTCCCTGATCAAGTGAAACCGCCTCTGTATGTGCTTGGACTTCTGGTGCGACCGTGGTTCCTTTGCTTGTGCGATTGCTCCAGTGTTATCACAGAAGATAACCAAAGGATCTGCACTCGAAGAAACAACACCAAGTTCCTGAACGAACTTACGAATCCACACTGCCTCCTTGGATGCTTCTGAGGCGGCAACATACTCAGCTTCCGTGGTAGAATCAGCAACAATTGACTGTTTGAAAGTTTTCCACACCACCGCTCCTCCATTCAAGCTAAAAACATAGCCGGATTGCGATCGGAAATCATCCTGGTCAGACTGGAACGAAGCGTCAGTATATCCTTCAATACTGAGTTCTTCCTGACCACCATACACCAAGAACATATCTTTGGTCCTCCGCAGATATTTTAAAATGTTCTTGACCGCAATCCAGTGTGCCTGACCTGGATTACTTTGGAATCGACTGGTCACGCTTAACCCGTAAGCGACGTCTGGGCGAGTACACAACATCGCATACATAATGGACCCAATAGCCGAAGCATAAGGCGTAGTGTCCATTTCATCTTTCTCAGTCTGTGTTTGTGGACATTGACTCTTCGAAAGATTCAGACCATGTCTGACTAGAAGATATCCTCTTTTAGAATTCTCTAAATGAAATCTCTCCAGGACTTTATCGATGTAAGTACTCTGGCACAGCCCGAGAAGCCTCTTAGATCTATCCCTGTAGATCTTCACACCTAATACATAGGCTGCTTCTCCCAAATCTTTCATCTGAAAACATTTCCTTAACCATGCCTTAACCGCATGCATTTCAGGAATATCGTTTCCAATGATCAAGATATCATCGACGTAGAGGACTAGGAAAGTAATCACGCTCCCACTAAACCTCTTATATACACACGGGTCATCCTCGTTCTTGATGAAACCAAATTCACTGATTGATTCATCAAAACGAATATTCCAGCTTCTTGATGCTTGCTTAAGTCCATAAATGGACTTCTTTAACTTGCCTATTTTATGACGATCTGATGGATTAGTGAAACCTTCTGGTTGTGTCATAAACACATCCTCATCCAGATTTCCATTAAGGAAAGCTGTCTTCACATCCATTTGCCAGATCTCATAATCATAATATGCTACTATCGCGAAAAGAATCCGAATAGACTTGAACATGGCTACAGGTGAGAAAGTTTCATCATAATCTATCCCGTAGATTTGTTTGAAACCTATCGCAACTAGCCTGCCTTTATAGGTAACCACGTTACCATCCATGTCAATCTTCTTCTTGAAGATCCATTTACAGCCTATAGGGATAACTCCAGGAGGCGGATCAACCAAATCCCAGACTTGGTTATATGACATGGAGTCCATCTCGGCGCGCATAGCTTCAAGCCATCTCGCTGAGTCCAGTCCACTGACCGCATCCGCATAAGTGAGGGGTTCATCATTATCAATGATGTAGACTCCGTCATAGCGCTCAGGCTGTCGACGGATCCTTCCCGATCATCGCGGTTCCTGTGATATCTGAGCCTCAGGTTGTTCAGTAACCTGTTCTACCGGCTCAGGCTCATCCAACTGCGCTTGACTACTTTGTCCTTCCTCTGGATTCTCATCCAGCTTTATTTCTCTCCCACTAGCCTCTTGCAGAAGAAACTCCTTCTCAAGAAATATGGCCGTTCGAGCAACAAATACCTTGTTCTCTTTTGGATCGTAGAAATAATAACCCTTAGTTTCCTTAGGGTAACCGACAAAGATACACTTCTCAGATCTGCTTTCTAGTTTCCCAGAGGCGAGCTTTTTGACATAAGCCTCGCAGCCCTAGATCCTGATAAATGTCAAGCTCGGCTGTTTCCCATACCATAACTCATATGGCGTCTTTGAAACTGCCTTGGATGGCACTCGGTTTAGTACCTTTGTAGCTGTCTCCAGTGCAAATCCCCAAAAGGAGTAAGGTAGAGTAGCCTGACTCATCATAGAACGAACCATATCAAGTAGGGTTCTGTTCCTCCTCTCGGACACACCATTCCATTGCGGTGTTCCTGGCGGAGTGAGCTGTGAGATAATCCCACACTCCTTCAGATAGTCAGTAAACTCTCGACTTAGGTATTCTCCACCTCGATCAGAATGAAGTGCCTTGATATTTCGGTCTAGCTGATTCTGTACTTCATTCTTGAACTCTTTTAACTTGTCAAAAGATTCACTTTTATGTCTCATAAGATAGACATACCCATATCTACTGAAATCATCAGTAAAGGTAATGAAGTATAGATAGCCACCTCTGGCATGTTTACTAAATGGCCCACACACATCACTGTGTATAAGGTCAAGTAAACCTGAAGCCCTTTGACCTTTGTTAGAAAAAGGTGACTTCGTCATTTTACCCATTAAACAAGCTTTGCAGGTATCAATCTCCTCATAGGAGAATGATCCCAGCAGTCCATGATCATGCAACCGCTTAATGCGTTTCTTGTTAATATGGCCTAAACGACTATGCCATAACAAGGTGCTGTCATCAGCATACTTGGCTTTCTTATTATCAATATTTTGTATAGAACATTCCATGTCCAACATGAATAACCCATTGTTAATTGATCCAGTAGCATAAACAATATTATCTAAAGAAAGAACACACTTTGAAATATTGCATTCAAAGGAAAACCCTTTCCTGACAAGAGCAGGAATAGAGATAATATTTTTAGTAATGCTGGGAACAAAGTAACAATTGTTTAGTTCCAATACAAGTCCAGATGGTAATGAGATGTAACATTCTCCTACAGCAACAGCAGCAACCCGTGCCCTGTTTCCAACGCGTAGGTCCACCTCATGCTGTCCCACCTGTCTTCTTCTCTTGAGTTCCTGTACATTTGAACAAATGTGAACTCCACATGCAGTGTCCAACACCCATGAAATAGAAGAAGAAGATATCATGACTTCTGTCACGTAAATACCTGAGCCAGAAGCAAAGCTTCCCCTCTTATCTCCTTGGAGCGCTTTACAGTCCTTTTTCCAGTGACCCAGCTGGCCACAGTGGAAACATCTGTATTCCTTCGACCGCTTAACTTTTTGCTTAAGAGCCTTGCTGTAGCTCTTAACAGGGGCCTTGCCCTTCTTCCCCTTCATCTTGTTCCTAGAAGGAACCATCAAGACAGAGGTTGAAGGCTTTCCCTTAAGAGTCTGCTCTGTAGTCAAGAGCATATTCAGTAACTCCGCCGGCGTACAGTCGATCTTGTTCATATTAAAGTTAATGATGAATGGATCGAAAGAGGTCGGGAGAGACTGCAATATGATGTCTACAGGAAGCTCTTGATTGATGGTATGTCCCAGTTTCTCTAGAGACTCCTTGTACCCAATCATCTTGAGCACATGAGCTCCCACTGGACTCCCTTCAGCCAGTTTGCTCTGGAAGAAAAGCTTTGTCAGATTATAGCGTTCAGTCCTCGCCTGTGCAGCATACAACAACTTGAGGTTCGCTATAATATCTATAGCCGACATATCCTCATGCTGTCGCTGCAGCTCTGGCGTCATAGACGCAAGCATTAGGCAAGCGACGTCAATGCTATCATTGACATGCTTATCATAAGCATCCCGAACCGTCCTTGCGGCGTTCGGAGCGGGTTGAGCCGGTATTGCCGTCTCGAGGACATACAGTTTCCTCTCTGCCTTAAGAACGATCTTAAGGTGTCCGTACCAGTCTGAGAAGTTCGGCCCAGCAAACTTCTCCCGTTCCAGTAGGGATCGCACATTGAAATTCGTGGTGTTCGTTGCTGCAGGTATCTACAACAATGCAAGAACAGTAAGGTCAGTATCAATGTTTAGAATCAATCCAGGACTTAAGAAAGATTCTTTTCTCACTATTTTATCTGGCTGAAAAATCCAGCAAAACAGCCCGAAAGAGTAGAACTCTTTTAGTGAGATGGGATCCAGATTTCATACTTGGTCTCCGCGTCCCGCTCAGGCGAGATAAGATGCACAGAGAGTACAAGCACTAGTCTCTGGTAGGCTGTCCCAGCCAATCGCCAACCCGTGCGATTCCCCTTCATCTGGGCAATCCAGACGACTGTGCCAATTGAGTTGGTACAACACAGTGTCTGACCCCACAGATGGCTGCCTCCATGTGCTACCATATGCCCCACACATGTAGCCTACATGGTCAAGCTGACCCGACCTACTCCCTGGACCACCACGTGCTATGCTGAGCAACGAGAAGCGATAAATCCCTTCCCTGTAACACGCAGGTGTAATTGTTGGGGTATGCTCTTAAGGCTAATGTTTGAGGCCTTGGGATTGTATCAGTATCATGTATAAACTCTTATGTTTATAAAGGCAATGGTTGTTATTCAGGTTATTACATTGTCTGCTGCAATAAGTGTACTTCTGAATAATGTCTCAATGCTGTTCAACTAGGCAGACATGCTGTATGTCCTTAGTCGATATATCTTGGTGAACATGAGACAGCCTTGATATGGTTGAGACTAATATGTGTTATAATCTTATAGGATGCTTCGAGCATGGAATAAAATGTAGACTCATGGGTACATTGGATGTACTGGACAGACCCTACTAGGATATTCCATTGTTTGTCACAATGTGAATAATCCTAATATGCAAGCAAGTGGCATACTTCCTCTGACTTGAGATCACTTGTGTTTCTAAATGATGATTGTCATTGTTTTGAGGTAGTTCAATATCATTTAAAACATAATGGTTATAGACTATCTTGGATAATGATCATGAGTCAGGTTAGGACACTAGTGATAGATATAGGATTGCCGTCTCCTTGTTTAAGGAGTGTGATGTTCTAAAGGGCCCCCTTGCATGGGATGATTGAGGATGTGTATGGCCATACCCAGATGACTATGTTCATCTGATCTAATCATGCTCATCATATTAGAGTTACAAGCTTGACACGCTTGTCCAATAAGAACATCCAGTGGCAAAGGAAAAATGTATGCCTTGTGAAGTGGATTCACACTTGTGCTGTGGTTTGGGTGTAGTCTTGGAAGACTCTTTCCTTTATATCGGGAGACAGTGATGTGTTGCTAGATACCCCTCACTGATCGTGATAACGCAAGTTATCGTTACCGACATTTAAAGGAAACCCTCAGGGTCGCACAATTTGATGATATGGCTTACTTAAGTCAGATCGTGTGGACTAAATTATTTTGGTTCAGTTTAAAGGAGTTTAAACTCTGATTGTAAGTGAGATCTGGTCTGATCATGTTTGATTGATTAGGGCTTTAGATCGGTAAGCTTCGATCGAGAGATCTGATGCTTGATCGATGAGATCAAGTGCATCAAGTGATGTGTGGTTAGATCTTGAACCCTTTTTGGTTTAATGAGATCTAGACCATGTCTTGGTTTGGTCTTGGTTTGATTTGGTTGTTGAACCAAAGTCAATTGAACCGGTTCACTTATGTGAACGCATGGTTCATTTGATGGGGGCGTTTTGATTAGTTCACTAAGCGTGAACGTGTGAAGACTTAAGACTTACCATATTTGGAAGCCTCAACGCCAAAACGCCTCAAGCCAAGAAAACGCCGAAATGCTTCATTGCTTTGTTCTTGCGTTGCTCTCTCTTGAGCGGTGTGGGTCTCGAAAAGATCTAGTGAAGAAGGCATTCGGCAATCGAAGAACACATCCGATCTCCTTCACACGGTTAGGAGACTTGGAGTTCCTTGCTAGCACAAGGAGCAACAAGAAGAAAGCTACTTCTCATCTTGTGTGCGCATCTAGTGGAGGAGACCCCTTTTGATCTCTTCTTCCAAGATGCCATTTGAACTAATGGCTATGGTATGAATTCCATCTCATCTATGCAAGTTTTGATGTTGATCATATGACATGCAAAAGATCTTAATAAACCCTAGCTTCCTTGCGAAAATCTTGATATGCGCCCCCTTAGGGTTTCGGCCCCCCTTTGGATTAGGGGTCCTCACAATTGGTATCAGAGCATGGTTTTCGCATGTTCATATGATTGCTTTAGCTTGTTGTGATCCGTGTATGCTAATACATGTTATAGATCTATATGAGAGTTTCATTAAGTTTGCGCATGTTACCTTAGATATAAGTTTCTATCTAGTTGCGCATGTTAACTTAGTTGAAAGCTTCTTATTTTGTTGCGCATGTTGTTAGTTGTTTTTACTTAAAAACTTGTAAGATCATGCGCGCTCCACCTAGATCTATATTTGCGCCTACTATAAACCCTTAGACGGGTTGATAGGGTTGAAAGCATCATCTAGTTTAGATCTAACTAGTCTGATCAGACCATCTGACAGCCTAGATGGGTCGACCAGATGGCACCTATGCGCAAGCATGAGGTGGCTATAGGTCGACTGCAGACAGGCGTGTAGCGAGGTCTGGTTGAGACAACCAGTGAACACACATGAGTTAGGCCCGGGGTCACACCCGCTTGCCAGAACTCATGTTGGTTGTTCAGCCCTTGGCGCATGCATGGTTGACCATTAGGTCAACTCAAGTCAGTTAGGACTTGGTGCATGCAAGGGCATGGATCTAACTAGACATGATGAGTGGATCCCTTTCAATGGACCATTGTAAGGTTGTAGGGCACATAAGAAAAATAAAATTGATTCCAATGGGATTTTGAAAAATTTTTTTTTGTCTATGGATCACATGTTGATTGGATGTATACCATGTTGAGTGTCTATTTCATCTTATGTGGGTTGCCCTTTTAATGTGTGCTGTGCTGGGGCCTGCGAGCCTGGTTTATTGTAAATTATTATATTTGTGATCTGCGCATCACATTTTAATTAATTTATTGTATAATTGACCTGCGAGTCAATCTTGTCTAGATAGATTAAATTGTAATTTAATCAGACAAGAGCACAAAGCACACTTGGCAGAGGCGCATGCAGCAGAGGCTTGACCAGGTGGGAGGTCTAGGGTTCGACCCTAGGACAGGCGCATTCACCTGGTGGGCGCACCTGAGCTGTACTGGGCGCTAGGGCCCTAGGTTGGGCCAGACAAGATGCAAAAGACCCATGAAGAAAAGCAAGTGAAGACTTTAGTTAGGTTAAGGTCTTACCTAGGCTTAATGGGCTTTTACCACATAAGATCCATGCTTTCTTTTATTGTTTAATAATTAGAATTGCATGATTTATTTATCTTCTGCTATCACCATAGGGTTTGTATGATAGTTAAGAAGATAAAAGGACCGTTAAAATCCAACGCTAAAATATCAAGCACGTAAGCCTTCTGGCGCGAAACCTCACTGTTCTGACTATCGTTGGGGCCGTGTTGTACCCACTCAGTGGGCACGCCCATCTATCTCAGACGGTGTGTGATTTCACCTGCGTGTTACAGAGAAGGGATTTATCGCTTCTCGTTGCTCAGCATAGCACGTGGTGGTCCAGGGAGTAGGTCAGGTCAGCTTGACCATGTGAGCTACATATGGGGCATATGTTAGCTATATGGAGGTAGCCATCTGAGGGATCAGAGACTGTGTTGTACCAACTCAGTTGGCACAGTCTGCTGGATTGCCCAGATGAAGGGGAATCGCACGGGTTGGCGATTGGCAGGGACTGCCTACCAGAAATTAGTGCTTGTAATCTCTGTGCATCTTATCTCGCCTCAGCGGGACGCGGAGACCAAGTATGAAATCTGGATCCCATCTCACTAAAAGAGTGCTGCTTTTTCGGACTGTTTTAATGGATTTTTCAGTCAGATAAAATAGTGAGAAAAGAATCTTTCTTAAGTCCTGGATTGATTCTAGACATTGATACTGACCTTGCTGTTCTTGCATTGTTGTAGATTCCTGCAGCAACGAACACCATGAGCTTCAATGTGCGATCCCTACTGGAAAAGGAGAAGTTTGCTGGCCCAAACTTCTCAGACTGGTACGGACACCTTAAGATTGTTCTTAAGGCAGAGAGGAAACTATATGTCCTCGAGACGGCTATACCGCCTCAACCCTCTCCGAACGCCGCAACAGCGGTTCGGGATGCCTATGAAAAGCATGTCAATGATAGCATTGATGTCGCTTGCCTGATGCTAGCGTCTATGACGCCACCGCTGCAGCGTCAGCATGAGGATCTGTCTGCTATAGACATTATAGCAAACCTCAAGTTGTTGTATGCTGCACAGGCGAGGACTGAGCGCTATAATTTGACTAAGCTTTTCTTTCAGAGCAAACTGACTGAAGGGAGTCCAGTGGGAGCTCATGTGCTCAAGATGATTGGGCACAAAGAGGCTCTAGAGAAACTGGGGCATACCATCAATCAGGAGCTTGCTGTAGACATTATTCTGCAGTCTCTCCCGGCTTCTTTCGATCCATTCATTATTAATTTTAATATGAACAAGATCGACTGTACTCCGGCAGAGTTGCTGAATATGCTCTTGACTACAGAGGAGACTCTAAAGGGAAAGCCTTCAACCTCTGTCTTAATGGTTCCTTCAAGGAACAAGAAGAAGGGGAAGAAGGGCAAAGCCCCAATCAAGAACTATAGCAAGGCTCTGAAACAGAAGGTTAAGCGGTCGAAGGACAACAGATGTTTCCACTGTGGCTAGCTGGGTCACTGGAAAAAGGACTGTAAAGCGCTCCAAGGAGACAAGAAGGGAAGCATCGCTTCTGGCTCAGGTATATTTGTGACTGAAGTCATGATATCATCTTCTTCTATATCATGGGTGTTGGACACTGCATGTGGAGTTCACATTTGTTCAAATGTACAGAAACTCAAGAGAAGAAGACAGGTGGGACAGCATAAGGTGGACCTACGAGTTGGAAACGGGGCACGGGTTGCTGCTGTTGCTGTAGGAACTTATTACATCTCATTACCATCTGGACTTGTATTAGAACTAAACAATTGTTATTTTGTTCCTAGCATTACCAAGAATATTATCTCTATTCCTGCTCTTGTCAGGAAAGGATTTTCCTTTGAATGCAATATTTCAAAGTGTGTTATTTCTTTAGATAATATTGTTTATGCTACTGGTTCAATTAACAATAGGTTATTCATGTTGGACATGGAATGTTCTGTATAAAACATTGATGTTAAAAAAGCCAAGTATGCTGATGACAGCACCTTGCTATGGCATAGTCGTTTAGGCCATATTAACATGAAGCGCATTAAGCGGTTGCATGATCATGGACTGCTGGGATCATTCTCCTATAAGGAGATTGATACATGCAAAGCTTGTTTAATGGGTAAAATGACGAAGTCTCCTTTTCCTAACAAAGGTCAAAGGGCTTCAGGTTTACTTGACCTTATACACAGTGATGTGTGTGGGCCATTTAGTAAACATGCCAGGGGTGGCTATTCGTACTTCATTACCTTTACTGATGATTTCAGTAGGTATGGATATGTCTATCTAATGAGACATAAGAGTGAATCTTTTGACAAGTTCAAAGAGTTCAAGAATGAAGTACAAAATCAGCTAGGCCGAAATATCAAGGCACTTCGTTCAGATCGAGGTGGAGAATACCTAAGTCGAGAGTTTACTGACTATCTGAAGGAGTGTGGGATTATCTCACAGCTCACTCCGCCAGGAACACCGCAATGGAATGGTGTGTCCGAGAGGAGGAACAGAACCTTACTTGATATGGTTCGTTCTATGATGAGTCAGGCTACTCTACCTTACTCCTTTTGGGGATTTGCACTGGAAACAGCTGCAAAAGTACTAAACCGAGTGCCATCCAAGGCAGTTTCAAAGACGCCATATGAGTTATGGTATGGGAAACAGCCTAGCTTGACATTTATTAAGATCTGGGGTTGCGAGGCTTATGTCAAAAAGCTCGTCTCTGGGAAACTGGAGAGCAGATCTGAGAAATGCATCTTTGTCGGTTACCCTAAGGAAACTAAGGGTTATTATTTCTACAATCCCAAAGAGAACAAAGTATTTGTTGCTCAGACGGCTATTTTTCTTGAGAAGGAATTTCTTCTGCAAGAAGCCAGTGGGAGAGAAATAAAGCTGGATGAGAATTCAGAAGAAGGACAAAGTAGTCAAGCACAGTTGGATGAGCCTGAGCCGGTAGAACAGGTTACTGAACAACCTGGGGCTCAGATATCACGGGAACCGCAAAGATCGGGAAGGATCCGTCGACTGCCTGAGCGCTATGACGGAGTCTACATCATTGATAATGATGAACCCCTTACTTATGCGGATGCGGTCAGTGGACCGGAGTCAGCTAGATGGCTTGAAGCTATGCGAGCCGAAATGGACTCCATGTCAGATAACCAAGTCTGGGATTTGGTTAATCCGCCTCCGGGAGTAATCCCTATAGGCTGTAAATGGATCATCAAGAAGAAGATTGACATGGATGGTAACGTAGTTACCTATAAAGGCAGGCTAGTTGCGAAAGGTTTCAAACAAATCTACGGGATAGATTATGATGAAACTTTCTCACTTGTAGCCATGTTTAAGTCTATTCGGATTCTTTTCGCAATAGCAGCATATTATGATTATGAGATCTGGCAAATGGATGTGAAAACGGCTTTCCTTAATGGAAATATGGATGAGGATGTGTATATGACACAACCTGAAGGTTTCACTAATCCATCAGATCGTCATAAGATATGCAAGTTAAAGAAGTCTATTTATGGACTTAAGCAAGCATCTAGAAGCTGGAATATTCGTTTTGATGAATCAATAAGTGAATTTGGTTTCATCAAGAACGAGGATGACCCGTGTGTATATAAGAGGTTTAGTGGGAGCGTGATTACTTTCCTAGTCCTCTACGTCGATGATATCTTAATCATTGGAAACGATATTCCTGAACTGCATGCTGTTAAAGCATGGTTAGGAAAATGTTTCCAGATGAAAGATCTAGGAGAAGCAGCCTATGTATTAGGTGTGAAGATCTACAGGGATAGATCTAAGAGGCTTCTCGGGCTGTGCCAGAGTACTTACATCGATAAAGTCCTGGAAAGATTTCATTTAGAGAATTCTAAAAGAGGTTATCTTCCAGTCAGACATGGTCTGAATCTTTCGAGGAGTCAGTTTCCACAAACACAGACTGAGAAAGATGAAATGGACAATACGCCTTATGCTTCGGCTATTGGGTCCATTATGTATGCAATGTTGTGTACTCGCCCAGACGTCGCTTACGGGTTAAGCGTGACTAGTCGATTCCAAAGTAATCCAGGTCAGGCACACTGGATTGCAGTCAAGAACATTTTGAAATATCTTCGGAGGACCAAAGATATGTTCTTGGTGTATGGTGGTCAGGAAGAACTCAGTATTGAAGGATATACTGACGCTTCGTTCCAATCTGACGAGGATGATTTCCGATCGCAATCAGGCTATGTTTTTAGCTTGAATGGAGGTGCAGTGGTGTGGAAAAGTTTTAAACAATCCATAGTTGCTGATTCCACAACAGAAGCCGAGTATGTTGCAGCCTCGGAAGCATCCAAGGAGGCAGTGTGGATTCGCAAGTTCATTTAGGAACTTGGTGTTGTTCCTTCGAGTGCAGATCCTTTGGTTATCTTCTGTGATAACACTGGAGCAATAGCACAAACAAAGGAACCACGGTCGCACCAGAAGTCCAAGCACATACAGAGACGGTTTCACTTGATCCGGGAGATCATTGATCGAGGCGAGATCAAAATCTGCAAGGTTCATACAGATGACAATCTGGCTGACCCGCTTACCAAGCCTCTGGCGCAGCAGAAGCATGAGAAGCACTGTAATAATATGGGTTTGAGATTTCTCAACCATTAGATTAAGTGCAAGTGGGAGATTGTTGGGGTATGCCCTTAAGGCTAATGTTTGAGGCCTTGGGATTGTATCAGTATCATGTATAAACTCTTATGTTTATAAAGGCAATGGTTGTTATTCAGGTTATTACATTGTCTGCTGCAATAAGTGTACTTCTGAATAATGTCTCAATGCTGTTCAGCTAGGCTGACATGCTGTATGTCCTTAGTCGATATATCTTGGTGAACATGAGACAGCCTTGATATGGTTGAGACTAATATGTGTTCTAATCTTATAGGATGCTTCGAGCATGGAATAAGATGTAGACTCATGGGTACATTGGATGTACTGGACAGACCCTACTAGGATATTCCATTGTTTGTCACAATGTGAATAATCCTAATATGCAAGCAAGTGGCATACTTCCTCTGACTTGAGATCACTTGTGTTTCTAAATGATGATTGTCATTGTTTTGAGGTAGTTCAATATCATTTGAAACATAATGGTTATAGACTATCTTGGATAATGATCATGAGTCAGGTTAGGACACTAGTGATAGATATAGGATTGCCGTCTCCTTGTTTAAGGAGTGTGATGTTCTAAAGGGCCCCCTTGCATGGGATGATTGAGGATGTGTATGGCCATACCCAGATGACTATGTTCATCTGATCTAATCATGCTCATCATATTGGAGTTACAAGCTTGACACGCTTGTCCAATAAGAACATCCAGTGGCAAAGGAAACATGTATGCCTTGTGAAGTGGATTCACACTTGTGCTGTGGTTTGGGTGTAGTCTTGGAAGACTCTTTTCTTTATATCGGGAGACAGTGATGTGTTGCTAGATACCCCTCACTGATCGTGATAACGCACGTTATCGTTACCGACATTTAAAGGAAACCCTCAGGGTCGCACAATTTGATGATATGGCTTACTTAAGTCAGATCGTGTGGACTGAATTGTTTTGGTTCAGTTTAAAGGAGTTTAAACTCTGATTGTAAGTGAGATCTGGTCTGATCATGTTTGATTGATTAGGGCTTTAGATCGGTAAGCTTCGATCGAGAGATCTGATGCTTGATTGATGAGATCAAGTGCATCAAGTGATGTGTGGTTAGATCTTGAACCCTTTTTGGTTTAATGAGATCTAGACCATGTCTTGGTTTGGTCTTGGTTTGATTTGGTTGTTGAACCAAAGTCAATTGAACCGGTTCACTTATGTGAACGCATGGTTCATTTGATGGGGGCGTTTTGATTAGTTCACTAAGCGTGAACGTGTGAAGACTTAAGACTTACCATATTTGGAAGCCTCAACGCCAAAACGCCTCAAGCCAAGAAAACGCCGAAATGCTTCAATGCTTTGTTCTTGCGTTGCTCTCTCTTGAGCGGTGTGGGTCTCGAAAAGATCTAGTGAAGAAGGCATTCGGCAATCGAAGAACACATCCGATCTCCTTCACACGGTTAGGAGACTTGGAGTTCCTTGCTAGCACAAGGAGCAACAAGAAGAAAGCTACTTCTCATCTTGTGTGCGCATCTAGTGGAGGAGACCCCTTTCGATCTCTTCTTCCAAGATGCCATTTGAACTAATAGCTATGGTATGAATTCCATCTCATCTATGCAAGTTTTGATGTTGATCATATGACATGCAAAAGATCTTAATAAACCCTAGCTTCCTTGCGAAAATCTTGATATGCGCCCCCTTAGGGTTTCGGCCCCCCTTTGGATTAGGGGTCCTCACAGTAATCCCGCACCGTCTGAAGATAGATGGATGTGCCCACTGAGTGGGTACAACACGGCTCCAACGATAGTCAGAACAGCGAGGTTTCGCGTCAGAAGGCTTACGAGCTTGATATTTAAGTGTTGGATTTTAACGGTCTTTTATCTTCTTAACTATCATGCAATTCCTATGGTGATAGCAGAAGATTAAATCATGCTATTTTAATTGTAATTAAACAATAAATAAAAGCATGCTGATCTTATGTGGTAAAAGCCCATAAGCCTAAGTAAGACCTTAATTAAACTTAAGTCTTCACAAGCTTTTCTTCATGGGGCTTTTGCTCCTCATCTAGCCCAACCCAGGGCCCAAGCGCCAACTGCAGCTCAGGTGCTCCCACCAGGTAAATGCGCCTGTCCAGAGTCGAACCCTGGACCTCCCACCTAGTCAAGCCATTGCTGCATGCGCCTCTGCCAAGTGTGCTCTGTGCTCTTGTCTGATTAACTTACAAATTAATCTATCTAGACAAGATTGACTCGCAGGTCAATTACATTTTATAAATTAAATAATATGTGATGCGCAGATCACAATAAAAAATAATTTACATCAATTAACCAGGCACGCAGGCCCCAGCACAGCACACAATAAATTCGGCGGGCAGCCCACATAAGACTAAATAAACACTCAACATGTATACAAACATCATGTGATCCAGAATCAGGAAATAAAATTTTTCGAAAACCCATTGGCATCAATTTTAGTTTCCTTATTTGCCCTACTACCTTACAACGGTCCATTACTAGGGATCCACTCATCAGACCTAGTCAGATCCACTGCCCTTACATTCACCAAGTCCTAACTGACTTGAGTCGACCAAATGGTCAACCATGCATGCGCCAAGGGCTGAACGACCACAATGAGGTCTGGCAGGCGGGTGTGACCCCGGGCGTAACTCATGTGCATTCATATTTTGTCTCAACCAGACATCGCTACACGCCTGTCCGCAGTCGACCTATAGCCACCTCGTGCTTGCGCACAGGTGCCATCTGGTCGACCCATCTAGGCTGTCAGATAGTCTGATCAGACTGGTTGGATCTAGACTAGACTGTGACTTCAACCCTAATAACCCGTCTAAGGGTTTAAAGCAGGCGCAAGTTAGATCTAGTGAGGTCGCGCAAATAATATAGTTTTTTTGATAAAACCTAAGATGCGCCAACATACATGCGCAAAGGAAAGATATATTCAAGTTTCGCATATGCAACAGCTGAAGATGTAATTTTCGCATGTTGAAGATCTAAGCATATAAGCGCATACATGGATCACAAAGCCTTAAGCAATCATAGAAGCATGCAAATAACTTGCCTCTGATACCAGTTGAAAGTCCCCTAAACAAAGGGGGGGCGAAACCCTAATGGCGCATATGGAGATTTTGATGCAGCGGAAGGGGTTTCTGTTGGGTCCCTTTCAAGAGGGAGCGAAACCCTAATAGGTCCCCTTCAAGGGGGAGCGAAACCCTAATAGGTCCCCTTCAAGGGGGAGCGAAAACCCTAAATGGTGGCGCATAAATCTTTGCAAGCGGAAGCAAGGGTTTTCATAGATCTTTCGCAAGAACATATGATCAACTTGATGAAGTTTAGATCCATACCATAGCCATGAAGAAGATGGCGACTTGGAAGCGACAGAACAAGAGAGGTCTCCTCCAAATTGTCGCACAATAAAGGATTGATGACTTGCTCCTTGGATGCTCCTTGTGCTAGCAAGGATCTCCAAGATGTCCTTGATCGAATGAAGGAAAAAGATGGTGTCTTGCTTGGCCAAACTTCTCGTCGTCAACACCTTCAACCCCTTGCGTCTCGTCGAGAGAGAGGAGCCGAATGTTGAATGAGGCGTTAAACCACACATTGAACGTGGAGACGTTTTTCATTTTTGGACTTTCCAAAAATAGCAACCGAAACCGTTGAAGCGTTTTGCGTTCAAATCAAGTGAACCAAACGATCATCCCACTCCATGTGGACCATGCGCTCACACTTGAGCCGGTTCACATGTCAATGGTTCATTGGTCAAACCAAATCAGCCCAAGCAATAGTCTAGACATTATCAAACCCAATGGTTCAATGATCTAACCGTCCATCCCTCGATGCTCTTGATCTCACCGATCTAGCATCAATACTCTCGATCGAAGCTTACCGATCTCAAGCCCTAATCAATCAAACATGATCAGACTAGATCTCACTTACAATCAGAGTTTAAACTCCTTTAAACTGAACCAAAACAAATCAGTCCACACGATCTGACTTAAGTAAGTCATATCATCAAATTGTGCGACCCTGAGGGTTTCCTTTAAATGTCGGTAACGATGACTTGCGTCATCACGATCAGTGAGGGGTATCTAGCAACACATCACTGTCTCCCGATATAAAGAAAAGAGTCTTCCAAGACTACACCCAAACCACAGCACAAGTGTGAATCAAACTCACAAGGCATACATGTTTCCTTTGCCACTGGATGTCCTTATTGGACAAGCGTGTCAAGCCTGTATCTCCAATATAATGAGCATGATTAGATCAGATGAACATAGTCACCTGGGTATGGCCATACACTTTCTCAATCATCTCATAGGGGGGGCCCCATTAGAACATCACACTCCTTAAACAAGGAGACGGCAATCCTTTATCTATCACTAGTGCCCTAACCTGACTCAAGCTCACCATCCAAGATAGTTTATAATCATTTTATTTCAAATGATATTGAACTACCTCAAAACAATGACAATCATCATTTAGAAACACAAGTGATCTCAAGTCAAAGGACATGTGCCACTTGCAGCATTCAAGGATTATTCACATTGTGACAAACAATTGAATATCCTAGTAGGGTCTGTCCAGTACATCCAATGTACCCATGAGTCTACATCTTATTCCATGCTCGAAGCATCCTATAAGATTAGAACACATATTAGTCTTAACCATATCAAGGCTGTCTCATGTTCACCAAGATATCTCGACTAAGGACATATAGCATGTCAGCCTAGCTGAATAGCTTTGAGACATTATTCAGAAGTACACTTATTACAGCAGACAAGGTAACAAACCGAATAACAACCATTGCCTTTATAAACATAAAAGTTTATTACACAATACCGATACAATCCCAAGGCCTCAAACATTAGCCTTAAGGGCATACCCCAACAATCTCCCACTTGCACTTAATCTAATGGTTGAGAAATCTCAAACCCATATTATTACAGTGCTTTTCATGCTTCTGCTGCGTCAGAGGCTTGGAAAGCGGGTCTGCCAGATTGTCATCTGTATGAACCTTGTAGATTTTGATCTCGCCACGATCTATGATCTCCCTGATCAAATGAAACCGTCTCTGTATGTGCTTGGACTTCTGGTGCGACCGTGGTTCCTTTGCTTGTGCGATTGCTCCAGTGTTATCACAGAAGATAACCAAAGGATCTGCACTCGAAGGAACAACACCAAGTTCTCTCACGAACTTACGAATCCACACTGCCTCCTTGGATGCTTCCGAGGCTGCAACATACTCGGCTTCTGTTGTGGAATCAGCAACAGTTGACTGTTTGAAACTCTTCCACACCACTGCTCCACCATTCAAGCTAAAAACATAGCCTGATTGCGATCGGAAATCATCCTGGTCAGACTGGAACGAAGCGTCAGTATATCCTTCAATACTGAGTTCTTCCTGACCACCATACATCAAGAACATATCTTTGGTCCTCCGCAGATATTTTAAAATGTTCTTGACTGCAATCCAGTGTGCCTGACCTGGATTACTTTGGAACCGACTGGTCACGCTTAACCCGTAAGCGACGTCTGGGCGAGTACACAACATCGCATACATAATGGATCCAATAGCCGAAGCATAAGGCGTATTGTCCATTTCATCTTTCTTAGTCTGTGTTGTGGACACTGACTCTTTGAAAGATTCAGACCATGTCTGACTGGAAGATATCCTCTTTTAGAATTCTCTAAATGGAATCTCTCCAGGACTTTATCGATGTAAGTACTCTGGCACAGCCCGAGAAGCCTCTTAGATCTATCCCTGTAGATCTTCACACCTAATACATAGGCTGCTTCTCCCAAATCTTTCATCTGGAAACATTTCCTTAGCCATGCTTTAACAGCATGCATCTCAGGAATATCGTTTCCAATGATTAAGATATCATCGACGTAGAGGACTAGGAAAGTAATTACGCTCCCACTAAACCTCTTATATACACACGGGTCATCTTCGTTCTTGATGAAACCAAACTCAGTGATTGATTCATCAAAACGAATATTCCAGCTTCTCGATGCTTGTTTGAGTCCATAAATGGACTTCTTTAACTTGCATATCTTATGACGATCTGATGGATTAGTGAAACCTTCAGGTTGTGTCATATACACATCCTCATCCAGATTTCCGTTAAGGAAAGCTGTCTTCACATCCATCTGCCAGATCTCATAATCATAATATGCAGCTATCGCGAGAAGAATCCGAATAGACTTGAACATGGCTACAGGAGAGAAAGTTTCATCATAATCTATCCCGTAGATTTGTTTGAAACCTTTCGCAACTAGCCTGCCTTTATAGGTAACTATGTTACCATCCATGTCAATCTTCTTCTTGAAGATCCATTTACAGCCTATAGGGATTACTCCCGAAGGCGGATCAACCAAATCCCAGACTTGGTTATCTGACATGGAGTCCATCTCGGCTCGCATAGCTTCAAGCCATCTAGCTGACTCCGGTCCACTGACCGCATCCGCATAAGTGAGGGGTTCATCATTATCAATGATGTAGACTCCGTCATAGCGCTCAGGCTGTCGACGGATCCTTCCCGATCTTCGCGGTTCCCGTGATGTCTGAGCCTCAGGTTGTTCAATAACCTGCTCTACCGGCTCAGGCTCATCCAACTGTGCTTGAGTACTTTGTCCTTCCTCTGGATTCTCATCCAGCTTTATTTCTCTCCCACTGGCCTCTTGCAGAAGAAACTCCTTCTCAAGAAATATGGTCGTCCGAGCAACAAATACCTTGTTCTCTTTGGGATCGTAGAAATAATAACCCTTAGTTTCCTTAGGGTAACCGACAAAAATACATTTCTCAGATCTGCTCTCCAGTTTCCCAGAGGCGAGCTTTTTGACATAAGCCTCGCAACCCCAGATCCTGATAAACGTCAAGCTCGGCTGTTTCCCATACCATAACTCATATGGAGTCTTTGAAACTGCCTTGGATGGCACTCGGTTTAGTACCTTTGCAGCTGTTTCCAGTGCAAATCCCCAAAAGGAGTATGGAAGAGTAGCCTGACTCATCATCGAACGAACCATATCAAGTAACGTTCTATTTCTCCTCTCGGACACACCATTCCATTGCGGTGTTCCTGGCGGAGTGAGCTGTGAGATAATCCCACACTCCTTTAGATAGTCAGTAAACGCATGGCTCAAGTATTCTCCACCTCGATCAGAACGAAGTGCCTTGATATTTCGGCCTAGCTGATTCTGTACTTCATTCTTGAACTCTTTTAACTTGTCAAAAGATTCACTCTTATGTCTAATCAGATAGACATAACCATACCTACTGAAATCATCAGTAAAGGTAATGAAGTACTGATAGCCACCTCTGGCATGTTTACTAAATGGCCCACACACATCACTGTGTATAAGGTCAAGTAAACCTGAAGCCCTTTGACCTTTGTTAAGAAAAGGAGACTTCGTCATTTTACCCATTAAACAAGCTTTGCATGTATCAATCTCCTCATAGGAGAATGATCCCAGCAGTCCATGATCATGCAACCGCTTAATGCGCTTCTTGTTAATATGGCCTAAACGACTATGCCATAGCAAGGTGCTGTCATCAGCATACTTGGCTTTCTTATTATCAATGTTTTGTATAGAATATTCCATGTCCAACATGAATAACCCATTGTTAATTGAACCAGTAGCATAAACAATATTATCATAAGATAAAATACACTTTGAAATATTGCATTCAAAGGAAAATCCTTTCCTGACAAGAGCAGAAATAGAGATAATATTTTTAGTAATACTGGGAACAAAATAACAACTGTTTAATTCTAATACAACGCCAGATGGTAATGAGATGTAATAATCCCCTACAGCAACAGCAGCAACCCGTGCCCCGTTTCCAACTCGTAGGTCCACCTCATGCTGTCCCACCTGCCTTCTTCTCTTGAGTTCCTGTACATTTGAACAAATGTGAACTCCACATGCAGTGTCCAACACCCATGATATAGAAGAAGAAGATATCATGACTTCAGTCACAAATATACCTGAGCCAGAAGCGATGCTTCCCCTCTTATCTCCTTGGAGCGCTTTACAGTCCTTTTTCCAGTGACCCAGCTGGCCACAGTGGAAACACCTGTATTCCTTTAACCGCTTAACCTTTTGTTTCAGAGCCTTGTTGTAGTTCTTGACTGGGGCTTTGCCCTTCTTCCCCTTCTTCTTGTTCCTGGAAGGAACAATTAAGACAGAGGTTGAAGGCTTTCCCTTCAGAGTCTCCTCCGTAGTCAAGAGCATATTCAGCAGCTCTGCCGGAGTACAATCGATTTTGTTCATATTAAAGTTAATTATGAACGCATCGAAAGAGGGCGGGAGAGACTGGAGAATAATGTCTATAGCAAGCTCCTGATTGATGGTATGCCCCAGTTTCTCTAGAGCCTCCTTGTGCCCAATCATCTTAAGCACGTGAGCTCCCACTGGGCTCCCCTCAGCCAGTTTGCTCTGAAAGAAAAGCTTTGTCAGATTATAGCGTTCTGTCCTCGCCTGTGCAGCATACAGCATCTTGAGGTTTGCTATAATTTCTATAGCAGACATATCCTCATGCTGGCGCTGCAGCGGTGGCGTCATAGACGCTAGCATCAGGCAAGCGACGTCAATGCTATCATTGACATGCTTTTCATAGGCATCACGAACCGCCCTTGCGGTGTTCGCAGCGGGTTGAGGCGGCACTGCCGTCTCGAGGACATACAGTTTCCTCTCTGCCTTAAGAACAATCTTAAGGTGTCCGTACCAGTCTGAGAAGTTTGGCCCAGCAAACTTCTCCCTTTCTAGTAGGGATCGCACATTGAAGCTCATGGTGTTCGTTGCTGCAGGAATCTACAACAATGCAAGAACAGCAAGGTCAGTATCAATGTCTAGAATCAATCCAGGACTTAAGAAAGATTCTTTTCTCACTATTTTATCTGACTGAAAAATCCATTAAAACAGTCCGAAAGAGTAGCACTCTTTTAGTGAGATGGGATCCAGATTTCATACTTGGTCTCCGCATCCCGCTCAGGCGAGATAAGATGCACAGAGAGTACAAGCACTAATTTCTGGTAGGCAGTCCCTGCCAATCACCAACCCGTGTGATTCCCCTTCATCTGGGCAATCCAGCAGACTATGCCAACTGAGTTGGTACAACACAGTCTCTGATCCCACAGATGGCTGCCTCCATATAGCTAACATATGCCCCCATATGTAGCCTACATGGTCAAGCTGACCCGACCTACACCCTGGACCACCACGTGCTATGCTGAGCAACGAGAAGCGATGAATCCCTTCTCTGTAACACGCAGGTGTAATCCCGCACCGTCTGAAGATAGATGGACGTGCCCACTGAGTGGGTACAACACGGCTCCAACGATAGTCAGAACAGTGAGGTTTCGCGTCAGAAGGCTTTACGAGCTTGATATTTTAGCGTTGGATTTTAACGGTCTTTTATCTTCTTAACTATCATGCAATTCCTATGGTGATAGCAGAAGATAAACTCATGCAGTTCTAATTATATAAGCAATAAAAAGAAAGCATGGATCTTATGTGGTAAAAGCCCATAGCCTAAGTAAGACCTTAACCTAACTTAAGTCTTCACTTGCTTTTCTTGGGTCTTTTGCCTCTCATCTGGTCCAACCCAGGGCCCTAGCGCCAAGAGCAGCTCAGGTGCGCCACCAGCTGAATGCGCTTCATTGCCATGTGTGCATTGAATACTTGTCTGATTAAATTACAATTCAATCTATCTAGACAAGATTGACTCGCAGGTCAATTACATTTTATAAATTAAATACAATGTGATTCGCAGATCACAAATAAATATTAATTTATAACTAACCAGGCTCGCAGGCCCCAGCACAGCACACATTAAAGGGCAACCCACATAAGATGAAATAAACAGGCATATGGCATCAATCAACATGTGATCCATTACAAAGAAAATAAACTTTTGAAAACCCATTGGCATCAATTTTACTTTTCTTATCTGCCCTACAACCTTACAACGGTCCATTGATGGGGATCCACTCATCTTATCTAGTTAGATCCATGCCCTTGCATGCACCAAGTCCTAACTGACTCGAGTTGACCTAATGGTCAACCATGCATGCGCCAAGGGCTGAACAACCTTCAAGAGTTCTGGCAAGCGGGTGTGACCCCGGGCCTAACTCAAGAGTGTTCACTGGTTGTCTCAACCAGACCTCGCTACACGCCTTTGATGCAGTCGACCTATAGCCACCTCGTGCTTGCGCACAGGTGCCATCTGGTCGACCCATCTAGGCTGTCAGATGGTCTGATCAGACTAGTTTGATCTATACTAGTTGATGCTTTCAACCCCATCAACCCGTCTAAGGGTTTACAATAGGTGCATCTTAGATCTAATGGGGCGCGCAAGTGATATTTGTTTTGACAAACACAAACACAATAACAAGCGCCAACTTACATGCGCCAACATAACAAAATATTCTCATGTGAAGTTTCGGCGTGCAACTTAGATCTAAGCATACATTTACAAGCGCAAACATGGATCACAAAAATATATCAAGCAATCATATTAACATGCTGTAACCGCATGCTTTGATACCAATTGTTGGGTCCCTTTCAAGAGGGAGCGAAACCCTAATAGGTCCCCTTCAAGGGGGAGCGAAACCCTAATAGGTCCCCTTCAAGGGGGAGCAAAAACCCTAAATGGTGGCGCATAAATCTTTGCAAGCGGAAGCAAGGGTTTTCATAGATCTTTCGCAAGAACATATGATCAACTTGATGAAGATTAGATCCATACCATAGCCATGAAGAAGATGGCGACTTGGAAGCGACAGAACAAGAGAGGTCTCCTCCAAATTGTCGCACACAAAAGGATTGATGACTTGCTCCTTGGATGCTCCTTGTGCTAGCAAGGATCTCCAAGATGTCCTTGATCGAATGAAGGAAAAAGATGGTGTCTTGCTTGGCCGAACTTCTCGTCGTCAACACCTTCAACCCCTTGCGTCTCGTCGAGAGAGAGGAGCCGAATGTTGAATGAGGCGTTAAACCACACATTGAACGAGGAGACGTTTTTCATTTTTGGACTTTCCAAAAATAGCAACCGAAACCGTTGAAGCGTTTTGCGTTCACATCAAGTGAACCAAACGATCATCCCACTCCATGTGGACCATGCGCTCACACTTGAGCCGGTTCACATGTCAATGGTTCATTGGTCAAACCAAATCAGCCCAAGCAATAGTCTAGACATTATCAAACCCAATGGTTCAATGATCTAACCGTCCATCCCTCGATGCTCTTGATCTCACCGATCTAGCATCAATACTCTCGATCGAAGCTTACCGATCTCAAGCCCTAATCAATCAAACATGATCAGACTAGATCTCACTTACAATCAGAGTTTAAACTCCTTTAAACTGAACCAAAACAAATCAGTCCACACGATCTGACTTAAGTAAGTCATATCATCAAATTGTGCGACCCTGAGGGTTTCCTTTAAATGTCGGTAACGATGACTTGCGTCATCACGATCAGTGAGGGGTATCTAGCAACACATCACTGTCTCCCGATATAAAGAAAAGAGTCTTCCAAGACTACACCCAAACCACAGCACAAGTGTGAATCAAACTCACAAGGCATACATGTTTCCTTTGCCACTGGATGTCCTTATTGGCCAAGCGTGTCAAGCCTGTATCTCCAATATGATGAGCATGATTAGATCAGATGAACATAGTCACCTGGGTATGGCCATACACTTTCTCAATCATCTCATAGGGGGGGCCCCATTAGAACATCACACTCCTTAAACAAGGAGACGGCAATCCTTTATCTATCACTAGTGCCCTAACCTGACTCAAGCTCACCATCCAAGATAGTCTATAATCATTTTATTTCAAATGATATTGAACTACCTCAAAACAATGACAATCATCATTTAGAAACACAAGTGATCTCAAGTCAAAGGACATGTGCCACTTGCAGCATTCAAGGATTATTCACATTGTGACAAACAATTGAATATCCTAGTAGGGTCTGTCCAGTACATCCAATGTACCCATGAGTCTACATCTTATTCCATGCTCGAAGCATCCTATAAGATTAGAACACATATTAGTATTAACCATATCAAGGCTGTCTCATGTTCACCAAGATATCTCGACTAAGGACATATAGCATGTCAGCCTAGCTGAACAGCTTTGAGACATTATTCAGAAGTACACTTATTACAGCAGACAAGGTAACAAACCGAATAACAACCATTGCCTTTATAAACATAAAAGTTTATTACACAATACCGATACAATCCCAAGGCCTCAAACATTAGCCTTAAGGGCATACCCCAACAGTTTCTAGATCGATGCATGCAGTATGATCAACTTTAACATTGTATACAGGAGAATCGATTCTTACCAGTGCCATTGCTTGGATGGCGTCTAGGAAGAAGAGAGTCGAATGCTTCTCCTCCAAACGGTGCGCACACAAGATGGATCTTGGCTTCTCCTTGTCGCTCCTTGTGCTAGCAAGGATCTCCAAGTGTTCTTGTCGAATGGAAGGGAAGTTGAGATGATGTCTCGCTTGAGCAAACTCTCACCAAGGCGTGAAGAAGATCTTCCACGAGAGGAGGCGACGAGAATAGGAGAGGGGCGACAAGAGATGCGTTCCACTCAAAACGTGGAGGCGTGGCTACTAAAAATAGCTAGCCTTACTCTCTCATGCGATCATGCGTTCATGTGCCCATGAACCAATCGCATTTTTCTCTCCTCTTTGAACCAAGCGCTCACATGATGAGCTAGTTCAATTTGGTTTGGTTCAAAAACCAAATATGCCAAGCAACTAGTCCAGATCACAATAAACCCCTAAGGCTTAAGATCTGACCGTTCATCTCTTGATGCTCCTGATCTCACTGATCTAGCATCCATTCTCTCAATCGAAGCTTACCGATCTCAAGCCCTAATCAATCAAACATGATCAGACCAGATCTCACTTACAATTAGAGATTAAATCCCTTTAAACTGAACCTAAACAATTCAGTCCACACGATCTGACTTAAGTAAGCCATATCATCAAATTGTGCAACCCTAAGGGTTTCCTTTAAATGTCGGTAACGATAACTCACGTTATCACAATCAGTGAGGGGTATCTAGCAACACATCACTGTCTCCCGATATAAAGAAAAGAGTCTTCCAAGACTACACCCAAACCACAGCACAAGTGTGAATCCAATTCACTAGGCAAACAAGCTTCCTTTGCCACTGGATGTTCTTATTGGACAAGCGTGTCAAGCTTGTAGCTCCAATATGATGAGCATGATTAGATCAGATAAACATAGTCACCTGGGTATGGCCATACACTTTCTCAATCATCTCATCCAGGGGGGGGCCCCTTTTAGAACACCACACTCCTTAAACAAGGAGACGACAATCCTATATCTATCACTAGCGCCCTAACATGACTCAAGCTCACCATCCAAGATAGTCTATAATCATTATGTTTCAAATGATATTGAAATACCTCAAAATAATGACAATCATCATTTAGAAACACAAGTGATCTCAAGTCAGAGGAAATGTGCCACTTGTTCACATTCAAGGATTATTCACATTGTGACAAGCAATTGAATATCCTAGTAGGGTCTGTCCAGTACATCCAATGTACCCATGAGTCTACATCTTATTCCATGCTCGAAGCATCCTATAAGATCAGAACACATATTAGTCTCAATCATATCAAGACTGTCTCATGTTCACCAAGATATCTCGACTAAGGACTTCATAGTATGTCAGCCTAGCTGAACACCATTGAGACATTATTCAGAAGTACACTTATTGCTGCAGATAATGTAACAAGCTGAATAACAACCATTGCCTTTATAAACATAAGAGTTTATACATGATACTGATATAATCCCAAGGCCTCAAACATTAGCCTTAAGGGCAAACCCCAACACCAAGTTCCTGAACGAACTTGCGAATCCACACTGCCTCCTTGGATGCTTCCGAGGCTGCAACATGTTGGGGGAATGCCGGGTGTAATTTTAAATTTTTGCAGTCCCAGGACGCAGCGGAAGAAGCATTACACCCGAAACACATTCCGGTCCCAAGGATCCATGCGAGAGAGAGAATACAAGGATGTGTTAGGGTTAATACCTCTATTGCTTGTCAAGAAGAAGGTGCCAAGTTGAAGACGCCCAAGTTGAAGCCCCAAGACTTGCCTTAGAGGCAAGTATTCCATCCAAGGAAGAGGGGCTAGGCGCCCTTTACTTCCATAATGAAGCAAAGGCGCCTCCCTCACCCCATTATGCCCCTAGGCGCCAATGGGGTGAGATTTCTCCCCATTATACCCTTTTATCCCAATTCCTCTTCATGACAACTTATTATTGGGCCTCATTGGATAATGAGCTAGCCCAAACTTCATGGCAAGGGTTGATTAAGCCATTGGATCCAATCCAATGCAACCCTAATTCAAATGTGACCAATCTAGGTCAATTTCGGGTCAACCTGCCAAAAATGAAGTTTGGCTCCAATAACTTTCTTCCAACTCATCAGGCCCATTGGCGCTGATGAAATCTTCCAAATGGATCCAAGTTATCCAATAACTTGATCCTAAGGCTAATGATTAAAGCAACGTCAAGAGTCTATTGCGTGTGACCCGGTAGGATCCATATGACGATGGCAATGATGTAAACATCATAAGTAGTGAGGGGTATCTAGCAACACATCACTACTACCCATGTCATAGGACTTAAGTCATTATGGCAACAACTCCTAACAAGCAACGAGGATTCCTATTGCATCATAGATCCCTTTGCCTAAACTGATATCCTGCCATTGGATTAGTCTCAAGTTTATTTTCCAATGCTTTGGTCATGACTCAACAAGTGTGGCCACACTTTCCTATCATGCACCAATAAGGTGGGGCGCCCCGAGATGGATATCATGCTTCCTCTGAAGGAAGGGGCAAATCCTACTATTGGTCATCCATGTCTCTCCATGACTTATGACATGCCCAATGACAGTCGTTTTGATCTCCCAGTTACGGAGAGACGTAAGACTGTATCAAAGCATACCCATCATCAAATCTAGACATGAATACCTCAAGTCTAAGGATCAATGCAAACCTCTTGCATGTGAGATTGACTTGTTGACTAGACAAGTCAATCCTCACGGTGGATCACTCCAGTGCATCCAATGCACCTGTATGTCTGCGTTACTGTGCCCTGCACCTAACCAGCCCATACACCAGTCTCACATGTACCAAAGCTGTCCCATATCTGCTAAGGTACCTTGTCTGGGGATAGCTTATGAGAATGGATCCAATCCAAACTCCTAGGACATTATTTATGCAACTCAATGCATCAATGCAGGTAGAGAAGTCTGCATAATAACGATCATGCCCATATAATGAGTAATAGTTCTATCAAAGTACATTCAAACAATGCCTGACCATATCCATACATTAGTCTGTAGGGCATATACACCAACACAACATACTCGGCTTCTGTTGTGGAATCAGCAACAATTGATTGTTTGAAATTTTTCCACACCACCGCTCCTCCATTCAAGCTAAAAATATAGCCTGATTGCGATCGAAAATCATCCTGGTCAGATTGGAACGAAGCGTCAGTATATCCTTCAATACTGAGTTCTTCCTGACCTCCATAAATCAAGAACATATCTTTGGTTCTCCGAAGATATTTCAAAATGTTCTTGACTGCAATCCAGTGCGCCTGACCTGGATTACTTTGGAATCGACTGGTCACGCTTAACCCGTAAGTGACGTCTGGGCGAGTACACAACATCGCATACATAATGGACCCAATAGCCGAAGCATAAGGCGTATTGTCCATTTCATCTTTCTCAGTCTGTGTTTGTGGACACTGACTCTTTGAAAGATTCAGACCATGTCTGACTGGAAGATATCCTCTTTTAGAATTCTCTAAATGGAATCTCTCCAGGACTTTATCAATGTAAGTACTCTGGCACAGCCCGAGAAGCCTCTTAGATCTATCTCTGTAGATCTTCACACCTAATACATAGGTTGCTTCTCCTAAATCTTTCATTTGGAAACATTTTCTTAACCATGCCTTCACGGCATGCAGTTCAGGAATATCGTTTCCAATGATTAAGATATCATCGACGTAGAGGACTAGGAAGGTAATCACGCTCCCACTAAACCTCTTATATACACACGGGTCATCTTCATTCTTGATGAAACCAAATTCACAGATTGATTCATCAAAACGAATATTCCAACTTCTCGATGCTTGCTTAAGTCCATAAATGGACTTCTTTAACTTGCATATTTTATGACGATCTGATGGATTAGTGAAACCTTCAGGTTGTGTCATATACACATCCTCTTGCAGATTCCCATTAAGGAAAGCGGTCTTCACATCCATTTGCCAGAACTCATAATCATAATATGCTGCTATCGCAAGAATTATCCGAATAGACTTGAACATGGCTACAGGAGAGAAAGTTTCATCATAATCTATCCCGTAGATTTGCTTGAAACCTTTCGCAACTAGCCTGCCTTTATAGGTAACTATGTTACCATCCATGTCTATCTTCTTCTTGAAGATCCATTTACAGCCTATAGGTTTTACTCCCGGAGGCAGGTCAACCAAATCCCAGACTTGGTTATCTGACATGGAGTCCATCTCGGCTCGCATAGCTTCAAGTCATCTCACTGATTCCGGTCCACTGACCGCATCCGCATAAGTGAGGGGTTCATCATCAATGATGTAGACTCCATCATAGCGCTCAGGCTGTCGACGGATCCTTCCCGATCTTCGCGGTTCCCGTGATATCTGAGCCTCAGGTTGTTCAATAACCTGATCTATTGGCTCAGGCTCATCCAACTATGCTCGACTACTTTGTCCTTCCTCTGGATTCTCATCCAGCTTTATTTCTCTCCCACTGGCCTCTTGCAGAAGAAACTCCTTCTCAAGAAAAATAGCCGTCCGAGCAACAAATACTTTGTTCTCTTTGGGATCGTAGAAATAATAACCCTTAGTTTCTTTAGGGTAACCGACAAAGATACATTTCTCAGATCTGCTCTCCAGTTTCCCAGAGGCGAGCTTTTTGACATAAGCCTCGCAACCCCAGATCTTAATAAATGTCAAGCTCGGCTGTTTCCCATACCATAACTCATATGGCGTCTTTGAAACTGTCTTGGATGGCACTCGGTTTAGTACCTTTGCAGCTGTTTCCAGTGCAAATCCCCAAAAGGAGTAAGGTAGAGTAGCCTGACTCATCATAGAACGAACCATATCCAGTAAGGTTCTATTTCTCCTCTCGGACACACCATTCCATTGCGGTGTTCCTGGCGGAGTGAGCTGTGAGACAATCCCACACTCCTTCAGATAGTCAGTAAACTCATGACTCAAGTATTCTCCACCTCGATCTGAGCGAAGTGCCTTGATATTTCGGCCTAGCTGATTCTGTACTTCATTTTTGAACTCTTTGAACTTGTCAAAAGATTCAGTTTTATGTCTCATTAAATAGACATAACCATATCTACTGAAATCATCAGTAAAGGTAATGAAGTATTGATAGCCACCTCTGGCATGTTTACTAAATGGCCCACACACATCACTGTGTATAAGGTCAAGTAAACCTGAAGCCCTTTGACCTTTATTAGGAAAAGGAGCCTTCGTCATTTTACCCATTAAACAAGCTTTGCATGTATCAATCTCCTCATAGGAGAATGATCCCAGCAGTCCATGGTCATGCAACCGCTTAATGCGCTTCTTGTTTATATGGCCTAAACGACTATGCCATAGCAAGGTGCTGTCATCAGCATACTTGGCTTTCTTATTATCAATATTTTGTATAGAACATTCCATGTCCAACACGAATAACCCATTGTTAATTGATCCAGTAGCATAAACAATATTATCATAAGAAACAACACACTTTGAAATATTGCATTCAAAGGAAAACCCTTTCCTGACAAGAGCAGGAATAGAGATAATATTTTTCGTTATGCTTGGTACAAAATAACAATTGTTCAGTTCTAATACAAGTCCAGATGGTAATGAGATGTAATATTCTCCTACAGCAACAACAGCAACCCGTGCCCCGTTACCAACTCGTAGGTCCACCTCATGCTGTCCCACCTGTCTTCTTCTCTTGAGTTCTTGTACATTTGAACAAATGTGAACTCCACATGCAGTGTCCAACACCCATGAAATAGAAGAAGAAGATACCATGACTTCAATCACGAAAATACCTGAGCCAGAAGCGATGCTTCCCTTCCTGTCTCCTTGGAGCGCTTTACAGTCCTTTTTCCAGTGACCCAGCTGGCCACAGTGGAAACATCTGTATTCCTTCGACCACTTAACCTTTTGTTTCAGAGCCTTGTTGTAGCTCTTGACAGGGGCTTTGCCCTTCTTCCCCTTCTTCTTGTTCCTGGAAGGAACCATCAAGACAGAGGTTGAAGGCTTTCCCTTTAGAGTCAACTCTGTAGTCAAGAGCATATTCAGTAACTCTGCCGGGGTACAGTCGATTTTGTTCATATTAAAATTAATAATGAACGGATCGAAAGAGGCCGGGAGAGACTGAAGAATGATGTCTACAGCAAGCTCCTGATTGATGGTGTGTCCCAGTTTCTCTAGAGCCTCCTTGTACCCAATCATCTTGAGTACGTGAGCTCCCACTGGACTCCCTTCTGCCAGTTTGCTCTGAAAGAAAAGCTTAGTCAAATTGTAGCGTTCAGTCCTAGCCTGTGCAGCATACAGCATCTTGAGGTTTGCTATAATCTGTATAGCAGATAGATCCTCATGCTGACGTTGCAGCTCTGGCGTCATAGACGCTAGCATCAGGCAAGCGACATCAATGCTATCATTGACATGCTTTTCATAGGCTTCCCGAACCGCCCTTGTGGCGTTCGCAGCAGGTTGAGGCGGTATAGCCGTCTCGAGGACATACAGTTTCCTCTCAGCCTTAAGAACAATCTAAAGGTGTCCGTACCAGTCTGAGAAGTTTGGCCCAGCAAACTTCTCCCTTTCCAGTAGGGATCGCACATTGAAATTCGTGGTGTTCGTTGCTGCAGTAATCTACAACATTGCAAGAACAGCAAGGTCAGTATCAATGTTTAGAATCAATCCAGGACTTAAGAAAGATTCTTTTCTCACTATTTTATCTGACTGAAAAATCCATTAAACAGTCCGAAAGAGTAACACTCTTTTAGTGAGATGGGATCCAGATTTCATACTTGGTCTCCGCGTCCCGCTCAGGCGAGATAAGATGCACAGAGAGTACAAGCACTAATCTCTGGTAGGCTATCCCTGCCAATCGCCAACCCGTGCGATTCCCCTTCATCTGGGCAATCCAGCAGACTGTGCCAACTGAGTTGGTACAACACAGTCTCTGATCCCACAGATGGCTGCCTCCATATAGCTAACATATGCTCAGTATGTAGCTTACATGGTCAAGCTGACCTAACCTACTCCCTGGATCACCACGTGCTATGCTGAGCAACGAGAAGCGATAAATCCCTTCTCTGTAACACGCAGGTGTAATCACACACCGTCTGAAGATAGATGGGCGTGCCCACTGAGTGGGTACAACACGGCCCCAACGAAAGTCAGAACAGTGAGGTTTCGCGTCAGAAGGCTATCGTGCTTGATATTTAACGTTGGATTTTAACGGTCTTTTATCTTCTTAACTATCATGCAAACCCTATGGTGATAGCAGAAGATTAAATCATGCAATTCTAATTATATAAACAATAAATAGAAAGCATGCTGATCTTATGTGGTGAAAGCCCATTAAGCCTAGGTAAGACCTTAATTTAACTTAAGTCTTCACTTGAGCTCTTCATGGGTCTTTTGCATCTCATCTGGCCCAACCCAGGGCCCTAGCGCCCACTGCAGCTCAGGTGCACCCACCAGGTAAATGCGCCTGTCATAGGGTCAAACCCTGGACCTCCCACCTGGTCAAGCCTCTTGCTGCATGCGCCTCTGCCATGTGTGCTATGTGCTCTTGTCTGATTAAAATTACAATTTTAATCTATCTAGACAAGATTGACACGTAGGTCAATTACACAATAAATTAATTAAAATGTGATGCGCATATCACAATAATATTAATTTACAATTTTAATCCAGGCACGCAGGCCCCAGCACAGCACACATTAATTGGGCAACCCACATAAGATGAAATAGACATACATCATGTTATACAACCAACATGTGATCCAATAAAAGAAAATAAAATTTTGAAAACCCATTGGCATCAATTTTAATTTTCTTATGTGCCCTACTACCTTACAACGGTCCATTAATAGGGATCCACTCATCAGACCTAGTCAGATCCACTGCCCTTGCATGCACCAAGTCCTAACTGACTTGAGTTGACCTAATGGTCAACCATGCATGCGCTGGGCTGAACGATCCTCATGAGTTCTGGCAAGCGGGTGTGACCTCGGGTCTAACTCAAGAGTGTTCACTGGTTGTCTCAACCAGACATCGCTACACGCCTGTCTGCAGTCGACCTATAGCCACCTCGTGCTTGCGCACAGGTGCCATCTGGTCGACCCATCTAGGCTGTCAGATGGTCTGATCAGACTGTTTGGATCTTAACTAGACTATGATTTCAACCCTATCAACCCGTCTAAGGGTTTAAAGCAGGCGCTTAGATCTAAGTGAGGCGCACAAGTGATTAAGTTTTTAAGAAAAACTACAACATTCAACATGCGCAACAATATAAGCATCATACATGCGCCACAAGTAAAATACATTCATCTAGTATTTTCGCATGTAATAAACCTTAGATCTATGTATATGTGCAAACATGGATCACACAATAACTTCAAGCAATCATATGGTTCATATATAAACCTGCTCTGATACCAATTGAAAGTCCCCTAAAGCAAGGGGGGGCGAAACCCTAATAGGGGGCGCATGCAATATTTATAGGGTTTCAACAACAAGATCGCATATATGATAATATGATCAACTTGTATAGATTGAATAGATCAAGAAGAAGATCATACCAATGCCATTGCTTTGGATGGCGACTTGGAAGATAAAGATGCAAGCGCTTCTTCTCCAAAGGCACCGCACACAAGAGGATGATGACTACTCCTTGTGTTCCTTGTGCTAGCAAGGATCTTCAAGAGCCCTTGTCGTGTGAAGGGAATTGAGATGAGATCTCTCTCTTGTCCAAGACCTTTCCACGGCGTGAAGAAGAACTCAACCCAAAGTGGAGAGACGACAAGAGGATGAGAGGCAAATGCGTTGAGGCGTTGTGGAAAATGTGGCGTTACATGACTTCCAAATATGGAAAGTCATGAAGCCATGCGCCCATGCAATGATAACCGCCCAAAACGCCATCAAGCTTTGAACCATGCGTTCACACATGTGAACCGGTTCAAGCCAAATCGACTCAACTCAATTTGGTTCAAAAACCAAATCAAATCAGCCCAAGCCATGGTCTAGATCTCTCTGAACCAAATGGTTCAAGATCTAACCATTCATCTCTTGATGCTCTTGATCTCACCGATCTAGCATCAACTCTCTCGATCGAAGCTTACCGATCTCAAGCCCTAATCAATCAAACATGATCAGACCAGATCTCACTTACAATCAGAGTTTAAATCCCTTTAAACTGAACCAAAACAATTCAGTCCACACGATCTGACTTAAGTAGCCATATCATCAAATTGTGCGACCCTAAGGGTTTCCTTTAAATGTCGGTAATGATAACTTACGTTATCACGACCAGTGAGGGGTATCTAGCAACACATCACTGTCTCCCGATATAAAGGAAAGAGTCTTCCAAGACTATGTAAGGGGTCCCCTTCAAGGGGGAGCGAAACCCTAAGTGGCGCATGTTGTTCATTTCGGCAGCGGAAGCAAGGGTTTCATGAATCGATCTATAGGTCATATGATCAACTTAAAACATCAAGTGAAAGATGCGTTACCATGGCCATGAGAAGGAGGCGGCTTGGAAGCAAAGACCAAGAGAGATCTTCTCCACAAGTGACACACACAAGAAGAGAGATGGCTTCTTCTTGTTGATCTTTGTGCTAGCAAAGATCTTCAAGTGTCCTTGTCGAATGGAAGGGATGAGAGACGAGATCTTGCTTGGGCGAGAGCTCCACTTTTCGTCCACCTCTTCTCCACACGAAAAATGCAAGAAGCCAAGTGAAGTCAAGTCGTGAACGTCTTGGCGTTAGGCGTTTTGAAGAAGAGGTTTTGATGACTTACCATAAATGGAAGCATGCACTCAAAAACGACCAAAACACCTTCACCCTTTTGAACCTTGCGTTCACATAAGTGAACCGGTTCTCCTTTTGGTTCAATTGCATTTGGTTCAAAACAAAAACCAAATCAAATAACCCCAAGCCATGGTCTAGATCATATCAAACCCTATGGTTCCAGATCTAACCGTTCATCTCTTGATGCTCCTGATCTCACCGATCTAGCATCATCTCTCTCGATCGAAGCTTACCGATCTCAAGCCCTAATCAATCAAACATGATCAGACCAGATCTCACTTACAATCAGAGATTAAATCCCTTTAAACTGAACTCAAACAATTCAGTCCACACGATCTGACTCAAGTAAGCCACATCATCAAATTGTGCGACCCTGAGGGTTTCCTTTAAATGTCGGTAACGATAACTTTCGTTATCACGATCAGTGAGGGGTATCTAGCAACACATCACTGTCTCCCGATATAAAGGAAAGAGTCTTCCAAGACTACTCCCAAACCACAGCACAAGTGTGAATGCACTTCACTAGGCATACATGTTTCCTTTGCCACTGGATGTTCTTATTGGACAAGCGTGTCAAGCCTGTAGCTCCATATTATGATGAGCATGATTAGATCAGATGAACATAGTCACCTGGGTATGGCCATACACTTCCTCAATCATCTCATTTAGGGGGCCCCTTTAGAACATCACACTCCTTGAACAAGAAGACGGCAATCCTTTATCTATCACTAGTGTCCTAACCTGACTCATGATCATTATCCAAGATAGTCTATAATCATTATGTTTCAAATGATATTGAACTACCTCAAAACAATGACAATCATCATTTAGAAACACAAGTGATCTCAAGTCAAAGGACATGTGCCACTTGTTGCAAACAAGGATTATTCACATTGTGACAAGCAATTGAATATCCTAGTAGGGTCTGTCCAGTACATCCAATGTACCCATGAGTCTACATCTTATTCCATGCTCGAAGCATCCTATAAGATTAAAACACATATTAGTCTCAATCATATCAAGGCTGTCTCATGTTCACCAAGATATCTCGACTAAGGACTTAACTGCATGTCAGCCTAGCTGAACAACATTGAGACATTATTCAGAAGTATACTTATTGCAGCAGACAATGTAACATACTGAATAACAACCATTGCCTTTATAAACATAAAAGTTTATATACATGATACTGATAGAATCCCAAGGCCTCAAACATTAGCCGTAAGGGCATACCCCAACAGACTACACCCAAACCACAGCACAAGTGTGAATCCACTTCACTAGGCATACATGTTTCCTTTGCCACTGGATGTTCTTATTGAACAAGCGTGTCAAGCTTGTAACTCCAATATGATGAGAATGATTAGATCAGATGAACATTGTCATCTGGGTATGGCCATACACTTTCTCAATCATCTCATCCAGGGGGGCCCCTTTAGAACATCACACTCCAAACAAGGAGACGGCAATCCTATATCTATCACTAGTGCCCTAACATGACTCATGCTCATTATCCAAGATAGTCTATAACCATTATGTTTCAAATGATATTGAACTACCTCAAAACAATGCCAATCATCATTTAGAAACACAAGTGATCTCAAGTCAGAGGAAATTATGCCACTTGTTGCATACAAGGATTATTCACATTGTGACAAGCAATTGAATATCCTAGTAGGGTCTGTCCAGTACATCCAATGTACCCATGAGTCTACATCTTATTCCATGCTCGAAGCATCCTATAAGATTAGAACACATATTAGTCTCAATCATATCAAGGCTGTCTCATGTTCACCAAGATATCTCGACTAAGGACAGAACTGCATGTCAGCCAAGCTGAACAGCATTGAGACATTATTCAGAAGTACACATATTGTAGCAGACAATGTAACAACCTGAATAACAACCATTGCCTTTATAAACATCAGAGTTTATACATGATACTGATAAAATCCCAAGGCCTCAAACATTAGCCTTAAAGGCATACCCCAACATGTTGTAGGTATTCGACCCACTTAGCATGCCTTGAGTTTAACTTCTTCTGAGCACTTAGATAGGAGAGGGCCTGGTGGTCACTATTAAGAGTAAACTCTCTATGGATGAGATAATGTCTCCAATACCTTAGAGCCTGAACTATAGCATAAAACTCTTTGTCATAGGTAGAGTATTTTTGCTTTGCCTCGTTGAGTTTTTCACTAAAGAAGGCTATGGGATGACCTTCTTGGCTTAGAGTTCCCCCTATGCCAACTCCAGAGGCGTCACAATCTACCTCAAAGACTTTATTGAAGTCAGGAAGTCTAAGGACCGGGGCAGTGGTCATCTTATCCTTAAGTTCTTGGAAGGCTTTGCTAGCAGATTTAGTCTAGGAGAATTCACCTTGTTTTAGGAAACTAGTGATAGGTGCCACTATAGAGCTGAAGTTCCTTATGAATCTCCTATAAAAGGTGGCTAGGCCATGGAAGCTTCTGACTTCAGTGATGGTCTTAGGTTCAGGCCAGTCTATGATGGCTTGGATCTTCGATGGGTCGGCTTGAAGACCATGCTCAGACACTATGAACCCTAAGAAGACCACACTATGGGACAAAAAGGAACACTTCTTGAGATAGATATAGGGTTGCTCTCCCTTAAGAAGATCAAGGGTCTTCCTAAGGTGCTCTAGGTGTTCCTCTTTAGTCTTACTATAGATGAGGATATCATCAAAGTAGACTACCAGGAATTTTCCAATGAAAGGCTTTAAGACTTGGGTCATGAGTCTCATGAATGTGGAAGGAGCATTAGTCAAGCCAAAAGGCATGACTAACCATTCATAGAGACCATCCTTGGTCTTGAAAGCTGTCTTCCATTCATCACCTAGCCTTATCTTGACCTGGTGGTATCCACTTCTTAAGTCAAGCTTGCTAAACCACTTAGAGCCCACTAACATGTCTAGCATGTCATCAAGTCTAGGGATAGGAAACCTATACTTGACTGTGATTTTGTTTATGGCTCTACAGTCTATACACATGCGCCAACTGCCATCCTTTTTAGGGGTGAGCAGAGCAGGCACAGCGCATGGGCTAAGACTTTCTCTGATGTGTCCTTTCTCTAATAGGTCATCTACTTGTCTCTTAAGTTCTTGATGCTCGGTGGGGTTCATACAATAGTGGGGCAGATTGGGTAGGGTTGAACCTAGGACAAGATCTATTGCGTGTTGGATGTCCCTAAGAGGTGGAAGTCCTATGGGTAGTTCTTCAAGAGTAAGCTCACTATATTATTCTAAGAGGGTTTCTACTTCAGGGGGTGGCTTACTTTCTTCCTCTTGGTTGACTTCCTTAAGGATTAAGGTAAATATAGGTTGATCAGGCCTATAATCCTTAGGTCTCATGAGCTGAAGGGTTGGTTGTTTGGTTTTGGTCTCTTCTATTTTTCCCTTATTGGTTGAGGCTTTAAGCTCTCTTGGCATAGAAGGTTTCAGTTTGATCTTTTGACCTGAATGACTAAAGACATAGGTATTAGTCCAACCGTAGTGGACTACATCCATGTCATATAGCCATGGTCTGCCTAGAAGGACTTGAGCGACATCCATAGTGATGATGTCACACCAAATTTGTCCTTCATAGGTACCAAACTATAAGGGCACTAGACTCCTATGGGTTACTGGCACACTAGACTGGTTGACCTAGGAGATGTTATAAGGGGTTGGGTGAGTTTCTATCTTAAGTTTAAACTTGGTAACAGCAGAGTGGGAGACAGCGTTGAGACTACTACCCCCATCTATCACTACTTTGCACATGTTTCCATTGCATTTCGTGTAAGTATGGAAGGTACTAGTTCTTCGCCAATCATCCGTGGGTGAGGGTTTGATCAGGGTACACCTACCAACTCCTAAGGTGTTTTGGGTAGGTTCCTCACTACTATCATATTCATTGTCTTCTAGGATTTGGCAGTTAGAATCTGGGTCATTAATGTCTTCAAGTCTAGGGGTTTGGTTTTCCTCACCTAGGTATAAAACCTGCTTAGGACAGTCTTTCATATAGTGTCCATATTGTTGGTAACCATGGCATTTGATCCTAGATGGTTCTGGATAACTAGAGGGTTTGGGTTTAGGAGTACTAGAGCTTTGAGGTTGGTTTGGTCGAGGACTTGGTCCAGAGGCACTAAACTCTTTCCTAAAAGCAACCTTAAGTTCTTGCTCATTCTCCTTGGCTCTAAGATGGGCAACCTCTATGGAGTCTATCTGGTAGTAGGTAAGGCCCTTTCTAATTTCAGATCGGAGACCATTTTTATACCTGCTAAGGGTGACTAGAGGGTTTTCTCCTGGGTTTCCCCTAAGGAGGAATTCCTCAAAGCTAGCAGTGTATTGATCAACAGTCATAGATCCTTGGGTTAGGCTAGAGGCTTGGTCAAATAACTTGCTCTGAAAATATGAGGGGACACATTTCAGTTTAAGTTGTTGGCGCATTTATAGCCAAGTGTCTATGGGGGGTAGGTTGAGTCTTTCTTGGTTGTTCTCTAAATTGGTCCAATACAACCTAGCATTTCTCTCAAGAAGGCACTTTGCAAGTCGGACCTTGCTGTGCTCAGGGATCATGCTCCACTCGAAATATTGTTCGAGCTTGGTTGTCCAGTCCAAGAAGTCTCGGGGTTCTAAAGAGCCATTGAAGGTTGGAGGATTGAGTTTGATTGCACGGTGCACATCATCCTCCCTGAATCTGGGTTGAGGTGGGGTTTGAATAGGAGGTCCATTCCACATAGTGGGTTGGTGGGTTCCCGCATGGTTTGGATTGGGGTATCCATTCCATGTTGGTTGAGGATGGGTTCCTACATGGTTTGGATTAGGATATCCATTCCATATAGGTTGGGTGCCTGCACGGGTTGGGGTTTGATGCCCATTCCACGCAGGTGGATGTTGGGTGTCTACATGATGAGGGCTAAGCGGTTCACTAGCATGATTAGAAGATTGTAGGAGTCCCCTTCAAGGGGGAGCGAAACCCTAAGGTGGCGCAAGTGACCTTGTCTTTGTTTTAGCAGCGGAATTAGGGTTTCATAATGATCATCGCATGCAATATGATCAACTTCAACAACATGATAAGGAATTCAAGAGGAAGATCATACCAACGCCATAAGATTGGATGCGGCTTGGAAGCTAGAGAACGATAGGGTTCTCCTCCAAAGTGTGCCACACACAAGATGAAGTTGGCTCACTCCTCGTCGTCCTTGTGCTAGCAAGGCTTCAAGGCTCTTGTCGTATGAAGGAGATGGAAAAACACTTTCGGCTAGGGCGATGAAGCTCTTCTTCTTGTCGTCAAGACCAACCTCCTCTCGAATGGATAGACGACCAAGCAAGAAGACAACATGCGTTGAGGCGTTTTCTTAGATGAGGCGTTACATGATTTCCCAATATGGAAAGTCATGAAGCTTTCGCCCACTCAAAGCAAACCGCCCTAAAACGCTTCCACCTTGAACCAACCGTTCACACATGTGTGAACCGGTTCAATGGAAATTGGTCCAACGCTTTTGGTTCAAAGACCAAACCAAAACAACCCAAGCCATGGTCTAGATCTCTCTCTGAACCAATTGGTTCAAGATCTAACCGTTGATCTCTTGATGCTTCTGATCTCACTGATCTAGCATCACTTCTCTCGATCGAAGCTTACCGATCTCAAGCCCTAATCAATCAAACATGATCAGACCAGATCTCACTTACAATCAGAGTCTAAACTCCTTTAAACTGAATCCAAACAATTCAGTCCACACGATCTGACTTAAGCAAGCCATATCATCAAATTGTGCGACCCTAAGGGTTTCCTTTAAATGTCGGTAACGATAACTTATGTTATCACGATCAGTGAGGGGTATCTAGCAACACATCACTATCTCCCGATATAAAGGAAAGAGTCTTCCAAGACTACACCCAAACCACAGCACAAGTGTGAATCTTCTTCACAAGGCATACATGTTTCCTTTGCCACTGGATGTTCTTATTGGACAAGCGTGTTAAGCCTGTGACTCCAATATGATGAGCATGATTAGACCAGATGATCATAGTCATCTGGGTATGGCCATACACTTCCTCAATCATCTCATATAGGGGGGCCCCTTTAGAACATCACACTCCTTAAACAAGGAGACGGCAATCCTATATCTATCACTAGTGCCCTAACCTGACTCATGAACAATATCCAAGATAGTCTATAACCATTATGTTTCAAATGATATTGAACTACCTCAAAATAATGCCAATCATCATTTAGAAACACAAGTGATCTCAAGTCAGAGGACATGTGCCACTTGCAGCAAACAAGGAATATTCACATTGTGACAAGCAACTGAATATCCTAGTAGGGTCTGTCCAGTACATCCAATGTACCCATGAGTCTACATCTTATTCCATGCTCGAAGCATCCTATAAGATTAGAACACATATTAGTCTCAATCATATCAAGGCTGTCTCATGTTCACCAAGATATCTCGACTAAGGACATATGCATGTCAGCCTAGCTGAACAGCTTTGAGACATTATTCAGAAGTACACTTATTACAGCAGACAAGGTAACAAACTGAATAACAACCATTGCCTTTATAAACATAAGAGTTTATACATGATACTGTTACAATCCTAAGGCCTCAAACATTAGCCTTAAGGGCATACCCCAACAAAGATCTCTCCCTAAAATCATGGAACTCAGTGGTAAGTTGGTTAAGGCTTCGGGTAAGGGTCCCTATTTGCTCAGTCAAAAACTCAAACTTCTCATTCATGGCAGTATGATCCATTGTGGGATTTTGTTCCTGTTGTTGGGTTTTGGATCGAGTTTGCATGGGTGTTTTGAAAAATACAGGTTTTGAAAATGGAGTGTATTCCAAGCTGATGTAGAAAAATAGGTTTTTGAGGCTTAAAAATCTAGTCTAAGAGCCTAGGCTCTGATACCAAGCTGATGTAGGACGGGGAACTAAAGCAGTCAAACAACGCCTTTGAAAATTGGTTTTGATAAATAGCTTAATAATAAGGGAAAAACCGAGATTATGCTAACGAGGTTTAGGAAACTAATTTTTTTTGTATTTTAAATATATAGGAAAACCCGAATTTAAACTAAGAGCAGTAGCTAAGATTTACACTAGAAAACAGTTACAGCAGAAAATAAACTTACAGTGCAGCCCTTGAGAATTGAAGGGCTGTGCTTCCCGTTCTTCACCGGTCCTACTCTGATGGAAGGTGTAGGGTGGGGCTTAGAAGCAATCACAGAAGATCCGTACAAGTCACGGATTTTAATACAGAATCAAATCAAGGGGTGAGGTTAAGCCTCACAAGTTCCCTTGCTAACCTAACTAAAGAGAGGGGGAGAAGAGAAGGAAGGGGGGAAGACGCCCCTCCTAGGCCTACTCCAAGCGCAAGCTACAAGTTATGTAATCAAGAATTAGTGTAGAGAAGAGTTCTCAAAATCAAATGAGGAGATTAAGAGAGGAGACTTAGCCGAATAGGATGAAGACTCCTTGAGGCCGAGGGGTGATCTCCTTCTTGTTCCAAACCGAGGATGAAGAAGTTCTCCTTGTGGTTGTGCACTTGAGCAAAGAGGAGAGCTTCTTAGGGTTTCGGTGGAGGGGTTAGAAGAAGGGGAAGAACTCGGCTAAAGAAGAACTCTATCACTAACACAAGCAATTAACCTAGGCAACTAATAGACAATATTATTTCATCAAAAGGTAGTCGAAATACAAAGGGGAGACCATGCTTTTATAGGCGAGATGGGGCTAGGGCAGGATAGTCATTAGCTTCCATGCGCCTATTACAAAGATGGATAGAGTTTGAATTTCAAAATCAAGGTGATGTTGGCGCAAATCCTCTTTGGGAGCTTCCTTCTTTGGTGATCTTCTTTTGGCAATTCTTTAAGTGCTTGAGAAAGGTGTCTTCTTATCCTTGGCGAAATGCTTGTTGGCGCATGGATAAGGGATTCAAAATTTGAATCCTTTCCATGAGGGCATGGGCGGCAACAAGAGATGGTAACTCCTCATAAATGTCTTCATAAATGCTCTCCTTTAATTGTGGATCTTGATGGATAATCCCTTTGATTTTGGATCTTAATGGATGAGGGATTTGAATTCATTCCTTGCTTGGATTAAGTGTGGGCGCATATCTCTTGGATGGAGGATGAGGTGGCTGATTGCTCTATGGGAGAGGCGCCTCAACAAATATAGTAAGTGAGTTATTGCATGGCTTGAAGTGAGCTTGGACTTTGAAGTCTTCTTTTCCTTTTCTGGAGCTGAACTTGATGAGTGGTCCTTGAGTGACGTTGAGCTGGAACTTGAGCTGCCCCTTTCTTGAATGACCTGCCAAAATGGATCTAATGCATGCATGCACTACTCTACTATGATGCAAGAATACATAAAGTTTCATGAATTCTAATGCACTACCTACTACAAGTGGACTTGCCATAAATGTCTACATGATGCATGGTTTTATTGAAAAGCAAATTATCCTAAATGCCATGCAAGAAATGGAACCCTAAGAGAACCCATATCGAATAGGTACCCTACGAGTCCGAGCAGATCTCCTCAGAGCAGGGCTACTGCCTCCATCAGCTCGCCCTGGGTTGAAAGGATTCTCCTCTGGAGAATTATCCTTGTACCCTTGGAGTAACTCAGGGGCGGCTATAGCTAGCTCAGACTCAGGAAGCCGTACCTCTTCACCATTAATGAGTCTAACTCAATAAAACATTTGTACCTCATCAGTGGTGAATTTGATTTGGTCTTCGAGAATAGCCTCAATCTCCATCTTGTAGGTGTCATCTGGATCTGGTATGGAGAGGGGCTCATGATAGAGGGTGAGATCCTCCATGTTGACGGTGGTGGGGATCCCCAGCTCAGGTGGCAGGTTGAGGACATAGGCATTGTCGTTGATTTTGTCTACAATGGTGAAGGGGCCTAGTCCTTTTACTTCCAACTTGTGCCCAATCCCGTGGATGCGATCTTCACATGCTCGTAGGATAACTTTATCACCTGTGGAAAATAACCTTTCTCGGCGATGTTTGTTAGCAGCTTCGCGATATTGATTAACAGATTCTAGCATTTTAGAAAATATTTCAGCATGCATTTGCGAAGTATGTAAAGCAAAGTCACGAGCAGGTAAAGAGGTCCTAAAGTGTCTGGGTAGAGGGAAGAGATCTATAGGTTTGTTAGGTTGATATCCTAAGTTGGCTTGGAAAGGGGAGAGACATGTGGTCTTGTTGACTGTACTGTTGTAGGAGAACTCGGCAGTGGGTAAGATACCTGTGGTCTTGTTGACTGTACTGTTGTAGGAGACCTGTGGTCTTGTTGATTAGTACTAGTTCTAATCATTTAAACTGGACTTGTTTTAAATGATTACTGCTCCCACTATTTAAATCGAATTGACAACCCACAAAGTCAATCGGGAAGTTTAAGACTTCCTAGTGAGATGGGATCCTTATTTCACATGAGGCTTTGTGTCCCACGAGGGTGGGATGAGATGCACAATGTAACCCATGTTTCCTAAGGTGGGCGCGCCGGCCGGTTGCTCAAAGCAACTCCCCTTGTTGAGACAGTCTGGGCATTTCAAGTCCAGCGAGGGCTGGATACAACATGAAACCCTAACCTCTCAATGATGCCTCTAGACTTTCATCATGTGCCCAGTACATGTGAACTTCTAGTCAAGTCCATTCCTAACCGTTATGCTCAGGGCCAACGAGTTTCCTTGCGAAGGCACGCCCAGGTTAAAACTGGACTGGGAAAACCATTGTCACCACACACTTTCTAAAGATAAGTGGATGTGTCCCACGAGGGTGGGAACCAGTTCACAACTCCACTGATCGATAGCTTAGTGAGGGCTACGCGTTAGAAGCTTACTAGACTAGATATTTTATTATGAGGGTTTTTAAGGTCTCATCAGTTTTATCTTATGTCTAACAATACAGGCATGTAATCCTATAGTGATAACATAACGATAAAACATCACAGGCATGCTTTTAGCAGATAAGGAAGGCAGTAAAGGATGATGTGATCAAAGCCCTTTCAAGACATTGAACCAACCCATGCCAAAAGGAGATTCAACTCTTAACATAGGACTCAAGCCCCTAAAATAGACCTATCCTAGCCGCCCTCTATCTTGGTCTTCAAGGTTGGCTCCAAGGTCCTTCTCACATGGTTTAGCTCTCAAACCTTAAGGATAGACCCCAAGGGTTCGGCCAATGCCATGGTCTTCCTCCAATGAGGATGCGCCACAATGCAAGAAGCCAAGTTAGCTAGCTCTCAAACCCAAGGGTTCGGCCATGCCTAACTTGCGCTACTAAGCAAGCTTGCGCCTCTTCCTTTGATGCTTGTTGCGCCACCATCCAAGGTATGCATGCGCGAAGTTCCAAGTACATGCGCCACCCTAATCTTATTCTTAGTTAAAAGAAAAAATGGCACGCAGGCCTCACAAGGATACATGACAGGCATGCAAAGGGGGGTTTGACTAATGATCACAACATCATGCACAATGAAGGTATTTACTCATGCAATTCTACATGTTCAAGAAAAACATAAAGTCTGAAATTTTACTTTTTCATAAAACTAGTTTCTTTTTCTCATCTTCTTCTCACAAATCTTTTGGTTAATTGCGATTTATTTTTCATGATGATTTTAGAGATCCTTTTGGCTGGCAATTTTGTTAGATCAAGAGACTTGGTCAGTCCGAAGACATAATGCCCGTCCTACTTGACAAAATTACGTGCGCCTTTGATCTTTAAATCAGACAAGAAAAATAGTCCAAAAATCCAAAAGAGATTGAGACGATGATAGAAACAAGAAACCCTAATTTTTCCAACTTAGAAAAAATCGTTTGCCATGCATCATGCTATTGACGAAAATAGAGATATGGCAAGTGAGCAAGAAAGAAAAGCATAAAACATCGTTCGAGTCTTGCAAGTCACTCTGATACCACTGTTGGGAAACCCCGGGGACATTTTATAATTTTTCAGAGTTATAAGCATATATACATACATTGCACAGCGGAAGAATGTCCCCAAAACAGGCCGGTCCCAAAAACCCAGTGAAGTTCACAAGCAAGAGAGTCGACAAGATGAGTTAGGAAATACCTTAAGAGAGGTTTGGAGTGATGTCGATGTAGGCCCCCAAGTGTGCGCCCTCTGTAGTTTCACACACACGGATCTCTTGAGTCCTCTTCTTCCACACCTGGTGCTAGCCTCGGGAAGAAGATCCAAGCCTTAGGGAGATGCTCCAATCACCTTGCGCCACCACCAAGGAGGGATGCGCCAAAGAATATGAAGAGGAGAGGAAACCGTCAAGCGCTTTCTTCACTTGCGCCAAGAAGAGGAAAGGAAGAAGACTTGCGGCCACTTGATGGAAGAGGAAGAGGTTGTGTCACCTTTGTTCCTTGCTCTCGCCCCTCTTGATGTGTTCACGCCTCCAAGGATGAATACTTGTAAGAGGGGGCGGCTAGGGTAACATATATAGGGCAAGAGGCGGTTAGGGCAAGGGCTAGGATCATGACAAGTGTAGGGCTAGGATGAGGAGGTTTGAGGCAAGGAAAGTCTCCAAGACTTTACCATAAATCTCATTCAACCTATCCATAATTGCCTAAGCACCATATCAGCCCAAGACATGCCTTAAAGGCATTCATACCATCAATGGGAGAGGGCTAGGCGCATATTACTTCTTAATGAAGCAATTTTTGCCACCCAAACCCCATTATGCCCCTTAGGCGCCAATGGGGTTGGGTCTCTCCCCATTATACCCTTTTAGCCTATTTCCTCTTCATGACAACTTGTTATTGGGCCTCATTGGATAATGAGCTAGCCCAAACTTCATCACATGGGTTGATTAAGCATTTGGATCCAATCCAATGCAACCCTAATCCAAATGTGACCAACCATGGTCAAATACGGGTCAACCTGCCAAAAATGAAGTTTGGTTCCAATAACATTCTTCCATCTCATCAGGTCCATTGGCGCTGATGCAATTAGATTCGAGTTATCCAATAACTCAATCATAAGGCTTCCCGATTAATACGAGAACTCAAGTATCAAGGTGTGCGACCCTGTAGGTTCCTCTGACGCTGGCAGTGCTGACCAAAGGTCACTACAAGCAGTGAGTGGCACCTAGCAGTGCATCGCTGCTACCCAGGTCATTGGAATGGATATCGACATCGACATCCCCATCATCGCAACTAGGTACAGATGCATTATAGTCTCTTTGCAGAACTGATATCCAATTGGACAAGTGTGTCACCACTTGTTTTCATCCAATCACATGGCTATGACTAAAATAGGTTCTCACCTGGGTATGGCCATACACTCTCAATCATATAACCATAGAGGAGCTCCATGGATATCATGCTTCCCTAAGGAAGGGGCAAATCCTATGTCTGTCCATTGACCTTCTCATATGGGTCGTGACATGCTCAATGACAACCGTTATGACCTCTCAACTACGGCGAGGTGTTAGGTTGTATCAAAGCAAATCCCTAACCATATAGAATGACTGATGACATCAAGTCAAGGGATCAATGCATCTCCTATTACTTGTGAGGATAATTCATGACACCAAGTCATAGCCTCACAGCGGGTCTATCCAGTATATCTTCCAATGATGTACCCATGTGTCTGCGTTAGCACCACGTGCCTAACCAGCCCACATACCAGTCTCACAAGTATCATAGTTGTCCCATATCCACTAAGGTACATCGACTGGGGACTATAGTTCGAGCACAGATCCAATCTGTCTCCAGGGACATTATCATGTTAGTACATATGCGCAGATGTAAGCAAACATAGATAATGACAATACCAGAATGATATAAATATCAAAATCAAGTAGTACATAAGTGGACCAAAACTAGGTGCTAGGGCATATACACCAACAATTGTTAGATTCAAGTTCCTTGGAGGAATTTGATACATGTGAGCCTTGTTTGTTAGGGAAAATGACAAAGGCACCCTTCACCAAGACTAGTGAGAGGGCGCAAGGTTTGTTGGATCTCATACATACTGATGTGTGTCGGCCATTCAATAAACAAGCCAAAGGAGGACACAGCTACTTCATTACCTTTACTAATGACTTCAGTAGGTATGGTTATGTCTACTTGATGAGACATAAATCTGAATCCTTTGAGAAATTCAAGGAGTTCAAAAATGAAGTAGAGAACCAGCTTGAAAGATCCATCAAAGCTCTTCAATCCGATCGAGGTGGAGAGTACCTGAGCGGTGAGTTCTTTAACTATCTGAGGGAGTGTGGGATTATATCCCAACTCACTCATCCTGGAACACCTCAATGGAATGGTGTGTCTGAAAGGAGAGATCAAACCCCGTTGGACATGGTTCGGTTTATGATGAGTCATGCAACTCTACCACCCTCATTCTGGGGTCATGCACTTGAGACAACTTCTCTGACACTGAATAATGTTCCATCTAAGAGTGTGCCCAAGATTCCGTACGAGGGATGGAGTGGGAGATGACCTAATCTCTCTTTTATCAGGATATGGGGATGTGAGGCTTACGTCAAACGTCAGGATTCTAGCAAGCTAGAACCTAGATTTGATAAATGCGTGATTGTGGGGTACCCTAAGGAAACTAAGGGTTACTACTTTTATATTCCCACCAAGAACAAAGTATTTGTTGCTTGGGATGCTGTCTTTCTAGAGAAAGAATTTCTCATAAAAGAAGTCAATAGGAGGAAGTTTGACTTGGATGAGGTTCAATTGCAACCACAAGACAAAGAGATAGAACCTGAGCTACCTGCACTGGTTGCTGGGCAACTGGAGGCTCAGACACAGGTCCCACGTAGGTCTGGGAGGATTCGTCATGCACCTGAGAGGTAAGGGTCGCTGCCAGCCCAACACAATGGGATCTTCATCATTGAGGATGAACCCAGGACTTATGATGAGGCGGTCAATGGACCGGACTCCGAGAGATGGCTTGAGGTCATGAGATCCGAGATGGATTCCATGTCGGCTAACCAAGTCTGGGATTTGGTTGAGCTACCTGATGGGGAGAAACCCTTAGGGTGTAAATGGATCTTCAAGAGGAAGACAGACATGGATGGCAACATAGTTACCTACAAAGGTAGACTAGTGGCTAAAGGATTTAGATAGGTCCACGGGGTGGACTATGATGAAACCTTCTCGCCAGTTGTCATGATCAAATCCATCCGGATTCTGCTTGCTATAACTGCATATCACAACTATGAGATATGGCAGATGGATGTGAAGACAACATTCCTCAATGGGAAGTTGACTGAGGATGTGTATATGACACAACCTGATGGCTTCATCCATCCTGCAGAGGCCAATAAGGTCTGCAAGCTAAAGAAATCCATTTATGGATTAAAGCTAGCATCTCGAAGTTGGAATCTTCGATTTGATGAAGCTGTGAGAGATTATGACTTTATCAAAAGCGAAGATGATGCCTGTGTATACAGAAAATTCAGTGGGAGCTTGGTGACTTTTCTAGTCTTGTATGTCAATGACATACTACTCATCGAAAACGACATCCCTATTCTTTAGTCAGTGAAGACATAGTTAGGGAAGTGTTTCGAGATGAAGGACTTAGCGGAGGCCGCCTATATCCTAGGCGTGAGGATCTACCGGGATAGATCCAAGAGGATCCTAGCCCTCAGTCAGAGTACCTACATTGATAAGGTCCTAGAGAGGTTCAACTTGGAGCAATCCAAGAAAGGGTACCTTCCGTGAGACATGGCCTTACCCTCCCAAAGAGCCAGTGTCCCACTACACAGGCTAAGAGGGATGACATGAGTCGAGTGCCCTATGCTTCGGCAGTAGGATTGATCATGTATGCAATGTTGTGTACTAGATCAAACGTGGCTTATGATGTGAGCATAACCAGCCGATACTAATCCAATCCAGGTTTACAGCATTGGGTGGTTATAAAGAACATCCTTAAGTATCTGAAAAGAACATAAGGATCTATTCTTAGTCTATTGGGGGCAGGAAGAGCTCAGTATGCAGGGCTGTATTGATGCGTTGTTCCAGTCTAACCCTGATGACTTCAGATCGCAGGCCGGCTATGTGTTCAAGATGAATGTGTTGGTGTATATGCCCTGCAGACCAATGTATGGACATGGTCAGGCATTGTTCAAATGTACTTTGATAGAATCAATGAAATTGATATAATCAATAAAGGCTTGGTCGTTATTATGTAGATTGCTTTACCTGCGTTGATGTATTGAATTGCATAAATAATGTCCCAGGAGTTTGGATTGGATCCATTCTCATAAGCAATCCCCAGACAAGGTACCTTAGCAGACATGGGACAGCTTTGGTACATGTGAGACTGGTGTATGGGCTGGTTAGGTGCAGAACACAGTAACGCAGACATACAGGTGCATTGGATGCACTGGAGTGATCCACCGTGAGGATTGACTTGTCTAGTCAACAAGTCAATCTCACATGCAAGAGGTTTGCATTGATCCTTAGACTTGAGATATTCATGTCTAGATATGATGATGGGTATGCTTTGATACAGTCTTACGTCTCTCCGTAACTGGGAGATCAAAACGACTGTCATTGGGCATGTCTTAAGTCATGTAGAGACATGGATGACCAATAGTAGGATTTTCCCCTTCCTTGTTGGAAGCGTGATATCCACCTCGGGGCGCCCCACCTTATTGGTGCATGATAGGAAAGTGTGGCCACACTTGTTGAGTCATGACCAAAGCATTGGATAATGAACTTAAGACTAATCCAATGGCAGGATATCAGTTTAGGCAAAGGGATCTAGAATGCATGGGAATCCTCGTTGCTTGTTAGGAGTTGTTGCCATAATGACTTAAGTCCTATGACATGGGTAGTAGTGATGTGTTGCTAGATACCCCTCACTACTTATGATGTTTACATCATTGCCATCGTCATATGGATCCTACGGGGTCACACGCAATAGACTCTTGACGTTGCTTTAATCAGAAACCTTAAGATCAAGTTACTGGATAACTTGGATCAATTTGGAAGATTTCATCAGCGCCAATGGGCCTGATGAGTTGAAAGAAGGTTATTGGAGCCAAACTTCATTTTTGGCAGGTTGACCCGAAATTGACCTAGATTGGTCACATTTGGATTAGGGTTGCATTGGATTGGATCCAATGGCTTAATCAACCCATACCATGAAGTTTGGGCTAGCTCATTATCCAATGAGGCCCAATAATTAGTTGTCATGAAGAGGTATAAGAAAATAAGGGTATAATGGGGAAGAGTTTCACCCCATTGGCGCCAAGGGCATAATGGGGTGAAGTGGGCGCATGTTGCTTCATAAGGAAGCATTAGGCGCCTCCCCCTTTCATCCATTGATGGTATCTTGCCTCTATGGTAAGCATTGGGGCTGATATGGCTTCATGACTCTTTTGGAAAGAGCATAGGCGCATATATCAAGTGGGATAAGATTTATGGTAAAGTCTTAGAGACTTTCCTTATCTCTAAACCCTAATTCCCCTCAAACCTTTGCTTAACCGAAACTCCTCATGCTTGTTGTGCCTAGCCCTTCTCCTTGGATGGAAAGAATGCCTCTAAGGCATGTCTTGGGCTGATATAACAATTGGGCAAATTAGGAAAGGTTGAATGAGGTTTATGGAAAAGTCTTGGAGACTTTCCTTACCACAAACCCCGCTCATCCTAGCCGCCCACTTGGCATGATCCGAGCCATTGCTCTAGCCGCCCCTTGTCCTATAAATAGGACCCTTGCCGCCCCTCTTAAAGATTGATTCGTGTGGAGGACTTCTAGGAGGCGTGAGCAAGGGCAAAGGGCGACAACCATAGACTTGGCGCAACCCTTCTTCCAAGTGGCCGCAAACATCCTTTCTTCTTCTCCTCTGCTTGGCGCAAAGAGAGATTAGGCTTGGTGACTTCTTCTTCTATTGTCGCAAGCCCTTTTCACTCTTATAGTCATTGGCGCATCTTGCTTCCAAGTGGCGCAAGCAAGGAAGAAGAAGAAAACAAGTTGGCGGCATCATCTTCCTCATCTCCCTTCTTGGCGCTTTCATCTTGGAGGTGGCGCAAGAGAAGTGGAGTGAAGGTTTGATTCTCTTCCCGAGGCTAGCACCAAGTGTGGAAGGGAGCAATGATCAAGGAGTCGACGCGTGGATACTTGTAGAGGACGGACACTTGGACGTCTTCAACATGGCTTCGACATCTAGACAAGCAAAAGAGGTACATCTCTATCACATCCTTGTGTGTACTCCCTCGCATGGATCCTTGGGACCGGAATGTGTTTCGGGTGTAATGCCTTTTCCGCTGCGTCCTGGGATTGCTAAAATTTTAAATTACACCCGGCATTCCCAACAGTGGTATCAGAGCTACTTGCGAGAAACACAAGGTGTACATTTGCTTGTGTAAAAAAGTTTTTGAAAATTTTTCTTCTATCCATGCGCGTTTCACGTAGAAAGCGTTTTCATCCAATCTTCTCTTCTCAACTCTATGGCCGAAACTTGGATTGTGTTTATGCTTGATTTAAGACCAAAGGCGCACGTAGGTTTTGTCAAGTAGGACGGGCATTGTGTCTTCGGACTGGCCGGGTCTCTTGATCTGACAAAACCGCCAGCCGATAGGGTCTATGAAATCATCATGGAACTTGATCTATGTTGGGGCATAAATTTGGTTAAGAGAATGCTTTGGATGAAGTTGGCGTATAAGGTGATAAAATTTGATTATTACGGATTTTCAAATTTTACATGCGCCACTTGATTGGGTTGATAAGGTCATAGCGAGTGCCCTCCTGTGTTGTGATGTGGAAGCATGTTTCCACCTATGATGAATGCTTGTAAAATCCCTTCCACCTGCGTGTGGTTCTCTCCCTATCTTGTTGTAATAGAATTTTCATCTTATTTAGAATAGATGTAGAATTATATGATAGGTTAAGGCTTCATCATGACAACAAGGAGTCTTCTTCAATCGGAGTCAGAAGTGGCGCCAGCTTTGGAAGCATGGTGATGGACTTGTGGCTGAAGGAAGGATACTTGCTTTCGGCTTCTGGCATGGGCTGATTTGCTTCAGGGACTCGCAACCCTTGGATGCACGATAACATGTCGCATGGCTCGTGACAAGTTATGTGTATGAAAAGGGCTATGACCATATCGACCAAACTAGCATGCCTGTGATGGTTTATTATTTTGTCCATAGCATGCCTGTGATGTTTTTCCTTTGCTGCCATAACCATAGGAAAACTGCATGCTAGAAAAGAATAAAACATGCAAAAACTCTCAAATACAATATCAAGTCGATAGCCTTCTAACGCGTAGCCCTCATCAAACTATCGATCGGTGGTGTTGTGAACTGTTTCCCACCCTCGTGGGACACACCCACTTATCTTTAGGAGGTGTGTGGTGACAATGATTTCCCCAGTCCAGTTTTAACCTGGGCGTGCCTTCGCAAGGAAACTCGTTGGCCCTGGGCATAACGGTTAGGATCAGACTTGACTAGTTTTTCATATGTCACTGGCATGATGAATCACTAGAGGCAGCTGTTGAGAGGATAGGGTTCTGTGTTGTATCCAGCCCTCGCTGGACACAGGGCGCCTGGTCTGTCTTAACTAAGAGGAATTGTGCGCGGCACAATTGGCTGGCATGCCTACCTAAGGAAACATGGGACTCTCTGTGCATCTCAACTCACCCTCGTGAGTCGCGGAGACCTCGTGTGAAATTAGGATCCTACTCACGTATTTCCAAGTTGAGTTTTGAGAGTTATCAACTTGTTTTGGAAATAGTGGGAGCGTAGCATTTAAGTTAAAGCCCTTGTTAAATGCTTTATCATAGTACTTATTTTTGTAGATGGCATATCCTGATCTGAGAATGAAACTTTATAAAAACAAACTGGATGGGACAAATTGGACAAACTGGTTCAAGATTTTGTCCAAGATACTAGAACAGGAAAATAAGATGCATCTTCTTGAAAGACCTCCATCTCTGCCCAGTGTGTATTTCACTACTGAGTGGGAGTGGGATATGTATCTTGAACACTGTGAAGATAATGAACAGTACACTGCTCTTGTCTTAGAGTGCATGACCCCAGAGGTCAAGGTTGAGTGTGATGAGATGAAGATTTATGATCTTATCATACATCTCAAAGGTCTCTTCACACCATGCTCTATAGACAATGATCAGGAGAGTTCTGTTGGATCTTCAGAAAGTGTGCGTAAATCTGAGTATGACCATGGTTTAGTATCTTCGAGGCTTATACTTCAAAAGACTGGAAATGCATGGGCATTTCGAAGAGGATTGATGGCCAAGAAGAGCATGGCAAAGAAGAAGGGATGTGATCCATCCGCTTCAGGTATTGTGTTACTAAGGTCTTTGTGTCTGCTTCTCATTCATGGGTACTGGGTACCGCATATGAGACTCACATATGTTTTACATGTGCAGGAGCTCAAAAGAAGTAGGACGAAGAGGCTTGATGGGATCGACTCTCGGGTCAGGGACGGAGCATTGGATGCTACTGTTACCATCTCACTACCTTGAAGACTTTATATAGAACTTTGCTATTATGTATCAGCTCATGTATTAGAACATCATTCCTTTTTTGGAAAGGACTTCAGTTTGAAATAATAGAAAATATTTTCTTTATATCTGAGATGTTCTATTATAGTGATACAATTGACAATAGTTTATGTTTCTATATGTAACACAAGATCAGGTCTAATGATTCAATAATATTCCTCTTATAGCATTGTCTCTTGAACCATAGAACAATGGTCACATCCAAAAGTCCATGGACTATTGAAGATCATTATCCTTTCAGGATTATGATACATGTGAGCCTAGTTCAAAGGAACAATATGACAGATGCTGCCTTCACCGAAAAGGGTGAAAGGGTTAGTGACTTGTTGGATCTATTACACAGCAATGTGTAAGTGAACCCATGTATACAAGTACTAAGAAGAGTTATATACTTCATTAGGTGTGGGTATGCCTTATGCGACCCAAGAACTTTTGAAAAATCCAAGAAGTTCACAAATGAAGTATTGAATCAAATTGAAGGATCGATCAAAGCAACTTGATTAGATCAAGATGATCAGTGGAGAATTTAATGACTGTCCTAATAAGTGTGGAGTTATCTCACAGCTTACTTAGTACAACACTGTGTTGTGAATTTCAAAGAAAAAGGAATACATTGGATGTGGTTCCATCTTTGAATAGTCATGCAAATATACTACTGTGATGCCATGCAAACAGATGTACTGCCACTCCATATGAAAGTGTCTAAATTAGCTTTTGAGTTGCAAACTGCAAAATCCCATTTCTTCAATGGAATTGGGAATGTAATGTGCAGTGATTCAAAAAGAATGTATCTGTGGTGCACTATAGAGTGCTAATTCTATCCCATGGAGAACAAAATAATTGTTGCTCAAAATGCTATCTCTCTTAAGAAAGTATTTCTTTTGAAAGAAGCTAGTGGGAGTAGTCTTGATTTGGACAAGGTCCAGAATGAACCACAATATAATTAGACACACATGGAGAGAAAAATCTCACTTGCAGGTTGAAAGTCAACCTGAGGATTCAAGTAACACAGGAATAACATAAGTCTGGACCGATTCAATATGCTGGGCATGACAAATTGTTCATCAAAGCATGAACCTAAGACTTGTGAGGAAATGGAAGCGGTCGGTGGACCAGATTCCAAGAAATGGCTAAGGGCCATGAAAAACCATAATGGACTCCATGTCTGCTAGTCAAGTCTGGGACTTGGATAAGCTGCCAAAGGGGTAACTCCCACAGGCTGTAAAATAAATCTTCTGAGAAGATAGACATGGAAGGTAATCTAGTTACCTTGAAAGACTAGCTAGTGAAGAGAAATTTCAGGCAAATCCACTGGGTGGATAATAATGAAATTTTTACCAATAGCTGAGTTTTAAGTCCATTAGGAATCTGCATAATTGCATGATCAGTTATGGCATGTTGTTATGAAAACTGCTTTTCTTACATGGACGTCTGAAAAGAAATAGCTAGAAAGTTTTTCATATCAAGGCCATAAAGACATGCATGGTGTTATGCAAGTATGTTTTGAAAGAGCCTGTGTTTACAAGAAGATCAGTGGGAGCGCCTTAATAGTATTTCTTGTTCTAGACGATTGATGATATTCTTCTCACATGGAATAACATCTCAGCTCTTCACATGGTGTTGAAAAGGTTTGATGTGTATTTCGAGAAGAATGATCTAGGGAATGATGCCTACATCCTAGGCATGAGGATCTATAGAAAGAGATCCAAGAAAGTCATTGCCCTTTAGTCAATCTATGTTCATCCAAGAGTTTCTTGAAAGGTTTATATTAGGTGATTCCCAATATTGAAACCTTCCAGGAAGATATGGTCTGAATCTCTAAGATGTTGTGTCCGGTGACACAGCTGAAGAGTAATAACATGGGTCTAAAATCCTGATACATGGTGTGTAGGATGGATCATGTTTTGAAGACCATTTGTGGCAAATGCTTGGAGCATAGCTAGTAAGTTTCAATCAGATCTTAGTGTTTAGCACTAGATAGCTGTGAAAGTAACCCTTTGTACTTGGGAAGTATAAAGGATTGAATTTTAGCCTGTGATAGACAGGAAGAACTTTGTGTACAAGGGTACACTGACACTTCGTTCCAGTCTAATGACTATCATTCACAGCCAGGATTTGTGCTTTGCCTTGATGTGGTGTTGTAGGCTGAAAGAGCTTTATGCAAACCATAGTGGCAAATTCTACAATAAAGGCTGAGTACATTGCAGCTTCTTGTGGCAGCCAAGGAAGCAGCTTCATTCATTTGAACTTGATTTAGTCCCTGGTGCTTGATGGTCCAGTATAGTTCTTACTGGGACCGTAAGCATGTGAATGGAACTTAGCACTCAAGTATGTACTGCAGCGATATCATCTGATCTTGGAGATCATGAATAAAGATGATGATTCAAACTTGATAAAATAAACACAGATAACAATCTGGAAAAACCCACCGACATAGCCTCTGGCGCAGCGGAAGCATAATGGGTCATACTAGAGACATTGGAACTGACTGAACATCAGTTGTCCTTGGTCTTAGAGCAAGTGGGAAATTGTTGGTGTATATGCCCTGCAGACCAATGTATGGACATGGTCAGGCATTGTTCAAATGTACTTTGATAGAATCAATGAAATTGATATAATCAATAAAGGCTTGGTCGTTATTATGCAGATTGCTTTACCTGCGTTGATGTATTGAATTGCATAAATAATGTCCCAGGAGTTTGGATTGGATCCATTCTCATAAGCAATCCCCAGACAAGGTACCTTAGCAGACATGGGACAGGTTTGGTACATGTGAGACTGGTGTATGGGCTGGTTAGGTGCAGAACACAGTAACGTAGACATACAGGTGCATTGGATGCACTGGAGTGATCCACCGTGAGGATTGACTTGTCTAGTCAACAAGTCAATCTCACATGCAAGAGGTTTGCATTGATCCTTAGACTTGAGATATTCATGTCTAGATATGATGATGGGTATGCTTTGATACAGTCTTACGTCTCTCCGTAACTGGGAGATCAAAACGACTGTCATTGGGCATGTCTTAAGTCATGTAGAGACATGGATGACCAATAGTAGGATTTGCCCCTTCCTTGTTGGAAGCGTGATATCCACCTCGGGGCGCCCCACCTTATTGGTTCATGATAGGAAAGTGTGGCCACACTTGTTGAGTCATGACCAAAGCATTGGATAATGAACTTAAGACTAATCCAATGGCAGGATATCAGTTTAGGCAAAGGGATCTAGAATGCATGGGAATCCTCGTTGCTTGTTAGGAGTTGTTGCTGTAAGATCCAAGGATCTTAAGTTCTGGTAAGCATTATTTTCTATGATAAATTATGATAAATTATTGATGTAAATAAAATTATTGACTGAGTTATTATTCCTGAGTATTGATTGTTAATTTATGATAAATTAACTAGAGATTTTGTTGTTAATTAACTGATTTATTGATTGTTAATTTGTAATTAATGGATTTGAGTTTATTTGGTTGTTAATTTATTGTAAATTAATTAGAGATTATTGATTTGATTATTGGCTGTTAATTTATGATAAATTATTATTGGTTGTCCATGATAAATTAATTAGGATTTATGGGTTGTAAATTGTAAGTTAATTAATTAGACCTTATTGGTTAATTAAATCCTTATTGGATATTAATTAAGTCCTTATTGGATTTCGGTTAAGTGAATGGTTAATGGTTAAGTTAATTAAATTAATTGGTTAACTATGGGTTATTGGGTTTGAAAAATTCGAAATTATGAGTTAAATGGGTTAAACCCTATTGGAATTAATTGGTTAATGGGTTTAAAATTTAAAAACCCAAAGTTTAAGTGGTAATATCGACTAGGGTGAGATTGTGGGCGTTTTTTTTGGCTTGAGGAAATCTTGGGGCGGCTAGGGCAAAGAAGAAGGCGATTCTTGGAGTTGTTGAGGTGATTTTCTTCATCTTCTTCCCCTTGGCGATTTTTCCTTGAAGTGAAGAAATTTCCTTGGTGTTTGGTGGTGACATCAAAGGCTTTGAACGATTTCTTTTGTGGAAAATTTTCGGTTTAAGAGGTGAGTGGATTTTCTCTTCCACTTAATCCATGTATGCTTGAGATTATTGCTTAGAAACATGGCATGAACCCTTAATTTCAATTTTTGTACATGTTTCTATGTTTTCCCTAAAATTTCGAAAACCCTAGATTGTATGAGAATTAGGGCTTTTCATTATTAAGGCTTCTAATCATCAATTAGACCTTGTTTAAGCATGTATGTAGCTTTAGTTTTTCAATTGCATGAAGTTTAGGGCTTGAATGAGAATTTCGACCCTTCTTCATGAAGTTACGCCCAAATGCATGGGTAAAATTTGGGGAAAACTTGATATTCATGAAATTAGGTATATGAGGACTCTACTGTAATTTTTTGAGAATTTTTAGAAATAAAAGTTTCTGTTGACTGACATTGACCTAGGGGTAATTCGGTAAATTTTCTAGTTAAAATTGGGGAAAACTTGAAATCTCGAATCTAGGGATCATGAGGGATGTAATGAATATTTTTACGAAATTTTTGGATAACTTTTCCTGCATGACTTAAACTTTGAACTAGGGGTATTTCAGTCTTTTGTTATCAGAACTAGTAGAAAACTATGAAGTTGTGATATTCTACATTTATGTTAATTGTGAACGAAATTTGGTGAATTTTCTGTATTATTATGTATTTTTAATTGAATGGTGTATGTAGAAAGTAATGACATGAAATATTGATAGAGAACATTGGTTGATAACTTAGCAAAATTACACTGAACTGACCAGCCTGAAATTTAAGGACTACACTATGTTATGTGATTTTTAAATATTGTGATTTGTGATTTTTGGCATGTTAAGTGATCTTTGAATATGTGAATATTATGTGGTTATGTGAAATTCGAAAATTATGTGGTTATGAGGTTCGAATATTATGTGTTGTGATTATGTGATGGTTAGGACTAAGGCTAGGTGTAACTATGAACTCAAGGGGATAGCCCTGTTATGTGATATGTTAAGGGTTTGAATTTCAGCCCTGTATTGTGATATGTGAGGAGGTTGATGTTCAGCCTGCCTATTGTGATTATTGTGATGGGGGTTGATGTTCAGCCTGCCGATGTGATTTTGTGATGGCTATCCTAGAGTCTAGTTGACACTTAGGAGTCCACCTTTGTGAAATGTGAAATAAGATATGTGTGTTGTCCAGTAGGAACCTTTTGGGAGAACGGGTTTTGACCCAAAGTGCCATGTCTTGGTCAGACAGGGGCCACCTCTTGATGTCATTACTCTTTTATGTGTTGGGAATGGTATAAGACCCAAAGTGCCATGTCTTGGTCAGACAGGGGCCACCTCTTGATGTCACCATTCTCGTTTTGTGTTGGGAATGATATAAGACCCAAAGTGCCATGTCCTGATCAGACAGGGGCCACCTCTTGATGTCATCATTCTCGTTTTATGTTATGGCGTGATAGACCAGCGTGCCACGTCGTGACCTGACGGGGGCCACCTCCTGATTCTATTCTCGTTTTATGTTATGGCGTGATAGACCAGCGTGCCACGTCGTGACCTGACGGGGGCCACCTCCTGATTCTATTCACTGTCCATGTTTATGTGTTGCACGAGATTTTGCAGCTCCCAGTGCTTTGGCCAAGCCGGGTTAGACCATATTGGTCACTACTGAATATGCTGGACAACTAGGTTAAAAATGTGTTGGTGTGTTTAGTTGGTTTAGAATATGTGTGTTTAGTTGGTTTAGAGTATAACTCTAGAACCTGAGTTTGTTTAGAACCTGAGTTGATTATGTTAGTGTGTACATCTGACTGTTTATGTGACTTCTGTATATTTAATCTGGTGATATGTTGACATTATGTTCCTGTTAAAGATTTTTAAAACAATCTGCCTATATTTTTGAGTGTATGTTATGGATGGTCAATTAGACTATCCACTCACTGGGCTGTGTAGCTCACCCCTCACTATTTTCAGGTATAGAGCAGGAGCGCAGTTAGCATGATATTGATGTTGTGATTTATGCTTATGATGCCGGTTGTGGCCCCATGTTTATGCTTAATTAATTTGAGGCTGGCTGTGGCCGAATATGAATTTTATGATTTATGTGAACCATGTGATGTGAACCATGTGAACTATGAAAAATTGTGTTGCCAGACTGTGGCAGTTAAATGATGTTGATTCTTGTGTCACCGCGGGCTTCAGCCTGGTTTCGGTGTTTGGTATTAGTTTATAAAATCGATTTTGTGGATTTGTTTTGAAATTGGAGTTGATGTGTATTTTTGCAATCGGTTTTGATACAACTGTAACGTGCATATGTCTAGTGCACGTATTGCGTGGTGGCAGGTACCTTTATGAGATTTATGATTTGTGATTCGAAGATTTTATGTGTTTGGAGTTTTGAAAATTTTCAGATCGTGTTTTCTTGAACTCGGTTTTACCTAGCATTTGATCGATCTTATATGAAACATCCTATTCCCTTTGTGATTGTGTTCTTTGTTTGGGGTTAAGAATGTGGGATGTTACAGAATGGTATCAGAGGAGTTGGCTAGCTAAAACTTAGTTCGGGGGGAAAACATGTTTGTGTATTGCTAGACACCTGATAAGTTTATGTTTGTTTTCCTGACTATGGTATGTGTGTGGAGGGCGCTCACAGGCGCTATGCTTCACTTGTGAGTGAATTCCAGAAACTGGGTCCTAGTTCTTTTTATGGGGGCTCAGAATCCAGTACTGCTGAGAACTGGCAGTTGTGCTTGGAAAAGATTTTCCAAGTCATGCGCTGCTCAGATGAGGATAAGTTATGTCTGACCACCTATATGATGCGTGCGGACGCAGATGAATGGTGGAAGGGCGTGGTGAGACTTGCCGAAGAAAGACATGAGACTGTAGATTGGCCTTACTTCTTGTCTCGATTTAATGAGAAGTATTTTCCAGATAGCTTGGTAGAGGACCGAGAGGTAGCATTTATTCACCTGGAGCAGGGTAATATGACAGTGGACCAGTATGAAGTACAGTTCACGAAATTGGGAAAATATGCTCCTCACCTGATAAACACTGAAAAGAGGAGAGCTACCAAGTTTCTGAGAGGTCTCAGATGGGATATTCGAGAGCAGGTTGGTGCTCAACACTTGGAGACCTATGTTGAGACAGTTGGGCGAGCACGCACTATAGAGAGGTATATATCTGAGAGGAGTTCTCATGCTACGGTGGCAGTGGTTCCTGCAGCTGAGGCGGCGGTTCCTCAGTTTGGCAGTGGCGGCAAGGGTAAGAAGTACCCTAGGCACAAGGATTTCAAGAAGAGCCGGTATAAGCCTTACTCTTACAGGGATGCACCGCAGCAGTTCAGAGATATCAGGGATGTAAGAAATAGCAACACTGAGAACGGGACTTGTAGTTATTGTGGGCTCAGAGGACATCTGGTGAAAGATTGTCATAGGAAGAATGGCGTGTGCTTCAAATGTAAGAAACCTGGGCACATGGCCAGGGACTGCAAGGAGCCTGAGATGCAGCCTAGAGGCGCAGATAAGCCTACAGTCCAGACTAGAGTTTATGCTGTGGCTGAGAAGGATACACGAGCTTCCCGATCCGTTGTGGAAGGTACATTATTTGTATTTGATCAGTTAGCTCGCATTCTATTTGATCCTGGTGCAAACTTGTCTTTTGTCTCTGTTAAGTTTGCTGCATGTTTACCTGTTGTACCTAAGATGCTAGATTATGCTGTGTCTGTTAGTACTCCTTTGGGAAAGTCATTGTCTACAGACACTGTTTGTGCTGACTGTGTAGTACATGTAGAGGGTTATGAGTTTTTGGTAGATCTAATCCTTTTAGACATGCAAGATTATGATGTCATCCTAGGAATGGATTGGTTGTCTTCACATCATGCCTCTGTGGATTGCTTTGAGAAAGTGATCACTTTGAATATGCTTGATGGGAACCGGATCTTTGTGAGAGGTCTAGTGTCAGACCAAGGACCACATGTGATATCTTTCCTGCAGGCCAGGAAGTTACTTGCCAGTGGTTGCAAGGGTTATCTTGCACATGTTAAGGTGCAGGATGATTCTACTTCTGATCTGACTCAGATGGCGGTGGTGAAAGAATTTCCTGATGTGTTCTCTGAAGAATTTTCAGGTTTGCCACCAGTTAGAGAAGTGGAGTTTGGCATTGAGTTGGCGCCAGGTACGGCACCTATCTCCAGAGCTCCTTACCGTATGGCTACTTCAGAGTTGGCCGAGCTTAAGAAACAACTGGAGGAATTGTTAGAGAAAGGGTACATTCGGCCTAGTGCTTCACCTTGGGGAGCGCCAGTGCTATTTGTAAAGAAGAAAGATGGAACCCTGAGAATGTGTATAGACTACAGGCAATTGAACCAAGTGACTATCAAGAATAAGTATCCTCTTCCCAAAATTGATGATCTATTTGATCAATTACAGGGAGCTACAGTGTTCTCTAAAATTGATCTGAGATCAGGGTATTATCAGCTTAGAGTCAAGGATGAGGATATATTCAAGACTGCTTTCAGGACCAGGTATGGGCATTTCGAATTTTTAGTTATGCCTTTTGGACTGACAAATGCACCTGCTGTCTTCATGGATTTGATGAACAGGGTATTCCATGAATTGCTTGATTCTTGTGTAGTAGTCTTCATAGATGATATCTTGGTGTACTCTCAGACTACTTCAGATCATGTCAGTGATTTGCGCAAGGTACTGGAGGTTCAGAGGAAGAACCGGTTATATGCCAAGGCTAGTAAGTGTGAGTTCTGGCTAGAGAAGATCAGTTTTCTGGGACATGTGATTTCTGGTCAGGGTGTGTCTGTGGATCCAGTTAAAGTGCAAGCCATTCTTGATTGGGGAAGACCGACTAGTGCTACTGAGATCAGGAGTTTTCTGGGTTTGGCAGGTTATTACCGGAGATTTGTTGAGGGATTCTCCAAGTTGGCGGGTCCTTTAACTAAATTGACCAGAAAAGAAGCCAAGTTTATTTGGGATGATACGTGTGAAGAGAGCTTTCAGGAGCTGAAGAGAAGGTTGACTAGTACACCGATTCTCATTATTCCTAGTGATGGGGAAAGGTTTACTGTTTATACGGATGCTTCTGGCAAAGGGTTGGGTTGTGTCTTGATGCAGAAGGGTTCTGTAGTAGCCTATGCTTCGAGACAACTGAAGGAGTATGAATTGAACTACCCTACTCATGATTTAGAGTTGGCGGCCGTAGTCTTTGCTTTGAAGATATGGCGTCACTATTTGTTGGGTCAGGAGTTTGATCTGTTCACTGATCACCAGAGTCTCAAGTATATCTTCACTCAGAAGGAGTTGAACATGAGACAGAGAAGATGGATGGAGTTGATCAAAGACTATGACTTCTCTATTCAGTATCAGGCTGGAAAGGCCAATGTAGTGGCGGATGCACTGAGCAGACATCCAGTTACTTCAGTAGCTGCTTTACGAGTCAGTGAGTGGCGGTTACTGCAGGAGTTCAGCGATCTCAGGATCAGTGTTTCTCCTAGAGTTCAGACTGGTTATGTAGCTTTTCTCAGAGTACAGTCTGCTTTGTTGCAGAAGATCAGAGATCAGCAGTCTGTGGATCCGAAATTAGTTCAGATCAGGGATAGTCTGGTTGATGGCGCAGTTCAGGATTTTAGCCTGTCTGATGATGGTATTCTTCGGTTTCGTGGAAGGGTATGTGTCCCTGAGGAACCGAGCTTGAGGAAAGAAATATTGGAGGACAGCCATAACTCCAAATATTCTCTACATCCTGGTGTGACTAAAATGTATCAAGACCTCAAGAAAAGTTTTTGGTGGCCGGGTATGAAGAAAGAGGTATATGATTTTGTCTCTAGGTGTTTAACCTGTCAGACTGTAAAGGCTGAACACCAGAAGCCTGGTGGTTTGTTGCAGCCCCTTCCTATTCCTGAGTGGAAGTGGGAATGCATCAGTATGGATTTTGTGTGTGGTTTGCCCAGAACCAGATTGGGTCATGATGCTATTTGGGTGATTGTTGATAGACTCACTAAATCAGCCCATTTTCTCCCGATTAAGATGACTTATCCTTTAGAGAGGCTGGCTAGATTATACATTGATGAGATAGTCAGACTGCATGGAGTGCCTGTTGATATTGTGTCTGATAGGGACTCTCGATTTTTGTCCAGATTTTGGAAGAGCTTACAGGAGGGTTTGGGTACTAAGTTGAGTTTTAGTACAGCATACCATCCTCAGTCTGATGGCCAGACGGAGCGTACTATATAGACTCTAGAAGATCTGTTGAGAGCCTATGTGGTTGATTGGAGTTCTGAGTGGAACCGGGATCTATCTTTGATAGAGTTCACTTATAATAATAGTTTCCACTCCAGTATTCAGATGGCTCCTTATGAGGCTTTGTATGGAAGAAGGTGTAGGACTCCCTTGTGTTGGGAAGAAACTGGTGACAGAATGATTTTGAGATCTGATGCAGTTCAGGAGACTACTGATAAGGTCAGAGAGATTCAGGATAAATTGAAAATTGCTCGGGACAGACAGAAGAGTTATGCTGATGACCGTCGTCGTTCCTTGGAGTTTATGGTAGGGGATCATGTGTTCTTGAAGGTGTCACCTACTAAGGGTGTTATGAGATTTGGCAAAAAGGGCAAGTTGAGCCCTAGGTTTGTAGGCCCTTTTGATATTATTGAGAGAGTTGGTCCAGTGGCTTACCGATTGGCTTTACCTCCTGCTATGGATCATGTGCATAATGTATTCCATGTCTCTGCTTTGAGGAAATATCATCCTGATCCATCTCATGTGTTGGAGTTGGAACCTCTTCAGATTCAGAGTGACTTGACTTTTGAGGAAAGACCTCTCCGGATTGTGGATAGAAAAGATAAAGTTCTGAGGAACAAGACTATACCTTTGGTGAAGGTTATCTGGGGAAATCAATCAGTTGAAGAAGCGACTTGGGAGACTGAAGCTGATATGAGGAAAAATTATGCTTACCTCTTTGATGATATGGATGCTGAGCTTTAGAGGACTAAAGCTTTATAAGGAGGGAGGAATGTAAGATCCAAGGATCTTAAGTTCTGGTAAGCATTATTTTCTATGATAAATTATGATAAATTATTGATGTAAATAAAATTATTGACTGAGTTATTATTCCTGAGTATTGATTGTTAATTTATGATAAATTAACTAGAGATTTTGTTGTTAATTAACTGATTTATTGATTGTTAATTTGTAATTAATGGATTTGAGTTTATTTGGTTGTTAATTTATTGTAAATTAATTAGAGATTATTGATTTGATTATTGGCTGTTAATTTATGATAAATTATTATTGGTTGTCCATGATAAATTAATTAGGATTTATGGGTTGTAAATTGTAAGTTAATTAATTAGACCTTATTGGTTAATTAAATCCTTATTGGATATTAATTAAGTCCTTATTGGATTTCGGTTAAGTGAATGGTTAATGGTTAAGTTAATTAAATTAATTGGTTAACTATGGGTTATTGGGTTTGAAAAATTCGAAATTATGAGTTAAATGGGTTAAACCCTATTGGAATTAATTGGTTAATGGGTTTAAAATTTAAAAACCCAAAGTTTAAGTGGTAATATCGACTAGGGTGAGATTGTGGGCGTTTTTTTTGGCTTGAGGAAATCTTGGGGCGGCTAGGGCAAAGAAGAAGGCGATTCTTGGAGTTGTTGAGGTGATTTTCTTCATCTTCTTCCCCTTGGCGATTTTTCCTTGAAGTGAAGAAATTTCCTTGGTGTTTGGTGGTGACATCAAAGGCTTTGAACGATTTCTTTTGTGGAAAATTTTCGGTTTAAGAGGTGAGTGGATTTTCTCTTCCACTTAATCCATGTATGCTTGAGATTATTGCTTAGAAACATGGCATGAACCCTTAATTTCAATTTTTGTACATGTTTCTATGTTTTCCCTAAAATTTCGAAAACCCTAGATTGTATGAGAATTAGGGCTTTTCATTATTAAGGCTTCTAATCATCAATTAGACCTTGTTTAAGCATGTATGTAGCTTTAGTTTTTCAATTGCATGAAGTTTAGGGCTTGAATGAGAATTTCGACCCTTCTTCATGAAGTTACGCCCAAATGCATGGGTAAAATTTGGGGAAAACTTGATATTCATGAAATTAGGTATATGAGGACTCTACTGTAATTTTTTGAGAATTTTTAGAAATAAAAGTTTCTGTTGACTGACATTGACCTAGGGGTAATTCGGTAAATTTTCTAGTTAAAATTGGGGAAAACTTGAAATCTCGAATCTAGGGATCATGAGGGATGTAATGAATATTTTTACGAAATTTTTGGATAACTTTTCCTGCATGACTTAAACTTTGAACTAGGGGTATTTCAGTCTTTTGTTATCAGAACTAGTAGAAAACTATGAAGTTGTGATATTCTACATTTATGTTAATTGTGAACGAAATTTGGTGAATTTTCTGTATTATTATGTATTTTTAATTGAATGGTGTATGTAGAAAGTAATGACATGAAATATTGATAGAGAACATTGGTTGATAACTTAGCAAAATTACACTGAACTGACCAGCCTGAAATTTAAGGACTACACTATGTTATGTGATTTTTAAATATTGTGATTTGTGATTTTTGGCATGTTAAGTGATCTTTGAATATGTGAATATTATGTGGTTATGTGAAATTCGAAAATTATGTGGTTATGAGGTTCGAATATTATGTGTTGTGATTATGTGATGGTTAGGACTAAGGCTAGGTGTAACTATGAACTCAAGGGGATAGCCCTGTTATGTGATATGTTAAGGGTTTGAATTTCAGCCCTGTATTGTGATATGTGAGGAGGTTGATGTTCAGCCTGCCTATTGTGATTATTGTGATGGGGGTTGATGTTCAGCCTGCCGATGTGATTTTGTGATGGCTATCCTAGAGTCTAGTTGACACTTAGGAGTCCACCTTTGTGAAATGTGAAATAAGATATGTGTGTTGTCCAGTAGGAACCTTTTGGGAGAACGGGTTTTGACCCAAAGTGCCATGTCTTGGTCAGACAGGGGCCACCTCTTGATGTCATTACTCTTTTATGTGTTGGGAATGGTATAAGACCCAAAGTGCCATGTCTTGGTCAGACAGGGGCCACCTCTTGATGTCACCATTCTCGTTTTGTGTTGGGAATGATATAAGACCCAAAGTGCCATGTCCTGATCAGACAGGGGCCACCTCTTGATGTCATCATTCTCGTTTTATGTTATGGCGTGATAGACCAGCGTGCCACGTCGTGACCTGACGGGGGCCACCTCCTGATTCTATTCTCGTTTTATGTTATGGCGTGATAGACCAGCGTGCCACGTCGTGACCTGACGGGGGCCACCTCCTGATTCTATTCACTGTCCATGTTTATGTGTTGCACGAGATTTTGCAGCTCCCAGTGCTTTGGCCAAGCCGGGTTAGACCATATTGGTCACTACTGAATATGCTGGACAACTAGGTTAAAAATGTGTTGGTGTGTTTAGTTGGTTTAGAATATGTGTGTTTAGTTGGTTTAGAGTATAACTCTAGAACCTGAGTTTGTTTAGAACCTGAGTTGATTATGTTAGTGTGTACATCTGACTGTTTATGTGACTTCTGTATATTTAATCTGGTGATATGTTGACATTATGTTCCTGTTAAAGATTTTTAAAACAATCTGCCTATATTTTTGAGTGTATGTTATGGATGGTCAATTAGACTATCCACTCACTGGGCTGTGTAGCTCACCCCTCACTATTTTCAGGTATAGAGCAGGAGCGCAGTTAGCATGATATTGATGTTGTGATTTATGCTTATGATGCCGGTTGTGGCCCCATGTTTATGCTTAATTAATTTGAGGCTGGCTGTGGCCGAATATGAATTTTATGATTTATGTGAACCATGTGATGTGAACCATGTGAACTATGAAAAATTGTGTTGCCAGACTGTGGCAGTTAAATGATGTTGATTCTTGTGTCACCGCGGGCTTCAGCCTGGTTTCGGTGTTTGGTATTAGTTTATAAAATCGATTTTGTGGATTTGTTTTGAAATTGGAGTTGATGTGTATTTTTGCAATCGGTTTTGATACAACTGTAACGTGCATATGTCTAGTGCACGTATTGCGTGGTGGCAGGTACCTTTATGAGATTTATGATTTGTGATTCGAAGATTTTATGTGTTTGGAGTTTTGAAAATTTTCAGATCGTGTTTTCTTGAACTCGGTTTTACCTAGCATTTGATCGATCTTATATGAAACATCCTATTCCCTTTGTGATTGTGTTCTTTGTTTGGGGTTAAGAATGTGGGATGTTACAGTTGCCATAATGACTTAAGTCCTATGACATGGGTAGTAGTGATGTGTTGCTAGATACCCCTCACTACTTATGATGTTTACATCATTGCCATCGTCATATGGATCCTACGGGGTCACACGCAATAGACTCTTGACGTTGCTTTAATCAGAAACCTTAAGATCAAGTTACTGGATAACTTGGATCAATTTGGAAGATTTCATCAGCGCCAATGGGCCTGATGAGTTGAAAGAAGGTTATTGGAGCCAAACTTCATTTTTGGCAGGTTGACCCGAAATTGACCTAGATTGGTCACATTTGGATTAGGGTTGCATTGGATTGGATCCAATGGCTTAATCAACCCATACCATGAAGTTTGGGCTAGCTCATTATCCAATGAGGCCCAATAATTAGTTGTCATGAAGAGGTATAAGCAAATAAGGGTATAATGGGGAAGAGTTTCACCCCATTGGCGCCAAGGGCATAATGGGGTGAAGTGGGCGCATGTTGCTTCATAAGGAAGCATTAGGCGCCTCCCCCTTTCATCCATTGATGGTATCTTGCCTCTATGGTAAGCATTGGGGCTGATATGGCTTCATGACTCTTTTGGAAAGAGCATAGGCGCATATATCAAGTGGGATAAGATTTATGGTAAAGTCTTAGAGACTTTCCTTATCTCTAAACCCTAATTCCCCTCAAACCTTTGCTTAACCGAAACTCCTCATGCTTGTTGCGCCTAGCCCTTCTCCTTGGATGGAAAGAATGCCTCTAAGGCATGTCTTGGGCTGATATAACAATTGGGCAAATTAGGAAAGGTTGAATGAGGTTTATGGAAAAGTCTTGGAGACTTTCCTTACCACAAACCCCTCTCATCCTAGCCGCCCACTTGGCATGATCCTAGCCATTGCTCTAGCCGCCCCTTGTCCTATAAATAGGACCCTTGCCGCCCCTCTTAAAGATTGATTCATGTGGAGGACTTCTAGGAGGCGTGAGCAAGGGCAAAGGGCGACAACCATAGACTTGGCGCAACCCTTCTTCCAAGTGGCCGCAAACATCCTTTCTTCTTCTCCTCTGCTTGGCGCAAAGAGAGATTAGGCTTGGTGACTTCTTCTTCTACTATCGCAAGCCCTTTTCACTCTTATAGTCATTGGCGCATCTTGCTTCCAAGTGGCGCAAGCAAGGAAGAAGAAGAAAACAAGTTGGCGGCATCATCTTCCTCATCGCCCTTCTTGGCGCTTTCATCTTGGAGGTGGCGCAAGAGAAGTGGAGTGAAGGTTTGATTCTCTTCCTGAGGCTAGCACCAAGCGTGGAAGGGAGCAACGATCAAGGAGTCGACGCGTGGATACTTGTAGAGGACGGACACTTGGACGTCTTCAACATGGCTTCGACATCTAGACAAGCAAAAGAGGTACATCTCTATCACATCCTTGTGTGTACTCCCTCGCTTGGATCCTTGGGACCGGAATGTGTTTCGGGTGTAATGCCTTTTCCGCTGCGTCCTGGGACTGCTAAAATTTTAAATTACACCCAGCATTCCCAACAGAATGGAGGAGTTGTATGCTGGAAAAGCTTCAAGCAATCCACCATAGCAGATTCTACAACCGAGGCTGAGTATGTTGCTGCTTCTGAGGTAGCCAAAGAAGTTGTTTGGATTAGGAAGTTCATCTCTGAACTTCAGGTGGTTCCAAGTGCAATGGATCCCATTGAACTCTACTGTGACAACAATGGAGCAATTGCACAAGCCAAGGAACCACGGTCTCATCAAAGGTCCAAACACATACTCAGGAGATTTCACCTGATCAGAGAGATCATTGACAGAGGTGATGTCAAGATTAGCAGAGTTGACACAGAGAATAATCTGGCAGACCCATTGACCAAAGCTTTGGCGCAGCAGAAGCATGATGGTCATGCTAGAGATATGGGGTTGAGATTTCTCAACCTCTAGGTCTTAGTGCAAGTGGGAGATTGTTGGTGTATATGCCTTAGGACCTAGTATTGGTCCATTATTTTACTACTTGACTTTTATATTTATATATCTTTCTGGCATTATCATTATCTATGTTTATTTACATATGCGATTATGTACTTACATGATAATGTCCCTGGAGAGAGATTGGATCTGTGCTCAAATGATTGTCCACAGTCGATGTACCTGAGTGGATAAGGGACAGCTCTGGTACTTGTGAAACTGGTATATGGGCTGGTTAGGCACGAGGTGCTAATGCAGACATATGGGTATATCAGTGGTGTATATACTGGACCGACCCGCTGTGAGGCAATGACTTGGTGTCATGAGTTATCCTCACAAGTGATAGAAGATGCACCGATCCCTTGACTTGAGGTCATTGGCCATTCTATATGGTTAGGGACATGCTTTGATACAACCTAACACCTCGCCGTAATTGGGTGGTAATAATGGTTGTCATTAAGCATGTCACGACCCATATGAGAAGGTCAATGGACAGACATAGGATTTGCCCCTTCCTGAGGGAAGCTTGATATCCATGGAGCTCCTCCATGGTTCTATGACTGAAAGTGTATGGCCATACCCAGGTGAGAACTTGATTTAGTCATAACCATGTGATTGGATGAAAATAAGTGGTCACACACTTGTCCAATCGGATATCATTTCGACAAAGAGACTGTAATGCATCTGTACCTAGTTGTGATGATGGGGATGTTGACGTCGATATCCATTCCGATAACTTGGGTAGCAGCGATGCACTGCTAGGTGCCATTCACTACTTGTGGTGACCTTAGGTCAGTACTGCCAATGTCATAGGAACCTACATGGTCGCACACATTGAAACTCAAATTCTCATATTGATCGAGGAGCCTTATGATCGAGTTATTGGATAACTCGGATCTATTTTAGAGATTTCCTCAGAGCCAATGGGCCTGATGAGATGGAAGAGAGTTATTGGAGTCAAACTTTATTTTTCGCAGGTTAACCCGAAATTGACCGAGATTGGTCACATTTGGATTAGGGTTGCATTGGATTGGATCCAATGGCTTAATCAACCCATGCAATAAAGTTTGGGCTTGCTCATTACCCAATGAGGCCCAATAACAAGTTGTCATGAAGAGAGAATGGGCTAAAAGGGTATAATGGGGAGAAAACTTCTCCCTTATGCGCCTATGGGCATAATGGGGAGAAGTTACGCAATTTGCTTCATAAGGAAGCAATTGGTGCCTCCCTCCATGGTTCTTTAATGGAATGCATGCCTCTATGGCATTGCTTGGCGCGCAAGGCAAGCTCTTGGCACATATGGTAAGGGTGTAGAGGTTTTTGGTAAGGTCTTGTAGACTTTCCAAAACCACAAAACCCTAATTGAACCAAGCCGTATACCCTAGCCGCATACCCTCTTGATCATTGGCGCCACACCCCTCTTGCCACCGCCTCATGCCTCTATAAATGCATGAGGCTCAAAAGACGATCAAGAGGCATGAGCAAAAGAAGGGACGATTGCAATAAGGCATTGGCGCTTCTCTTCCTCAACTAGGCCACAAGTCATCTTGTTCTTTATCTCCTCTTGGCACAAGGAGACTTGAAGGTGGTGACTTTCTCTTAGCAACCGCAAGTCTTCTCCATCTCCTCCTCTTGGCGCAAGAATTGGAGGAAGACTTGGCGGCACCATCTCCCTTTCTCTTCACCTTGGCGCACTAACCTTGGAGGTGGCGAAAGGCTTGAAGAAAGTAAAGAAAGGCTTGGATTTTCATCCCGAGGCTAGCACCGGGTGAGGAAGAAGAGAGCTCGAGGCATCCGTGTGTGTGAGACTGCAGAGTGCGAATGCTTGGGCGCCTACCTCGACATCGATCTTCTCACTTACTCTAGGTATTTTCTATCACATATTGTTGACCCCCTCGCATGCGATCTTCACTGGGTTTTTGGGACTGACCTGTTTCGGGGATATTCTTCCGCTATGCAATGTATTATGTAAGGTCTATCTCTGAAAAATTATAAAATATCCCCGGGGTTTCCCAACAATGACATGAGTCGAGTGTCCTATGCTTCGGTAGTGGGATCGATCATGTATGCAATGTTGTGTACAAGACCAGACGTGGCTTATGCTGTGAGCATAACCAACCGATACCAATCCAATCCAAGTTTACAGCACTGGGTGGCTGTAAAGAACATCCTTAAGTATTTAAGAAGAACTAAGGATCTGTTGTTGGTCTATGGGGGACATGAAGATCTCAGTATGCAGGGCTACACTGATGCGTCATTCCAGTCTGACCCTGACAACTTTAGATCGCAGGCCGGCTATGTGTTCAAGATTAATGGAGGCGCTGTATGCTGGAAGAGCTTCAAACAATCCACCATAGTTGATTCTACAGCTGAGGCTGAGTATGTGGCCTCTTTTGAGGCAGCCAAAGAAGCCGTTTGGATCAGGAAGTTCATTTCTGAACTTCAGGTGGTTCCTAGTGCAATGGATCCCAATGAGCTCTACTGTGACAATAATGGAGCAATTGCACAAGCCAAGGAACCACGGTCTCATCAAAGGTCCAAACACATACTCAGGAGATTTCACCTAATTAGAGAGATCATTGACAGAGGTGATGTCAAGATTAGCAGAGTTGACACAGAGAACAATCTGGCAGACCCATTGACCAAGGCTTTGGCACAGCAGAAGCATGATGGTCACGCTAGAGATATGGGGTAGAGATTACTCAACCTCTAGGTCTTAGTGCAAGTGGGAGATTGTTGGTGTATATGCCCTAGGACCTAGTTTTGGTCCATCTTTGTACTACTTAACTATGATATTTATATATCTTTCTAGCAATGTCATTATCATTGTTTGTCTACATCTGCGATTATGTACTTACATGATAATGTCTCTAGAGACAGCTTGGATCTATGCTCAAATGATTGTCCCTAGTCAATGTACCTGAGTGGATATGGGTCAACTCTGATACTTGTGAGACTAGTATATGGGCTGGTTATGCACGAGGTGCTAAAGCAGACATATGGGTATATCAATGGTGGATATACTGGATAGACCCGCTGTGAGGCAATGACTTAGTGTCACGAGTTATCCACACAAGTGACAGGAGATGCATTGATCCCTTGACTTGAGGTCATTGGCCATTCTATATGGTTAGGGGCATGCTTTGATAAAACCTAACACTTCATCGTAGTTGGGAGGTAATTACGGTTGTCATTGAGTATGTCACAACCCATATGAGAAGGTCAATGGACAGATAAAGGATTTGCCCCTTCCTGAGGGAAGCTTGATATCCATGGAGCTCCTCTATAGTTCTATGACTGAAAGTGTATGGCCATACCCAGGTGAGAACTTGATTTAGTCATAGCCATGTGATTGGGTGAAAACAAGTGGTGACACACTTGTCCAATCGGATATCAGTTCGGCTAAGAGACTGTAATGCATCTGTACCTAGTTGCGATGATGGAGATGTCGATGTCGATATCCATTCCAATGACTTGGGTAGTAGCGATGCACTGCTAGGTGTCACTCACAGCTTGTGATGACCTTAGGTCAGCACTGCCAACGTCAGAGTTACCTAAAGGGCCGCACACCTTGATACTCGAGTTCTCGTATTGATCAGGAAGCCTTATGATCAAGTTATTGGATAGCTCGGATCTATTTGGGAGATTTCATCAGCGCCAATGGGCCTGATGAGATGGAAGAATATTATTGGAGCCAAACTTCATTTTTGGTAGGTTGACCCGTATTTGACCATGGTTGGTCACATTTGGATTAGGGTTGCATTGGATTGGATCCAATTGCTTAATCAAACCTTGTAATGAAGTTTGGGCTTGCTCATTATCCAATGAGGCCCATTAACAAGTTATCATGATAAGAGAATTGGGCTAAAAGGGTATAATGGGGAGAAGTCTCCACCCCATTGGCGCCTAGGGGCATAATGGGGTGGAGTGGGCAATTTTGCTTCATAAGGAAGCTTTAGGCAATTCCCCCTTCTACCTTGGATGGTATGTTTGCCTCTAAGGCAAGTCTTGGGGCTAATATGGTTTCATAGACTTCTTTGGAAGGTTTTTGGCACATATGGCTAATAGCAAAAGGTTTATAGTAAGCTCTTGGAGAGTTTCCTTAACCCTAACCCTAATTGCCACCCTTCTCATACCCTAGTCGCATACTCCCATGATAATTGCGCCTACACCTCTTATAGCTGGCCCACCTCTCTATCCTATATATGAGATATCATATGCGAGTGCAAGAAGAGAGAATTATCTTGGCGTGAGCAAGCAACATAGAGGCGAGAGCAAAGCTTGATTGGCGCAACCTCTTCCATAGCCGAGAGTCATCTTCATCTTTTCTTCTTGGCGCAAGATGAAGTTGGACTAGGTGGCTTCTTCTCTTCCCTCTCTTCTCTTGGCACATCTCTTCTTAGAGGGTGGCGCAAGTGAAGAGGTGATCTCCTCCTTCTCCTTTCTCCTTGGCGCAACTCTTTTGGTGAGTGGCGCAAGTCTTGAAGAAGGTGGACAAGGCTTGTATCTTCTTCCCGAGGCTAGCACCGGGCATGGAAGAAGAGGACTCGAGGCATCCATGTGTGTGAGACTGCAGAGGGCACACGCTTGGGCGCCTACCTCGACATCAGCCTCATCTCGCTTTAAGGTATTTTCTATCTCATCGTGTCGACTCTCTCGCTTGACGATCTTCACTGGGTTTTTGGGACTGGCCTGTTTCAGGGATATTCTTCCGCTGTGCAATGTATGTGTGTTGTAATGACTCTGAAAAATTATAAAATATCCCCGGGGTTTCCCAACAACGTGCAACCACATTGCTTGACTTGGGAGGAGAAGGGCAAGGCGCCCATCTTCGCCATCCCACCCGGTCCTTGCCGTCATTGTGGGCAACCTGTTCACCTCAACTGGGATTGCCCGCGTTGCTCCCACCATATCACGACCTCCCCGCGTGCCCCGTGTCCTCAGTGTTGGGGTATGCCATTAAGGCTAATGTTTGAGGCCTTGGGATTCTATCAGTATCATGTATAAACTCTTATGTTTATAAAGGCAATTGTTGTTATTCAGTTTGTTACATCATCTGCTGCAATATGTATACTTCTGAATAATGTCTCAATGCTGTTCAGCTTGGCTGACATGCAGTAAAGTCCTTAGTCGAGGTATCTTGGTGAACTTGAGACAGCCTTGATATGATTGAGACTAATATGTGTTCTAATCCTATAGGATGCTTCGAGCATGGAATAAGATGTAGACTCATGGGTACATTGGATGTACTGGACAGACCCTACTAGGATATTCAATTGCTTGTCACAATGTGAATAATCCTTGTATGCAACAAGTGACATATTTTCCTCTGACTTGAGATCACTTGTATTTCTAAATGATGAGTGTCATTGTTTTGAGGTTGTTCAATATCATTTGAAACATAATGGTTATAGACTATCTTGGATAATGATCATGAGTCATGTTAGGGTACTAGTGATAGATAAAGGATTGCCATCTCCTTGTTTAGGAGAGTGATGTTCTAAAGGGGCCCCCCTGGATGAGATGATTGAGAAAGTGTATGGCCATACCCAGATGACTATGTTCATCTGATCTAATCATGCTCATCATATTGGAGTTACAAGCTTGACACGCTTGTCCAATAAGAACATTCAGTGGTAAAGGAAACATGTATGTCTAGTGAAGTGGATTCACACTTGTGCTGTGGTTTGGGTGTAGTCTTGGAAGACTCTTTCCTTTATATCGGGAGACAGTGATGCGTTGCTAGATACCCCTCACTGATTGTGATAACGTAAGTTATCGTTACTGACATTTAAAGGAAACCCTTAGGGTCGCACAATTTGATGATATGGCTTACTTAAGTCAGATCGTGTGGACTGAATTGTTTTGGTTCAGTTTAAAGGGATTTAAACTCTGATTATAAGTGAGATATGGTCTGATCATGTTTGATTGATTAGGGCTTGAGATCGGTAAGCTTCGATCGAGAGAATTGATGCTAGACTAGTCAGATCAGGAGCATCAAGGGATGAACGGTCAGATCCTGAACCTTAGGGTTTAGGGTGATCTGGACCAAGCCTTGGCTTGATTTGGTCCTTGAACCAAATTCCAAATTGAACCGGCTCATGTATGAGCGCATGGTTCACATTTAGAGAGATGAGCGTTTGGTTCACTTGGGTGAACGCATCAACGCATGAAGTGAAGGCTTGCTATTTTTGGAAGTGGCGGTTTCCAAAATAGCTCCTCAACGCCTCACGTTCACCTCTCTTCACGTTTTGTCGCCTCTTCCTCTCGACGCGCACACACTCTTGCGTGGTGAAAGTGTTGACGACAAGGATGTCTTGGCCAAGACAACATCTCCTCTTCCCTTCCATACGACAAGGTCACTTGGAGAACCTTGCTAGCACAAGGAACACAAGAAGTAGCCATCATCCTCTTGTGTGCGCCACCTTTGGAGGAGAGCCCTTTCGCCATCTTCTTCCAAGACGCCATTCGAATCAATGGCTATGGTATGATCTTCTTCTTGATCTATTCAATCTTTGAAAGTTGATCATATGGCATGTATAGATCTTTAGAAACCCTTGCTTCCTTGCGAATTTTATATGCGCCTCCTATTAGGGTTTCGCCCCCCCTTGTTTAAGGGGACTTTCAAATTGGTATCAGAGCATTGTTTTTATATGTTCATATGATTGCTTATGGTGATCCATGTATGCGTTTATGTTTATATCTAATATTTCTCATCATGCGAAAATACTAGATGAATGTATTTTGCTTGTGGCGCATGTATGAGATTAACTTATGTTGGCGCATGTATGATGCTTACATAGTTGCGCTTGTTGAATGTTGTAGTTTTTCTTAAAAACTTAATCACTTGCGCGCCTCATTAGATCTAAGATGCGCCTGCTATAAACCCTTAGACGGGTTGATAGGGTTGAAGTCATCCTATAGGTAAGATCCAACCAGTCTGATCAGACCATCTGACAGCCTAGATGGGTCGACCAGATGGCACCTGTGCGCAAGCACGAGGTGGCTATAGGTCGACTGCAGACAGGCGTGTAGCGATGTCTGGTTGAGACAACCTGTGAACGCGCATGAGTTAGGCCCGGGGTCACACCCGCTTGCCTGAACTCATGAGGGTAGTTCAGCCCAATGCATGCATTGTTGACCATTAGGTCGACTCAAGTCGGTTAGGACTTGGTGCATGCAAGGGCAGTGGATCTGACTAGACATGATGAGTGGATCCCTATTAATGGACCGTTGTAAGGTTGTAGGGCACATAAGAAAAATAAAATTGATTCCAATGGGATTTTGAAAATTTTATTTTGTCTATGGATCACATGTTGATTGGATGCCATGATGCTTGTCTATTTAATCTTATGTGGGTTGCCCTTTTAATGTGTGCTGTGCTGGGGCCTGCGGCATGGACTAATCAATAAGCATCAAGCCTCAGCCCAAGTTAACATGTCATCAAGACCTAACCCAATCCATCAAGATCTGGCCCACAATCCAAGTCAGCCTCAGGATATGGAGTTATATCGCAGCACATACAAGACACCCTTTTAGTTCAGCCACTCCTCGCAAGGCATGTCAACATTCACCAACCAGCGTGTCATATCCATCAACGGCTAGAAAAACTTTATGCCAGCATGCACCAAGGAATCTTCATGGTAATACCAGCAAACAGCCTTCACAACGAATGGGGAACGCAACCAAGGAATGCCAAGGGTCCCTCAAGAAAGTAATCATTGGAGGGAGAGGGTTTAAGCTTGCACTTGGCACGTTTTGGCACTAGTCTTGAATATTCTGAATTTTGAAACCGTTGTGTTAGCGTGTGTTGTGGAAGAGTCGAGCTTGCTCCTCTTTGGGTTGAGCTTGCTCCCCTGTTGTACCGCCTCTTAGTCACTCTCCAACATCTTCCCCACTACCGATCACTCACCTCCATCAATTTCTAGCATTACTATTCCATTGCCGGAATTTGAATCTTCAGCAGACACTCACTCGGGCTGGAGCTAGAACACCTTGGAGGTTCACCATCATCCATATCTCAAGGACTTGCAGCCGTAACTCCTTGCCTTGGAAGATTCAGAAAGGGTTCGGCCCCCTTCCCTTAAGGGGGCCCTAGGTGCAATCTCTCCATCCCATTACTAATACCGCACTTACCATTTCCTTGCTTGAGCTTCATACCTAAGGTGATCTAGGGCGTTAGGATTTCCATCCTTCATCAATAAGGTGTTCGATTTGTTCAGTGACCACCAGGCCCTGTCCTTCCTCAATGCACAGAAGAAGGTTGCCCCTCGCCACACAAAGCGAACCTTAGGTGCTCTATAAACATTTGCTGATTAGCTTTACTCCATGCAAAAAAAAAAAAGATATTTTAATAAAAAAACTTGTATCGCGAATTTATGAACTGAATTGTTCTGAACTTGTCTGCCGAGAAGATTTCCTTCTGTTATGTACTTTTCTCTTGAAATTTTAATTACAGTCTTGTTTGCTTGAACTTTCTGAACGTGTTATCTAATTACTTTGTGCTTTGCCCTGCTGAAATATCTCTGAAAGTGGATTGCTGATTTTGAACCCCATCCACTGTTCCTTACCGTTTGCATTACCTGCTTAAATACTGAAGATTGTTGTTAATTGCATCCTGAATTTAGCTTGCCATTATGAACTCTCAACTGCATTTACTTACTAATAGTTGATCTGATAAGTTACCTTGTTATTGCTGAAGTTTATACTCTCTAACTGTGATAATAGAACTTTGACATCCTGCATTTAGTTAACTGCATGCTTTGTATTGTCGCAATACTATTACACTTGTCTTGTTCCCTATTATACCTATGCTATTTTTCTTCACCCTTGGGTGCCTAGTATACCTTATTCACCATGGTTGTTCGCATAAGGAACAACCAGCACACTGAAGAGCCTGAACCCAACTCAACCCAGATGGATATTGTCATCAGTATGTTTGCTAGCTTACAGGCCTCCATGAAGGATCTGAACCAGCGAGTAGGAGAATTAGAGAAGGCTGCGAATAACACTAACACACAACCCACCCCACCACCTGAACCATACCTTGGTGACCCAACTCAAACTCAGCCATTGAACCTTAGAAGGCCTCAAGAATGCCAATGGGGGGAGTGTTGGGGTATGCCCTTAAGGCTAATGTTTGAGGCCTTGGGATTGTAAAAGTATCATGTAATAAACTTTGATGTTTATAAAAGGCATGGTTGTTATTCAGGTTGTTACCTTGTCTGCTGTAATAAGTGTACTTCTGAATAATGTCTCTAAGCTGTTCAGCTGGGCTGACATGCTCTTTGTCCTTAGTCGAGATATCTTGGTGAACATGAGACAGCCTTGATATGATTGAGACTGATATGAGTGCTAATCTTATAGGATGCTTCGAGCATGGAATAAGATGTAGACTCATGGGTACATTGGATGTACTGGACAGACCCTACTCGGATATTCCATTGCTTGTCACAATGTGAATGATCCTTGTAAGCACTAAGTGGCACATGTCCTTTGACTTGAGATTACTTGTGTTTCTAAATGATGATTGTCATTGTTTTGAGGTAGTTCAATATCATTTGAAATATAATGATTATAGACTATCTTGGATGGTGAGCTTGAGTCAGGTTAGGGCACTTGTGATAGACATAGGATTGCCGTCTCCTTGTTTAAGGAGTGAGATGTTCTAAAGGGCCCCCCTATATGAGATGATTGAGATAGTGTATGGCCATACCCAGATGACTATGTGCATCTGATCTAATCATGCTCATCGTATTGGAGTTACAAGCTTGACATGCTTGTCCAATAAGAACATCCAGTGGCAAAGGATACATGCATGCCTCGTGAGTTTGATTCACACTTGTGCCATGGTTTGGGTGGAGTCTTGGAAGACTCTTTCCTTTATATCGGGAGACAGTGATGTGTTGCTAGATACCCCTCACTGATCGTGATAACGTAAGTTATCGTTACCGACATTTAAAGGAAACCCTTAGGGTCGCACAATTTGATGATATGGCTACTTAAGTCAGATCGTGTGGACTGAATTGTTCGAGTTCAGTTTAAAGGAGATTAAACTCTGATTGTAAGTGAGATCCAGTCTGATCATGTTTGATTGATTAGGGCTTGAGATCGGTAAGCTTCGATCGAGAGTGTGGATGCTAGATCGAAGAGATCAAGAGCATCAAAAGGATGAACGGTCAGATTTTGAACCTTAGGGTTTAATTTGGTCTGAACCGATTCTTGGGCTGATTTGGTTTGGTCATTGGACCAATTGAATTGAACCGGCTCACATGTGAGCGCTTGGTTCATTTGAGAGGAGAGCTATGCGTTTGGTTCACTTCATGTGAACGCATAACGCAAGCTTTGATGACTTGCCATTTATGGCATTTCGGTTTGACAATTGTGATGAATGTCTCCACATTCGATCACAAGTTTGGCTAACGCTTCTCTCCATCATCTTGCTCTCGACAACACACACCTTCTTGTGTGGTGAAAGTGACGAGAAGAAGGATCGGCCAAGAGTTCATCATCTCCTTCATGCAACAAGACCCCTTGAAGCTTTTGCTAGCACAAAGGTGAGAAGGGAGTAGTCTTTGTCTTCTTGTGTGCGCACCTTTTGGAGGAGATCAACCTTGTTTTCTTCTTCCAAGCCGCCATCTATCCATGGCTATGGTGAGATTATAACTTGATCTTAAGTTTAATTAAAGTTGATCATATAGCTATACCATTTGCGATCCTATGCAAACCCTAATTCCGCCCATGCAAAGTCTTATGTTGCGCATGCTTAGGGTTTCACCCCCCTTTTTAGGGACCCTTCAATTGGTATCAGAGCCTTAGGCTTTCGGTATAGTCTATATGGTTGCTTTGAAATGTTTGTGATCCATGCTTGTTGCGCTTACTTCATGCTTTGTTTACATAGTCATAGTTTGCGCTTGTATCATGCTAACATGAAGATTGCGCTTGTGTCATGGCTATGTATGCGCTCCCCCTTGAAGGGGACCCCCTAAAGTTTGCGCTCCCCCTTGAAGGGGACCCCCTTAGATCTAAGGGTTATCAACTTTGTTTGAATGTTTGCGCATGTTCTAAAAGTTTTCTAAAACTTACATCTTGCGCGCTTGATTAGATCTAAGGTGCCACTACATTAAACCCTTAGATGGGTTGATGGGGTTGAAGTCACCACTAGGTTAGATCCAAGTCTGATCAGACCATCTGACAGCTCAGATGGGTTGACCCGATAGCACCTATGCGCAAGCACAAGGTGGCTATAGGTTGACTGCATCTAGGGCGTGTAGCGAGGTCTGGTTGAGACAATTACTGAACACACTTGAGTTAGGCCCGGGGTCACACCCGCTTGCCAAAAACTCATGAGGGTTGTTCAGCCCTTGGCGCATGCATGGTTGACCATTAGGTCAACTCGGGTCAGTTAGGACTCGGTGCATGCAAGGGCAAAGGATCTAACTAGATGGATGAGTGGATCCCCATCAATGGACCATTGTAAGGTTGTAGGGCTCATAAGGAAATTAAATTGATACCATGGGGTTTTTCAAACTTTAATTTCTTGAATGGATCACATGTTGATTGAACCATATGCTTGTTTATTTAGTCTTATGTGGGTTGCCCAAATTGTGTGCTGTGCTGGGGCCTGCGTGCCTGGATTTAAAAAAAATTGTAAATTAATTTGTGATCTGCGAATCACATTGTACTTAATTTATAATATGATTGTTGACCTGCGAGTCAACCTTGTCTAGATAGATCAAATGTATTTTGATTAGACAAGAACAAAGGCACACATCCAAGAGGGGCATTCACCTGGTGGTGCACCTGAGGTGCTCTTGGCGCTAGGGCACTGGGTTGGACCAGATGAGATGCAATGAAGCTCAAGTGAAGACTTAAGTAAAATTAAGGTCTTACTAGGGTTCATGGGCTTTTACCACATAAGATCATGCTTTCTACTTATTGCTAATAATTAGAATTGCATGTTTAAATGTATCTTCTGCTATAGCCATAGGACATGCCTGATAGTAAGAAGATAAAAGACCGTTAAAATCCAACGCTAACATATCAAGCTCGTAAGCCTTCTGACGCGAAACCTCACCTTTCTGACTATCGTTGGAGCCGTGTTGAACCCACTCAGTGGGCACGTCCATCTATCTTCAGACGGTGCTGGATTTCACCTGCGTGTTACAGAGTTGGGATTTATCCCCTCTCGTTGCTCAGCATAGCACGTGGTGGTCCAGGGAGTAGGTCAGGTCAGCTTGACCATGTAGACTACATATGTGGCGCATATGGTAGCACATGGAGGCAGCCATCTCTGGGATCAGAGACTGTGTTGTACCAACTCAGTTGGCACAGTCTGCTGGATTGCCAAGATGAAGGGGAATCGCACGGGTTGGCGATTGGCTAGGACAGCCTACCAGAAACTAGTGCTTGTCATCTCTGTGCATCTTATCTCGCCTGAGCGGGACGCGGAGACCAAGTATGAAATTTGGATCCCATCTCACTAAAAGAGTGTTACTCTTTCGGACTGTTTACTGGATTTTTCAGTCAGACAAAATAGTGAGAAAAGAATCTTTCTTAAGTCCTGGATTGATTCTGAACATTGATACTGACCTTGCTGTTCTTGCTTGTTGTAGATTCCTGCAGCAACGAACACCATGAGCTTCAATGTGCGATCCCTACTGGAAAGGGAGAAGTTTGCTGGGCCGAACTTCTCTGACTGGTTCGGACACCTTAAGATTGTTCTTAAGGCAGAGAGGAAACTGTATGTCCTCGAGACGGCGATACCGCCGCAGCCCGCTCCGAACGCCGCAAGGGCGGTTCGGGATGCCTACGAAAAGCACGTCAATGATAGCATTGATGTCGCTTGCCTGATGCTAGCGTCTATGACGCCACCGCTGCAGCGTCAGCATGAGGATATGTCGGCTATAGAAATTATAGCGAACCTCAAGATGCTGTATGCTGCACAGGCGAGGACTGAGCGCTATAATCTGACGAAGCTCTTCTTTCAGAGCAAACTGGCTGAGGGGAGCCCAGTGGGAGCTCACGTGCTCAAGATGATTGGGCACAAGGAGGCTCTGGAGAAACTGGGGCATACCATCAACCAAGAGCTTGCTGTGGACATTATTCTGCAATCTCTCCCGCCTTCTTTCGATGCGTTCATCATTAACTTTAATATGAACAAAATCGATTGTACGCCGGCAGAGCTGCTGAATATGCTCTTGACAACTGAGGAAACTCTGAAGGGTAAGCCTTCAACCTCTGTCTTGATGGTTCCTTCTAGGAACAAGAAGAAGGGGAAGAAGGGCAAGGCCCCTGTCAAGAATTACAGCAAGGCCCTGAAACAGAAGGTGAAGCGGTCGAAGGATAACAGGTGTTTCCACTGTGGCCAGCTGGGTCACTGGAAAAGGGACTGTAAAGCGCTCCAAGGAGATAAGAGGGGAAGCATTGCTTCTGGCTCAGGTATATACGTGACGGAAGTCATGGTTTCATCTTCTTCTATATCATGGGTGTTGGACACTGCATGTGGAGTTCACATTTGTTCAAATGTGCAGGAACTCAAGAGAAGAAGGCAGGTGGGACAGCATGAGGTAGACCTACGAGTTGGAAACGGGGCACGGGTTGCTGCTGTTGCTGTGGGAGACTATTTCATTACTTTACCATCTGGCATTGTATTAGAATTAAACAATTGTTATTTTGTACCCAGTATTACCAAGAATATTATCTCTATTCCTGCTCTTGTCAGGAAAGGATTTGCCTTTGAATGCAATATTTCAAAGTGTGTTTTGTCTCATGATAATATTGTGTATGCGACTGGTTCAATTAACAATGGGTTGTACATGTTGGACATGGAAAATTCTATACAAAACATTGATAATAAGAAAGCCAAGTATGCTGATGACAGCACCTTGCTATGGCATAGTCGTTTAGGCCATATAAACGAGAAGCGCATTAAGCGGTTGCATGAACATGGACTGCTGGGATCATTCTCCTATGGGGAGATTGATACATGCAAAGCTTGTTTGATGGGTAAAATGACGAACTCACCTTTTTCAAACAAAGGTCAAAGGACTTCAGGTTTACTGGACCTTATACACAGTGATGTGTGTGGGCCTTTTGGTAAACATGCCAGAGGTGGCTATCAGTACTTCATTACCTTTACTGATGATTTCAGTAGGTATGGGTATGTCTATTTAATGAGACATAAAAGTGAATCTTTTGACAAGTTCAAAGAGTTCAAAAATGAAGTACAAAATCAGTTAGGCCGAAATATCAAGGCACTTCGCTCTGATCGAGGTGGTGAATACCTGAGTCATGCATTTACTGACTATCTGAAGGAGTGTGGGATTATCTCACAGCTCACTCCGCCAGGAACACCGCAATGGAATGGTGTGTCCGAGAGGAGAAATAGAACGCTACTTGATATGGTTCGTTCTATGATGAGTCAGGCCACTCTTCCATACTCCTTTTGGGGTTTTGCACTGGAAACAGCTGCAAAGGTACTAAACCGAGTGCCATCCAAAGCAGTTTCAAAGACGCCATATGAGTTATGGTATGGGAAACAGCCTAGCTTGACATTTATCAGGATCTGGGGTTGCGAGGCTTATGTCAAAAAGCTCGCCTCTGGGAAACTAGAGAGCAGATCTGAGAAATGTATCTTTGTCGGTTACCCTAAGGAAACTAAGGGTTATTATTTCTACGATCCCAAAGAGAACAAGGTTTTTGTTGCTCGGACGGCCATATTTCTTGAGAAGGAGTTTCTTCTGCAAGAGGCCAGTGGGAGAGAAATAAAGCTGGATGAGATTCCAGAGGAAGGACAAAGTAGTCAAGCAGAGTTGGATGTGCCTGAGCCAGTAGATCAGGTTACTGAACAACCTGAGGCTCAGATATCACGGGAACCGCGAAGATCGGGTAGGATCCGTCGACAGCCTGAGTGCTATGACGGAGTCTACATCATTGATAATGATGAACCCCTCACTTATGCGGATGCGGTCAGTGGACCGGAGTCAGCTAGATGGCTTGAAGCTATGCGAGCCGAGATGGACTCCATGTCAGATAACCAAGTCTGGGATTTGGTTGATCCGCCTCCGGGAGTAATCCCTATAGGCTGTAAATGGATCTTCAAGAAGAAGATTGACATGGATGGTAACGTAGTTACCTATAAAGGCAGGCTAGTTGCGAAAGGTTTCAAACAAATCTACGGGATAGATTATGATGAAACTTTCTCACCTGTAGCCATGTTTAAGTCTATTCGGATTCTTTTTGCGATAGCAGCATATTACGACTATGAGATCTGGCAAATGGATGTGAAGACAGCTTTCCTTAATGGAAATCTGGATGAGGATGTGTATATGACACAACCGGAAGGTTTCACTAATCCATCAGATCGTCATAAAATATGCAAGTTAAAGAAGTCCCTTTATGGACTTAAACAAGCATCAAGAAGCTGGAACATTCGTTTTGATGAATCAATCTCTGAGTTTGGTTTCATCAAGAACGAGGATGACCCGTGTGTATATAAGAGGTTTAGTGGGAGCGTGATTACATTCCTAATCCTCTACGTCGATGATATCTTAATCATTGGAAATGATATTCCTGAACTGCATGCTGTTAAAGCATGGTTAGGAAAATGTTTCCAGATGAAAGATCTAGGAGAAGCAGCCTATGTATTAGGTGTGAAGATCTACCGGGATAGATCTAAGAGGCTTCTCGGGCTGTGCCAGAGTACTTACATCGATAAAGTCCTGGAGAGATTCCATTTAGAGAATTCTAAACGTGGATATCTTCCAGTCAGACATGGTCTGAATCTTTCGAAGAGTCAGTGTCCACAAACACAGACTGAGAAAGATGAAATGGACAATACGCCTTATGCTTCGGCTATTGGGTCCATAATGTATGCGATGTTGTGTACTCGCCCAGACGTCGCTTACGGGTTAAGCGTGACCAGTCGATTCCAAAGTAATCCAGGTATGGCGCACTGGATTGCAGTCAAGAACATCTTAAAATATCTGCGGAGGACCAAAGATATGTTCTTGATATATGGTGGTCAGGAAGAACTCAGTATAGAGGGATATACTGACGCTTCGTTCCAGTCGGACCAGGATGATTTCCGATCGCAATCAGGCTATGTTTTTAGCTTGAATGGTGGAGCAGTGGTGTGGAAAAGCTTCAAACAGTCAACTGTTGCTGATTCCACAACAGAAGCCGAGTATGTTGCAGCCTCGGAAGCATCTAAGGAGGCAGTGTGGATTCGTAAGTTCGTGAGAGAACTTGGTGTCGTTCCTTCGAGTGCAGATCCTTTGGTTATCTTTTGTGATAACACTGGAGCAATCGCACAAGCAAAGGAACCACGGTCGCACCAGAAGTCCAAGCACATACAGAGACGGTTTCACTTGATCCGGGAGATCATTGATCGTGGCGAGATCAAGATTTGCAAGGTTCATACAGATGACAATCTGGCAGACCCGCTTACCAAGCCTCTGGCGCAGCAGAAGCATGAGAAGCACTGTAATAATATGGGTTTGAGATTTCTCAACCATTAGATTAAGTGCAAGTGGGAGATTGTTGGGGTATGCCCTTGATGGAACCCCTAATCTAAGGGGGGAGAAACCCTAAACATGCGCATCTAGCATGCATAGCGGAAAAAGGGCTTCAAGTAGATCGCATATGAACTATATGTTAACTTAATTCAACTTAAGATCAAGTTTTGATCTTACCAATGCCATGGATTGGGTGGCGGCTTGGAATGAGAGAGAGCAAGCGAGATCTCCTCCAAAGAATACACACACCAAGTGATGAAGGCTTCCAACTTGCGCAACTTTGTGCTAGCAAAATGCCAAGTTATCCTTCTCGAGTGGTAGGGATCAAGATGATGCTTTGGCCGGTTCTCCTCTTGTCGTCCACACCAAGCTTCTCTCAAGTCTCGCCGAGCAAGAGCAAAACGCAAGGAGACAAGAGATCAATCAATTCAAGCCGTTTTGGCGTTTCAAGGAGACATGCGCTCAATGACTTTCCAAATTTGGAAACTCCATTAAGCCATGCGTTCTCCTCTTCAAGCAAACCGCCCAAAACGCTTATGGATCGAACCATGGGTTCACCCATGTAAACCGGTTCAATCCAAATTGGTCCAAACCAATTTGGTTCAAAGACCAAACCAAAGCAATCGGTCTAGATCAACCAAACCCTAAGGTTTCCAATCCAACCGTTCATCTCATGATGCTCTTGATCTTACCGATCTAGCATCAATACTCTCGATCGAAGCTTACCGATCTCAAGCCCTAATCAATCAAACATGATCAGGCTAGATCTCACTTACAATCAGAGTCTATACCCCTTTAAACTGAACTCAAATAATTCAGTCCACACGATCTGACTCAAAGAAAGCCATATCACCAAATTGTGTGACCCTGAGGGTTTCCTTTAAACGTCGGTAACGATAACTTACGTTATCACGACCAGTGAGGGGTATCTAGCAACACATCACTGTCTCCCGATATAAAGGAAAGAGTCTTCCAAGACTCCACCCAAACCATAGCATAAGTGTGAATCAACTCACTTGGCATACATGATTCCTTTGCCACTGGATGTTCTTATTGGACAAGCTTGTCAAGCCTGTAACTCCAATACGATGAGCATGATTAGATCAGATGAACATAGTCATCTGGGTATGGCCATACACTTCCTCAATCATCTCATATAGGGGGGCCCTTTAGAACATCACACTCCTTAAACAAGGAGACGGCAATCCTATGTCTATCACTAGTGCCCTAACCTGATTCAAGCTCATCATCCAAGATAGTCTATAATCATTATGTTTCAAATGATATTAAACTACCTCAAAACAATGACAATCATCATTTAGAAACACAAGTGATCTCAAGTCAAAGGACATGTGCCACTTAGTGCTTACAAGGATCATTCACATTGTGACAAGCAATGGAATATCCTAGTAGGGTCTGTCCAGTACATCCAATGTACCCATGAGTCTACATCTTATTCCATGCTCGAAGCATCCTATAAGATTAGCACTCATATTAGTCTCAATCATATCAAGGCTGTCTCATGTTCACCAAGATATCTCGACTAAGGACTTATAACCTGTCAGCCTAGCTGAACAGCTTTGAGACATTATTCAGAAGTACACTTATTACAGCAGACAAGGTAACAACCTGAATAACAACCATGCCTTTATAAACATAAGAGTTTATTACATGATACTTTTACAATCCCAAAGGCCTCAAACATTAGCCTTAAGGGCATACCCCAACAATCTCCCACTTGCACTTAATCTAATGGTTGAGAAATCTCAAACCCATATTATTACAGTGCTTCTCATGCTTCTGCTGCGCCAGAGGCTTGGTAAGCGGGTCTGCCAGATTGTCATCTGTATGAACCTTGCAAATTTTGATCTCGCCACGATCAATGATCTCCCGGATCAAGTGAAACCGTCTCTGTATGTGCTTGGACTTCTGGTGCGACCGTGGTTCCTTTGCTTGTGCGATTGCTCCAGTGTTATCACAGAAGATAACCAAAGGATCGGCACTCGAAGGAACGACACCAAGTTCTCTCACGAACTTACGAATCCACACTGCCTCCTTGGATGCTTCCGAGGCTGCAACATACTCGGCTTCTGTTGTGGAATCAGCAACAGTTGACTATTTGAAGCTCTTCCACACCACTGCTCCACCATTCAAGCTAAAAACATAGCCTGATTGCGATCGGAAATCATCCTGGTCCGACTGGAACGAAGCGTCAGTATATCCCTCTATACTGAGTTCTTCCTGACCACCATATATCAAGAACATATCTTTGGTCCTCCGCAGATATTTCAAGATGTTCTTGACCGCAATCCAGTGCGCCAATCCTGGATTACTTTGGAATCGACTGGTCACGCTTAACCCGTAAGCGACGTCTGGGCGAGTACACAACATCGCATACATAATGGACCCAATAGCCGAAGCATAAGGCGTATTGTCCATTTCATCTTTCTCAGTCTGTGTTTGTGGACACTGACTCTTTGAAAAATTCAGACCATGTCTGACTGGAAGATATCCACGTTTAGAATTCTCTAAATGAAATCTCTCCAGGACCTTATCGATGTAAGTACTCTGGCACAGCCCGAGAAGCCTCTTAGATCTATCCCGGTAGATCTTCACACCTAATACATAGGCTGCTTCTCCTAGATCTTTCATCTGGAAACATTTTCCTAACCATGCCATAACAGCATGCAGTTCAGGAATATCATTTCCAATGATTAAGATATCATCGACGTAGAGGATTAGGAATGTAATCACGCTCCCACTAAACCTCTTATATACACACGGGTCATCCTCGTTCTTGATGAAACCAAACTCAGAGATTGATTCATCAAAACGAATGTTCCAGCTCCTTGATGCTTGTTTCAGTCCATAAATGGACTTCTTTAACTTGCATATTTTATGACGATCTGCTGGATTAGTGAAACCTTCCGGTTGTGTCATATACACATCCTCATCCAGATTTCCATTAAGGAAAGCTGTCTTCACATCCATTTGCCAGATCTCATAGTCGTAATATGCTGCTATCGCGAAAAGAATCCGAATAGACTTAAACATGGCTACAGGTGAGAAAGTTTCATCATAATCTATCCCGTAGATTTGTTTGAAACCTTTCGCAACTAGCCTGCCTTTATAGGTAACCACGTTACCATCCATGTCAATCTTCTTCTTGAAGATCCATTTACAGCCTATAGGGATTACTCCCGGAGGCGGATCAATCAAATCCCAGACTTGATTATCTGACATGGAGTCCATCTCGGCTCGCATAGCATCAAGCCATCTAGCTGACTCCGGTCCACTGACCGCATCCACATAAGTTAGGGGTTCATCATTATCAATGATGTAGACTCCGTCATAGCGCTCAGGCTGTCGACGGATCCTACCCGATCTTCGCGGTTCCCGTGATATCTGAGCCTCAGGTTGTTCAATAACCTGATCTACCGGCTCAGGCTCATCCATCTGTGCTTGACTACTTTGTCCTTCTTCTGGAATCTCATCCAGCTTTATTTCTCTCCCACTGGCCTCTTGCAGAAGAAATTCCTTCTCAAGAAATATGGCCGTCCGAGCAACAAATACCTTGTTCTCCTTGGGATCAAAGAAATAATAACCCTTAGTTTCCTTAGGGTAACCGACAAAGATACATTTGTCAGATCTGCTCTCTAGTTTCCCAGAGGCGAGCTTTTTGACATAAGCCTCGCAACCCCAGATCCTGATAAATGTCAAGCTAGGCTGTTTCCCATACCATAACTCATATGGCGTCTTTGAAACTGCCTTGGATGGCACTCGGTTTAGTACCTTTGCAGCTGTTTCCAGTGCAAAACCCCAAAAGGAATATGGAAGAGTAGCCTGACTCATCATAGAACGAACCATATCAAGTAGCGTTCTATTTCTCCTCTCGGACACACCATTCCATTGCGGTGTTCCTGGTGGAGTGAGCTGTGAGATAATCCCACACTCCTTCAGATAGTCAGTAAACGTATGACTCAGGTATTCTCCACCTCGATCAGAACGAAGTGCCTTGATATTTCTGCCTAACTGATTTTGTACTTCATTTTTGAACTCTTTGAACTTGTCAAAAGATTCACTTTTATGTCTCATTAAATAGACATACCCATACCTACTGAAATCATCAGTAAAGGTAATGAAGTACTGATAGCCACCTCTGGCGTATTTACTAAAAGGCCCACACACATCACTGTGTATAAGGTCAAGTAAACCTGAAGTCCTTTGACCTTTGTGAGGAAAAGGTGACTTCGTCATTTTACCCATCAAACAAGCCTTGCATGTATCAATCTCCTCATAGGAGAATGATCCCAGCAGTCCATGTTCATGCAACCGCTTAATGCGCTTCTCGTTTATATGGCCTAAACGACTATGCCAAAGCAAGGTGCTGTCATCAGCATACTTGGCTTTCTTATTATCAATATTTTGTATAGAATTTTCCATGTCCAACATGTATAACCCATTGTTAATTGAACCAGTCGCATACACAATATTATCATGAGATAAAACACACTTTGAAATATTGCATTCAAAGGCAAATCCTTTCCTGACAAGAGCAGGAATAGAGATAATATTCTTTGTGATACTTGGTACAAAATAACAATTGTTTAATTCTAATACAATGCCAGATGGTAAAGAAATGAAATAGTCTCCTACAGCAACAGCAGCAACCCGTGCCCCGTTTCCAACTCGTAGGTCTACCTCATGCTGTCCCACCTGCCTTCTTCTCTTGAGTTCCTGCACATTTGAACAAATGTGAACTCCACATGCAGTGTCCAACACCCATGATATAGAAGAAGATGAAACCATGACTTCCGTCACGTATATACCTGAGCCAGAAGCGATGCTTCCCCTCTTATCTCCTTGGAGCGCTTTACAGTCCTTTTTCCAGTGACCCAGCTGGCCACAGTGGAAACACCTGTTATCCTTCGACCGCTTCACCTTCTGTTTCAGGGCCTTGCTGTAATTCTTGACAGGGGCCCTGCCCTTCTTCCCCTTCTTCTTGTTCCTAGAAGGAACCATCAAGACAGAGGTTGAAGGCTTACCCTTCAGAGTTTCCTCAGTGGTCAAGAGCATATTCAGCAGCTCTGCCGGCGTACAATCGATCTTGTTCATATTAAAGTTAATAATGAACGCATCGAAAGAGGGCGGAAGAGACTGCAGAATAATGTCCACAGCAAGCTCCTGGTTGATGGTATGCCCCAGTTTCTCCAGAGCCTCCTTGTGCCCAATCATCTTGAGCACGTGAGCTCCCACTGGGCTCCCCTCAGCCAGTTTGCTCTGAAAGAAGAGCTTCGTCAGATTATAGCGCTCAGTCCTCGCCTGTGCAGCATACAGCATCTTGAGGTTCGCTATAATTTCTATAGCCGACATATCCTCATGCTGACGCTGCAGCGGTGGCGTCATAGACGCTAGCATCAGGCAAGCGACATCAATGCTATCATTGACGTGCTTTTCGTAGGCATCCCGAACCGCCCTTGCGGCGTTCGGAGCGGGCTGCGGCGGTATCGCCGTCTCGAGGACATACAGTTTCCTCTCTGCCTTAAGAACAATCTTAAGGTGTCCGAACCAGTCAGAGAAGTTCGGCCCAGCAAACTTCTCCCTTTCCAGTAGGGATCGCACATTGAAGCTCATGGTGTTCGTTGCTGCAGGAATCTACAACAAGCAAGAACAGCAAGGTCAGTATCAATGTTCAGAATCAATCCAGGACTTAAGAAAGATTCTTTTCTCACTATTTTGTCTGACTGAAAAATCCAGTAAACAGTCCGAAAGAGTAACACTCTTTTAGTGAGATGGGATCCAGATTTCATACTTGGTCTCCGCGTCCCGCTCAGGCGAGATAAGATGCACAGAGATGACAAGCACTAATTTCTGGTAGGCTGTCCCAGCCAATCGCCAACCCGTGCGATTCCCCTTCATCTTGGCAATCCAGCAGACTGTGCCAACTGAGTTGGTACAACACAGTCTCTGATCCCAGAGATGGCTGCCTCCATGTGCTACCATATGCGCCACATATGTAGCCAACATGGTCAAGCTGACCTGACCTACTCCCTGGACCACCACGTGCTATGCTGAGCAACGAGAGGGGATAAATCCCAACTCTGTAACACGCAGGTGTAATCCAGCACCGTCTGAAGATAGATGGACGTGCCCACTGAGTGGGTTCAACACGGCTCCAACGATAATCAGAAAGGTGAGGTTTCGCGTCAGAAGGCTTACGAGCTTGATATGTTAGCGTTGGATTTTAACGGTCTTTTATCTTCTTACTATCAGGCATATCCTATGGCTATAGCAGAAGATAAACTTTAAACATGCAATTCTAATTATAAGCAATAAGTAGACAGCATGATCTTATGTGGTAAAAGCCCATGAACCCTAGTAAGACCTTAATTTTACTTAAGTCTTCACTTGAGCTTCATTGCATCTCATCTGGTCCAACCCAGTGCCCTAGCGCCAAGAGCACCTCAGGGGCACCACCAGGTGAATGCCCCTTTGGGATGTGTGCATTTGTACTCTTGTCTAATCAAAGTACATTTGATCTATCTAGACAAGGTTGACTCGCAGGTCAACAATACATTTCATAAATTAAAACAATGTGATTCGCAGATCACAAAAATTAACTTATAATTTACCAGGCACGCAGGCCCCAGCACAGCACACAATATGGGCAACCCACATAAGACTAAATAAACAAGCATATGGTTCAATCAACATGTGATCCATTCAAGAAATTAAATTTTTGAAAAACCCCATGGCATCAATTTAATTTCCTTATGAGCCCTACAACCTTACAATGGTCCATTGATGGGGATCCACTCATCCATCTAGTTAGATCCTTTGCCCTTGCATGCACCGAGTCCTAACTGACCCGAGTTGACCTAATGGTCAACCATGCATGCGCCAAGGGCTGAACCACCCTCATGAGTTTTGGCAAGCGGGTGTGACCCCGGGCCTAACTCAAGTGTGTTCAGTAATTGTCTCAACCAGACCTCGCTACACGCCGTTGATGCAGTCAACCTATAGCCACCTCGTGCTTGCGCACAGGTGCTATCTGGTCGACCCATCTAGGCTGTCAGATGGTCTGATCAGACTTGGATCTAACCTAGTGGTGACTTCAACCCCATCAACCCATCTAAGGGTTTAATGTAGTGGCACCTTAGATCTAATCAAGCGCACAAGATGTAAGTTTTAGAAAACTTTTAGAACATGCGCAAATAAACAAACAACATGCTTGATAACCCTTAGATCTAAGGGGGTCCCCTTCAAGGGGGAGCGCATACTTAAGGGGGTCCCCTTCAAGGGGGAGCGCAAACTACATGTCAACATATGATACAAGCGCAACCTTCATGCAGCCATGATACAAGCGCAACCATCATGTAACCAAAGTAAGCGCAACCATCATGTAACCAAGTAAGCGCAACCAACATGGATCACAAAATCGTAAAGCAATCATATAGATCATATGGAGAGCCTAGCTCTGATACCAATTCATGGAACCCCTAATCTAAGGGGGGAGAAACCCTAAACATGCGCATCTAGCATGCATAGCGGAAAAAGGGCTTCAAGTAGATCGCATATGAACTATATGTTAACTTAATTCAACTTAAGATCAAGTTTTGATCTTACCAATGCCATGGATTGGGTGGCGGCTTGGAATGAGAGAGAGCAAGCGAGATCTCCTCCAAAGAATACACACACCAAGTGATGAAGGCTTCCAACTTGCGCAACTTTGTGCTAGCAAAATGCCAAGTTATCCTTCTCGAGTGGTAGGGATCAAGATGATGCTTTGGCCGGTTCTCCTCTTGTCGTCCACACCAAGCTTCTCTCAAGTCTCGCCGAGCAAGAGCAAAACGCAAGGAGACAAGAGATCAATCAATTCAAGCCGTTTTGGCGTTTCAAGGAGACATGCGCTCAATGACTTTCCAAATTTGGAAACTCCATTAAGCCATGCGTTCTCCTCTTCAAGCAAACCGCCCAAAACGCTTATGGATCGAACCATGGGTTCACCCATGTAAACCGGTTCAATCCAAATTGGTCCAAACCAATTTGGTTCAAAGACCAAACCAAAGCAATCGGTCTAGATCAACCAAACCCTAAGGTTTCCAATCCAACCGTTCATCTCATGATGCTCTTGATCTTACCGATCTAGCATCAATACTCTCGATCGAAGCTTACCGATCTCAAGCCCTAATCAATCAAACATGATCAGGCTAGATCTCACTTACAATCAGAGTCTATACCCCTTTAAACTGAACTCAAATAATTCAGTCCACACGATCTGACTCAAAGAAAGCCATATCACCAAATTGTGTGACCCTGAGGGTTTCCTTTAAACGTCGGTAACGATAACTTACGTTATCACGACCAGTGAGGGGTATCTAGCAACACATCACTGTCTCCCGATATAAAGGAAAGAGTCTTCCAAGACTCCACCCAAACCATAGCATAAGTGTGAATCAACTCACTTGGCATACATGATTCCTTTGCCACAGGATGTTCTTATTGGACAAGCTTGTCAAGCCTGTAACTCCAATACGATGAGCATGATTAGATCAGATGAACATAGTCATCTGGGTATGGCCATACACTTCCTCAATCATCTCATATAGGGGGGCCCTTTAGAACATCACACTCCTTAAACAAGGAGACGGCAATCCTATGTCTATCACTAGTGCCCTAACCTGATTCAAGCTCATCATCCAAGATAGTCTATAATCATTATGTTTCAAATGATATTGAACTACCTCAAAACAATGACAATCATCATTTAGAAACACAAGTGATCTCAAGTCAAAGGACATGTGCCACTTAGTGCTTACAAGGATCATTCACATTGTGACAAGCAATGGAATATCCTAGTAGGGTCTGTCCAGTACATCCAATGTACCCATGAGTCTACATCTTATTCCATGCTCGAAGCATCCTATAAGATTAGCACTCATATCAATCTCAATCATATCAAGGCTGTCTCATGTTCACCAAGATATCTCGACTAAGGACTTATAACCTGTCAGCCTAGCTGAACAGCTTTGAGACATTATTCAGAAGTACACTTATTACAGCAGACAAGGTAACAACCTGAATAACAACCATGCCTTTATAAACATAAGAGTTTATTACATGATACTTTTACAATCCCAAAGGCCTCAAACATTAGCCTTAAGGGCATACCCCAACAGCCCTTAAGGCTAATGTTTGAGGCCTTGGGATTGTAAAAGTATCATGTAATAAACTTTGATGTTTATAAAAGGCATGGTTGTTATTCAGGTTGTTACCTTGTCTGCTGTAATAAGTGTACTTCTGAATAATGTCTCTAAGCTGTTCAGCTGGGCTGACATGCTCTTTGTCCTTAGTCGAGATATCTTGGTGAACATGAGACAGCCTTGATATGATTGAGACTGATATGAGTGCTAATCTTATAGGATGCTTCGAGCATGGAATAAGATGTAGACTCATGGGTACATTGGATGTACTGGACAGACCCTACTCGGATATTCCATTGCTTGTCACAATGTGAATGATCCTTGTAAGCACTAAGTGGCACATGTCCTTTGACTTGAGATTACTTGTGTTTCTAAATGATGATTGTCATTGTTTTGAGGTAGTTCAATATCATTTGAAATATAATGATTATAGACTATCTTGGATGGTGAGCTTGAGTCAGGTTAGGGCACTTGTGATAGACATAGGATTGCTGTCTCCTTGTTTAAGGAGTGAGATGTTCTAAAGGGCCCCCCTATATGAGATGATTGAGATAGTGTATGGCCATACCCAGATGACTATGTGCATCTGATCTAATCATGCTCATCGTATTGGAGTTACAAGCTTGACATGCTTGTCCAATAAGAACATCCAGTGGCAAAGGATACATGCATGCCTCGTGAGTTTGATTCACACTTGTGCCATGGTTTGGGTGGAGTCTTGGAAGACTCTTTCCTTTATATCGGGAGACAGTGATGTGTTGCTAGATACCCCTCACTGATCGTGATAACGTAAGTTATCATTACCGACATTTAAAGGAAACCCTTAGGGTCGCACAATTTGATGATATGGCTACTTAAGTCAGATCGTGTGGACTGAATTGTTCGAGTTCAGTTTAAAGGAGATTAAACTCTGATTGTAAGTGAGATCCAGTCTGATCATGTTTGATTGATTAGGGCTTGAGATCGGTAAGCTTCGATCGAGAGTGTGGATGCTAGATCGAAGAGATCAAGAGCATCAAAAGGATGAACGGTCAGATTTTGAACCTTAGGGTTTAATTTGGTCTGAACCGATTCTTGGGCTGATTTGGTTTGGTCATTGGACCAATTGAATTGAACCGGCTCACATGTGAGCGCTTGGTTCATTTGAGAGGAGAGCTATGCGTTTGGTTCACTTCATGTGAACGCATAACGCAAGCTTTGATGACTTGCCATTTATGGCATTTCGGTTTGACAATTGTGATGAATGTCTCCACATTCGATCACAAGTTTGGCTAACGCTTCTCTCCATCATCTTGCTCTCGACAACACACACCTTCTTGTGTGGTGAAAGTGACGAGAAGAAGGATCGGCCAAGAGTTCATCATCTCCTTCATGCAACAAGACCCCTTGAAGCTTTTGCTAGCACAAAGGTGAGAAGGGAGTAGTCTTTGTCTTCTTGTGTGCGCACCTTTTGGAGGAGATCAACCTTGTTTTCTTCTTCCAAGCCGCCATCTATCCATGGCTATGGTGAGATTATAACTTGATCTTAAGTTTAATTAAAGTTGATCATATAGCTATACCATTTGCGATCCTATGCAAACCCTAATTCCGCCCATGCAAAGTCTTATGTTGCGCATGCTTAGGGTTTCACCCCCCTTTTTAGGGACCCTTCAGGGAGGGTACTAGCCGAAACCCACAGGACCCTAGGGACAGCCCAAGACCTGATTTGGAAGCTATTCCTGAAGTTAGGGGTGGCCACCAAAAGAATCAGCCCTATGCACATAATAGATACTCTCTAGGGGACCTACCCCATAGGACCAACACCCATTACCGTGAGGAGGAAGACATATATCGAAACCTTAGACTCACCACTCCCATCTTTGAAACCAACCTAGATACCCAAACCTTTCTAGAATGGCAAACTCAAGTAGAAAACTACTTCATATGGAGCCGGGTACCCGAACATGGTAAGGTCCAATGTGTCAAATTCTTGTTAAGAGGTTCAGCCCAAATGTACTAGAACAGCATAGAGCTCAAGTTAGCTAGAAGTGGCCTCCCTCCCATCACCACTTGGGAAGAGATGAAGTGGAAGCTAAGGGAAAAATATGTTTCTCCTAACTATAGGCAGAAACTATATGACCAACTCACTAGGCTTACCCAAGGTAGCAATTCGGTAGCTGAATACAATAGGAAGTTTGAGAATTACTTAGGTGTGATTTGAATGAAGAGCCTTGGTTATCTCTAAATCGGTATAAAGGTGGGCTTAGGGCTGATATCAAGAGGGTGTTTATCCACCATAGATGTGAAACCCTAGCTAATGCCTATCAGCTTGCTATGGAGCTTGAGTATGATCTACAACAACAGTTTAGGTTTCCTACACCTAAGCCTAATTCCATGAACCCTATTAGCAAACCAAGTATCCCTGCCTCCTCCTCTAAGGTGCCGACCGATGAGGGAAGTCATAGAGACAATAGAACTCCTGCCCCAGCCAATAAGGTGACTTGTTTTAGTTGCTCCCAGCCCGGTCATCTCTATAGGAACTGTCCCAAGAAAGCCCTATTGATAGAAGAGTCAGTGGAAGAAGTGGGGGATGAGAATCCTACTATGAATGAATTTGAACACCATCTTTATCATCCCGAGTACAATAGCGAGGAAGAACCTCCCCAACTTACAATGGTAGTGAGATGCAATTACATCAAAGAAGTACCTACCGAAGATTGGAGAAGGACTAGCTTGTTTTACACCTACACCCAATGCAATGGTAAAGTTTGTAAACTTGTGGTGGATAGTGGTAGTAGTCTTAATGTGATATCTAAGCAAGCTGTGATCCGATTTGGGCTAACCCAGGAAAGAAATCCTAAACCTTATAACATCTCATGGGTAGATCAAACCAGCATCCTAGTTGTTGGGAAACCCCCGGGGACATTTTACAATTTTCAGAGTAATTCACATACATATGTACATTGCACAGCGGAAGAATGTCCCCGAAACAGGCCGGTCCCAAAAACCCAGTGAAGATCGCAAGCAAGGGAGTCGACACGATGAGTTAGGAAAAACCTTAAGAGCGATTGGAGTGATGCCGACGTAGGCGCCCAAGTGTGCGCCCTCTACAGTCTGACACACACGGATCTCTTGAGTTCTCTTCTTCCTGTTGGGGTATGCCCTTAAGGCTAATGTTTGAGGCCTTGGGATTGTATAAGTATCATGTAATAAACTCTTATGTTTATAAAGGCATGGTTATTATTCAGGTTGTTACCTTGTCTGCATCAATAAGTGTACTTCTGAATAATGTCTCAAAGCTGTTCAGCTAGGCTGACAGGCTATATGTCCTTAGTCGAGATATCTTGGTGAACATGAGACAGCCTTGATATGATTGAGACTAATATGGGTGCTAATCTTATAGGATGCTTCGAGCATGGAATAAGATGTAGACTCATGGGTACATTGGATGTACTGGACAGACCCTACTGGGATATTCCATTGCTTGTCACAATGTGAATGATCCTTGTAAGCACTAAGTGGCACATGTCCTTTGACTTGAGATCACTTGTGTTTCTAAATGATGATTGTCATTGTTTTGAGGTAGTTCAATATCATTTGAAACATAATGATTATAGACTATCTTGGATGGTGAGCTTGAGTCAGGTTAGGGCACTTGTGATAGATAAAGGATTGCCGTCTCCTTGTTCAAGGAGTGTGATGTTCTAAAGGGCCCCCCCTTGTATGAGAAGATTGAGATAGTGTATGGCCATACCCAGATGACTGTGTTCATCTGATCTAATCATGCTCATCGTATTGGAGTTACAGGCTTGACATGCTTGTCCAATAAGAACATCCAGTGGCAAAGGAAACATGCATGCCTCGTGAGTTTGATTCACACTTGTGCCATGGTTTGGGTGAAGTCTTGGAAGACTCTTTCCTTTATATCGGGAGACAGTGATGTGTTGCTAGATACCCCTCACTGATCGTGATAACGAAAGTTATCGTTACCGACATTTAAAGGAAACCCTTAGGGTCGCACAATTTGGTGATATGGCTTGCTTAAGTCAGATCGTGTGGACTGAATTGTTTCGGTTCAGTTTAAAGGGATTTAATCTCTGATTGTAAGTGAGATCTGGTCTGATCATGTTTGATTGATTAGGGCTTTAGATCGGTAAGCTTCGATCGAGAGAGATGATGCTAGATCGAAGCGATCAGAAGCGTCAGATGATGAATGGTCAGATCTAGGACTTTGGGGTCTAATTTGATCTAGACTTAATGCTTGGGCTGATTTGGTTTCGCTATTGAACCAAGGGTATTGAACCGGCTCATGGGTTGAGCGCATGGTTCAAGAGGGAGAAGGAGTTGCGTTTGGTTCATGGAGACATGAACGCATGAACGCATACTCTTAATGGTTGCCATTTTTGGAAAGTTCCAAAATGAAAACGCATATGCGTTCATGGCTTGAAGTCTCCCTAATGTTCTTTCGGTTACAGCTCTCTCTTGTTGCTTGGAGAAAAACGATTTTTGCTCTCGAGCAAGTGAGCGTGTTGACGAGAAGAGGAGGAACCGGCCAAGCAAAAGAAGGTCTTCATCTCTTCCCTACACTCGATCATTGACATCTTGGCACATTTGCTAGCACAAGAGGTGCGCAAATTGGGAGTCTTCATCACCTTTGTGTGTGAACTTTTGGAGGAGATCTAAGTTGCTCTCTTCTTCCAAGCCGACCTCCAATCTATGGCTATGGTATAGATCTAAACTCATAGCTTCAAGTTGATCATATGGTTATCATATGCGATCTTTTAGAAACCCTCTTTCCGTCATGCTTGCTAGATGCGCATGTTTAGGGTTTCACCCCCTTATCCTAGGGTTTCTTTCAATTGGTATCAGAGCATGGCTTTCGATATGATCTATATGATTGCTTTGAAGTGTTTGTGATCCATACATGTTGCGCTTACTTGATGCTTTGTTTTCATGGCTATGGGGTTTACATTGGCTATGTTTGCGCTTGTATCATGGTTACATGAAGTTTGCGCTCCCCCTTGAAGGGGACCCCCCTTAGATCTAAGGGTTATCAATATGCTAGATATGAGATATATCTTATGTTCTCAAGTGAAGCATGTTGTTTTGTTTGTTTGCGCATGTTCTAGATGTTTTATAAAACTTACATCTTGCGCGCCTGCTTAGATCTAAGGTGCCCCTACTATAAATCCTTAGATGGGTTGATGGGGTTGAAAGCATCTTCTAGGTTAGATCCAACTAGTCTGATCAGACCATCTGACAGCCTAGATGGGTTGACCAGATAGCACCTGTGCGCAAGCACGAGGTGGCTATAGGTCGACTGCATCCAGGGCGTGTAGCGAGGTCTGGTTGAGACAACAACTGAACACACATGAGTTAGGCCCGGGGTCACACCCGCTTGCCAAAACTCATGAGGGTGGTTCAGCCCTTGGCGCATGCATGGTTGACCATTAGGTCAACACGGGTCAGTTAGGACTCGGTGCATGCAAGGGCACAGGATCTAACTAGATGGATGAGTGGATCCCTATCAATGGACCATTGTAAGGTTGTAGAGCACATAAGGAAATTAATATTGATGCCTATGGGGTTTTCAAAAATTTAATTTCTTGATTGGATCACATGATGATTGATACCATATGCTTGTTTATTTAGTCTTATGTGGGTTGCCCTAATGTGTGCTGTGCTGGGGCCTGCGTGCCTGGTAAATTACAAGTTAATATTATTGTGATCTGCGAATCACATTTTTCATTAATCTATTGTATAATTGACCTGCGAGTCAAGCTTGTCTAGATAGCTCAAATTGTATTTGATTAGACAAGAGCACAAATGCACACATCCCAAAGGAGCATTCAGCTGGTGGCGCACCTGAGGTGCTCTTGGCGCTAGGGCCCTGGGTTGGACCAGATGAGATGCAAAAGAGCTCAAGTGAAGACTTAAATAAAATTAAGGTCTTACTAGGGTTCTTGGGCTTTTACCACATAAGATCATGCTTTCTATTTATTGCTTATATAATTAGAATTGCATGTGTTTATCTTCTGCTATAGCCATAGGATATGCCTGATAGTAAGAAGATAAAAGACCGCTAAAATCCAACGCTAACATATCAAGCTCGTAAGCCTTCTGACGCGAAACCTCACTGTTCTGACTATCGTTGGAGCCGTGTTGAACCCACTCAGTGGGCACGTCCATCTATCTTCAGACGGTGCTGGATTTCACCTGCGTGTTACAGAGTAGGGATTTATCCCTTCTCGTTGCTCAGCATAGCACGTGGTGGTCCATGGAGTAGGTCGGGTCAGCTTGACCATGTAGGCTACATATGTGGCGCATATAGTAGCACATGGAGGCAGCCATCTGTGGGATCAGAGACTGTGTTGTACCAACTCAGTTGGCACAGTCTGCTGGATTGCCCAGATGAAGGGGAATCGCACGGGTTGGCGATTGGCTGGGACAGCCTACCAGAAATTAGTGCTTGTCATCTCTGTGCATCTTATCTCGCCTGAGCGGGACGCGGAGACCAAGTATGAAATCTGGATCCCATCTCACTAAAAGAGTATTACTCTTTCGGACTGTTTACTGGATTTTTCAGTCAGATAAAATAGTGAGAAAAGAATCTTTCTTAAGTCCTGGATTGATTCTGAACATTGATACTAACCTTGCTGTTCTTGCATTGTTGTAGATAACTGCAGCAACGAACACCATGAGCTTCAATGTGCGATCCCTACTGGAAAGGGAGAAGTTTGCTGGGCCGAACTTCTCTGACTGGTTCGGACACCTTAAGATCGTTCTTAAGGCAGAGAGGAAACTGTATGTCCTCGAGACGGCGATACCGCCGCAGCCCGCTCCGAACGCCGCAAGGGCGGTTCGGGATGCCTATGAAAAGCACGTCAATGATAGCATTGATGTCGCTTGCCTGATGCTAGCGTCTATGACGCCACCGCTGCAGCGTCAGCATGAGGATATGTCGGCTATAGAGATCATAGCGAACCTCAAGATGCTGTATGCTGCACAGGCGAGGACAGAACGCTATAATCTGACAAAGCTCTTCTTTCAGAGCAAACTGGCTGAGGGGAGCCCAGTGGGAGCTCACGTGCTCAAGATGATTGGGCACAAGGAGGCTCTGGAGAAACTGGGGCATACCATCAACCAGGAGCTTGCTGTAGATATTATTCTGCAGTCTCTTCCGCCCTCTTTCGATGCGTTCATTATTAACTTTAATATGAACAAAATCGATTGTACACCGGCAGAGCTGTTGAATATGCTCTTGACAACTGAGGAAACTCTGAAGGGTAAGCCTTCAACCTCTGTCTTGATGGTTCCTTCTAGGAACAAGAAGAAGGGGAAGAAGGGCAAGGCCCCTGTCAAGAAATACAGCAAGGCTCTGAAACAGAAGGTGAAGCGGTCGAAGGATAACAGGTGTTTCCACTGTGGCCAGCTGGGTCACTGGAAAAAGGACTGTAAAGCGCTCCAAGGAGATAAGAGGGGAAGCGTCGCTTCTGGCTCAGGTATATACGTGACTGAAGTCATGTTTTCAGCTTCTTCTATATCATGGGTGTTGGACACCGCATGTGGAGTTCACATTTGTTCAAATGTGCAGGAACTCAAGAGAAGAAGGCAGGTGGGACAGCATGAGGTAGACCTACGCGTTGGAAACGGGGCACGGGTTGCTGCTGTTGCTGTAGGAGACTATTTCATTTCTTTACCATCTGGCATTGTATTGGAATTAAACAATTGTTATTTTGTACCGAGTATTACCAAGAATATTATCTCCATTCCTGCTCTTGTCAGGAAAGGATTTGCCTTTGAATGCAAAATTTCAAAGTGTGTTTTATCTCTAGATAATATTGTGTACGCAACTGGTTCAATTAACAATGGGTTATTCATGTTGGACATGGAAAATTCTATACAAAACATTGATAATAAGAAAGCCAAGTATGCTGATGACAGCACCTTGCTATGGCATAGTCGTTTAGGCCATATAAACGAGAAACGCATTAAGCGGTTGCATGATAATGGACTGCTGGGATCATTCTCCTATGAGGAGATTGATACATGCAAAGCTTGTTTGATGGGTAAAATGACGAAGTCACCTTTTCCTCACAAAGGTCAAAGGGCTTCAGGTTTACTTGACCTTATACACAGTGATGTGTGTGGGCCATTTGGTAAACATGCCAGAGGTGGCTATCAGTACTTCATTACCTTTACTGATGATTTCAGTAGGTATGGGTATGTCTATTTAATGAGACATAAAAGTGAATCTTTTGACAAGTTCAAAGAGTTCAAGAATGAAGTACAGAATCAGTTAGGCCGATATATCAAGGCACTTCATTCTGATCGAGGTGGAGAATACCTAAGTCATGCGTTTACTGACTATCTGAAGGAGTGTGGGATTATCTCACAGCTCACTCCGCCAGGAACACCGCAATGGAATGGTGTGTCCGAGAGGAGAAATAGAACGTTACTTGATATGGTTCGTTCTATGATGAGTCAGGCCACTCTTCCATACTCCTTTTGGGGTTTTGCACTGGAAACAGCTGCAAAGGTACTAAACCGAGTGCCATCCAAGGCAGTTTCAAAGACGCCATATGAGTTATGGTATGGGAAACAGCCGAGCTTGACATTTATCAGGATCTGGGGTTGCGAGGCTTATGTCAAAAAGCTCGCCTCTGGGAAACTAGAGAGCAGATCTGACAAATGCATCTTTGTCGGTTACCCTAAGGAAACTAAGGGTTATTATTTCTACGATCCCAAAGAGAACAAAGTATTTGTTGCTCGGACGGCCATATTCCTTGAGAAGGAGTTTCTTCTGCAAGAGGCCAGTGGGAGAGAAATAAAGCTGGATGAGAATCCAGAGGAAGGACAAAGTGCTCAAGCACAGTTGGATGAGCCTGAGCAGGTAGATCAGGTTATTGAACAACCTGAGGCTCAAATATCAAGGGAACCGCGAAGATCGGGAAGGATCCGTCGACAGCCTGAGCGCTATGACGGAGTCTACATCATTGATAATGATGAACCCCTAACTTATGCGGATGCGGTCAGTGGACCGGAGTCAGCTAGATGGCTTGAAGCTATGCGAGCCGAGATGGACTCCATGTCAGATAACCAAGTCTGGGATTTGGTTGATCCGCCTCCGGGAGTAATCCCTATAGGCTGTAAATGGATCTTCAAGAAGAAGATTGACATGGATGGTAACGTGGTTACCTATAAAGGCAGGCTAGTTGCGAAAGGTTTCAAACAAATCTACGGGATAGATTATGATGAAACTTTCTCTCCTGTAGCCATGTTTAAGTCTATTCGGATTCTTTTCGCGATAGCTGCGTATTACGATTATGAGATCTGGCAGATGGATGTGAAAACAGCTTTCCTTAATGGAAATCTGGATGAGGATGTGTATATGACACAACCTGAAGGTTTCACTAATCCATCAGTTCGTCATAAAATATGCAAGTTAAAGAAGTCCATTTATGGACTGAAACAAGCATCAAGAAGCTGGAATATTCGTTTCGATGAATCAATCTCTGAGTTTGGTTTCATCAAGAACGAAGATGACCCGTGTGTATATAAGAGGTTTAGTGGGAGCGTAATTACATTCCTAATCCTCTACGTCGATGATATCTTGATCATTGGAAATGATATTCCTGAACTGCATGCTGTTAAAGCATGGTTAGGAAAATGTTTCCAGATGAAAGATCTAGGAGAAGCAGCCTATGTGTTAGGTGTGAAGATCTACAGGGATAGATCTAAGAGGCTTCTCGGGCTGTGCCAGAGTACTTACATCGATAAAGTCCTGGATAGATTCCATTTAGAGAATTCTAAACGTGGATATCTTCCAGTCAGACATGGTCTGAATCTTTCGAAGAGTCAGTGTCCACAAACACAGACTGAGAAAGATGAAATGGACAATACGCCTTATGCTTCGGCTATTGGGTCCATTATGTATGCGATGTTGTGTACTCGCCCAGACGTCGCTTACGGGTTAAGCGTGACCAGTCGATTCCAAAGTAATCCAGGTTTGGCGCACTGGATTGCAGTCAAGAACATTATAAAATATCTGCGGAGGACCAAAGATATGTTCTTGATATATGGTGGTCAGGAAGAACTCAGTATAGAGGGATATACTGACGCTTCGTTCCAGTCGGACCAGGATGATTTCCGATCGCAATCAGGCTATGTTTTTAGCTTGAATGGTGGAGCAGTGGTGTGGAAGAGCTTCAAACAGTCAACTGTTGCTGATTCCACAACAGAAGCCGAGTATGTTGCAGCCTCGGAAGCATCCAAGGAGGCAGTGTGGATTCGTAAGTTCGTGAAAGAACTTGGTGTCGTTCCTTCGAGTGCTGATCCTTTGGTTATCTTCTGTGATAACACTGGAGCAATCGCACAAGCAAAGGAACCACGGTCGCACCAGAAGTCCAAGCACATACAGAGACGGTTTCACTTGATCCGGGAGATCATTGATCGAGGCGAGATCAAAATTTGCAAGGTTCATACAGATGACAATCTGGCAGACCCGCTTACCAAGCCTCTGGCGCAGCAGAAGCATGAGCAGCACTGTAATAATATGGGTTTGAGATTTCTCAACCATTAGATTAAGTGCAAGTGGGAGATTGTTGGGGTATGCCCTTAAGGCTAATGTTTGAGGCCTTGGGATTGTATAAGTATCATGTAATAAACTCTTATGTTTATAAAGGCATGGTTATTATTCAGGTTGTTACCTTGTCTGCATCAATAAGTGTACTTCTGAATAATGTCTCAAAGCTGTTCAGCTAGGCTGACAGGCTATATGTCCTTAGTCGAGATATCTTGGTGAACATGAGACAGCCTTGATATGATTGAGACTAATATGGGTGCTAATCTTATAGGATGCTTCGAGCATGGAATAAGATGTAGACTCATGGGTACATTGGATGTACTGGACAGACCCTACTGGGATATTCCATTGCTTGTCACAATGTGAATGATCCTTGTAAGCACTAAGTGGCACATGTCCTTTGACTTGAGATCACTTGTGTTTCTAAATGATGATTGTCATTGTTTTGAGGTAGTTCAATATCATTTGAAACATAATGATTATAGACTATCTTGGATGGTGAGCTTGAGTCAGGTTAGGGCACTTGTGATAGATAAAGGATTGCCGTCTCCTTGTTCAAGGAGTGTGATGTTCTAAAGGGCCCCCCCTTGTATGAGAAGATTGAGATAGTGTATGGCCATACCCAGATGACTGTGTTCATCTGATCTAATCATGCTCATCGTATTGGAGTTACAGGCTTGACATGCTTGTCCAATAAGAACATCCAGTGGCAAAGGAAACATGCATGCCTCGTGAGTTTGATTCACACTTGTGCCATGGTTTGGGTGAAGTCTTGGAAGACTCTTTCCTTTATATCGGGAGACAGTGATGTGTTGCTAGATACCCCTCACTGATCGTGATAACGAAAGTTATCGTTACCGACATTTAAAGGAAACCCTTAGGGTCGCACAATTTGGTGATATGGCTTGCTTAAGTCAGATCGTGTGGACTGAATTGTTTCGGTTCAGTTTAAAGGGATTTAATCTCTGATTGTAAGTGAGATCTGGTCTGATCATGTTTGATTGATTAGGGCTTTAGATCGGTAAGCTTCGATCGAGAGAGATGATGCTAGATCGAAGCGATCAGAAGCGTCAGATGATGAATGGTCAGATCTAGGACTTTGGGGTCTAATTTGATCTAGACTTAATGCTTGGGCTGATTTGGTTTCGCTATTGAACCAAGGGTATTGAACCGGCTCATGGGTTGAGCGCATGGTTCAAGAGGGAGAAGGAGTTGCGTTTGGTTCATGGAGACATGAACGCATGAACGCATACTCTTAATGGTTGCCATTTTTGGAAAGTTCCAAAATGAAAACGCATATGCGTTCATGGCTTGAAGTCTCCCTAATGTTCTTTCGGTTACAGCTCTCTCTTGTTGCTTGGAGAAAAACGATTTTTGCTCTCGAGCAAGTGAGCGTGTTGACGAGAAGAGGAGGAACCGGCCAAGCAAAAGAAGGTCTTCATCTCTTCCCTACACTCGATCATTGACATCTTGGCACATTTGCTAGCACAAGAGGTGCGCAAATTGGGAGTCTTCATCACCTTTGTGTGTGAACTTTTGGAGGAGATCTAAGTTGCTCTCTTCTTCCAAGCCGACCTCCAATCTATGGCTATGGTATAGATCTAAACTCATAGCTTCAAGTTGATCATATGGTTATCATATGCGATCTTTTAGAAACCCTCTTTCCGTCATGCTTGCTAGATGCGCATGTTTAGGGTTTCACCCCCTTATCCTAGGGTTTCTTTCACTTCCACGCCCGGTGCTAGCCTCGGGAAGAAAATCCAAGCCAAAGGGAGAGATTCCACTTCACTTGCGCCACCACCAAGGTAGAAGCGCCGAAGGATGAAGAGAGAAACTACTCTAGCCGCCAAGCCCTAGACCTCCTTGCGCCAAGGGGAAAGGGAGAGGAGGCTTGCGGTTATGGAAGATGCGCCAAGACTCCAAGCACTTGCCCTCTTGATGTGATCACGCCTTTTTTGGATTGATCATCTATTGAGGGCTCGGCTAGGTGCTCTTTTATAGGGCAAGAGGCGATTTATGAAAGGCTAGGATGAAGACAAGTGGTCGGCTAGGATGAGAAGGTTTGAGACAAGGAAAGTCTCCAAGACATTTCCATAATTCTCATTCAACCCTTCCTATTGCTCCCCACGCCTTCCCTTGTGCGCCAAGGCCTTGTCTTGCGCCCCAAGCAATGCCATATTGGCATTCATACCTTAAGGGATCAAGAGGGGAGGCGCCAATTGCTTCCATGTAGAGCAAATTGCGCCACTTCTCCCCATTATGCCCATAGGCGCCTAGGGGAGAAGATTTGTCCCCATTATACCCTTTTAGCCTTTCTCCTCTTCATGAGATCTTGTTATTGGGCCTCATTGGATAATGAGCTAGCCCAAACATCATTGCATGGGTTGATTAAGCACTTGGATCCAATCCAATGCAACCCTAATTCAAATGTGACCAACTATGGTCAAATACGGGTCAACCTGCCAAAAATGAAGTTTGGCTCCAATAATATTCTTCCATCTCATCAGGCCCATTGGCGCTAATGAAATCTCCCAATTAGATCCGAGTTATCCAATAACTCGATCATAAGGCTTCCCGATCAATACGAGAACTCAAGTATCAAGGTGTGCGACCCTGTAGGTTCCTCTGACGCTGGCAGTGTCGACCAAATGTCACCACAAGTAGTGAGTGGCACCTAGCAGTGCATCGCTGCTACCCAGGTCATTGGAATGGATATCAACATCGACATCCCCATCATCGCAACTAGGTACAGATGCATTACAGTCTCTTTGCCGAACTGATATCCGATTGGACAAGTGTGTCACCACTTGTTTTCACCCAATCTCATGGCTATGACTAGAACAGGTTCTCACCTGGGTATGGCCATACACTCTCAGTCATAGAGCCATAGAGGAGCTCCATGGATATCAAGCTTCCCTAAGGAAGGGGCAAATCCTATGTCTGTCCATTCGACCTTCTCATATGGGTTGTGACATGCTCAATGACAACCGTTATGACCTCCCAACTACGGTGAGGTGTTAGGTTGTATCAAAGCAAGTCCCTAACCATACAAAATGATCAATGACCTCAAGTCAAGGGATCAATGCATCTCCTATCACTTGTGAGGATAACTCATGACACCAAGTCATAGCCTCACAGCGGGTCTTTCTTGTATATCTTCCAATGATATACCCATGTGTCTGCGTTAGCACCACGTGCATAACCAGCCCACATACCAGTCTCACAAGTACCATAGCTGTCCCATATCTACTAAGGTACATTGACTGGGGACTAAAGTTCGAGCACAGATCCAATCTGTCTCCAGGGACATTATCATGTCAGTACATATGCGCAGATGTAAAGAAACATAGATAACGACAATGCCAGAATGATATAAATATCATTGTCAAGTAGTACATGAGTGGACCAAAACTAGGTCCTAGGGCATATACACCAACAATCTCCCACTTGCACTAAGACCTAGAAGTTGAGAAATCTCAACCCCATATCTCTAGCGTGACCATCATGCTTCTGCTGCGCCAAAGCCTTGGTCAATGGGTCTGCCAGATTGTTCTCTGTGTCAACTCTGCTAATCTTGACATCACCTCTATCTATGATCTCTCTGATCAGGTGAAATCTTTTGAGTATGTGTTTGGATCTTTGATGAGACCGTGGTTCCTTTGCTTGTGCAATTGCTCCATTGTTGTCATAGTAGAGTTCAATGGGATCCATTGCACTAGGGACCACCTGAAGATCACATAAGAACTTCTTTATCCAAACAGCTTCCTTGGCTGCCTCAAAAGCAGCCACATACTCAGCCTCGGTTGTAGAATCTGCTATGGTGGATTGCTTGAAGCTCTTCCAGCATACAGCGCCTCCATTTATCTTGAACACATAGCCGGCCTGCGATCTAAAGTCGTCAGGGTCAGACTAGAACGATGCATCAGTGTAGCCCTGCATACTGAGTGAAGAGTCCCCTTCAAGGGGGAGCGAAACCCTAAGGTGGCGCAAGTAACCTTGTCTTTGTTTTAGCAGCGGAATAAGGGTTTCATAATGATCATCGCATGCAATATGATCAACTTTAACAACATGAAAAGAATTCATACCGAAGCCATGTGTTGGATGGCGTCTTGGAAAGAGAGAGCAAGAGAGATCTCCTCCAAAGGATGCGCACACAAGATGAGGATGCGCTCACTTCCTTGGTGCTCCTTGTGCTAGCAAGGTTCCAAGAGGTGTCCTTGATCGAAATGAAAGGGATGGATGAAGCTTTGCTTGCTTTGCCGAAAGAACTCTCCAAGCCGTGAGTCTCCTTCACCACGCAAGAGAGAGTCGTCGAATTGAGAGGGAGAACGAATCAAAGAGGTGTTAAGAGAGGCGTTCCACACAAACGTGGGCGTTACTCTCAAATTAGCAAACCGCTTTCCAAATTTGGAAAGCCCTCAAAGCTCATGCGTTCATGCGTTCACCAAGTGAACCAAAACACATAACTCTTCTCCCATATGAACCATGCGCTCACATGTGAGCCGGTTCAAAGCATTTGGTTCAATGACTAAACCAAGTTAGCCCAAGCATTGGTCCAGATAAAATCAAACCCTAAGATTCAAGATCTGACCGTTCATCTCTCGATGCTCCTGATCGCACCGATCTAGCATCAACTCTCTCGATCGAAGCTTACCGATCTCAAGCCCTAATCAATCATACATGATCAGACCAGATCTCACTTACAATCAGAGATTAAATCCCTTTAAACTGAACCAAAACAATTTAGTCCACACGATCTGACTTAAGTAAGCCATATCATCAAATTGTGCGACCCTGAGGGTTTCCTTTAAATGTCGGTAACGATAACTTACGTTATCACGATCAGTGAGGGGTATCTAGCAACACATCACTGTCTCCCGATATAGAGGAAAGAGTCTTCCAAGACTACACCCAAACCACAGCACAAGTGTGAATCAAACTCACAAGGCATACATGTTTCCTTTGCCATTGGATGTTCTTATTGGACAAGCATGTCAAGCCTGTAACTCCAATACGATGAGCATGATTAGATCAGATGAACACAGTCACCTGGGTATGGCCATACACTTTCTCAATCATCTCATCTAGGGGGGCCCTTATAGAACATCACACTCCTTAAACAAGGAGACGACAATCCTTTATCTATCACTAGTGCCCTAACCTGACTCAAGCTCACCATCCAAGATAGTCTATAATCATTATGTTTCAAATGATATTGAACTACCTCAAAACAATGACAATCATCATTTAGAAACACAAGTGATCTCAAGTCAGAGGAAATATGCCACTTGTTGCAAACAAGGATTATTCACATTGTGACAAGCAATTGAATATCCTAGTAGGGTCTGTCCAGTACATCCAATGTACCCATGAGTCTACATCTTATTCCATGCTCGAAGCATCCTATAAGATTAGAACACATATTAGTCTTAACCATATCAAGGCTGTCTAATGTTCACCAAGATACATTGACTAAGGACATATAGCATGTCAGCCTAGCTGAACAGCTTTGAGACATTATTCAGAAGTACACTTATTACAGCAGACAAGGTAACAAACTGAATAAGAACCATGCCTTTATAAACATAAGAGTTTATTACATGATACTGATACAATCCCAAGGCCTCAAACATTAGGCTTAAGGGCATACCCCAACAATCTCCCACTTGCACTTAATCTAATGGTTGAGAAATCTCAAACCCATATTATTACAGTGCTTCTCATGCTTCTGCTGCGCCAGAGGCTTGGTAAGCGGGTCTGCCAGATTGTCATCTGTATGAACCTTGCAGATTTTGATCTCGCCACGATCTATGATCTCCCTGATCAAGTGAAACCGTCTCTGTATGTGCTTGGACTTCTGGTGCGACCGTGGTTCCTTTGCTTGTGCGATTGCTCCAGTGTTATCACAGAAGATAACCAAAGGATCTGCATTCGAAGGAACGACACCAAGTTCTCTCACGAACTTACGAATCCATACTGCCTCCTTGGATGCTTCCGAGGCTGCAACATACTCGGCTTCTGTTGTGGAATCAGCAACAGTAGACTGTTTGAAACTCTTCCACACCACTGCTCCACCATTCAAGCTAAAAACATAGCCTGATTGCGATCGAAAATCATCCTGGTCAGACTGGAACGAAGCGTCAGTATATCCTTCAATACTGAGTTCTTCCTGACCACCATATATCAAGAACATATCTTTGGTCCTCCGCAGATATTTTAAAATGTTCTTGACCGCCATCCAGTGTGCCTGTAAGATCCAAGGATCTTAAGTCCTGGTAAGTATTATTTTGATTTAAATAAAATCATTGACTGTGGATATTACGTTAAGCAGTATTGGATGTTAATTAACTAGCTTATTTGATATTAATTAACTGGCTTATTGATTGTTAATTTGTAATTAATTGATTTGAGTTATTGATTGTTAATTCGTAATTAATTAATTAGAATTTATTGATTGTTAATTTGTAATTAATTAAATAGACCTTATTGGATGTTAATTAAATCCTTATTGGATTTTTGTTTAAGTGAATGGTTAATTGTTAGTTAATGGTTAAATTAATTAGTTAACTATGGGTTTTGGGTTTAAAATTCGAATTAATTAGTTAGTGGGTTAAACCCTATTTGGATTAATGGGTTAGCGGGTTAAACATTAAAAACCGAAATTTAAATTATTAAGGGGTTTAGCGACTAGGGTAAAGAGGTTGGCGTTTTTGTTGGCTTGGAAGAACCTTGGGCGACGGCTTGAAAGAACTTGGCGATTTCCTTGAAGGCTTGGCGATTTCCTTGAAGGCTTGGACGATCTTCTTCTTCCTTTCTTCCCTTGGCCGGCATCTTTGGTTTGGGTGGCGTTCTCTTCCATTGGTGGTGACAAGGCTTTAGACGATTTTTGGGAGGGTTTTCACCTTAGTGTTCACGGTTAAGAGGTGAGTGGGGTGTCTTATTTGAAATTTACATCAATATGATTATGGTTGTGCTACATGATAAATTTGGTTGCTTGAAAACCTTCCATGTTTAAAACCAAAATAATCTTGATAATTGTTATGAAAACCGAATTCTTGATAATAATTATGAGAACCGAAATCTTGATAATTATTTATGAAAACTGAAATTTTGATATTAATTATGAAACCGAAATCTTGATGATTGGTTTATGAAAACCGAAAGTTTGTAATATGAAATTTAAGGTATTAATTTATGGAATTTAGGAAGTTTTAAACCAATGATTTTGAGCATGATATTCATGTTAACTAAGGTTTAAAATTTAGTAGATAATATGTTATGTTAACCGTGGGTTACATGTAGTGATTTGTAAAGCAGTTGTATGAATACATGTTTTAATTTTATGTTTAATTTTATGTTGATTTTATGTATGCTTGATAAATGTTATATGTCGATTTTATGGATGCTTGATGAATGCTAATAATGTTATAAAACTCATGTTTATTTATCTAAGACCATGTATTCATGTTTGAGAACATTGGGTGATAATTTAGCAAGGTTAGACTGAATTGATCAGCATGAAACCTAAGGACTACCCTACATTATGTGATTTTTTGAATGTTATGTGATTATGTGATTTTGAATATTATGCGGTTATGTGATTTTCAATATTATGTGGTTATGTGATTTCAAATATTATATGTTGTGATCATGGAATGGTTAGGACTAAGGCTAAGTGTAACTGTGTGCTCAATGGGATAGTTAATATGTGATACGTTAAGGGTTGGATATTTCAGCCCTGTATTGTGATATGTGAAGGGGGTTGATGTTCAGCCTGTCTGTTATGATTATTGTGATGGGGGTTGATGTTCAGCCTGCCCGATATGATTATTGTGATGACTATCCTAGAGTCTAGTTGACACTTAGGAGTCCACCTTTGTGATATAAGATATAAGATGTGTCTGTTGTCCAGTAGGAACCCTTTGGGAGAATGAGTTTTGACGCAAAGTGCCATGTCTTGGTCGGACAGGGGGCCACCTCTTGATGTCATCACTCTTTTGTGTTATGGGGTGTCGTAGAGCAAAGTGCCACGTCATGACCTGGCGGGGGCCACCTCTTGAATCTACACATCTTTTTGTGTTATGGGGTGTAGTAGAGCAAAGTGCCACGTCGTGACCTGGCGGGGGCCACCTCTTGATTCTATACACTGTCCATCTATATGTTGCATGTGATTTGCAGTCTCCCAGTGCTTAGGCCAAAGCCGGGTTAGACCATAATGGTCACTACTGAATATGCTGGACAACTAGGTTAATTAAGTGGTTGGTATGTTTAGTTGGTTTAGAGTATAGCTCTAGAACCCTGGTTACCCTATGGTGACAATGATGTCTTAGCAGTGTACACCTGACTGTTTTATATGAGATCTGTTCTTTAACTTTGTTGAGTTCTGTGCTTTAATTATTGTTATATGTGGACACGATATTCTGTTATATGTTTTTAAAGTTATATGTTTTTAAAATAATCTGCATATATTTTTGAGTGTATGTTATGGATGGTCGATTTAGACTATCCACTCACTGGGCTATGTAGCTCACCCCTCAATATTTTCAGGTGTAGAGCAGGGGCGCATTACCAGTTAGCATTTTTGGATATTGTGATAAAACTTTTGTGCTTAATTGTCTGGGGCCGGTTGTGGCCGAACTATATGAATAATGTGAACTTTGTGAACTTGTGTTGCCGGATTGTGGCAGTTAAATGAGTTTGATTTTTGTGTCACCGCGGGCTTTAGCCTGGTTTCGGTGTTTGGTAACATTGATATTGGTTATAAAATTATAGAATCGACATTGTGGTTTTTGTTTTGGAATTTGTAGTCGATTTATATTTGGTGTAATCGGATTTGATATAACTGTTGCCTTGCATATGTCTAGTGCAAGGATTGCGTGGTGGCAGGTACATTTATGATATTTGTGTTTCGTGTGTTTTATGTATGGATTCTTGAAAATTTTCAGATCGGGTTTTCCTGAACTTGGTTTTACTTAGCATGTGCATCGATCTTGTATGATAACATCCTGTTCTTCTATGACTTGTGTTACTTGTTTGGGGTTAAGATAACGGGATGTGACAGAATGGTATCAGAGGAGTTGGCTAGCTAAAACTTAGTTCGGGGGAAAAACATGTTTGTGTATTGCTAGACATCTGATAGGTTTATGTTTGTTTCCTTACTATGGTATGTGTGTGTGTAGGAATTAATATGGTGCGATCCAGAGGAAATGCTAGCAGTGAAGGCGAGCAGACCTCGGATCTCACGAGAACTGGCAGTTGGTCTTGGAAAAGATTTTCCAAGTCATGCGTTGCTCGGACGAAGACAAGTTATGTCTGACCACCTATATGATGCGTGGTGACGCAGATGAGTGGTGGAAGGGCGTGGTGAGACTTGCTGAGGAAAAACATGAGACAGTAGATTGGCCCTATTTCTTGTCTCAATTTAATGAGAAGTACTTCCCTGATAGCTTGGTGGAGGACCGAGAGGTGGCATTTATTCACCTGGAGCAGGGTGATATGACAGTAGACCAGTATGAATTGCAGTTCACTAAGTTGGGAAAGTATGCTCCTCACCTGATAAACACTGAAAAGAGAAGGGCTACTAAGTTTCTCAGAGGTCTCAGATGGGACATTAGGGAGCAGGTTGGTGCTCAACACTTGGAGACTTACGTTGAGACTGTTGGGCGAGCACGCACCATTGAGAGGTATATATCTGAGAGGAGTTCTAGCATGGCCGTGGCAGTGGTTCCTGCAGCTGAGGCGGTGGTTCCTCAGTATGGTAATGGCGGCAAGGGTAAGAAGAATGGTGTTTGCTTCAGGTGTAAGAAACCTGGGCACATGGTCAAGGACTGCAAAGAACCTGAGCTACAGCAGAGAGGCGCAGATAAGCCTACAGTCCAAACTCGAGTTTATGCCGTGGCTGAGCAGGATACACGGGCTTCCCGATCCGTCGTGGAAGGTACCTTATTTGTATTCGATCAGTTAGCTCGCATTTTATTTGACCCTGGTGCAAATTTGTCTTTTGTATCTGTTAAATTTGCTGCATGTTTACCTGTGTTACCTAAGGTGCTGAATTATGTTGTGTCTGTAAGTACTCCCTTAGGAAAATCATTATCTACAGACACTGTTTGTGCTGATTGTGTAGTGCATGTAGAGGGTTATGAGTTTCTGGTAGATCTAATCCTTCTAGACATGCAAGACTATGATATCATCCTAGGTATGGATTGGTTATCCTCACATCATGCCACTGTGGATTGCTTTGAGAAAGTAATCACTTTGAATCTGCTAGATGGGAATCGGCTTTTTGTGAGAGGTCTAGTGTCAGACCAAGGACCGCATGTGATATCTTTCCTGCAGGCCAGGAAGTTACTTGCTAGTGGGTGCAAGGGTTATCTTGCGCATGTTAAGGTGCAGGATGATTCTACTTCTGATTTGACTCAGATGGCGGTGTTGAAAGAGTTTCCTGATGTGTTCTCTGAGGAATTTCTAGGCTTGCCACCAATTAGAGAAGTAGAGTTTGGCATTGAGTTGGCGCCAGGTACGGCACCTATCTCCAGAGCTCCTTACCGTATGGCTACTTCAGAGTTGGCCGAGCTTAAGAAACAACTGGAGGAATTGCTAGAGAAAGGGTATATCCGGCCTAGTGCTTCTCCCTGGGGAGCGCCAGTGCTGTTTGTAAAGAAGAAAGATGGAACCCTGAGGATGTGTATAGACTACAGGCAACTGAACCAAGTGACTATCAAGAATAAGTATCCTCTTCCCAGAATTGATGATCTATTTGATCAATTACAGGGAGCGACAGTGTTCTCTAAGATTGACCTGAGATCAGGGTATTACCAGCTTAGGGTCAAGGATGAGGATATATTTAAAACTGCTTTCAGGACCAGGTATGGGCATTTTGAATTTTTAGTTATGCCTTTTGGACTGACGAATGCACCTGCTGTCTTCATGGATTTGATGAACAGGGTATTCCATGAATTGCTTGACTCTTGTGTGGTAGTCTTTATAGACGATATTTTGGTATACTCACGGACTACTTCAGATCATGTCAGTGACTTGCGCAGAGTGCTGGAGGTTCTGAGGAAGAATCGATTATATGCCAAGGCTAGTAAGTGTGAGTTCTGGCTAGAAAAGATCAGTTTCCTGGGGCATGTGATTTCTGGTCAGGGGGTGTCTGTGGATCCAGTTAAAGTGCAAGCCATTCTTAATTGGGGATGACCGACTAGCGCTACTGAGATCAGAAGTTTCTTGGGTTTAGCAGGTTACTACCGGAGATTTGTTGAGGGATTCTCCAAGCTGGCGGGTCCTTTAACTAAATTAACCAGAAAGGAGGCTAAGTTTATTTGGGATGACAAGTGTGAAGAGAGCTTTCAGGAGCTGAAGAGGAGGTTGACTAGTACACCGATCCTCATTATTCCTAGTGATGGGGAAAGGTTTACTGTCTATACAGATGCTTCAGGCAAGGGGTTGGGTTGTGTCTTGATGCAGAAGGGTTCTGTAGTAGCCTATGCTTCGAGACAACTGAAGGAGTATGAATTGAACTACCCTACTCATGATTTAGAGTTGGCGGCCGTAGTCTTTGCTTTGAAGATATGGTGCCACTATTTACTGGGTCAGGAGTTCGATCTGTTCACTGATCACCAGAGTCTCAAGTATATCTTCACTCAGAAGGAGTTGAACATGAGACAGAGAAGATGGATGGAGTTGATCAAAGACTATGACTTCTCCATTCAGTATCAGGCTGGAAAGGCCAATGTGGTGGCTGATGCACTGAGCAGACATCCAGTTACTTCAGTAGCGGCACTACGAGTCAGTGAGTGGCGGTTACTGTAGGAGTTCAGCGATCTCAGGATCAGTGTTTCTCCTAGAGTTCAGTCGGGTTATGTGGCCTTTCTCAGAGTACAGTCTGCTTTGTTGCAGAAGATCAGAGATCAGTAGTCTGTGGATCCGAGATTAGTTCAGATCAGGGATAGTTTGGTTGATGGAGCAGTTCGGGATTTTAGCTTGTCTGATGATGGTATTCTTCGGTTTCGTGGAAGGGTATGTGTCCCTGAGGAACCGAGCTTGAGGAAAGAAATATTGGAGGACAGCCATAACTCCAAATATTCTCTACATCCTGGCGTGACTAAGATGTATCAGGACCTCAAGAAAAATTTTTGGTGGCCGGGTATGAAGAAAGAGGTAATCGATTTTGTCTCTAAGTGTTTAACTTGTCAGACTGTAAAGGCTGAACACCAGAAGCCTGGTGGTCTGTTGCAGCCCCTTCCTATTCCTGAGTGGAAGTGGGAATGCATCAGTATGGACTTTGTGTGTGGTTTGCCCAGAACCAGATTGGGTCATGATGCTATTTGGGTGATCGTTGGTAGACTCACTAAATCAGCCCATTTTCTTCCGATCAAGATGACTTATCCTTTAGAGAGGCTGGCTAGATTATACATTGATGAGATAGTCAGACTGCATGGAGTGCCTGTTGATATTGTGTCTGATAGGGACTCTCGATTTCTGTCCAGGTTTTGGAAGAGCATACAGGAGGGTTTGGGTACTAAGTTGAGTTTTAGTACAGCATACCATCCTCAGTCTGATGGCCAGACGGAGCGTACTATACAGACTCTAGAAGACCTGTTGAGAGCTTATGTGGTTGATTGGAGTTCTGAGTGGAACCGGGATCTATCTTTGATAGAGTTCGCTTATAATAATAGTTTCCACTCCAGTATTCAGATGGCTCCTTATGAAGCTTTGTATGGGAGAAGGTGTAGGACTCCCTTGTGTTGGGAGGAAACTGGTGACAGAATGATTTTGAGATCTGATGTAGTTCAGGAGACTACTGATAAGGTCAGAGAGATACAGAATAAACTGAAGATTTCTCGGGACAGACAGAAGAGTTATGCTGATGACCGTCGTCGTCCCTTGGAGTTTATGGTAGGGGATCATGTTTTCTTAAAGGTGTCACCTACTAAGGGTGTTATGAGGTTTGGCAAAAAGGGCAAGTTGAGCCCTAGGTTTGTAGGCCCTTTTGACATTATTGAGAGAATTGGTCCAGTGGCTTACCGGTTAGCTTTACCTCCTGCTATGGATCATGTGCATAATGTGTTCCATGTTTCTGCTTTGAGGAAATATCATCCTGATCCATCTCATGTATTGGAGTTGGAACCTCTTCAGATTCAGAGTGATTTGACCTTTGAGGAAAGACCTCTCCGGATTGTTGATAGAAAGGATAAGGTTCTGAGGAATAAGTCTATACCTTTGGTAAAGGTTATCTGGGGAAATCAGTCGGTTGAGGAGGCAACTTGGGAGACTGAAGCTGATATGAGAAAGTTTTATGCTTATATTTTTGATGATATGAATGCTGAGCTTTCGAGGACTAAAGCTTTATAAGGAGGGAGGGATGTAAGATCCAAGGATCTTAAGTCCTGGTAAGTATTATTTTGATTTAAATAAAATCATTGACTATGGATATTACGTTAAGCAGTATTGGATGTTAATTAACTAGCTTATTTGATATTAATTAACTGGCTTATTGATTGTTAATTTGTAATTAATTGATTTGAGTTATTGATTGTTAATTCGTAATTAATTAATTAGAATTTATTGATTGTTAATTTGTAATTAATTAAATAGACCTTATTGGATGTTAATTAAATCCTTATTGGATTTTTGTTTAAGTGAATGGTTAATTGTTAGTTAATGGTTAAATTAATTAGTTAACTATGGGTTTTGGGTTTAAAATTCGAATTAATTAGTTAGTGGGTTAAACCCTATTTGGATTAATGGGTTAGCGGGTTAAACATTAAAAACCGAAATTTAAATTATTAAGGGGTTTAGCGACTAGGGTAAAGAGGTTGGCGTTTTTGTTGGCTTGGAAGAACCTTGGGCGACGGCTTGAAAGAACTTGGCGATTTCCTTGAAGGCTTGGCGATTTCCTTGAAGGCTTGGACGATCTTCTTCTTCCTTTCTTCCCTTGGCCGGCATCTTTGGTTTGGGTGGCGTTCTCTTCCATTGGTGGTGACAAGGCTTTAGACGATTTTTGGGAGGGTTTTCACCTTAGTGTTCACGGTTAAGAGGTGAGTGGGGTGTCTTATTTGAAATTTACATCAATATGATTATGGTTGTGCTACATGATAAATTTGGTTGCTTGAAAGCTTTCCATGTTTAAAACCGAAATAATCTTGATAATTGTTATGAAAACCGAATTCTTGATAATAATTATGAGAACCGAAATCTTGATAATTATTTATGAAAACTGAAATTTTGATATTAATTATGAAACCGAAATCTTGATGATTGTTTTATGAAAACCGAAAGTTTGTAATATGAAATTTAAGGTATTAATTTATGGAATTTATGAAGTTTTAAACCAATGATTTTGAGCATGATATTCATGTTAACTAAGGTTTAAAATTTAGTAGATAATATGTTATGTTAACCGTGGGTTACATGTAGTGATTTGTAAAGCAGTTGTATGAATACATGTTTTAATTTTATGTTTAATTTTATGTTGATTTTATGTATGCTTGATAAATGTTATATGTCGATTTTATGGATGCTTGATGAATGCTAATAATGTTATAAAACTCATGTTTATTTATCTAAGACCATGTATTCATGTTTGAGAACATTGGGTGATAATTTAGCAAGGTTAGACTGAATTGATCAGTATGAAACCTAAGGACTACCCTACATTATGTGATTTTTTGAATGTTATGTGATTATGTGATTTTGAATATTATGCGGTTATGTGATTTTCAATATTATGTGGTTATGTGATTTCAAATATTATATGTTGTGATCATGGAATGGTTAGGACTAAGGCTAAGTGTAACTGTGTGCTCAATGGGATAGTTAATATGTGATACGTTAAGGGTTGGATATTTCAGCCCTGTATTGTGATATGTGAAGGGGGTTGATGTTCAGCCTGTCTGTTATGATTATTGTGATGGGGGTTGATGTTCAGCCTGCCCGATATGATTATTGTGATGACTATCCTAGAGTCTAGTTGACACTTAGGAGTCCACCTTTGTGATATAAGATATAAGATGTGTCTGTTGTCCAGTAGGAACCCTTTGGGAGAATGAGTTTTGACGCAAAGTGCCATGTCTTGGTCGGACAGGGGGCCACCTCTTGATGTCATCACTCTTTTGTGTTATGGGGTGTCGTAGAGCAAAGTGCCACGTCATGACCTGGCGGGGGCCACCTCTTGAATCTACACATCTTTTTGTGTTATGGGGTGTAGTAGAGCAAAGTGCCACGTCGTGACCTGGCGGGGGCCACCTCTTGATTCTATACACTGTCCATCTATATGTTGCATGTGATTTGCAGTCTCCCAGTGCTTAGGCCAAAGCCGGGTTAGACCATAATGGTCACTACTGAATATGCTGGATAACTAGGTTAATTAAGTGGTTGGTATGTTTAGTTGGTTTAGAGTATAGCTCTAGAACCCTGGTTACCCTATGGTGACAATGATGTCTTAGCAGTGTACACCTGACTGTTTTATATGAGATCTGTTCTTTAACTTTGTTGAGTTCTGTGCTTTAATTATTGTTATATGTGGACACGATATTCTGTTATATGTTTTTAAAGTTATATGTTTTTAAAATAATCTGCATATATTTTTGAGTGTATGTTATGGATGGTCGATTTAGACTATCCACTCACTGGGCTGTGTAGCTCACCCCTCAATATTTTCAGGTGTAGAGCAGGGGCGCATTACCAGTTAGCATTTTTGGATATTGTGATAAAACTTTTGTGCTTAATTGTCTGGGGCCGGTTGTGGCCGAACTATATGAATAATGTGAACTTTGTGAACTTGTGTTGCCGGATTGTGGCAGTTAAATGAGTTTGATTTTTGTGTCACCGCGGGCTTTAGCCTGGTTTCGGTGTTTGGTAACATTGATATTGGTTATAAAATTATAGAATCGACATTGTGGTTTTTGTTTTCGAATTTGTAGTCGATTTATATTTGGTGTAATCGGATTTGATATAACTGTTGCCTTGCATATGTCTAGTGCAAGGATTGCGTGGTGGCAGGTACATTTATGATATTTGTGTTTCGTGTGTTTTATGTATGGATTCTTGAAAATTTTCAGATCGGGTTTTCCTGAACTTGGTTTTACTTAGCATGTGCATCGATCTTGTATGATAACATCCTGTTCTTCTATGACTTGTGTTACTTGTTTGGGGTTAAGATAACGGGATGTGACAGTGCCTGACCTGGATTACTTTGGAAACGACTGGTCACGCTTAACCCGTAAGCGACGTCTGGGCGAGTACACAACATCGCATACATAATGGACCCAATAGCCGAAGCATAAGGCGTATTGTCCATTTCATCTTTCTCAGTCTGTGTTTGTGGACACTGACTCTTCGAAAGATTCAGACCATGTCTGACTGGAAGATATCCTCTTTTAGAATTCTCTAAATGGAATCTCTCCAGGACTTTATCGATGTAAGTACTCTGGCACAACCCGAGAAGCCTCTTAGATCTATCCCTGTAGATCTTCACACCTAATACATAGGCTGCTTCTCCTAGATCTTTCATCTGGAAACATTTCCTTAACCATGCCTTAACCGCATGCATTTCAGGAATATCGTTTCCAATGATTAAGATATCATCGACGTAGAGGACTAGGAAAGTAATTACGCTCCCACTAAACCTCTTATATACACACGGGTCATCTTCATTCTTGATGAAACCAAATTCAGAGATTGATTCATCAAAACGAATATTCCAGCTTCTTGATGCTTGCTTAAGTCCATAAATAGACTTCTTTAACTTGCATATCTTATGACGAACTGATGGATTAGTGAAACCTTCTGGTTGTGTCATATACACATCCTCATCCAGATTTTCATTAAGGAAAGCCGTCTTCACATCCATTTGCCAGATCTCATAATCATAATATGCTGCTATCGCGAAAATAATCCGAATAGACTTAAACATGGCTACAGGTGAGAAAGTTTCATCATAATCTATCCCGTAGATTTGTTTGAAACCTTTCGCAACTAGCCTGCCTTTATAGGTAACCACGTTACCATCCATGTCAATCTTCTTCTTGAAGATCCATTTACAGCCTATAGGGATTACTCCCGGAGGCGGATCAACCAAATCCCAGACTTGGTTATCTAACATGGAGTCCATCTCGGCTCGCATAGCTTCAAGCCATCTAGCTGACTTCGGTCCACTGACCGCATCCGCATAAGTGAGGGGTTCATCATGATCAATGATGTAGACTCCGTCATAGCGCTCAGGCTGTCGACGGATCCTTCCCGATCTACGCGGTTCCCGTGATATTTGAGCCTCAGGTTGTTCAGTAACCTGATCTACCGGCTCAGGCTTATCCAACTGTGCTTGACTACTTTGTCCTTCCTCTGGATTCTCATCCAGCTTTATTTCTCTCCCACTGGCCTCTTGCAGAAGAAACTCCTTCTCAAGAAAAATGGCCGTCCGAGCAACAAATACCTTGTTCTCTTTGGGATCGTAGAAATAATAACCCTTAGTTTCCTTAGGGTATCCGACAAAGATACATTTCTCAGATCTGCTCTCTAGTTTCTCAGAGGCGAGCTTTTTGACATAAGCCTCGCAACCCCAGATCTTAATAAATGTCAAGCTCGGCTGTTTCCCATACCATAACTCATATGGAGTCTTTGAAACTGCCTTGGATGGCACTCGGTTTAGTACCTTTGCAGCTGTCTCCAATGCAAATCCCCAAAAGGAGTAAGGTAGAGTAGCCTGACTCATCATAGAACGAACCATATCAAGTAGGGTTCTGTTCCTCCTCTCGGACACACCATTCCATTGCGGTGTTCCTGGCGGAGTGAGCTGTGAGATAATCCCACACTCCTTCAGATAGTCAGTAAACTCTCGACTTAGGTATTCTCCACCTCGATCAGAACGAAGTGCCTTGATATTTCGGCCTAGCTGATTTTGTACCTCATTCTTGAACTCTTTGAACTTGTCAAAAGATTCACTTTTGTGTCTCATTAAATAGACATACCCATATCTACTGAAATCATCAGTAAAGGTAATGAAGTACTGATAGCCACCTCTGGCATGTTTACTGAATGGCCCACACACATCACTGTGTATAAGGTCAAGTAAACCTGAAGCCCTTTGACCTTTGTTGGGAAAAGGTGACTTCGTCATTTTACCCATTAAACAAGCTTTGCATGTATCAATCCCCTCATAGGAGAATGATCCCAGCAGTCCATGATCATGCAACCGCTTAATGCGTTTCTCGTTAATATGGCCTAAACGACTATGCTATAGCAAGGTGCTGTCATCAGCATACTTGGCTTTCTTATTATCGATAGTTTGTACAGAATATTCCATGTCCAACATGAATAACCCATTGTTAATTGAACCAGTAGCATAAACAATATTATCAAGAGTAAGATAACACTTTGAAATCTTGCATTCAAAGGAAAACCCCTTCCTGACAAGAGCAGGAATAGAGATAATATTTTTAGTAATACTGGGAACAAAGTAACAACTGTTTAATTCTAATACAATGCCAGATGGTAATTGAAAGAGTCCCCTTCAAGGGGGAGCGCAAAGGGGGTGAAACCCTAAATGGGGGCACATTGAAATTTTGCAGCGGATGCAAGGGTTTCATAGGATCGCAAGTAAGAGCATATGATCAACTTAACCAAATAAGATCATACCATAGCCATTGTGTGGGTGGCGACTTGGAAACAAGAGAACAAAATAGATCTCCTCCAAACGGCGCGCACACAAGATGAAGTCGGCCACTCTTTGAGATCCTTGTGCTAGCAAGGTTCTTCAAAGGTACTTGTCGTATAGAAGGGATGAGATGTCTCCTTGTTGGCCGAGAGCTCCTTGTCCAAAGCCTCTCTTCCTCGTCAACTTCCTCTACCCGAGAGTGCAAGCTTTCCACACGAGAAGAGGGGAACGTATTTGCGTTTTTGGCGTTGAGAGGAATCGGCATTCAAGATATTCCAAAAATGGAACATCATTAAGCCATGCGCTCATGCCAACCCAAAAACGCATACTAGCATTGAACCAAGCGTTCACCTTTGTGAACCGGTTCAAGCCAAAACGTCCCAATCGAATTTGGTTCATAAACCAAATCAAAATAGCCCAAGCCAATTGGTCTAGACCATAGTAAACCCTAAGGTTCCAGATCTAACCGTTCATCTCCTGATGCTCCTGATCTCACCGATCTAGCATCACCTCTCTCGATTGAAGCTTACCGATCTCAAGCCCTAATCAATCAAACATGATCAGACCAGATCTCACTTACAATCAGAGATTAAATCCCTTTAAACTGAACCCAAACAATTCAGTCCACACGATCTGACTCAAGTAAGCCATATCATCAAATTGTGCGACCCTGAGGGTTTCCTTTAAATGTCGGTAACGATAACTTTCGTTATCACGATCAGTGAGGGGTATCTAGCAACACATCACTGTCTCCCTATATAAAGGAAAGAGTCTTCCAAGACTACTCCCAAACCACAGCACAAGGGTGAATGCACTTCACTAGGCATACATGTTTCCTTTGCCACTGGATGTTCTTATAGGACAAGCGTGTCAAGCCTGTGACTCCAATATGATGAGCATGATTAGATCAGATGAACATAGTCACCTGGGTATGGCCATACACTTTCTCAATCATCTCATTCAGGGGGGCCCCTTTAGAACATCACACTCCTTGAACAAGGAGACGGCAATCCTTTATCTATCACTAGTGTCCTAACCTGACTCATGATCATTATCCAAGATAGTCTATAATCATTAAGTTTCAAATGATATTGAACTACCTCAAAACAATGACAATCATCATCTAGAAACACAAGTGATCTCAAGTCAGAGGACATGTGCCACTTGATGCAAACAAGGATTATTCACATTGTGACAAGCAATTGAATATCCTAGTAGGGTCTGTCCAGTACATCCAATGTACCCATGAGTCTACATCTTATTCCATGCTCGAAGCATCCTATAAGATTAGAACACATATTAGTCTCAATCATATCAAGGCTGTCTCATGTTCACCAAGATATCTCGACTAAGGACATATGCATGTCAGCCTAGCTGAACAGCATTGAGACATTATTCAGAAGCACAGTTATTGCAGCAGACAATGTAACAAACTGAATAATAACCATTGCCTTTATAAACATAAGAGTTTATACATGATACTTTTACAATCCCAAGGCCTCAAACATTAGCCTTAAGGGCATACCCCAACAATCTCCCACTTGCACTTAATCTAATGGTTGAGAAATCTCAAACCCATATTATTACAGTGCTTCTCATGCTTCTGCTGCGCCAGAGGCTTGGTAAGCGGGTCTGCCAGATTGTCATCTGTATGAACCTTGCAAATTTTGATCTCGCCTCGATCAATGATCTCCCGGATCAAGTGAAACCGTCTCTGTATGTGCTTGGACTTCTGGTACGACCGTGGTTCCTTTGCTTGTGCGATGGCTCCAGTGTTATCACAGAAGATAACCAAAGGATCAACACTCGAAGGAACAACACCAAGTTCTCTCACAAACTTACGAATCCACACTGCCTCCTTGGATGCTTCCGAGGCTGCAACATACTCGGCTTCTGTTGTGGAATCAGCAACAGTTGACTGTTTGAAACTCTTCCACACCACTGCTCCACCATTCAAGTTAAAAACATAGCCTGATTGCGATCGGAAATCATCCTGGTCCGACTGGAACGAAGCGTCAGTATATCCTTCTATACTGAGTTCTTCCTGACCACCATATATCAAGAACATATCTTTGGTCCTCCGCAGATATTTTAAAATGTTCTTGACTGCAATCCAGTGCGCCATACCTGGATTACTTTGGAACCCACTGGTCACGCTTAACCCGTAAGCGACGTCTGGGCGAGTACACAACATCGCATACATAATGGACCCAATAGCCGAAGCATAAGGCGTATTGTCCATTTCATCTTTCTCAGTCTGTGTTTGCGGACACTGACTCTTTGAAAGATTCAGACCATGTCTGACTGGAAGATATCGTCTTTTAGAATTCTCTAAATGGAATCTCTCCAGGACTTTATCGATGTAAGAACTCTGGCACAGCCCGAGAAGCCTCTTAGATCTATCCCTGTAGATCTTCACACCTAATACATAGGCTGCTTCTCCTAGATCTTTCATCTGGAAACATTTCCTTAGCCATGCTTTAACAGCATGCATTTCACGAATATCGTTTCCAATGATTAAGATATAATCGACGTAGAGGACTAGGAAAGTAATCACGCTCCCACTAAACCTCTTATATACACACGGGTCATCTTCGTTCTTGATGAAACCAAACTCAGAGATTGATTCATCAAAACGAATATTCCAGCTTCTAGATGCTTGTTTCAGTCCATAAATGGACTTCTTTAACTTGAATATTTTAAGACAATCTGATGGATTAGTGAAACCTTCAGGTTGTGTCATATACACATCCTCATCCAGTTTTCCATTAAGGAAAGTCGTCTTCACATCCATCTGCCAGATCTCATAATCATAATATGCAGCTATTGCGAAAAGAATCTGAATAGACTTAAACATGGCTACAGGAGAGAAAGTTTCATCATAATCTATCCCGTAGATTTGTTTGAAACCTTTCGCAACTAGCCTGCCTTTATAGGTAACCACGTTACCATCCATGTCAATCTTCTTCTTGAAGATACATTTACAGCCTATAGGGATTACTCCAGGAGGCGGATCAACCAAATCCCAGACTTGGTTATCTGACATGGAGTCCATCTCGGCTCGCATAGCTTCAAGCCATCTAGCTGACTCCGGTCCACTGACCGCATCCGCATAAGTAAGGGGTTCATCATTATCAATGATGTAGACTCCGTCATAGCGCTCAGGCTGTCGACGGATCCTTCCCGATCTTCGCGGTTCCCGTGATATCTGAGCCTCAGGTTGTTCAGTAACCTGTTCTACCGGCTCAGGCACATTCAACTGTGCTTGACTACTTTGTCCTTCCTCTGGATTCTCATCCAGCTTTATTTCTCTCCCACTGGCCTCTTGCAGAAGAAATTCCTTCTCAAGAAATACTGCCGTCCGAGCAACAAATACTTTGTTCTCTTTGGGATCGTAGAAATAATAACCCTTAGTTTCCTTAGGGTAACCGACAAAGATACATTTCTCAGATCTGCTCTCCAGTTTCCCAGATGCGAGCTTTTTGACATAAGCCTCGCAACCCCAGATCCTGATAAATGTCAAGCTCGGCTGTTTCCCATACCATAACTCGTATGGAGTCTTTGAAACTGCCTTGGATGGCACTCGGTTTAGTACCTTTGCAGCTGTTTCCAGTGCAAATCCCCAAAAGGAGTAAGGAAGAGTAGCCTGACTCATCATAGAACGAACCATATCAAGTAATGTTCTATTTCTCCTCTCGGACACACCATTCCATTGCGGTGTTCCTGGTGGAGTGAGCTGTGAGATAATCCCACACTCCTTCAGATAGTCAGTAAACGCATGACTCAAGTATTCTCCACCTCGATCAGAACGAAGTGCCTTGATATTTCGGCCTAGCTGATTTTGTACTTCATTCTTGAACTCTTTGAACTTGTCAAAAGATTCACTCTTATGTCTCATCAGATAGACATAACCATATCTACTGAAATCATCAGTAAATGTAATGAAGCACTGATAGCCACCTCTGACATGTTTACTAAATGGCCCACACACATCACTGTGTATGAGGTCAAGTAAACTTGAAGCCCTTTGACCTTTATTAGGAAAAGGAGACTTCGTCATTTTACCCATTAAACAAGCTTTGCATGTATCAATCTCCTCATAGGAGAATGATCCCAGCAGTCCATGATCATGCAACCGCTAAATGCGCTTCTTGTTAATATGGCCTAAACGACTATGCCATAGCAAGGTGCTGTCATCAGCATACTTGGCTTTCTAATTATCAATGTTTTGTATAGAATATTCCATGTCCAACATGAATAACCCATTGTTAATTGAACCAGTAGCATAAACAATATTATCAAGAGTAAGATAACACTTTGAAATCTTGCATTCAAAGGAAAACCCTTTCCTGACAAGAGCAGGAATAGAGATAATATTTTTGGTAATACTGGGTACAAAGTAACAATTGTTTAATTCTAATACAATGCCAGATGGTAATGAGATGTAATAATCCCCTACAGCAACAGCAGCAACCCGTGCCCCGTTTCCAACTCGTAGGTCCACCTCATGCTGTCCCACCTGTCTTCTTCTCTTGAGTTCCTGTACATTTGAACAAATGTGAACTCCACATGCAGTGTCCAACACCCATGAAATAGAAGAAGAAGATAACATGACCTCAGTCACATAAATACCTGAGCCAGAAGCAATGCTTCCCCTCTTGTCTCCTTGGAGCGCTTTACAGTCCTTTTTCCAGTGACCCAGCTGGCCACAGTGGAAACACCTGTTGTCCTTCGACCGCTTCACCTTTTGTTTCAGAGCCTTACTGTAGTTCTTGACAGGGGCTTTGCCCTTCTTCCCCTTCTTCTTGTTCCTGGAAGGAACCATTAAGACAGAGGTTGAAGGCTTTCCCTTCAGAGTTTCCTCAGTAGTCAAGAGCATATTCAGCAGCTCTGCCGGAGTACAATCGATTTTGTTCATATTAAAGTTAATAATGAACGCATCGAAAGAGGGCGGTAGAGACTGTAGAATAATGTCTACAGCAAGCTCCTGATTGATGGTATGCCCCAGTTTCTCTAGAGCCTCCTTGTGCCCAATCATCTTGAGCACGTGAGCTCCCACTGGGCTCCCTTCAGCCAGTTTGCTCTGAAAGAAAAGCTTTGTCAGATTATAGCGTTCTGTCCTCGCCTGTGCAGCATACAGCATCTTGAGGTTCGCTATAATCTCTATAGCCGACATATCCTCATGCTGACGCTGCAGCGGTGGCGTCATAGACGCTAGCATCAGGCAAGCGACATCAATGCTATCATTGACATGCTTTTCATAGGCATCACGAACCGCCCTTGCGGCGTTCGCAGCGGGTTGAGGCGGCACAGCCGTCTCGAGGACATACAGTTTCCTCTCTGCCTTAAGAACGATCTTAAGGTGTCCGAACCAGTCTGAGAAGTTTGGCCCAGCAAACTTCTCCCTTTCTAGTAGGGATCGCACATTGAAGCTCATGGTGTTCGTTGCTGCAGGAATCTACAACAATGCAAGAACAGCAAGGTCAGTATCAATGTTAAGAATCAATCAGGACTTAAGAATGATTCTTTTTCTCACTATTTTATCTGGCTGAAAAATCCAGCAAAACAGCCCGAAAGAGTAGAACTCTTTTAGTGAGATGGGATCCAGATTTCATACTTGGTCTCCGCGTCCCGCTCAGGCGAGATAAGATGCACAGAGATGACAAGCACTAATTTCTGGTAGGCTGTCCCAGCCAATCGCCAACCCGTGCGATTCCCCTTCTCCTGGGCAATCCAGCAGATTGTGCCAACTGAGTTGGTACAACACAGTCTCTGATCCCTCAGATGGCTGCCTCCATGCGCTACCATATGCGCCACATATGTAGCCTACATGGTCAAGCTGACCCGACCTACTCCCTAGACCACCACGTGCTATGCTGAGCAACGAGAAGCGATAAATCCCTTCTCTGTAACACGCAGGTGTAATCCCGCACCGTCTGAAGATAGATGGACGTGCCCACTGAGTGGGTACAACACGGCTCCAACGATAGTCAGAACAGTGAGGTTTCGCGTCAGAAGGCTTACGAGCTTGATATTTTAGCGTTGGATTTTACCGGTCTTTTATCTTCTTACTATCAGGCAAATCCTATGGCTATAGCAGAAGATAAATAACTCATGCAATTCTAATTATTAAACAATAAAAGAAAGCATGGATCTTATGTGGTAAAAGCCCATAGCCTAAGTAAGACCTTAATTAACTTAAGTCTTCACTTGCTTTTCTTGGGTCTTTTGTATCTTATCTGGTCCAACCCAGGGCCCTAGCGCTCAATGCAGCTCATGTGCGCCCACCAGCTGAATGCGCCTCTGCGATGTGTGCTTTTGTGCTCTTGTCTAATCAAAATACATTTTGATCTATCTAGACAAGCTTGACTCGCAGGTCAATTATACAATAAATTAATTAAAAATGTGATTCGCAGATCACAATATAATTAATTTACAAGTTTAATTCCAGGCTCGCAGGCCCCAGCACAGCACACATTTAACATGGGCAGCCCACATAAGAATAAATAAACATGCATCATGGCATCATTCAATCAACATGTGATCCAATACAAAGAAAATAAAATTTTGAAAACCCATTGGCATCAATTTTAATTTTCTTATGTGCCCTACAACCTTACAATGGTCCATTGATAGGGATCCACTCATCCATTTAGTCAGATCCACTGCCCTTGCATGCACCAAGTCCTAACTGACTAGAGTTGACCTAATGGTCAACCATGCATGCGCAAAGGGCTAAACGAAAATCCAATAAGGATTTAATTAATATCCAATAAGGTCTAATTAATTAACCAACAAGCTCTAGTTAATTAACTTAAAATTAACAACCAATAAGCTCTAATTAATTAATTTAAAATTAACACCCAATAAATTCTAATCAATTAATTACAAATTAACAATCAACAAGCCAGTTAATTAACATCCAATAAGCTAGTTAATTAACGTCCAATACTGCTTAACGTAATATCCACAGTCAATGATTTTATTTAAATCAAAAATAATACTTACCAGGACTTAAGATCCTTGGATCTTACATCCCTCCCTCCTTATAAAGCTTTAGTCCTCTAAAGCTCAGTATTCATATCATCAAAAAGATAAGCATAAAATTTCCTCATAACCGCTTCAGTCTCCCAGGTCGCCTCCTCAACCGACTGATTTCCCCAGATAACCTTTACTAAAGGTATAGACTTGTTCCTCAGAACTTTATCCTTCCTATCCACAATCCGGAGAGGTTTTTCCTCAAAGGTCAAATCACTCTGAATCTGAAGAGGTTCCAATTCCAATACATGAGATGGATCAGGATGATATTTCCTCAAAGCAGAAACATGGAACACATTATGCACATGATCCAAAGCAGGAGGTAAAGCTAACCTATAAGCCACTGGACCAACTCTCTCAATAATGTCAAAAGGGCCTACAAACCTAGGGCTCAACTTGCCCTTTTTGCCAAACCTCATAACACCCTTAGTAGGTGACACCTTTAAGAAAACATGATCCCCTACCATAAACTCCAAGGGACGACGACGGTCATCAGCATAACTCTTCTGTCTGTCCCGAGAAATCTTCAGTTTATTCTGTATCTCTCTGACCTTATCAGTAGTCTCCTGAACTGCATCAGATCTCAAAATCATTCTGTCACCAGTTTCCTCCCAACACAAGGGAGTCCTACACCTTCTCCCATACAAAGCCTCATAAGGAGCCATCTGAATACTGGAGTGGAAACTATTATTATAAGTGAATTCTATCAAAGATAGATCCCGGTTCCACTCAGAACTCCAATCAACCACATAAGCTCTCAACAAGTCTTCTAGAGTCTGTATAGTACGCTCCGTCTGGCCATCAGACTGAGGATGGTATGCTGTACTAAAACTCAACTTAGTACCCAAACCCTCCTGTAAGCTCTTCCAAAACCTGGACAGAAATCGAGAGTCCCTATCAGACACAATATCAACAGGCACTCCATGCAGTCTGACTATCTCATCAATATACAATCTAGCCAGTCTCTCTAAAGGATAAGTCATCTTGATCGGGATAAAATGGGCTGATTTAGTGAGTCTATCAACAATCACCCAAATAGCATCATGACCCAATCTGGTTCTGGGCAAACCACACACAAAGTCCATACTGATGCATTCCCACTTCCACTCAGGAATAGGAAGGGGCTGCAACAAACCACCAGGCTTCTGGTGTTCAGCCTTTACCGTCTGACAGGTTAAACACCTAGAGACAAAATCAAATACTTCTTTCTTCATACCCGGCCACCAAAAGCTTTTCTTGAGGTCCTGATACATCTTAGTCACGCCAGGATGTAGAGAATATTTGAAATTATGGCTATCCTCCAATATTTCTTTCCTCAAGCTTGGTTCCTCAGGGACACACACCCTTCCACGAAACCGAAGAACACCATCATCAGACAAGCTAAAATCCTGAACTGCGCCTGTAACCAAACTATCCCTGATCTGAATTAATTTCGGATCCACAGATTGCTGATCTCTGATTTTCTGCAACAAAGCAGACTGTACTCTGAGGAAAGCCACATAACCCGACTGAACTTTAGGAGAAACACTGATCCTGAGATCTCTGAACTCCTGCAGTAACTGCCACTCACTGACCCGTAGTGCCACTACTGAAGTAACTGGATGTCTGCTCAGTGCATCAGCCACTACATTGGCCTTTCCAGCCTGATACTGAATAGAGAAGTCATAGTCTTTGATCAACTCCATCCATCTTCTCTGTCTCATGTTCAACTCCTTCTGAGTGAAGATGTACTTGAGACTCTGGTGGTCAGTGAACAGATCAAACTCTTGACCCAACAAATAGTGACGCCATATCTTCAAAGCAAAGACTACGGCCGCCAACTCTAAGTCATGAGTAAGGTAGTTCAACTCATACTCCTTCAGCTGTCTCGAAGCATAGGCTACCGCAGAACCCTTCTGCATCAAGACACAACCCAACCCCTTGCCTGAAGCATCCGTATAAACAGTAAACCTTTCCCCATCACTAGGAATAATGAGGATCGGTGTACTAGTCAACCTCCTCTTCAGCTCCTGAAAGCTCTCTTCACACTTGTCATCCCAATTAAACTTGGCCTCCTTCCTGGTCAATTTAGTTAAAGGACCCGCCAGCTTGGAGAATCCCTCAACAAACCTCCGGTAGTAACCTGCTAAACCCAGGAAACTTCTGATCTCAGTAGCACTAGTCGGTCTTCCCCAATCAAGGATAGCTTGCACTTTAACTGGATCCACAGACACCCCCTGACCAGAAATCACATGCCCAAGGAAACTGATCTTTTCTAGCCAAAACTCACACTTACTGGCCTTGGCATATAATCGGTTCTTCCTCAGGATCTCCAGCACTCTGCGCAAGTCACTGACATGATCCAAAGTAGTCCGAGAGTACACCAAGATATCATCTATGAAGACTACCACACATGAATCAAGTAATTCATGAAATACCCTGTTCATCAAATCCATGAAGACAGCAGGTGCATTCGTCAGTCCAAAAGGCATAACAAGAAATTCAAAATGCCCATACCTGGTCCTGAAAGCAGTCTTAAATATATCCTCATCCTTGACCCTAAGCTGGTAATACCCTGATCTCAGGTCAATCTTAGAGAACACTGTCGCTCCCTGTAATTGATCAAATAGATCATCAATTCTCGGGAGAGGATACTTATTCTTGATAGTCACTTGGTTCAGTTGCCTGTAATCTATACACATCCTCAGGGTTCCATCCTTCTTCTTTACAAACAGCACTGGCGCTCCCCAGGGAGAAGCACTAGGTCGGATGTAACCTTTTTCCAGCAATTCCTCCAGTTGCTTCTTAAGTTCAGCCAACTCTGAGGTAGCCATGCGGTAAGGAGCTCTGGAGATAGGTGCAGTACCTGGCACCAACTCAATGCCAAACTCTACCTCTCGTATTGGTGGCAAGCCTGAAAATTCCTCAGAGAACACATCAGGAAACTCTTTCACCACCGCCATCTGAGTTAAATCAGGAGTAGAATCATCCTACGCCTTAACATGTGCGAGGTAACCCTTACACCCACTAGCAAGTAACTTTCTGGCCTGCAGAAAAGATATCACATGCGGTCCTTGGTCTGACACTAGACCTCTCACAAAAAGCCGATTCCCATCTAGCAGATTCAAGGTGATTACTTTCTCAAAGCAATCCACAGTGGCATGATGTGAGGATAACCAATCCATACCTAGGACGACATCATAGTCTTGCATGTCTAAGAGGATTAGATCTACAAGAAACTCATAACCCTCTACATGCACTACACAATCAGCACAAACAGTGTCTGCAGATAATGATTTCCCTAAGGGAGTACTCACAGACACAATATAATCTAGCACCTTAGGTATTACAGGTAAACATGCAGCAAATCTAACAGATACAAAAGATAAATTTGCACCAGGGTCAAATAAAATGCGAGCTAACTGATCGAATACAAATAAGGTACCTTCCACGACGGATCGGGAAGCCTGTGTATCCTTCTCAGCCACGGCATAAACTCGAGTTTGGACTGTAGGCTTATCTACGCCTCTCTGCTGCATCTCAGGTTCTTTGCAGTCCTTGACCATGTGCGCAGGTTTCTTACACCTGAAGCAAACACCATTCTTCTTATAACAGTCCCTCATCAGATGTCCCTTGAGCCCACAATGATGACAAGTCCGGTCCTCTGTGATACTGTTCTTTACATCCCTGGTATCCCTGAACTGCTGCGGTGCATCTCTGGACTGCTGCGGTGCCTTGTAAGAGTAAGGCTTATACCTGCTCTTCTTGTAGTCCTTATGCCTAGGGTACTTCTTACCCTTGCCGCCATTACCATACTGAGGAGCCGCTGCCTCAGCTGCAGGAACCACCGTCACGGCCACACTAGAACTCCTCTCAGATATGTACCTCTCAATGGTGCGTGCTCGTCCAACAGTCTCAACGTAAGTCTCCAAGTGCTGAGCACCAACCTGCTCCCGAATGTCCCATCTGAGATCTCTGAGAAACTTGGTAGCCCTCCTCTTTTCAGTGTTTATCAGGTGAGGGGCATACTTTCCCAACTTAGTGAACCGTAACTCGTACTGGTCCACAGTCATATCACCCTGCTCCAGATGAATAAATTCCACCTCCCGGTCCTCCACCAAGCTATCGGGGAAGTACTTCTCATTAAATTGAGACAAGAAATAGGGCCAATCTACTGTTTCATGTCTTTCTTCAGCAAGCCTCACCACGCCCTTCCACCACTCATCTGCGTCACCACGCATCATATAGGTGGTCAGACACAGCTTGTCCTCATCTGTGCAACGCATGACTTGAAAAATCTTGTCCAAAACCAACTGCCAGTTCTCTGCAGTACATGATTCTGAGCCCCCATAAAAAGAGCTAGGACCCAGTTTCTGGAATTCACTCACAAGTGAGGCATAGCGCCTGTGAGTGTCCTCCTGAGAGTCAGTCCCCACTCCTCGCGTAGTAGTCTGGGATCTCTCCTGAGTCAATTGCTGCAAGAGCTGCTGCTGCACTTCTTGATGCTGAGTCTGTTGCTGCTGCAGCATCTGAGCTTGCCTATCTATCATGGCACCCTGTTGTTGTACCATGCCTGTCAGAGTCGCAATGGCTCTCGTGAGATCCGAGGTCTGCTCGCCTTCACTGCTAGCATTTCCTCTGGATCGCACCATCTTAAATTCCTACACACACATACAATAGTCAGGAATGCACACATAAACCTATCAGATGTCTAGCAATACACAAACATGTTTTCCCCCGAACTAAGTTTTAGCTAGCCAACTCCTCTGATACCATTCTGTCACATCCCGTTATCTTAACCCCAAACACGCAACACAAATCATAGAGAAACAGGATGCTATCATACAAGATCGATTCACATGCTAGGTAAAACCAAGTTCAGGAAAACACGATCTGAAAATTTTCAAGAATCCATACATAGAATCTCAGCGAAAACACAATTTCAGAAATGTACCTGCCACCACGCAATCCTTGCACTAGACATATGCAAGGCAACAGTTATATTAAATCCGATTGCAAAAATACCAATCGACTCAAATTGAAAACCAAAGTCACAATATCGATTTTATAAGTTCATAACTAACATCAATGATACCAAACACCGAAACCAGGCCAAAGCCCGCGGTGACACAAAAATCAAAACTTAAAACTGCCACAACCGGCAACACAAGTTCACATAATTCAGCCACAACCGGCATCACAAGTTCACATAGTTCACATAGTTCACATAGTTCGGCCACAACCGGCCCCAGATAATTAAGCACAAAAGTCTTATCACAACGTCCATATAAAATGCTAATTCAAGAAATGCGCCCCTGCTCTACACCTGAAAATAATGAGGGAGTGAGCTACACAGCCCAGTGAGTGGATAGTCTCAAACGACCATCCATAACACACACTGAAAAATACATGCAGATTATTTTAAAAACATTTAACAGAATATCATGTCAACATATAACAAAATTAAAGGACAGAACTCATATAAAACAATCAGGTGTAAACTGCTAAGACATCATTGTCACCAAAGAGTAACCAGGGTTCTAGAGCTATACTCTAAACCAACTAATGACTTAATTAACCTAGTTGTCCAGCATATTCAATAGTGACCATTATGGTCCAACCCGGCTTTGGCCTAAGCACTGGGAGAAGCCTGCAAATCACATGCAACATATATACATGGACAGTGAGTAGACTCAAGAGGTAATCCCCACCCGGTCAAGATGTGATACCTTGATCTACACCACCCCATAATCACAAAAATCTAAGCGTCTAAGAGTGATGACATCAAGAGGTGGCCCCTGTCCGACCAAGACATGGCACTTTGCGTCTTATATCACTCGTTCTCCCAAAGGGTTCCTTAACTGGACAACACCAGACACATCTTATATCTTATTTCACAAAAGTGGACTCCTAAGTGTCAACTAAACTCTAGGATAGTCATTTTTATCACAATAATCACATCAGGCAGGCTGAACAACAACCCCCTCACATATCACAGTACAGGGCTGAAATCTCCAACCCTTAACATATCACATATAGACTATCCCCTTGAGTACACAGTTACACTTAGCCTTAGTCCTAACCATTCCATGACCACAACACATATTATTCGAAAATCACATAACCACATAATATTCGAAAATCACATAACCACATAATATTCAAAAATCACACAATCACATAATATTCAAAAATCACATAATCACATAGTAGTGTAGTCCTTAGGTTTCATGCTGATTAGTGTTCAGTCTAACCTTGCTATGTTATCACCCAAATTTCTCAAACAAAGATACATGGCCAATATATAACCAAAAATATATAACATGCTACACACAAAAAGAAACATTCATGGATTGCATTTAACAAGCATCCATAAAATCAACATAAAATTAAAAATTCATATTCTTACAATCTACTTCACAAAACATCACATGTAGCCCACGGTATCTAGCATATTGTCTACTTAAAATTTAAAACCCTAATTAACAAGAATGTCATGCTCAAAATCACTGATTTAAAGCTTCCTAAATTCCCTATAAAAAAAATATCTTAAATTCGGTTTTCATGAAGAATTATCTTAATTTCGGTTTCCATGAATAAACATCTTGAATTCGGTTATAAACATCTTAAATTCGGTTTTCATGATAAATAATATCAAGATTTCGGTTTTCAACATGGTAAAGTTTCCAAGAAATCAAATGTATCATATAACACAAACATAACCAAATTGATAGATCTAATAAGACACTCCACTCACCTCAACCGAGAATACCAAGATGAAGATCTCTCCAAAATTTTCGTCTAAGCCTTGAAGTTCCACCAAATATCGCCACCAATGGAAGAGAAACACCACCAAACACAAAGACGCCGGCCAAGGGAAGAAAGGAAGAAGAAGAAAGGAATTTCGCCTCCAAGCCTCCAAGAATCGTCCAAGCCTTCAAGCCGTCGCCCTAAGGTTTCTTCCAAGCCAAAAAAACGCCAATTCTCCTACCCTAACCGAAATTACCCACTTGAATTTTCGGTTTTTAAATTTTAAACCCGCTAACCAATTAATTCAAATAGGGTTTAACCCACTAACTAATTAATTCAAATTTTAAACCCAAAACCCATAGTTAACTAATTTTAACCATTAACTAACAATTAACCATTCACTTAAACGAAAATCCAATAAGGATTTAATTAATATCCAATAAGGTCTAATTAATTAACCAACAAGCTCTAGTTAATTAACTTAAAATTAACAACCAATAACCTCTAATTAATTAATTTAAAATTAACAACCAATAAATTCTAATCAATTAATTACAAATTAACAATCAACAAGCCAGTTAATTAACATCCAATAAGCTAGTTAATTAACGTCCAATACTGCTTAACGTAATATCCACAGTCAATGATTTTATTTAAATCAAAAATAATACTTACCAGGACTTAAGATCCTTGGATCTTACATCAGCATACTTGGCTTTCTTATTATCAATATTTTGTATAGAATATTCCATGTCCAACATGAATAACCCATTGTTAATTGAACCAGTAGCATAAACAATATTATCAAGAGTAAGATAACACTTTGAAATCTTGCATTCAAAGGAAAACCCTTTCCTGACAAGAGCAGGAATAGAGATAATATTTTTGGTAATACTGGGTACAAAATAACAATTGTTTAATTCTAATACAATGCTAGATGGTAATGAGATGTAATAATCCCCTACAGCAACAGCAGCAACCCGTGCCCCGTTTCCAACGCGTAGGTCCACCTCATGCTGTCCCACCTGTCTTCTTCTCTTGAGTTCCTGTACATTTGAACAAATGTGAACTCCACATGCAGTGTCCAACACCCATGAAATAGAAGAAGAGGATATCATGACTTCAGTCACAAATATACCTAAGCCAGAAGCGATGCTTCCCTTCTTGTCTCCTTGGAGCGCTTTACAGTCCTTTTTCCAGTGACCCAGCTGGCCACAGTGGAAACACCTGTTGTCCTTCGACCGCTTCACCTTTTGTTTCAGAGCCTTACTGTAGTTCTTGACAGGGGCTTTGCCCTTCTTCCCCTTCTTCTTGTTCCTAGAAGGAACCATTAAGACAGAGGTTGAAGGCTTTCCCTTCAGAGTCTCCTCAGTAGTCAAGAGCATATTCAGCAGCTCTGCCGGAGTACAATCGATTTTGTTCATATTAAAGTTAATAATAAACGCATCGAAAGAGGGCGGGAGAGACTGCAGAATAATATCTACAGCAAGCTCCTGATTGACGGTATGCCCCAGTTTCTCTAGAGCCTCCTTGTGCCCAATCATCTTGAGCACGTGAGCTCCCACTGGGCTCCCTTCAGCCAGTTTGCTCTGAAAGAAAAGCTTGGTCAAATTATAGCGTTCTGTCCTCGCCTGTGCAGCATACAACATCTTGAGGTTTGCTATAATTTCTATTGCAGACATATCCTCATGCTGACGCTGCAGCGGTGGCGTCATAGACGCTAGCATCAGGCAAGCGACATCAATGCTATCATTGACGTGCTTTTCATAGGCTTCACGAACTGCCCTTGCGGCGTTCGCAGCGGGTTGAGGCGGTACAGCCGTCTCGAGGACATACAGTTTCCTCTCTGCCTTAAGAACAATCTTAAGGTGTCCGAACCAGTCTGAGAAGTTTGGCCCAGCAAACTTCTCCCTTTCCAGTAGGGATCGCACATTGAAGCTCATGGTGTTCGTTGCTGCAGGAATCTACAACAATGCAAGAACAGCAAGGTCAGTATCAATGTTAAGAATCAATCAGGACTTAAGAATGATTCTTTTTCTCACTATTTTATCTGACTGAAAAATCCATGAAAACAGTCCGAAAGAGTAATACTCTTTTAGTGAGATGGGATCCAGATTTCATACTTGATCTCCGCGTCCCGCTCAGGCGAGATAAGATGCACAGAGAGTACAAGTACTAATCTCTGGTAGGCAGTCCCTGCCAATCACCAACCCGTGCGATTCCCCTTCATCTGGGCAATCCAGCAGACTGTGCCAATTGAGTTGGTACAACACAGTCTCTGATCCCACAGATGGCTGCCTCCATATAGCTAACATATGCCCCATATGTAGCCTACATGGTCAAGCTGACCTGACCTACTCCCTGGACCACCACGTGCTATGTTAAGCAACGAGAAGCGATAAATCCCTTCTCTGTAACACGCAGGTGAAATCACACACCGTCTGAAGATAGATGGGCGTGCCCACTGAGTGGGTACAACACGGCCCCAATGATAGTCAGAACAGTGAGGTTTCGCGTCAGAAGGCTTTACGTGCTTGATATTTTAGCGTTTGGATTTTAACGGTCTTTTATCTTCTTACTATCAGGCAAATCCTATGGCTATAGCAGAAGATAAATAAATCATGCAATTCTAATTATTTAGACAATAAAAGAAAGCATGGATCTTATGTGGTAAAAGCCCATAGAGCCTAAGTAAGACCTTAAATCAACTTAAGTCTTCACTTGCTCTTCTTGGGTCTTTTGCATCTCATCTGGTCCAACCCAGGGCCCTAGCGCTCAGTGCAGCTCAGGTGCACCCACCAGCTGAATGCGCCTCTGCGATGTGTGCTTTTGTGCTCTTGTCTAATTAAAATTACAGTTTAATCTATCTAGACAAGATTGACTCGCAGGTCAATTATACAATAAATTAATTAAAAATATGATTCGCAGATCACAAAAATAATAATTTACAATTTACCAGGCTCGCAGGCCCCAGCACAGCACACATTAAAAGGGCAACCCACATAAGATGAAATAAACAAGCATCATGGCATCAAAACAACATGTGATCCATAGACAAAGTAAAATTTTCAAAATCCCATTGGAATCAATTTTATTTGTCTTATGTGCCCTACTACCTTACAACGGTCCATTAATAGGGATCCACTCATCATGTCTAGTTAGATCCATGCCCTTGCATGCACCAAGTCCTAACTGACTTGAGTTGACCTAATGGTCAACCATGCATGCGCCAAGGGCTGAACAACCACCATGAGTTCTGGCAAGCGGGTGTGACCCCGGGCCTAACTCATGTGTGTTCGTCAGTTGTCTCAATCAAACCTCGCTACACGCCTGTGATGCAGTCGACCTATAGCCACCTCATGCTTGCGCATGGGTGCCATCTGGTCGACCCATCTAGGTTGTCAGATGGTCTGATCAGACTAGTTGGATCTTACCTAGAGGATGACTTCAACCCTACTAACCCGTCTAAGGGTTTATAGCAGGCGCCACTTAGATCTAATGGTGATAGGCGCGCAAGATGTAAGGTTTTGAAAAACAACTACAACAAGCGCAAACAAGCAACATGCGCCACTTAAGATAAACAAGATACATCTAATATCTAGCATGGCAATCTTTGCATGTTGATAACCCATAGATCTAGGCATGAGCGCAAACTTCTCCAAGCAATGACACAAGCGCAAACAAATTATGTGCACATAACATCATGTAAGCGCAAGAACAGAGTATCATGTAAGCGCAAGTAAACAAAGCATCAAGTGAGCGCAACATAGCATCATGAGTGGATCACAATCTCAGCAAAGCAATCATATAGATCATACCGAAAACCCTATGCTCTGATACCAATTGAAGGTCCCTACAGTAAGGGGGTGAAACCCTATGCATGCGCAAATCAAAGTACTTGCATGGGCGGAATTAGGGTTTCTATAGGATCGCATGTAGTATGTCTATATATTAACTTTGTACTATTCGAAAGATCATGAGAAGATCTTACCAAAGCCATGAGTGGAAGGAGCCTTGGGAGCAAGAAAACGATAGAGTTCTCCTCCAAAGTGTGCCACACACAAGATGAAGTTGGCTTACTCCTTGTCGACCTTTGTGCTAGTAAAGGGCTTCAAGAGTCCTTATCGCATGAAGGAGAGTTTTGATGTCTTCTTGGCTTTCCCGAATCACTCTTGCGCTCAGAGAGGAGATACACTCTAGAGCTATCTTCGCAAGAGAGAAGCATTCAAGCACTAAGGCGTTTACTTGGTATTTTGGCGTTTTGGCGTTGAGGCTTCCAAATATGGTAAGTCTTCACTCCACACATTCACGCTTAGTGAACTAATCAAAACGCCCAAATACTTGAACCATGCGTTCACATAAGTGAACCGGTTCAATTGACTTTGGTTCAACGACCAAATCAAACCAAGACCAAACCAAGACATGGTCTAGATCTCCCTTGAACCAAATGGTTCAAGATCTAACCGATCATCTCTTGATGCTCTTGATCTCACCGATCTAGCATCCACACTCTCGATCGAAGCTTACCGATCTCAAGCCCTAATCAATCAAACATGATCAGACCAGATCTCACTTACAATCAGAGTCTAAACTCCTTTTAACTGAACTAAAGCAATTCAGTCCACACGATCTGACTTAAGCAAGCCATATCATCAAATTGTGCGACCCTAAGGGTTTCCTTTAAATGTCGGTAACGATAACTTGCGTTATCACGATCAGTGAGGGGTATCTAGCAACACATCACTGTCTCCCGATATAGAGGAAAGAGTCTTCCAAGACTACACCCACAACACAGCTCAAGTGTGAATCCACTTCACCAGGCATACAAGCATCCTTTGCCACTAGATGTTCTTATTGGACAAGTGTGTCAAGCTTGTAGCTCCAATATGATGAGCATGATTAGATCAGATGAACATAGTCACCTGGGTATAGCCATACACTTTCTCAATCATCTCATGCAAGGGGGGCCCCTTCAGAACATCACACTCCTTAAACAAGGAGACGGCAATCCTTTATCTATCACTAGTGCCCTAACCTGACTCATGATCATTATCCAAGATAATCTATAGCCATTATGTTTCAAATGATATTGAACTACCTCAAAACAATGACAATCATCATTTAGAAACACAAGTGATCTCAAGTCAGATGACATGTGCCACTTGTTGCAAACAAGGAATATTCACATTGTGACAAGCAACTGAATATCCTAGTAGGGTCTGTCCAGTACATCCAATGTACCCATGAGTCTACATCTTATTCCATGCTCGAAGCATCCTATAAGATTAGAACACATATTAGTCTCAATCATATCAAGGCTATCTCAAGTTCACCAAGATATATCGACTAAGGACATTACAGCATGTCAGCCAAGCTGAACAGCATTGAGACATTATTCAGAAGAACACTTATTGCAGCAGACAATGTAACAACCTGAATAACAACCATTGCCTTTTATAAACATAAGAGTTTATACATGATACTGTTACAATCCCAAGGCCTCAAACATTAGCCTTAAGGGCATACCCCAACACTGACTTGAGATCACTTGTGTTTCTAAATGATGATTGTCATTGTTTTGAGATAGTTCAATATCATTTGAAACATAATGGTTATAGACTATCTTGGATAATGATCATGAGTCATGTTAGGGCACTAGTGATAGATAAAGAATTGCCATCTCCTTGTTTGGAGTGTGATGTTCTAAAGGGGCCCCCCTGGATGAGATGATTGAGAAAGTGTATGGCCATACCCGGGTGACTATGTTCATCTGATCTAATCGTGCTCATCATATTGGAGCTACAGGCTTGACACGCTTGTCCAATAAGAACATTCAGTGGCAAAGGAAATATGTATGTCTAGTGAAGTGGATTCACACTTGTGCTATGGTTTGGGTGTAGTCTTGGAAGACTCTTTCCTTTATATCGGGAGACAGTGATGTGTTGCTAGATACCCCTTACTGATCGTGATAACGTAAGTTATCGTTACCGACATTTAAAGGAAACCCTTAGGGTCGCACAATTTGATGATATGACTTACTTAAGTCAGATCGTGTGGACTGAATTGTTTGGGTTCAGTTTTAAAGGGATTTAATCTCTGATTGTAAGTGAGATCTGGTCTGATCATGTTTGATTGATTAGGGCTTGAGATCGGTAAGCTTCGATCGAGAGAATAGATGCTAGATCGGTAAGATCAGGAGCATCAAGAGATGAACGGTTAGATCTTGAACCTTTGGGTTTGATGAGATCTAGACTAATCGCTTGGCTTAATTGGTCTTTGAACCAAAGTGAACCGGCTCATCAAATGAGCGCATGGTTCAAAGGAGAAGAGGTTGCGACTTGTTCATGAGTGCGTGAACACATGAAGCGTGGTTTGCTATTTTTGGATAGCATGTATCACAACGTGACCACGTCTCACGTTTGAAGAGCATTCGCTCTATTGTCGCCGCTCTCAACCCCTTTCCTCGATAGAACACACAACACTCTCGTGTGGTTGAGGAGGCCGCCAAGGAGAATTCGTCAAGCAACTCATCTCTTCATCCCTTCACGGATTGGGACGCTTGGAGAGCCTTGCTAGCACAAGGAACGTCCAAGGAGGTAGCCATCTCTCATCTAGTGTGCGTCTTCTTGGGAGAAGAAGCGTTTGCGTCTTTGCTTCCAAGATTCCATCAAAACGATGGCTATGGTATGATCTCCTTCTTGTTCTAATCAATCCATATAAGTTGATCATATAAGCATATATGCGATTTGTTGTCGAAACCCTAGCTTCCCATGCGAAAATTTTATATGCGCCACCCTTAGGGTTTCGGCCCCTTGGTTTAAGGGAACTTTCAATTGGTATCAGAGCGAGGTTTTTATATGTTCATATGATTGCTTAAGGTGATCCATGTATGTTTAGATCTAATATTTCTCATCATGCGAAAATACTAGATGCATGTATTTTGATTGTGGCGCATGCATGAGAATAACTTATGTTGGCGCATGTTGAATGTTGTAGTTTTTCTTAAAACTTAATCACTTGCACGCCTCATTAGATCTAAGATGCGCCTGCTATAAACCCTTAGACGGGTTGATAGGGTTGAAGTCATCTTCTAGGTAAGATCCAACCAGTCTGATTAGACCATCTGACAGCCTAGATGGGTCGACCAGATGGCACCTGTGCGCAAGCACGAGGTGGCTATAGGTCGACTGCATCAAGGGCGTGTAGCGAGGTCTGGTTGAGACAACCAGTGAACGCACATGAGTTAGGCTCGGGGTCACACCCGCTTGCCAAAACTCATGAGGGTAGTTCAGCCCAACGCATGCATTGTTGACCATTAGGTCAACTCAAGTCGGTTAGGACTTGGTGCATGCAAGGGCAGTGGATCTGACTAGACATGATGAGTGGATCCCTATTAATGGACCGTTGTAAGGTTGTAGGGCACATAAGAAAAATAAAATTGATTCCAATGGGATTTTGAAAATTTTATTTTGTCTATGGATCACATGTTGATTGGATGCCATGATGCTTGTTTATTTCATCTTATGTGGGTTGCCCTTTTAATGTGTGCTGTGCTGGGGCCTGCGTGCCTGTATTAATTGTAAATTAAGTTTTATTGTGATCTGCGCATCACATGTTATTTAATTTATAAAATGTAATTGACCTGCGAGTCAATCTTGTCTAGATAGATTAAATTGTAATTTAATCAGACAAGAGCACAGAGCACACTTGGCAGAGGCGCTTGCAGCAGTGGCTTGATCGGGTGGGAGGTCCAGGGTTCGACTCTAGGACTGGCGCATTTACCTGGTGGGGGCACCTGTGCTGCAGTGGGCGCTTGGGCCCTGGGTTGGGCCAGACAAGATGCAAAAGACCCATGAAGAAAGCAAGTGAAGAATTAAGTTATGTTAAGGTCTTACTTAGGCTAAATGGGCTTTTACCACATAAGATCCATGCTTTCTTTTATTGTTTAATAATTAGAATTGCATGAATTTAATCTTCTGCTATCACCATAGGTTATGCATGATAGTTAAGAAGATAAAAAGATCGTTAAAATCCAACGTTAAATATCAAGCACGTAAGCCTTCTGACGCGAAACCTCACTGTTCTGACTATCGTTGGGGCCGTGTTGTACCCACTCAGTGGGCACGCCCATCTATCTTCAGACGGTGTGTGATTACACCTGCGTGTTACAGAGAAGGGATTTATCGCTTCTCGTTGCTCAGCATAGCACGTGGTGGTCCAGGGAGTAGGTCAGGTCAGCTTGACCATGCAGGCTACATACTGAGCATATGTGAGCTATATGGAGGCAGCCATCTGTGGGATCAGAGACTGTGTTGTACCAACTCAGTTGGCACAGTCTGCTGGATTGCCCAGATGAAGGGGAATCGCACGGGTTTCCCGATTGGCAGGGACTGCCCACCAGAAATTATGCTTGTACTCTCTGTGCATCTTATCTCGCCTGAGCGGGACGCGGAGACCAAGTATGAAATTTGGATCCCATCTCACTAAAAGAGTTTTACTGTTTCGGACTGTTTAGTGGATTTTTCAGTCAGATAAAATAGTGAGAAAAGAATCTTTCTTAAGTCCTGGATTGATTCTAAACATTGATACTGACCTTGCTGTTCTTGCATTGTTGTAGATTTCTGCAGCAACGAACACCATGAATTTCAATGTGCGATCCCTACTGGAAAGGGAGAAGTTTGCTGGGCCGAACTTCTCAGACTGGTACGGACACCTTAAGATTGTTCTTAAGGCAGAGAGGAAACTGTATGTCCTCGAGACGGCTATACCGCCTCAACCCGCTGCGAACGCCGCAAGGGCCGTTCGCGATGCCTATGAAAAGCATGTCAGTGATAGCATTGATGTCGCTTGCCTGATGCTAGCGTCTATGACGCCAGAGCTGCAGCGTCAGCATGAGGATCTGTCTGCTATAGAAATTATAGCAAACCTCAAGTTGCTGTATGCAGCACAGGCGAGGTCTGAACGCTATAATCTGACAAAACTTTTCTTTCAGAGCAAACTGACTGAAGGGAGTCCAGTAGGAGCTCACGTACTCAAGATGATTGGGTACAAGGAGGCTCTAGAGAAACTGGGACATACCATCAATCAGGAGCTTGCTGTAGACATCATTCTTCAGTCTCTCCCGGCCACTTTTGATCCGTTGATTATTAACTTTAATATGAACAAGATCGACTGTACCCCGGCAGAGTTACTGAATATGCTCTTGACTACAGAGTTGACTCTAAAGGGAAAGCCTTCAACCTCTGTCTTGATGGTTCCTTCCAGGAACAAGAAGAAGGGGAAGAAGGGCAAAGCCCCTGTCAAGAGTTACAACAAGGCTCTGAAACAGAAGGTTAAGCGGTCGAAGGAATACAGATGTTTCCATTGTGGCCAGCTAGGTCATTGGAAAAAGGACTGTAAAGCGCTCCAGGGAGACAAGAAGTGAAGCATCGCTTCTGGCTCAGGTATTTTTGTGACTGAGGTCATGATATCTTCTTCTTCTATTTCATGGGTGTTGGACACTGCATGTGGAGTTCACATTTATTCAAATGTACAGGAACTCAAGAGAAGAAGACAAGTGGGACAGCATGAGGTGGACCTACGAGTTGGAAACGGGGCACGGGTTGCTGCTGTTGCTGTAGGAGAATATTACATCTCATTACCATCTGGACTTGTATTAGAACTAAACAATTGTTATTTTGTACCCAGCATAACCAAAAATATTATCTCTATTCCTGCTCTTGTCAGGAAAGGTTTTTCCTTTGAAAGCAATATTTCAAAGTGTGTTATTTCTTTAGATAATATTGTTTATGCTACTGGATCAATTAACAATGGGTTATTCATGTTGGACATGGAATGTTCTATACAAAATATTGATAATAAGAAAGCCAAGTATGCTGATGACAGCACCTTGCTATGGCATAGTCGTTTGGGCCATATTAACAAGAGAGCCGATCTGGGGTTGCGAGGCTTATGTCAAAAAGCTCGCCTCTGGGAAACTAGAGAGCCGATCTGAGAAATGCATCTTTGTCGGTTACCCTAAGGAAACTAAGGGTTATTATTTCTTCGATCCCAAAGAGAACAAAGTATTTGTTGCTCGGACGGCCATTTTTCTTGAGAAGGAGTTTCTTCTGTAAGAGGCCAGTGGGAGAGAAATAAAGCTGGATGAGAATCCAAAAGAAGGACAAAGTAGTCAAGCATAGTTGGATGAGCATGAGCCAGTTGAACAGGTTATTGAACAACCTGAGGCTCAGATATCACGGGAACCGCGAAGATCGGGAAGGATCCGTCGACAGCCTGAGCGCTATGACGGAGTCTACATCATTGATCATGATGAACCCCTCACTTATGCTGATGCGGTCAGTGGACCGGAGTCAGCTAGATGGCTTGAAGCTATGCGAGCCGAGATGGACTCCATGTCAGATAACCAAGTCTGGGATTTGGTTGATCCGCCTCCGGGAGTTATCCCTATAGGCTGTAAATGGATCTTCAAGAAGAAGATTGACATGGATGGTAACGTGGTTACCTATAAAGGCAGGCTAGTTGCGAAAGGTTTCAAACAAATCTACGGGATAGATTATGATGAAACTTTCTCTCCTGTAGCCATGTTCAAGTCTATTCGGATCATTCTCGCAATAGCAGCATATTACGATTATGAGATCTGGCAGATGGATGTGAAGACGGCTTTCCTTAATGGAAATCTGGATGAGGATGTGTATATGACACAACCAGAAGGTTTCACTAGTCCATCAGATCGTCATAAAATATGCAAGTTAAAGAAGTCCATTTATGGACTTAAGCAAGCATCTAGAAGCTGGAATATTCGTTTTGATGAATCAATCTGTGAATTTGGTTTCATCAAGAATGAAGATGACCCGTGTGTATATAAGAGGTTTAGTGGGAGCGTGATTACTTTCCTAGTCCTCTATGTCGATGATATCTTAATCATTGGAAACGATATTCCTGAACTGCATGCGGTTAAAGCATGGTTAAGAAAATGTTTCCAGATGAAAGATCTAGGAGAAGCAGCCTATGTATTAGGTGTGAAGATCTACAGGGATAGATCTAAGAGGCTTCTCGGGCTGTGCCAGAGTACTTACATCGATAAAGTCCTGGAAAGATTTCATTTAGAGAATTCTAAAAGAGGATATCTTCCAGTCAGACATGGTCTGAATCTTTCAAAGAGTCAGTGTCCACAAACACAGACTGAGAAAGATGAAATGGACAATACGCCTTATGCTTCGGCTATTGGGTCCATTATGTATGCGATGTTTTGTACTCGCCCAGACGTCGCCTACGGGTTAAGCGTGACCAGTCGATTCCAAAGTAATCCAGGTCAGGCACACAGGATTGCAATCAAGAACATTTTGAAATATCTTCGGAGGACCAAAGATATGTTCTTGATAAATGGAGGTCAGGAAGAACTCAGTATTGAAGGATATACTGACGCTTCGTTCCAATCTGACCAGGATGATTTCCGATCGCAATCAGGCTATGTTTTTAGCTTGAATGGTGGAGCAGTGGTGTGGAAAAGTTTTAAACAGTCTATCGTTGCTGATTCCACAACAAAAGCCGAGTATGTTGCAGCCTCAGAAGCATCTAAGGAGGCAGTGTGGATTCGTAAGTTCGTTCAGGAACTTGGTGTTGTTCCTTCGAGTGCAGATCCTTTGGTTATCTTTTGTGATAACACTGGAGCAATAGCACAAGCAAAGGAACCATGGTTGCACCAGAAGTCCAAGCACATACAGAGACGGTTTCATTTGATCCGGGAGATCATTGATCGAGGCGAGATCAAAATCTGCAAGGTTCATACAGATGACAATCTGGCAGACCCGCTAACTAAGCCTCTGGCGCAGCAGAAGCATGAGAAGCACTGTAATAATATGGGTTTGAGATTTCTCAACCATTAGATTAAGTGCAAGTGGGAGATTGTTGGGGTATGCCCTTAAGGCTAATGTTTGAGGCCTTGGGATTCTTTCAGTATCATGTATAAACTCTTATGTTTATAAAGGCAATGGTTGTTATTCAGTTTGTTACATCATCTGCTGCAATATGTATACTTCTGATTAATGTCTCAATGGTGTTCAGCTAGGCTGACATGCTATAAAGTCCTTAGTCGAGATATCTTGGTGAACATGAGACAGCCTTGATATGATTGGGACTAATATGTGCTCTAATCTTATAGGATGCTTCGAGCATGGAATAAGATGTAGACTCATGGGTACATTGGATGTACTGGACAGACCCTACTAGGATATTCAATTGCTTGTCACAATGTGAATAATCCTTGTATACGAACAAGTGACACATTTCCTCTGACTTGAGATCACTTGTGTTTCTAAAGGATGATTGTCATTGTTTTGAGATAGTTCAATATCATTTGAAACATAATGGTTATAGACTATCTTGGATAATGATCATGAGTCATGTTAGGGCACTAGTGATAGATAAAGAATTGCCATCTCCTTGTTTGGAGTGTGATGTTCTAAAGGGGCCCCCCTGGATGAGATGATTGAGAAAGTGTATGGCCATACCCGGGTGACTATGTTCATCTGATCTAATCGTGCTCATCATATTGGAGCTACAGGCTTGACACGCTTGTCCAATAAGAACATTCAGTGGCAAAGGAAATATGTATGTCTAGTGAAGTGGATTCACACTTGTGCTATGGTTTGGGTGTAGTCTTGGAAGACTCTTTCCTTTATATCGGGAGACAGTGATGTGTTGCTAGATACCCCTTACTGATCGTGATAACGTAAGTTATCGTTACCGACATTTAAAGGAAACCCTTAGGGTCGCACAATTTGATGATATGGCTTACTTAAGTCAGATCGTGTGGACTGAATTATTTTGGTTCAGTTTAAAGGAGTTTAAACTCTGATTGTAAGTGAGATCTGGTCTGATCATGTTTGATTGATTAGGGCTTGGGATCGGTAAGCTTCGATCGAGAGTATTGATGCTAGATCGGTGAGATCAAGAGCATCAAGAGATGAACGGTTAGATCTGGAACCTTAGGGTTTAATATGATCTAGACCAAGTGGCTTGGGTTATTTGGTCTTTGAACCAAACCATAAGGAACCGGTTCACATGAGTGAACGCATGGTTCAAAGTGAGGATGCGTTTTGGTTGGTTCATGAACGCATGAGTGGATGCGTTAAGCGTTTGCTATTTTTGGAAGTTCCAAAAATGAATGCACGCCTCCACGTTCATTGAACGCTCGCCCCTCTTTTGCTCTTGCTCTCGTGTGGCTTGTCTTGACGAGAGATAGAGAAGCATTCGGCCAAGGAGAGAACTGCTCTCGCATCTCAATCACTTTCACACGACAAGGGCACTTGGAGATCCTTGCTAGCACAAGGAGCGACAAGGAGGAGCCATCTATCTTCTTGTGTGCGGCACCTTTGGAGGAGAGCCCTTTCGCCATCTTCTTCCAAATCGCCATCCAAAGCAAATGGCTATGGTATGAAACCAAACTTTATGAAGTTGATCATATGTTCTTGCGAAAGATCTTTAGAAACCCTTGCTTCCGCTATGAAAGTTTTATGCGCCACCTATTAGGGTTTCGCCCCCCCCCCCCTTGTTTTAGGGGACTTTCATGAAGCCATCAGGTTGTGACATATATGTTGGTGTATATGCCCTAAAGACCAATGTATGGACATGGTCAGGCATTATTTGAATGTACTTTGATAGAACTATTACTCATTATGTGGGCATGGTCAGGCTTTTAATGTATTTCGAGAAGAATGACCTAGGGAATGATGCCTACATCCTAGGCATGAGGATCTATAAGTAGAGATCCAAGAAAGTCATTGCCCTTTAGTCAATCTATGTTCATCCAAGAGATTATGGAAAGGTTCATGTTGGAGCATTCCAAAGGATGATACCTTCCAGAGAGACATGGTCTGATTCTCTCCATGAGGCAATGTCTTTTGACATAATAGGAGAGAGATAACATGAATCTATAATCCTAATACATTGGGTATAGGATAGATCATGTTTTGTGCAACTGGCACAAGACTATGTATGGCAAATGCTTGGAGCAAGGCCAGTAAGTTTCAATCAGATCCTAGTGTTCATACACTGGATAACTGTGAAAGCAATCCTTTATACTTGGGAAGTATTAAGGATTGAATTTTAGTCTGTGATAGACAGGAAGAACTTTGTGTACAGGGGTACACTGACACTTCGTTCCAGTCTAATGACTATCATTCACAGCCAGGATTTGTGCTTTGCCTTGATGTGGTGTTGTAGGCTGAAAGAGCTTTATGCAAACCATAGTGGCAAATTCTACAATTAAGGCTGAGTACATTGCAGCTTCTTGTGGCAGCCAAGGAAGCAGCTTCATTCATTTGAACTTGATTTAGTCCCTGGTGCTTGATGGTCCAGTATAGTTCTTACTGGGACCATAAGCATGTGTAATGGAACTTAGCACTCAAGTATGTACTGCAGCGATATCATCTGATCTTGGAGATCATGGATAAAGATGATGATTCAAACTTGTTAAAATAAACACAGATAGCAATCTGGAAAAACCCACTGACTCAGCCTCTGGCGCAGCGGAAGCTAAATGGGTCATACTAGAGATATTGGAACTGACTAAACACCAGTTGTCCTTGGTCTTAGTGCAAGTGGGAGATTGTTGGTGTATATGCCCTAAAGACCAATGTATGGACATGGTCAGGCATTATTTGAATGTACTTTGATAGAACTATTACTCATTATGTGGGCATGGTCGTTATTATGCAGATTGCTTTACCTGCGTTGATGTATTGAATTGTATAGATAATGTCCCAGGAGTTCGGATTGGATCCATTCTCATAAGCTATCCCAAGACAAGGTACCTTAGCAGATATGGGACAGCTTTGGTGCATGTGAGACTAGTGTATGGGCTGGTTAGGTGCAGGGCACAGTAACGCAGACATACAGGTGCATTGGATGCACTGGAGTGATCCACCGTGAGGATTGACTTGTCTAGTCAACAAGTCAATCTCACATGCAAGAGGTTTTGCATTGATCCTTAGACTTGAGGTATTCATGTCTAGATTTGATGATGGATATGCTTTAATACAGTCTTACGTCTCTCCGTAACTGGGAGATCAAAACGACTGTCATTGGGCATGTCATAAATCATGTAGAGACATGGATGACCAATAGTAGGATTTGCCCCTTCCTTCAGAGGAAGCATGATATCCACCTCGGGGCGCCCCACCTTATTGGCGCATGACAGGAGAGTGTGGCCACACTTGTTAAGTCATGACCAATGCATTGGATAATAAACTTGAGACTAATCCAATGGCAGGATATCAGTTTAGGCAAAGGGATCTGTGATGCAATAGGAATCCTCGTTGCTTGTTAGGGAGTTGTTGCCATAATGACTTAAGTCCTATGACATGGGTAGTAGTGATGTGTTGCTAGATACCCCTCACTACTTATGATGTTTACATCATTGCCATCGTCATATGGATCCTACCGGGTCACACGCAATAGACTCTTGACGTTGCTTTATTCAGAAGCCTTAGGATCAAGTTATTGGATAACTTGGATCCATTTGGAAGATTTCATCAGCGCCAATGGGCCTGATGAGTTGGAAGAAAGTTATTGGAGCCAAACTTCATTTTTGGCAGGTTGGCCCAAAATTGACCTAGATTGGTCACATTTGGATTAGGGTTGCATTGGATTGGATCCAATGGCTTAATCAACCTATGCCATGAAGTTTGGACTAGCTCATTATCCAATGAGGCCCAATAATTAGTTATGAAGAAGAGGTATAAGCAAATAAGGGCATAATGGGGAAGAGTTTCACCCCATTGGCGCCAAGGGCATAATGGGGTGAAGTGGGCGCATGTTGCTTCATAAGGAAGCATTAGGCGCCTCCCCTTTTCATCCATTGATGGTATCTTACCTCTATGGTAAGTATTTGGGGCTGATATGGCTTCATGGCTCTTTTGGAAAGGGCTTAGGTGCATATGACATGTGGGATGAGATTTATGGTAAAGTCTTGGAGACTTTCCTTATCTTCAAACCCTAATTCCCCTCAAACTCTTACTTGGACGAATTCTTCATGCATGTTGCGCCTAGCCCTTCTCCTTGGATGGAAAGAATGCCTCTAAGGCATTTCTTGGGCTGATATGGCCATTGGGCAAATTAGGATAGGTTGAATGAGGTTTATGGTAAAGTCTTGGAGACTTTCCTTACCTCAAGACTCCTTTATCCTAGCCGCCCACTTGGCATGATCCTAGCCATTGCTCTATCCGCCCCTTGTCCTATTAATAGGACCCTTGTCGCCCCCTCTTATTGGTTGATCAGCGTGGACAATATCTTGGAGGGGTGACATATCTCTTGGAGAGACTTGGAATGCAAGGGGCGAAAGCAACATTGGCTTGGCGCAATCTTCTTCCTTGGAGCCGCAAGTTCTTCTTCTCCCTCTCCTCTTGGCGCAAGGACTCTTAGTGCTTGGTGGCATCTCCTTGCCACAAGCTCTCTCCTTTCCTTGGCCAAAGGCGCACCTTGGAGGTGGCGCAAACAAAGAAGAAGAAGGAAACAACTTGGCGGAGTCATCTTCCTCCTCATCTCTCCTTGGCGCAAGTTCTTTTGAAGGTGGCGCAAGTGAGATGAAGGCTTGATTCTCTTCCCGAGGCTAGCACCAAGCGTGGAAGGGAGCAACGATCAAGGAGTCGACGCGTGGATACTTGTAGAGGACGAACACTTGGGCGTCTTCAACTTGGCACCTTCATCTTGACAAGCAATAGAGGTACTAACTCTAACACATCCTTGTGTTCTCTCTCTCGCATGGATCCTTGGGAAAGGAATGTGTTTCGGGTGTAATGCTTCTTCCACTGCGTCCTGGGACTGCAAAATTTTAAATTACACCCGGCATTCCCCAACAGTGGTATCAGAGGTACTTGCGAGAAACACAAGGTGTACATTTGCTTGTGTGAAAAATTTTTGGAAAATTTTTCGTTTATCCTTGCGCGTTTAACCTAGAAGGCGCTTTCATCCAAACTTCTTTTATCCTTTTTATGGCCAAAATTTGGATTGTGTTTATGATGGATTTAAGACCAAAGGCGCACGTAGTTTTGTCAAGTAGGACGGGCATTGTGTCTTCGGACTGGCCGGGTCTCTTGATCTGACAAAACTGCCAGCCGATAGGGTCCATGAAATCATCATGAAACTTGATCCCAATTTTAGCATAAATTTGGTTAAGAGAGTACTTTGGATGGAGTTGGCGCATAAGGGAATAAAATTTGATTATTACGGTTTTTCAAATTTTATGTATGCACCACTTGTCTCTTCCATGGGTTGATATGGTCATAGCGAGTGCCCTCCTATGTTGTGATGTGGAAGCATGTTTCCACCTGTGATGAATGCTTGTAAAACCATTCTGTCACCTGCGTGTGGTTCTCCCCCTTCTTGATGTAAAATTTTCATCTTTCCTTAGAATAGATGTAGAATTGTTTACATGAGATAGGTTAAGGTTCATCAAAGACAACAAGGTGTCTTCTTCAACCGGAGTCAGAAGTGGCGCCAGCTTTGGAAGCGTGGTGATGGACTTGCGACTGAAGGAAGGACACTTGCTTTCGGCTTCTGGCATGGGATGATTTGCTTCAGGGACTCGCAACCCTTGGATGCACGATAACATGTCACATGGCTCGTGACAAGTTATATGTATGAAAAGGGCTATGACCATATCGACCAAAATAGCATGCCTGTAATGGTTTATTATTTTGTCCATACATGCCTGTGATGTTTTTCCTTTGCTGCCTTAACCATAGGAAAACTGCATGCTAGAAAAGAATAAAACAAACATGCAAAAACTCTCAATACAATATCAAGTCGATAGCCTTCTAACGCGTAGCCGTCATCAAACTATCGATCGGTGGTGTTGTGAACTGTTTCCCACCCTCGTGGGACACACCCACTTATCTTTAGGAGGTGTGTGGTGACAATGATTTCCCCAGTCCAGTTTTAACCTGGGCGTGCCTTCGCAAGGAAATTCGTTGGCCCTGGGCATAACGGTTAGGACCAGACTTGACTAGTTTTCATATGTCACTGACATGATGAATCACTAGAGGCAGCTGTTGAGAGGATAGGGTTCTGTGTTGTATCCAGCCCTCGCTGGACACAGGGCGCCTAGTCTGTCTTAACTAAGAGGAATTGTGCGCGGCACAATTGGTTGGCATGCCTACCTAAGGAAGCATGGGACTCTCTGTGCATCTCAACTCACCCACGTGAGTCGCGGAGACCTCGTGTGAAATTAGGATCCTACTCACATATTTCCAAGTTGAGTTTTGAGAGTTATCAACTTGTTAAGGAAATAGTGGGAGTATAGCATTTAATTTAAAGTCCTTGTTAAATGCTTTATCATAATACTTATTTTACTTGTTTGCTTATTATAGATGATTCCATCTCCTGAACCTAGATTGAAACTTCTTAAAAATAAACTGGATGGAACAAATTGGACAAGATGGTTCAGACTTTTGTCCAAACTTCTAGAACATGAGAATATGGTGTATCTTCTTGAAAGACCTCCAACCTAGCCCTATATATATTTTTGTACAGAGTGGGAGTGGGATGTCTATCTCGAACATTGTGTGGATAGTGAACATTACACTGCTCTTATTTTGAGGTGCTTGACCCCTGAGGTCCAGGTTGAGTGTGATGAGATGGGGATTTATGATATAATCATACTTCTTCGGCGTCTCTTCACACCAGGCACTTCAAATAGTGATCAAGAGAGTGTTGTTGGATCTTCTGGGTGTTTGCCTGAATCCAGGAATGACTATGGTTCCATATCTTCGAAGCTAAAACTTCGGAAGACTGGGAATGCATGGAAATTCCAGGATGGATTAAGGCCCAGGAAGAACATGGCACAAAAGAAGGGATGTTATCCATCTGCTTCAGGTATTGTGTTAATAAGGTCTTTATGTCTACTTCTTATTCATGGGTACTGGGTACCGCATGAGGAGCTTACATATGTTTTTCATATGCAGGGGCTCAAAAGAAGTAGGACAATAAGGCTTGGTGGGAACGACTTTCGAGTCAGGGACGGAGCATTGGATGCTGCTGTTGATGTCATCTCACTACCTTCAAAGACTTCAACTAGAACTTTGCTATTATGTACTAGCTTTTGTATTAGAACATTATGTCCATTATTTTGAATGGATTTTCAGTTTGAAATAAATTGGTATTTCTTTAAATCTGGAATGTTCTATAGTAGTGGTACAATTGATAATAGCCTGTAGTTCTATGTGTAACACTGAATAGATAAAATCCAATGATTCAATCAATACCATCTCTTTGCATTGTCCCTTGGGCCATAAGACAAAAGTCACATCCAAAAGTCCATGGACTATTGGGATCATTATCCTTTTAGGGTTATGATATATGTGAGCCTTGTCTAATGGACAAGATGACAGATGCTACCTTCATTTAGGAAGGAGAGAGAGGTTAGATGCTTGTTGGATCTAGTACACAGCAATGTGTGTAGACCTGGAGACAAGCACCAAGTGGTATACTTCATTAGGTTGGGATATATAATATCCAACACATAACTTTGGAGAAATCCAAGAAGTTAAGAAATGAAGTATAGAATCGAATTGGAGAATCTATTAAAACCCTTTGATTGGATCAAAGTAGGAAGTGAAGAATTTGATGACTATCTTGAGGAGTGTGGGGTTGTCTCACAGCTTACTTGGAACACCACAACTATGTGGTGAAATTCAAAGAAAAGAAAAGGGAACACATTGGATGTGGTTCCATCTTTGAATAGTCATGCAAATTTACTTCCTTTAGAGGCCATGCAAGCAACTGTTCTGACACTCCATAGTGTGTATTTGTGGGGCACTGCGAGTGCTATTTCTATCCCGATGAGAACAAAAATATTTGTTGCTCAAACTGCTGTCTCTCTTGAGAAAGTATTTCTTTTGAAAGAAGCTAGTGGGAGTAGATTTGATTAGGACAAGGTCCAAAAATCAACCACAATACAGTTATACACAAATGGAGAGTAGAATCACACATGCAGGTTGAAAGACAACCTGAGGTTCAAGTAACACAGGAACCACATGAGTCTGAATGGATTCGAAATACTCTCACAGGTTGTGGGCATGACGAATTTTTCATATAGGATGAACCTAAAGACTTATGAGGAAATGGAAGCGGTCAGTGGACCAGATTCCATGTCTGCTATACCGTAATGGACTCCATGTCTGCTAATCAAGTGTGGGACTTGATTGAGCCGCCAAAGGGGTAACACCCAGAGGCTGTATGAGGATCTTCTTGGAAGATAGACATGGAAGGTAACATTGTTACCTATGATGACAAACTAGTGAATGAAATTTCAGATAAGTCCACTGGGTGGATAGTGATGAAACTTTTCACTGATAGCTTTGTTTAAGTCCATTAGGTATCTACTTGTTATAATTGCATGTTCTGTTATAGCGTGTTGCTATGAAAATTGCTTTTCTTAATGGATGTCTAGAAGAGGATGTCTAGATGGAAATAGTCAAAATATTTTCATACAATCGCCATAAAGATATGCATGATATTATACAAGTATCCTGTGTTTACAAGAAGATCAGTGGGAGCATCATAATGTTTCTTGTTCTAATTGATTGACGATATTCTTCTCACATGAAATGACATCCTAGCTCTTCACGCGGTGAAGTACAGGCTTGGAATGTATTTCGAGAAGAATGACCTAGGGAATGATGCCTACATCCTAGGCATGAGGATCTATAAGTAGAGATCCAAGAAAGTCATTGCCCTTTAGTCAATCTATGTTCATCCAAGAGATTATGGAAAGGTTCATGTTGGAGCATTCCAAAGGATGATACCTTCCAGAGAGACATGGTCTGATTCTCTCCATGAGGCAATGTCTTTTGACATAATAGGAGAGAGATAACATGAATCTATAATCCTAATACATTGGGTATAGGATAGATCATGTTTTGTGCAACTGGCACAAGACTATGTATGGCAAATGCTTGGAGCAAGGCCAGCAAGTTTCAATCAGATCCTAGTGTTCATATACTGGATAACTGTGAAAGCAATCCTTTATACTTGGGAAGTATTAAGGATTGAATTTTAGTCTGTGATAGACAGGAAGAACTTTGTGTACAGGGGTACACTGACACTTCGTTCCAGTCTAATGACTATCATTCACAGCCAGGATTTGTGCTTTGCCTTGATGTGGTGTTGTAGGCTGAAAGAGCTTTATGCAAACCATAGTGGCAAATTCTACAATTAAGGCTGAGTACATTGCAGCTTCTTGTGGCAGCCAAGGAAGCAGCTTCATTCATTTGAACTTGATTTAGTCCCTGGTGCTTGATGGTCCAGTATAGTTCTTACTGGGACCGTAAGCATGTGTAATGGAACTTAGCACTCAAGTATGTACTGCAGCGATATCATCTGATCTTGGAGATCATGGATAAAGATGATGATTCAAACTTGTTAAAATAAACACAGATAGCAATCTGGAAAAACCCACTGACTCAGCCTCTGGCGCAGCGGAAGCTAAACGGGTCATACTAGAGATATTGGAACTGACTAAACACCAGTTGTCCTTGGTCTTAGTGCAAGTGAGAGATTGTTGGTGTATATGCCCTAAAGACCAATGTATGGACATGGTCAGGCATTATTTGAATGTACTTTGATAGAACTATTACTCATTATGTGGGCATGGTCATTATTATGCAGATTGCTTTACCTGCGTTGATGTATTGAATTGCATAGATAATGTCCCAGGAGTTTGGATTGGATCCATTCTCATAAGCTATCCCCAGAGAAGGTACCTTAGCAGATATGGGACAGCTTTGGTGCATGTGAGACTAGTGTATGGGCTGGTTAGGTGCAGGGCACAGTAACGCAGACATACAGGTGCATTGGATGCACTAGAGTGATCCACCATGAGGATTGACTTGTCTAGTCAACAAGTCAATCTCACATGCAAGAGGTTTTGCATTGATCCTTAGACTTGAGGTATTCATGTCTAGATTTGATGATGGATATGCTTTAATACAGTCTTACGTCTCTCCGTAACTGGGAGATCAAAACGACTGTCATTGGGCATGTCATAAGTCATGTAGAGACATGGATGACCAATAGTAGGATTTGCCCCTTCCTTCAGAGGAAGCATGATATCCACCTCGGGGCGCCCCACCTCATTGGTGCATGACAGGAGAGTGTGGCCACACTTGTTAAGTCATGACCAATGCATTGGATAATAAACTTGAGACTAATCCAATGGCAGGATATCAGTTTAGGCAAAGGGATCTGTGATGCAATAGGAATCCTCGTTGCTTGTTAGGGAGTTGTTGCCATAATGACTTAAGTCCTATGACATGGGTAGTAGTGATGTGTTGCTAGATACCCCTCACTACTTATGATGTTTACATCATTGCCATCGTCATATGGATCCTACCGGGTCACACGCAATAGACTCTTGACGTTGCTTTATTCAGAAGCCTTAGGATCAAGTTATTGGATAACTTGGATCCATTTGGAAGATTTCATCAGCGCCAATGGGCCTGATGAGTTGGAAGAAAGTTATTGGAGCCAAACTTCATTTTTGGCAGGTTGGCCCGAAATTGACCTAGATTGGTCACATTTGGATTAGGGTTGCATTGGATTGGATCCAATGGCTTAATCAACCTATGCCATGAAGTTTGGACTAACTCATTATCCAATGAGGCCCAATAATTAGTTATGAAGAAGAGGTATAAGCAAATAAGGGCATAATGGGGAAGAGTTTCACCCCATTGGCGCCAAGGGCATAATGGGGTGAAGTGGGCGCATGTTGCTTCATAAGGAAGCATTAGGTGCCTCCCCCTTTCATCCATTGATGGTATCTTACCTCTATGGTAAGTATTTGGGGCTGATATGGCTTCATGGCTCTTTTGGAAAGAGCTTAGGTGCATATGACATGTGGGATGAGATTTATGGTAAAGTCTTGGAGACTTTCCTTATCTTCATGTTGGTGTATGCCCTTAAGGCTAATGTTTGAGGCCTTGGGATTCTTTCAGTATCATGTATAAACTCTTATGTTTATAAAGGCAATGGTTGTTATTCAGGTTGTTACATTGTCTGCTGCAATAAGTGTACTTCTGAATAATGTCTCAATGCTGTTCTGCTAGGCTGACATGCTATAAAGTCCTTAGTCGAGATATCTTGGTGAACTTGAGACAGCCTTGATATGATTGAGACTAATATGTGTTCTAATCTGATAGGATGCTTCGAGCATGGAATAAGATGTAGACTCATGGGTACATTGGATGTACTGGACAGACCCTACTCGGATATTCAATTGCTTGTCACATTGTGAATAATCCTTGTATGCGAACAAGTGGCACATTTCCTCTGACTTGAGATCACTTGTGTTTCTAAATGATGATTGTCATTGTTTTGAGGTAGTTCAATATCATTTGAAACATAATGGTTATAGACTATCTTGGATAATGATCATGAGTCAGGTTAGGACACTAGTGATAGATAAAGGATTGCCGTCTCCTTGTTTGGAGTGTGATGTTCAAAAGGGGCCCCCCTGGATGAGATGATTGAGAAAGTGTATGGCCATACCCAGATGACTATGTTCATCTGATCTAATCATTCTCATCATATTGGAGCTACAGGCTTGACACGCTTGTCCAATAAGAACATCCAGTGGCAAAGGAAATATGTATGTCTAGTGAAGTGGATTCACACTTGTGCTATGGTTTGGGTGTAGTCTTGGAATACTCTTTCCTTTATATCGGGAGACAGTGATGTGTTGCTAGATACCCCTCACTGATTGTGATAACGTAAGTTATCGTTACCGACATTTAAAGGAAACCCTTAGGGTCGCACAATTTGATGATATGACTTACTCATGTCAGATCGTGTGGACTGAATTGTTTCGGTTCAGTTTAAAGGGATTTAAACTCTGATTGTAAGTGAGATCTGGTCTGATCATGTTTGATTGATTAGGGCTTGAGATCGGTAAGCTTCGATCGAGAGAGATGATGCTAGATCGGTGAGATCAGGAACATCAAGAGATGAACGGTCAGATCTTGAACCTTAGGGTTTAATTTGATCTGGACTAAAGGCTTGGCTTGATTGGTTTTTGAACCAAACCAATATGAACCGGCTCATGTGTGAGCGCATGGTTCAAAGGGGAGAAGAATAAGCGTTCGGTTCACTTGGGTGAACGCATCAACGCATGAAGTGAAGGCTTGCTATTTTTGGAAGTGGCGGTTTCCAAAATAGCTTCTCAACGCCTCACGTTCACCTCTCTTCACGTTTTGTCGCCTCTTCCTCTCAACGGTCTCACACTCTTGCGTGGTGAAGGAGTTGACGACAAGGAGGTCTCGGCCAAGAAAACATCTCCTCTTCCCTTCCATTCGACAAGAAGACTTGAAGATCTTTGCTAGCACAAAGATCACCAAGGAGGAGCCATCTATCTTCTTGTGTGCGGCACTTTTGGAGGAGAGCCCTTTCGCCATCTTCTTCCAAAGCACCATCCAAGCGATGGCCATGGTACGAATCTCTTCTGATTTATACAATCTAAAAGAGTTGATCATATGACATGCAAAAGATCATTAGAAACCCTTGCTTCCGTTTGAAAAATTTATTTGCGCCACCTATTAGGGTTTCGCCCCCTTGATTAAGGGGACTTTCAATTGGTATCAGAGCGCATGTTATTCCTTGTTCATATGATTGCTTGATCCATGCTTGCGCGCCTCCTTATTAGATCTAAGCAGCGCCTGCTATAAACCCTTAGACGGGTTAGTAGGGTTGAAGTCATCCTCTAGGTAAGATCTAACCAGTCTGATCAGACCATCTGACAGCCTAGATGGGTCGACCAGATGGCACCTGTGCGCAAGCACGAGGTGGCTATGGGTCGACTGCAGACAGGCGTGTAGCGATGTCTGGTTGAGACAACCAGTGAACGCGCATGAGTTAGGCCGGGGGTCACACCCGCTTGCCAGAACTCATGAGGGTAGTTCAGCCCAACGCATGCATTGTTGACCATTAGGTCGACTCAAGTCGGTTAGGACTTGGTGCATGCAAGGGCAGTGGATCTGACTAGACATGATGAGTGGATCCCTATTAATGGACCGTTGTAAGGTTGTAGGGCACATAAAAAAAATAAAATTGATTCCAATGGGATTTTGAAAATTTTATTTTGTCTATGGATCACATGTTGATTGGATGCCATGATGCTTGTTTATTTAATCTTATGTGGGCTGCCCTATTTAATGTGTGCTGTGCTGGGGCCTGCGTGCCTGGATTAAAATTGTAAATTAATTTTTATTGTGATCTGCGCATCACATTTCATTTAATTTATAAAGTGTAATTGACCTGCGAGTCAATCTTGTCTAGATAGATTAAATTGTAATTTAATTAGACAAGAGCACTGAGCACACATGGCAGAGGCGTATGCAGCTTGAGGCTTGACCAGGTGGGAGGTCTAGGGTTCGACCCTAGAACAGGCGCATTTACCTGGTGGGCGCACCTGAGCTGCAGTGGGCGCTTGGGCCCTGGGTTGGGCTAGATGAGAAGGCAAAAGACCCATGAAGAGCTCAAGTGAAGACTTAAGTTAAATTAAGGTCTTACTTAGGTTAAATGGGCTTTTACCACATAAGATCAGCATGCTTTCTACTTATTGTTTATATAATTAGAACTGCATGATTTATTCTTCTGCTATCGCCATAGGATTTGCCTGATAGTAAGAAGATAAAAGACCGTTAAAATCCAACGTTAAATATCAAGCACGTAAGCCTTCTGACGCGAAACCTCACTGTTCTGACTATCGTTAGGGCCGTGTTGTACCCACTCAGTGGGCACGCCCATCTATCTTCAGACGGTGTGTGATTACACCTGCGTGTTACAGAGAAGGGATTTATCGCTTCTCGTTGCTCAGCATAGCACGTGGTGGTCCAGGGAGTAGGTCAGGTCAGCTTGACCATGTAGGCTACATACTGAGCATATGTGAGCTATATGGAGGCAGCCATCTGTGGGATCAGAGACTGTGTTGTACCAACTCAGTTGGCACAGTCTGCTGGATTGCCCAGATGAAGGGGAATCGCATGGGTTGGCAATTGGCAGGGACTGCCTACCAGAAATTAGTGCTTGTACTCTCTGTGCATCTTATCTCGCCTGAGCGGGACGCGGAGACCAAGTATGAAATCTAGGTCCCATCTCACTAAAAGAGCGTTACTCTTTCGGACTGTTTAATGGATTTTTCAGTCAGATAAAATAGTGAGAAAAGAATCTTTCTTAAGTCCTGGATAGATTCTAAACATTGATACTGACCTTGCTGTTCTTGCAATGTTGTAGATTACTGCAGCAACGAACACCACGAATTTCAATGTGCGATCCCTACTGGAAAGGGAGAAGTTTGCTGGGCCAAACTTCTCAGACTGGTACGGACACCTTAAGATTGTTCTTAAGGCAGAGAGGAAATTGTATGTCCTCGAGATGGCTATACCGCCTCAACCCGCTGCGAACACCGCAAGGGCGGTTCGCAATGCCTATGAAAAGCATGTCAATGATAGCATTGATGTCGCTTGCCTGATGCTTGCGTCTATGACGCCAGAGCTGCAACGTCAGCATGAGGATCTGTCTGCTATAGAAATTATAGCAAACCTCAAGTTGCTGTATGCTGCACAGGCTAGGACTGAACGCTACAATTTGACTAAGCTTTTCTTTCAGAGCAAACTGACTGAAGGGAGTCCAGTGGGAGCTCACGTACTCAAGATGATTGGGTACAAAGAGGCTCTAGAGAAACTGGGACATACCATCAATCAGGAGCTTGTTGTAGACATCATTCTTCAGTCTCTCCCGGCCTCTTTCGATCCGTTCATTATTAATTTCAATATGAACAAGATCGACTGTACCCCGGCAGAGTTACTGAATATGCTCTTGACTACAGAGTTGACTCTAAAGGGAAAGCCTTCAACCTCTGTCTTGATGGTTCCTTCCAGGAACAAGAAGAAGGGGAAGAAGGGCAAAGCCCCTGTCAAGAGTTACAACAAGGCTCTGAAACAGAAGGTTAAGCGGTCGAAGGAATACAGATGTTTCCATTGTGGCCAGCTGGGTCACTGGAAAAAGGACTGTAAAGCGCTCCAAGGAGACAAGAAGGGAAGCATCGCTTCTGGCTCAGGTATTTTTGTGACTGAAGTCATGATATCTTCTTCTTCTATTTCATGGGTGTTGGACACTGCATGTGGAGTTCACATTTGTTCAAATGTACAGGAACTCAAGAGAAGAAGACAGGTGGGACAGCATGAGGTGGACCTATGAGTTGGAAACGGGGCACGGGTTGCTGCTGTTGCTGTAGGAGAATATCACATCTCATTACCATCTGGACTTGTATTAGAACTGAACAATTGTTATTTTGTACCAAGCATTACCAAAAATATTATCTCTATTCCTGCTCTTGTCAGGAAAGGGTTTTCCTTTGAATGCAATATTTCAAAGTGTGTTATTTCTTATGATAATATTGTTTATGCTACTGGATCAATTAACAATGGGTTATTCATGTTGGACATGGAATGTTCTATACAAAATATTGATAATAAGAAAGCCAAGTATGCTGATGACAGCACCTTGCTATGGCATAGTCGTTTAGGCCATATTAACAAGAAACGCATTAAGCGGTTGCATGATTATGGACTGCTGGGATCATTCTCCTATGAGGAGTTTGATACATGCAATGCTTGTTTAATGGGCAAAATGACAAAAGCTCCTTTTTCTAACAAAGGTCAAAGGGCTTTAGGTATACTTGACCTTATACACAATGATGTGTGTGGGCCATTTAGTAAACATGCCAGAGGTGGCTATCAATACTTCATTACCTTTACTGATGATTTCAGTAGGTATGGATATGTCTATCTAATGAGACATAAAAGTGAATCTTTTGACAAGTTCAAAGAGTTCAAAAATGTAGTACAAAATCAGCTAGGCCGTAATATCAAGGCACTTCGTTCTGATCGAGGTGGAGAATACCTAAGTCGAGAGTTTACTGACTATCTGAAGGAGTGTGGGATTATCTCACAGCTCACTCCACCAGGAACACCGCAGTGGAATGGTGTGTCCGAGAGGAGAAACAGAACCTTACTGGATATGGTTCGTTCGATGATGAGTCAGGCTACTCTACCTTACTCCTTTTGGGGATTTGCACTGGAAACAGCTACAAAGGTACTAAACCGAGTGCCATCCAAGGCAGTTTCAAAGACTCCATATGAGTTATGGTATGGGAAACAGCCGAGCTTGACATTTCTTAAGATCTGGGGTTGCGAGGCTTATGTCAAAAAGCTCGCCTCTGGGAAACTAGAGAGCAGATCTGAGAAATGCATCTTTGTCGGTTACCCTAAGGAAACTAAGGGTTATTATTTCTTCGATCCCAAAGAGAACAAAGTATTTGTTGCTCGGACGGTCATTTTTCTTGAGAAGGAGTTTCTTCTGCAAGAGGCCAGTGGGAGAGAAATAAAGCTGGATGAGAATCCAGAAGAAGGACAAAGTAGTCAAGCACAATTGGATGAGCCTGAGCCAGTTGAACAGGTTATTGAACAACATGAGGCTCAGATATCACGGGAACCGCGAAGATCGGGAAGGATCCGTCGACAGCCTGAGCGCTATGACGGAGTCTATATCATTGATCATGATGAACCCCTCACTTATGCGGATGCGGTCAGTGGACCGGAGTCAGCTAGATGGCTTGAAGCTATGCGAGCCGAGATGGACTCCATGTCAGATAACCAAGTCTGGGATTTGGTTGATCCGCCTCCGGGAGTTATCCCTATAGGCTGTAAATGGATCTTCAAGAAGAAGATTGACATGGATGGTAACGTGGTTACCTATAAAGGCAGGCTAGTTGCAAAAGGTTTCAAACAAATCTACGGGATAGATTATGATGAAACTTTCTTTCCTGTAGCCATGTTCAAGTCTATTCGGATCATTCTCGCAATAGCAGCATATTACGATTATGAGATCTGGCAGATGGATGTGAAGACGGCTTTCCTTAATGGAAATATGGAAGAGGATGTGTATATGACACAACCAGAAGGTTTCACTATTCCATCAGATCGTCATAAAATATGCAAGTTAAAGAAGTCCATTTATGGACTTAAACAAGCATCTAGAAGCTGGAATATTCGTTTTGATGAATCAATCTGTGAATTTGGTTTCATCAAGAATGAAGATGACCCGTGTGTATATAAGAGGTTTAGTGGGAGCGTGATTACTTTCCTAGTCCTCTACGTCGATGATATCTTGATCATTGGAAACGATATTCCTGAACTTCATGCCGTTAAGGCATGGTTAAGAAAATGTTTCCAGATGAAAGATCTAGGAGAAGCAGCCTATGTATTAGGTGTGAAGATCTACAGGGATAGATCTAAGAGGCTTCTCGGGCTGTGCCAGAGTACTTACATCGATAAAGTCCTGGAGAGATTTCAATTAGAGAATTCTAAAAGAGGATATCTTCCAGTCAGACATGGTCTGAATCTTTCAAAGAGTCAGTGTCCACAAACACAGACTGAGAAAGATGAAATGGACAATACGCCTTATGTTTCGGCTATTGGGTCCATTATGTATGCGATGTTGTGTACTCGCCCAGACGTCGCTTACAGGTTAAGCGTGACCAGTCGATTCCAAAGTAATCCAGGTCAGGCACACTGGATTGCAGTCAAGAACATTTTGAAATATCTTCGGAGGACCAAAGATATATTCTTGATATATGGAGGTCAGGAAGAACTCAGTATTGAATGATATACTGACGCTTCGTTCCAATCTGACCAGGATGATTTCCGATCGCAATCAGGCTATGTTTTTAGCTTGAATGGTGGAGCAGTGGTGTGGAAAAGTTTCAAACAGTTTATCGTTGCTGATTCCACAACAGAAGCCGAGTATGTTGCAGCCTCAGAAGCATCTAAGGAGGCAGTGTGGATTCGTAAGTTCGTTCAGGAACTTGGTGTTGTTCCTTCGAGTGCAGATCCTTTGGTTATCTTTTGTGATAACACTGGAGCAATAGCACAAGCAAAGGAACCACAGTCGCACCAGAAGTCCAAGCACATACAGAGACGGTTTCACTTGTTCCGGGAGATCATTGATCGAGGCGAGATCAAAATCTGCAAGGTTCATACATATGACAATCTGGCTGACCCGCTTACAAAGCCTCTGGCGCAGCAGAAGCATGAAAAGCACTGTAATAATATGGGTTTGAGATTTCTCAACCATTAGATTAAGTGCAAGTGGGAGATTGTTGGGGTATGCCCTTAAGGCTAATGTTTGAGGCATTGGGATTCTTTCAGTATCATGTATAAACTCTTATGTTTATAAAGGCAATGGTTGTTATTCAGGTTGTTACATTGTCTGCTGCAATAAGTGTACTTCTGAATAATGTCTCAATGCTGTTCAGCTAGGCTGACATGCTATAAAGTCCTTAGTCGAGATATCTTGGTGAACTTGAGACAGCCTTGATATGATTGAGACTAATATGTGTTCTAATCTTATAGGATGCTTCGAGCATGGAATAAGATGTAGACTCATGGGTACATTGGATGTACTGGACAGACCCTACTCGGATATTCAATTGCTTGTCACAATGTGAATAATCCTTGTATGCGAACAAGTGGCACATTTCCTCTGACTTGAGATCACTTGTGTTTCTAAATGATGATTGTCATTGTTTTGAGGTAGTTCAATATCATTTGAAACATAATGGTTATAGACTATCTTGGATAATGATCATGAGTCAGGTTAGGACACTATTGATAGATAAAGGATTGTCGTCTCCTTGTTTGGAGTGTGATGTTCTAAAGGGGCCCCCCTGGATGAGATGATTGAGAAAGTGTATGGCCATACCCAGATGACTATGTTCATCTGATCTAATCATTCTCATCCTATTGGAGCTACAGGCTTGACACGCTTGTCCAATAAGAACATCCAGTGGCAAAGGAAATATGTATGTCTAGTGAAGTGGATTCACACTTGTGCTATGGTTTGGGTGTAGTCTTGGAAGACTCTTTCCTTTATATCGGGAGACAGTGATGTGTTGCTAGATACCCCTCACTGATTGTGATAACGTAAGTTATCGTTACCGACATTTAAAGGAAACCCTTAGGGTCGCACAATTTGATGATATGGCTTACTCATGTCAGATCGTGTGGACTGAATTGTTTCGGTTCAGTTTAAAGGGATTTAAACTCTGATTGTAAGTGAGATCTGGTCTGATCATGTTTGATTGATTAGGGCTTGAGATCGGTAAGCTTCGATCGAGAGAGATGATGCTAGATCGGTGAGATCAGGAACATCAAGAGATGAACGGTCAGATCTTGAACCTTAGGGTTTAGTTTGATGTGGACTAAAGGCTTGGCTTGATTGGTTTTTGAACCAAACCAATATGAACCGGCTCATGTGTGAGCGCATGGTTCAAAGGGGAGAAGAATAAGCGTTCGGTTCACTTGGGTGAACGCATCAACGCATGAAGTGAAGGCTTGCTATTTTTGGAAGTGGCGGTTTCCAAAATAGCTTCTCAACGCCTCACGTTCACCTCTCTTCACGTTTTGTCGCCTCTTCCTCTCAATGCTCTCACACTCTTGCGTGGTGAAGGAGTTTATGACAAGGAGGTCTCGGCCAAGAAAACATCTCCTCTTCCCTTCCATTCGACAAGAAGACTTGTAGATCTTTGCTAGCACAAAGATCACCAAGGAGGAGCCATCTATCTTCTTGTGTACGGCACTTTTGGAGGAGAGCCCTTTCGCCATCTTCTTCCAAAGCACCATCCAAGCGATGGCCATGGTATGAATCTCTTCTGATTTATACAATCTAAAAGAGTTGATCATAAGACATGCAAAAGATCATTAGAAACCCTTGCTTCCGTTTGAAAAATTTATTTGCGCCACCTATTAGGGTTTCGCCCCCTTGATTAAGGGGACTTTCACTTCAAACCCTAATTCCCCTCAAACCCTTACTTGGACGAATTCTTCATGCATGTTGCGCCTAGCACTTCTCCTTGGATGGAAAGAATGCCTCTAAGGCACGTCTTGGGCTGATATGGCCATTGGGCAAATTAGGATAGGTTGAATGAGGTTTATGGTAAAGTCTTGGAGACTTTCCTTACCTCAAGACTCCTTTATCCAGCCGCCCACTTGGCATGATCCTAGCCATTGCTCTAGCCGCCCCTTGTCCTATTAATAGGACCCTTGTCGCCCCCTCTTGTTGGTTGATCAGCGTGGACAATATCTTGGAGGGGTGACATATCTCTTGGAGAGACTTGGAATGCAAGGGGCGAAAGCAACATTGGCTTGGCGCAATCTTCTTCCTTGGAGCCGCAAGTTCTTCTTTTCCCTCTCCTCTTGGCGCAAGGACTCTTAGTGCTTGGTGGCATCTCCTTGCCACAAGCTCTCTCCTTTCCTTGGCCAAAGGCGCACCTTGGAGGTGGCGCAAACAAAGAAGAAGAAGGAAGCAACTTGGCGGAGTCATCTTCCTCCTCATCTCTCCTTGGCGCAAGTTCTTTTGAAGGTGGTGCAAGTGAGATGAAGGCTTGATTCTCTTCCCGAGGCTAGCACCAAGCGTGGAAGGGAGCAACGATCAAGGAGTCGACGCATGGATACTTGTAGAGGACGAACACTTGGGCGTCTTCAACTTGGCACCTTCATCTTGACAAGCAATAGAGGTACTAACTCTAACACATCCTTGTGTTCTCTCTCTCGCATGGATCCTTGGGAAAGGAATGTGTTTCGGGTGCAATGCTTCTTCCGCTGCGTCCTGGGACTGCAAAATTTTAAATTACACCCGGCATTCCCCAACAATATACACATCCTCAGTCAGCTTCCCGTTAAGGAACGCCGTCTTCACATCCATCTGCCATATCTCATAGTCATGATATGCAGCTATTGCAAGCAGAATCTGAATGGATTTGATCATGGCAACTGGCGAGAAGGTTTCATCATAGTCCACCCCGTGGACTTGTTTAAATCCTTTAGCCACTAGTCTACCCTTATAAGTAACTATATTGCCATCCATGTCTGTCTTCTTCTTGAAGACCCATTTACACCCTATGGGTTTTACCCCATCAGGCAGCTCAACCAAGTCCCAGACCTGGTTAGCCGACATGGAATCCATCTCGGATCGCATGGCGTCAAGCCATCTCTCGGAGTCCGGTCCACTGACCACCTCATCATAGGTTCTGGGTTCATCCTCAATGATGAAGATCCCATCGTGTTGGGTCGGCAGCGACCCGTACCTCTCAGGTGCACGACGAATTCTCCCAGACCTACGTGGGACCTGTGTCTGAGCCTCAGGTTGGCTTACAACTGGTGCAGGTGGCTCAGATTCCACCTCTCTGTCTTGTGCTTGTACTTGGACTTCATCCAAGTCAAACTTCCTCCCACTAACTTCTTTCATGAGAAATTCTTTCTCAAGAAAGACAGCACCCCGAGCAACAAAAACTTTGTTCTCAGTTGCGACATAGAAGTAGTATCCTTTAGTTTCCTTAGGATACCCCACAAACACACACTTATCAGATCTAGGTTCTAGCTTGCTAGAATCCTGTCGTTTGACATATGCCTCACATCCCCAGATCTTGATAAAAGAGAGATTAGGGCGTCTCCCACTCCATATCTCGTATGGTATTTTGGAGACACTCTTGGATGGAACATTATTCAGTATAAGAGAAGCTGTCTCTAGTGCATGCCCCCAGAATGAGGGAGGTAGAGTTGCATGACTCATCATAGATCGAACCATATCCAATAAAGTTCGATTTCTCCTTTCATATACACCATTCCACTGAGGTGTTCCAGGAGGAGTGAGTTGGGATATGATCCCACACTCTCTCAGATAGTCAAAGAACTCACCGCTCAGGTACTCTCCACCTCGATCTGATCGAAGAGCTTTAATGGATCTTCCAAGCTGGTTCTCTACTTCATTCTTGAACTCCTTGAATTTCTCAAAGGATTCAGATTTATGTCTCATCAAGTAGACATAGCCATACCTACTGAAGTCATCAGTGAAGGTAATGAAGTAGTTGTACCCTCCTCTGGCTTGTTTATTGAAAGGCCCACACACATCAGTATGTATGAGATCCAATAAACCTCCTGCCCTCTCACCAATCTTGGTGAAGGGCGCTTTTGTCATTTTCCCTAATAAGCAAGGTTCACAAGTATCAAATTCCTCCAAGGAACTTGAATTTAACAACCCATTTGCATGGAGTTGTTGGATGCGATTCTTGTTTATATGGGCTAATCGACAATGCCATAGGAAAGCACCAACTGAACCACTCAGTTTGGTCCTTTTATTACTTATGTTACATATAGAACTTTCCATATCCAAGATATACAGACCATTGCACAAAGTACCCTTCCCATAGAACATATTTGCAAATGAAAAAGAACAAGAGTTCTTATTTATTTCAAATTTAAATCCTTTCCTTGCCAAGCAAGGAATGGATACAATGTTCTTTGTCAGCGAAGGTACATAAAAGCAATTATCTAGTTCCAGTTGAAGTCCGGAAGGCAAGGAGAGAGTCAAAACGCCTACAGCAACAGCAGCAACCTGTGCCCCGTTTCCAACGCGTAGGTCAATCTCCCCAGGCCGCACCGATCTACTTTTCTTGAGCCCCTGCATATTTGTACAAATATGAGCTCCACATGCGGTATCCAATACCCATGACATAGAAGTAGAAATATTGACTTCTGTAACATAGATACCTGAGCAAGAAGCAAAGGTCAAGCCTTTCTTCTCATTCTGAAGTTGCTTGCAGTCCCTTCTCCAGTGGCCCTGCTCGCCACAGTGGAAACACCTCTGGTCCTTTGACTTCTTCGCCTTTTTCTTCAGTGTTTTGGTGGGACCCTTGGCATTGCTCTTAGCATGTGCCTTACCCTTCTTCTTTATCTTCTTGGTCGCAGGGACCAAAAGAACAGAATTGGGTTTGGTCTTACCCATCTCTCGCTAGGCTGTTTGGAGCATGTTCAACAATTCCTCCCGTGTGCATTCAATCCGGTTCATGTTGAAGTTAATGATAAACGGACTGAAGCTAGGGGGCAGGGAATGCAGAATAAGATCCACAACTAGCTCGTTATCTATGGCATGTCCCAGTCTCCTGAGATGGTCCACATTCCCAATAAGTTTGAGAACATGGGGTCTCACTGGTGCACCCTCAGATAACTTACACCGAAAGACTGCTTTGGCGGTGTCAAATCTCTCAGTTCTAGCCTGAGCTTCGAACATCTGTTTCAGATGAGTGATCATCTGAAAAGCGTTCTGCTCCTCATAATGCACCTGCAGTTCAGGTGCCATGCTGGCTAGCATGAGACATGCAACCTCCAAAGAGTCATCCTGATGCTTCCTATAAGCATCTCTGTCTGCCGTTCGGGCATTAGGCGCAGGAGCCGCAGGAAGAGGCTGTTCAAGGACATACAGCTTCTTCTCGAGCCTGAAGACTATCCTCAAGTTCCGATGCCAATCCATAAAGTTAGTTCCAAATAACTTATCCTTATCAAGGAAGGATCGCAGTCATAATCCGCCAGTGTTCGTAGCCATTGTTCTACAACACCCAAGAGAAACAGATTAGTACTACTTTGCATCATTTAAACTGGACTTGTTTTAAATGATTACAGCTCCCACTATTTTAAATTCGAATTGACAACCCACAAAGTCAATCGGGAAGTTTAAGACTTCCTAGTGAGATGAGATCCTTATTTCACATGAGGCTTCGCGTCCCACGAGGGTGGGATGAGATGCACAAAGTAACCCATGTTTCCTAAGGTGGGCGCGCCGGCCGGTTGCTCCAAGCAACTCCCCTTGCTGAGACAGTCTAGGCATTTCATGTCCAGCGAGGGCTGGATACAACATAAAACCCTAACTCCTCAACGATGCCTCTAGACTTCCACCATGTGCCCAGCACATGTGAACTTCTAGTCAAGTCCATTCCTAACCGTTATGCCCAGGGCCAACGAGTTTCCTTGCGAAGGCACGACCAGGTTAAAACTGGACTGGGGAAACCATTGTCACCACACACTTTCTAAAGATAAGTGGGTGTGTCCCACGAGGGTGGGAAACAGTTCACAACTCCACTGATCGATAGCTTAGTGAGGGCTACGCGTTAGAAGGCTACCAGACTTGATATTTTATTATAAGGGTTTTTAAGGTCTCATCAGTTTTATCTTGTGTCTAACAATACAGGCATGCAATCCTATAGTGATGACATAACGATAAAACATTACAGGCATGCTTTTTGCAGATAAGGAAAGCAGTAAAGGATGATGTGATCAAAGCCCTTTCAAGACATTGAACCAACCCATGCCATAAGGAGGTTCAACTCTTGACATAGGACTCAAGCCCCCTAAGATGGACCTAACCTAGCCGCCCTCTATCTTGATATTCAAGGTTGGCTCCAAGGTCCTTCTCTCATGGTTTAGCTCTCAAACTTTAAGGGTAGACCCCAAAAGTTCGGCCAATGCCATGGTCTTGCTTCAAGTAAGATGCGCCACTAAGCAAGCTTGCATCTCTTGCTTGTTGCGCCATCATGCAAACTTCATGCGTCAAGCACATGCGCCTACCTTAATCTTCCTTCTAGTTAAAAGAAAAGGAAAAGCGGCACGCAGGCCTCACAAGGGTACATCACAGGCATGCAAAGGGGCTTGACTAATGATCACAACATCATGCACAATCAAGGTATTTACTCATGCAATTCTACATGATCATGAAAAACATAAAATCTAAAATTTTACTTTTTCATAAAACTAGTCTCTTTTTCTCATCTTCTTCTCACAAATCTTTTGGTTAATTGCGATTTATTTTTCATGATGATTTCAGAGATCCTTTCGGCTGGCAATTTTGTCAGATCAAGAGACTTGGCCTGTCCGAAGACACAATGCCTGTCCTACTTGACAAAATTACGTGCGCCTTTAATCTTTAAATCAAACAAGAAAAATAGTCCAAAAATCCAAAAGAGATTGAGATGATGATAGAAACAAGAAACCCTAATTTTTTCCTACTTAGAAAAAATGTTCACCATGCATCATGCTATTTACGAAAATAGAGATATGGCATGTGAGCATGAAAGAAAAGCATAAAACATCGTTCGAGTCTTGCAAGCCGCTCTGATACCACTGTTGGGAAACCCCCGGGGACATTTTACAATTTTCAGAGTCATTCACATACATATGTACATTGCACAGCGGAAGAATGTCCCCGAAACAGGTCGGTCCCAAAAACCCAGTGAAGATCGCAAGCAAGGGAGTCGACACGATGAGTTAGGAAATACCTTAAGAGCGATTGGAGTGATGCCGACGTAGGCGCCCAAGTGTGCGCCCTCTGTAGTCTCACACACACGGATCTCTTGAGTTCTCTTCTTCCACGCCCGGTGCTAGCCTCGGGAAGAAAATCCAAGCCAAAGGGAGAGATTCCACTTCACTTGCGCCACCACCAAGGTAGAAGCGCCGAAGGATGAAGAGAGAAACTACTCTAGCCGCCAAGCCCTAGACCTCCTTGCGCCAAGGGGAAAGGGAGAGGAGGCTTGCGGTTATGGAAGATGCGCCAAGACTCCAAGCACTTGCCCTCTTGATGTGCTCACGCCTTTTTTGGATTGATCATCTATTGAGGGCTCGGCTAGGTGCTCTTTTATAGGGCAAGAGGCGATTTATGAAAGGCTAGGATGAAGACAAGTGGTCGGCTAGGATGAGAAGGTTTGAGACAAGGAAAGTCTCCAAGACATTTCCATAATTCTCATTCAACCCTTCCTATTGCTCCCACGCCTTCCCTTGTGCGCCAAGGCCTTGCCTTGCGCCCCAAGCAATGCCATATTGGCATTCATACCTTAAGGGATCAAGAGGGGAGGCGCCAATTGCTTCCATGTAGAGCAAATTGCGCCACTTCTCCCCATTATGCCCATAGGCGCCTAGGGGGGAAGATTTGTCCCCATTATACCCTTTTAGCCTTTCTCCTCTTCATGAGATCTTATTATTGGGCCTCATTGGATAATGAGCTAGCCCAAACATCATTGCATGGGTTGATTAAGCACTTGGATCCAATCCAATGCAACCCTAATTCAAATGTGACCAACCATGGTCAAATACGGGTCAACCTGCCAAAAATGAAGTTTGGCTCCAATAATATTCTTCCATCTCATCAGGCCCATTGGCGCTGATGAAATCTCCCAATTAGATCCGAGTTATCCAATAACTCGATCATAAGGCTTCCCGATCAATACGAGAACTCAAGTATCAAGGTGTGCGACCCTGTAGGTTCCTCTGACGCTGGCAGTGTCGACCAAATGTCACCACAAGCAGTGAGTGGCACCTAGCAGTGCATCGCTACTACCCAGGTCATTGGAATGGATATCGACATCGACATTCCCATCATCGCAACTAGGTACAGATGCATTTCGGTTGGTTCACTAAAGCATGAACGCATGGGGTTATGACTTACTATATTTGGAAGCCATGAATTCCAATTAGTAACCCCCCACGTTACCGAAGGCAAAGAGGTCTCTCTCGCCCCTTCTCCTCGTGTGTGTGACTCGCCTCCACGAGTGGAAGAAAGCTTCGGCCAGCCACGAGGAACATCTCATCTTCTCCTACACGTTGAAGGATACCTTGGCATTTTTGCTAGCACAAGGAATGCGCAAGGAAGCAAGCCATCATCACCTTGTGTGCGACTTCTTTGGAGGAGAGCCGCTCGCCCTCTACCTTCTTCCAAGACGCCATTCGAAACAATGGCCATGGTAACAAAGCATGTGATCTAGGGTTTCGCCCCCTTTCAATTGGTATCAAAGCTTGTGCTTTGGCTTGATGCATATGATTGCTTATTGTTGTTGTGATCCATGCTTGCGTCTTTATGAGTAGATCTAACACTTATCATCATGCGAAAATACATGCTAGACATTAGATGTATTTTGGTTTACTTAAGTTGCGCATGATGTTTGTTTGCGCATGTTGGAGAAGTTTTTATCAAAAACCTTATTGTCATGCGCGCCCTTCACCTAGATCTATATATGAGCCTACTATAATATCTTAGACGGGTTAATAGGGTTGAAGTCATTAGTCGAGTCTGGACCCAACAGCCTGATCAGACAATCTGACAGCCCAGATGGGTCGACCAGATAGCACCTGTGCGCAAGCATTACAGGTGGCTATAGGTCGACTGCACAAGGGCGTGTAGCGATGTCTGATTGAGGCGCCTAGTGAACGATCATGATTAAGGCCCGAGGTCACACCCGCTTGCCAGAAATCATGTGGGACGTTCAGCCCTTAAGGCATGCATAGTTGACCATGAGGTCGACGCAAGTCAGTTATGACTGGGTGCATGCAAGGGCAGTGGGTCTGACTTGGTCTGATGAGTGGATCCCTATTAATGGACCGTTGTAAGGTAGTAGGGCACATAAGGAAATAAAATTGATCCTATGGGGTTTTTCAAAATTTTATTTTCTATTTGGATCACATGTATGCTTGTTTAACCTGATTAGGTGTCTATTTAATCTTATGTGGGTTGCCCTAATTGTGTGCTGTGCTGGGGCCTGCGAGCCTGGATTAATTTGTAAATTTTATTGTGATCTGCGAATCACATTTTAATTTATGATTATGTATAATTGACCTGCGTGTCAAATCATGTCTAGATAGATTAAAATGTAATTTAATCTGACATGAGCACAGAGCACACAAGGCAGAGACGCTTGCAGCAAGTGGCTTGACCAGGTGGGAGGTCTAGAGTTCGACTCTAGAACAGGCGCAACCAGTCTGGTGGGCGCATTTGGGCTGCAGAGGGCGCTTGGGCCCGGGCTGGGCCAGATGAAGTGTAAAAGTCCTATAAAGAGCTCAAGTGAAGACTTGTGTAAAACTAGGGTTTTACTTAGGCTTTTATGGGCGTTTGCCACATAAGATCATTGTGCTTTCTATTTACTATTTTAGTAATATTAGCACATGAATGTTTTTATTCTTTTGCTATCACTATAGTATATGCATGATAGTAAGAAGATAAAAAGGACCGTTAAAATCCAACGACAATATCAAGCTTGATAGCCTTCTGACGCGAAACCTCGCTGTTCTGACTATCGTTGGGGTCGTGTTGTACCCACTCAGTGGGCACGCCCAGCTATCTTCAGACGGTGTGTGATTGCACCTACGTGTTACAGAGAAGGGATTTATCGCTTCTCGTTGCTCAGCATAGCACGTGGTGGTCCAAGGAGTAGGTCAGGTCAGCTTGACCATATAGGCTACATATTGAGCATATGTTAGCTATATGGAGGCAGCCATCTAAGGAATCAGAAACTGTGTTGTACCAACTCAGTTGGCACAGTCTTCTGGATTGCCTAGATGAAGGGGAATCGCACGGGTTGGCGATTGGTATGGATAGCCTACCAGTAATTAGTGCTTGAACTCTCTGTGCATCTTATCTCGCCAGAGCGGGACGCGGAGACCAAGTATGAAATCTGGATCTCATCTCACTAAAAGAGTTTTACTCTTTCGGACTGTTTTATTGGATTTTTCAGTCAGATAAAATAGTGAGAAAAGAATCATTCTTAAGTCCTGGATTGATTCTTACATGGATATTGACCTTGTTGTTCTTGCAATGTTGTAGATTCCTGCAGCAACGAACACCACAGGGTTCAATGTGCGATCCATACTGGAAAGGGAAAAGTTTGCTGGGCCAAACTTCTCAGACTGGTACGGACAGCTTAAGATTGTTCTTAAGGCTGAGAGGAAGCTGTATGTCCTTGAGACGGCAATACCGGCTCAACCCGCTGCGAACGCCGCAAGGGCGGTTCGGGATGCTTATGAGAAGCATGTCAGTGATAGCATTGATATCGCTTGCCTTATGCTTGCGTCTATGACGCCAGAGCTACAGCGTCAGCATGAAGATTTGTCTGCTATTGAAATTATAGCAAATCTCAAGATGCTGTATGATGCACAGGCAAGGACTGAACGCTATAACTTGACAAAACTTTTCTTTCATAGCAAACTGACTGAAGGGAGTCCAGTAGGAGCTCATGTGCTCAAGATGATTGGGTACAAGGAGGCTCTAGAGAAGCTGGGACATACCATCAATCAGGAACTTGTTGTAGACATTATCCTGCAGTCTCTCTGTTGGGGTATGCCCTTAAGGCTAATGTTTGAGGCCTTGGGTTATTATCAGTATCATGTATAAACTGTATGTTTATAAAGGCAATGGTTGTTGTTATTCAGGTTGTTACATTATCTGCTGCAATATGTATACTTCTGAATAATGTCTCAATGGTGTTCAGCTTGGCTGACATGCAGTATTGTCCTTAGTCGAGATATCTTGGTGAACATGAGACAGCCTTGATATGATTGAGACTAATATGTGTTCTAATCTTATAGGATGCTTCGAGCATGGAATAAGATGTAGACTCATAGGTACATTGGATGTACTGGACAGACCCTACTTAGGATATTCAATTGCTTGTCACAATGTGAATAATCCTTGTATGTATGCAAGTAGCATATTTTCTCTGACTTGAGATCACTTGTGTTTCTAAATGATGATTGGCATTGTCTTGAGGTAGTTCAATATCTTTTGAAACATAATGGTTATAGACTATCTTGGATAATGGGCATGAGTTATGTTAGGGCACTAGTGATAGATATAGGATTGCCTCTCCTAGTTGGAGTGTGATGTTCTAAAGGGGCCCCCTGGATGAGATGGTTGAGAAAGTGTATGGCCATACCCAAATGACTATGTTCATCTGATCTAACCACTCTCATCATGTTGGAGTTACAGGCTTGACACGCTTGTCCAATAAGAACATCCAGTGGCAAAGGAAATATATATGCCGAGTGAATTCGACTCATACTTGTGCTGTGGTTTGGGTGTAGTCTTGGAAGACTCTTTCCTTTATATCGGGAGACAGTGATGTGTTGCTAGATACCCCTCTCTGTTCGTGATAATGTAAGTTATCGTTACCGACATTTAAAGGAAACCCTTAGGGTCGCACAATTTGATGATATGGTTTACTTATGTCAGATCGTGTGGACTGAATTGTTTTGGTTCAGTTTAAAGGAGTTTCAACTCTGATTGTAAGTGAGATCTGGTCTGATCATGTTTGATTGATTAGGGCTTGAGATCGGTAAGCTTCGATCGAGAGAATTGATGCTAGATCGGTGAGATCAAGAGCATCAAGAGATGTGTGGTTAGATCTTGAGCCATTTGGTTTTATAAGATGTAGACTGAGGCTTGGTTTGATTTGGTCTTTGAACCAAATTCAATTGAACCGGTTCACTTAGAGTGAGCGCATGGTTCAAAGGGAGAATGAGTTGCTATCGTTCACTTGGAGTGAACGCATGAACGCATGAGAGATTGAGGGCTTGCTATTTTTAGAAGCCATGTTCTCATTTTTGGAAACGCCCCACGTTTTCGAGGGTGAACGTTTTTCTCTTGCTCTCTCTCTTCTCCTCTCGACGTCTCTTTCGTGTGGCGATAGACCTCACGCCAAGGAGGATTCGAAAATGCCAAGAATAACATCTCATTTCTCCTTTACGCGACTAGGACACTTGAAGAGCTTTGCTAGCACAAAGAACGACAAGGAGAAAGCCATCAATCACCTTGTGTGCGTTCACTTTGGAGGAGAGCCCCATCGCTCTTTTGCTTCCAAGTCGCCATCCAATCATGACTATGGTATGATTTTTTGTTTTGATCTATACAATCTTCAAGTTGATCATATATTCATGCATGCGATCCTAGGAAACCCTAGATTCCGCCTTTGCAAAATTATTTTATATGTGCATGTTTAGGGTTTCCCCCACTTTCAATTGGTATCAGAGCATAGTTTCTGTATGAATCATATGATTGCTTTGTGTGATCCATGTTTGCGATAAGTAGATCTAAAAGTAATGATAATGCCGAAAACTACATGCTTGTATGTTTTTTACTTATGGTGGCGCATGTTTCATGTTGGCGCTTGTTGAAGTTGTTTTTACCAAAACTTAACATATTGCGCGCATCCACTTAGATCTATTAGCGCCTACTTGAAAAACTTAGATGGGTTATTAGGGTTGAAGTCGTCAGTCGAGTCTGGACCCAGTCTGATCAGACCATCTGACAGCCTAGATGGGTCGACCAGATAGCACCTATGCGCAAGCACTAGGTGGCTATAGGTCGACTGCAGAAAGGCGTGTAGTGATGTCTGATTGAGGCAACCGGTGAACGATCATGATTAAGGCCCGGGGTCACACCCGCTTGCCAGAAATCATGTGGGACGTTCAGCCCTTAAGGCATGCATTGTTGACCATGAGGTCGACACAAGTCGGTTATGACTTGGTGCATGCAAGGGCAGTGGGTCTGACTAGGTCTGAAGAGTGGATCCCTATTAATGGACCGTTGTAAGGTAGTAGGGCACATAAGGAAATAAAATTGATGCAATGGGGAATTTCAAAAAAATTTTATTTTCTTGTTTGGATCACATGTTGCTTGTTTAACCATGTTGGGTGTTTATTTCATCTTATGTGGGTTGCCCTATTTGTGTGCTGTGTTGGGGCCTGCGTGCCTGGATTAATTAATTGTAAATTATTATTGTGATCTGCGCATCACAGTTTAAATTTAAGATAAGGTGTAATTGACCTGCGTGTCAAATCATGTCTAGATAGATTAAATTGTAATTTGATCAGACATGAGCACAGAGCACACATTGTTGGGGTATGCCCTTAAGCCTAATGTTTGAGGCCTTGGGTTTGTATCAGTATCATGTAATAAACTCTTATGTTTATAAAGGCATGGTTGTTATTCAGTTTGTTACCTTGTCTGCTGTAATAAGTGTACTTCTGAATAATGTCTCAAAGCTGATCAGCTAGGCTGACATGCTATATGTCCTTAGTCGATGTATCTTGGTGAACATGAGACAGCCTTGATATGGTTAAGACTAATATGTGTTCTAATCTTATAGGATGCTTCGAGCATGGAATAAGATGTAGACTCATGGGTACATTGGATGTACTGGACAGACCCTACTAGGATATTCAATTGTTTGTCACAATGTGAATAATCCTTGAATGCAACAAGTGGCACATTTCCTCTGACTTGAGATCACTTGTGTTGTCTAAATGATGATTGTCATTGTTTTGAGGTAGTTCAATATCATTTGAAATATAATGGTTATAGACTATCTTGAATGATGAGCTTGAATCAGGTTAGGGCACTAGTGATAGACATAGAATTGCTGTCTCCTTGTTTAAGGATTGTGATGTTCTAAAAGGGCCCCCCCTAGATGAGATGATTGAGAAAGTGTATGGCCATACCCAGGTGACTGTGTTCATCTGATCTAATCATGCTCATCGTATTGGAGTTACAGGCTTGACATGCTTGTCCAATAAGAACATCCAATGGCAAAGGAAACATGTATGCCTTGTGAGTTTGATTCACACTTGTGCTGTGGTTTGGGTGTAGTCTTGGAAGACTCTTTCCTCTATATCGGGAGACAGTGATGTGTTGCTAGATACCCCTCACTGATCGTGATAACGTGAGTTATCGTTACCGACATTTAAAGGAAACCCTCAGGGTCGCACAATTTGATGATATGGCTTACTTAAGTCAGATCGTGTGGACTAAATTGTTTTGGTTCAGTTTAAAGGGATTTAATCTCTGATTGTAAGTGAGATCTGGTCTGATCATGTATGATTGATTAGGGCTTGAGATCGGTAAGCTTCGATCGAGAGAGTTGATGCTAGATCGGTGCGATCAGGAGCATCGAGAGATGAACGGTCAGATCTTGAATCTTAGGGTTTGATTTTATCTGGACCAATGCTTGGGCTAACTTGGTTTAGTCATTGAACCGAATGCTTTGAACCGGCTCATCTGAGCGCATGGTTCATATGGGAGTATGCATTTGGTTCACTTGGTGAACGCTTGAACGCAAAGCTTTGAGGGCTTTCCAAATTTGGAAAGCGGTTTGCTAATTTGAGAGTAATGCCCACGTTTGTGTGGAACGCCTCTCTTAACGCCTCATTGATTCGTTCTCCCTCTCATTCGACAACGCTCTTGCATAGTGAAGGAGACTCACGGTTTTGGAGAGTTCTTTCGGAAAGGCAAGAAAAGCTTCATCCATCCCTTTGATTTCGATCAACGACACCTCTTGGAACCTTGCTAGCACAAGGAGTACCAAGGAAGTGAGCGCATCCTCATCTTGTGTGCGCATCCTTTGGAGGAGATCTTTCTTGCTCTCTCTTTCAAGACGCCATCCAACACATGGCTTCGGTATGAATTTTTCATGTTGTTGTAGTTGATCATATTGCATGCGATGATCATTATGAAACCCTTATTCCGCTGCTATAACATAACCCACAAGGTCACTTGCGCCTCCTTAGGGTTTCGCTCCCCCTTGAAGGGGACATTACAATTGGTATCAAAGCCGGTTGATGCATGTTTTATGATTGCTATACCATGTTTTGTGATCCATGTTTGCGCATCATGCTTAGATCTGTAAGTTAGATTACATGCGAAAATGATTACATATGTTTTTCATGTTTTGCGCATGTATAATGTTTTGGTTGGCGCTTGTTAATGTTTTGAAAAGAAAAACTTATCTTGCGCGCCCATTAGATCTAATGCGCCTACTATAATCCCTTAGATGGGTTGATGGGGTTGAAAGCATCATCTAGAATGGATCAAACTAGTCTGATCAGACCATCTGACAGCCTAGATGGATCGACCAGATGGCACCTGTGCGCAAGCACGAGGTGGCTATAGGTCGATTGCATCACAGGCGTGTAGCGAGGTCTGATTGAGACGACTAACGAACACACATGAGTTAGGCCTGGGGTCACACCCGCTTGCCGAAACTCATGAGGGTTGTTCAGCCCTTTGCGCATGCATGGTTGACCATTAGGTCAACTCAAGTCAGTTAGGACTTGGTGCATGCAAGGGCAGTAGATCTGACTAGATGGATGAGTGGATCCCTATCAATGGACCATTGTAAGGTTGTAGGGTACATAAGAAAATTAAAATTGATGCCAATGGGGTTTTCAAAATTTTATTTTCTTGTTATATGGATCACATGTTGAGTGTATACCATGTGCTTGTTTATTTATTCTTATGTGGCCTGCCCATGTTAAATGTGTGCTGTGCTGGGGCCTGCGTGCCTGGAATTAAACTTGTAAATTAATTTTATTGTGATCTGCGAATCACATTTTTAATTAATTTATTGTATATTTGACCTGCGTGTCAAGCTTGTCTAGATAGATCAAAATGTATTTTGATTAGACAAGAGCACAAAAGCACACATCGCAGAGGCACATTCAGCTGGTGGGCGCACCTGAGCTGCATTGAGCGCTAGGGCCCTGGGTTGGGCCAAATGAGCAGCTAAAAACCCATGAAGAAAAGCAAGTGAAGACTTAAGATAAATTAAGGTCTTACTTAGGCTATGGGCTTTTACCACATAAGATGTATGCTTTCTTTTATTGTTTATATAAGTAGAACAGCATGATTTATTTATCTTCTGCTATCACCATAGGAATTGCATGATAGTGAAGAAGATAAAAGACCGTTAAAATCCAACGATGAAATATCAAGCTCGTAAGCCTTCTGACGCGAAACCTCACTGTTCTGACTATCGTTGGAGCCGTGTTGTACCCACTCAGTGGGCACGTCCATCTATCTTCAGACGGTGCGGGATTACACCTACGTGTTACAGAGAAGGGATTTATTGCTTCTCGTTGCTCAGCATAGCATATGGTGGTCCAGGGAGTAGGTCGGGTCAGCTTGACCATGTAGGCTACATATGTGGCGCATATGGTAGCACATGGAGGCAGCCATCTGTGGGGTCAGAGATTGTGTTGTACCAACTCAGTTGGCATAGTCTGCTGGATTGCCCAGATGAAGGGGAATCGCACGGGTTGGCGATTGGCAGGGACTGCCTACCAGAGATTAGTGCTTGAACTCTCTGTGCATCTTATCTCGCCTGAGCGGGACGCGGAGACCAAGTATGAAATCTGGATCCCATCTCACTAAAAGAGTGTCACTCTTTCGGGCTGTTTTGCTGGATTTTTCAGCCAGATAAAATAGTGAGAAAAAGAATCTTTCTTAAGTCCTGATTGATTCTTAACATTGATACTGACCTTGCTGTTCTTGCATTGTTGTAGATTCCTGCAGCAACGAACACCATGAGCTTCAATGTGCGATCCCTACTGGAAAGGGAGAAGTTTGCTGGGCCGAACTTCTCAGACTGGTACGGACACCTTAAGATTGTTCTTAAGGCTGAGAGGAAACTGTATGTCCTCGAGACGGCTGTACCGCCTCAACCCGCTCCGAACGCCGCAAGGGCGGTTCGAGATGCCTACGAAAAGCACGTCAATGATAGCATTGATGTCGCTTGCCTGATGCTAGAGTCTATGACGCCACCGCTGCAGCGTCAGCATGAGGATATGTCGGCTATAGAGATTATAGCGAACCTCAAGATGCTGTATGCTGCACAGGCGAGGACAGAACGCTATAATCTGACAAAGCTTTTCTTTCAGAGCAAACTGGCTGAAGGGAGCCCAGTAGGAGCTCACGTGCTCAAGATGATTGGGCACAAGGAGGCTCTAGAGAAACTGGGGCATACCATCAATCAGGAGCTTGCTGTAGACATTATTCTGCAGTCTCTTCCGCTTTCTTTCGATGCGTTCATCATTAACTTTAATATGAACAAAATCGATTGTACTCCGGCAGAACTGCTGAATATGCTCTTGACTACTGAGGAAACTCTGAAGGGCAAGCCTTCAACCTCTGTCTTAATGGTTCCTTCCAGGAACAAGAAGAAGGGGAAGAAGGGCAAAGCCCCAGTCAAGAACTACAACAAGGCTCTGAAGCAAAAGGTCAAGCGGTCCAAGGAATACAGGTGTTTCCACTGTGGCCAGCTGGGTCACTGGAAAAAGGACTGTAAAGCGCTCCAAGGAGACAAGAGGGGAAGCATTGCCTCTGGCTCAGGTATTTACGTGACGGAAGTCATGGTTTCATCTTCTTCAATTTCATGGGTGTTGGACACTGCATGTGGAGTTCACATTTGTTCAAATGTACAGGAACTCAAGAGAAGAAGACAGGTGGGGCAGCATAAGGTGGACCTACGCGTTGGAAACGGGGCACGGGTTGCTGCTGTTGCTGTAGGAGACTATTTCATCTCATTACCATCTGGCTTTGTATTAGAATTAAACAATTGTTATTTTGTACCCAGTATTACCAAGAATATTATCTCTATTCCTGCTCTTGTCAAGAAAGGATTTTCCTTTGAATGCAATATTTCAAAGTGTGTTTTATCTTATGATAATATTGTTTATGCTACTGGTTCCATTAACAATGGGTTATTCATGTTGGACATGGAATATTCTATACAAAACATTGATAATAAGAAAGCCAAGTATGCTGATGACAGCACCTTGCTATGGCATACTCGTTTAGGCCATATTAACAAGAAGCGCATTAAGCGGTTGCATGACCATGGACTGCTGGGATCATTCTCCTATGAGGAGATTGATACTTGCAAAGCTTGTTTAATGGGTAAAATGACGAAGTCACCTTTTCCTAACAAAGGTCAAAGGGCTTCAGGTTTACTTGACCTTATACACAGTGATGTGTGTGGGCCATTTAGTAAACATGCCAGAGGTGGCTATCAGTACTTCATTACCTTTACTGATGATTTCAGTAGGTATGGTTATGTCTATCTAATGAGACATAAGAGTGAATCTTTTGACAAGTTCAAAGAGTTCAAGATTGAAGTACAAAATCAGCTAGGCCGAAATATCAAGGCACTTCGTTCTGATCGAGGTGGAGAATACTTGAGTCATGCGTTTACTGACTATCTGAAGGAGTGTGGGATTGTCTCACAGCTCACTCCGCCAGGAACACCGCAATGGAATGGTGTGTCCGAGAGGAGAAATAGAACGTTACTTGATATGGTCCGTTCTATGATGAGTCAGGCTACTCTACCTCACTCCTTTTGGGGATTTGCACTGGAGACAGCTGCAAAGGTACTAAACCGAGTGCCATCCAAGGCAGTTTCAAAGACTCCATATGAGTTATGGTATGGGAAACAGCCGAGCTTGACGTTTATTAGGATCTGGGGCTGCGAGGCTTATGTCAAAAAGCTCGCCTCTGGGAAACTGGAGAGCAGATCTGAGAAATGTATCTTTGTCGGTTACCCTAAGGAAACTAAGGGTTATTATTTCTACGATCCCAAAGAGAACAAGGTTTTTGTTGCTCGGACGACTATTTTTCTTGAGAAGGAGTTTCTTCTGCAAGAGGCCAGTGGGAGAGAAATAAAGCTGGATGAGAATCCAGAGGAAGGACAAAGTAGTCAAGCACAGTTGGATGAGCCTGAGCCGGTTGAACAGGTTATTGAACTACCTGAGGCTCAGATATCACGGGAACCGCGAAGATCGGGAAGGATCCGTCGACAGCCTGAGCGCTATGACGGAGTCTACATCATTGATAATGATGAACCCCTCACTTATGCGGATGCGGTCAGTGGACCGGAGTCAGCTAGATGGCTTGAAGCTATGCGAGCCGAGATGGACTCCATGTCAGATAACCAAGTCTGGGATTTGGTTGATCCGCCTCCGGGAGTAATCCCTATAGGCTGTAAATGGATCTTCAAGAAGAAGATTGACATGGATGGTAACGTGGTTACCTATAAAGGCAGGCTAGTAGCGAAAGGTTTCAAACAAATCTACGGGATAGATTATGATGAAACTTTCTCTCCTGTAGCCATGTTCAAGTCTATTCGGATTCTTTTCGCAATAGCTGCATATTATGATTATGAGATCTGGCAAATGGATGTGAAGACGACTTTCCTTAATGGAAATCTGGATGAGGATGTGTATATGACACAACCAGAAGGTTTCACTAATCCATCAGATCGTCATAAGATATGCAAGTTAAAGAAGTCTATTTATGGACTTAAGCAAGCATCAAGAAGCTGGAATATTCGTTTTGATGAATCAATCTCTGAGTTTGGTTTCATCAAGAACGAAGATGACCCGTGTGTATATAAGAGGTTTAGTGGGAGCGTGATTACTTTCCTAATCCTCTTCGTCGATGATATCTTAATCATTGGAAACGATATTCCTGAAATGCATGCGATTAAGGCATGGCTAAGGAAATGTTTCCAGATGAAAGATCTAGGAGAAGCAGCCTATGTGTTAGGTGTGAAGATCTACAGGGATAGATCTAAGAGGCTTCTCGGGTTGTGCCAGAGTACTTACATCGATAAAGTCCTGGAGAGATTCCATTTAGAGAATTCTAAAAGAGGATATGTTCCAGTCAGACATGGTCTGAGTCTTTCGAAGAGTCAGTGTCCACAAACACAGACTGAGAAAGATAAAATGGACAATACGCCTTATGCTTCGGCTATTGGGTCCATCATGTATGCGATGTTGTGTACTCGCCCAGACGTCGCTTACGGGTTAAGCGTGACCAGTCGTTTCCAAAGTAATCCAGGACAGGCACACTGGATTGCAGTCAAGAACATTTTAAAATATCTGCGGAGGACCAAAGATATGTTCTTGATATATGGTGGTCAGGAAGAACTCAGTATTGAAGGATATACTGACGCTTCGTTCCAGTCTGACCAGGATGATTTCCGATCGCAATCAGGCTATGTTTTTAGCTTGAATGGTGGAGCAGTGGTGTGGAAGAGTTTCAAACAGTCTACTGTTGCTGATTCCACAACAGAAGCCGAGTATGTTGCAGCCTCGGAAGCATCCAAGGAGGCAGTATGGATTCGTAAGTTCGTGAGAGAACTTGGTGTCGTTCCTTCAAATGCAGATCCTTTGGTTATCTTCTGTGATAACACTGGAGCAATCGCACAAGCAAAGGAACCACGGTCGCACCAGAAGTCCAAGCACATACAGAGACGGTTTCACTTGATCAGGGAGATCATAGATCGTGGCGAGATCAAAATCTGCAAGGTTCGTACAGATGACAATCTGGCAGACCCGCTTACCAAGCCTCTGGCGCAGCAGAAGCATGAGAAGCACTGTAATAATATGGGTTTGAGATTTCTCAACCATTAGATTAAGTGCAAGTGGGAGATTGTTGGGGTATGCCCTTAAGCCTAATGTTTGAGGCCTTGGGTTTGTATCAGTATCATGTAATAAACTCTTATGTTTATAAAGGCATGGTTGTTATTCAGTTTGTTACCTTGTCTGCTGTAATAAGTGTACTTCTGAATAATGTCTCAAAGCTGATCAGCTAGGCTGACATGCTATATGTCCTTAGTCGATGTATCTTGGTGAACATGAGACAGCCTTGATATGGTTAAGACTAATATGTGTTCTAATCTTATAGGATGCTTCGAGCATGGAATAAGATGTAGACTCATGGGTACATTGGATGTACTGGACAGACCCTACTAGGATATTCAATTGTTTGTCACAATGTGAATAATCCTTGAATGCAACAAGTGGCACATTTCCTCTGACTTGAGATCACTTGTGTTGTCTAAATGATGATTGTCATTGTTTTGAGGTAGTTCAATATCATTTGAAATATAATGGTTATAGACTATCTTGAATGATGAGCTTGAATCAGGTTAGGGCACTAGTGATAGACATAGAATTGCCGTCTCCTTGTTTAAGGATTGTGATGTTCTAAAAGGGCCCCCCCTAGATGAGATGATTGAGAAAGTGTATGGCCATACCCAGGTGACTGTGTTCATCTGATCTAATCATGCTCATCGTATTGGAGTTACAGGTTTGACATGCTTGTCCAATAAGAACATCCAATGGCAAAGGAAACATGTATGCCTTGTGAGTTTGATTCACACTTGTGCTGTGGTTTGGGTGTAGTCTTGGAAGACTCTTTCCTCTATATCGGGAGACAGTGATGTGTTGCTAGATACCCCTCACTGATCGTGATAACGTGAGTTATCGTTACCGACATTTAAAGGAAACCCTCAGGGTCGCACAATTTGATGATATGGCTTACTTAAGTCAGATCGTGTGGACTAAATTGTTTTGGTTCAGTTTAAAGGGATTTAATCTCTGATTGTAGGTGAGATCTGGTCTGATCATGTATGATTGATTAGGGCTTGAGATCGGTAAGCTTCGATCGAGAGAGTTGATGCTAGATCGGTGCGATCAGGAGCATCGAGAGATGAACGGTCAGATCTTGAATCTTAGGGTTTGATTTTATCTGGACCAATGCTTGGGCTAACTTGGTTTAGTCATTGAACCGAATGCTTTGAACCGGCTCATGTGAGCGCATGGTTCATATGGGAGTATGCGTTTGGTTCACTTGGTGAACGCTTGAACGCAAAGCTTTGAGGGCTTTCCAAATTTGGAAAGCGGTTTGCTAATTTGAGAGTAACGCCCACGTTTGTGTGGAACGCCTCTCTTAACGCCTCATTGATTCGTTCTCCCTCTCATTCGACAACGCTCTTGCGTAGTGAAGGAGACTCACGATTTTGGAGAGTTCTTTCGGAAAGGCAAGAAAAGCTTCATCCATCCCTTTGATTTCGATCAACGACACCTCTTGGAACCTTGCTAGCACAAGGAGTACCAAGGAAGTGAGCGCATCCTCATCTTGTGTGCGCATCCTTTGGAGGAGATCTTTCTTGCTCTCTCTTTCAAGACGCCATCCAACACATGGCTTCGGTATGAATTTTTCATGTTGTTGTAGTTGATCATATTGCATGCGATGATCATTATGAAACCCTTATTCCGCTGCTATAACATAACCCACAAGGTCACTTGCGCCTCCTTAGGGTTTCGCTCCCCCTTGAAGGGGACATTACACACATGGCAGAGGCGCTTGCAGCAAGTGGCTTCACCAGTGGGAGGTCTAGAGTTCGACTCTAGGACAGGCGCATGCTACCTGGTGGGCGCATCTGGACTGCAGAGGGAGCTTGGGCCCGGGCTGGGCCAGATGAGTTGCAAGAGACACATGAAGAGCTCAAGTGAAGACTTGTGTAAAACTAGGGTTTTACTTAGGATTAATGGGCATTTACCACATAAGATCATCGTGCTTTCAATTTACTATTTTAAGTAATATTAGCACCTGCATGATTTATCTTTCTGCTATCACCTTAGGATATGCATGATAGTAAGAAGATAAAGGACCGTTAAAATCCAACGTTAAATATCAAGCATGTAAGCCTTCTGACGCGAAACCTCACTGTTCTGACTATCGTTGGGGCCGTGTTGTACCCACTCAGTGGGCACGCCCATCTATCTTCAGACGGTGCGTGATTACACCTGCATGTTACAGAGAAGGCATTTATCGCTTCTCGTTGCTCAGCATAGCACGTGGTGGTCCAGGGAGTAGGTTGGGTCAGCTTGACCATGTAGGCTACATATTGAGCATATGTTAGCTATATGGAGGCAACGGAATCAGAGACTGTGTTGTACCAACTCAGTTGGCACAGTCTGCTGGATTGCCTAGATGAAGGGGAATCGCACGGGTTGGCGATTGGCATGGATAGCCTACCGGTGATTAGTGCTTGTACTCTCTGTGCATCTTATCTCGCCTGAGCGGGACGCGGAGACCAAGTATGAAATCTAGATCCCATCTCACTAAAAGAGTTTCACTCTTTCGGACTGTTTTACTGGATTTTTCAGTCAGATAAAATAGTGAGAAAAGAATCATTCTTAAGTTCTGGTTTGATTCTAACATTGATACTGACCTTGTTGTTCTTGCAATGTTGTAGATTACTGCAGCAACGAACACCACAGCGTTCAATGTGCGATCCTTACTGGAAAGGGAGAAGTTTGCTGGGCCAAACTTCTCAGATTGGTACGGACACCTTAAGATTGTTCTTAAGGCTGAGAAGAAGCTGTATGTCCTTGAGACGGCAATACCGCCTCAACCCGCTGCGAACGCCGCAAGGGCGGTTCGGGATGCTTATGAGAAGCATGTCAATGATAGCATTGATGTTGCTTGCCTTATGCTTGCGTCTATGACGCCAGAGCTACAGCGTCAGCATGAAGATTTATCTACTATTGAAATTATAGAAAATCTCAAGATGTTGTATGCTGCACAGGCAAGGACTGAACGCTATAACTTGACAAAACTTTTCTTTCAGAGCAAACTGACTGAAGGGAGTCCAGTGGGAGCTCACGTACTCAAGATGATTGGGTACAAAGAGGCTCTAGAAAAACTGGGACACACCATCAATCAGGAGCTTGTTATAGACATCATCCTACAGTCTCTCCCGACCTCTTTCGATCCGTTCATCATTAATTTTAATATGAACAAGATCGACTGTACACCGGCAGAGTTACTGAACATGCTCTATACTACAGAGCAGACTCTTGAGAAGGGAAAGCCTTCATCCTCTGTCTTGATGGTTCCTTCCAGGAACAAGAAGAAAGGGAAGAAGGGCAAAGCCCCTATCAAGAGCTACAACAAGGCTCTGAAACAAAAGATGAAGCGGTCAAAGGAATACAGATGTTTCCATTGTGGCCAGCTGGGTCACTGGAAGAAGGACTATAAAGCGCTCCAAGGAGACAAGAAGGGAAGCAAGCCTTTTGCTTCTGACTCAGGTATTTTCGTGACTGAAGTCATGGTATCTTCTTCTTCTATTTCATGGGTGTTGGACACTGCATGTGGAGTTCACATTTGTTCAAATGTACAGGAACTCAAGAGAAGAAGACAGGTGGGACAGCATGAGCTGGACCTACGAGTTGGAAAAGGGGCACGGGTTGCTGCTGTTGCTGTAGGACAATATTACATCTCTTTACCATCTGGTCTTGTATTAGAACTTGACAATTGTTATTTTGTACCGAGCATAACTAAGAATATTATCTCTATTCCTGCTCTTGTCAGGAAAGGGTTTTCCTTTGAATGCAAAACTTCAAAGTGTTATATTTCATTTGATAATATTGTTTATGCTACTGGTGTTGGGGTATGCCCTTAAGGCTAATGTTTGAGGCCTTGGGATTATATCAGTATCATGTATAAACTCAATATGTATAAAGGCAATGGTTGTTATTCAGGTTGTTACATTATCTGCTGCAATATGTATACTTCTGAATAATGTCTCAATGCTGTTCAGCTTGGCTGACATGCAGTATTGTCCTTAGTCGAGATATCTTGGTGAACATGAGACAGCCTTGATATGATTGAGACTAATATGTGTTCTAATCTTATAGGATGCTTCGAGCATGGAATAAGATGTAGACTCATAGGTACATTGGATGTACTGGACAGACCCTACTTAGGATATTCAATTGCTTATCACAATGTGAATAATCCTTATATGCAAGCAAGTGGCATATTTCCTCTGACTTGAGATCACTTGTGTTTCTAAATGATGATTGGAATTGTTTTGAGGTAGTTCAATATCATTTGAAACATAATGGTTATAGACTATCTTGGATAATGAGCATGAGTCATGTTAGGGCACTAGTGATAGATATAGGATTGCCGTCTCCTTGTTTAGGAGTGTGATGTTCTAAAGGGGCCCCCTGGATGAGATGATTGAGAAAGTGTATGGCCATACCCAGATGACTATGTTCATCTGATCTAATCATTCTCATAATGTTGGAGTTACAGGCTTGACACGCTTGTCCAATAAGAACGTCCAGTGGCAAAGGAAACATGTATGCCTAGTGAATTGAATTCACACTTATGCTGTGGTTTGGGTGTAGTCTTGGAAGACTCTTTCCTTTATATCGGGAGACAGTGATGTGTTGCTAGATACCCCTCACTGATCGTGATAACGTAAGTTATCGTTACCGACATTTAAAGGAAACCCTTAGGGTCGCACAATTTGATGATATGGCTTACTTATGTCAGATCGTGTGGACTGAATTGTTTTGGTTCAGTTTAAAGGGATTTAAACTCTGATTGTAAGTGAGATCTGGTCTGATCATGTTTGATTGATTAGGGCTTGAGATCGGTAAGCTTCGATCGAGAGAAGTGATGCTAGATCGGTGAGATCAAGAGCATCAAGAGATGAATGGTTAGATCTTGAGCCATATGGTTTAATATGATCTAGACCATGGCTTCGTTTAATTTGGTCTTTGAACCAAATATAATTGGACCGGCTCATCATATGAGCGCATGGTTCAAAGGGAGAAGGAGTTCTGATTGGTTCATGAACGCATGAACGCTTGCGTTGAGTGCTTACTATTTTTGGTTTTCCAAAATAAGTGAACGCCTCCACGTTCGAGTGTAACGGCTCTTGCTCGCCCCTTCTCCTCTAACGCTTCTCTTTCGGTGTGGAGAGTCTTCACGCAAAGAAGAGGGAGTTCGACCACGCCAAGAGACATCTCTCATCTCCTTCACGCAATCAGGATACTTTGGAGATCCTTGCTAGCACAAGGAGCGACAAGGAGTAGGCGATCAACCATCTTGTGTGCGCACGCTTTGGAGGAGAGCCACTTCGTTCTCTACTTCCAAGTCGCCATCCAAGAAATGGCATCGGTATGATCTCTCTTTTGATCTATACATGTTTTACAAGTTGATCATATATATTCATACAATCGATCTTGAAGAAACCCTAGATTCCGCTGTGCAAAATTTTACATGCGCCTATTAGGGTTTTCGCCCCCCCCCCCCCCCATAGGGACTTTCAATTGGTATCAGAGCAAGGTTTATGTATGAATCATATGATTGCTTGATGTTAATGTGTGATCCTTGTTTGCGCTTATGCATAGATCTAAGGTTTATCAACATGCGAATGTACATGCTAATTATTAGATGTTGGCGCATGTTTGTTTTTCATGTTTATGCATGATACTTATGGTGGCGCATGTTTCATGTTGAATGTTTTTGTCAAAACTTATAAAATCTTGCGCGCTCCACTTAGATCTATCAGCCCTTAACGCATGCATTGTTGACCATGAGGTCGACTCAAGTCGGTTATGACTTGGTGCATGCAAGGGCAGTGGGTTTGACTAGGTCTGATGAATGGATCCCTATTAATGGACCGTTGTAAGGTAGTAGGGCACATAAGCAAATAAAATTGATGCCAATGGGATTTTCGAAAATTTTATTTTCTTGATTGGATCACATGATGTTTGTATAACATGATTGAATGTCTATTTCATCTTATGTGGGCTGCCCAAAGTTAATGTGTGCTGTGCTAGGGCCTGTGTGCCTGGATAAATATTGTAAATTTTTATTGTGATTTGTGCATCACATTTTAATTAATTTATAAAGTGTAATTGACCTGTGTGTCAATCATGTCTAGATAGATTAAATTGTAATTTGATCAGACATGAGCACAGAGTACACATGGCAAAGGCGCATGCAGCAAGTGGCTTCACCAATGGGAGGTCTAGGGTTCGACTCTAGGACAGGCGCATTTTACCTGGTGGACGCATCTCAGCTGCACAGGGCGCTTGGGCCCGGGTTGGGCCAGATGAAATGCTAAAGACCCATGAAGAGCTCAAGTGAAGATTTAAGTTAAATTAAGGTCTTACTTAGGCTTAATGGGCTTTTACCACATAAGATAATCATGCTTTCAATTTACTGTTTAAGTAATTTAGTATTTGCACGATTTATTCTTCTGCTATCACCATAGCATTTGCCTGATAGTTAAGAAGATAAAAGGACCGTTAAAATCCAACGTTAAATATCAAGCACGTAAGCCTTCTGACGCGAAACCTCACTGTTCTAACTATCGTTGGGGCCGTGTTGTACCCACTCAATGGGCACACCCATCTATCTTCAGACGGTGTGTGATTACACCTGCGTGTTACAGAGAAGGGATTTATCGCTTCTCGTTGCTCAGTATAGCACGTGGTGGTCCAGGGAGTAGGTCAGGTCAGCTTGACCATGTAGGCTACATATTGAGCATATGTTAGCTATATGGAGGCAGCCATCTGTGGGATCAGAGACTGTGTTGTACCAACTCAGTTGGCACAGTCTACTGGACTGCCCAGATGAAGGGGAATCGCACGGGTTGGCGATTGGCATGAATTGCCTACCGGTGATTAGTGCTTGTACTCTCTGTGCATCTTATCTCGCCTGAGCGGGACGTGGAGACCAAGTATGAAATCTGGATCCCATCTCACTAAAAGAGTGTTACTCTTTCGGACTGTTTTACTGGATTTTTTAGTCAGATAAAATAGTGAGAAAAGAATCATTCTTAAGTCCTGGATTGATTCTAACATTGATACTGACCTTGCTGTTCTTGCAATGTTGTATATTCCTGCAGCAACGAACACTACGAATTTCAATGTGCGATCCCTACTGGAAAGGGAGAAGTTTGCTAGGCCAAACTTCTCAGACTGGTACGGACACCTTAAGATTGTTCTTAAGGCTGAGAGGAAGCTGTATGTCCTCGAGACGGCAATACTGCCTCAACCCGCTGCGAACGCCGCAAGGGCGGTTCGGGAGGCTTATGAGAAGCATGTCAATGATAGCATTGATGTCGCTTGCCTTATGCTAGCGTCTATGACGCCAGAGCTGCAGCGTCAGCATGAGGATTTATCTGCTATAGAAATTATAGCAAACCTCAAGATGCTATATGCTGCACATGCAAGGACTGAACGCTACAACTTGACTAAACTTTTCTTTCAGGGCAAACTGACTGAAGGGAGTCCAGTGGGAGCTCACGTACTCAAGATGATTGGGTACAAAGAGGCTCTAGAGAAACTGGGGCACACCATCAATCAGGAGCTTGTTGTAGACATTATCCTGCAGTCTCTCCCGGCCTCTTTCGATCCGTTCATCATTAATTTTAATATGAACAAGATCGACTGTACACCGGCAGAGTTACTGAACATACTCTATACTACAGAGCAGACTCTTGAGAAGGGAAAGCCTTCATCCTCTGTCCTAATGGTTCCTTCCAGGAACAAAAAGAAGGGGAAGAAGGGCAAAGCCCCTGTCAAGAGCTACAACAAGGCTCTGAAACAAAAGGTGAAGTGGTCGAAGGAATACAGATGTTTCCATTGTGGCCAGCTGGGTCACTGGAAGAAGGACTGTAAAGCGGTCCAAGGAGACAAGAAGGGAAGCAAGCCTTTCGCTTCTGGCTCAGGTATTTTTGTGACTGAAGTCATGGTATCTTCTTCTTCTATTTCATGGGTGTTGGACACTGCATGTGGAGTTCACATTTGTTCAAATGTGCAGGAACTCAAGAGAAGAAGACAGGTGGGACAGCATGAGGTGGACCTACGAGTTGGAAACGGGGCACGGGTTGCTGCTGTTGCTGTAGGAGAATATCACATCTCTTTACCATCTGGTCTTGTATTAGAACTGGACAATTGTTATTTTGTACCGAGCATAACTAAGAATATTATCTCTATTCCTGCTCTTGTCAGGAAAGGGTTTTCCTTTGAATGCAAAACTTCAAAGTGTTATATTTCTTTTGATAATATTGTTTATGCTACTAGGTCAATTAACAATGGGTTATTCATGTTTGACATGGAATGTTCTGTACATAAGAAAGCCAAGTATGCTGATGACAGCACCTTGCTATGGCATAGTCGTTTAGGCCATATTAACAAGAAGCGCATTAAGCGGTTGCATGACCATGGACTGCTGGGATCATTCTCCTATGAGGAGCTTGATACATGCAAAGCTTGTTTAATGGGTAAAATGACGAAGTCTCCTTTTTCTAATAAAGGTCAAAGGGCTTCAGGTTTACTTGATCTCATTCACAGTGATGTGTGTGGGCCATTTAGTAAACATGCCAGAGGTGGCTATTCATACTTCATTACCTTTACTGATGATTTCAGTAGGTATGGTTATGTCTATCTTATGAGACATAAGAGTGAATCTTTTGACAAGTTCAAAGAGTTCAAAAATGAAGTACAAAATCAGCTAGGCCGAAATATCAAAGCACTTCGTTCAGATCGAGGTGGAGAATACTTGAGTCGAGAGTTTACTGACTATCTGAAGGAGTGTGCGATTATCTCACAGCTCACTCCGCCAGGAACACCGCAATGGAATGGTGTGTCCGAGAGGAGAAATAGAACCTTATTGGATATGGTTCGTTCTATGATGAGTCAGGCTACTCTACCTTACTCCTTTTGGGGATTTGCACTGGAAATAGCTGCAAAGGTACTAAACCGAGTGCCATCCAAGGCCGTTTCAAAGACTCCATATGAGTTATGGTATGGGAAACAGCCGAGCTTGACATTTATCAAAATCTGGGGTTGCAAGACTTATGTCAAAAAGCTCGCCTCTGGGAAACTGGAGAGTAGATCTGATAAATGTATCTTTGTCGGTTACCCTAAGGAAACTAAGGTTTATTATTTCTACGATCCCAAAGAGAACAAAGTATTTGTTGCTCGGACGGCTATTTTTCTTGAGAAAGAATTTCTTCTGCAAGAGGCCAGTGGGAGAGAAATAAAGCTGGATGAGAATCCAGAAGAAGGACAAAGTAGTCAAACTCAGTTGGATGAGCCTGAGCCAATAGAACAGGTTGATGTTCAACCTGAAGCTCAGATATCACGGGAACCGCGAAAATTGGGAAGGATCCGTCGACAGCCTAAACGCTATGACGGAGTCTACATCATTGATGATGAACCCCTCACTTATGCGGATGCGGTCAGTGGACCGGAATCAGCGAGATGGTTTGAAGCTATGCGAGCCGAGATGGATTCCATGTCAGATAACCAAGTCTGGAATTTGGTTGATCCGCCTCCGGGAGTAATCCCTATAGGCTGTAAATGGATCTTCAAGAAGAAGATTGACATGGATGGTAACGTAGTTACCTATAAAGGCAGGCTAGTTGCGAAAGGTTTCAAACAAATCTACGGGATAGATTATGATGAAACTTTCTCTCCTGTAGCCATGTTTAAGTCCATTCGGATTATTCTCGCGATAGCAGCATATTATGATTATGAGATCTGGCAAATGGATGTGAAGACTGCTTTCCTTAATGGAAAACTAGACGAGTTTGTGTATATGACACACCTGAAGGTTTCATCAATCCATCAGATCGTCATAAAATATGCAAATTAAAGAAGTCCATTTATGGACTTAAACAAGCATCTAGAAGCTGGAATATTTGTTTTGATGAATCAATCTGTGAATTTGGTTTCATCAAGAATGAAGATGACCCGTGTGTATATAAGAGGTTTAGTGGGAGCGTGATTACTTTCCTAGTCCTCTACGTCGATGATATCTTAATCATTGGAAACGATATTCCTGAACTACATGCCGTCAAGGCATGGTTAAGAAAATGTTTCCAGATGAAAGATCTAGGAGAAGCATCCTATGTATTAGGTGTGAAGATCTACAGAGATAGATCTAAGAGGCTTCTCGGGCTGTGCCAGAGTACTTACATCGATAAAGTCCTGGAGAGATTCCATTTAGAAAATTCTAAAAGAGGATATCTTCCAGTCAGACATGGTCTGAATCTTTCAAAGAGTCAGTGTCCACAAACACAGACTGAGAAAGATGAAATGGACAATATGCCTTATGCTTCGGCTATTGGGTCCATTATGTATGCGATGTTGTGTACCCGCCCAGACGTCGCTTACGGGTTAAGCGTGACCAGTCGATTCCAAAGTAATCCAGGGAAGGCACACTAGATTGCAGTCAAGAACATTTTGAAATATCTTCGGAGGACCAAAGATATGTTCTTGATATATGGAGGTCAGGAAGAACTCAGTATTGAAGGATATACTGACGCTTCGTTCCAATCTGACCAGGATGATTTCCGATCGCAATCAGGCTATGTTTTTAGCTTGAATGGAGGAGCAGTGGTGTGGAAGAGTTTCAAACAATCTATTGTTGCTGATTCCACAACAGAAGCCGAGTATGTTGCAGCCTCAGAAGCATCCAAGGAGGCAGTGTGGATTCGTAAGTTCGTTCAGGAACTTGGTGTTGTTCCTTCGAGTGCAGATCCATTGGTTATCTTCTGTGATAACACTGGAGCAATAGCACAAGCAAAGGAACCACGGTCGCACCAGAAGTCCAAGCACATACAGAGAAGGTTTCACTTGATCCGGGAGATCATTGATCGAGGAGAGATCAAGATCTGCAAGGTTCATACAGATGACAATCTGGCTGACCCGCTTACAAAGCCTCTGGCGCAGCAGAAGCATGAGAAGCACTGTAATAATATGGGTTTGAGATTTCTCAACCATTAGATTAAGTGCTAGTGGGAGATTGTTGGGGTATGCCCTTAAGGCTAATGTTCAGCGTGGCTGACATGCAGTATTGTCCTTAGTCGAGATATCTTGGTGAACATGAGACAGCCTTGATATGATTGAGACTAATATGTGTTCTAATCTTATAGGATGCTTCGAGCATGGAATAAGATGTAGACTCATAGGTGCATTGGATGTACTGGACAGACCCTACTTAGGATGTTCAATTGTTTGTCACAATGTGAATAATCCTTGTATGCAAGCAAGTGGCATATTTCCTCTGACTTGAGATCACTTGTGTTTCTAAATGATGATTGGCATTGTCTTGAGGTAGTTCAATATCATTTGAAATATAATGGTTATAGATTATCTTGGATAATGGGCATGAGTCATGTTAGGGCATTAGTGATACATATAGGAATGCCTCTCCTAGTTGGAGTGTGATGTTCTATAGGGCCCCCTGGATGAGATGGTTGAGAAAGTGTATGGCCATACCCAGATGACTATGTTCATCTGATCTAACCACTCTCATCATGTTGGAGTTACAGGCTTGACACGCTTGTCCAACAAGAACAACCAGTGGCAAAGGAAACATATATGTCAAGTGAATTGGATTCACACTTGTGCTGTGTTTTGGGTGTAGTCTTGGAAGACTCTTTCCTTTATATCGGGAGACAGTGATGTGTTGCTAGATACCCCTCTCTGATCGTGATAACGTAAGTTATCGTTACCGACATTAAAGGAAACCCTTAGGGTTGCACAATTTGATGATATGGCTTACTTATGTCAGATCGTGTGGACTGAATTGTTCTAGTTCAGTTTAAAGGAATTTAAACTCTGATTGAAAGTGAGATCTGGTCTGATCATGTTTGATTGATTAGGGCTTGAGATCGGTAAGGTTCGATCGAGAGAATTGATCCTTGATAGTAGAGATCAAGAGGGTCAAGAGATGTGTGGTTAGATCTTGAGCCATTTGGTTCATATGAGATCTAGACCATGGCTTGGTTCGGTTTGGTCTTTGAACCAAATTGAATTGAACCGGTTCACTTATGTGAACGCATGGTTCAAAGGGGAGAGGAGTTTTCGGTTGGTTCACTAAAGCATGAACGCATGGGGTTATGACTTACTATATTTGGAAGCCATGAATTCCAATTAGTAACCCCCCACGTTACCGAAGGCAAAGAGGTCTCTCTCGCCCCTTCTCCTCGTGTGTGTGACTCGCCTCCACGAGTGGAAGAAAGCTTCGGCCAGCCATGAGGAACATCTCATCTTCTCCTACACGTTGAAGGATACCTTGGCGTTTTTGCTAGCACAAGGAACGCGCAAGGAAGCAAGCCATCATCACCTTGTGTGCGACTTCTTTGGAGGAGAGCCGCTCGCCCTCTACCTTCTTCCAAGACGCCATTCGAAACAATGGCCATGGTAACATCCTTGTTTCATGTCTTTACAAGTTGATCATATGTTTAAGCCATCCGATCTTCATGAAACCTAGTTTTCGCCCATAATTTTAGAAGTGCATGTGATCTAGGGTTTTGCCCCCTTTCAATCATCGCAACTAGGTACAGATGCATTACAGTCTCTTTGCCGAACTGATATCCGATTGGACAAGTGTGTCACCACTTGTTTTCACCCAATCTCATGGCTATGACTAGAACAGGTTCTCACCTGGGTATGGCCATACACTCTCAGTCATAGAGCCATAGAGGAGCTCCATGGATATCAAGCTTCCCTAAGGAAGGGGCAAATCCTATGTCTGTCCATTCGACCTTCTCATATGGGTCGTGACATGCTCAATGACAACCGTTATGACCTCCCAACTACGGTGAGGTGTTAGGTTGTATCAAAGCAAGTCCCTAACCATACAGAATGATCAATGACCTCAAGTCAAGGGATCAATGCATCTCCTATCACTTGTGAGGATAACTCATGACACCAAGTCATAGCCTCACAGCGGGTCTTTCCAGTATATCTTCCAATGATATACCCATGTGTCTGCGTTAGCACTGTTGGGAAACCCCGGGGATATTTTGCAATTTTCAGAGATAGAGATTACAAAATACATTGCACAGCGGAAGCAATATCCCCGAAACAGGCCGGTCCCAAAAACCCAGTGAAGATCGCAAGCAAGGGAGTCGACACGATGAGATAGGAAATACCTTAGAGCAAGATGAGGTCGATGTCGTGATAAGTGCCCAAGCGTGCGCCCTCTGCAGTTTCACACACACGGATGCCTCGAGTCCTCTTCTTTCACGCCCGGTGCTAGCCTCGGGAAGAAGATCCAAGCCTTAGTTCTCTTCTTGAATGCTTGCGCCACCTCCAAGGTAGATGCGCCAATTGATTAAGAAGAGAGGAGAAGGGAGAATGCCGCCAAGCCTTTACTTCTCTTGCGCCAAAGAAGGAAGAAGGGAAGAAGGTTGCGGCTAGGGTTTGATGGAAGAGGATGCTTGCGCCAAAGCCCCTTGCTCTCGCCCCCTTGATGTGTTCACGCCTCTAAGGATGAATTACCTACAAGAGGGGGCGGCTAGGGTCACTTATATAGGGCAAGAGGCGGTTAGGGCAAGGGCTAGGATCATGACAAGTGTAGGGCTAGGATGAGGAGGTTTAATGCAAGGAAAGTCTCCAAGACTTTACCATAAACTCCATTCAACCTTTCTATAATTGCCCTAATACTATATCAGCCCAAGACATGCCTTAAAGGCATTCATACCATCAAGGGAGAAGGGTTAGGCGCCAATTGCTTCCTTAATGAAGCAACTTTGCCACCCTAACCCCATTATACCCCTTAGGCGGCAATGGGGTTGGGCTTCTCCCCATTATACCCTTTTAGCCTCTTATCTCTTCATGAGAACTTGTTATTGGGCCTCATTGGATAATGAGCTAGCCCAAACTCCATTACATGGTTTGATTAAGCATTTGGATCCAATCCAATGCAACTCTAATCCAAATGTGACCTAACCATGGTCAAATACGGGTCAACCTGCCAAAAATGAAGTTTGGCTCCAATAACATTCTTCCATCTCATCAGGCCCATTGGCGCTGATGAAATCTCCCAATTAGATCCGAGTTATCCAATAACTCGATCATAAGGCTTCTCGATCAATACGAGAACTCAAATATCAAGGTGTGCGACCCTGTAGGTTCCTCTGACGCTAGCAGTGCTGACCAAAGGTTACCACAAGCAGTGAGTGGCACCTAGCAGTGCATCGCTGCTACCCAGGTCATTGGAATGGATATCGACATCGACATCCCCATCATCGCAACTAGGTACAGATGCATTACAGTCTCTTTGCCGAACTGATATCCGATTGGAAAAGTGTGTCACCACTTGTTTTCACCCAATTACATGGCTATGACTAGAACAGGTTCTCACCTAGGTATGGCCATACACTCTCAGTCATAGAGCCATAGAGGAGCTCCATGGATATCATGCTTCCCTAAGGAAGGGGCAAATCCTATGTCTGTCCATTGACCTTCTCATATGGGTCGTGACATGCTCAATGACAACCGTTATGACCTCCCAACTACGGTGAGGTGTTAGGTTGTATCAAAGCAAATCCCTAACCATATAGAATGGTCAATGACATCAAGTCAAGGGATCAATGCATCTCCTGTCACTTGTGAGGATAACTCATGACACTAAGTCATAGCCTCACAGCGGGTCTGTCCAGTATATCCACCACTGATATACTCATATGTCTGCGTTAGCACCTCGTGCCTAACCAGCCCATATACCAGTCTCACAAGTACCAGAGTTGTCCCATATCCACTCAGGTACATCGACTGGGGACAATCATTTGAGCACAGATCCAATCTGTCTCCAGGGACATTATCATGTAAGTACACAATCGCAGGTGTAGACAAACAATGATAACGACAATGCCAAAAAGATATATGAATATCAGAGTCAAGTAGTACAAAGATGGACCAAAACTAGGTCCTAGGGCATATACACCAACAAGCACCACGTGCATAACCAGCCCACATACCAGTCTCATAAGTACCATAGCTGTCCCATATCTACTAAGGTACATTGACTGGGGACTAAAGTTCGAGCACAGATCCAATCTGTCTCCAGGGACATTATCATGTCAGTACATATGCGCAAATGTAAACAAACATAGATAGCGACAATGCCATAATGATATAAATATCATTGTCAAGTAGTACATGAGTGGACCAAAACTAGGTCCTAGTGAAAGTCCCCTAAAGCAAAGGGGGACGAAACCCTAAAGCATGCGCATTCTGATTTTCTAGGGCTTCATAAGATCGCATGTGGTATAACCATATGATCAACTTAAGATTTACTAAGATCAAGATGTGATCTTACCATAGCCATCGCTTGGATGGTGCCTTGGAAGCAAGAGGGCGAATTGGCTCTCTTCCTTAGATGACGCACACAAGGTGAAGTTGGCTACTCCCTTGTCGTCTTTGTGCTAGCAAAGCTTCAAGGGGTCCTTGTCGTATAGAGGAGATGAAAGACTCTTCTTTGCTTGGCCGAATCCCTCTTCTTTCGTCAACACACCTCGCCACACAAGAGAGCAAGCGGCGACAAGAGGAGAGACGTGAGTTGAGGCGTTTAGGCATTGAGAAGAAGTGGCGTTAATGACATTCCAAAAATAGAATGACATAAAGCCATGCGCCCATGATCTCAAAACCGACCAAAACGCCTACAAGCATTGAACCATGCGTTCACTCATGCAAACCGGTTCAAGCTAATTCGATCCAATTGCATTTGGTTCAAAGACCAAATCAAATCAGCCCAAGCCATGGTTTAGATCTCATTGAACCAAATGGTTCAAGATCTAACCGTTCATCTCTTGATGCTCTTGATCTCACCGATCTAGCATCAATACTCTCGATCGAAGCTTACCGATCTCAAGCCCTAATCAATCAAACATGATCAGACCAGATCTCACTTACAATCAGAGTTTAAACTCCTTTAAACTGAACCAAAACAATTCAGTCAACACGATCTGACTTAAGTAAGCCATATCATCAAATTGTGCCACCCTAAGGGTTTCCTTTAAATGTCGGTAATGATAACTCACGTTATCACGATCAGTGAGGGGTATCTAGCAACACATCACTGTCTCCCGATATAAAGGAAAGAGTCTTCTAAGACTATACCCAAACCATAGCACAAGTGTGAATCCACTTCACTAGACATACATGTTTCCTTTGCCACTGGATGTTCTTATTGGACAAGCGTGTCAAGCTTGTAACTCCAATATGATGAGAATGATTAGATCAGATGAACATAGTCATCTGGGTATGGCCATACACTTTCTCAATCATCTCATCCAGGGGGCCCCTTTAGAACATCACACTCCTAAACAAGGAGACGGCAATCCTTTATCTATCACTAGTGTCCTAACCTGACTCATGATCATTATCCAAGATAGTCTATAACCATTATGTTTCAAATGATATTGAACTACCTCAAAACAATGACAATCATCATTTAGAAACACAAGTGATCTCAAGTCAGAGGAAGTATGCCACTTGTTCACATACAAGGATTATTCACATTGTGACAAGCAATTGAACATCCTAGTAGGGTCTGTCCAGTACATCCAATGTACCTATGAGTCTACATCTTATTCCATGCTCGAAGCATCCTATAAGATTAGAACACATATTAGTCTCAATCATATCAAGGCTGTCTCATGTTCACCAAGATATCTCGACTAAGGACATTATAGCATGTCAGCCTAGCTGAACAGCATTGAGACATTATTCAGAAGTATACATATTGCAGCATATAATGTAACAACCTGAATAACAATAATTGCCTTTATAAACTTAGAGTTTATACATGATACTGATAGAATTCCAAGGCCTCAAACATTAGCCTTAAGGGCATACCCCAACAATCTCCCACTTGCACTTAATCTAATGGTTGAGAAATCTCAAACCCATATTATTACAGTGCTTCTCATGCTTCTGCTGCGCCAGAGGCTTTGTAAGCGGGTCAGCCAGATTGTCATTTGTATGTACCTTGCAGCCTTTGATCTCGCCTCGATCAATGATCTCCCGGATCAAGTGAAACCGTCTCTGTATGTGCTTGGACTTCTGGTGTGACCGTGGTTCCTTTGCTTGTGCGATTGCTCCAGTGTTATCACAAAAGATAACCAAAGGATCTGCACTCGAAGGAACAACACCAAGTTCCTGAACAAACTTACGAATCCACACTGCCTCCTTAGATGCTTCTGAGGCTGCAACATACTCGGCTTCTGTTGTGGAATCAGCAACAATAGATTGTTTGAAACTTTTCCACACCACAGCACCTCCATTCAAGCTAAAAACATAGCCTGATTGCGATCGGAAATCATCCTGGTCAGATTGGAACGAAGCATCTGTATATCCTTCAATACAGAGTTCTTCCTGACCACCATACACCAAGAACATATCTTTGGTCCTCCGAAGATATTTCAAAATGTTCTTGACTGCAATCCAGTGCGCCTGACCTGGATTACTTTGGAATCGACTGGTCACGCTTAACCCGTAAGCTACGTCTGGGCGAGTACACAACATCGCGTACATAATGGACCCAATAGCCGAAGCATAAGGCGTATTGTCCATTTCATCTTTCTCAGTCTGTGTTTGTGGACACTGACTCTTCGAAAGATTCAGACCATGTCTGTGAAGAGTCCCCTTCAAGGGGGAGCGCAAGGAGTTGAAACCCTAAAGGGGGCGCATGTAATTTCCAAGGGGTTTCAACATGAGATCGCATGTAATATATGTTCAAATGATCAACCTTAAGGAATGTGGAGATCGAAAAGAAGATCATACCAAAGCCATCTATTTGGATGGTGTCTTGGAAGCAAAGATCAAATGAGATCTTCTCCAAAGATGAAGCACGCAAGATGAGGAATGGCTTCTCCTTGTCGTCTTTGTGCTAGCAAAGCTTCAAGGGGTCCTTGTGTGGAGGGAGTATGAGATGCGAGAACAAGCTTCAGCTTGGACGAAAACCTTCCCTTCTTCTCGTTAATCCACCTACCTCCGAGCGAGGAAGCAAGCCACAAGAGAAGAGGAGAACGCATATGCGTTTTGGCGTTGAGAGGAATCGGCCTTGATGACTTTCCAAAAATGGAACATCATCAAGCCATGCGCTCATGCCAACCCAAAAACGCTTAATAGCATTGAACCAAGCGTTCACATTTGTGAACCGGTTCAAGCCAAAATGTCCCAATCGAATTTGGTTCATAAACCAAATCAAAATAGCTCAAGCCATTTGGTCTAGACCATAGTAAACCCTAAGGTTTCAGATCTAACCGTTCATCTCTTTGATGCTCTTGATCTCACCGATCTAGCATCAAATCTCTCGATCGAAGCTTACCGATCTCAAGCCCTAATCAATCAAACATGATCAGACCAGATCTCACTTACAATCAGAGTTTAAACTCCTTTAAACTGAACCTGAACAATTCAGTCCACACGATCTGACTTAGCAAGCCATATCATCAAATTGTGCGACCTTGAGGGTTTCCTTTAAATGTCGGTAACGATGACTTGCGTCATCACGATCAGTGAGGGGTATCTAGCAACACATCACTGTCTCCCGATATAAAGAAAAGAGTCTTCCAAGACTACACCCAAAAACACAGCACAAGTATGAATCAAACTCACAAGGCATACATGTTTCCTTTGCCACTGGATGTTCTTATTGGACAAGCGTGTCAAGCCTGCATCTCCAATATGATGAGCATGATTAGATCAGATGAACATAGTCACCTGGGTATGGCCATACACTTTCTCAATCATCTCATAGGGGGGGCCCCATTAGAACATCACACTCCTTAAACAAGGAGACGGCAATCCTTTATCTATCACTAGTGCCCTAACCTGACTCAAGCTCACCATCCAAGATAGTCTATAATCATTTTATTTCAAATGATATTGAACTACCTCAAAACAATGACAATCATCATTTAGAAACACAAGTGATCTCAAGTCAAAGGACATGTGCCACTTGCAGCATTAAAGGATTATTCACATTGTGACAAGCAATTGAATATCCTAGTAGGGTCTGTCCAGTACATCCAATGTACCCATGAGTCTACATCTTATTCCATGCTCGAAGCATCCTATAAGATTAGAACACATATTAGTCTCAATCATATCAAGGTTGTCTCATGTTCACCAAGATATTTCGACTAAGGACATATAGCATGTCAGCCTAGCTGAACAGCTTTGAGACATTATTCAGAAGCACACTTATTGCAGCAGACAATGTAACTAATTGAATAACAACCATGCCTTTATAAACATAAGAGTTTATTACATGATACTGATACAATCCCAAGGCCTCAAACATTAGCCTTAAGGGCATACCCCAACAATCTCCCACTTGCACTTAATCTAATGGTTGAGAAATCTCAAACCCATATTATTACAGTGCTTCTCATGCTTCTGCTGCGCCAGAGGCTTGGTAAGCGGGTCTGCCAGATTGTCATCTGTATGAACCTTGCAAGTTTTGATCTCGCCACGATCAATGATCTCCCGGATCAAGTGAAACCGTCTCTATATGTGCTTGGACTTCTGGTGCGACCGTGGTTCCTTTGCTTGTGCGATGGCTCCAGTGTTATCACAGAAGATAACCAAAGGATCTGCACTCGAAGGAACAACACCAAGTTCCTGAACGAACTTACGAATCCACACTGCCTCCTTGGATGCTTCCGAGGCTGCAACATACTCGGCTTCTGTTGTGGAATCAACAACAGTTGACTGTTTGAAACTTTTCCACACTACTGCTCCACCATTCAAGCTAAAAACATAGCCTGATTGCGATCGGAAATCATCCTGGTCCGACTGGAATGAAGCGTCAGTATATCCTTCTATACTGAGCTCTTCCTGACCACCATATATCAAGAACATATCTTTGGTCCTCCGCAGATATTTTAAAATGTTCTTGACCGCAATCCAGTGCGCCAAACCTGGATTACTTTGGAACCGACTGGTCACGCTTAACCCGTAAGCGACGTCTGGGCGAGTACACAACATCGCATACATTATGGACCCAATAGCCGAAGCATAAGGCGTATTATCCATTTCATCTTTCTCAGTCTGTGTTTGTGGACACTGACTCTTCGAAAGATTCAGACCATGTCTGACTGGAAGATATCCTCATTTAGAATTCTCTAAATGAAATCTCTCCAGGACTTTATCGATGTAAGTACTCTGGCACAGCCCGAGAAGCCTCTTAGATCTATCCCTGTAGATCTTCACACCTAATACATAGGCTGCTTCTCCTAGATCTTTCATCTGGAAACATTTCCTTAGCCATGCTTTAACAGCATGCATTTCAGGAATATCGTTTCCAATGATTAAGATATCATCGACGTAGAGGACTAGGAAAGTAATCACGCTCCCACTAAACCTCATATATACACACGGGTCATCCTCGTTCTTGATGAAACCAAACTCAGAGATTGATTCATCAAAACGAATATTCCAGCTTCTAGATGCTTGTTTAAGTCCATAAATAGACTTCTTTAACTTGCATATTTTATGACGATCTGATGGATTAGTGAAACCTTCAGGTTGTGTCATATACACATCCTCATCCAGATTTCCATTAAGGAAAGCTGTCTTCACATCCATCTGCCAGATCTCATAATCGTAATATGCTGCTATCGCGAAAAGAATCCGAATAGACTTAAACATGGCCACAGGTGAGAAAGTTTCATCATAATCTATCCCATAGATTTGTTTGAAACCTTTCGCAACAAGCCTGCCTTTATAGGTAACCACGTTACCATCCATGTCAATCTTCTTCTTGAAGATCCATTTACAGCCTATAGGGATAACTCCCGGAGGCGGATCAACCAAATCCCAGACTTGGTTATCTGACATGGAGTCCATTTCGGCTCGCATAGCTTCAAGCCATCTAGCTGATTCCGGTCCACTGACCGCATCCGCATAAGTCAGGGGTTCATCATTATCAATGATGTAGACTCCGTCATAGCGCTCAGGCTGTCGACGGATCCTTCCCGATCTTCACGGTTCCCGTGATATCTGTGCCTCAGGTTGTTCAGTAACCTGTTCTACCGGCTCAGGCACATCCAACTGTGCTTGACTACTTTGTCCTTCTTCTGGATTCTCATCCAGCTTTATTTCTCTCCCACTGGCCTCTTGCAGAAGAAACTCCTTCTCAAGAAAAATGGCCGTCCGAGCAACAAATACCTTGTTCTCTTTGGGATCGTAGAAATAATAACCCTTAGTTTCCTTAGGGTAACCGACAAAGATGCATTTCTCAGATCTGCTCTCCAGTTTCCCAGAGGCGAGCTTTTTGACATAAGCCTCGCAACCCCAGATCCAGATAAATGTCAAGCTCGGCTGTTTCCCATACCATAATTCATATGGAGTCTTTGAAACTGCCTTGGATGGCACTCGGTTTAGTAATTTTGCAGCTGTTTCCAGTGCAAATCCCCAAAAGGAGTATGGAAGAGTAGCCTGACTCATCATAGAACGAACCATATCAACTAACGTTCTATTTCTCCTCTCGGACACACCATTCCATTGTGGTGTTCCTGGTGGAGTGAGCTGTGAGATAATCCCACACTCCTTCAGATAGTCAGTAAACGCATGACTCAAGTATTCTCCACCTCGATCAGAACGAAGTGCCTTGATATTTCGGCCTAGCTGATTCTGTACTTCATTCTTGAACTCTTTGAACTTGTCAAAAGATTCACTTTTATGTCTCATTAAATAGACATACCCATATCTACTGAAATCATCAGTAAAGGTAATGAAGTACTGATAGCCACCTCTGGCATGTTTACTAAATGGCCCACACACATCACTGTGTATTAGGTCAAGTAAACCTGAAGCCCTTTGACCTTTGTGAGGAAAAGGTGACTTCGTCATTTTACCCATCAAACAAGCTTTGCATGTATCAATCTCCTCATAGGAGAATGATCCCAGCAGTCCATGTTCATGCAACCGCTTAATGCGTTTCTTGTTAATATGGCCTAAACGACTATGCCATAGCAAGGTGCTGTCATCAGCATACTTGGCTTTCTTATTATCAATGTTTTGTATAGAATATTCCATGTCCAACATGAATAACCCATTGTTAATTGAACCAGTAGCATAAACAATATTATCATAAGATAAAATACACTTTGAAATATTGCATTCAAAGGAAAATCCTTTCCTGACAAGAGCAGGAATAGAGATAATATTTTTAGTAATACTGGGTACAAAGTAACAATTGTTTAATTCTAATACAATGCCAGATGGTAAAGAAATGAAATAGTCTCCTACAGCAACAGCAGCAACCCGTGCCTCGTTTCCAACGCATAGGTCTACCTCATGCTGTCCCACCTGCCTTCTTCTCTTGAGTTCCTGCACATTTGATCAAATGTGAACTCCACATGCAGTGTCCAACACCCATGAAATAGAAGAAGAAGATAACATGACCTCAGTCACATATATACCTGAGCCAGAAGCAATGCTTCCCCTCTTATCTCCTTGGAGCGCTTTACAGTCCTTTTTCCTGTGACCCAGCTGGCCACAGTGGAAACACCTGTTGTCCTTCGACCGCTTAACCTTTTGTTTCAGAGCCTTGTTGTAGTTCTTGACTGGGGCTTTGCCCTTCTTCCCCTTCTTCTTGTTCCTGGAAGGAATCATTAAGACAGAGGTTGAAGGCTTTCCCTTCAGAGTTTCCTCAGTAGTCAAGAGCATATTCAGCAGCTCTGCCGGAGTACAATCGATTTTGTTCATATTAAAGTTAATAATGAACGCATCGAAAGAAGGCGGGAGAGACTGCAGAATAATGTCTACAGCAAGCTCCTGATTGATGGTATGCCCCAGTTTCTCTAGAGCCTCCTTGTGCCCAATCATCTTGAGCACGTGAGCTCCAACTGGGCTCCCTTCAGCCAGTTTGCTCTGAAAGAAAAGCTTGGTCAGATTATAGCGTTCAGTCCTCGCCTGTGCAGCATACAGCATCTTGAGGTTTGCTATAATTTCTATAGCAGACATATCCTCATGCTGACGCTGCAGCGGTGGCATCATAGACGCTAGCATCAGGCAAGCGACATCAATGCTATCATTGACGTGCTTTTCATAGGCATCCCGAACCGCCCTTGCGGCGTTCGCAGCGGGTTGAGGCGGCACAGCCGTCTCGAGGACATACAGTTTCCTCTCAGCCTTAAGAACAATCTTAAGGTGTCTGAACCAGTCTGAGAAGTTTGGCCCAGCAAACTTCTCCCTTTCCAGTAGGGATCGCACATTGAAGCTCATGGTGTTCGTTGCTGCAGGAATCTACAACAATGCAAGAACAGCAAGGTCAGTATCAATGTTAAGAATCAATCAGGACTTAAGAAAGATTCTTTTTCTCACTATTTTATCTGACTGTAAAATCCATTAAAACAGTCCGAAAGAGTAACACTCTTTTAGTGAGATGGGATCCAGATTTCATACTTGGTCTCCGCGTCCCGCTCAGGCGAGATAAGATGCACAGAGAGTACAAGCACTAATTTCTGGTAGGCAGTCCCTGCCAATCGCCAACCCGTGCGATTCCCCTTCATCTGGGCAATCCAGCAGACTGTGCCAACTGAGTTGGTACAACACAGTCTCTGATCCCACAGATGGCTGCCTCCATGTGCTACCATATGCTCCACATATGTAGCCTACATGGTCAAGCTGACCCGACCTACTCCCTGGACCACCACGTGCTATGCTGAGCAACGAGAAGTGATAAATCCCTTCTCTGTAACACGCAGGTGTAATCCCGCACCGTCTGAAGATAGATGGACGTGCCCACTGAGTGGGTACAACACGGCTCCAACGATAGTCAGAATAGTGAGTTTCGCGTCAGAAGGCTTACGAGCTTGATATTTTAGCGTTGGATTTTAACGGTCTTTTATCTTCTTGACTATCATGCAATTCCTATGGTGATAGCAGAAGATAAACTCATGCAATTCTAATTATAAAGCAATAAATAGAAAGCATGCTGATCTTATGTGGTAAAAGCCCATGAACCCTAAGTAAGACCTTAAGTTATCTTAAGTCTTCACTTCCTTCTTGGGTCTTTTGCCTCTCCTTTGGCCCAGACTAGGGCCCAAGCGCCCTCTGCAGCTGAGGTGCGCCCACCAGCTGCATGCGCCTTGCTTTGTGTGCTTTGAGCTCTTGTCAGATTAAAAGTACATTTTAATCTATCTAGACAAGTTTGACACGCAGGTCAATTATACAATAAATTACTTAAAATGTGATGCGCAGATCACAAATATATAATTTACAATTTAAGCCAGGCTCGCAGGCCCCAGCACAGCACACAATAAAAGGGCAACCCACATAAGATGAAATAGACAAGCACATGGCATCCAAACAACATGTGATCCATTTAACAAGAAAATAAAATTTTGAAAACCCATTGGCATCATTTTACTTTTCTTATGTGCCCCTACAACCTTACAATGGTCCATTGATAGGTATCCACTCATCCATCTAGTCAGATCCACTGCCCTTGCATGCACCAAGTCCTAACTGACTTGAGTTGACCCAATGGTCAACCATGCATGCGCAAAGGGCTGAACAACCCTCATGAGTTTCGGCAAGCGGGTGTGACCCCGGGCCTAACTCATGTGTGTTCACTAGTCGTCTCAACCAAACCTCGCTACACGCCCTTGATGCAGTCGACCTATAGCCACCTCGTGCTTGCGCACAGGTGCTACCTGGCCAACCCATCTAGGCTGTCAGATGGTCTGATCAGACTATTTGGATCTAACTTAGAGGATGACTTCAACCCTATCAACCCATCTAAGGGTTTAAAGTAGGGCCTTAGATCTAGATGAGGCGCGCATGATCATTTCTTTTGACAAAAACAACATGAAAGAAGCGCCAACAAACATGCGCCATCCATAACATTTAAGTTAAACAAAGCATGTAGATATTCGGCATGTTATTAGATCTATGCTTAGCAAACGCAAACAAGGATCACATGTAGGCAATCAAATGAACATACATAGAACCTGCTCTGATACCAATTGAAGAGTCCCCTTCAAGGGGGAGCGCAAGGAGTTGAAACCCTAAAGGGGGCGCATGTAATTTCCAAGGGGTTTCAACATGAGATCGCATGTAATATATGTTAAAATGATCAACCTTAAGGAATGTGGAGATCGAAAAGAAGATCATACCAAAGCCATCTATTTGGATGGTGTCTTGGAAGCAAAGATCAAATGAGATCTTCTCCAAAGATGAAGCACGCAAGATGAGGAATGGCTTCTCCTTGTCGTCTTTGTTCTAGCAAAGCTTCAAGGGGTCCTTGCGTGGAGGGAGTATGAGATGCGAGAACAAGCTTCAGCTTGGACGAAAACCTTCCCTTCTTCTCGTTAATCCACCTACCTCCGAGCGAGGAAGCAAGCCACAAGAGAAGAGGAGAACGCATATGCGTTTTGGCGTTGAGAGGAATCGGCCTTGATGACTTTCCAAAAATGGAACATCATCAAGCCATGCGCTCATGCCAACCCAAAAACGCTTAATAGCATTGAACCAAGCGTTCACATTTGTGAACCGGTTCAAGCCAAAATGTCCCAATCGAATTTGGTTCATAAACCAAATCAAAATAGCTCAAGCCATTTAGTCTAGACCATAGTAAACCCTAAGGTTTCAGATCTAACCGTTCATCTCTTTGATTCTCTTGATCTCACCGATCCAGCATCAAATCTCTCAATCGAAGCTAACCGATCTCAAGCCCTAATCAATCAAACATGATCAGACCAGATCTCACTTACAATCAGAGTTTAAACTCCTTTAAACTGAACCTGAACAATTTAGTCCACACGATCTGACTTAGCAAGCCATATCATCAAATTGTGCGACCCTGAGGGTTTCCTTTAAATGTCGGTAACGATGACTTGCGTCATCACGATCAGTGAGGGGTATCTAGCAACACATCACTGTCTCCCGATATAAAGAAAAGAGTCTTCCAAGACTACACCCAAAAACACAGCACAAGTGTGAATCAAACTCACAAGGCATACATGTTTCCTTTGCCACTGGATGTTCTTATTGGACAAGCGTGTCAAGCCTGCATCTCCAATATGATGAGCATGATTAGATCAGATGAACATAGTCACCTGGGTATGGCCATACACTTTCTCAATCATCTCATAGGGGGGGCCCCATTAGAACATCACACTCCTTAAACAAGGAGACGGCAATCCTTTATCTATCACTAGTGCCCTAACCTGACTCAAGCTCACCATCCAAGATAGTCTATAATCATTTTATTTCAAATGATATTGAACTACCTCAAAACAATGACAATCATCATTTAGAAACACAAGTGATCTCAAGTCAAAGGACATGTGCCACTTGCAGCATTAAAGGATTATTCACATTGTGACAAGCAATTGAATATCCTAGTAGGGTCTGTCCAGTACATCCAATGTACCCATGAGTCTACATCTTATTCCATGCTCGAAGCATCCTATAAGATTAGAACACATATTAGTCTCAATCATATCAAGGTTGTCTCATGTTCACCAAGATATCTTGACTAAGGACATATAGCATGTCAGCCTAGCTGAACAGCTTTGAGACATTATTCAGAAGCACACTTATTGCAGCAGACAATGTAACTAATTGAATAACAACCATGCCTTTATAAACATAAGAGTTTATTACATGATACTGATACAATCCCAAGGCCTCAAACATTAGCCTTAAGGGCATACCCCAATTGTCTGACTGGAAGATATCCTCTTTTAGAATTCTCTAAATGGAATCTCTCCAGGACTTTATCGATGTAAGTACTCTGGCACAGCCCGAGAAGCCTCTTAGATCTATCTCTGTAGATCTTCACACCTAATACATAGGCTGCTTCTCCTAGATCTTTCATCTGGAAATATTTCCTTAACCATGCCTTGATGGCATGCAGTTCAGGAATATCATTTCCAATGATTAAGATATCATCGACGTAGAGGACTAGGAAAGTAATCACGCTCCCACTAAACCTCTTATATACACACGGGTCATCTTCATTCTTGATGAAACCAAATTCACTGATTGATTCATCAAAACGAATATTCCAGCTCCTAGATGCTTGTTTAAGTCCATAAATGGACTTCTTTAACTTGCATATTTTATGACGATCTGATGGATTAGTGAAACCATCTGGTTGTGTCATATACACATCCTCATCCAGATTTCCATTAAGGAAAGTAGTCTTCACATCCATCTGCCATATCTCATAATCGTAATATGCTGCTATCGCGAGAATGATCCGAATAGACTTGAACATGGCTACAGGAGAGAAAGTTTCATCATAATCTATCCCGTAGATTTGTTTGAAACCTTTCGCAACTAGCCTGCCTTTATAGGTAACCACGTTACCATCCATGTCAATCTTCTTCTTGAAGATCCATTGACAGCCTATAGGGATTACTCCCGGAGGTGGATCAACCAAATCCCATACTTGGTTATCTGACATGGAGTCCATCTCGGCGCGCATAGCTTCAAGCCATCTTGCTGACTCCGGTCCACTGACCGCATCCGCATAAGTGAGGGGTTCATCATGATCAATGATGTAGACTCCGTCATAGCGCTCAGGCTGTCGATGGATCCTTCCCGATCTTCGCGGTTCCCGTGATATCTGAGCCTCAGGTTGTTCAATAACCTGATCAACTGGCTCAGGCTCATCCAACTGTGCTTGACTACTTTGTCCTTCTTCTGGATTCTCATCCAGCTTTATTTCTCTCCCACTGGCCTCTTGCAGAAGAAACTCCTTCTCAAGAAAAATAGTCGTCTGAGCAACAAATACCTTGTTCTCTTCGGGATCGTAGAAATAATAACCCTTAGTTTCCTTAGGGTAACCGACAAAGATACATTTCTCAGATCTGCTCTCTAGTTTCCCAGAGGCGAGCTTTTTAACATAAGCCTCGCAACCCCATATCTTAATAAATGTCAAGCTCGGCTGTTTCCCATACCATAACTCATATGGAGTCTTTGAAATTGCCTTGGATGGCACTCGGTTTAGTACCTTTGCAGCTGTTTCCAGTGCAAATCCCCAAAAGGAGTAAGGTAGAGTAGCCTGACTCATCATTGAACGAACCATATCCAGTAAGGTTCTGTTCCTCCTCTCGGACACACCATTCCATTGCGGTGTTCCTGGCGGAGTGAGCTGTGAGACAATCCCACACTCCTTCAGATAGTCAGTAAACTCTCGACTCAAGTATTCTCCACCTCGATCTGAGCGAAGTGCCTTGATATTCCGGCCTAGCTGATTTTGTACTTCATTTTTGAACTCTTTGAACTTGTCAAAAGATTCACTTTTATGTCTCATCAGATAGACATATCCATACCTACTGAAATCATCAGTAAAGGTAATGAAGTATAGATAGCCACCTCTGGCATGTTTACTAAATGGCCTGAAGGTCCCCTTCAAGGGGGAGCGAAACTATTGCAGGGTCCCCTTCAAGGGGGAGCGAAACCCTAATAGGCGCATAGGGAGGTTTACATGCAGCGGAAGGGGTTTCTAGGGATCGAATGCATGATATATGATCAACTTTAAATTAAATCGCAAAGAATGGTAGTGATTCATACCATGGCCATCGCTTAGATGGTGTCTAGGAAGTAAAGAGAACGATGGGGTTCTCCTCCAAAGCGCCACACACAAGATGAACGATGGCTTGTGTTGGGGTATGCCCTTAAGGCTAATGTTTGAGGCCTTGGGATTGTAAAAGTATCATGTAATAAACTCTTATGTTTATAATAGGTATGTTTATTATTCAGGTTGTTACCTTGTCTGCAGTAATAAGAGTACTTCTGAATAATGTCTCAAAGCTGTTTAGCTAGGCTGACAGGCTATAAGTCCTTAGTCGAGATATCTTGGTGAACTTGAGACAGCCTTGATATGATTGAGACTAATATGTGTGCTAATCTTATAGGATGCTTCGAGCATGGAATAAGATGTAGACTCATGGGTACATTGGATGTACTGGACAGACCCTTCTAGGATATTCAATTGTTTGTCGCAATGTGAATAATCCTTGAAAGCAGCAAGTGGCACATTTCCTTTGACTTGAGATCACTTGTGTTTCTAAATGATGATTGTCATCGTTTTGAGGTAGTTCAATATCATTTGAAACATAATGATTATAGACTATCTTGGATGGTGAGCTTGAGTCATGTTAGGGCACTAGTGATAGATAAAGGATTGCCGTCTCCTTGTTTAAGGAGTGTGATGTTCTAAAGGGCCCCCCTATATGAGATGATTGAGAAAGTGTATGGCCATACCCAGATGACTATGTTCATCTGATCTAATCATGCTCATCATATTGGAGTTACAGGCTTGACATGCTTGTCCAAAAAGAACATCCAGTGGCAAAGGAAACATGCATGCCTCGTGAGTTTGATTAACACTTGTGCCATGGTTTGGGTGTAGTCTTGGAAGACTATTTCCTTTATATCGGGAGACAGTGATGTGTTGCTAGATACCCCTCACTGATCGTGATAATGAAAGTTATCGTTACCGACATTTAAAGGAAACCCTCGGGGTCGCACAATTTGATGATATGGCTTACTCATGTCAGATCGTGTGGACTGAATTGTTTTAGTTCAGTTAAAAGGAGAGTAGACTCTGATTGTAAGTGAGATCTGGTCTGATCATGTTTGATTGATTAGAGCTTAAGATCGGTAAGCTTCGATCGAGAGTATTGATGCTAGATCAGTGAGATCAAGTGCATCAAGAAATGTATGGCTAGATCTTGAACCTTCATGGTTCATATTAGATTTAGACCATGACATGGTTTGGTTTGGTCTTGGTTTGATTTGGTCGTTGGACCAAAGTCAATTGAACCGGTTCTAGGATGTGAACGCATGGTTCAAGTTAATTAAGCGTTTTGATGAGTTCGCTAAGTGTGAATGTGTGGAGTGAAGACTTACCATATATGGAAGTCTCAACGCCAAAACGCTTAAGCCAAGAAACGCTTTTGTTTGATGGCTTCTCTCTTGGGCGAAAGGTGGTGCTCTTGAAGGTGTATCATCGCCGAGAGTTGAGAGAAGGATTTGGCAAGCCAAATCAAGAAGACATCCAAGGATTCTCCTTCAAGCGATTTGGATTCTTGAAGCCCTTTGCTAGCACAAAGGACGACAAGGAGCAAGCCAACTTCTTCTTGTGTGCGCGCCTTGTGGAGGAGACCTATCTTGTTCTCTTGATTCCAAGTCGCCATCTTCCTCATGGCTTTGGTATAGATCTAAACTCCATCTTGTTGATCATATTATCTTGCTAAGATCCATGAAAACCCTAGCTTCCGCTTGAAAGTTTTGATGCGCCACCCTAAAGGGTTTTCGCCCCCCTCTTGAAAGGGGTTTCATATGCATGCGCTCCCCCTTGAAGGGGACCCTTCAATTGGTATCAAAGCCATGTTGAAGCTTGGTAATATGATTGCGTGAGATATTTTTGTGATCCTTAGTTGCGCATCTACATGTATGTTGATCTTGTTTGACATATGTTATCTCTTCATGCGTGTATACTAGATGATAGTATGTTTCTATTTGCGCATGTATGTTGGTTGCGCTTATATCATGTTGTTGTTGTTGTTTTTCACAAAACCCTAAATGACATGCGCGCCCAACTAGATCTAAGATGCACCTATAATAAACCCTTAGATGGGTTGATGGGGTTGAAAGCTTCATCTAGAATGGATCAAACTAGTCTGATCAGACCATCTGACAGCCTAGATGGGTTGACCAGATAGCACCTGTGCGCGAGCATGAGGTGGCTATAGGTTGACTGCATCAAAGGCGTGTAGTGAGGTCTGGTTGAGACAACCAATGAACACTCTTGAGTTAGGCCCGGGGTCACACCCGCTTGCCAAAACTCTTGAAGGTGGTTCAGCCCTTGGCGCATGCATGGTTGACCATTAGGTCAACTCGGGTCAGTTAGGACTCGGTGCATGCAAGGGCAGAGGATCTAACTAGATGGATGAGTGGATCCCTATCAATGGACCATTGTAAGGTTGTAGGGCACATAAGGAAATTAATATTGATGCCTATGGGGTTTTCAAAAATTTTAATTTCTTGATTGGATCACATGATGATTGATACCATTTGCTTGTTTATTTAGTCTTATGTGGGTTGCCCTAATGTGTGCTGTGCTGGGGCCTGCGTGCCTGGTTAATTACAAGTTAATATTATTGTGATCTGCGAATCACATTTTTATTAATCTATTGTATAATTGACCTGCGAGTCAAAGCTTGTCTAGATAGCTCAAATTGTATTTGATTAGACAAGAGCACAAATGCACACATCCCAAAGGAGCATTCACCTGGTGGCACACCTGAGGTACTCTTGGCGCTGGGGCCCTGGGTTGGACCAGATGAGATGCAAATGAGCTCAAGTGAAGACTTAAGTAAAATTAAGGTCTTACTAGGGTTCATGGGCTTTTACCACATAAGATCATGCTTTTCTATTTATTGCTTTTATAATTAGAATTGCATGTGTTTATCTTCTGCTATCACCATAGGACTTGAATGATAGTCTAGAAGATAAAAAGGCCGTTAAAATCCAACGCTAACATATCAAGCTCGTAAGCCTTCTGACGCGAAACCTCACCGTTCTGACTATCGTTGGAGCCGTGTTGTACCCACTCAGTGGGCACGTCCATCTATCTTCAGACAGTGCAGGATTTCACCTGCGTGTTACAGAGAAGGGATTTATCGCTTCTCGTTGCTCAGCATAGCACGTGGTGGTCCAGGGAGTAGGTCAGGTCAGCTTGACCATGTAGGCTACATATGTGGCGCATATGGTAGCACATGGAGGCAGCCATCTGTGGGATCAGAGACTGTGTTGTACCAACTCAGTTGGCACAGTCTGCTGGATTGCCCAGATGAAGGGGAATCGCACGGGTTGGCGATTGGCTAGGACAGCCTACCAGAAATTAGTGCTTGTCATCTCTGTGCATCTTATCTCGCCTGAGCGGGACGCGGAGACCAAGTATGAAATTTGGATCCCATCTCACTAAAAGAGTGTTACTCTTTCGGACTGTTTACTGGATTTTTCAGTCAGACAAAATAGTGAGAAAAGAATCTTTCTTAAGTCCTGGATTGATTCTGAACATTGATACTGACCTTGCTGTTCTTGCTTGTTGTAGATTCCTGCAGCAACGAACACCATGAGCTTCAATGTGCGATCCCTACTGGAAAGGGAGAAGTTTGCTGGGCCGAACTTCTCTGACTGGTTCGGACACCTTAAGATCGTTCTTAAGGCAGAGAGGAAACTGTATGTCCTCGAGACGGTGATACCGCCGCAGCCCGCTCCGAACGCCGCAAGGGCGGTTCGGGATGCCTATGAAAAGCACGTCAATGATAGCATTGATGTCGCTTGCCTGATGCTAGCGTCTATGACGCCACCGCTGCAGCGTCAGCATGAGGATATGTCGGCTATAGAGATTATAGCGAACCTCAAGATGCTGTATGCTGCACAGGCGAGGACAGAACGCTATAATCTGACAAAGCTCTTCTTTCAGAGCAAACTGGCTGAGGGGAGCCCAGTGGGAGCTCACGTGCTCAAGATGATTGGGCACAAGGAGGCTCTGGAGAAACTGGGGCATACCGTCAACCAGGAGCTTGCTGTAGACATTATTCTGCAGTCTCTTCCGCCTTCTTTCGATGCGTTCATCATTAATTTTAATATGAACAAAATCGATTGTACGCCGGCAGAGCTGCTGAATATGCTCTTGACTACTGAGGAAACTCTGAAGGGAAAGCCTTCAACCTCTGTCTTAATGGTTCCTTCAAGGAACAAGAAGAAGGGGAAGAAGGGCAAGGCCCCTGTCAAGAACTACAGTAAGGCACTGAAACAGAAGGTGAAGCGGTCGAAGGACAACAGGTGTTTCCATTGTGGCCAGCTAGGTCACTGGAAAAAGGACTGTAAAGAGCTCCAAGGAGAAAAGAGGGGAAGCATCGCTTCTGGCTCAGGTATATTCGTGACTGAAGTCATGTTTTCATCTTCTTCTATATCATGGGTGTTGGACACCGCATGTGGAGTTCACATTTGTTCAAATGTACAGGAACTCAAGAGAAGAAGGCAGGTGGGACAGCATGAGGTAGACCTACGCGTTGGAAACGGAGCACGGGTTGCTGCTGTTGCTGTAGGAGACTATTTCATTTCTCTACCATCTGGCATTGTATTAGAATTAAACAATTGTTATTTTGTACCCAGTATTACCAAGAATATTGTCTCTATTCCTGCTCTTGTCAGGAAAGGATTTGCCTTTGAATGCAATATTTCAAAGTGTGTTTTATCTCTAGATAATATTGTGTATGCAACTGGTTCAATTAACAATGGGTTATTCATGTTGGACATGGAAAATTCTATACAAAATATTGATAATAAGAAAGCCAAGTATGCTGATGACAGCACCTTGCTATGGCATAGTCGTTTAGGCCATATAAACGAGAAACGCATTAAGCGGTTGCATGATAATGGACTGCTGGGATCTTTCTCCTATGAGGAGATTGATACATGCAAAGCTTGTTTGATGGGTAAAATGACGAAGTCTCCTTTTCTTAACAAAGGTCAAAGGACTTCAGGTTTACTGGACCTTATACACAGTGATGTGTGTGGGCCCTTTAGTAAACATGCCAGAGGTGGCTATCAGTACTTCATTACCTTTACTGATGATTTCAGTGGGTATGGGTATGTCTATCTGATGAGACATAAAAGTGAATCTTTTGACAAATTCAAAGAGTTCAAGAATGAAGTACAAAATCAGTTAGGCCGAAATATCAAGGCACTTCGTTCTGATCGAGGTGGTGAATACTTGAGTCATGCATTTACTGACTATCTGAAAGAGTGTGGGATTATCTCACAACTCACTCCGCCAGGAAAACCGCAATGGAATGGTGTGTCCGAGAGGAGAAATAAAACGTTACTTGATATGGTTCGTTCTATGATGAGTCAGGCTACACTTCCATACTCCTTTTGGGGTTTTGCACTGGAGACAGCTGCAAAGGTACTAAACCGAGTGCCATCCAAGGCAGTTTCAAAGACGCCATATGAGTTATGGTATGGGAAACAGCCTAGCTTGACATTTATCAGGATCTGGGGTTGCGAGGCTTATGTCAAAAAGCTCGCCTCTGGGAAACTGGAGAGCAGATCTGAGAAATGCATCTTTGTCGGTTACCCTAAGGAAACTAAGGGTTATTATTTCTACGATCCCAAAGAGAACAAGGTTTTTGTTGCTCGGAGGGCCATATTTCTTGAGAAGGAGTTTCTTCTGCAAGAGGCCAGTGGGAGAGAAATAAAGCTGGATGAGAATCCAGAAGAAGGACAAAGTGCTCAAGCACAGTTGGATGAGCCTGAGCAGGTAGATCAGGTTATTGAACAACCTGAGGCTCAGATATCACGGGAACCGCGAAGATCGGGAAGGATCCGTCGACAGCCTGAGCGCTATGACGGAGTCTACATCATTGATAATGATGAACCCCTTACTTATGCGGATGCGGTCAGTGGACCGGAGTCAGCTAGATGGCTTGATGCTATGCGAGCCGAGATGGACTCCATGTCAGATAACCAAGTCTGGGATTTGGTTGATCCGCCTCCGGGAGTAATCCCTATAGGCTGTAAATGGATCTTCAAGAAGAAGATTGACATGGATGGTAACGTAGTTACCTATAAAGGCAGGCTAGTTGCGAAAGGTTTCAAACAAATCTACGGGATAGATTATGATGAAACTTTCTCTCCTGTAGCCATGTTTAAGTCTATTCGGATTCTTTTCGCGATAGCTGCGTATTACGATTATGAGATCTGGCAGATGGATGTGAAAACAGCTTTCCTTAATGGAAATCTGGATGAGGATGTGTATATGACACAACCTGAAGGTTTCACTAATCCATCAGATCGTCATAAAATATGCAAGTTAAAGAAGTCCATTTATGGACTTAAACAAGCATCTAGAAGCTGGAATATTCGTTTCGATGAATCAATTTCTGAGTTTGGTTTCATCAAGAACGAAGATGACCCGTGTGTATATAAGAGGTTTAGTGGGAGCGTAATTACATTCCTAATCCTCTACGTCGATGATATCTTAATCATTGGAAATGATATTCCTGAACTGCATGCTGTTAAAGCATGGTTAGGAAAATGTTTCCAGATGAAAGATCTAGGAGAAGCAGCCTATGTATTAGGTGTGAAGATCTACCGGGATAGATCTAAGAGGCTTCTCGGGCTGTGCCAGAGTACTTACATCGATAAAGTCCTGGAGAGATTCCATTTAGAGAATTCTAAACGTGGATATCTTCCAGTCAGACATGGTCTGAATCTTTCGAAGAGTCAGTGTCCACAAACACAGACTGAGAAAGATGAAATGGACAATACGCCTTATGCTTCGGCTATTGGGTCCATTATGTATGCGATGTTGTGTACTCGCCCAGACGTCGCTTACGGGTTAAGCGTGACCAGTCGATTCCAAAGTAATCCAGGTTTGGTGCACTGGATTGCGGTCAAGAACATTATAAAATATCTGCGGAGGACCAAAGATATGTTCTTGATATATGGTGGTCAGGAAGAACTCAGTATAGAAGGATATACTGACGCTTCGTTCCAGTCAGACCAGGATGATTTCCGATCGCAATCAGGCTATGTTTTTAGCTTGAATGGTGGAGCAGTGGTGTGGAAGAGTTTCAAACAGTCAACTGTTGCTGATTCCACAACAGAAGCCGAGTATGTTGCAGCCTCGGAAGCATCCAAGGAGGCAGTGTGGATTCGTAAGTTCGTGAGAGAACTTGGTGTCGTTCCTTCGAGTGCAGATCCTTTGGTTATCTTCTGTGATAACACTGGAGCAATTGCACAAGCAAAGGAACCACGGTCACACCAGAAGTCCAAGCACATACAGAGACGGTTTCACTTGATCCGGGAGATCATTGATCGTGGCGAGATCAAGATTTGCAAGGTTCATACAGATGACAATCTGGCAGACCCGCTTACCAAGCCTCTGGCGCAGCAGAAGCATGAGAAGCACTGTAATAATATGGGTTTGAGATTTCTCAACCATTAGATTAAGTGCAAGTGGGAGATTGTTGGGGTATGCCCTTAAGGCTAATGTTTGAGGCCTTGGGATTGTAAAAGTATCATGTAATAAACTCTTATGTTTATAATAGGTATGTTTATTATTCAGGTTGTTACCTTGTCTGCAGTAATAAGAGTACTTCTGAATAATGTCTCAAAGCTGTTTAGCTAGGCTGACAGGCTATAAGTCCTTAGTCGAGATATCTTGGTGAACTTGAGACAGCCTTGATATGATTGAGACTAATATGTGTGCTAATCTTATAGGATGCTTCGAGCATGGAATAAGATGTAGACTCATGGGTACATTGGATGTACTGGACAGACCCTTCTAGGATATTCAATTGTTTGTCGCAATGTGAATAATCCTTGAAAGCAGCAAGTGGCACATTTCCTTTGACTTGAGATCACTTGTGTTTCTAAATGATGATTGTCATCGTTTTGAGGTAGTTCAATATCATTTGAAACATAATGATTATAGACTATCTTGGATGGTGAGCTTGAGTCATGTTAGGGCACTAGTGATAGATAAAGGATTGCCGTCTCCTTGTTTAAGGAGTGTGATGTTCTAAAGGGCCCCCCTATATGAGATGATTGAGAAAGTGTATGGCCATACCCAGATGACTATGTTCATCTGATCTAATCATGCTCATCATATTGGAGTTACAGGCTTGACATGCTTGTCCAATAAGAACATCCAGTGGCAAAGGAAACATGCATGCCTCGTGAGTTTGATTCACACTTGTGCCATGGTTTGGGTGTAGTCTTGGAAGACTATTTCCTTTATATCGGGAGACAGTGATGTGTTGCTAGATACCCCTCACTGATCGTGATAATGAAAGTTATCGTTACCGACATTTAAAGGAAACCCTCGGGGTCGCACAATTTGATGATATGGCTTACTCATGTCAGATCGTGTGGACTGAATTGTTTTAGTTCAGTTAAAAGGAGAGTAGACTCTGATTGTAAGTGAGATCTGGTCTGATCATGTTTGATTGATTAGAGCTTAAGATCGGTAAGCTTCGATCGAGAGTATTGATGCTAGATCAGTGAGATCAAGTGCATCAAGAAATGTATGGCTAGATCTTGAACCTTCATGGTTCATATTAGATTTAGACCATGACATGGTTTGGTTTGGTCTTGGTTTGATTTGGTCGTTGGACCAAAGTCAATTGAACCGGTTCTAGGATGTGAACGCATGGTTCAAGTTAATTAAGCATTTTGATGAGTTCGCTAAGTGTGAATGTGTGGAGTGAAGACTTACCATATATGGAAGTCTCAACGCCAAAACGCTTAAGCCAAGAAACGCTTTTGTTTGATGGCTTCTCTCTTGGGCGAAAGGTGGTGCTCTTGAAGGTGTATCATCGCCGAGAGTTGAGAGAAGGATTCGGCAAGCCAAATCAAGAAGACATCCAAGGATTCTCCTTCAAGCGATTTGGATTCTTGAAGCCCTTTGCTAGCACAAAGGACGACAAGGAGCAAGCCAACTTCTTCTTGTGTGCGCGCCTTGTGGAGGAGACCTATCTTGTTCTCTTGATTCCAAGTCGCCATCTTCCTCATGGCTTTGGTATAGATCTAAACTCCATCTTGTTGATCATATTATCTTGCTAAGATCCATGAAAACCCTAGCTTCCGCTTGAAAGTTTTGATGCGCCACCCTAAAGGGTTTTCGCCCCCCTCTTGAAAGGGGTTTCATATGCATGCGCTCCCCCTTGAAGGGGACCCTTCAGCTTGCTCCTTGGACGCTCCTTGTGCTAGCAAGGTTCTCCAAGTGACCTTGTCGTGTGAGAAGGGATGAAGAAGATTGAGAGAACAAGCTTGGCCGAGAGCTACTTGCGCAAAAAATCTCCTTGTCGTCCAAAGCCACACTTCACCACTCGACGAGAGTGAATGGAGAAGAGGAGCGCTTACGTTACAAGGTGGAAGCGTTTTCCATTTGGAAAACCGACTTCCACATAAGGCAAGTCCTCAATGCATGCGTTCATGCGTTTGAACCATCGAAACCTTCTCTCATTCGAACCAAACGTTCACCTAGTGAACCGGTTCAAATCAATGGGTTTGGTTCAAAACAATTAACCCAAGCTACTTGGTCTAGATCATATCAAACCCTAAGGCTCCAGATCTAACCGTTCATCCCTTGATGCTCCTGATCCCACCGATCTAGCATCAGCTCTCTCGATCAAAGCTTACCGATCTCAAGCCCTAATCAATCAAACATGATCAGACTAGATCTCACTTATAATCAGAGATTAGATCCCTTTAAACTGAACCCAAATAATTCAGTCCACACGATCTGACTTAAGTAAGCCATATCATCAAATTGTGCGACCCTAAGGGTTTCCTTTAAATGTCGGTAACGATAACTTACGTCATCACGATCAGTGAGGGGTATCTAGCAACACATCACTGTCTCCCGATATAAAGGAAAGAGTCTTCCAAGACTACGCCCAAACCACAGCACAAGCGTGAATCAACTCACTAGGCATTACATGTTTCCTTTGCCACTGGATGTTCTTATTGGACAAGCCTGTCAAGCTTGTAACTCCAATATGATGAGCATGATTAGATCAGATGAGCATAGTCACCTGGGTATGGCCATACACTTTCTCAATCATCTCATCTAGGGGGCCCCTATAGAACACCACACTCCTTCAACAAGGAGACGGCAATCCTCTATCTATCATTAGTGCCCTAACCTGACTCATGATCATTATCCAAGATAGTCTATAACCATTATATTTCAAATGACATTGAACTACCTCAAAACAATGACAATCATCATTTAGAAACACAAGTGATCTCAAGTCAAAGGAAATGTGCCACTTGTTGCAATCAAGGATTATTCACATTGTGACAAGCAATTGAATATCCTAGTAGGGTCTGTCCAGTACATCCAATGTACCCATGATTCTACATCTTATTCCATGCTCGAAGCATCCTATAAGATTAGAACACATATTAGTCTTAACCATACCAAGGCTGTCTCATGTTCACCAAGATACATCGACTAAGGACATATAGCATGTCAGCCTAGCTGACCAGCTTTGAGACATTATTCAGAAGTACACTTATTACAGCAGACAAGGTAACTAACTGAATAACAACCATGCTTTTATAAACACAAGAGTTTATACACATGATACTGTTACAATCCCAAGGCCTCAAACATTAGCCTTAAGGGCATACCCCAACATGGCCCACACACATCACTGTGTATAAGGTCAAGTAAACCTGAAGCCCTTTGACCTTTGTGAAGAAAAGGAGCCTTCGTCATTTTACCCATTAAACAAGCTTTGCATGTATCAATCTCCTCATAGGAGAATGATCCCAGCAGTCCATGATCATGCAACCGCTTAATGCGTTTCTTGTTAATATGGCCTAAACGACTATGCCATAGCAAGGTGCTGTTATCAGCATACTTGGCTTTCTTATTATCAATATTTTGTATAGAACATTCCATGTCTAACATGAATAACCCATTGTTAATTGATCCAGTAGCATAAACAATATTATCATAAGAAATAACACACTTTGAAATATTGCATTCAAAGGAAAACCCTTTCCTGACAAGAGCAGGAATAGAGATAATATTTTTCATTATGCTAGGTACAAAATAACAATTGTTCAATTCTAATACAAATCCAGATGGTAATGAGATGTGATATTCTCCTACAGCAACAGCAGCAACTCGTGCCCCGTTTCCAACTCGTAGGTCCACCTCATGCTGTCCCACCTGTCTTCTTCTCTTGAGTTCCTGTACATTTGAACAAATGTGAACTCCACATGCAGTGTCCAACACCCATGAAATAGAAGAAGAAGATATCATGACTTCAGTCACAAATATACCTGAGCCAGAAGCGATGCTTCCCTTCTTGTCTCCTTGGAGAGCTTTACAGTCCTTTTTCCAATGACCCAGCTGGCCACAGTGGAAACATCTGTATTCCTTCGACCGCTTAACCTTTTGTTTCAGAGCCTTGCTGTAGCTCTTGACAGGGGCTTTGCCCTTCTTCCCCTTCTTCTTGTTCCTGGAAGGAACCATCAAGATAGAGGTTGAAGGCTTTCCCTTTAGAGTTAACTCTGTAGTCAAGAGCATGTTCAGTAACTCCGCCGGCGTACAGTCGATCTTGTTCATATTAAAGTTAATGATGAACGGATCAAAAGAGGCTGGGAGAGACTGCAGGATAATGTCAACAGCAAGCTCCTGATTGATGGTATGTCCCAGTTTCTCTAGAGCCTCTTTGTACCCAATCATCTTGAGTACGTGAGCTCCCACTGGACTCCCTTCAGCCAGTTTGCTCTGAAAGAAAAGCTTAGTCAAATTATAGCGTTCAGTCCTCGCCTGTGCAGCATACAGCAGCTTGAGGTTCGCTATAATCTCTATAGTAGATAGATCCTCATGCTGACGCTGTAGCTCTGGCGTCATAGACGCAAGCATCAGGCAAGCGACATCAGTGCTATCATTGACATGCTTTTCATAAGCATCCCGAACCGCCCTTGCGGTGTTCGGAGCGGGTTGAGGCGGTATAGCCGTCTCGAGGACATACAGTTTCCTCTCTGCCTTAAGAACAATCTTAAGGTGTCCGTACCAGTCTGAGAAGTTTGGCCCAGCAAACTTCTCCCTTTCCAGTAGGGATCGCACATTGAAATTCGTGGTGTTCGTTGCTACAGTAATCTACAACATTGCAAGAACAGCAAGGTCAGTATCAATGTTTAGAATCAATCCAGGACTTAAGAAAGATTCTTTTTCTCACTATTTTATCTGGCTGAAAAATCCAGCAAAACAGCCCGAAAGAGTAAAACTCTTTTAGTGAGATGGGATCCAGATTTCATACTTGGTCTCCGCGTCCCGCTCAGGCGAGATAAGATGCACAGAGAGTACAAGCACTAATTTCTGGTAGGCAGTCCCTACCAATCGCCAACCCGTGCGATTCCCCTTCATCTGGGCAATCCAGCAGACTGTGCCAACTGAGTTGGTACAACACAGTCTCTGATCCCACAGATGGCTTCCTCCATATAGCTGACATATGCTCCATATGCAGCCTACATGGTCAAGCTGACCTGACCTACTCCCTGGACCACCACGTGCTATGCTGAGCAACGAGAAGCGATAAATCCCTTCTCTGTAACACGCAGGTGTAATCACACACCGTCTGAAGATAGATGGGCGTGCCCACAGAGTGGGTACAACACGGCCCCAACGATAGTCAGAACAGTGAGGTTTCGCGCCAGAAGGCTTACGAGCTTGATATTTTAGCGTTGGATTTTAACGGTCTTTTATCTTCTTACTATCATTCAAATCCTATGGTGATAGCAGAAGAATAAGTCATGCAGTTCTAATTATATAAACAATAAGTAGAAAGCATGCTGATCTTATGTGGTAAAAGCCCATTAAACCTAAGTAAGACCTTAAGTTAACTTAAGTCTTCACTTGAGCTCTTCTTGGGTCTTTTGCATCTGTCTGGCCCAGCCCAGGGCCCTAGCGCCCACTGCAGCTCAGGTGCGCCCACCATGTAAATGCGCCTGTCCTAGGGTCGAACCCCAGACCTCCCACCTGGTCAAGCCACTGCTGCATGCGCCTCTGCCATGTGTGCTCTGTGCTCTTGTCTGATTAAAATTACAATTTAATCTATCTAGACAAGATTGACACGCAGGTCAATTACACAATAAATTAATTAAAATGTGATGCGCAGATCACAATAATAATAATTTACAATTTAATCCAGGCTCGCAGGCCCCAGCACAGCACACATTAAAATGGGCAGCCCACATAAGATTAAATAAACAAGCATCATGGTATTCAACCAACATGTGATCCAATGAAGAAAAGTAAAATTTTTGAAATACCCATTGGCATCAATTTTAATTTTCTTATGTGCCCTACAACCTTACAACAGTCCATTAATAGGGATCCACTCATCATGTCTAGTTAGATCCACTGCCCGTGCATGCACCAAGTCATAACTGACTTGAGTTAACCCAGTGGTCAACTATGCATGCGCCTAGGGCTGAACAACCTTCATGAGTTATGGCAAGCGGGTGTGACCCCGGGCCTAACTCAAGAGCGTTCACTGGTTGTCTCAACCAGACATCGCTACACGTCTGTCTGCAGTCGACCTATAGCCACCTCGTGCTTGCGCACAGGTGCCATCTGGTCGACCCATCTAGGCTGTCAGATGGTTTGATCAGACTGGTTGGATCTAGACTCGACTGTGACTTCAACCCTAATAACCCGTCTAAGGTTTTATAGCAGGTGCATATAGATCTAGATGGAGCGCGCAAGAAGTTAAGTTTTTAAGTAAAACAACTTTCAACATGCGCAACTAGTAAACATCATGCATGCGCCTATGAGTAAAACATACATCAAGTATTTTTGCAAACTCACATGTAGATGCGCAAGATGATAACTTCTAGATCAACTTATCAAACGCAAACAAGGATCACAACATCAACAAGCAGTCATATGCATCATACCGAAACCATAACCTCTGATACCAATTGAAAGTCCCCTAAAGCAAAGGGGGACGAAACCCTAAAGCATGCGCATTCTGATTTTCTAGGGCTTCATAAGATCGCATGTGGTATAACCATATGATCAACTTAAGATTTACTAAGATCAAGATGTGATCTTACCATAGCCATCGCTTGGATGGTGCCTTGGAAGCAAGAGGGCGAATTGGCTCTCCTCCTTAGATCACGCACACAAGGTGAAGTTGGCTACTCCCTTGTCGTCTTTGTGCTAGCAAAGCTTCAAGGGGTCCTTGTCGTATGGAGGAGATGAAAGACTCTTCTTTGCTTGGCCGAATCCCTCTTCTTTCGTCAACACACCTCGCCACACAAGAGAGCAAGCGGCGACAAGAGGAGAGACGTGAGTTGAGGCGTTTAGGCGTTGAGAAGAAGTGGCGTTAATGACATTCCAAAAATAGAATGACATGAAGCCATGCGCCCATGATCTCAAAACCGACCAAAACGCCTACAAGCATTGAACCATGCGTTCACTCATGCAAACCGGTTCAAGCTAATTCGATCCAATTGCATTTGGTTCAAAGACCAAATCAAATCAGCCCAAGCCATGGTTTAGATCTCATTGAACCAAATGGTTCAAGATCTAACCGTTCATCTCTTGATGCTCTTGATCTCACCGATCTAGCATCAATACTCTCGATCGAAGCTTACCGATCTCAAGCCCTAATCAATCAAACATGATCAGACCAGATCTCACTTACAATCAGAGTTTAAACTCCTTTAAACTGAACCAAAACAATTCAGTCCACACGATCTGACTTAAGTAAGCCATATCATCAAATTGTGCGACCCTAAGGGTTTCCTTTAAATGTCGGTAACGATAACTCACGTTATCACGATCAGTGAGGGGTATCTAGCAACACATCACTGTCTCCCGATATAAAGGAAAGAGTCTTCTAAGACTACACCCAAACCATAGCACAAGTGTGAATCCACTTCACTAGACATACATGTTTCCTTTGCCACTGGATGTTCTTATTGGACAAGCGTGTCAAGCTTGTAACTCCAATATGATGAGAATGATTAGATCAGATGAACATAGTCATCTGGGTATGGCCATACACTTTCTCAATCATCTCATCCAGGGGGCTGAAGGAACCCCTTAAAGCGGGGGGGGGGGGGGGGGGGGGGGCAAAAACCCTAAAGCATGGCGCTAAGAAAAATATGCTAGCGGAAGCAAGGGTTTAAAATCATTTGCATGCCATATGTTCAACTATAACCGATTGAATAGGTTGAGATGAAAAATCATACCAACGCCATATGCTTGGAAGTCGGTTTGGAAGAAGAGATCAACTTAGGTCTCCTCCACAAGTCCACACACAAGATGAAGATGCTCACTTTCTTGAGATCTCTTGTGCTAGCAAGACACTCAAGCCTTCTTGTCGAATGGAAGGGGATGATGAACCTCCTTGTTGCCAAGAGCTCCACTCGCCCAACCTCTCCTTCTCGTCGTCTACCACACCTCAACGAAAGTGCAAGGCGTTCAAGAGAAGAGCGCAAACGCATATGCGTTTAGGCGTTTTTTGTGAAACCGGCCTTGATGACTTTCCATAAATGGAAGCTCATCAAGCCATGCGCTCAAGCCAACCCAAACGCATTTGAGCATTGAACCATGCGTTCACAATTGTGAACCGGTTCAAGCTAAACCGTTCCAATCGACTTTGGTTCATGAACCAAACCGAAATGGCTCAAGCCATGTGGTCTAGACCATATTGAACCCCAAGGCTCATGATCTAACCATTCATCACCTGATGCCCCTGATCTCTCCGATCTAGCATCATCTCTCTCGATCGAAGCTTACCGATCTCAAGTCCTAATCAATCAAACATGATCAGACCAGATCTCACTTACAATCAGAGATTAAATCCCTTTAATCTGAACTCAAAGAGTCCAGTCCACACGATCTGACTTAAGTAAGCCATATCATCAAATTGTGCGACCCTGAGGGTTTCCTCTAAATGTCGGTAACGATAACTTACGTTATCACGATCAGTGAGGGGTATCTAGCAACACATCACTGTCTCCCGATATAAAGGAAAGAGTCTTCCAAGACTACTCCCAAACCATAGCACAAGTGTGAATCAAACTCACAAGGCATACATAATTCCTTTGCCACTGGATGTTCTTATTGGACAAGCATGTCAAGCCTGTAACTCCAATACGATGAGCATGATTAGATCAGATGCACATAGTCATCTGGGTATGGCCATACACTATCTCAATCATCTCATAAGGGGGGCCCTTTAGAACATCACACTCCTTAAACAAGGAGACGGCAATCCTATGTCTATCACTAGTGCCCTAACCTGATTCAAGCTCACCATCCAAGATAGTCTATAATCATTATGTTTCAAATGATATTGAACTACCTCAAGACAATGACAATCATCATTTAGAAACACAAGTGATCTCAAGTCAGAGGACATGTGCCCCTTGCTGCTTACAAGGATCATTCACATTGTGACAAGCAATGGAATATCCCAGTAGGGTCTGTCTAGTACATCCAATGTACCCATGAGTCTACATCTTATTCCATGCTCGAAGCATCCTATAAGATTAGCACTTATATTAGTCTCAATCATATCAAGGCTGTCTCATGTTCACCAAGATATCTCGACTAAGGACTTATAGCCTGTCAGCCTAGCTGAACAGCTTTGAGACATTATTCAGAAGTACACTTATTACAGCAGACAAGGTAACAACCTGAATAATAACCATGCCTTTTATAAACATAAGAGTTTATTACATGATACTTATACAATCCCAAGGCCTCAAACATTAGCCTTAAGGGCATACCCTAACAATCTCCCACTTGCACTTAATCTAATGGTTGAGAAACCTCAAACCCATATTATTACAGTGCTTCTCATGCTTCTGCTGCGCCAGAGGCTTGGTAAGCGGGTCTGCCAGATTGTCATCTGTATGAACCTTGCATATTTTGATCTCGCCTCGATCAATGATCTCCCGGATCAAGTGAAACCGTCTTTGTATGTGCTTGGACTTCTGGTGCGACCGTGGTTCCTTTGCTTGTGCAATTGCTCCAGTGTTATCACAGAAGATAACCAAAGGATCAGCACTCGAAGGAACGACACCAAGTTCTCTCACGAACTTACGAATCCACACTGCCTCCTTGGATGCTTCCGAGGCTGCAACATACTCGGCTTCTGTTGTGGAATCAGCAACAGTTGACTGTTTGAAGCTCTTCCACACCACTGCTCCACCATTCAAGCTAAAAACATAGCCTGATTGCGATCGAAAATCATCCTGGTCCGACTGGAACGAAGCGTCAGTATATCCCTCTATACTGAGTTCTTCCTGACCACCATATATCAAGAACATATCTTTGGTCCTCCGCAGATATTTCAAGATGTTCTTGACCGCAATCCAGTGCGCCAAACCTGGATTACTTTGGAATCGACTGGTCACGCTTAACCCGTAAGCGACGTCTGGGCGAGTACACAGCATCGCATACATAATGGACCCAATAGCCGAAGCATAAGGCGTATTGTCCATTTCATCTTTCTCAGTCTGTGTTTGTGGACACTGACTCTTTGAAAGATTCAGACCATGTCTGACTGGAAGATATCCACGTTTAGAATTCTCTAAATGGAATCTCTCCAGGACCTTATCGATGTAAGTACTCTGGCACAGCCCGAGAAGCCTCTTAGATCTATCCCTGTAGATCTTCACACCTAATACATAGGCTGCTTCTCCTAAATCTTTCATCTGGAAACATTTTCCTAACCATGCTTTAACAGCATGCAGTTCAGGAATATCATTTCCAATGATCAAGATATCATCGACGTAGAGGATTAGGAATGTAATCACGCTCCCACTAAACCTCTTATATACACACGGGTCATCCTCGTTCTTGATGAAACCAAACTCAGAGATTGATTCATCAAAACGAATATTCCAGCTTCTTGATGCTTGCTTAAGTCCATAAATGGACTTCTTTAACTTGCATATTTTATGACGATCTGATGGATTAGTGAAACCTTCTGGTTGTGTCATATACACATCCTCATCCAGATTTCCATTAAGGAAAGCTGTCTTCACATCCATCTGCCAGATCTCATAGTCGTAATATGCAGCTATCGCGAAAAGAATCCGAATAGACTTAAACATGGCTACTGGTGAGAAAGTTTCATCATAATCTATCCCGTAGATTTGTTTGAAACCTTTCGCAACTAGCCTGCCTTTATAGGTAACCACGTTACCATCCATGTCAATCTTCTTCTTGAAGATCCATTTACAGCCTATAGGGATTACTCCCGGAGGCGGATCAACCAAATCCCAGACTTGGTTATCTGACATGGAGTCCATCTCGGCTCGCATAGCTTCAAGCCATCTAGCTGACTCCGGTCCACTGACCGCATCCGCATAAGTTAGGGGTTCATCATTATCAATGATGTAGACTCCGTCATAGCGCTCAGGCTGTCGACGGATCCTACCCGATCTTCGCGGTTCCCGTGATATTTGAGCCTCAGGTTGTTCAATAACCTGATCTACTGGCTCAGGCACATCCAACTCTGCCTGACTACTTTGTCCTTCCTCTGGAATCTCATCCAGTTTTATTTCTCTCCCACTGGCCTCTTGCAGAAGAAATTCCTTCTCAAGAAATATGGCCGTCCGAGCAACAAAAACCTTGTTCTCTTTGGGATCGAAGAAATAATAACCCTTAGTTTCCTTAGGGTAACCGACAAAGATGCATTTATCAGATCTGCTCTCTAGTTTCCCAGAGGCGAGCTTTTTGACATAAGCCTCGCAACCCCAGATCCTGATAAATGTCAAGCTCGGCTGTTTCCCATACCATAACTCATATGGCGTCTTTGAAACTGCCTTGGATGGCACTCGGTTTAGTACCTTTGCAGCTGTTTCCAGTGCAAAACCCCAAAAGGAATATGGAAGAGTAGCCTGACTCATCATAGAACGAACCATATCAAGTAACGTTCTATTTCTCCTCTCGGATACACCATTCCATTGCGGTGTTCCTGGCGGAGTGAGCTGTGAGATAATCCCACACTCCTTCAGATAGTCAGTAAACGCATGACTCAGGTATTAACCACCTCGATCAGAACGAAGTGCCTTGATATTTCGGCCTAACTGATTTTGTACTTCATTTTTGAACTCTTTGAACTTGTCAAAAGATTCACTTTTATGTCTCATTAAATAGACATACCCATACCTACTGAAATCATCAGTGAAGGTAATGAAGTACTGATACCCACCTCTGGCATGTTTACTAAAAGGCCCACACACATCACTGTGTATGAGGTCAAGTAAACCTGAAGTCCTTTGACCTTTGTTTGAAAAAGGTGACTTCGTTATTTTACCCATCAAACAAGCTTTGCATGTATCAATCTCCTCATAGGAGAATGATCCCAGCAGTCCATGTTCATGCAACCGCTTAATGCGCTTCTCGTTTATATGGCCTAAACGACTATGCCATAGCAAGGTGCTGTCATCAGCATACTTGGCTTTCTTATTATCAATGTTTTGTATAGAATTTTCCATGTCCAACATGTATAACCCATTGTTAATTGAACCAGTTGCATACACAATATTATCTAGAGATAAAACACACTTTGAAATCTTGCATTCAAAGGCAAATCCTTTCCTGACAAGAGCAGGAATAGAGATAATATTCTTGGTAATACTGGGTACAAAATAACAATTGTTTAATTCTAATACAATGCCAGATGGTAAAGAAATGAAATAGTCTCCTACAGCAACAGCAGCAACCCGTGCCCCGTTTCCAACGCGTAGGTCTACCTCATGCTGTCCCACCTGCCTTCTTCTCTTGAGTTCCTGCACATTTGAACAAATGTGAACTCCACATGCAGTGTCCAACACCCATGATATAGTAGAAGAAGATAACATGACCTCAGTCACATATATACCTGAGCCAGAAGCGATGCTTCCCCTCTTATCTCCTTGGAGCGCTTTACAGTCCTTTTTCCAGTGACCCAGCTGGCCACAGTGGAAACACCTGTTGTCCTTCGACCGCTTCACCTTCTGTTTCAGGGCCTTGCTGTAATTCTTGACAGGGGCCTTGCCCTTCTTCCCCTTCTTCTTGTTCCTGGAAGGAACCATCAAGACAGAGGTTGAAGGCTTACCCTTCAGAGTTTCCTCAGTTGTCAAGAGCATATTCAACAGCTCTGCCGGCGTACAATCGATTTTGTTCATATTAAAGTTAATGATGAACGCATCGAAAGAAGGCGGGAGAGACTGCAGAATAATATCCACAGCAAGCTCCTGGTTGACGGTATGCCCCAGTTTCTCCAGAGCTTCCTTGTGCCCAATCATCTTGAGCACGTGAGCTCCCACTGGGCTCCCTTCAGCCAGTTTGCTCTGAAAGAAGAGCTTCGTCAGATTATAGCGTTCAGTCCTCGCCTGTGCAGCATACAGCATCTTGAGGTTCGCTATAATTTCTATAGCCGACATATCCTCATGCTGACGCTGCAGCGGTGGCGTCATAGACGCTAGCATCAGGCAAGCGACATCAATGCTATCATTGACGTGCTTTTCGTAGGCATCCCGAACCGCCCTTGCGGCATTCGGAGCGGGCTGCGGCGGTATCGCCGTCTCGAGGACATACAGTTTCCTCTCTGCCTTAAGAACGATCTTAAGGTGTCCGAACCAGTCAGAGAAGTTCGGCCCAGCAAACTTCTCCCTTTCCAGTAGGGATCGCACATTGAAGCTCATGGTGTTCGTTGCTGCAGGAATCTACAACAATGCAAGAACAGCAAGGTTAGTATCAATGTTCAGAATCAATCCAGGACTTAAGAAAGATTCTTTTCTCACTATTTTGTCTGACTGAAAAATCCAGTAAACAGTCCGAAAGAGTAACACTCTTTTAGTGAGATGGGATCCAGATTTCATACTTGGTCTCCGCGTCCCGCTCAGGCGAGATAAGATGCACAGAGATGACAAGCACTAATTTCTGGTAGGCTGTCCCAGCCAATCGCCAACCCGTGCGATTCCCCTTCATCTTGGCAATTCAGCAGACTGTGCCAACTGAGTTGGTACAACACAGTCTCTGATCCCAGAGATGGCTGCCTCCATGTGCTACCATATGCGCCACATATGTAGTCTACATGGTCAAGCTGACCTGACCTACTCCCTGGACCACCACGTGCTATGCTGAGCAACGAGAGGGGATAAATCCCAACTCTGTAACACGCAGGTGAAATCCGGCACCGTCTGAAGATAGATGGACGTGCCCACTGAGAGGGTTCAACACGACTCCAACGATAATCAGAAAGGTGAGGTTTCGCGTCAGAAGGCTTATCGAGCTTGATATGTTAGCGTTGGATTTTAACGGTCTTTTATCTTCTTGACTATCATGCAAGTCCTATGGTGATAGCAGAAGATAAACTTAAACATGCAATTCTAATTATAAAAGCAATAAATAGAATGCATGATCTTATGTGGTCAAAGCCCATGAACCCTAGTAAGACCTTAATTTTACTTAAGTCTTCACTTGAGCTCCATGGCATCTCATCTGGTCCAACCTAGGGCCCTAGCGCCAAGAGCACCTCAGGTGCGCCACCAGCTGAATGCCCCTTTTGGATGTGTGCCTTTTTGCTCTTGTCTAATCAAAGTACATTTGATCTATCTAGACAAGGTTGACTCGCAGGTCAACAACATATTATAAATTAAGTACAATGTGATTCGCAGATCACAAATTAATTTACAATTTTTTAAATCCAGGCACGCAGGCCCCAGCACAGCACACAAAAGGGCAACCCACATAAGACTAAATAAACAAGCATATGGTTCAATCAACATGTGATCCACTCAAGAAATTAAATTTTTGAAAAACCCCATGGCATCAATTTAATTTCCTTATGAGCCCTACAACCTTACAATGGTCCATTGATGGGGATCCACTCATCCATCTAGATAGATCCTTTGCCCTTGCATGCACCGAGTCCTAACTGACCCGAGTTGACCTGATGGTCAACCATGCATGCGCCAAGGGCTGAACCACCCTCATAAGTTTTGGCAAGCGGGTGTGACCCCGGGCCTAACTCAAGTGTGTTCAGTAGTTGTCTCAATCAGACCTCGCTACACGCCCTAGATGCAGTCAACCTATAGCCACCATATGCTTGCGCATAGGTGCTATCAGGTCAACCCATCTGAGCTGTCAGATGGTCTGATCAGACTTGGATCTAACCTAGTGGTGACTTCAACCCCATCAACCCATCTAAGGGTTTAATGTAGTGGCACCTTAGATCTAATCAAGCGCGCAAGATGTAAGTTTTAGAAAACTTTTAGAACATGCGCAATCATACAAACAAACAACATGCTTGCATATAACCCTTAGATCTAAGGGGGTCCCCTTCAAGGGGGAGCGCAAACTTTAGGGAGTCCCCTTCAAGGGGGAGCGCATACTTCATCAAAGCCATGATACAAGCGCAATCCACATGTTAGCATGATACAAGCGCAAACTTCATGTTAACATGATACAAGCGCAAACTTCATGTAAACAAAGCATGCATCAAGTAAGCGCAACATGAGGATCACATCAGCAAACATAATAGCATGCATAGAGCCTTCCTCTGATACCAATTGAAGGAACCCCTTAAAGCGGGGGGGGGGGGGGGGGGGGGGGGGCAAAAACCCTAAAGCATGGCGCTAAGAAAAATATGCTAGCGGAAGCAAGGGTTTAAAATCATTTGCATGCCATATGTTCAACTATAACCGATTGAATAGGTTGAGATGAAAAATCATACCAACGCCATATGCTTGGAAGTCGGTTTGGAAGAAGAGATCAACTTAGGTCTCCTCCACAAGTCCACACACAAGATGAAGATGCTCACTTTCTTGAGATCTCTTGTGCTAGCAAGACACTCAAGCCTTCTTGTCGAATGGAAGGGGATGATGAACCTCCT